>JAEIFR010000408.1:0-2400000 GCA_018904105.1 Zaprionus tsacasi
TGCATATCATATTCTATGTCCAAATTCTAATCGCACTATCAATAAGATGTATGTATACCAAATCCAACTTTTGAAAAGAACTAAAGAATCCCCAAGTAAAGTAAAGAATGTAATTTCGCCCTTGATTAAAAGATTCAATAAAATATTTAACAAGCATTTTAAACATTAATTCGATTATGTAACTCATTTAAGCTTCTATATGTATGTGTATTATATATATAAATGTCATTTGAATATACATATATATAATATGGATATGTATTACAAATTACTTTGGAAAGAATCAAATACATGCAGTATTTCAAAACTAAAATCAAATTGTTTTGCTTTGAATTGAAAATATATATACAATTTTTATTGATTTACTGTTTATAACGATATTTGCACAACTAACTTCATTCCTCAGGCTCCTCTTCTGAACTATCTTCACTCACATCTTCTGCTACAAAGGGTTTATCATCTGGTCCATATGGCGTTAAAGGCACATCGTATGGCAAGGGAAGCGGTGGAATGTTATTTCTGATATTTTCCAGTGGAAAAGTTTCTTTACCAAACTGCAAATGAAAAAATAAATGATTAACAATATCTAAAATACATACTATAATATATTTATCGATTATTTAAAATGTGTATTAAGCCCACCACAATTCGGGGCAGGAAAAGAACACCAGCCTCCCAGTTGCCAATTTTTAAACTGTGGTCTTCTGTCCAAATTCCCCAAGCCGTTTTCGAGAGATTTGCTGAGGTTAAAAGATACCAATAGATACACCGTTTTTCCAGATTAAAACGTGTATAGCATTTGTGATGTGGCATGGCGTGCGTGCGATGTCGCTTATCCGATCTCCAATGTTGCAAATATAACCTAAGCCACGGTTGTCGATCATTTATAAACTTCATATAGGGTAAACAATTGCCCATTCTCAAACAGTTCTGTCTATCACTGAAGCTGGGATAAATCATTTTAAATGGAGGTAAACGACGTGGCCCCTTCGGGGGCAAAGAGTCTCTGCGTAAATTGTGAAGGAATTGTTGCAACCATCCCTTGCCGAGGTAACCAATACTAGAGCTCTGACAGACAACTGGTATGGTGTCAGGGATGGGGGTCGAATGCTTGGCCAACAGCGCTCCGAGACGAGTACAGCCCCAGGCATGGCCATGTACTGGACTCTCGTGATGCTCACCCGGTACGGATGCTACAAGGAAGACACTAAGCACATCAAAATTTATGTAATGTTTCCCTCTGGTTTTAGGCATGAATCTCTTACTTGACGGCACTAAAATCACATTTGGCTATTCGTTCGATCCATGGATGCAGTTCATCAAACTTGTACATGGACAAATAGTGGATCAAATCACTCCGGAAACCTGTCACGCTTTCACCTGCCAACGGACTGTCTGTTGTATCATCTGGAAGTGCTGGTAATGTTGGACTTATCCACACACCCTGCGTGCGATTGAACCAATCTTCAGCGTATAAATTGGCTGTAGAAATGACAACACGCATACCGCCATCCTTGTAGTGGAACAACATCATCTTTGTGTGTGATGTCGCAAATTCTGATGCCATTTCTACTCTAATTCCCGTCACATTGGGTTTTTTCTCCTCTTCCTCAAATTGATCCCAACCATGAATCACAAGCAGAGGCTTATCTCTTTGAAAGTATACAAAAGTTAGGATTAAGAAGAACCACAGCTATGATCTCATTATTAATCCCCTCCCACTTACAGTATGCCAGCAAAGTGATATTGAGCCTGTAGCCAGTCTATATCCACCATAAAATTGAACTGTACGCTGGACTCAATCTCGCCCAGACTTTCATCGAGTATTTCCTGCATTGTCACAGTAAGTGGTTCCTCATGTGTTTCCTTTGTATCCGTTATAGATGTTAAGAAAATGTTATATGGCGCGGCTTTTTCTAGTTTTCTGGCCATGCCTCCCTTCTCAACATGAACGAAAATATAATCCTCGATATTATACTCTTCACCATCTTCTTCTTCTTCGCTTTTTTCTTGATCCTTTATATTTTCCTCAACGACAGTATCACTCATGTTTTTCTATCGTTGAAAGAAAAATTTGTAAATATAATATATATATTAATATTGCAATTTAAAATGAAAATACGTTTAATTTTACACATTGCACAAAGACCTGCATAGTTATCGATAACAAACTCTGCAGCGATATGTACACACATACACATATAAATTATTACACATGCATGTACAGATCAACAACTAAACATCTAAGTACAAATGTATATATGTATTATCTATGTACATCACAAAACGCACATATTGTGCATCAACATTTCTTGTACATATTTTATATTAATTTATACACGAAATTGATTTGTTCGCAGTATATTCAGATTTGTCTAAAAATGAATGTGCAGCAAGTTACTCAATGTGTACATACCAACCAAATGTATAATTATATCCGTAAATAATAGATATTTACCGCACGCAACCAACCAACTTTAACTACCACAAATGACTAACAATCTTGTGATTCCCGAATAAAAGTGGAGTGATCCAATTAGACTTAGGCCACACAGTTGACCGATAGGTGCGATAGTTTGTTATCGATTAAATACTAGAAATTATTAAATGTAACTAAAAAACCACAAAAATATATGTTAATGTTGGGATTATTTATACATTTTATTCATCACGATTCAAAAGATAACACCTAACTCTGAAGATAATCCATTAGGAAGGGTGTATCATCCGCTCCGTAGGGCGTCAATGGTACATCATACGGTAGTGGAAAAGCTGGAACACTATTTCGTGCGTTTCCCAGCGGAAAAGTCTCTTCGCCAGTCTGAAAAAATATCAGAAATTTCTTAGCAAAATTATGAAAGTAACTTTTTTTTTTTGTGTATACCACAAATCTTGGCAGGAATAGTACGCCCGCCTCGTAGTTAGCAATACGTAGACAGGGCTGTATGTTGGAACTTTTGTTAAACGAACCCCAGGCGGCTTTCGATAGGTTCGCCGAGGTCAGAACAAACCAATAGACGCACTGCTCCTCCAGATTGAAGCGCGTATAGGTCTTGATGTGCGGCATGGCTTGCGATCTATGGCGATCCCCAGATTTCCATTGATGCAGATGCGTCTTTAGCCATGGCTGCTTGTCATTGGTGTTCTTGCCATAGGGCAGGCAACCGCCGCCCAACATGCCGTCGTGACTGCGTGAGACATTCCCAAAACTGGGATAGATCATCTTGAAGGGAGGCAATTGACGTAGTCGACCCACTGTGGTCGAATCCTTGCGTAAATTGTTAACAAAATCCTGCTGTATCCATGTCTGCACATTGACGCCCAGACTACCAATACTAGAGCTCTGGCAGATAACGGGTATGCGATCATCGATTGGCGTCGAATGTTTGGCCAAAAGTGCGCCAAGGCGGGCACAGCCCCAGGGGTGGCCACGTAAAGTCGACTCCCTATGACCACCGGGTACAGAGCCTATAAAAAATACGCTTTAAGGGAGCAAAATTGTTAAAGAAAACCACAAGGGATTTGAGTAAGCACCTACTTGATGGCACTGAAGTCACTTTTACGTATACGCGCTATCCAGGGCTGTAGCTGTGAGATCTTGTACTCCACCAGATAAAGCATTAGATCTTGTTTGAAGCTCGTCGGGCTCTCTCCGGCCGCAGTATCTGCATCCTCCGGCAAGGCCGGCAATAGTGGACTTATCCATAGACCTTGAGTGCGATTGTGCCAATCGTCCTCGTAGAGATTGGCTGTTGAGATGACAACACGCATGCCGCCATCCTTATAGCCGAGTAGCATCATCTTCGTATGCGATGTGGCAAAAGCTGTGGGCATTTTTACCCTTATGGCCGTCACCTGAGGCTTGAATTTCCCAATGCTCAGCAACTCGGGAGATTCATCGCCGTAGAGCACCAGCAGCGGCTTGTCGCTGCAAAGGAACATTTTCAAAAAATTAATCTCATTGAAATTGTGCATCTTCTATATCTCTCTCGTACAGTATTCCCGCAAAGTAATAGTGTCCCAGTAGCCAGCCAATGTCTATCATGAAGTTGATTTGCACGCTCGACTCGATCTCGCCCAGACTCTCGTCCAGTATCTCTTGCAGTGTTATGCTAAGAAGCTCCTGATGTGTTGGTTTGGAGTCGGTGATGGCTGTGAGGAACATGTTGTATGGAAAGGCACACTCCAGTTTCTTGGCCATGCGTCCCTTCTCCACAACAACTGGAATATAATCACGTATGTTGCGTTCGCTGAGCTTTTGTTTTTTGGCCAAATTGGAGCTGTCCCTGCTGGTGGTGGCCGCTGGTTCAAAACTTGCCGCTTGACTGGTGCTGGGCGATGGAGCCAGTTGTTCCTTCTTGGCGGATGCATGAGTTACCGGCTTTGAGGGGGCAATGTTTGCCGGCTTGGGAGGAGCAACATTTGCCGGCTTGGGAGGAGCAACACTGGCCGTCTTTGAGGTTGCAACAGTTGCAGCATTTTTGCCTGCACGTTGGGGTAACACTTTCTCCAAGAGCTTGAGCTGTATATTGATAAGCTCTGCTGAATATTTGGCCGGTATATCATACTCATTGCTGTCGGCTTGCAATCCTTTGGCATAAATAGCATCCACTAAAATTTCAAATACAATGATAAAGAATCAAGTCTCCGCCTTTGTCACTGTTGCTTACAATGTGCATGTGAAAACTCTCCAAAGTGTATGGGATTCTTGCGATAACATTTCTCGCCGTAGGGACACTCTTGCATTATGTGTACTTAAATAAAAAATATTTTACAACAATCAACAAAACAAAGCGCAAAATCTGAGTCGATTAAAAAATGTTTACGATAAGTTTTTTTAACTATCGATTACCAAATGCCGCGCTTAAATTTATTTTCATAATCTTGTGGCGTTGCCACTGCGCTAAAAATTTCTGGTTATTTCCGATTACTATCTATACATGTTGCTATTTTTAATGCTTTTATGTACAGGAATAATAATAAAAAAAATCCATATAATTTTGCGAATTATAAGATAAATGTTAAACATGCAATTTGTTTTGTTTGTGCATCAATTGGCAACGCATAAGTGTTGGAAAGTGCAAAAATCAGTAGCAGGTTCGTGTTGTACACACTTCGTGTCTGTCGTAGAGCTGGGAAACTATCGATAGTGGTGCCATTCGATATTTTCGATGTTTTCGACTGAAATATTCGATACTATCGATAGTATCGTTTTTTTCGAACGTCACTTAAAAAAAATATACATATAAGCAATTTTGAAGTTCATAATGTAATGGGTAAAACAAAACAGCAAAATTAAAGTCTTGTCTTAGGCAATTCTTCTATGTTTCTTTGCACAAATTGGAAAAGCGGTTGGCGGATTTGAGGTACTGGTTGCAGTTCGACAGCATCGAGTACTGAATCTGGATCATTTTTATAGACAGTCATATCATTTTCTAAATGTTTTTAAGCGTTCCCCGTGTTGAACAAAGACGAATCCTTGCTTTTTAATGCGCGGGTCTATTAATGTTAAATTTTTAGCATTTGATTTAGTTTTTAGCATTTGTCAGTGCTTTGCAAAATTTGAACATCACCATCGATTGCAACAAAAAACAATCGATAGTCGCTCAAAAATGTAAAAATTCGATACCTCGATAGTACCATCGATAGTATCCCAGCTCTAGTCTGTCGTCGGTCGCTCGTCGTTGTCGTCGTCGTCGTCGTGTGTGCATTTCATGATAAACAATTTAAAATAAATAACAAATTTCACATACTTATGGAGCATTAAAGTAAACAAACTGGCCAAAAAACCAGACCAATAGTGTTGAATTGTACCCGTGAGTAGCAATAAAACAGTTTTATGTGCATTTCCATTACAAAAATAACGAGAGTAGTAGTGCAATTACGTTTAGCTGAGAAGAAAAATTTTTCTTCTCATACTGCGCTGCTTCTTATTCGCTGCGCGCTGCTGCCGAAAGAGACTTGGCTGGTGTCGTCGTTGTTGTTTTTGTATATGCTGCTTCTCTGCTGCCGCCGCTGCTGCTGTTGTTACTCCTCTTGCTCGGCAGGGATTACGATTACAATTTTATTCTCAGCCTCTCGCCAGTTTTATGCTGCAATATAAATATGTGTGTGTGTGTGTGGATTTGTGTGCGTCTCTGCGCCGCGATTGTTTTGTATGTGTTTGTGCTGCGCGCGCCATTAATTGAACGAACAAAACGAAAAGAAAGGAAAATAATGAAAACAATTATAAATACACACAATAAAATCAAATTTTTATTATGTTTTGAAAATACTTGAATGTCGCTTGTCTCCCCGCACACAAAGATTTTTAAAGATTTCTTTAAAAACAGAAACAGAATCCACTTGAACGCGCCCAAGCAAGCACAGGTGCGGATTACCTACTGGGCAAGGGGGAGGCGACACTCTGCGCGCTTTGGACGCAAATCGGAAATTAGTCACAACAAAAACATTAGAAGGTTGCATGTATGGAATGATTAATCAAAATTTAAGCGAACTTTCGACAGTATATAACACCTATATGACTCAGAAAGACAGAGAGAGAGAGGGAGAGAAAGAGAGCAGTAACTCTCTTCTTTCCGCTTTTGTCTTAGTCTCTGCTCTGCTCTGCTCAAACAAACTGTTATCATAAGACAAATTGCTGCCTAACGCACGCTAGCTCGCTCGCTCGCTCTGTTATCAATTTCATCACACACTGTTTTTTAAGTTCTTTCAATTTGTTTTGCTTTTTACTATATTCTATGCGCACATACACACAAACACTTACGCACACGCAATGCATGTAAGTGCAGCTGCACTGTTAGTCAGTGTGTGTGTGCGAGTTTGGTTGCTTGTGTGTGCTTATCTACGCAGCGTTGCTTTTGTTGCGCTTTTCTCGATTTGTTGTTGTTATCAAAGGCAGAGAGCGCGCGCGCAAACCTTTCAGCAGCAGCAGCACCTGAATTTTGTTGGTCTGCACACGCACTCATACTAAATGCATTGCCTTCGCTTCGCCGTTAGACGCCGCTCAGTCGCGGTCAACGCTGGCGTTCACTTTAGCTTCGCTGCTTTTTCCTTTGTCGAAGGTAACTGAAGCGCAACCCAAGACGTGCACTCAATTCCACACACACAGGTACACACATTGCCCTGCATGTAGGTGTGTGTGTGTTGCACTGCTTTTTGCGTATTTTGCGGTTCGCCGTATGTTTGTATGTATGTGTATGTGAGTTGAGAGTGAAGAAGAGAGTATAGCAGAGCAGCGGCAGTTTTGTCCGATATGGCAACTGTGTTCTTGCTCCTATTCTTCTTCGTCTTCTTCTTCTGCCTCTTCTCGTTATTGTTGTTGGTCAAGTGAGCATAGCGAGAGAGATAGAGAGAGAGAGAGAAGCTGCTGCTACAAATTGCAAACTTGCTGCATCATCTAATGGGAAACGAAGCTTTCGAGCTATTTCCACATAATCTTATGTTCAGCTTGATAACATCACGATGCGAAATCATCACAAAATCAGTCAGATGATTACACGTAAACCAATTGAGGGGCCTACGTGCAAATAATATAATATAGATTTCAATTATGTATTTACTATATAATATAATATAAAAATAAGCGAAGCTCAAGCATTGAAATTTTTTCTAGTGGGGAAACTATATCAAAATTGTTGTTTTCTTTCTGTTTTATTTTATTTATTAAATTTCAAGCATAGCTCACCTCTAGTTTCATAAGGTTACCTTAATTCTTAACATCTCAGCTTTATTTTTTCAACCAATTTTCAACCTCATTTTTCCAATTAAGTCTTTGTGATGTCGACTAATAAATCAAAGACGAAAAGCATTAAATCATTTGCGAAAACTCTAAGAACTATAAAAAATATATGTGTATATGAAAAGTGAGTAAGTCTCAAGTCCGAAAGTCAAGACTGAAGTCTGACGCCTTCAAATTGCATAGCGGGTGCTTATGTTGCTGTTGTTGTTGTTGTTGACCCAAACAGCGCCTTTGGGGTACTCAAATCATCCACGCCCACGCAATGCCGCCTTCAGTTAAACGTCATTGTGAATAACATATGAATAAATGTGTTGCTTTTTGTTTAACGACTCGAACAACGGTTATTCTAATTTATGTTGCTGCACATTGTTTTTGTGATCTCTCTCTCTCTCTCTTTTTTCCCTCCTAAATGGAGTTTGCACTCGCACACACACACACACACACACACTGTGTGTTGATTGGGCAATTCACAATTTGCCAGGCTGTGAAAATTAAGTGCGCAAAGTCAATATTTCAATTTTTTTCGTTGAGGGGGCAAATTTGCATACGACGACGACGAAGTGAAGTGTGCGCTGTTGCCACTGCCGCACGATGGGGCAAGCAGCAGCCGCCGCAGCAGCATGTTGCATGATTATAATAAACAAGCTAACCAGGCGAAACACAGCCTACGCATCAGATTGCAACTTGTGCAGCGACTTTTAGCGGCATTTTGTAAATGAGCCACAAAATGGTTCGCCTTTTTTCGGCTAAATAATTATGTTATTAATTGGATTTATGTGCAGGCAAAGAAGCGGGAAAATTTGCATGTTTCGCTGCTGCAAGCCCTGCTCTGCTACGAATATATACCGTTATAAGACTCTTTTTTTGGGGGGGGGGCGGAGGCGGGGCTTTGTGGCTTATCTTGTGGCAACTATTTTTAGATCTATCGAAAGCGTGATTTACGTTTTTCGGTTTGATTTCATTTTCACAGTCTTTTTGCCAGTGGGCGTCCCTTGTCGTGTTCGCTTGCTTTTGATATTCCCCATATAAATATATAATTTTTTTTTTTTCATTTTCTCCCTCTCAATTTTTTATACCCTTCGACCATTGAAAATGGTCAAAAAAGGGTATACTAACTTTGTGAAATGTATGTAACAGGCATAAGGAGGCGTGGTAGACCCCATAAAGTATATATATTCTTACTCAGGATCACTAGCCGAGTCGATTGAGCCATGTCCGTCTGTCTGTCCGTCTGTCCGTCTGTCCGTCTGTCCGTCTGTCCGTCTGTTTGTTTGAGACAACGGATCTCAGCTATTAAAAAAGCTAGAGACTCCAAATTTGGCATGGAGGTTCCTATATTTCCCAAGCAGACAAAGTTTATTTCAAATGTTTGGTGCCACGCCCACCGCCCCCGCAAATTGGTAATTTGTGATTATTAAGCAAACTATTAAACTTATAAAGTTCTGCTTTGGTATGTGTAAAGCTATATACCATACGAACATATTCTCCAAATTACAATTTGATCGCTCCAATAACACAGAAGTTATTCAAGTCAACGTTTTCAGTACAAACGTACGAGCAGCAGCCTGCGCGCTGCTTTCAGTAGTTGACGCCGACGTCGACGTCACACTTAACGTGCGCCGATGTGTGAGTGTGAGCGAGAAAGCTATATGTAGTAGAAGTATTTGTGCAAAATTTCTGTTTGAAATTATGAGTGTGGTTACATGTTTGTAACGGATTTTAAAAATTGGGAGAAGGGTATCCTACTGTCGGGCGTTCGACTGTAGCCATATCCACTTGTTTTTTTTTGTGCTCTTGATCTTCTTGTCGCGATAATCCCGGGCGCAATGGTAATAAAATAAAGAGAAGAAAAAAACTAGTCAAAATAAACAAAACAAAAGCCGAAAAATATTGAAAAAGAATTGTCAACACGCATTTGAATTTATTTTTAGAGCTTTGTCGCAATCGGATTTCGCCGCTACGAACGACAGTGTCACCCATTATTATTATTACCATGATTATATTGTGCGAGTGTAGACGGCAAAACAACTCTATTAGCGCTGATGCTTATCGAGTGGGGCTTATTGCATGATCTATAAAGCAAAGGATTATATACTTTAAAGCAAAAAAAAAATATACTATGTATTTATTTGATTATATTTATTGATTTCTAAAAGAATGCTTGAGTTAGTTGGGACTCCTTTGGGCTGCCTGCCGCCCACACAGAACTTTGGCTACTTAGTAACCACTGTGCGCACACTGCATTGCCATCACGACGACAAACTGCGCTAGAAAAACTTATGGAAACGCAACTTTAAACTGTAATAAAGTGGGAAATTACAGTGCATAAATCTCTGTCGCAAAGCTGTCAAGTAGAGGAGTGTGTGGAGTGTGTGTCTCCCTATCGAATGTCGGGGGACTCGACTCGTAGAGTCGGTAGTCGCTCTTGTCGGGCGTAGAGCCAACACCCACACATGTGAAAGTGTAACCTTTTGAATGAATTTCGAGTCACAGTTTGACAGGCACTTTGTGGCAAGCGCCAACAACAACAACGTTTGCATATTTAAATGCAAGCAGCGCGCCACACAAGTGGACACCGTAGTGCACAGTGTCCTCTCTCTCTCTCTCTCTCTATCTCCACACATTATCATATTATCAGGCATTCAGCTGCCGTGCGATACTTGACTTGGCGCTTCATTGTCCATATAAAACTAATAATTATTGCATTTAAAATCTAATAAATAAACGCATTGACAATGCCGGAGTTGGGGATTTTTTTTATTACAAGCGTGCAGCGCCAGCAGGAGCAGGTGAAGCGGGCGGAATGGCAAAGTACGACGGCAGCGACGCTGCTGCGCTGCGCTGCGTAGCCGCTCCTATTTTAAATGGCGCTATGCTCCCGCAGGGTTGGGTAACGACTTTGTGTGCATAATAAGGCGCAGCGTACGCTGCGATATACATATATTTTAGTATTTTTTGGTATTTTAAAATTTGCATTGTTTTGTGGCGTTAAGTTGGCAGCGGCTGCATAATGGGTTCACTAAGGTGTTGACAGCTGACGATAACTTTGCTAAATACTGCAATTATCGATATTTCTATTTAATACCAAAGCTTATTATTATTTTAGTCTTGTGAGCGTGCATTGCAATTCCGTGTATATTTTTATGCTATTTGGAACCGACACCTTTTGTTTAACATGCACACGCAAGAATGACAAACGAGCTCAACAACTTGTTAATGTGGTTGTTAACTTTGACATGTACATGAATAAAATGTATGCTTTACTTTGATTAATTTATTATTATTATATGCAATTGCAGTTAATTGTAGATATATCGATATATTTTGCTATTCGATCGATCTGTTTGTGCAGCCCTGGCGTCAATTTCTAGTAATGATCATCATCAAAGTGAACAACAAGTTGAACAATTCTTGCGATTGCTGCTGTTTGTTGTTGTTGTTGTTGTTGTCTTTAGTGACAACGTTGCTGCCGCTTTTGACCATAATTGTTGTACATGTCATTGTTTTGTGTCGCGTTGCCAACTGCAGGCGCAAGCGCGCAAACGCACCGACAACTACAAAGCCGATGCAGACAATGTTGTTGTTGTTGTTTCTGGTTGTGTGTGAGTGTGTGTGTTAAATACATGTAATTAGCCATGTTTGTGCCATTTAATCCGCTCGTACTGCATGTCCTCTCTCCACTCTCTGGCGACGCTTTTCTAAGAATTCTTTGCGTTCTGTTTTGGCGCACGCATTAGGCGCCACAAAGCGCGGCCACGTTTAACCCCCAAGCGGTGCCCCCACCCCCCCATCGCACTCTCTCCGACTGCAGCAGTTGCGCATACTCCACATATTTATGGGCTATTTAGGCGAGTGTGCGCGCATCGTGTGTGGATGCTGCCGCCGCTGCTGAGTGAGGGAGGAGGGAATGGCGGAGAGTACTGAAACTGGACTGTGTAGAGTTGGTGTGGTCGATGCCGCCGCCACGTTGCCCCGCGTCAGTCATTGGCATTGATTGGCAGCTGAACACGCAACAATTGTTGCATGGCGGCTGACAAAGCTGCTGCAACTTGCAACTTCACTTTTCGCTCATGTTTTGCGTGCTGCAACCGCCCCGGGGGCGGGGGGTCTCGATTGCTCACTAAACAACACTGCACACGAACAACAACACAACCTACCGCACAAACAAAACAGTTGGCAACGCTGGCTAGCGTGGGCGTAAACGTAGGGTTGATTAGCTGCTGCGTTTTTGCATGTGTATGCAGTGTTGACAGCTCAATTACATTACAGAAGGCAACGCGCAGGGTTGTTGCGTGTTTTGCTGCAATTAACGCGTCAATTATTTGTAATTAGAATTGACTTAATTTTGCTACTTGCTAAAGGATTCTTTTCACTTTATGCACTTTCGGCACGTGCGCTGAGAACTGCTAGCGTGGCAGCGAGTGAGAGAGAGAGTGGGGAGAACAGAAAAAGTGAGAGCGTATGCTGCATGTGTGTGTAATTTGCGTGCATGCATAAATTTTTATTGTTGTTTATGTTTGTTATGGCTGCTACTGGTGCTGCCACTGTTTTTATTTTTTCTTTTTTTTTTTTGGGGTGCGCTTCATGACTATTTTTGGTTTTTACGACAACTGCGTTATGTGTTACCCATGTTGGCTATGAATTCGCATTTAGTAGTGTTAAACACGCAATAAAAACTGGGCAATATTAAAAGTGGCGCCCACTCTCTTCCACTCACAGCAACTGGCACCACTACACTACTCGTTTGTACATCTGGCAACTCCCCAAATGCAATTTGACCAAAAGAGCTGGCAACGTGTGCGGGGGAGCTTGCAAGAATTTTGCTTTTCGCTTTTATTCGATGGTTTATTTTGTCTATCTATCCTCTCTCGCTCTCTCTATCTTGCCATATGCTGCCATTCACTTGCTGTGGCTGCATTTTACAGTTTGATTACTGCCCACACGTTTGCGTTCACGTGCAATGCGCTCAGCCTGCTCTCTCCTTCATCAGAGATCCCCAAGAGTATTTGATTTGTTTAAAGTAGGAATGTTTATGTGTGTGTGTGCGCTTGTGTTTGTGTTTGTGTTTGCAGCGCGCTTGCTTCTTGTTTGTCTTATTGTTGTTTGTGGCTTTTAAAATACACACACACACACACATAATGCGGCAGGCAGCCGGCAACCACAGTACGTCACTCAGCAGTTATTGAACGCCAGGGTTGCACGAAATTGAAATTTATAAACTATCGATGTTCCTTGAATAATCCTATTGGAATGCTATGGCGCTTTGCCGATAGTTGTGTTGTTGCCATCCCTGGCACGCTCACACGTACTTCGTGTGTTTTCAACTTGTTCGCCTGTTCGTTCGTTTGTTGCGCGCATTCGTCGTTGATCGTTCGCGTCGTGCAGTTGGGTTAATCGCTTGATTTGGCCGATTTGATGCTGCTGTTGTGACAACAACAAATCTTGAATGAATATTTGTTGCGAACAAAATTAAAGTTACAAATATTTTCGAAATCAATCAATAATTTAATCCTACAAAAAAAAAAAAACAATGCAATTGAGATTTGGTTTGCGAAATATGTTTACAGTATTTAAATAAATGCTGTCGTCTTTGTGGAGGGTCGAATTGAATCGGAATCGAAAATCTCATATTACATTTGGATGCTGAATTAGATGTGTATGTGTGTGTGTGCCTGTGTTCGTGACCGTGCTTATGCGTGCAGTATAAATAAATAACAAAATATCTGCAGTCTTTGCCATTAACGTCAACAACAACAACTATAATAAAACAAAAACCAACGAAGAACCTGAAGCTCCTTCGCCGACGCCGACGCCGACGCTGCCAACATGTGTACGTGTGTGTGTGTTGTTATTGTTTTGTTCCCTCTTTATATTTTCTTTCGCTTTTCCAGGGAGCATCAAAAGTTTTGCTCATTTTGTTGTTCATGTAATTTATCATCATTGGGTTTTGCCCTTGCATTATTTGTTTATTTATAAACACACATGTCCCCACAGAGACAGGGATGACTACCTCCTGCTCTCCCTCTCTCTCTCTCTCCCTTTTGGTTGTTGTTTTTACTCTCTTTGCAACGGAAGCACACTGCGATAAGTTGGAGTTGCAGTTGGATGATATCTTCTTGTTAGTTTTGTTTTTTCTCTTCGCTCTCTCTCTCTCTCTCTCTCTGATTTACGCTTTATTGTCGCATTGCCGCATTTATGATTGATTATTGATTGGAATTATATGATACGCGCATGCGCGAATGCGTGCCTCACATACGTGAACATGTCATGACATGCGCAATCCTGCACATTCCCCTAGCGAGCGAGTGAAACACACAGAGGGAATATTTTGAGTTATGATCGACTTCAGTTTGGATTTCCTGGAGGGAGTTTCTTTTCTCCCTCTCTCTCTCTTGTGTCCCTTTTGTGCACTTTTGTCACGCATTTTAGCGATCAGACAGTTTCATTTGTAATTGAAGTTTACGTTTATCGTTCTTTAATTGAACTCGAATCGTTTTCGAATTGCCTGACTAAGTGCGGATCATGTATCATCAGCCGTATAATAAAAGTGCTTTAGTGGATAAGAAAGAGAAATAAGTTTGTGTTAAAATTTTTACGATCTCTTATGATTGTTCTTAATTTCGAAGACAAATAATGGCTTTGTTCCTGTATGGGCTGCAATTTTTTATATTATATATTTATGTATATATTTTTTATTATATGGTATAATCTAGAAAAAGTACAATGCTTTTAAGTTAAACAAATTATGGGTTTTTTTTTTGCGAATAACATCATTTCATTAATTGTATTTCTTTGTAAGTCTTGATCATTAATAATTTCTTAAGAACGTGAGCACACGCTTTATTATATTGTCTATTATATTTTACCGCTAAAAGTGATTTGGTGTTTCTCTTGTAAATTTTCACAGAAAATTTTAAACAAATATTATTATTTGTTTTTCAAATATTTCCATGAGAAATTTCCATGGAGAAATCCCCCCTGAATGGGTTCTTTTGCAAAAAAAAAAAAAACCACAGCTGGGTCGGTTTTGCCAATGCGGTATCTCGTTGGGGCAGGGGCAGCACGTCAATTCGGTTCACTGGAAGTGTAGGCATACCCACATATCATACATAGATGATCTATGTCAATAATGCAATAAGCTTTGCGTCACCTGCAAAGCTCAAGGCATACACAATGACGGCTTTTTGAAGCCTCAGGGGGAATAATATTATAATACTATGCTTGTGCAACACAATCAATCGTGGTGGGACAACAATTTTATAGTCGAGCAACATGTGGTGCAGCCGGTCAAATATTGCGATAATTACACAGGTGACAACGGGGTGGGGTAGGGGTGAAGTAGGGTGCAGGGGGGAGGGGAGGCAAGTGTCACACCTGAGGCGCTGGTTGACTTTGTCAACGGGGCAACAAAATTGCAGGCACAGGCAACGCCCCGTGAAAATCATTGGGAAATTAATTCGCGTTGCAGCTAATTTGGCCATAGAAAAATCGCAGTGTATCACATATGTGTGTGTGTGTGTGTGTGTGTGTGTGGCAGGCGTGTTAGGAGGTGTCCCAAAATGTTGCACTTGTTGATTTATTGTGGACGTTTAATTGGTTTTGAAATTGGATTTGAATTTAGCCCGCCTATCATATCTAGCTGTCCCCCCCCTTTCGTTCCGCCTCTGAAATTAATTGCTACAACAAATTTTCTTTCAATTAGATTTTGTCACTTTATTTTCTAAAATTTAATCAAACGTGTAAAAGAAGAGGGAGGGGGGGAGGGCTACGGCTTTTCCAGCAATGCGGTTTACATTGAAATGTCATAATTCAAATTGAATTGTTGTCTTTACCGTTAGTAAGCTAAAGTTAAAGGAAAGTGTCAGCAAGTTGGTATATAGAGGGGGGCGTGGCTGGGGGCAGGGGGACAGCTGCTGACAAGCTGCAAGCACACACACACATCGGTTTTGTTATCTCTCTTTTGATGCTAATTATGATGTCCAAGCTGCTCATTAATGCGCTCAGTACAGTGGAGCAAATTGCAAAAAAAGTGCGAGTTTTAAATCTTAAAAAAAAAACAAAACAATTTATATAAATAAATGATCAATATTAGCATAATTAAACGATAACGATATAATATTTATAATACACCTAATTCAATAGTTTTTAAATCAAATTTTAAGTGTGTCTAAAGATTTCTATACTATCTTTCTATTCACTTTATCAGCAATTTCTTTTCCCACTTTATTGATCAATGTTTTTCTAGAGTACTTTAAATCCGATATCAGCTCAGAGTTGTATGATCTTAGGCCAGAATCGAATTAGTCAGCGACTAATTTCATTTCACACTTGTTTCTTGAAGCTGAAGATGCCGTTAACTCTCTGCCATTAAATCAATTTGTGCAAAGTCAACCACAACAACAATAATAAAAAAGTATAAAAAAAGCGACCGCATGAATCAGCTCATTCTTTTATTTATTATTTACAGTCGATGCTCGAATAAAATCAAAAATAAAACTTATGAGCTTAACAATATTATATCGTGAATGAATTAGCTCAAATCGAATTTCATGGAACTGTGCTTAAAAAAAAAAAAAAAAAAAACAAATAACAAAACATAACCTGCTCTGGAATGTTTACGCAGTCAAAACTTGATGATGTTATAAACAAAATACTTTTTATATTCACTGGAAAAAGATTGTCATGGAAGTTTGAAACTTATTTTTAATATTTTAATTATATTTTCTTTAAATCAAAAATGGTATATTAAATTAAATTTATAATTTCCATTCAATAAAGCGTGAATGCAGAATATAGGGTGTAAGCAAATCCAGCATGCCCAGCCAATTGTACAGTACAGAGGCAGAGGCAGAAAGAGAGACAGAGAGGAATAGAGATAATAACAAAATTAAATTTCACATGAAACTGAATTCTGATTAATCAGATATTGATATTTAATTGTAAGCACACTCATAGAGATAGATCGAGCTATGGTAAAGATGCTATAGATGATATGATACTATGGAATCGAATTCAATTTGATTTTTTTTTTAAATTTGCATGCAATGGACGCCGACCTTGAGCCAGAGAGACGCCGCCATGGTAGGGGAGGAGTCAGGCATGATTTGTGTACACTCGCAATAATATAATATAGTAGTATATTGTCCCCGACTCTATTTTAAAGCTGGGCACATGGCCAAGTTTCTATTGGGTTGGCTTCTGGGGGGCGTTGTTTGAATCAATAATCCATGCACAACATATTGATAGATTGATTTATTGAGCTATTGCTATTTGTCTTTCTCTTTTTCAGACTATCCGCCTGCTGATAGCTATACCGGTTATCGGGTAACTCCACCCCAGAACCAACAACAGCAGCAACATCAGCTAAACAACAACAACAACCACAACTGCAGCACAAGCAGTAGCAGCCACAACAACAACAGCAGCAGCAGCAGTAACAACAACAACAACAACAACAACAGAATGGACACCGATGATGTGGAATCCAACACAAGCAGCGCCATGTCCACACTGGGCACATTATTCTCATTTCAATCGCCAGCGGTGAAAAAACTCTTGGGCTGGAAACAGGGCGATGAGGAGGAGAAATGGGCCGAAAAGGCTGTCGATAGTTTGGTTAAGAAGCTCAAGAAACGCAAAGGCGCCATTGAGGAGCTAGAGCGTGCCCTATCCTGCCCCGGTCAACCATCAAAGTGTGTGACCATTCCACGTTCCCTAGACGGCAGATTACAGGTAAGAAAGATACTGTAAAATCTAAACTACATTCGATAGCTAATATTGATTCTTTGGTCTTTTAGGTCTCGCATCGCAAGGGTCTGCCACATGTGATCTACTGCCGTGTCTGGCGTTGGCCAGATCTACAATCGCATCATGAACTGAAACCACTTGAGCTATGCCAATATCCATTTAGCGCCAAACAGAAGGAAGTCTGCATTAATCCGTATCATTATAAACGTGTCGAGAGTCCCGTCTTGCCGCCCGTGCTTGTGCCACGTCATTCGGAATTCGCACCGGGTCACTCGATGCTGCAGTTCAATCAAATGTCCGAGCCGAGTATGCCGCACAATGTTAGCTACTCCAATAGCGGCTTCAATTCGCACAGCTTGAGCAATAGCAACACATCGGTGGGCAGTCCCAGTTCGGTTAACTCCAATCCAAATTCACCATATGAAAGTCTGGCCGGAACACCGCCACCAGCATACAGTCCCTCCGAGGATGGTAATTCGAATAATCCGAATGATGGCAATCAAATGCTTGATGCACAAATGGGGGATGTGGCACAGGTTAGCTATTCGGAGCCAGCGTTTTGGGCATCCATTGCCTACTATGAGCTCAATTGTCGGGTCGGTGAGGTCTTCCATTGCAACAATAATTCGGTGATTGTTGATGGCTTTACGAATCCATCGAATAACTCTGATCGCTGCTGTTTGGGTCAGTTGAGCAATGTGAATCGCAACAGTACCATAGAGAATACACGTCGTCATATAGGTGAGTGTGTGTGTGTGGAAGGAGTCCTTAGGATCCTAATCTCTAATCTCTCTCTTCGCAGGTAAAGGCGTGCATCTGTACTACGTGACCGGCGAGGTATATGCCGAATGCTTGTCCGATTCCGCCATATTTGTGCAGTCCCGCAACTGCAACTATCATCACGGCTTCCATCCGAGCACGGTGTGCAAAATACCGCCAGGATGTTCACTGAAGATCTTCAATAATCAGGAGTTTGCCCAACTGCTTTCCCAGTCGGTGAACAGTGGATTCGAGGCTGTCTATGAGCTAACAAAAATGTGCACAATACGCATGTCCTTTGTCAAGGGTTGGGGTGCTGAATACCATCGTCAGGATGTTACATCGACACCATGTTGGATTGAGATACATTTGCATGGGCCACTGCAGTGGCTCGATAAGGTGCTCACCCAGATGGGATCGCCGCACAATGCGATCAGCTCGGTATCCTAAGCAAATAAAAAACAAAGTAAAAAAAAACTAGAAAGGAAACTAGCAAGATAACAAAAGAGAAGGAGTAAATAGTTAAGAGTAAAAGGAACTAATTACACACACACACACGCAAGCAAACTATGTAAAAGACGTGTAGACAACGAACAGATAAAGAAAATAGGAGTAAAGATGATGGAAACAGGCAAAGTGCAAAGACCTGATAAAGCATAAGTTGTGTGCGTCGTGTATATGCCTTATATGTAAACTAAATATATATATATATATATATATATATATATATATTGAAACAGCTACTCAACCCGCCTCTCGCCCATATACACATACTTATATATTTTATATAGTTTATGATCTATGATTTTCTACGCGAATGTCATTCCTTATGCAACAAAAAAACAAAACTAACGCAAGAAAAAAAACAACTTTGCAAAGAATATATGATCTATATACTGAGTAATAACTATATTATAAAAAAAACAGACAAAAAAAAAATGAAAAACCCAACAAAAAAAAAAAAGAATAATGATATATGCCCATTGGCAAATGATGTTGTTCAAGTCTATTTCAAGTGCTACTTATGTGTCATTGCGAATTGCTTTAAAAAAGATAGCGAAGAAGAAAACCAACTACAAAAACCGAAAAACAATTGAAAAATGCCTAAAACATTATATAAAACTATACTATATATAAAGAGAACTTACCACTTAAAGTACATAGCATAAACGTACATAAAACTATATTATTTGTAGGGCAAGTTTTAAACAACTTTAATGCAATACATTTCTTAAAATACGCAACGCAACACAACACAACGTTATGTTTAAACTAATTTGATGATCTTGTTTATGTTTAAGTAAAATTTTGAAAAACAAAAACAAAAACACACACACTATAATACAATTTAAGTTTAATTGAACTTCCTTAGTTAAGTTTTTGATTAGTTTTTGTTTCATTTTCAACAATTTTTTCCATGGTTTTTTGAAAAAAACTCGTGGATTTTTTTTTATCTTATTGTTTAATGCGAAATTCTGTGCCGAACCCTTTATATAAGTAGTTATAATATCATCATTTGAAATAAACAGTTTTGCCTTATGAGTTTCATTTTGGTTTTGTGATTGTCCCTACGATAATTAAATTAATTTATAAATATATATATATATACACCTTAAATGTGCTGTAAATTGATGGCCTACATGAAAGAAAAATGCCTTAAATTTGTGTAATATGTGTGCCTATTGACATTTTACTTGCGCCTTCGATGTTCATAGAAAAAAAAAACGAATATTTGCTATATGATAATATATAACATAAATATGCCTTAAAGTTTACAGATTTTAGTAGCATTTACAAAAAACATAAAATGCCTTAGAAACCAGTTTGAATATGCTTGCCGCACGCAATGCCGTTTAATATGTACTAAAACAAAAAGAAAACTTGTAAAACATTTTGAAATTTAACGTATGAATAAAAATAGAACACAAAGGAGCAACTATTTCGATACGATCTGGCAACACTATAACAGTAGCTGAGTATCGGTCTATCGATTACACTTTGTCTTACAACTGTGGTCATACTCGAACGAAACAGCTGCTCGCCGGCGAAATAGTAGTATTTTTATTTTTTGTATAAGCGGTCACATTGTCTTTGCAGCCAGAAATTGTCAACATGGGCGACCCATCAAAGAATGATCCATTGGAGTTATTGACCAATAAGGGGAACCGCGAATCATCATTTTTGTCTCCAATTTGGAACCCAATGCTTGGTGGTGTTTTCGGTGTTGGTGCTGCCATATTCTCCAACTGGGGCATTCGTAAACCCGTTTTCTCGGGTAAGTGTGCGACTGGCATCGCTGTGACGTAACATTGTTTTTACACAATATTCATATAAATATCTCCCGATTCCTTTGCAGGAATACAGAAACATATTCTGTTTGGTATAATTGGCGTTGCAGCAGGTACTTTTTGGACAATCAAAGGACCGCATATTTGGCTAAGCGTGATGCCATTCTTCGGCATTATGTTGAGCTGCATCCCGAAGATTTTCCTGTAACAGGTGAGACAATTAAATGGGATATTACCATCTCTTGAAAAGCCCATGCAAACTAATGCATATCATTTATTACTGTGTTCTTTTAGACCGACAGAAATACGGTCAAGTTCTAGAGGCTTGGGTGCCCATTCGATAAACGAACACAGGGCTGAAACTGCCATGCGGAGGTCTATGGATTAAGCCGTGTTTCAGAACCACACATTTTAGTTAAATAAACTGCTTTAATTGTAATACATATGAATACAGAACTGTGAGAAACGCGTTGTTGGTTTTCAATTTTAAATGCAACAAATTGCGCTTCAGTGTGGCCTTTGTAGGCATTTGTAAACAGAAATTCCATTTTAGAAGCGTTTTTGTTGCAAATAAATACAAATTTAAGTTAATTACAATTTTTCGTACAAACATTTAATAGTTAAATTATTTATATTTGTTTAATTTGAATACAATACCAAAATTTGAACTATCGATTAATTTATGCCAAGCACTGTGTCATCGCGAGCACACTTTTCGGTGTGACCAGTATGTATGTTTGCAGTATTTTTGTGTATGGCAAATATGGCGCATTTAAGGTTGTCCGAAAAAATGTGCACTCATTGCTTGCCCAAATCGTCTTACATCGGTTTGGCTTCTGTTTTAAGTTTTAGTTTCGGGTGAATCGTGCTTTTTGTTGGATGTGCGGGCGCATCGTTATTTCGAGAGAATTTTCTGTCATTATGCAGGAATAAAAATTAAAAACGGATTCAAATATGAAAGGGAGAAAATAGAAAATACGAAAAATATAAAAAAAATAAGCAGCCTTAATCTATTTGTGCTTGTTTTTCAAACATCCAACTTAGTATTACTTTTTGCTTCGTTTTAACGTTCGTGCGTGTGCTGCGTCTTCTTCGTCGTTGCCTTCGTTCTCCTCGTATACGCGCGCCTGTGTGTGTGTGTGTGTGTGTTGTACCTGTATGTTAATCCCGCTAGGATTTTTACCGTTACAAATATTGAAAAACGTTTGATAAAGAGAAACAGCATAAAAAAAAGAGACGAATTGAATGTGGCGTGCAAATTAATATGTTTAAATCGAAAATAATAATAGCTACAAAAATGAGGAAAGTAAACGACGCTCCAATTTAGACAAATTATTGTTAATTAACTAAAGGTAAAGCAAAGTTTGCTCTTGGCAATCTAATTCGACTTTTACCTGCAAAGCCGAAAAAACTTTTTCTTGCTGCGAACAAACAACAACAACAACAACGAAAACAACATCAATAAGCAAGCGACTTGAAAGACACGTCAAAAGCAGCGCGCGTCAACCGCAGCAGCAGCAGAAGCAGCAGCAGAGACAAAACAACAACAAAAGCTCGCAAAAAGGCCGCAACAACAACACGAACAATTCTAAGCTTATCAGTGACAGCAGCAGCAGCAACTGCGGAAAAAGGGAGAAAAACATAAAGAACAACAACACAACGATTATGGCAAAGGTAAGTGAGAAAGGCTGCTAAAGCAGAGCTTTTAATTTTATTAGAAAATTATTTATTTATTTACGTGTGAGTTCTGACAAGCTCAATTTGCTGCCCTGCTCTCTTGCTGCCTCCTCTCTTCTCTCTCCTCTCTTCACTCTTACTCTCCCTGTCAGTTTGCTCTCATCTTTGCGTCATTCAATGTGCTTTGTCAATATGGATTTCATTTTATTGCTTGTGCATGTGTGTGTGTGTGTGAGAGGGTGTGCATGTGTGTAGAAGTTGATTTTCACTTGTGCTTCGTATAAATTATGCATATTTGTGGGTTTCTTCTCCTTCTTCGTCTTCTTCTGCCTGCCCTGCCTGCTCTCTGCTGCTTCTTTTATCGGTTTTGGGGGAGGCATTGATTTCTTCAGGTATTTTCACCCCCCTAGGCGGGGCGGCACTTTTATGGCGTGTCAAATTGCCAGCAGAATGTTGTGGCGAACGAAGGGAGGCGGAGGGAGGAAAGGGATGCAATGACATGAAGGGCGAAGAGCAAAAACAATTGTCAAGTGAATTGTGAGAACTGTTAAATTAACATTTACAGCTGCAAGTTGTTTGATATTTAATTGAGGTGGGAATTTTTAAGAATCGCTGTTATCGAAAGTGTACCGAAATTAAATAATTGAGATGGCAATTTTTGAGACATTTTCTATCAAAATATAATCGATTAGTAATAATATATTTATTTACTAGAGATGAGCATTTTTAAGAAATGCTTAAAGAGTACTCATTATTTTATATACTATAATTTTCTTTCAAAATCTTTCTAGCACATTTTTGCTGTATATTTACCTTAAGCTGGGCTCAACTATAGAGTACTTTCCATTATCGAAAAACCTAAAAGAAAGTTCATCGACTTTTCTCATGAGAAAAAAAAACTCTGGGCAATATTTTGTATAATTTAGTATCGCATTTGCTCTCACTCCGTCTCTCCCTCTCTTTCGTTTGCACGTTGCGCACTTAGTCTAATGAAAAGCCCATTAAATGGCATTATAAGCCTGAATTTTACTGTGCAAAAAACCTGCAGGAAAATCCCGCTGATTGCTTAAACCGCACGCAACGGCGATTTCCGGTCATAAAATACTAAACGGAAATTTGCAATCAGCGCAAGGCGCCCCCCACTCAATCAATGCAAGCTTACGGAGTGGGGGAGGGGGATATGTATACCCTGTATATATCCAAAACTTCAATATCAAGTACTTGTACAATTTTTCACATGCTTTTTTGGCCCAAAACAAAATAAAATGAGCAACATTTTTCTTGGCTACCAGAACTTGGTCATGCATTTTTTATAACCCAAACATGTGTATGTGTGGGAGGATGGATAGGATGAAGGGGGAGAACAGACAGAGAAAGAGAGAGAGAGAGAGGGAGAGGGAGAGGGAGAGCAGTCTGAGTGTGTGTGCACGCGATGTGTTGGAGAGTCGCGTGTCTGCATCACGAGTATTTCATGTAATTTGTTCTCAAGCTTTTCCCACTCTGTCTTTCACTCTCTGTCTCCCTCTCACTCTCTGGCTCTCTCTCTTCATCCTTCTGGATAAATTACCTTTTCACTTCACTTGTCGCTGCCATATAAAGTGCCTTATCTTAAAGAGACTTTTGGGTTTTTATGAGCCTCGTCTTTTATTTTGTTTACATCTGGCGTTGTTTTTATGTCCATATAAAAATTCTGATTCTGAAGAAAATGTGGTTGGAAAATATCTTGCATGCACTGTGTGCGATACTTTCTTTTACCCTATTTTATTAGTTAAGAATATGTGTATACATTCTATCTATTATGTGGGGGGGTGAAGCGGTGTCCTTGACTCGCGCAACGGGAAAGCGATAAACGAGAATCCTTATAAAACATGCTCAGTGAATTGTTAGACTTGCATATACTCTATAATAATATGATGATAATTGAAAATTATTTATAAATTTCATAAATTAAAAAACTTTTGACATACTTGATAATAATATATTTTTCAAAGTAAGGAAAGTAGAGGTTTTCATTAATAATCCCTTTTCCTATTTCGTAGAAGAAAAATGTACTCAATGAGGCTGCACTTTTTTTTTTTGCTGCTGTGCCCTTCGGCGACAAGTCTCATAATCGTCATCATCATCTGCAGCAGCATCATCAGCATCAGCATCCTCATCATCCTCTAGGCGGCCTCTTTGTCAAGCTTTTTGCCCGCTGTGCTGCCTGCTATTTCTTCTTCTTCTCCTTTTGCTTGTCGTCCTCGTTCCGCTCTCAGACTAACCTTAGCTCCATCATTATGTGCAGCATGTATTATTATATTCCTCTACTCGACAATTGTCGGCAGTGGGTTTTGTGTGTCAACAACAGTAGCAGCTGCCACAGTGGATGCCACAGTGGCTGCAGCGTTGTAGCAAGTGCAAGGATAACAAGAAATATATACGGAAGTTTACGGAACACGCTGGCAATAAGCTCTAGCCGTCGCAGTAGAGACCATGTTTATCCCATATGAAACAGACTTTTCTAACTGGTTTTATTTTATATATATCTTGGGCTATAAATTTTGGAATCTGATACCTAATGAAATAAACAAATAAAAAAAATATTAGGCTATAAATATATAAATATGTCGCCCCAAAATTGAGCATATATTATATATTTACCCATATTAATTACGCTAGATATATGCATAAATTAAATATTTAATAAACGTGCCGACAATATTTATCGCTTTTGGGTATTTGTCGATTTTCCCTCTCACTCTGTATAATTTATAATCTTGTAGTGTTTTCCAGTTGCCCAAATCGCCCAAATGTTTCATTACTCTAAAGTACTCCCAAAAGTATGCCAAAATTTATATTGTGAAATTTATACGAAAATGCTTTGCAGAACGCACTTTTTGCAATATACAAATGTATTTGCCTGTTTGATATTTATCGTTTTATTTGCTATGCAAATGCACAGGGTGTGGGGGCGGGAACACGCCCACTGTGAGGTGTTGCCTTTACGCATTCTTCTGCGTTTTCGTTCAGTCAATACAGAAATATCGAAATGCTGTGGCGCGCGGTGTAATAAATCAAAAATGGTCAACGGCGCGCAAAGAGGAGCCTAGTGATACAGGGGGGGATAGAGGGAACGAGAGAGAGAGGAAGCAAGGGAAGTGTAGCAAATATCAATAAAGCCGCGAGGCAGTCCACACAGAAGCCGAAACAGATGCTGCATCGCCCATCCCCAAAAAGTAGGCAACGTTTGTTGAACGTGCAACGTGTGGCATTTCGCAAAGGTTTCACTTTAAAATTTATGCAAGCTTGCATTCGATTTGTTATCGATAAACAAACATTGAAAAGAAAATTAAATATAGCAATTTTAAATTATCCACAGGGTATCATAATCCCATAATTTTTGCATTTATATATATTTTTATTAAGGTTTTTTCATCTTTATGATTTTTTTTATACACATTCCTTCTGAATATACTAAAAAAAAAAATAAATAAAAAAAAAACTTTATTCTCATATGGGCAGAAACTACTTATTAATTAAATTATAAGTAGTCTTGGAGAAGAAGCAACTATAGATGCTCATTAGGATATAAACAAATTTGGAATCTGATCCCTAATGAAAAAAAAAAAAATTCTCATGCTTTTCTTCTAGCCAAAAATTCATAGCATACTTTTCAGAGCCTGCAAAATAAATAGCCTTTTTTATGCCTTTTACACCGTATTTCATAAAATTTTAAGCCTTATTTTCTTTTGCTTCAATTGCAAATTTGTTACTCGTTATTCCTTTTCTTTTTTAATAGTTTTTAATAGTTTTGCCTTCGTTTCGAATATGTTACCAAAAAACTCTTCGACACTTTGAGCCAAACTAATTAGTTACAATTTTGGTTGGTGTCGCATTCTTTGCAATTTTATGTTGCTGCAGGAAAATTTTTAATTTGAAAATTCCGTAAGTAAACACGTGGCGAACACACACAGACGTGACTCATTCGCCGGTATTTGCCACACATACACACAACACACACAGAGAGTTGCAGCGGCAGCATGCGAGACACAACCGCAGGCAGCGCGCGTTGCAAGAAGAAACTGGAAGCTAATTTCATTAAATATTCATGGCCACGACACAAGCGGCAACAACAATGCACACGAAGAGGAAGAAGAAGGGGAGGAGGTGGAGGAAGCAGCAGCAAAGCAGGAGGAGGCAAAAATACACCAAAATGCAGTGGCGGCTGCACAAGGTGTGGCAAGGGGGGATTGGGAGAAGGCACACAGCGCACATGCCTCACATGTCGCAGCCTGCACATTTTTAACGTGCCTCAAAGTTGTCTATGTGTGTGTGTGTGTGTCTCATGGCAGCTTTTCCCATTGTTGTCAGGAAAAACTGTTAGTATTAGTTTAGGGGGTCTTAACCAACAACAACAACAACAACAACAACAACAACAACAACAACAACAACAACAACAACAACAACAACAACAACAACAACAACAACAACAACAACAACTGCCTTACTATGGCAGCTGCCACTGACAAATTATCATTTAATCATTTGGCAGTTTATTCAATTTTTTCGTCTCTCTATTGTCCTCTCTCTCACTCACTCACACGTTCTCTCTCTCTGTCTCCTCTACGGGCCATAAAAGTTCAAGGCTTGCAATGTTTGCTGATTAGATATTGAGATATTGATTGATGGGCGCGCTCTTTATGTATATGTATAATAAAAGACAGTAAAGACTGGCTATAATAAAGATAACTGAGTAGCTCTTATAGGGAATTGTTATAGAGTAGCTTATAGAGTATATTTATCTTGTAGAAAAGTCTTTGGAATGTCTAGAAAATTGCACTATATATACAAATTAATTTATCTAATACTCAAATTAATTTTTATTTGTTTAAAGTAGTAGGATAGTCGCCTCAATAGAAAAAAACACTTAAAAGAAAAGTTTAAAGTTGTTAAAAATAAAAAAAAAATGCAAATATTTATTTATTTTATTATTAAAATATTTTATAAATTTCATTTTTATACCCTTCGACCATTGAAAATGGTCAAAAAAGGGTATACTAACTTTGTGAAATGTATGTAACAGGCATAAGGAGGCGTGGCAGACCCCATAAAGTATATATATTCTTACTCAGGATCACTAGCCGAGTCGATTGAGCCATGTCCGTCTGTCTGTCCGTCTGTCCGTCTGTCCGTCTGTCCGTCTGTCTGTTTGAGACAACGGATCTCAGCTATTAAAAAAGCTAGAGACACCAAATTTGGTATGTAGGTTCCTAAATTTCGCAAGCAGATGAAGTTTATGTTAAATGTTTGATGCCACGCCCACCGCCCCCGCAAATCGGTAATTTGTGATTATTAAGCAAACTATTAAACTTATAAAGTTGTGCTTTAGTATATATAAAGCTATATACCATACGAACATATTCTCTGAATTACAATCTGATCGGACCAATAGCACAGAAGTTATTGAAGTCCACGTTTTCAGTACAAATGTACGAGCAGCAGCCTGCGCGCTGTTTTCAGTAGTTGACGTCGACGTCGACGTTACTCTTAACGTGCGTCGATGTGTGAGTGTGAGCGAGAAAGCTATATGTAGAAGAAGTATTTGTGCAAAATTTCTGTTTGAAATTATCAGCGTGGTTGCACGTTTGTAACGGATTTTAAAAATTGGGAGAAGGGTATCCTACTGTCGGGCGTTCGACTGTAGCCCTACCCACTTGTTTTATTTAAAAATGCTACAAACTTATAGCGAATTTCCAAATGTTTTTCTTTTTTTTTTTTCTTAGCTCAACATGCCTTAAGTTCTTGCTATTGAGTGCAAACTGTACTGGGGGGAAAAATGAACAAATTTACTTAATTGACAGCTTGATAAATGAATCCCTGCGTACTACAACTGCCCCTTCTCATCTTCCTACCCCCTTCAGTTGCTGCATTGGAACTAATTAAATTAAGTGAGCTACAAGAGACCAGCCCCTCCAGTTCCCCTGCTTCCCTGCTCTATCCCCCTTCGTAAAGTTGCCAAATATGTTCGTAAAGCAGTTACAAAAAAAAAGTAACTGCCAGACAGACTTTTTTTTTTTTTAGCTCTTCTCGTGCCTGGTTGCAGCAGCTGCTGCATAAATAAAATGCGGCAAATAAAAATGGCCCACGGTGCGCCTGTCTGTCGGCAGTAGCGTGCTTTTTTTAATTCCTCCTTTTTTTTGGCCATAAAAAGGCTGACAACGGGGTACATAAACATTTAAAAAGGCTACCACAAAGTTTGCATGGCCCAGTCAAGTGGCAAGTGGCTGCAAAAATGTATACAATTTTACAGGGTATATTTGTGTTTGCAGTAGGAAAATTAAACGAAATATGATATAAGCAGAAAATTGTATGCAAAGCAGATTTAATTTAATTGTAGCATAGTTTTAGGAGCTGGCAAAAAATGTAGATATGAAAATGCTGCATTTCATTTTGATTATAAAACATGCCTCCAGCTTTTTTTCTATAACTTGTATTTCATATGATATTGACAAACATGAAATAACAAAAACAACAACAAATTGTTTAACCTTAAAAAGCCAGAAACAGCCAGCTGAGTTAGCGGTAAACCGCAGTCGAAAACAACTGATGTCGTATCTCACGCTAACAAATTGTGTGTGGGCGAGGCAAACCCCAGAGCCAAAGGCGATTAGAAACCAGAGAAACAACCCAACCCAACTGTCATAGTATATACTATCTATATATGCAATAAATAAAAGCTGCTTTTCTACGATATAATACGAAAACAGTCGTCTAAAGATACCTTATATTATTTTATAATAGCATATCATTTATTTATTGTATAATAAATATATCTAAAGCATATCAATATGATAGAGATAAACCGTATCTGTTAGTCTATCATTGCCACATATAGATTTCACTTTGCCTTTTGGCTTTCATAAATATGCGACAGTTTTTTTTTTCTTATTTTAGCTTTTTATTTTATCGTTTGTTTATCTTTGTTTAGTTGAAATTGCTTTCTATGGAAATTTTGCTTTTGGCAAATTGCTCTGGGAGTTTTTCCCCCTTCTCTTTTCCATCTCTTCTCTGTACTGTACTGGCTTTCAACAAGTAATTATATGATATATTAATTAATGTATTTACCATGTCATACTTTTGCTATTTGCACTCATGTTCGCCTCTTTAATTATATAAATATGCTGACGAAAATTGACATTTAAAATTATCAAAATATTTACCCGACCTCAGCACAAAGTAAAATACATAATTGATGCGGTATTTTATGGCATCCATTTAAATTAATTACAGGTGCTACACTAAGTGCGCAATCAGCATAAACAATGAGGAAATTTCAATTAAAAATATAACGAAATAATTATTGTGTCTAGTCTATAGGAATTTGTGTTTAATAGAGAATGTATGCAGAAATACTCTAGCAGAGTAAGAAATTCTTAGTTTTTTATTAAAACCATAGAAAAAATTGTTATTATTTTAGACCATGCTTACAGCTTTAACTGCTGGGAATGTACACACCAAATTTGATCAGCATACCAAGCTTTAAAACTCCAGAAATACTCTATAATCTTTTTTAATTCACTACGTTTTCCGACTCTCTGTGAAAATATTCCTGTAGATAGGGTAATAACATAAAAAAATGTTCTTGTTCGTTTTGCAAGTCAAATAATAATTGAATTTTATATTGAATGTCTATAAGGAGGGGAAGTCAAAGAGAGGAAACAGAGAGAGAGAGAAAGAGAGGAAAATGAAAAAGAGGAAGTGGCAAAGGAAAAAGCTTAGATAACTATTGGAATAGTTGTTGTTGGGGAGGGGGAGAGTGGAGGCGGATGTCTTGGCTGCTGGATTCCGCTTCTCAAGGCGAGAATTGTGAAATCAACTGTAATGGTAAAGATGAGAAAGTAAATATTTGATTGAAACTTTGCAAAGTGGCTTAAAGCCCATGGCTTGTACAGTTGAACTACTTTATATAAGGGAAATTGCCAAGCAGAGACTTAAGCTGGCTGGTCGAGTTGTACTATAGAAACTAGCTCTAAAATTTGTTTTAATATGGGAGACTTAAAAATATTTAAGAAGATATATTATAAGAAGATATTTAAGAGTTTTTCTGTATATTAAACAATAATTTTTAAGTCTAAAAAGGCTAAATTTGGCACTATTGTTTCTTTTTTCAAAATTTTAATCAATTGCAAAAAAATATTATATTACATTATCTATCGATATTAACTTTTTAGGGAAATATCATACCGTAAACATTTCATATATTTGTTATATAGCAATCAAATGATTTTTAAAGCTAAAAAACAGCTTAATTACCCAGTATATTTGTTTCTAGAGCATGTAAAGAGTATTTGTATTTGTCTGTGCATGTCTATGCATGTCTGTGCATGTTTCAGCCTGGATACGATACGAATTTGATTGTGTTCTGCCATTAAAAGTGCAGAAAATTTAATAAAAGCGGCGTGTGGAAAGCTCTAGAAACGTGTAAACTGTGTAAACTTGCTGGTAAATGTGTGTGTAAGGGTGTGTAGAGGTGTTACATGGGTGTGTAGGGGTGTGTAAAGGCATTTTTTTTTTTTTTTTTTTTTTTTTTTTTTTATATATTAGAGCGTTCACGGGAAAAATCATAAAAAGACACCGTCCTAGTGACGGTAGTGTGGGACATGCACCCACTAAAAAACCCGCTCACGAAACGCTCTTCCTACGGCTCGTTTTGTGTTACCCCTTGCGGCACCACTCCTAAAGTATAAATCTTCGCAAGGGATCGAGCTAGCCCTGTGGTGGCTCTACCTGGTTATTGGCTGCTGCGAAGGAGAGTTTCGCAGTCTTTCTAGCCTACGCTGCTCTATCATAATACACACATTTGTTTAATGCATTCCCAGTTTTCTGGGGTCTCTATTATAAGCCCTATAATATTTGCTGGACTAATATTAGCTCCTAAGCGTCTATTGACGATTTCCCGTTCGTTTGTATAATAAGGGCAGTGGAAGAAAATGTGTTCCACAGTCTCATCGTCTCCATTGCAAAGATAGCACACAGTTTCAGGATCATGGCCGTACTTGTTCAGATAGCGCCTGAAACAACCATGTCCTGTAAGAAACTGGGTCATATAGTAGTCCACTTGTCCGTGTCTTCTTCTGACCCACACTTCTATATTCCGCACCAGTCGGTGCGGTAAGCAGTAGGAGTTTGGCTGTGCCTCTTATTATATTGCGCTTGGTACTCTTGCGCGATCAAGTCAACCGGCATTATGCCTGCTAGAACTTGGATGGCATCACCGGATACCGTCCGGAAAGCGCGGCCGCTACGCCTCACTACAGCATTGTAGTGTCGGGCGTAAGTTGTCCTGCCAAGCGCTGATGCCCATATAGGGGCGGCATACATTAACACCGATAGGGTGACACGTGATACGAGTGACCGTATCACTTGCCTTGGGCCCCCGATGTTTGGCATTACTCTTGCGAGTGCCATTTGTACCCTGGCTGCTTTTTCGCTCATTGCGATAATATTCGCCTTAAAGCTCAGCCTGGCGTCTATGAGTATGCCTAGGTACTTTATTGTAGCGCCCGTTCGGATATTGAATCCGTCAATACTGAGCGTCACATCCTCAAGTTTCTTTCTACTTGAGATGAGAACCGCCTCAGTTTTTTCCCCGGCTAATCTTAAGTCGTGCTCGGTCAGCCACTGCTTTATCCTTTGCGTGGCATCGGTGCTGTTGTCTTTCACCTCCGCCAGGTGCTTTCCAACTATGATGACAGCAATATCATCAGCATATCCGATGATCTTAACTTCATCCCTTAGTGGAAGGCGTAATACCCCATCATATACAATGTTCCACAGGAGCGGTCCAAGAACCGATCCTTGCGGAACGCCGCCTGTAACTTGGTATTGTTTTCGCCCTTTCTCAGTGTCGTACACAAGTGTACGGTCACTTAGATAGCTACCGACAATGCTTAACAAGTATCGAGGCGTGTTGTGTAAAGGCATGTATAGGGGCGTGTGTGTGTATCTATATAGCTAGAGCATATGAGGGTATTACCTGGCCTGTCCATTTCGCACTTTATATGTTTGTAATTGAAAATTAAGCGCCCTGTCATCAGCTGTAGTTGAAGTAGAGAGGAAAATAGAGAGAGAAAGAGAGGGAAATAGAGAGAGTGAAATACAGTGAAAGAGAGAGAGACAGAGAGAGAGAGAGAGGCGACACATCGTCTGCCATTTCCACTAATGTGTCCAAAGTGCTGGGGAATGCAATGCCAAACGCTTTGCTACGCTTCAACGTGAAGGCGCAGCTCGGCGTGCCGTAAAATGGGCGTGGCCTATGCAGGTTGCAGGGTGCAGGAGGGTGGCAGGTGGCAGCAGGTGGTCTACCGCGTTGCCATTCGATTCAATGGAAAATTGCCAACTAACCGAGCGATGCACTTAAATCCGTGTGATGGCTGCCATGTGAGGTTAATTTGTTTCAAATCGGCTTTAGTCGTAGACCCTAGTCCCCCCTTTCCCTGTCCGCCTGCCTGTCCGTCTGCCTTCTATTGAAATGTGCATGCCGGATATTAAGAGGAAGCAGGGCAGGGGGGAAAGATTGCGACCTTGCGGCGTCTCTGATTAAATTTTATAGCCCGCAGATAAGTTGCAATAAGGACGCAGGAAAAAGGAAGTTTGCGTCGCAAGAAGAAGAAGATGTCAGGGATTGTGTAAGCTGAGCTGAGATTGTCTCCTGGGAAACGCTTGGTAATAATATCATTATAAAGCAAGAAGGTTAATTACGCATTTAATGTGAATAGTTCTCCTTGAGATAATATAGAAATGGCTGGGCGAGGTTTATGCAATTTCTTGAGCCTAACAATGTTAGTGATTCTACATTTAAAAAATAGCAAAATTGATTTTTTGAAATTTTTCGATATTTTGAAAATTTAGGTAAGGGTCCCCCCTATGAATTTTTCAAAAAATTTTTTTTTGTTAACTTTAAATTGAGAGTTTGTAAGTTTAATCGATTGCGGAGGTTAAAACTAGTATTAAACAAGTATTTAAATCGATTTTAAACGATACTTAATTTTGGTCAAAAAATCATGTCGAAATGGTGAAAAAATTAGACATGTCACACCCTCAACAAGCCTGGTACTCTCATTTTTGACCGATCGTAACTTTCTTAAAAATCAAACGATTTTCACGCGGAATGACATTTTGTTTATGTTTTAACACCCTTAGTGATTCCACACTTAAAACTATCAAAATTGATTTTTTGAAATTTTTCGATATTTTGAAAATTTAGGTAAGGGTCCCCCCTATGAATTTTTCAAAAAAATTTTTTTTGTTAACTTTAAATTGAGAGTTTGTAAGTTTAATCGATTGCGGAGGTTAAAACTAGTATTAAACAAGTATTTAAATCGATTTTAAACAATACTTAATTTTGGTCAAAAAATCATGTCGAAATGGTCAAAAAATTAGACATGTAACACACTCAGCAGGCCTGATACACTGATTTTCCTCCGATCGTAACTTTCTTAAAAATCAAACGATTTTCACGCGGAATGACATTTTGTTTTAAAATATACCCAATTAATATATTTATTTCAAATTTCACTTCAACATTTTATTCCCTTTTCTCTTTTCTTTTGCCCAAAAATCAATTTAAATCCAAATACACTTCATTTATTTAATTAAATCATTTCCAGCGCCCGCCTAAAAGTATGCAACAAAAAATTGCACTCGGGGCAATATTTTTGCAGCCAATTTGTTTTGCCTCACTCTCTTCAAAAGAGAGAGAGAGTGAGAGAGCGTGAGAGAGAGAGAGCTAGTGCTAGTGCTAGTGAAAACAAACAATAGAACTTACTACTAACCCAATTTGAATCGCATATTACCGCAGAGCAACAGCAACAATGGCGTAAAGCCACAACAACAACAACAACAACTACAAATTGTAATGCGCCCGTTGCACGCGATGTGCAGTAGAATGGGGGGTGGGGAGAGGGAACTGCAAGAAATATGAGTGTGGCAAAGGCGCAAATAAAAGTAAAAAGGGAAAAACGTTGGAAATTACGGAAATGCATGAAGAGAGTATTTTACGTGGGTTGAAAAGCGCACACACAAGTGTGGTTAAGTGTGTGTGTGTGTGTGTGTGGATTTGACTTTGTTTAAGTTTATAACAATGTGCCGCACCCACACACACAAACATACACACAAAATAAATGGCGGTTCTTGTTGGGGTTTTTCTGGCGGAAGTCACAAACTGAATACGCGCTCGCACTGCGACTCGTCGCCTTTTGCTTTATAAATGCGGTCATTTTGTTTATTATTTTCACCAGGGAAAGTTTTATTAGTCTGGCAACGCTGTGCACCATTTTAATGCTCATTATAATTATGTGTGTGTGTGTGTGTGGAAGGTGTGTGTTTGTCTCAGCATTTTTATGGCCTCCACAAATCGGCACAAAACAAACACACTTAATGACTTTGCCCGCCAGGTGGCGTTGCATTATGCCAGGGCGAGTTACACACACACATACGCTGTGTGTGTGTGTGTGTTAGTGTATTTGCTTCCTTGTACATTTCATACGCTTTGTTGAGGCAATCACATTGTCATATACCCCTCATTATGGGCTTGGACATAGGGTATACCTAATTGATTACAAATTAGAACGATAAACCGATAGAAATATTGCTATCGATTGCGTAGATTACTGTTATCGGATGGGAAATGCAATAAAAATAATAAATCATTAAATTTTTTAATTTTTCAAGCTAATAAAACTTAGGGTATTTGAATAGTCGCGCCATTTTGCGCATTCTCAACTCTCGCTAAGGTTTCGTGTTGTGCACACTCTCTTTTAACACCCCGTATAGAGGTGCTGACATGACCCGGGCCCATTAAATAGACTTTGCAAATTATGTGGGCGAGGGTGGAGAGGAGAGGCAAAAAAAGTATAACGAATATGGCACATGCTGAGGCCAGTCAACTCCACGGGAAGTGACTGTGCTGTTGCATATACATAGAAAAACCCATTCTAATGAAAGGCGAACTTGCATGTCCTTGCAGAAGGAGGGAGGGGGAGAATGAGGAAGGGAGGGAGAGAGAGGAAGAGAATGGTATGTGGTTTAATTATGCGGTCATGAAGTTGTTTGCCTTGATGAATATGTTGAGTTGCACGATTTAATGCTGCAAATGAGCAAAGCTGGGGCAAAAAAATACTGCATACTTTTAGGTGAGTGAATTAAATTTTGAAACTGCAGAAGAATTTAATGAGAGATAAGGTGTTTAAAGTAGAAATTTAAGATAGTCAGCATGAGCTGAAAATTGAATTTGTTCTTGAATATTTTTTATATATTTTATACGTTTCTCTAAAGTATAATAAGAGTGTTAAGTATGCATATTAGAAATATATTTTTTAATTTTATACTTTATTTTTATATACTAGCATAATAAATGCAAAAATGTTGAATATTTGCCTTAACCAACTGCAACATGAACACTCGATTAATATTCATTTATTCAGCTGAGATTTTATATACTGTAAAGAGTATTTACATATCTAAGTACGCTCTGCACACAAATCCCAATACGAGCATATCTAATGCGTATAAATAAATATATGCATAAATAAATAGAAAGAGCTAAAGTGAAGTGAAATATACCCTGTAAAGTGCTAAAAGAAAGGCTTGATCGGCTATCTATATGAAATAATATATAAGAGTATGTGTACTCTTTTTGTTAGTTTTACAGGGTATATTTGTTTCCCTCAGCGCGCTTCTCTAGCATTATGTAGCATACTTTTGAGGGCTTATGCAAACGACCTTCGTTCTCTATTTGGTATCCTCTCTGCTGGCTGCTGCTGTTGTTGTTGTTGTTGTTGTTGCTTTATTCAAGCTGCATAATTGAGAAGAGCAAAGGGAAAAGCCAAAGCAAGTGAAAAGCTAAAAGAAAATGTGTGTGTGCAAGAAGACTACAAAAACGTTTGACGTTTCTCGAAACTTTTGTTTTGCGTTTTTCCGTTTTTTGCCCTCTCTCTCTCTCTCTCTCTCTGTCTGTCTGTCTTGCTTGTCTATCTGACTGTGTTTACGCTTGAGCGTGCACTAAGACAGCTGCACATCCTGTTGCCCTCATAGCACACATACACACACACACATGCACGTCCTGTCGTCCTTCGCCAACTAGTTTCATAGAATTTAGAAAACTAAAAAAAAAAAAAAATGTAAATAAAATAAAAATATTCTCGAGAAACTTTTGCCCTGGCAAAATATGTTGATTTTGTTTCCTCTCTTTCCTTCCCTCCCCATCTCTCTCTCCCACTCTTTCCCCCTGCTTGTAAATTAATTATGACACTAACATGCTAAACTTTTTCTTCAAGTGTCCCCGCCCACTTGAGGGGGAAATTGGGTTAATTAACTGCAGTACTTAACTATATAGCGCAACTTCTTGGTGTATCCAGCTTAGCTGCACTGCAATTTTAGCCTGATTTGTGTCGAAAGTTATCGCTAATCTTGGCCAGCTTCAGCTTCAGCTTCATGCGGTTCAAATGGCAACATCTTTCGCCTCAAAACTATCCACAAGTTGTCTTTACTTGTCTCTCTCTCTCTCTCTCTCTCTGTCACTCCATCTTTCTCGTTCTCTCTGTCTTGCGAAACTTTGCAAAAGTTCAAAGTGAAAACTATGCGAACTGCATTTGCAATGTGGCAATTTTGGTTACCAGTTTCGAAGAGAGAAAGGGAGAGACTGAGAGTGAGGGAGAGAGAGTCTGCAATCTGCTGTAATCTTCGTACAGACCTAGGGCATATTTTTTCGCGAAAATTAAAATTTTCCTTCAAGTTTATCCTTATTTTTTTCAAACTTTCTTAGCACAAATTCGTCTTGAGAAACTTGTGGTCTCATTAATAGCAACAGATTAGGTAGGAAATGTTGCTTCTGCAATTTTTAGTATATGATAATACAAATAATGTTAATATATATAATTTTATTTAGATCTTATAAAACTCATAAATTCGTTAAAAATCAAACGATTTCCTTGAGAGTGAACATTTTATCCAATATCTTGACTCAAGATTGATTCTGCATCAAAAAATAATGAATTTAACGTTTTCGAAAATTTGGACCTGCTCTATGTTTATCATGCCACCCCCTTGCTCGATTTCAGTACCCCTATAGAGCAGCTTGCATAGAAAACTTTGTCAAAATCATCCGATTCCTTTTTACGTTCCTTATACATCATTTGGATTCTAGATTGATTCTGCATATAAATATAGAGAATGTAAATAAAGTCAAAATATGTTTAGATTCAGACCCCATAAAATTGACTTGCCAAGAACCAAATAACCTACAAAAAAATAATAAAAAATCCCCGAGAAAATATTTTCAACTTTTCGTTACGCATACGCCACGTTGCCTGCGCATAAAAATGTTGCAAGGCAGCTTGAAACTTTTTGTGCTGCTCGTTAGACTCGTCGTCGTCGTCATTTGGCGTCAAAATTAAATGACATTGTTTTGCGAGGAGGCACCCTAACTCAGCTCAATCGTAAATCAACTGATTGTGGTCGTTGTTGTTGCTGTTGTTGTTGGCAAAGGTAAACAGTGTCACATAAAGCCCGCACAGAGTTGTCAGCCAACCCACATGAGCTAAGCTCTCTCTCGCTCGACAAAAATTTTGATATATATGACAGTTGTTGTTGTCTCTCTCTCTCTCTGTCTCTCTCTGGCTTACTGAGTGACAGCAACATGCTCTGGCTGCACTGCAGCATGACAAACGAGTAAGAAAAACAAGGAAAAACTTTGTAGAACTGCAAAGAGTTGCAAAATTCTGACTGTGTGGAGAAAACGAAGTATTTTTTACTTTTTTTTTTTTGTTATTGTTGTTTTTGTTTTATGTGTGTACGTGACAGTCAGCATTTTTTCATGCGCCCTTTTGGGGTCTCCTTTTCGCTCTGTCTCACATTTCTTTGCACTGTGTCTGTTTCTTTTCCCTTCGCTAGCGGTAAATTTGGGTCAACTGCTGCGCCATCGACTGCCTTTCAAACTGTCAGCGACATGGGTGAAAGAGAGACAGAAAAAGAGAGATAGAGATATAGGAGAAGAAGGGAAATAGTAGAAGTGTTGCGGCAGTCATTGGAGAGTTGCACATGAAGGCGGTTGTCGAGAACATTCTTGTTGGTTTTTCGAAGCCACTCAAGTGCAGTGAAATTTGATTTCAATTGCCATATGATTTTGAAAATGCAATGGAAGGAAAGCAGGAAAGGCCAAAAAAGAAAATTGTGTGGCGTCACGAAATGCGAATGAAAATGCAGTTTCCCTTTAGCTTTTTTTGTTGGCTTAAATAATTCAGCTGATTACGTGTTTAGAAGCGTGTGTGGAAGTGATTTTTATCGATCGTGTTGGCTCGTGTGGGAGTTATCGATAAGTATTTGGCTGTAAAAACTTCTACAATTATTGTTGCCTACTTTCAAGCTGTGTTTTTAATTGCTAATCCTTGAAAATAAGGCAAGTACAAAAATGTTGCCTACTTTCAAGCCGAGTTTTAATTGCTAATCCTTGGAAATAAGAGAAGTAAAAAAATGTTGCCTACTTTCAAACTGAGTTTTTAGTTTTCTGTGCTTCTAAAAAGACAGGAAATAAATTGTTGCCTACTTTCAAGCTGAGTTTTATATGCTAATCCTTGGAAATAAGACAAGTAAAAGAATGTTGCCTACTTTCAAGCTGAGTTTTAATTACCCATCCTGGGCAATAAAACAAGATAAATATTGTTGCCTACTTTCGAGCTGAGTTTTAATTGAGAACGCAAGAAAACTTCTTTGGAAACTGATTTTCTATTGCAATTCAAGGTTTTCCTCGCACACAAGCTCATTAAAAATGGGATACTCTCATTTATGTTTTCACATATCATGTGAAATCAGAGTCTGCTGTCAGCAGAGAATTGCCAGAGCCTGCGCACATAAACCACAACACAAAACACATTACGAAATTTCAGATCCAACCACAAACTGCAAGCTGAAACAATGCACAATTCGCAAATGTGCATGAGCACACACTGATACTATGTTTCTAATGGCCTGAATTACAATTCGAGCTCAGACAGCAACAACATCATACATGGGTAACAATGTTAGCAGAGATAATAAACATAACCACAAAATGTTCAGCAGCTTCATTATTGTCAACGCAATCGTTTGACATTTTCTCCAAAAACAACAACTCATTCATTGTTAATTTGAAATTTGCAATTTGTAATTGGAAAATTCAATATTTTCGCCATTGAGGCGAGTTAATAAAGCGCTGTGCATTGTTATCGATAGTAAACTATGCCTATAGAGACCTTTTGTAGAGACCTGCATAGCAGTTTCATAATTATTGACCTTAGTTCTGGCAACAATTCCACAACTTGTTCGAAATCAATTGCGAATGCAATTTGGAAAATTGGATTTGCAGCAGGAAAAGCAGCGAGAGAAAGAGGAAGAGGGAAAGAGAATGAAGCGGACTTGTGGCCCTCATCAATTGAGCTTGCAGTGAACGATTTACATTGAGAATTTTTCACTCAAATTTTCTCTTAAGTTGTGCGAGAAGGTGCTCGAAGCAAGCCGAGAGAGGGAGAGTGGGGGAAGAGAAGGGAAGCAGGTTTTGCAGGCCAGACGAGTTGCACGTTGCACGTCCTGTTGCATAAGGCGAAGGGCTGCTCTTCTTCTTCCCCCCTCTGCTGGTTGATAAATGTCCACTGTGCCGCCGTGTACGACGCTGTTATATCGTCTACTCGTTTTTCCCTGGAGCATGATAAATTACATGCATATTCCTTGCCTCTTCCCTCCCCCTCCACCACACACACATCAAATGGATTATATCTTGGGGAATTTTCTAAAGCAAAATTGGAAAATACGTGATGCAGTAGGGGTAGAGACTGTCATGTAAAAGAAAACCAACTATACATTAGCAAAAAATAAAAAAATAGCATACTTTTCAGCGCAATTTGCTATAAAATAATTGAAAAAAAAAATAAAATATATATATATATATATATAAGTAAATTGCTCAAATTGATTTGCACTATAAAATATAAACCAAGCTTAAATTTCTATTAGCAATTTGCACAAAAATTACCTGCTAATTCCTTAGCTAAGCCATAATCGGTTTAACGTCTGCAACGTTGCCAAATTTCACTTCTTGTCTAAGCTGCTTAATTACAGCCTACAGTATGTTGTTATATAACTAGTGTGTGTGTGTGAGAGTTTATCGTGTATTTATCATTACATCTTAAGCTGCCCTAAGCTTGCTGTATGTGCCACACGTGTTGCACAACACTCGCACATTAATTTCCCAGCTAAATTTCCAGCTAAATGCGCATTAAGCAAAAAAAAAAAAAAATAACAATGAATTCGCTGAGTTGGCAGCAAATCATCAGAAAAGGAATAACAAAAATCATTTATATTAACACGCGAAAGGCGGCGTTTTTATTTCTTTTTATACAAATGTTTTTTTTATTTTTTCACGCCTGCTTGTTTGCTGTTTTCATCTCTCTCTCTTCTCTCTTTCGCAAATTAAAATGCTTAATGGTTTTTTATGCTCTTTACAAAGGGTCAATTAAATTTGTTGAGAATTATGTAATGCACTAGGTATGTTATTTATATATGTATATACTTATAAACTCGTGATAAGTTTGATATACTAATTTCTTTGTTTTATTATTTTTAATAGATCTAAGAAAGGGTATCTACACTTCTCTGTCATATTAAACACAGAATTTTCTTTTGTTTTGCCTTTCGGCTTTATTTGCTTTTTGTGTTATGACCTTTTCGCATTGGGTCTGCCCTATTTATACCCTCTGGACATGGCGAAAAAAAAACAGTTTGTGGTTGAAAAGGGTATGATAAGGTTGATTATAGCAGATTGCTGGGCAAGTAGGGGTAGCCAAGAGGCTAATGAAGATTAAGCAGAAGATTTAAAGAACGCTAAGTTGATATGATATTTAGCTAGCTAAATTACTGTAGAAAAACCATACAGGGTATTCGAGTAACTACTCAATTTTCCCACGCTTGTAGATTTTTAATCTGCGCACGAAAGTAGGCAATGATTTTTGTAGCAGAAAGAAATATGTATACCATATGCAGACGCGTACTTGGCAGATCTTTCTAAAGGCCAAATGATTTGCAACTATGCCTCTTTGAATCGAGTCATTTGTCTAGCAGCATGTGCTTTGCTTAACTGCCACTTGAAAGCCAGTATAAGAGAGAGAGAGAGAGAGAGAAAGAGAGAAAGATGCACATAAATTGCCAACAAGTCTGCAGAGACCGGCACCATATCGACTCTATAAAATATGTTCAACTTAACTTGATGACATTAATTGTTCGTCTGACAGACGGCAGTTTCTCTCTCTCTCTCTCTCTCTCTGTCTTTTTCACACTTCTCTCTAGTGACCTTTTCTCATTGTTTAGCTCTATCTTCATGTCTAGTCGCCATAAAAATGATTTAATTTTACGCACGACTGCGTGACTTGTCGCAAAATTATTGCCCACTCAAAATAAGAAATACCAAAGGAAAATACAACATTTTATGGTATTTTTAACATACCTCACACACACACATATATCCCCTACCTACACACAAAAATATACTATGTAAATAAAGTAATTGAAATCTTTGAAGAGATTTCGTTTTGTTTACTAAAATAAAAGATGCAATCTATGAAGAAATTTAGCTTCTTTTGGTTTTGATTGCATACCATATCTAATAAGCTATAGATTATTCAAATTTGTGCTTTGTAGCATTAGTCTTTATATATATTTTGAGGTATATTTTCAATTATATCATCGTGTGCTCTGCAAGTCTCTCAAGTGCGATGCCAAGACATGAGTTTGTTGTCATCTGCTTCTTCTGCAGAGCAACCCACAAAATACACACACTCAGACACCCATTCATACACACTCAGGCAAACATTCACATATTCACACACCCACACACACACACACACACAGATCTGCTCGAGGAACTGCGCAATAATTTTAATATTGCGCAGACTTTTTCAATTTTATTGATGATTTTTGCCAGACGAGAAGCATAAAAAAGAATATGCTGTGCTAATGCGGGTGTATATTTAGCTGTGTATGTGTGTGTGGGTGTATGTGTATCAGCATGTTTATGTGGGTGTGTGTATATGTGTGTGTGTGGGTGTTTACAGTCTGCGCCACAAAGTATGCTGCAAATTGTCAGTTGATTGAAATTACGCATTTCTTGATATTTTATCTGTGGTATTAAAAGTTTTATTTTGAGAAAGGAAGGGAATATTCTCGACAGTTTAATTTATTTATATACATATATTTATAAATTTTTAAATTCTTTAATATTTCAAAAATTTAATTTTGTCAAAAAAAAAATCGTAAAAGTTTGAAAAGCAAATAAAATAGTGATTAATCATATTCAGGGTAGAAGAAAATCTTCTTAAAAATAGCAAGACATCTGTACTAAGCCAACAAGTACTCTATAATCCTTAAGTAATATTTAAAATTAGTATAAAATTGGTAACTTTTCGTCTAGTAATTTGCCATAGTTCTTCAAACGGACTTGTTAAGTTTCTCTGCGTCTAGAGCTGAAAATTTACGACTTAACAAAACTAAAATAATTTAAATTTTTATTTTGTTTGCTTTGTGAGAATTTTAAGCTTGATTTTCACAAATGTTGACCCATTTCCGGTTGCCCCAAGCGACTTTTCCCGTTGTGGACTTTTCCAGATAAGCCGCTAAGTGCCTCGTTGATGGATACAAGGCTAATGGCTTGTGAAAATGTTTTAGCCATGTTGTAAAATATACGAGGCAAGTCCGAATTGACTCAAGTTAAGTTGATTGAGCCGTTTCGTAATGCAGCAAACAAGAAGAAGAAGAAGAGGAAAAATACTTGACAGACAGTGGGAAAAATTCATGTGGGAGGAGGGTGGCAGTTGAAATACTATATAATATTTATAGCTTCTAGTGAAATGAGAGCTTTGAAATTTTCTCAAAGATTTTAATGGTTTTCTTTGCTTGGCGAAAGGAAATTTGTGTCAATTAGAGAAAGAGAGAGAGACAGGGAGAGCTGCAAAAAATGTCAAGCGTTTAATTGATGAAAAATCCATGGGGAAATCAGTGAAGAAAATGTATAGAATTGCCAGATAGCAAAGAAAGTGATTTATATGTAGTTTGTTTATGGTTACTTGGCTCCTAAAATTATGTTAAAATATTTATAAACCCTATTTTATATATCGAAAGCTTGAGCCTCATGCATGTTTCTTATTTTTGCTGATTTATGTCGTTTGAGAATATATTTTATTATACAATATTCATGGTGCTGCCTGTCAATCCGTTTTCACATTTGCATATCAAGTCTAAGGTCATGGTAAATCAGTATTCAATAGATTTCTCTCATGCATAGCGAATGACACGTTTCGCGATTCCCGATTTAAGAACCCCACTATATCTAACTGTTTTTCATAATTTTTAGATTTATCTTGCAATTTAAGCACGACGACAAACGATATCGATTGCAAATGCAAATTATACATGCAAATGTTAAGCTAATACGAGGGTCGTTTGATAAGTCCGTGACTTTTTGAATAAAATATATTTTTTTCGTCAAAGAAGCGTTTTATTTCTCAACATAATCTCCTTTTAGCTCTATACATTTAGTCCAGCGTTTTTCCAATTTTTTTATTCCTTCCAAATAATAGGTTTTCTCAAGGCCCTCAAAATAGTCGTTTGTTTCTGTGATGACCTCTTCATTTGACCCGAATCTCTTACCGCCGAGCCATTTCTTCATGTTTGGAAACAAAAAATAGTCACAGGGGGCTAAATCTGGAGAATATGCTGGATGGGGTAGCAGTTCGTAGCCCAATTTATGAAATTTTGCCATGCTGACTACACACGTGTGCACCCGTGCATTGTCCTGATGGAACAGCACTTTTTTTTCGCCAAATGCGGTCGTTTCTGCTTCAAATCAATATCGAATCTGTCCAAAAGCTCTGAATAATATTCGCCGGTGATCGTTTTACCCTTTTCAAGGTAATCGATGTGAATGATACCTTGTGCATCCCAAAAAACTGTGGCCATGACCTTGTTGGCCGACAGACCCACCTTGGCCTTCTTTGGTGCACGTTCACCCGGAGAAACCCACTGTCTTGATTGTTCTTTGGTCTCTGGTGTGGTGTGGTGGATCCATGTTTCGTCTACGGTAACGAAACGGCGCAAAAATTCGTTTGGATTGCGGTTGAACATCGCCAAACACTCCTTTGAAATGGTCACACGGTTGCGCTTATGGTCGTGTGTGAGCAATCGCGGCACCCATCGCGCGGAAAGCTTTTTCATGTCCAAATATTCATGTAAAATGTGATGTACCCGTTCAGTTGAGATGCCTACAGCCTCAGCTACCTCACGCACTTTCATTCTCCGATCATCCAATATCATTCCATGGATTTTGTCGACGATTTCTGGCATGACGACCTCTTTTGGGCGACCTGAACGTTCGGCATCACTTGTACTGGTACGACCACAACGGAACTCAGTAAACCATTTCTTAACCATTGAAATTGATGGTGCAGAGTCCCCATAATATTTATCAAGTCTTTCCTTGGTTTCGGTGATGGATTTTTTACGCAAAAAATAATGCTTAATTAGCACACGAAATTCACTTTTTTCCATTTTCGTTAAAATTCACGAGATCGTCTGCTTTCAATGCCTATAAAACGCAAACCAAAAAACGCAGCTTTCTCAAAATTTTACAGTCAGCTGTTAATCGATAACTGCTGACAGGAGCAGTGTTGTATTTAGAGCAGGTGCGCGGCAAATACAAAAAGTCACGGACTTATCAAACGACCCTCGTATGCAGAGGGAGAGGGAGAAGACTAGAGAGAGAACAAGTGGATATGGCTACAGTCGAGCGCTCGACAGTAAGATACCCTTCTCCCAATTTTTAAAATCCGTTACAAACGTGCAACCACGCTCATAATTTCAAACAGAAATTTTGCACAAATACTTCTTCTACATATAGCTTTCTCGTTCACACTCACACATCGACGCACGTTAAGAGTGACGTCGACGTCGACGTCAACTACTAAAAACAGCGCGCAGGCTGCTGCTCGTGCATTTCTACTGAAAACGTTGACTTCAATAACTTCTGTGCTATTGGTCCGATCAGATTGTAATTTGGAGAATATGTTTGTATGGTATATAGCTTTATACATACCGAAGCACAACTTTATAAGTTTAATAGTTTGCTTAATAATCACAAATTACCGATTTGCGGGGGCGGTGGGCGTGGCATCAAACATTTAACATAAACTTCATCTGCTTGCAAAATTTAGGAACCTCTATACCAAATTTGGTGTCTCTAGCTTTTTTAATAGCTGAGATCCGTTGTCTCAAACAGACAGACGGACAGACGGACAGACAGACGGACATGGCTCAATCGACTCGTCTAGTGATCCTGAGTAAGAATATATATACTTTATGGGGTCTGCCACGCCTCCTTATGCCTGTTACATACATTGCACAAAGTTAGTATACCCTTTTTTAACCATTTTCAATGGTCGAAGGGTATAAAAAGAGAGAAAGAGAGAGAGAAGAAAGGCAAACAATCGCACAATCCTTTGAATTTATGCATTGTACTAACCGAATCTGTCCGCCTTAAGTGGGTCTGCTTCCCTTACAGTTAACTGTTATTAATATCCATTGTAAATGTCCCCCAAGTCAACCCCCAACAAACAAACACACACACAGTGAAAGAGAGAGAGAGAGAGAGAGAGTCGAACAATTGCCGATATGCTTTTGTATTGTTTGTATGTAAATCGATAAATTTTATTTAGTTCCGTTTGCCGGTTTGCTTTCGCCTCCCCCCGCCCCGCCCCTTTTGCTTTCACTAAGGACATGCGTTTGCGCTTAACCCACATAACGGTATTTTCAGCTGTACTGTACTGTCGATATTTCCATGACTTTCCCAACGCTTTTCCTTTTTTCCGTTTTATTTTTTTTTGCTTTGGTTTATTAAAGCACCCTCTGCTTTTTATTTGCCTTGGTTTATTTTTATTTTTCTTCTTTTTTTTTTGTATCCTCTTCTGCGTTATGAAAATATTTCGTGTTGTTGTTGTTGTTGCGTGCTGCCTCCGTTTTCGCTTTGTTGTCACTTTTCCTGTGTCTTATTTCTTTCGTTTTTATTATGTCCTCTCGCAATTGCCGGTTTGACAGCGCAACAAATATTTTAGCATTCCATCTATAGGATTTAATATTATATATATAGTATATATACACATGTATAGGGGGGCTAATATTGTGACCCGCATTTGTTGTTTTTCTTTTGCGATTTCTGCATAAAAATTTATACGAAAATGCGAATTTCTTGAAGGTTGATAAAGGTTAAACTAATAGGGGTAACTAGTTGGGTTTTGCATCGAAAATAATAAGTATATATATATAGTATAATAATTTAATATATTCCGCATAAAAATCCATAATTAAATCAAAGAGTTCCGAGAATTCGAAATGGAATCACATGATAAATGTAATTGCAGTCATAACTTATTATAAAGTTTCTCAATTAATTGCGACTTGCTGCTTGATTAATCAGAAATATCATATACTATAACCCACACGCAGCTGTTTTAAAATGCAACGATTAATCAGTTATTTAAGTCCATAGTCCCACAGGGTGTTCTTGTGGCATGTACAGTCATTAATAAACCCCTACACCATATTGTGTGCAGTTCCCTCGAGTTCTTATCGAGCGCCATTTTGCCACGCCCCGCTCCCTTTGCTGCGTGTCATATTGCAATAATTATGGGGCCACATATGCGAACTGGTTCGCTGAAATGAGCAATTTTTGCCACGCCCCCCTCACTCGCTCTCCCTCTCTCTCTCTGTGAAAACTTTGTGCATTTTCCAGTTGATAACAATCATTGAGCTGAGTTTTTCGTGGGGTTTTTGCGAGGTTCAACTGTAACGTGAAACTTTTCAACAACACGCGAAAAAGTTCAAGGACATTTTCCATGGCTGGGCGGGGGTACAAGAGGGCGTGGCAAGCCACGACCTTATGCTTGTTTTACTTGTCTGAAAATTGCATTTTCGATTAAGCTTTAAGGAGCTTTGTAAAGTGAATTTTCAATATGGGCAAATCGAATTGTATAACTATACTAAATATAGTTATATATGGTAAGAATGTGTTGGAAAAACTTTACTAAACGATAAGCGGGAAACTTTTTGTCTATATGGCCGAAAGTTTTGGCTTGTTTTTAGCTTGTTCTATAAGGAATTATCAGAAATCAAGTCAAGAAATATAGAAAGAGAGAGAAAAAGAGAGAGAACCTTAGCCACATAATGGCCTGCTAATTGATATGCATTATAGTATCATGCCCAACTCCCTTCTCAAACATAAAATATCCATTACTTGACTTTCCCTTAATTACCTCAGGTTCCCCTTTAATGCAATAAAATAATTACATGATTAAGGAAAGTCGAGACACGTGGGGAGTTTTCATAAAGAATTCAATGCATGTAGCACAGAAAAACAGGGTGTCATTTAATGATATCAGACAGCAATTAGCTCCTGGCGTCGGGTGGGCGGCAAAAGCAACCCTAAAATGTGAAAGGATAGTAGAATTTTAAAGAGTTTGTTAGCAGAGATACCCTGTAAAGGTGGAACTAAAAATAAAATAATAAAAAAATAAAGAAAAAATTTAAAATAAAAGAAAATAAGAAAAAACTGAAAAAATAAACTTTCTTTCTCTTTTGTTCTCTTTTATATGCTCTTTCTTTTGCTCTCTCTTTTACCCCTTGTTTTCTTTGCTATTTCTCCCCTTTAGCCATCGCATATACTCGCTTTAGCTTAGCTACAGGGTATCTAAACGATGCGTCCCCAAATTGCATAGCACGATGACATCAGCAGAGCAGACAACCCTGCCTCCTCTATTACACATACCCCCCTGCTTCCAAGCTCCTTCTACACCCTCCCCCTCTCCTCTCCTTTCTCCCCCTCACCTTCCGCTACGTTGCCACCCTGTTTTAAAGTACGTTGAACTGGTGCCAAGTGGAAACGCCCCAGTGAACTATATTACAGGGTGGCGCCAGCCAAAAAGTCTGAGCACGTGCGTGGCCTGCAGAGGGAGGGGCAGGGGCAGGGACGAGGCGAGACCAAGTGGCGCCAAGGCGAGAACTGAGTACGCACTTGCGGCGCGTTGGGGCAGCTGCTGCCGCCTGCCTTCCTCCCTCCCACCAGCTAAGGCCAACTGACAGCTGCCACAATCTGTTGAGGCAAGTCCCTGTGATTTTGCCAGGGAGTGGAGGCAGGAGAGTAGGAAAGGAAGCTGGAGAGGAGGAGGATGAGAGGACTAAAAAATGATATAGAGGCAAAAGAGATAGGAATACAAAAAGTAAAGAGAGAACAGAGTAAGAGAAGATTAGGAGGGTCAGTAAAAAAGGAAGAAATGGGAGTTAGAATTGCTAAGAAGAATCAGAAAGAAGAGAAGCTGAAGATAGAAAGCTGAAAATAGAAAGCTGAAGGTAGAAAGAAAAGGCAAGCAGGGAGTATAGAAAGGAGAAGAAACGAGCAGAATAAACTAGAAGAATAATAAGCTTGAAAAAAAGAAAACATGAGTAAAAAGAAAGATAGATAGGAGTAAAGGAAGAAATTTAGGTATAGATTAGCAAATAGAGAGGAAAAGAGATTATAAAAGGCTCTACTCTAAAACGTAGAAAGCAAAAGAAAGAGACAGCAGAAGAGCAGATGAGTTACCAGCTAGAAACACCCTGTAATCTACACATTTCTTCTCAATTTCTTTCCACAATAATTCTTATTTTATTTTATTTTCTTCAATTTTCTTTTTCTTCTCAATTTCTTACCACAACAATATTCATTTTCTTTCTCTTCTCTCCCCTTGCAGGATCCATCCAGCACACGTATACCCCGCCTCGATGGCATTTCGCGTATTCCTCCGCCCGGCAGCTTCTCCACCTCCCACATACGTCCCCCCTCGGCAACAGCTGGCAATGTGCTCAAGTCGAGCACACAAATCTTTCGCACACCTGCACTGCCAACGACGACGGGGGCGGCGGGCTCCACAACGAATAGACGTCCCATTAGTTCATATCATCCGGCAGTGACGCCTCTACATGATCTCGAGGCGAATCTGAAGAAGAGTGCATCCGGGGATCGCCTTAATAATGCCGTCAATCTGATAAGTAAACGCACTAGCAGCGTATTGAAGAAATACTTTGGTCAGAGCAAATTGATGGGAGGATCAAGTGTCGCATCTTCACCAGTGCCACAACGTGCATCCGCACACATGACCAGCTCCTTGCCACACACTCCGTTGCCAGCTGCCAAGCAGCAGCAGGCGAAGCAGCAGGCAACGCTGCTTGCCAGCAGCACGCCCATGCCTCAGCCTGTGCCTCTCATGCGCTCCGAGACATTTGTGTGCGATGAGGAGAAGCAGCAGCAGCAGCAGAAGCAGCAGGAACGGGAGGAGCAGCGGGAGCAGGAGCCGGAGGAACCGCAGCTGGAGGAACGACCTACGCTGGAGAGTACACGCCTCTCGAATGTGGGTTTCCCTACGCCCATGAATCTCACACATGCGGTGGAGCGTAAACATACCGTAATCCTCTCCAGCGAGAACGATAGCATGGCTATAAATCGCACCAGGCCTGTCATTAGCAGTCAGGAGGAGGAGCAGGAGAAAAGGCAGCAGGAGCAGCAGCAGGAGAAGCCACTGCAGCCCAGGGATGTCACACGCATATTGAGTCCCGTGCGTGATGATAGAACACGCGTGCTGGCCAGCACCGGCACCGGCACCACCAGCTCCTCCGCCACCTTTGCTGCAGATCGTACACGTCCAGTGAATCTCACACAGACATTGGATCTAACCAAGAGTATGGATCAATTGCCGCTGCTGGAGCACGTGTCTATGCCCAGCGATTTGGATGTGCTGAGCACAGCAGGAGGAAGGGAGCAGGAGGAGGACCAGGAGGAGCATGCAGACAACTTGGATGTACTGGATGTCACCTTGACTGCGCTGGCACCGGATAAATCGCACATGAAATTGCCACTGAATTCCACTGTGAATACCGAACGCCTGGTGGACATCAGTGGCATACAATCTCCGGCCAGGCACATTCAGTTGCTCAACTTGACACGTGAGTTTCTGGAGCAGACTACAACGACGCCACAACGTTTGTCCGCTGGCATCGGACGACGTTCAACGATGGCGCAGCAGCAGCAGCATCAGCAGTCGCTCGTTTGCCTGACACCAGGAGCAGGAGGAGGAGGAGGAGGAGGAAGTGGAATAGGAGGAGCAGGAGGATTTGGTGCACGTTTCCAGCAGACACCGGTGCAGGTGCATCTGCTATCGCCGCTACTGAAAGCGGCACGCAGCGATCTGGTGCTGCCCACACGCACACCCGATGGAGATGTCGGCGGCATGGATGCCACATTGATTGCTGGCGGAGGAGCAGCTGGAGGCGGAGGCAGTGGCATCTTGTGTGCAGGAGGACGTGCACGTTATAGTTTCGGTTTGGATTTAACCGAGTCATCCATGCTGGATTCCTCCATTGAACTGGTGGATAACTCATTCTCCACGCCACAGCAGTTGCTAAAGAAGCAGCATAGCTTCGATCTGGACGAGAGTTTGGGCATCCTTACACCGGATCAAATGAAGGAGTTTCTGGATTCCTCATCGCAGCATGGCAATGGTAATGCGAATCTAAGTCATCATCTGGAGCTGCAGCTGGCTGCAGTGCATCATCATCATCACCAGCAGCAGCATCTGCTGCAGCTGCAACAACAACAACAGCTGCAGTTGCGCATGGAGCAGACACCATCACCGGAGGAGCTGCCACTGGATCCCATACCGGCAGCCATAGCGGCGGCTCCTGCTCCGGCAGCTGCTCCACCTGCTCCGGCGGCAGCTGCTCCAGCTGCTCCAGCAGCAGCAGCTGCCACATCCAACAAGCAACTGAGCAATAGCTTCATAACCAGCGTGACCAGTGTGACCAGCCTGGATACAGGCTATCAGGGAGATGGTGAAATGTCTCGTCCCGCCTCACGTGGTGCCTGCGATCATTCACCCAGCAATGGGCCCCATCTGGGTCGGGTCTCACGCCAGCCCAGCTTTCCACCCATGCCGGCGGCGCCAATGCGTCGTCAGGATCCCATGACAGATTCGGATTTCTTTACCGAATCCGATGCAGATGATGTGCTGCAGCGTGGCGATCGTCGTGCCCAGGTCATCGATGGCCAACTCTATGGACCGGCCATGCAACCGAGTGCATCTGTGCCGCTACAGCTGGAGGATTCATGCATGGAATCATCAGGTGTTTTTACCGATGTGGAGAATCGTTGCGATGAGGAGATGCGGCTGCCTGAACTGGAGGTGGATGGGGATGAGGAGCAGCAGCAGCAAATGGAGGTGGATATGGATGAGATGGAGCTGGATATGTCACCCGATGATTCCAATACGCATACAATGCGCAAGGCTCAAGGTCAGCCGGCAAGAGAGCAACAACAACAACAACAGAGAGAGCAGCAGCAGCAGCCGCCATTGTTGTTGAGAGAGCGCGAGCGCGAACAGGCGAGAGAGCAGCGTCCGCTCTCTTCATCGTCGGCAGCAACAACAGCAACGCTTTCGCTCTCAAATCGCACCTCATACTGCAGCGTCGACGGCGGCAGCACGAAAAGCTTTTGCGACGAAGCTTTTAGCGTCGGCAGCAGCAGCGACTCACAGCTGCGATCGACGCAGCTTTCAGTACAACGCGCAGCGTCGCCGCGTTCACATGTTTCTGCTTGCTCCAACGAGAATCTGTCAACGTCAACGTCAACGCCGGCAGCGTCGCCCAAATCGTGCAAAGCAGCAACAACAATAAATAAAACCGTTAAATCTACAACGAGTGCAACAAAAGCTTCGCCCGTGTCACGCAAAACGCATACGCCAAATAAATGGGATGCCGTTATGCATAAAATCGCGAGCAATAAGTCAACAATTAAAACAAATTACAGCGATGTAAAATCAAAAGTATCCACGCTGCGTCCCACTGTGCCGGCATCCACACCGGGATCCACGGTGCGCAGCCAAAGCAGCAGCCCCTCATCGAGCAGCGGCAGTCCGCGTATTTCGCCGCCCGCACGACGTTCACCCTCTGCAGCAGCAGCAGCAGCATCGCAGCCGCTCAAACAGCGCAGCACGCAGTCGCTCAAGCCGCTCACATTGACATCGACGTCGACGTCAACACGGCAGCCACAGGATAAAGGCTCAGTTGGCGTCGGCGTCGGTGTCGGTCATGGCGTCAGCGTATTTACGCGTCTCTCACACAAATCACCCACATCGCCTACAGCAGCAGCAGCGACGTCAGCAGCAGCAGCAGCGAAGCAACGTGCGGCGTCAACGCAAATCAATCGGTAAGTGAAACAGGGCACAAAATTATGCGGGAAATTCTAGGTATTTTTTAAGGGTACACTAAGAGAAATCGAGAGTGCAAAGAGGATTTTATCCGAAGTGTAAAAATATCTGAGAGTTTAAAATGTTGAGAAATTTTTTAATTAAAATGTAAACTATAATAAAAACTAGAAATGTTGCTATAAATTAAAAGATAATAAAGTAAATATCTGAATTATTGCAAAAAAAATCTAAAACTCAAAAAAACTAAATAAAACGTAATTATAAATTAAATAAAAATCATAAAGATATATAGACAGCTTGCATTAATTAATGAAATACTTAAAAATCCACTTGACACGATCCCAACATAGTATTTCGCAACCTTTAGCAGCCTCTCAACATAGTCCAACAATCTTATCTGCCTTATCAGTTTATCAGCTAGATGCCAAGCTTATCAAAAGAGCCCAAGAAGATACTACAACAAATACGACGAACCTTATCGAGAGCGTTGCCTGATTGATTTTTTGTGTAGAGTTAAAAGTTGGAGTGATAAAAATGATATTGCTACACAATTTATAGCAATATTTATGGCAACTGCAGTTGGCAAATTGAGTTCAGGGTCGCGTTAGACAGAGTGTAATTGGAATAGAAATCAATATCAAAACTCGTATATAGCATAATAATGTGTGAATAAACAAAATAATCGTGCATGCTGTGCGATGCTTAACTAATTGATATGTTTATCGATGCCTTTACGATCAATAACCGATTTTTAGGGAGTGTTTCGTATTGATATGTGATAAAACAGTCGGATTATAGTTAGTACTTCAATTAAAAGACTATATAAACTGTTTAAATATATACAATTCTTATAATCCGAATAAAATGATTTTTATTATAATCAAACGAAAAAATAAAAATCTCAGAAAGAAAATCAGAAAGAAAATCAGCACAATTAGCTAAACTGATAATTAAAGCGAAATTTGTGGGGTTCTCTAGCTTTATGTGTCAATTGGGAACGGTAAAAAGTTCCCAAACCTTGCCAAAAAAAAAAGAGAAAAAAAACCTTAATTGTTTATCTAGTTTGCTGTGACATCACATGGTATATGGGGCGTGTATTCTCATGCAAATATGGAGCAAATTGTACAAAAAGGTGACTACGTTTTGAAAAGGGAGAGTGAGGGAGAGAGAGGGAGAAGAAGAGAGGAATCGAGGGAAAAAGAGACAGACAAAGCGCCGTCAAGTTTTTTTTTTTTTGGGAATTTATTGTAGACTCGTGTCGTGTATATCAAACATTATTTTATGTCGAGGCGGCGCTTAGTTTTATATTTTTATTTTTTATGCAAAGCGGGTAGGGCAGTCTAGGCCTGTGTTAAGGAAGGGGGCACTCTGTGTGCGTTGAGCTTAATTTCACAGCAATTTTTTGGCATTAAAAAAGCGACTCACACATGAGTTCAACCGGCAACTTGTTTGTTTTGTCATGTGAACCGAACCGAGTTACGCGGCCTCACTATATCAAGGGTCGCATGTGCATTATACAAATTAATACAAAAGTCACATAGAACGCACAGACAGAGGGAGAGAAAGACAGAAAGAGATAGACATGGCAAAAAAATAATCCCACTGAACTTTGCTATTATTTCGCTTTTTTTACGGTGCTCTGTTTTTTTTTCTACACAAAAAAAAACCGCTAACAAAAAAAGGTTTGAGCAAAATGCTCAATTAATTTAATTGTACGGATCGCTTGTTGTTGCATCTATTATTTATAGTATTATTTCGTTCAATTTAACCTTTTTCTATTGTTAAGTAGATGTTGCAAAATGCCCGAAACGAATTAAGCAACGAAAACGTGTGTTAAGCCACAAATTAACAGCTAATCTTATAAGCTAACCTTCTCTTTCTTTCCTCTCTGTCTCTGTCTGATAATAATTTATAGTACAATTCAAAATAAATAAGATACGATTATTTTAAACGTGTCTTTGGGGTAGGGCTATTTGTATGCATGCAATAGTTGCAATTTGTTTTGCACAAGGCTAGTATGCAGTTCCGAGAGTAATTGGGGAACTTTACATATGAGGAATAAACCAAAATATATTTCGAAGATTTTTCTATAAAATATTTGAAGAATTTTCTTTGTGCATTTCTTTGTTTCATTTAATTTTCCACAGTTTAAATATGTTTTAAAACTGTGTTATATCGAAAAATATAATAATCTTAAATCTATAATAATCTTGTTACTTGCTAGACATATTTAGCTTGCCTAACAGCGTACTAGCCTCACAAAATGCAGCTTGTTATTTAGCTGTGGCAAAAAAAAAACCGCCAATTGCTGCTGAAAACAACAACAACAACAAATTGCAAATAATTTTCTACGCGAAGATTTTACTCGCATGCCGGCAGCAACAACAACAACAACAACAATCACAATCACAACTACTGTGAATGGGTGTGAATGTATCTTGAAGTGTGCGCAAAGCTATCTATGCCGGTTTTTCTGTTTCTCTTTTATTTTATTTTTCTGTTTCTGTTTTCGTTTTTGAAGTGTGTGAAAAACGCCCAAGCTCAAGTCAAGTGAGCTATGCCTCTCTGTCTCTCTCTCTCTCTGTCTCTGTCATTCATATCATTCATCTCAGTATCTGCGTATCTTTAACTATGTATCTGGATTTGTAGGTACTCTGCGGATTTGTATTCAAGCTGACAGAGTTCACAGCGTATTACGTAAAGTTGTAGATGTATTTGTATCTGTGTGTCTGTATCTGTATCTGTGTATTTGCAATTTTATGCGAAGCATGCTGAAGATATTATCGAGCTTTTATTTTGTATTTTACCCAACTGAAGCCTCAAAATTGTCAATAAATATTAAAATTGAGTTATTTATTGAGTCGATTAAATGTGTTTTCAGTTTCAGAACATGAGATCATTTGCAAGTATGTTTATTTCTATATATAAAACTCTGACTGAGCTCAGCGTTGCATTTGCGAGTGATGCCTAAAATGCAATAATAAAATATGATTCAGAATCTTTTGTTTATTATTATTAAATGAGATTAAACGAGAGACGCTTTGACCTGCAGCGAGATAAGCCAAAACGAGACACAACTCGACTAATTTAGTTATCTCTCCCGACTTGGGGATTATCAAGCTCTGCTTGAGGACTAGAAAATCCATTAGAGAGACTTGCATAAATCAGTTTTAGGTATTTTCGTAACGGCAGCCAAGTGAGCAAAAGCAAATAAAAACGGCCCCATAGCATAGCACTAATTGCTATGGTATTACGAGGTCTGTGGACTGGGGTCTTGGGGGTCTGTCGAGTCCGCTCCGGCGTCTGTAACACATGTTATCGGGCGTGGAGCCCAACGTGTTAGTTGTAGATAAACAGAAAACTACAAAAACAGCAACTACATGAGATATATGAGCATGAAAAATGCCATAAATTTTCAACAAGGTCACAAAAAGAAACAGAAGAACAATTAAGCAACACGACGAGCAAACACACGGAGAAAAAGAGAGGGACAGGGGAAGAAGGGCGAGGGACTTACAAAAATATTGATTTTCGACTTGAAAACGATTTTAGAGGCCTCTCTGAGCGCACAATCGAAAGTCGAGTTCGAGCAGAGGAAAACAAAAACATACAAATCTCGCGTCTACTGTTTTTATACCTTGTAATAGCTTCATTAGCGCGGGAATGTGATATTTTGTATATATACCGAAATATACCATATATATACGTTTTCTTCATCTGCTTAGATTAGAGATTGTAACCCTACACTGAAAATAATTATGCTAGACTGGGATAATGCCAGACAATGGATTTGCACATAATGCAGAATTAATTAAAGTCAGATATAAATCGTGAATCTTTCTAGAGATTAAACAGCATTTGCATAGATGGAAAAACACTGGGAATATCTACATATAATCTAGGGAATGTGTCAGAGAAATTGTTGAGGTTATAAATGTTCTTTGCATTGTGTTAGTATTGAAAAAACTATTTTAAAGATTTACTATATATAATATATTTGAAAAGTTTTGTGGTTTTAATGTGACTGTGATTCTAATGCATGAGTAAAAGGTTTACTTAGGTATTGAGAATGTGCGAAAGAAATAAGGTTGCAGAAACAATAAGAATAAATGCGATTATTTACAGTTATATTGAGTCTATCTTGCTGAAATTAGAACAGCATATTATGCACATAAATAAAGATCGATATAGTTAGTTTGATAGTAATATCTTGAGAAATAACAAAAATCTTGCGATTATTTCTAAGTTTGCGATAGGTCGATCTGATGCAGTTTTTATTTATAAAGTGTTATAATATAGAGCATGAATGTAATTTTTTATTGTTGATATCAATGATTCAGTGTGCATATCTATGGATACATTATGGGATTGTAGAAACTCATAATGCCATTTTGATATTCAATATCTTGCATTACAAGCATTCCTTTTTATACCCTTCGACCATTGAAAATGGTCAAAAAAGGGTATACTAACTTTGTGAAATGTATGTAACAGGCATAAGGAGGCGTGGCAGACCCCATAAAGTATATATATTCTTGCTCAGGATCACTAGCCGAGTCGATTGAGCCATGTCCGTCTGTCTGTCCGTCTGTCCGTCTGTCCGTCTGTATGAGACAACGGATCTCAGCTATTAAAAAAGCTAGAGACACCAAATTTGGTATGGAGGTTCCTATATATAAGAGGCAGACAAAGTTTATTTCAAATGTTTGATGCCACGCCCACCACCCCCGCAAATCGGTAATTTACGATTATTAAGCAAAGTATTAAACTTATGAAGTTGTGCTTTGGTATGTATAATGCTTAATACCATATAAATGTATTCTCAAATTACAATCCGATCGGACCAATAACACAGGAGTTATTCAAGTCAACGTTTTCAATACAAATGTACGAGCAGCAGCCGGCGCGCTGCTTGGAGTTGACGTCGACTTCGACGTTGCGTCTCGCCGCTTTACGCTATACGCGAAATTATCAGTGTAGTTACACGTTTGTAACAGATTTAGAAAATTGGGAGAAGGGTATCCTACTGTCGGGCGTTCGACTGTAGCCATATTCACTTGTTTTTGATAGAGAAATAAAAGAAATCCCCAGCATTATAACTACTATTAATTTGAGTACCCTAACGTACCGTACCCAGAGGTAGGGCTTGTGATGTCTGTATGTAGTAAACTCATTTGTATCCCATGTAGAGTTTTTATGACTTTGACCTTTGCATGATGCTGTCAATTTATAGCTAATGATCATGACTGCTAAACTAGCCATAAAATGTCGTTGGGGTTGGTTATTAATAAAAGTTGCCCATCATCAGCAACATCATTATTATCATCATCATCATCATTGAGAGTGAGCTCAATTGAATATTCGATGACAAGAGTATTCAATGCTAATAAAGTTATTTATCAACACTCAGTCGAGTCGAGTCGAGTGTGTGTTTCGACACAGATCTTAAGAACTCATCTCCCTCGCTCTCTCTCTGACACTGTCTCTGTCTCTTTTCAGCAACATGTTTGTCGTATGCAGAGCAGAAAGCTGTAAATAAATTGGGTAGGGTGCTTGGGGGGGCGAGCCAAGGCAGAGGGAGTGGGTATTGGGCAAATATTCGTAGTGCTGTTTTGACAAGTGTCACGAGAGCTGTCAACACATTCATAACTCTGAAATGCTGATAAAATGCAGCCAAACGACGTTAACAGTCTCAAAAAAAAAACCCAGAAAATTCTATACAATGCTCAACTAACAGATACTCTGTAATTCTTGCAACATATTTAATCGCAAACGCAACCAAAAAATTTAATCACAATTTCGAGTTTTGTTATCATCTCAAGGTCTCTTGTAAAATATTTTAATTACTAGAGATTAAAGACAGAGGTTTAGGGCAGCATAAAAGAGAAAAAACTTTGAGTTGATAACAAACGCAAGGTAATCGAGCGAGAGATACCTCTTGAAGCGGCTACTCAAGGTGTATTCAAAAAAGTGTCTATATGGAATAATGAGATATGGAATAATGAGAAGCTACCCCAGTCTATACAGTGTATGCGTGGAAACTATTTAACGCCCACAAAAGAAATTAATATCATGCGCGTTGTTGTAATTAAAAATACAACCAGTTATTTTTTTACTATATCTTTTTTTCTTGCTCATATTATGCAACATTTTCGCACAAGGCATTTTTTTTCCCCTCGCATGAAAAATTTAAAAACCGTAACAAACTGAACGCACAATTTTTTTTAATTTTTCATGCCCCCCAAACTCCTTAAAAACCTGAGGCGGCGTTTTTTAATAGCGCTGAAAAGAGGCAAAAAAGATACGAAAAAAAACACGAAAAAATAACAAAAACAAACGTGTTTTTTCTGCTCTTTTTTTTTGATCCAAAGGTAGCCAAGTAGCTCCCCAATGTGCGCGTCAGCGGGTTGTCTCTCTTGTCTTTCCACTTCCCACTTCTTGTTTACATTTTTAATACATTTTGTATACAATTTTTGCGGCTAGCAAATTTTGTATATTATTCTTTTTTTTACCTTACCTTTTGTTTCATAAAGATTATAAATATTAAATTAGCTGCCAGCTGTGGGTTAATTAGAATACATACATATATCTTTCTTATATGAGCGTAGAATACATGAATCACAAGTCAACAAACTGGCGGGAATGGGAACATAAAGATAACGATTTTAGATGTTGCCAAATGGACTGTTTGTTATCTGAGGTTTTTAAGTATCTTAATCTAAGTTCTGGTTAGTTAAGCTTGAAAGATTGTTTCGGCGTAGCCAAATCCGGTTCACTAAGTGGGCATATTTATTCGAGAACTATAGCAAACCTTAAGAAAGCTCTTAACTCTTTATTCTGTGTGACTACTTAAGATCTCTACTTATTCAGAAAAAAAATCGGTCTATTCCTGTTTGAAACACAATATTTCCTTAAGATCCAAAATAATATACTATATCAACAATTAGTTCCTTTAAGCAAATTTCATTCTAAAATACGAAGAGCTATAAAAGATCAACGGAAGCCTGAGTAAACATATACATATATGTATATTGACGATAAGAAGAAATCTAAACGGAAATGTTCCCAAAAACAGCGCACTCAAATAAAACAGAAATTTTTGCTTAAAAAGAAAAAAAAAGGAAAGATAAAATTGTATAAAATTAGGCAAATTTGTTCATTGTATAGTTACGTAATTTGTTAATAAGTATAGCTAATAGAAAGGCGACAAATTTCACTCGATTTGAATAACTGAACAAACATGATGTTATAGTATACGATGATGTTATATAAACTTTTAACAAATATTTACAATTTGCACAGTTATGGATATTAATGCAAATGTCAATGATGGCGGAACAAACAGTTAAATAGCTTAAAGGGTATAAAGAAACTGGGTATATTCATATTCATATTCATGCGTAGGGTATTCATGTTTCATTTTCAAATGATGTGCTAAGTAAATGTAGTGGAAATTCAAATAGTGAGAGCCCCAAAAAAATCTTGTCAACAATTGAAAGTTTAATTTCGGAATATTTCGACAAAAAGTTTATACTACCAATGAAAACCGCAACAGTTTGAAAGTGTATTAAAAGTTTTTACCTCTCTCTCTCTATCTCACTCTTCTACCTTTTTTGCCTCTTGTTAGTCTGTTAAATATTTAAGCTCTATTTACGCTTGTAATTTGTAAGTGAAAAATCAACAAAAGAGTTTCCGAAAACTTGTTTCTGTCGAGTTCTCCCATCTCCCATGAGTTTCAACAAATTGTATAAAACGAATTTACATTTATATGTGTTGTATATATTCGACTTGGTTATGTTCTGACCCTGAACTCGGCTCGATTTACGCGCTAATCAATGAATGTCTGTCAGTCTCTTTCCCTCTCCCTCTCTCGCTCTTTCTCTCTTGTTTTGGCTTTATAATAAATTCCGATGAATTTCAGAACTGTGTGTGTGTGTGTGTTTTGGAGTCCGGCAATTTATGGCACATAATTTAGGTCTTTGTAATACGGAAGTCGCGCTTATGCCATAAAAATTGCACTTGGATTTTTATAGATAGAATTGAAAAGTCGTTAAACGTATTGCAATTATCCTTATCTACAGTCCGATTCATCGCAGATATAGCATATAGAAGAGCTTACTCAGAATTCAGAATGGATTCATCGATTTGTTGCGTTTCTGTCATCGTTAATCTTGATTATAACTAATTGAATTTTCAATCTTTCGAAATATGTCAAAGAAATTTGCACATGATAAATGATTGAATAGAATTGAATGACCTAAAGTTTGAAAGATTGAATATTTATATATGGTGGTATAGTACGGTTAACATATCTAATGGAATACAATAAATCTTTCATTTCGAAATTTGCATATTTGTTGTAACGAATTTCATTGAAAATCGCAACGGGCACGTTTTTAGAATGTTTAAAACATTTTCGCTTTTTGTTAGATATTTTTTTTGTTGTCGGGTTTTCCGATTTTTGCATAAGCTCTTTATCAATTGTGAAACCCCGCGGGGGGCGTGTTAATTTGTAAGCCGGTTTAAGCTGTTGTTGTTATTATTGTGACTGATGATGATACGACTAATAATATAATAGAATAATCAGAATCCGATGACCTAATTAGCGTTTGCATTGTGTGCAATAAAAAAAATTCAATGGCTTTTTAATTGACTTTTTTTTCAAGTTATTGGTGGAAAATCTAAGCGAATTTTAAAGTTTACAAGCTGAAAGTTTGCTAGCTGCTTAAGCAGCTTTCCACAAGTAGCTTCACACCACAAAAGAAAACACTTTAAAGTTTATTATAATAATAAAGCTAGTAAACTACTACAAGCCATCTCTTTTTCCTCCCTCTCTTTCCCTCTCTCTCAGTAGCCACAAGATTTGCGCGTTGGGTTCTACTACAAAAAGCTAACTTCATTATAATTTCAAATTTTGCCGCAGTTGTAGCTTCTCTTTCCGTCTTTCTCTAAATATTCCCTGCACTTTGTGTAATTACCACAGCGAAAGACGCTCAGGAAAATGTTATAAAAAACGCACATACAAAATGTGCATAAATTGCGAATGCAAATGAAAAAAAAAAACAAAGTATGGGGACACTTTCTGTTTTTGTTTTATGTATAAATTATGGCCAAAAACAAAGTGCGGTATGAAACACAGTTCCACAGGGATGGGTATACTCTTAAATGATATATGCTAATTGACGTCACCAAACTCAGCAATTTCATTATGCAATTACAATGGAAATTTATTGGACAATGAGTTTGTTTGCGCTTAAATGGATGACAAATCGATTGATAAGTTGGGAATTCATTGAAAAGTTGGGAGTGAATAGAAAAGAGATGGAAATATATATCTAAAGATAAGATGAATGGATACGGGGATGGGAGTAGGCTAGATACGGGGATAGGTATAGGGATACGTACAGCGATAGTTATAGGGATAGGTTGAGAATTGGTATAGGTGTACCATATATATAGGAAAAGGTATAGGAAAAGGTATCTGCATAGGTATAGTGATAGGAATAGTGATGATAAAGGGATAGGTATGGGGAAAGGCATAGGGATAGATATAGGGATAGGTTTAGAAAAACACATGGGAACTTAAAGAATAGGTGCGGGAATAAGAAAAGGGTAGGTTGAGGAACGAAAGTTCAAAAATGTAGAATGCTTACAAAAAATAGAAAATATTAAAAATAAAGATACATATATTTATAAAGAAAGCGATCAAGATAATAATGAAATAGAGTGAACTTTATATAGTTCATTAAGATGCAGTAAAAGTGAAATTCGAGAACAGGAAATAAAATCGAAAAAGATCACACTGCATCACACTGAAGTTCACACAATATTATTGTATCTGTCAATTTGTTTTCCCCCCCAAAAGAACACATACAGAGATTAGAGAGCGTATGGTATAAGATCGACTAATTTACAGAAAGAGAAAACCACGTCCCAAATGCCCCCTATATACCCCATGCAATTTGATGGCATTTTAAGTGCCTCACGACGAACAGACGAACAGCTGTAGAGTGGAGCTTACTCGCTATAAAATGCGGGCGTCAACATTATCGTGATGATGCTGAAACTGAAAAAAAAACCGCCCCGGAAAAAGGCACGTGGCGACATTTGCACTGTGGGGCAATTCAGTTGGGGAAAAGTCAACAAAAAAAAAAAGGAAGAAAAACACACAAACTCAGCCTCATCAATTTATGTGAACGTGAAAACAAATTGCTTTCCGTATGGAGAATTATTACGCCAGTAGGTGGAAGTAGGCAGGAAAAGGGGGGGGGGAGAAAAAGAGAGGAGGATGCGGGGAAACAGAGGAAAAGTCAAGTCAAAACGGCACACTGAGGAATTGATGACAAATCAAGCGAGAACACGCAGACATTGGCAAAGACATTAACTCTAGAGACAAAGAGTGAGAGAGATAGAGGGGGGGAGAGAGCGAGATAGGCAGTGAGTGGTGTCACACACCTGTCAAGGTGTAGGTGCAACCGAGTAAGGGGTTGGAGTGGGAGCAGGAAGAACTGAGAAACAATGGTCAAATGCATGCCACATGCGTCACGTGAGGCATTTATGCAATCAACGCACACAGCAGCCTCTATCTCGGTCTCTATCTCTATCTCTGTGTCTCTGTCTCCTTTTCTGTCTATACATGCTCTAAAATACCCTGTAGTTGAGCGAAAGGCCATAAAAAGAATTAAAAACTTTAAGATTGCATATTTTATGATAATTAATAGGCTGCAGTTGAGAGAGACAAGTTTTATATAGAATTGAGACACATAAACAATATTATAAAAAAATATTAAACTTTAGAAAATCTTTAAAATTAATTATAAACCATAAAACTAAAAGTTCGCATATAGTAAAGGATTATAATAAATGTGTAAACATTAAATAAATTTCTAAAATTTGTTTAAAGATTTGAATGCTATATAGTCTGGGTATACTTCTGTTAAATATACCCTCTGCTACCCTAGCTATTGGTTTCATATGCTTAGCTATTTCGAGTTCGAGAAAATTTCAGAAAGACAGAGAGAGAAAACTTTTTCGATCTTCAAACTGCCTTGAATGCGTTTTCGCACGTTTCGCAATGTGGGCAAAGTGTCAACAGAATTCAATCGACTAGACTCCCTCTCTGTCTCCTTATATACCCCTCTATTGCTGCCCCTATGCAACCCATCATTCATTAACCTGCCATGTAAGATTCTTATGTCGCAAGGGACTTTTTAATTTGTCGTCGGGTCCCCCCACCACCCACTCCATTTTTTTCTAGTCTGTTTCGGAAAATGTTTAACAAGTGAGTGAAATTTTTTCACTGTGTGTTTTAGTTTTGTTTCGCTTCAGTTTGATTTTTGTTTTCCATTTTTTTCTCTTACAGTTTTCCGACTTTTGATTGATGTTGTGTTGCGACTTTTGGCTTCTCGCTTCTCCGCTTTCAATCTCTTTATAAATTGGATATTAACTAATGAGCTTAAGCGATTTTGGGGTGCGCGTATCTTGTGAAAGCGCCAGTCAAAAGAAAATAGAAAAGATAGAAAAAGAGAGAGAGAGAGAGGGAAGGGGGAAAACTACTGTACGCTGTGTGTGTTCGTTCTACGGAAAGCGAAATTGTAGAAGCTTCACTGCTCCCCACTCTGTGTGGGAACTAACCGGGTGTGAGATGGTGTTGTATGATATTGTGGAGAATTGTGAAAGCAATTCATAAATAGAAACGCGCTTGAAATACGCTTCAATTTGGATCGTATAAACAAAAGTTTTCTATTGTTTGTTTATGCATTATAATTATGATATGTGGTTTTATAGCGTATGTAGATTCAGATTAAACTTGAACTTTGTGCAGAAATCTTTAGTTTAGATGGGCAGGTGTGTTGAATAACTAAATAAATGATCATTAGATCTCTGTTATTATTGGTATTTATTCAAAATATAATTTGTATTTATTACGTAAAATATTGAAGTTATAACTTTCTACTTTGATATACACATAGATAAACATTATTTGCATAGATCTTCAAAATTTTAGAGCAATCGTAGCATGAACACATAAGTTATTTAAGTAAATATTTTCTATAGAACCTTATAAGGAAAGGTTTCGTTTGTATTGTGCTCAAACTAACTGCTTATTCGATTAATTATTATTTTATTTTTAAAATACTTAGAACTCCTTTGATATGCATATCAAAATCCATTTTCTATATCATTTCTTTATTCCCATTCTATTTCTACTTGCATAAAATGCACCTGCCCCAATATGCTGCAACTTATGCGTTTGCCCACGCACCATGTATCTCAGTATCTACAGATTTGTATCTCTATCTAGAGATAGATCCCTGTAGCGCATGTCAACTTTAGACATTATTAGGCATAAGTATTTCGAGTTGAGCATAAATCTTGCTTTGTGCGGAGCGAGAAAGATAGAGATAGTTTAGTATAATACATAATTCCAACTCATGAATCACGTGGCGTATTTATAAACAACAGTGGGACATCATCATCATCATCATTATCATGTTGCTCATCTCATCTTCATCTCGCGCCTTAACTCGTGTCAACTCACAGACAAAACTCTATTTTTGCGCGTATCTCCCAGCTCGCCGGGCTCTCGGACACGGACACGCATCGGCCTCGGACACACATAGGCACCCGGATCTGTGAGTTGAGAGAGTGAGTGAGGGAGAGAGTGAGAGATGGCCCATTCCCGCCGTAGCCGATACGGCGGCCACTTCACTCCGATGAAGCCACAAGGCATCAGTAGGCGAAATTAGTTCAGATTCTAAATTTAACAGAAACTAGGACTGCCAGCAAAATGTTGCACTCGTTGCGGCTGCCGTTGTCGGCGCGTCTACCCCTGCCCTTGCCTAATCCCCCCCACCACTCCCCGTTTTCCAAACGATGTGCAACGCGTTGGAAAACACTTGTTTTTCGATTTTTTTTTTCGAGTTTTTTTTCGAGTTTTTTTTCGAGTTTTTTTTTCGGTTTTTCCGACCACAAATGTTGCCGGCATGCATAATGTATGCGAATGTACCGAACACAGCGAGCGACCGACCGACATTGGTAACCGACACAAGGTGTGCGGATATCAGAGTTTACAGAGCGAGAAATTTTTGGTGTCTCTAGCACCGAATATACCCTGTAAATGTGAGTGGGGGAGCCACAGAAATAGAAAGAAACTGAATTGAGTTGAATAATATAGAAATTTTAAGCAATATCCTTCAAAATAGCTGAAAAAGTTGATGACAATTCGGTTTTAGGCTCTTTATTTATTTTAAAAGCTCACAAAAGCTCTAAAAATATTATGCAATGGTAAAATTCTAAAATATAAAGCATAACCAAAGCTCATTAAAACTCTAAAACTTACACCAAAGCTCAGATGTCGATGCAAAGCTCATTAAAGCTCTAGGAAATAATGCTATCTGCCAAATTTATCAATAACTAAACTTTTAATCCTATCACAAAGTTCATTAAAGCTCTCAAAGCCATAGATACACACAAGCACAAGTTCGCAACAAAACTGAAGTTCTTAATATATAATTTGAAATCTTAAAAAGATTAAAATTATTTTTTTAAACTTAAGAGAATTTAATCAGATAATATTACTGATTATAAGATACGCAATAAGATTATCCTAATTATCTTCATCTTCAGCTGCTGTAGACCATACCATGTAGAGGGTCGTGTGATAAGTCCGTGACTTTTTGAATAAAATATATTTTTTTCGTCAAAGAAGCGTTTTATTTCTCAACATAATCTCCTTTTAGCTCTATACATTTAGTCCAGCGTTTTTCCAATTTTTTTATTCCTTCCAAATAATAGGTTTTCTCAAGGCCCTCAAAATAGTCGTTTGTTTCTGTGATGACCTCTTCATTTGACCCGAATCTCTTACCGCCGAGCCATTTCTTCATGTTTGGAAACAAAAAATAGTCACAGGGGGCTAAATCTGGAGAATATGCTGGATGGGGTAGCAGTTCGTAGCCCAATTTATGAAATTTTGCCATGCTGACTACACACGTGTGCACCCGTGCATTGTCCTGATGGAACAGCACTTTTTTTTCGCCAAATGCGGTCGTTTCTGCTTCAAATCAATATCGAATCTGTCCAAAAGCTCTGAATAATATTCGCCGGTGATCGTTTTACCCTTTTCAAGGTAATCGATGTGAATGATACCTTGTGCATCCCAAAAAACTGTGGCCATGACCTTGTTGGCCGACAGACCCACCTTGGCCTTCTTTGGTGCACGTTCACCCGGAGAAACCCACTGTCTTGATTGTTCTTTGGTCTCTGGTGTGGTGTGGTGGATCCATGTTTCGTCTACGGTAACGAAACGGCGCAAAAATTCGTTTGGATTGCGGTTGAACATCGCCAAACACTCCTTTGAAATGGTCACACGGTTGCGCTTATGGTCGTGTGTGAGCAATCGCGGCACCCATCGCGCGGAAAGCTTTTTCATGTCCAAATATTCATGTAAAATGTGATGTACCCGTTCAGTTGAGATGCCTACAGCCTCAGCTACCTCACGCACTTTCATTCTCCGATCATCCAATATCATTCCATGGATTTTGTCGACGATTTCTGGCATGACGACCTCTTTTGGGCGACCTGAACGTTCGGCATCACTTGTACTGGTACGACCACAACGGAACTCAGTAAACCATTTCTTAACCATTGAAATTGATGGTGCAGAGTCCCCATAATATTTATCAAGTCTTTCCTTGGTTTCGGTGATGGATTTTTTACGCAAAAAATAATGCTTAATTAGCACACGAAATTCACTTTTTTCCATTTTCGTTAAAATTCACGAGATCGTCTGCTTTCAATGCCTATAAAACGCAAACCAAAAAACGCAGCTTTCTCAAAATTTTACAGTCAGCTGTTAATCGATAACTGCTGACAGGAGCAGTGTTGTATTTAGAGCAGGTGCGCGGCAAATACAAAAAGTCACGGACTTATCAAACGACCCTCGTATTACCCATTCATATTCCAAAAAATTATATTGAGCTTCATTCGTTTTTAACTGTTTTTTTTTTTTTTTTTTGCAAAAACTTGTTGAAATGTTTACGCTCAGTTTCGTTCAGTTTACATGGGTAGAAAACATTATGAGGGTACTCGACCAAAACGACGCCGGTTGCTAAGGCTCTCAGAATCAATTAGGTTTTTTTCTTGCTGTGTAGTTGTTGTTTTTTGTTTTTTTTCTTGCTGCGCTACATATTCTCGACAATTCTTTGTTTTTCGCCTCATATTCTTTTTGCTTATGTTCTTGTTGGTTTCTTTTTTGCATGTCTGTTTAGCGAATTTTATTTTATTTTTTGTACTTCTTTCAATTAATACGAGTAATGGACACTTTTTGCGCCGAATTTCCGCTCTCCAGTTCCAGCTGAGTGCGCTAATGTCGAAAACGGTTTTTTTTTTGTGGTATACCCTTTAACCAGGAAATGGTTGAAGATAGGGTGGTTTTACTTTAGGTCTCAGGTTACCCTACAAATAAAGCATGAGAGTAGTATAGAGTGGCAATTTTATGATTTAGTTAAACTTATTTAAAAGTTTCGGTAAATTTCTTAGAGTTAAGAGACCCTGTAGTAACTTCGTCAAAAATCATCGGATTTCCCTAAGATATAACATTTTATCCTCTAGATTAATTCTGCATTAAAAAATAATGCATTTAATGTTTTAAAAATTTTAGATCTTCCATGCTATAGCTTATCTAATAGTCGAAACTTCTTTTGAAATATTTGAAGCTTGTTATTCTGCACTTTGAGGGCCAATAGAATCAAAAAAAAAAAAAAAAGAGTTCGGAGATCGGGGCGTGTTTCGGTTTGCACTCAGTACACAAATATATAGTATTTACAATCGGCTGGAGGAACAAAGAAACATAAAATCGCTTACAACGAAATGCCATTTTGGTCAAAACCAAAGGCAAACAACAACAACAACATAATTTGTGTTCAGAGTGGCTATTTATAACGTAATTCTCGGTTGACCGCAATTTCGAATGTGTTTGGAACATAAACTACAATATTAAATTGGGGTTGTGGTCTCTCGCTCTCAACAAACTAAGATGATGATGATGTAATATTTGGAAGATGGAAAACAAAAGTTTCCAAAATGTTGTTTATCTCTCACGCAGGAAGTAAAAGCAATATCTATAAGGTTACATGTTTGTTGTGATATCTTTTCGAAGTGCGATTCCTGAAATCAAGTCAATAGCCCCCTAGCAATACCTTATCTCTATCTCTAGCATTCAACATTGATCTACATATGATGAAGTAATTAGTAACATGATGTTAATGAAAGAGAAGCTGAAAGAAACCGCAATTCTTCTCGGGGTAAAAAAGAATTTCAATTTCTTATCAATTCGCACATGTTTCCCTGCGACCCAGTGTCGGCAATGTTCTGAAGTCTGTACTTATCTTTCGCTGATTTCACATGGCGTGTCTCATTAGGTTAAAAAAAAAAAAAAAAAAAAAAAAAAAAAACAGACAACTTCGCGTCGGTTTGCTAACCTCAATGCTGACAACTGTCTTTCATGTTGCCACAATATCTATCGTCTGTAGTGAGTCGGATTGTATCGTATATAAGGCACACGATCCATATGCGACATAAAGTGTGGCAAAGCGAACGGAACAGGTTGCACAGTTGCCATTTCTGATGATGAGAGAGGGAGAGAGAGAGAGAGGAGTCATTGCACATTGCTGTAGTACTACGGCAACAGCAACAATGCGGGGTAACAAAGTGTAGACGGGGTAGATGGGGAGAGAAGGGGTAAGCAATTGCCATAATTGATGCTATACTCTATACAAAGAAAGGGTATAAGGCATACGATAGTGCAGCATGTCTATACAATATATTATATTTTATATATTCTTGTGCAGCAAATAAATCGATTATTTTTATAGTATTGCTTCTATAAATGCAAAGTTGAAAAGAATAAATAGGGTATAGAGCTTGTAAAAATGATGAAGTGTCTTTAATATATAATATATATTCTTATTCAGCAGTTAAATAGATTTTAATATAAAAGTTTCTATCAGTGCAATAAATGCTACAATAAGTGAGCAAGCTGCACATAATCTTAATAACAATAGATATATATGATGTATATGTATATGATATATATATTCTTGTTCCAAATAACAATATACAATGATTTCTACCATATATCAATAGATATCTGCATCAGGGCAGCACATAATTTTATATAGTTATGTGTTGTAAAATGAATGTGCTATGTTTTCTATATATAATATATATATTATATGTTCAGGTACAGTATGCATACATAGAGCGATTTCAATATTTTTGTTACTATCTTTAAAATTTAAAATTTAATGTTTTAATACATATTTGCCTGCATAGGGTATTTAGTCTTCGATTTTCCAACGTTTTGCTCTCCTGGTTCCGTTTGCCGTTTGTTATTGTAATCCATTATGTTAGGGGCAGGCCTGTAGCTGCCTGTCTGCAGTGTGTGTGCTTCAGTTTGAAGCAGAATTCTGCTAATGTTCATTAATAACTCAAGCGTTAAACAAAAGCATCAACGGCTTGAACAAACTCTCCCCCTCTCTTTCTGTCTCTCTCTCTCTCTCCCTCTCATGCTGTCTATAACTCGCACCACAACTCTCAGTTTGTCTGGTTTAACTGACTTGAATGGGGATTTTAAAGCACAGACTAGTCTATTGTGAATTAGACTGTTGCAAATTAACGTGACATTGCGCTACAGTTCCAATCTTTAAGAACAAGAAGAAATAGAACTGCAGGAACTAGAGAAAGAATACAACTGCAAAAGAGAGAATCCCCCTCTCTCTCTCTCTCTCTCTCTCTGTCTAATTATGTTGTAAACCGAATTAGACGGATAAGGTCACCTAGTTAGGGTTTTCCTAATTGGAACAGAAAAAGAACAAAAGAATTGATTAATGGGAATTTTCACAAGAAGCCGCTGGCATAATGAACTCATTGTCGGGGGAACTGGATTTCGCAGAAAGGAAATGAACAATTTAATTAAAAGCATAATGCAAATAGAGTAGTTATAAAGACTGAATATATGGGGTTACCAGACCAGATCAGATCAGATCCGAGAGCAGAGCAGAGCGCTCATTCGAGATGATTAAAGCCAATTGACTTGACTGTGGTCAAAGTGAAAGTACAACACGCAAAATGGAAAATGAAATTGGCAATGGAAATGGAAATTAAACTGAGGGAGAAGGCAGGGGAGAAAATACTTCAAAGGCCAGAAACTCCTCGAATCAATTTTGCAAATTGAGAAAGGCGGAAAACAAGCAAGAATCAAGTGGGTAGCGAGTTGGAGAGTGAAGCAGATACCAGCCCAATGAGTTATGTAATACAGTCAATTGTGGTGAATTTGGTATTTCCCATGTATTTCGTTGGAAATCAATTAAAACTTGTTCAAATTTGTAGGAAAGTTAGATAATGAAGTTAAGGATTTGTGTGGAAAATTTCGGAGAATTCACATTCATAGTAGGCTAGATAAACTTGAAAATGTATTCTTATAATCCATGAAAACTTAAGTTATGCAAATTACTGCAGAGTTAGATAATAAGCTTAACAAGCTGTGTGCTAAATTTCATAACTAAAGTATCAATAATACTAAGCCCAGGCTGATTTAATATCCATACTATATGATATCTCGTTTATTTCTGCAGCTTAACTTTTGAAACTCACTAAAGACTTAGCTCATATCTTTAATGAGTTGTATGCCAAATTTCACAGCTCTAACAAACAAACTACCCCTTGTAGGATCACTGCAATTACAGAGTATATAGAGTACAATGCTTGAATTTCAATTAAATATGCCAAGAAGATTTAAAGGTTTTCCTTTCTCCCCCATTACTCCATGTTTGGTTTACACAAACAAATGAGGATGTGCGGACAGTGCGTGCGTGTGTGTGTGGTAGAGATATGTGGGGAGAAAGAGACAAGAGAACTGCCCTCTCATTCTCGCCGAAGAGCTGCATTTGCCTGTGGCAAACAGTTTCAACTGCAATTAAATTTAATGGAAGCTCATTAAGCTTACGAATTGCTTGGATTGCGTTGGTCCGAGTGGGGGCGAGAGTTTTGGCAACAATTGCATAGTGGAGAGAGAGAGAGAGATGGAGAGGAAACTCGCTTTGTCTCTCTCTAGTTGCAATGTTATCATATTTTCAAATGATTTGAGAGAGAGAAAAAAAATGCAAAAGAAAGCAGGCAAACTTTGACCAGCTACATAAAAACTATTGTCGTTTGCAAGTTCCTTTTTCTTTTTCTCTATTCCTTTTTCCTTTTCCTTTTTCTCTCGTTTTTTCGCTCGCTTCCTTTTGCTGCAACGGGGGACAACAATTAAAACGCAGCCTGTGGCGTCAATAAAACGAACCATTTGCAGGTTGTAAAGAAGAAACGTTTTACACAGAACCAGAGAAAAGAGACAATTGCAACGGATGCTATCGTTGTTATACATGTTGTCCTTGTCCTTTTCTCTCTCTCTCTCTCTTTCTATCTGTCTCTCTTGTTTGTAGTTGCTACGTGTTGTGGGATTATGCGTCGACTGAGCTGACTGATAAATAAAATAGGCAAAGAGACTGAGACAGAGAGAGAGAGAGAGAGAGAGAGAGAGAGAGAAGAAGATTAATGTCTGCTGTGCTGGAATAAATTGAGAAAAAATTGCAGGAATAAAGCAAAACTGAGTGGTGAAAAATGTGGTCTATAATTGATGGGATTCAGGGATACATATTTGCGTATACTAAGGGAAATAAAAGATTGAAGTATTTTACGTTGAAAGTATTTCTAGATAGAATAATAGTATATATAAAGACAAGAGTTATTAAGGTAAAACACCTGCTTATATATTATTATATAATTTATTCTAAAGTTTATATAGATTTCAAAGGTTTTGTAATTTTTTATATGGGATATATATTCAATTTTAAAAGGTTATATAATTTTTATAGAATTTGTTTAAATTATAAAGTTTTCAAAAAACGTTTTATTGTTTATTATAAAGTTTATATGGGATTGTTATAATTAATTTGTGTTCAAGTATTTATCTTTAACATTTCAATCAGTTTAAAGACTTTCAAACTGCCCTATCAAGTGTTTTTGGCGACACAACACCTTAAACTTTGCTTTAGACACTTTTCCAGCTGACATTTTCTTCACTTGCTTTTGGCAAGTTTTCCATTGTTTTCTTTTCTCTTCATTTTATTTTTTTTTGGCTGCACACGCAGAAAAGTTTGAGAGTAGTTGGGAAATGTTGTGCTCATTGTCAAGGTTTTCTTCTCTTTTGACTGTGTCGCTGCCAAAAGCCACGCCCGGTATGGCTCACTCTTTCTCTCTTTCCCTTTTTTCTTTCTTTTTCTTTCTTTCTGCTTCTCCTTCAGAGAGAGGTGTGTGTAATGCATGCAATTTTGTCAACCCTAGAAGTGTCTCCTAGTTGTCCCTCTCTCTCTTTCTCTCTCTCGTTCCTGTGTGCACTACTCTAATTACATCACATGTTCCAAAGCGCTTTAAAGCTTTTAGGGTTACCCTCGCTACCCTGCGTGTTGTTTTGTTCACTAATGGCAGCAACTCTACTTCCGTTTACCCTTTCACGCCTCTTTGTTTCTTGCTCTTTATGGCTTTTTATAGCATTTTTATAGCAAGTATGCAGATAAGTGAGAAAACCCCTCTGTAAGTCGTGAGTATAGTTAGTTTAGGAATTTTGGAGTCTATAAAGAATTGAAGATGGAAAATGAAAAAAAAAACGAATTGAAAATATATGTTCATTTATTTATTTAGTTATTTATTTATTTATTTATGTATTTTAGTCTAATTTTAGAAATACTTTTAAACATTTATACGTATTCTAGATCATACTCATAAATCCTTGAAGAGCTTAGCTCTACTTTGACTACCAATTAAAAGGTTCATAGTTTAAAAATTGCCCTGAAGAGTTAAGCTTCTACAAACTTTTCAATAAAATATCTCATGCCTTGCATGCATCTCTCTCTCTCTCTCTCTCTCTCTCTCTCGCTCCACAAAGTTGTAATACATCCCTGTCTCGTGTCATTGGGTTCAAACTGACGTCAATTGCAGTCAAGCCAAAATGGGTTAAATCAACTAACTGAGTTTGCTAAACAATTTTGGCCAAGTTAAGTTTGCCTGCCCCCATCTCGAATAAATTTCAAATTTGTTAAAATTAGAGAAAACTATTGAGGTTATTTAACTTTGCTTTCATATAATTGTACAAATATCCAGATATAAGTTTGATTTGCCAAATGAAGTCGCATAAATTTCTGTTAAAAAGTTGCATTTACTTTTCCAGTTTTTCAGTTGGTTTTTTAAATGGGTTCACTTGGCTTGGCGTTTTTTTTTGCGCATTTTCTGTGAGGCGCTGACAACGGGTGCAGCTTGCTGGGGCAACATTGACAACTGCGCTTTAATTGCATTTAATTATGCGACAAGAAAATTGAATTAAATGCCATCTGTGAGTAAATGCAGCATTTTTTACTCAAGAAAAACAAAAGCAAAAGAGACTGGAAAAATGGGAAAAGGCAAGGGGAGTAAAAAGCAAAAAAGAAAAATGTCGCCTTGTTGACAGTGGCTGACAATGGCAAAGCCAGTCGCTTTATATGCATGTTTATAGGGTGTTTAGGAAGAAATAAATGCATAGAAAATATTAATGGATTTTAGATGATCATGTGGTACACATTTAAAAATGTTTTCTGTGCATAAAATATAAAATTAGAATCTATAATAGAATCATGTTGAGCATGCATATTAAAGAAAATATAAAATTATCAGAGGATCGTAACTGTCCGTTTCTTTTACAGAAATAAAGTATACTCTATAATATCGTTGCGTAAAAAAAAAACAATTTTGGAAATCAAAATACTTCCAATTGAAAAATATTCCATAATTAAGATATAATAGATAACTTGAGAATATATGTTCTGCTATACTTTAACAGGGTATAGCGTCGCCATCATAACCGCTTAACCGTTAATTCTTCTCTCGTTCTCTCTCTCTCTGCCTCTTTGAAACCGTTGCACATAAATTACAGTTATGTGTGAGGAACGGAAATCCAGTTGGCAATGTTAATTCCTTTTGGCCTTTTCGCCGCTGCTTGGCGGTTTGTCCGTTTCCTGTCATGCAAAATTTTCCCACCCTGCTGCAGTTTTTCAGTCTCTGCAATTAGCGGAAGTTGCGCGCAAAAAAAAAAACTGGTTGAAATAACTGAAAACCAAATGAATGAAATATTTCAACACCCACTTAAGTGAGTGAGTGAGAGGGGGAAACCGAATAAACGGCATATTCACTTGATTTTCCAATTTTCACCTGATTAATATTTGTGCATTTTTCTTTTTTTTTACCTCACGATTTTTCACTTATGATTGTTCAGCGAGGCGATTCGGCGTTGAGTGGAAAAATTTCACAGCGTGGCGCATTTTTTATTGTTTTGTATTGTTTCTCGCATTGGAAAATAATCTATTGAAAATTCATTTGTGCATTTCTCATAAATATATTTTTTTTATATGCAATTAATAATTAATATGCTAATCTTTGTTTATTTCTCACTTCTCTTACAGTGGTCACTCGTATAGCAAGGACAGCCAAAAGAGCTCGCACAGTGATCTCAGTTCGTTGTGCAATGGAAATGCAAGTGGCGGCGGCTCACCGAAACTATTGGCAAAAACTCCACTAAGTAAGTAGATAAATTATGATAGATATATACTTAAATATATAAATAAATCAAATTGAAGAAACAAAGCAACTTGGGCAAGTTTTGCTCAAAATAATTGCATACTTTTAGGCTGCCCTTTTAATTATGCCAAATTAAGCATATAATACAAAATGCATTTAGGAACCAGGTTGCAAAAACATCCTGATTGTCCTGCACCACCCAATAAGCTATCCCTGACAACAAGTTGAGAATATACAAAATATTTTATCTTGCCTGGCCTGCTCAGGTATACGGAATTGCTGCTAAATAAAATCTAAATTCTCCAGGCTAAAAACTTTAAGGAAGAAATATGTAAATATTATAAATATTAAGAATTTTATAAATATTAAGAATAGTTACACACTGCCCAAAGGGTAAAAAAACACTAATCTCATTAATAATTATAAATTAAAAAAACTGCCCGCCCGAAAGTATGCTACAACTTTTGCGTGCTTGATCGCTGCTAACGCGCCGCAACACTGCTTTACCAGCAAGCAAGCAGTGCAAGGCAACAAGCAGCACATGTTGCTGGCCACACTTTATAGCAACATTTAAGAGCGTCAGCCTAAACTTGTATTGAAAAGAAAGATCTGCGCTTTAAAGAAGGCTAAAAGCGAAGCAAAGGCCAAAACAACGAACCGGCTTTTTAGAGCACAGCTGCTTTTGGTCAACTTAAGAGCGCTTGTAGGGAACAGCAACAGAGTGTTTGATTGAGTGTGTGCGCATTTGTGTATCTAGATACAAATGTATCTGCAGCGATAAAACGGCACAATACAAATTCCATTTAGCCTGTACATTTTCAGTCTCTCTTTAGTCTGCCGCGAGTTTTCAATGTTGTCGCGACGCGGCTGCTTCTGCTGTGCGCTCGTTTAACAATATTCAACATTGTTGTTGTTATTGTTGTTGTCTTTTAAATATGCGTGTTCTGTCGTGTTTATGGCGCGTTCTTTAACGAGTACTCAGGCACGCACGTGCAGAGGCCAATAGAGTGAAAAAAATAGCTGAAAAATATATCAATTTGTTTATAAAAAAATTGGAGAAAAATTACGTGAATAATATGTGAATAATCCGCTGTAAAATTGAATACATATACATGCATAGTAAATGCCGTCTAATTAGTGTTTTGTATGCATTTTCTGTTATTTTTTGCGTTGTCTGCAACCCTTGAGCGAAAAAAATCTCCCCTATTTTTTTTTATACACAATTTTAAGCGAAAAAAACGGGTTTTTTCTGTTTTGTTATCTACATATTCTCTGCCGGTTTATTTTGTGCTCTCTTTTGAAATCGTATTCAGCGAATGTGAAACAATCAAAGCAACAGACACAACAGCACCTGAAATTTTTTTTTTTTTTTAGCTTTTTTCCCTCGCTGCATTTGACGTCATTCACGTTGAGGTTTTTGCTTTAGCTTCTTCTCTTTTCTCTTTTTTTTCTTCTTCTACACATTGCATTGAAGCAGAGATATTTCCGATTTGTTAGAACAACCCAAGCTGATCTCATCGCACAGCATCAGGTTGTGTATTAATGAAAGTTGCAGTCAGTTTGGAAAAAAAAAATGAAGATGCTAATGAGGGAGTGTATAAAAACAAAGAAAGAAACGTGTCAGAATGTAGAAAGAAAGAAGTTTGGCCATAAAGAAACCTGCAAGATAATAATATAGTTAACTTATTAATATAATAATATTTGCATATGTTTTCAAAAGAAGAAACCTTGGATTTGTTTGTAGAACTCAAGCTGATCTCATTTTGGGGATCAAACAAAAACTGCTTGTTAACAAATAGGTAGTATATGGATAGAAGATATTAGTAAAAAGAAAGAAAGTATTTTTAAATAAAAAGAAGGTATTATTAAGCGTATTAAATTAAAAGAAAATTTTCCAAGAATTTATTATATAGAAAAAAGGTATTATATTAAGTAATCTTTAAAAACATATACATACATATGTTAACAGGTATTCAAGCTGATCAAACATGCACCCTGAATATGTTCTCTACAACTGTCAACATTATCTATCTATCTTTCTTTACATGCCTCTATCTTAACTAAGATTCGACTGAAGCTTCAAACGTAACTCAAAAAAGAAAACCATATTTGTTTTTTGTCTTATCTTGTATTCTATTTGCCTGTTCTCTTTTTTCTCTGCTTGGGATCCCCAAGGCGATCGTGTTGTGCGTTCATTGAATAACCAAAACGAGATCTATGTAGAAGAAAACGTAGTAAGATTCGCATTAGACGAGGCGCCCGATCAAACAATCTTGCAATCAATCAATCAATCAGTCAGTCAGTCCGTCAGTCAGGTAGGCTCTTTGCCGCTCTTGTTAACGTCTTGTCTTGGTCATAAATTATGCGGCTAATCATTTTGTTACAGTTTTCAGTCAACTCGAAATGCGGCGATTTGCTTTACCTTTCGTTCTCACGAAACCGCAAACCCGACCGTACGAAAGAGTTCTCTACTCCCCCTCCCCCCACACACACTCTCCCTCTTTTTCTCTTCTCTCTCCCCCTCTTTCTCACTCTTTTTCTGTCTTCTCCCCACACTCTATCAATGTCTTTTAAGCGCCGTTAGCTTTTGTCTGTGCAGCCCAGAAAGTTCATTTACCTGTTTCAGCCTGGTTCAGCTATTTGTGGGGCTAGAAACGTGCCTCATGCTATAAGGTTCTGGGAGATCAAATCCATTAAATGGGCGGAAGTTCTTTGCTTCTTAACTCGGGTCTTAGTAATGCCACGACCGATACATTTTTTTAGAGCAGACAAGGCTCGTCAAGAAGATTATAACTTTTTAGGCAGAAAGATTATTATAATATTTGAAATGGAAGAGAAAAGATTATTATAATATTTGAATTGGGGCGAACAAATTTAAGAGAGATTATTATAATTTTTGAATAAGCTGGGGATCTTTTTTAAAAAAGATTACAGCTGGAATCAGCTAATTAGGAATACTTTGGGATAAAGTAAAGAACTTAAATAATCAATTCGCTTTTACAATAAAAGTATATTAATAAATTATCATTATTATTTTACACATATATAATAAATATAATAAATTAACCGCAACAGGAAAAAGGGTCGATTTGTATGTGAAAGTTTTGCTTAAATAATGATTAATGATGATGAACATGTTGATGGTTTAACACACATAATTGATCTGCAAGTTTCTTTTCTACAAAGTGTGTGAGAGAGAGAGAAGGAGAGAGAGGGAGGGGGAGAGTGAGACAAAGCCAGCAGGTAGCATTTTGCAATTATTCAACTCGAGATACTTCTGAGTTTTAATAATGATGTAAAGTTCTCTCTATCTCTGTAGTTAGACAAGTGCAAGTGCGACACCTGTTTCCGGCACGAGCAGGTCTCTCTCTCTCCCTCTCTCTATCAAGTTTCTCACTCTCGAAGTTCTGCTCTAACTGTAGAGCGTGTATACACTGTATACATATACCTCTCTCTCTCTCTCTCTCTTTCTTGCTGGTATTTATCATAGCAACTGCTATTATTTTCATTATGCAGCTGAGAGTTGTCTGAGTGACGGTTAGACATAGTCTTTGCTGCAACTATGCATACCCTGTAAATAAGAAATGTGCCAAAAGGTGCATGATATGTGAGAGAAGAGTTGCAGATGTAATTTCTAAAGATTTTTCTAAATCAAAATTATTTAAAATATATTTCGCTTTTGAGAATATTTTAATATAAGATATGCAGCTTGCTAAGCCTTATATGAAAACATTCTGAATACTTCATGGGATTTATAATGCATATAAAAGAGTTATAATACATTTTTCGCACTTACGTGGTATCTTTTAGTCGTTTAACCCTGCACACTGCATTTTTTTGCTCTTTCTTAATTTTCACTTGACGTGCTGTGGCATGCTTTGTGCTTTTTATATTATTATTATCATATTTGCATTTTTCGCTCTCTCTCTCTCTCTCTCTTTCACACACTCTTTCTCTTGCTGTCTCGCCTGAATTTATAATACACAATCGCTGGCTCAACACTCAAGCGTAACTAGCGGCAGCTTTGTCTCTCTCTCTCTCTCTCTCTCTCTCTCTCTCTGTCTCTCTCTTTGCATCTCTTTCTACTTACAGCTGAGCTCAGCTGTCTGTCAGAAGGCGCTGTGAAAAGTTGATGTCGGCTTTTCATTTAACTGTGCTCTCTCTCTCACTCACTCACTCGCTCTTTCTGATACCTTCTCCCTCCCCCTCTCAGAAATTCATTTCATTTCACTATCTTCAACTATTTCGCTCTATAGCGGCGCTTCATAATTATGTGGGAAATTCGCAAAATGCTAGACAGAAATATTTTCTTTTTTTTGTTGTCTTTTTCTTTGCTTTATTTTCTTTTCATTTACTGAAATTTTTTTCCATCTGTTTTTAGCCACTTTTATTGTTTGCATGAATATTTTTTTGTTCGCTCACCCCCTACTCGCATACCCCCATACTATATAATTCGCTTAACAAGGCGAGAAAGTGTTGTAGGCGTTTCGCAGACAAATTGATAAAAAAGCATATGAAAAACTATGTTGGAAAACGTGAACTGAATGCAAAAAGAAGAAGAAATAAAGTTAAGAGGGAAAAAACTGTAATTTTTACATAAAATGCATAAATAGTTTGGGGTAACTCAACTGAGAGAGCTCGTTTTTTTCAAGCAAACTTTCGTGGGAAATTTTATGCAATATTTTATAAAAAAAAATTTCAAAAGCTTTGCGAAATTTTGTACAAAAAGAATTCGGAAAAACTACAGCAAACTGGATTATATTTTAAGCTGTACAAAGTTTGGTTTTAAATCTGAAACTTGGCAAAATATCGTATCGACTTGTTACAGAGATCAGAGAGAAAGACGTATACGAACCTATCAATTTAGATAATCAGCTGTACTCGAACCCAACGGATTGTGACGCCCTTTTTGTGTGCAAATTGGAACTTTACCTGGGGGAAATACGACCACAAAAAAAGAAGGCAGCAACAACCTGACAACTTTCACTTACTTTTGTTGTTGTTGTAATTGAATATGTTTTTCTTTAAGAAGAAAAATAGACCCCAAGACTTTTCAGAGCCTTAGCTCTCAATCAGTTGCTACACAAACAATTCATGTTGTTGTTGTTGTCTCTAATCTTGACAACAAGTTCCTCTTTCGTGATGTTGTTTGGCATTTCTAGCGTATCGGAAAGTGCCACCGTTTTCCTACGCACAACATCAGCAGTTTACAGGGTATTAGAGGTGGGGTCTATCAATAAATTGGGTATGTTAGATACGTTTTGATTTTTATAACCAACTGCAGCGAATCCAATAAAAAGCAAAACGAACAGATCAGGCACATTAACAGATTACTGAATTCGCTTTGATCTTCCTCTCTCTCGCTTTGATCTGATTTCTGCTCGTAAAAGATGGAGACATTTTTTTTTACACGTATCAAATGGGGTTAATACAGCTTTTATTTTTGGGTTAAACTGATTGAGAACTTGTTTCAGTTACGGAAACAAGCTAAAAGTGGAAGAGTGAAATGAAAAAGAATAAAATGATGTTATAAAGCAAAAAGGAATAAAGTAAAGTGTGTGGTATATTTAAAGATTGTATGCATTATATTTCTTATATATTTTGCTTAGTTTTCCAAATATTCCAAGCAAACTTATTTTATCTATCTCTTACAATGATTTGAACACCCTGCCTAAATTTCATTAAAATCGCACTACTATCTACAGAGATTTCTGCTTATAGAACTCATTAGGCATGTTTTCTACAAGGACAAAACTTCAGTTTCTAAATTCTACAGCTCACCATTCTCTATAGAACTGTTTCTGCTGTTCCCAATTCTACCACACTCTAATTGCCCAACTAAAATCTTTATAGATCATCTTATAGTGCATTACATAGTCTTTCAACTGATTCTACGGGTTGTCGGCACGGTTCACTTTTGCTTTGATTGATCGTAGCAGTTAAAAGAGCCACCAGCAGCAGCAGCAGCAGCTGGTTCCAAATTTGCTGTTGACGTTGGCCACGCGAGACCCCATAGATGTGATGGTATAGGGAGGGGGACAACATCTTATTGGTATCTCGTTTTAGTATTATTATTATGAGCAAGATGCGAAGGCACGAAACGCATTGTATGGCTAATTTGCATATCAAACTAAGTCAGGGCAAAGCTTTCAGTGCTGCAACTCGAGTGCGTGAGTGCGAGTGTGAGTGTGAGTATGAGTGTGCGAGTGAGTATATATGTGAGTGTACGAATGAGTCAGAGAGGGCTGCGACGGAGTGGCTGCTCTCAAGTGCTTTCCACTCGGGTTAAGCCATCAAAGTGCATTTGCTTTCAAGTGGAAAATACTTGCCTGCCTCACCCTGCTCTTTATACCCTACTCTTTATACCCTACCCCCCAAAAAAACATGCTTAATTCAATAAATTAATTGTGTCGTTAGAGAGAGAGAGAGGAAAACTCTTGGCTCGAAGGCATTTCCTCTGGCCACAACAACAGTCACAGTTATAATACTCGTAGCAATAACAGTAAAAAGTTATAGTTATAGTACAAATAATTGTTATTCACATTGTAATTGAATGTACTCACTAGAGGTTGTCTTTGGAGGTCGCACGTGTCAGTTAAAAAATGAAACTGAAAACCGGAAACATTTGTCTCTTATTTCATTAGAAACCCATTTGTGGTTGGGATTTGAAACTTGATCGATTGTCGGCCATCAACAAAACATAACTTTCGATACAATGACGTTGTTCGAAATTTGAAAAATTCTTACTGAAGCAAGAAATATGTACTTTGAGTATACAAAATTTAGGAACTTCAACATGTACATTAACCAAGATCTAGAGAAATTGCTTAGCATAAGTAAAAACTGACCTTCTATATGTGAAAGACGTGAGCAGCAAACAAAATTGATGTATAGAACATTTGTGTATAGATTTCTCTTAGTTTTCTAGAAAGATCAACTTGATAAGCTTTTCTATTTTATATTCCCAGAAACTTGTTTTCCCATTGTGAAAAAAAGACGTGAAGTTGACATTGACATTGTATCCCATTCCCAGCATCGTTTTTTGTTTGTTTTGGCAATTGATTTGGGTTTTTGCTTTCGTTACTGAGCGATGATCAACGATCTGTGATCAGTGATCAGTGATCAACGTTTTAGAAAGTCATTTTGTCATTTAAAATGCAAAGACCCCACAAAAAAAAAAAGATGTGTCTGAAATGTGAGCCTTGGTTTCGTGAGCATGATCATGATCATGATGATGATGATGGTGATGATTCTTCAAATAATTCGTTCGAAAGTGAAAACACTTATCGAAATAGAAGAAAACTTGATTCAGTTTGATGAGTGTGAGAATTTTGAAGATCAGCTCAGCTGATGGGAGAAGTATAAGCTTCAGAGTGGGAAAGGTCTACATAAATATATAAAGAAGCTTTAAGCTGCTCAAAAACAACTTGATCAGGGCTTTCATAGAAAAATAAGCTTTAAAGAGATATTAAGTGGAAATTTAGTAATAATATATCTCAAGAATTCCAAGTGATCTTGGCGTAAACATAATTTATTTATTTTAGTCGAATTACGTAAGTTAGAACAAGGTTTCTTCTTTTAGAAAAGTGTTTGCATATTAATTTATGTTCTACAAATTGGCAGCATTATTTAAGCCATTATGTTCAGCCCCATTTAACACGCATTTAGCTGATTTGCTGACACTTGTTGCCATCAAAGTGAGCGAAATGAGGTTTGTGTCGCCTTCAGACTCCGAGACAGACAAACAGACACAGATACAGTGTATGCATTTCATTAGCCAACTTAAGATGAGACTGGGCAAATACGCGTCTATTGGCCTAATAGACACAGCACACTTGCCTTGTGCATCTCTTGCACATTTATCGGTCATGCAAATTTCAGGCACATCCTATCCTCCTCTCGATGTTAATATGCAAATGGGTATTTTTATAACAAATTACCGCCACTTGCCGTCAAAAAAAAGTGTGCCAGGAGCCAAAACGACGACGAAAAAAAAAAATACAAATATTACGGAAAATGTAGTACGTAATGTTGGTCGCCCCCTCCCCCTTAAGCGAAATGACAGGCAACGATTTAAAAATAAAATTGCATTATGAATGCATTCGCCTATTTGGCCTGGTGCGCACACTGCGCCTTTTGTTTGTGTATTTGCTCCACGGTAGATGCGAATAAGAGGCCAGACGAGATACAAGTGCCAAGCTGCTAGACTAGCATATACCCAGGAAATTAATTAGGCAAGAAATTTGTGAGGTAACAAACGCAAAATATTGGAAAATATAGAGTAAATATTTATACAAAATGTGCATAAAACATTTTTAAAAAATTTGTATTTCTTTTTTTTAAGAAAATTTCTACCAAACTCTATAATATTTGAAGACTAGCGCTTGTCTTGCTAAATTTTCTATTCTCAGTTTTAGCTCACTCTTTCACATTTTACAGGGTATTAAAGACACACACAAATCTATGTCAACAGCTAAATTTGTCTTGGCCCTGTGCAGTTTCTTTTCTTTTTTTTCATTTTTCTCTTTTACTGAAAATTTACTGGAGCAAAATGCACTGCACGTAGGGGGGGGCGTGTGGGATGGGGGATGAGCTGCAGCGCATTTCAATGACATCATGCGGATTATGTTTCTCTTTCAGAAGTTTTTTCATAGTTTTTTATTTACATAAATGCAAAATCGTTGTTAGAATTTGTTTAAATTTCTTTTACTACATAGTTAGTTGATATAATTGCAACTGCTTCCGCCTTTGGGGCCAATAATAATAATAATAATAATAATGTGTTTTTATGCTTGTTTAATGGGATACCCATTCTATGTTGCTCTTTCTTTTTTGCTTCCTCTCTGACAGTTTGTCTCTGTCTGTTTGGCGTGAAGTTGCGGCAGGAAACACATTTTTATATACTCTTTCGAGTGCATATTGTAATAGTGAATTGTGTATATATAATGTATATTCATGATCTTGGAAATAATATTTTTCAATTACAGAACAATCTCAATACTTGCACACATTTTCTTTCTATTTAGCATAGTTCTTTCATTAATATCTCTTAAATTGGATAGGGTATATTAACTGCGACTTGATATATGCATAGTTCACTCACTCTGGTCACTCTCTTCGTTTTTTATATTTATGTGCTGAACATTAAAATTAATAAAAGTAAAAAATGCTTTTACATGGCAATTGTTAATTTTATTGCCGCGTTGCCTTGCGGTGCTTTGGTCGTTCAGTTCATTTGATGCAGTTCAGTTGAGCGAGCGAGCGAGCGAGAGGGCAATGAACTGTGCCTCCCTGAGTTTATGACTTTGCAATAGTTGTGCTATTTTTCCGTAGAATCACAGAACTCTAAAGGCATCCATTTCTTCTGGAACGATCTTCCTTAGTATATCTTATTGTGGGAAATTATTCAGCACGATTTGAGGGAATAAAAAAAAAAAAAACTTAATGAGTCGTAAAACTGCAATCGAACTTTTTCCTCTGATTTTATGTGACTAATAAATTATGCTTAATTCTGTAAAGAATACGAACGTTAGATCTATTCCATTTGCAAAGCTTTTAAAGCCTCATAAAGATAGAAAGAGAGAATTGTGGGTGAAAATATACATTAAAAATGCTTCATTTGCAAATTTATTTAGCTAGAAATCGAAATTCAAGCTGAAATAAAGTTAGAAATTGTTTTGGGTCTTCTATCTATTAAAAACTATGAGTTAAACTGCTGAAGTTTTGTCTGTATATACAGTTTGAAATAATATTACTAACTAGTTTATTAAAATCGTATTTTTAATGGAGTTTTATATTTTAACTCTCTATAAAACTAGCAGTATTTGATTAATGTGTAACAATTGCTCCCTCACTTATTTCTCTACTATTTATAGGAGCCTTTTAGAGAACCAGTTTCAGGTTTCTTTTTTCCTCCTTTTCTACTCTTCTCGCTCTATTAATTTCGTTTTTTTTTTATCTGCTTCTTCCCCCTTTTGTGTGTGCAAATTGTCTCAACAACTTTGCACTTGCCACACGGTTCTGTGCCCCTGAATTATGCATATTTATGCTCACCTGTGTTGCAAGCAGTAAGCGCCATGTAGAGTTGCCCCCCCCCCTCTGCCCTGTTTCCTTGTTTCTCGCCTCGTTCTATTAATTGCTTTTGCTGTCTGCCTCTCTCACCCTCTTCCTTCTGTGTTGCCTGCAGCTGCGGACTATCCTGCTACTGCTGCTCACCTGTCTGAAGGAAACTTGGTAGGAAAAAACAGTGTAGAGCAGCCTGGTAAAATACAACTACGCCCACGCCAAAGCTCGTGCTCGTGCTCGAGCTCGTGGCAACTTTTAATTAAAAGTCAAATTCAATTTTTGCATATTAAATTAAAACGTCCCGCAGCATTTACCACACAACTCTGCCCTTACACCCCTCATACCATTGTTACCTCAACATGAGAGGGCACTGATAAATTACAACAACTACAAAGAGAAACTAAAACAGAGACAGAGAGGCAGCTCCAAAAAATGCCCTTGAGGACGGCCCACAACTTCCGCTGTTAGTTGAAAAACTTCCGGCAGTTGTTGTTTTTGTTGTTGTTGTTGTTGTCACAGTTGTTGTTGTTGTCAGCTCAATCATGTGCCAAGCACGTGAGTTATGCGTCCAAAGTTTTCCAATTGAGTGACGCCAAATTTATAGAGAGCGACAAGGGGAGAGAGAGAGAGAGAAAGACTCGACTACAACCTGATACTTTCATGATGCGACAATATCTCATCCCCCCCATTTCTTTTCGGTCTCTGCTTGCAGCTTATGGGCACGAGGGGTATGCTGCGGGGTCTATAGGGTATGCACAGTGCGAACACCTTTCAACAAAACGTGGCTAATTTTAGGTTGAATTGACATTTGCAGGGCTGCAAACAGTGACAAACGCAGCGAGGGTTGCTCGAAAGACTTTTAAAGAAAGTAAGACATGTGAGAGAGAAATTGGAGGGACCCTTACCTAAATTTTCAAAATTTAAAAAATTCCATTTTGCTATTTTATAAATGTGGAATCACTCAGGTTGTTAAAACATAAACAAAATGTCATTCCGCGTGGAAATCGTGATTTTTTTTTATTTTTAAGAAAGTTACGATCGGTGTAAAATGAGGTTACCAGACCTGTAGAGTGTGTAGCATGTCTAATTTTTTGACCATTTCGACATGATTTTTGGACCAAAATTAAGTATCGTTTAAAATCGATTTAAATACTTGTTTAATACTAATTTTGACCTCCGCAATCGATTAAACTTACAAACTCTCAATTTAAAGTTAACAAAAAAATTTTTTTTTGAAAAATTCATAGGGGGGACCCTTACCTAAATTTTCAAAATATCGAAAAATTTCAAAAAATCAATTTTGATATTATTTAAATGTGGAATCACTAAGGGTGTTAAAACATAAACAAAATGTCATTCCGCATGAAAATCGTTTGATTTTTAAGAAAGTTACGATCGGTCAAAAATGAGAGTACCAGGCTTGTTGAGGGTGTGACATGTCTAATTTTTTGACCATTTCGACATGATTTTTGGACCAAAATTAAGTATCGTTTAAAATCGATTTAAATACTTGTTTAATACTAATTTTGACCTCCGCAATCGATTAAACTTACAAACTCTCAATTTAAAGTTAACAAAAAAATTTTTTTTTGAAAAATTCATAGGGGGGACCCTTACCTAAATTTTCAAAATATCGAAAATTTTCAAAAAGTCAATTTACCTATTTTTTAAATGTAGAATCACTTAGGGTGTTAAAACATAAACAAAATGTCATTCCGCATGAAAATCGTTTGATTTTTAAGAAAGTTACGATCGGTCAAAAATGAGAGTACCAGGCTTGTTGAGTGTGTAGCATGTCTAATTTTTTTTACCATTTCGACATGATTTTTGGAGCAAAATTAAGTATCGTTTAAAATCGATTTAAATACTTGTTTAATACTAATTTTAACCTCCGCAATCGATTAAACTTACAAACTCTCAATTTAAAATTAACAAAAAAAAATTTTTTGAAAAATTCATAGGGGGACCCTTACCTAAATTTTCAAAATATCGAAAAATTTCAAAAAGTCAATTTTGATATATTTTAAATGTGGAATCACTAAGGGTGTTAAAACATAAACAAAATGTCATTCCGCGTGATAATCGTTTTTTAAGGAAGTTACGATCGGTGTAAGATGAGAGTACCTGGCCTGTAGAGGGAGTTACTCGCTCGCACTCACTATGTTTTCAAACCGCCCTCGCTTGGGATGGCTATAAAAAGAGAACACCCGCTTTATTTATAGCAATGAGGTTGCGCTTGGCCTGCCACACGCTGCAAGCGTAAATTTCCCTACTTTTTATTTTGTCTTTTCCCTCGCGAGGGGGAAATTATTAACGTGCACACTTCTTCTGCTGTCTATCTTCTCCGAGTTTGTCTTGTCTTCGTCTTCGTCTTCGTCTTCCCACTTTGCCATTTTTACCGCTCCAAATCTTTGAAGAGACCATACCAAATGCCTTGGACTGCTGCAGAGCAATTTGTCAACTCTTGTCGCTTCCTCGGGTTGCGTTTCGCCTCTAACTTATGATGACATTCGCTATGGAGCTGTCAACGAGGCACAAATTCTGCGCAGTTCTTCTGCTTCTCCATCCTCTTTCCCTTCTTCTGCTTCTTCCTGCTCTATGGCGCTACAAAGATTTATTTCGGGCCTCTCGCAATAGTTTTTTTTTTTTTTTTTTTTTTGTCTGCCTGCACCTGCTAGACCAGACTAGACGACGGGCTAGCAAAAATTGAGGTCATCTCTAGCATTAGAGAGGGGAGAGGGGTGGCAATTTATCAAGACACAAAAAACTCGCATGACATTTTTAGTTGCGAAATTCCCGAGGATATACATATCCCCCAAGGGGGAAGAAGTGTAGAACATGCAACACAGAAAGAACAGTTGGATCGTTCAAATGACAGCTTTATGATATAGTAGTGCAATGAACAGAATCTGTAGCTAAATGAAATGGAGGAGGAGAAAGTGATTAAGTGTTTAAATTGGGAAATTAGTCGGATGAAATGATTTTTAAATTCTTTATGCTAATTTAATTTTAGTTTATAATCTAGTTTAGTAATTTGTAAACACAATTTGGGAATCAGAAATATATATATTGAAAATAATATAGATTAAAATATTTTTTTTTTATTTTAAGATTTTATACCTAATACTGTGCCATATTCTTTTCTATTCCGTATTTTATACGCTTGTATCTACATCAATTCCATTTATACCTACAAATCTCTTGAAAAATGTCAAACATGTGAAAAAAATCCAGGAAATGTAATGCTCTTGTTTTTTCAAGAAATATTCTCCAAAAATATTCCCAAAAATGTTTTCATAAATTTTTGACTATGTTCGTTCTTCATCGAGTTATAGGTAAGGGTCACCCCTTTACATTTTTGAGAAATATTTTTTTTCAAAAATTTTAAATTGCCTGTTTCCACTTTTAATTGATAGAGGAGGTTAAAATTAGTACTAAACGTGTGGTTAAATCGGTTTTAGACGATATTTAATTTTGGGCCCGAAATCATGCCAAAGTCTATTAAAAAAAACATGTAATACCCTCGTACAGGCCTTTGCAGCATTCTTTTCTTCTACATTATAATAGTAAATATGTCTCTGACTTTTCGCTGACTGATTTTAATGCGATTCTCAAGCGTAATAAAAAAATTGGGTGGAAAACCCCGACTGCAGCTGACTGCAGGGGCAACCTCGGGCAACCCCTTTAATGGGGGTGTCTAATTAAATGGTTTATGGTGCGGCAATTAACAGTTATGAATGAATGTGAAAACATTTTGAATTCAATGCGAATGTCAATTACAGCATACAAAAAAAAAAGCGGGAGGAAAAATGAAAAGTGCGTCCATCAAAATGTCAAAGTAATAACAAGCTAAAAACGCGCAAAAAAACCGGCTGAAAAAAAAACAAAAACAAGTTGCAAAAAGCGCAACAACAATAAGAAACAGAAAGAGTGAAAAAAGTGTAGAAAACAAAGATAAGAAAAATGTCATAAAGCATCAATTGTCAACTTTAAATTGAAGTCTGACTGTGCGCGGGTGTCGCAAATTGCGAAGAAGGAGAGAGAGCGAGAGAGAGAGGGAGAAGGAGAGGCAAGACACTCCTGTCTCGCATGTGAAAGTGAAATCTATATAACTATATCCCATATCAATCGGTATATATTAACAACAAAATGGGCGCCCATAGCTCCAAGGAGAAACTATCGCGTTCGTATTCCGAGCGTTATATACACAGTCAGATGATCGAACGTGAACGTTTTGGCAGTTTTGGCAAGCGGACGAAAGGCCTGACAAAAGGTAAGATAAGAGAAAGGAAATGGGGAGAGAGGATCACTGAGGTAATGGCAATGGGTGTGTATAGATTGCATTGATGTGGTGGGCCACCCACACTCAATGTGATGATCGCGAAACAAAAACCCAAACAAAACTGTTGCATAAGCTGCGAAAATGATCTGTGATTATTATGGCATAGTATACTATGGCGTAGTTCACACGCCTCTCACCCAAAAAAAAAAAAAAATAGAGTGGGAAAGTTGTTTTGGCATTTGAGGTTGAGTAAGTTCTATAGAATTTACAATTTATATGTGACTAAATATAACAATGCTGAAGATATGATATTATATGTGGTTATCATTAAGAAATCTACACAAAATGCAAGCTAAAATTTTATTTATTCTCTGGGAATTTTTTGTATTTTATAAAATTAAATGCATACAATATAATGATATAATAATGCTGCATATAATAAAATATGCTTTCGAGGTTAAGTTTATCTTGCTAAAAACGAAATCCTAACAGAATACAAGCTTCTTCTTCGAAAATATTTGTTCTCCCACATTTTGATGATATAAGAATGCAGCTGGTAGTATAATATGTTAAGATTAAACTAAGATTATTCTGATAAAATCATAATCTATACTAAAAAGAAACTCAAATATCATTTGTGCGCTGAGATTTCCCGAAAATTAAACCTAATATGACCTTAAGCCTTCATTTAGCTCTGCGTGCCACGCCCACATCCGCTTGTCAAATCCACAATGTGGTTTACATGCGTCCAAGAAAAAAAAAACTAAGTTTGAATAAAATTTTACTAAAAATTTCTCATCTCCGGTGTGCCAGAAAGAGAGAAAAAGAGGGAGAGCGAATGAGAAAAAAAAATAAAAAGTTTTTGCCTGCTGCTGCGGCTTCATTTTTTGATAAGCCCCAAAGGGATTATGCGACACGCTGAGGTGCAGGAAGGGCCAGACAGAGAGAGAGCGAGGGGGAGAGAGAGAGGGAGAGAGAGAGGGCAGCACAGTGGAGGGGCGAGCAGCCAGACAATTCGCACACTGATAAAAGTTGTTGCAATCCACAAAAGCCAAAACGCCGCCACCAACGGTTGTGGCATGCAACATTACGGCTGCCGCTACTGCAGCTCCCCCCTCTCCTCTCCCTCCCCCTTTTGAGTGCGAACTGCAGTCCGAGTTGTAGTCCGTGTCCGAGTCCGAGTTCGAGTCTGGTGTAATTAGCCGACAGCTAAAAATAAAATTTATTAGATTTCATGCAGCTGTGCAGACTGCAGCAACAAATTCCCTTGTTGCACACTGGGCCGAGGTTGTTTAACAAGTGCGAGATTTACTATAAGGTAGCGGGAGAATGAGAGATAAGAAGAGCTAGAGAGGGAGTCGGTTATCTCATGGAAAAAACAAAATGGGTATGAAAATGCAAAATTTTCTCAGCATTAAAATGCATTCAACTAATTAGAGTACTTGTTTTTTTAATGATATTAAAAATCACTTTAATTTATCACAAGAAAGCTGAAATTTTTTAAAATTTTTTAGTTAAATCTAGCGTAAAGTTTGATATTATTTATATACAATAAAAAACATATATACTAAATATAAAATACTATATATAAAAACTAATTTTAATTTCTAGTCGACTGTCTTAGTTGACGTTAAATAAATAAAAAAAATTAAAAAATAATTCTCACAGAGCTCACAGTATTATAAAACCTTACATTTCTGAAAAAAACTTGCACTTATTTAACTGAAATTTAATAAAGTCTGCGACAAGTATATTAAAAGTCATAAAAAAATGAAAATTAATATTAAAACGAAATTGAGTGAGAGATACATACACAGCATATGATATAGTGCCATATTAAGCTCATTTAACGCCACTTGCAGGGGCCACTTTAGAGCAGCTTCAAGCTGAGAGCGAAACACTCTACAAGGCAGTAAAATCTCGCTCTCTTTTACTTCCCAACTCCCTCTCCCTCTCACTCTCTCATATCCCTCTACTTTCCGTATTTGAGCTCCCCTGCCTTTGGGTCTGTTTACTCATAATGCTTTGTATACCATACAGTGCAGTCTTTATTATGCTGCGCCCCCTGGCGACGACTGCATGCACACGCATAATATAATATACTATTAATTTTAACCCCTTGTTGTTCTCACACATTTGTGCGTAAAGTTGGGGAGAGGGAGAGATAAAAGAGGAGAGACACTTCAATTATATGCCAAGTGTTTTGTTTTAATCGAAACAAACATTGCAGGCAAACAAATGATGTCGAATACGACTCGATTTCCCAGACGATTAATCCCAGAAAAAAGAATGGACTGTGCAGGGGGAGAGAGGGAAGACTTGGGGAGGTTTCACTTCTTATCGACAGCATGTAAATGCCATGACGTACGCAACGTGTTCGCGCATAAATTAAATATCTCATTTCGTTTCGTTTTTTTTTTCTGTTCTGTTTATGAATTTCACACTTGACTTACGGTTTTTCCTCTTTTCCATTTTTCCTCGTTTCCAGGAGCTGCCAAAAAACGAGATGTTCGCAATTTGAGCATATCACCAACCGATCTGGGACCGCCACCAAAGACCCAACAGACCGCCAAGGGGCAATCCACGCGCAACAAGTCTAATTCGCCCATAAATACAGTGACACGTAAGTTACACCAATTGCTAAGCCATCTTATACCCTGCCCATTTATTTCTTTGAAATCGTAGTAGCATGTTTAAAACCTTTGCAGCTGTCTAATTGAGTATTAATTATATTTGTTGAACGGTTTCGATTACCATAGTTAGTGATGTGAAAGCAAGTTTAAATATCGTATACAATACAAATAAAACAACAACAAATTTTTTTTGAAAAATCATAGGGCGGACCCTTAAATAAATTTCCAAAATATCGAAAATTTTCAAAAAATCCATATTGGTATTTTTCAAATGTAGAATCACTCATGTTGTTAAAACATAAACAAAATGTCCTACCGCGTGAAAATCGTTTGATTTTTAAGAAAGTTACGATCGATGTAAAATTAGAGTACCAGGCCTGTTGAGTGTGTTACATGTCTAATTTTTTGACCAGTTCAACATGATTTTTGGGCCAAAATTAAGTATCGTTTAAAATCGATTTAAATAGTTGTTTAATACTAATTTTAACCTCCGCAATCGATTAAACTTACAAACTCTCAATTTAAAGTTAACAAAAAAAAATTTTTTTGAAAAATTCATAGGGGGGACCCTTACCTAAATTTTCAAAATATCGAAAAATTTCAAAAAATCATTTTGATATTTTTTAAATGTGGAATCACTAAGGGTGTTAAACCATAAACAAAATGTCATTCCGCGTGAAAATCGTTTGATTTTTAAGAAAGTTACGATCGATGTAAAATTAGAGTACCAGGCCTGTTGAGTGTGTTACATGTCTAATTTTTTGACCAGTTCGACATGATTTTTGGGCCAAAATTAAGTATCGTTTAAAATCGATGTAAATACTTGTTTAATACTAATTTTAACCTCCGCAATCGATTAAACTTACAAACTCTCAATTTAAAGTTAACAAAAAAAATTTTTTTTGAAAAATTCATAGGGGGGACCCTTACCTAAATTTTCAAAATATCGAAAAATTTCAAAAAATCATTTTGATATTTTTTAAATGTGGAATCACTAAGGGTGTTAAACCATAAACAAAATGTCATTCCGCGTGAAAATCGTTTGATTTTTAAGAAAGTTACGATCGATGTAAAATTAGAGTACCAGGCCTGTTGAGTGTGTTACATGTCTAATTTTTTGACCAGTTCGACATGATTTTTGGGCCAAAATTAAGTATCGTTTAAAATCGATGTAAATACTTGTTTAATACTAATTTTAACCTCCGCAATCGATTAAACTTACAAACTCTCAATTTAAAGTTAACAAAAAAAAATTTTTTGAAAAATTCATAGGGGGGACCCTTACCTAAATTTTCAAAATATCGAAAAATTTCAAAAAATCATTTTGATATTTTTTAAATGTGGAATCACTAAGGGTGTTAAACCATAAACAAAATGTCATTCCGCGTGAAAATCGTTTGATTTTTAAGAAAGTTACGATCGATGTAAAATTAGAGTACCAGGCCTGTTGAGTGTGTTACATGTCTAATTTTTTGACCAGTTCAACATGATTTTTGGGCCAAAATTAAGTATCGTTTAAAATCGATTTAAATAGGTGTTTAGTAATAATTTTGACCTACGCAATCGATTAAAATTAAAAACTCGCGATAATATAAGAAACAAATTTTTTTATTTGCTGAAAAATCATAGGGGGGACCCTTACCTAAATTTTCAAAATATCGAAAAATTTCAAAAAATTTCAATATTGATATTTTTAAATGTGGAATCACTAAGGGTGTTAAAACATAAACAAAATGTCATTCCACGTGAAAATCGTTTGATTTTTAAGAAAGTTACAAACGGAGTAAAATAAGGGTACATGATGATTTTTGGACCAAAATTAAGCACTAATAAGTTAATTTCATGAGCAAAACAAGCAAGAATTATAATATAATCAAGAGCTTAATAGGTGGATCAATGATTTGATAGCTCTTGCTATAAAATAGCCATCAAAATGGGTTTTAAACATACTTTCCATACTTTCTCAATCGATTCCAGGCTGCACAATCTAAATTCCTTATCCAAATTCAAGTACTTCTTGCACTACTTAAGATATTCCTTTTCAATTGAGAGAAGAAAAAAAAAAGAGTGTTGAAAAACGAAAAGTATTTTTTCTTGAGCCACGCCCTTGGCCATCGGGCTTTTGAAATTTCGTGGCTAAATTGCGTAATCATTGGCCAGGTGAATGATGATGATGATGATGATGATTATATTCGACTTGTTGTGGGTCATGCTCTCAATGATTTTCACAATCTGCGCTTTTTTTTGAGCATTCGCGCGAAATGTGGGAGGCGTGTCCAGTGCCAGTGCCAGAGAGAGGAAGAGAGAGAGAGAGAGAGAGCCGCAGTTAGGCCGTTAGATCCCCCGCTGGGGGCATAGCGAATTGTGAATTGAACTATGCAGCGCTGCCTCCCTACCTACAAAATTGGGCTAACTCAATTGAATTTTGGGCTCATGCCCAGATGAAATCTGTGCGAAATGGGCTGGAATTGGACTGGGAATTGGACACGTTGGCGAATGAGTCACAGTGACTGCAAATCGCTGAGGACGCTGTGAGTCATCGAACTGTGTATAGGGATATACACACACATACATAGAGGTATTTTTAAAGACCCCCATCAAGTTGATGGAGGAATGTGTCAATTTGCAGTTGATGCGCTGTGCTTTTCGACTGATTTCGTGAAATTTCTGGGAGTGGACAAGCAGCAGTAGCTGTTGCTGATGTCAGACATTAGAGAGAATTACTTCAAAAATACCAAAGAAGAAGAATAAAGAAATCTCTGAACATTATACAAAAAACAAGCGTGCAAAGATTTCAAAACAAGCAACTCAATATTTTCGACACTCCTCTCTGCCCAGTATTTTGACAGCCAAGAAATATTGCTTATAGATATCTGTTTCGAGTATTGTATCAACAGATGTGCTGCCAAAAATCGAACTCTCAAAATATGGCCTATATTAACATATATTTTTTGGTATTTTTGGTATATACTATACTGTTTTTTTCACACTTTCCATACCCGAAATAATGGCAAAGTTCAATGGGGCAGGCATTAAAAAAAGTTCTTGCTTCATCTGCCACCACTTAGAGTCGTGTTGCATAACCAAATTCATTATCTCTCTCTCAAGTGCTTGGGGTATTTATAAATTGAAGTGTGCTGATATGGGGAGAGCACAGACCCAGACAGACACCTTAACTGTGTCTGCGAGTCTACGTGTTGAGTTTGGGGCGCAAGTGTTTCTTTGAGCTGAAGATTTGTGTGGATCATGCCACAAGCATCGGTGGTTCAGTGGTAGAATGCTCGCCTGCCACGCGGGCGGCCCGGGTTCGATTCCCGGCCGATGCAATTTACTTTTTTTTGTTTTTCTCTCTCTTCTTCTTTCTTATTCCCATTATTCATTTTAGTTAGCTAGTCGCGGTCTGCTCTTTCTTAATCTGCTTTTTGTGTGTGCACATTCGCAAGCTTGCATAAATTACTTTTAATAGGGAAATTCATTGTGTGTTATATTACCCTCTCTCTCACTCTCTCTGTCTCTCTCTTTCTGTTCGCGACTTTGGGCAAATTGCGCAAATATCGGCGCATTAAGTGGCAACCCTGGGCCCTCAGTCCCCTTCTTTTGAGATTCCTTCGCATTGTTTGTCTTCCATGCCATTACTTCATCCCCGCCCTCCCCTCGCCAAGTGGACATTCTATTTTTACCCACACTGTACGAGTGACAGAGGGAGGGGGAGTGAGAAAGAGAGACAGAAGAACCGCAACCACAACGAGCCACAACTGAAGCAGAGTAAATTTAATTTACTCGCACTATCGCGCATGTTTTTCCAGTTATTTGCACATGAATAGCGAATGCCGTAGAGAGAAACGTGTTTTGCATATGCAAATTTCCCAGAGAGGGAGAGACAAAAAAAAAAACAAAGTAAAACTCTGCCTATTGTTTTCTATTGCAGACATCACGCAATGGCCCCCATTCGCCTATGCATTTGCAATTTACAGCAATTAAATTATTTAGATATGCATCTTCAGACAAACAAAAATACTGATCCCGATTTTTAGCAGTGTGATAAATCGAAAAATAAATAACAAAAAATTTGGCTTGCATCGGCCGGGAATCGAACCCGGGCCGCCCGCGTGGCAGGCGAGCATTCTACCACTGAACCACCGATGCTTATGAGATCATCTCGCCAAAATAGAGCTTCAAAAAGCTAAGATAGCTAATTTGGCTAAAACATATGCGGGAAGTTCTTAAAAAAAATTATAGGTCAACATATCATATATTTCTTTAAGTTGCTCTGCCATATTTCGATGACTTACTATAGTTTAGTGGGCGGAAAATATTTTATTAATTCAAAAAACTAAAAAAAAATTAAATTTGCATCGGCCGGGAATCGAACCCGGGCCGCCCGCGTGGCAGGCGAGCATTCTACCACTGAACCACCGATGCTTGATTGATTTGGGCGTCAAAATACGCCTTCATAAAGTTAAGACAGTAAATCTGTGTATAATATAAGCTATATCAGTCTGTAAGAGCCAAAAAGCTGATTACTTAATTTATTATCTCCCTATAATATGTATTTCTTGAACATCATAATTCCAATAGTTAGAAGAAACTACTCCTAGATAGAATTTGAGGCCAAGGGAGCAAAAAAAATTTGGTTTGCATCGGCCGGGAATCGAACCCGGGCCGCCCGCGTGGCAGGCGAGCATTCTACCACTGAACCACCGATGCTTGCTTGGGAAGAGGTTGCCAAAAGCTTTTCACAAGCGAAGATCGCTGACCAGGTGTGGGTGGGGGGCCTAGATATAAGTAGATTAAAAAAAAATAAATAAATAAATTCTACAACACGCACAGTAGTTGACTGTCCTATACGTGATTGGGGCTTGGGGTCTTTAGTCTTTAGCGAACCAGCCCGCTCCCATTAGCCTCGACTGCTGTCATCAATCACGTAATCGTAACGTAATTTTGCAATTACTCTACCCCGCACTCGCCTCTCTCTCTCTCTCTCTCTCTCTCTCTCTGACGCTGTTTATATGCAGTGGACAACGCGTGGTTGAACGTGCCTCTGAATTGGCCCACGTAAATATGTTTTGACGATTGGCGGCGGCTTAACGTTTATTGGCATAATTATGGAGCGCGGCAAAGAGAGTGCGGCATTTTGTCACCTCGATTTGTTTAATAATAATATTACGAGTTAAGATCGCGCTTTGCCAGCCCACACGTGTGATAAGCTCGTGATCTGTGCGCAGATCCGGTTGGGCATCGGCACTCTATACTCCTTGGCTCTTGTTGTTGTTTTACTCTTTTCCATCTTCCTCTTGTTTACCTTGAAGTTCGACCGACGCCGCCTGCACTGACATTGCAACTTCTGTTGCTGCTGCTGTTGCTGTTGCATTGTTTTATCTGTTTTTGGGCCTAGACTTGTACTAGCCTTTTATGGCTTCTCCCCGCCTGTCTCTCCCTCTTCAGCTTACTTGCGGTTGGCATTGAAACTGAGAGAGAGAGAGAGAGCTACGACTTTTGTGTCGTGCTGTCGCAAATTAAAAACAATGTGAGTGAGGGAAGGCAAAAGAAAACAAAGTAAAACACGACTTACCTGGAGAGGTCAGTGGCGACTGCGTCTGCTTAAGCGAGCCAAACTAAATTATGCTAATTATTTTGTAGGCACAAAACCTGTACGAGTGTAAGAGAGGCAAGAGAGAGGAAGAGAGAGAGAGTGCGATCGGATCGCTTAAGAGCAAGCAGGCGCTCTCTTTGATTCGCAACAAGTTGCGCTGCATTGCACTGCTTGTTGCACTACGTGCACTGCTTGTTGCACTGCTTGCATTTGCTATAACTGGCAGGCAGCTTATATGCCATACAGGGCCGAGTAGGGTAGGGATCTAGGCCCAACAAGGCATCATTAGCTACGGCCTTGCCTCTATGTAGTGCGGAAAACTTCGACAAAAATCATACGATTTTCTTGAGAGAGGACATTTGATGCATTATTTGGACTCTACATTGATTCTGCATAAAAAAACTAATATATGCAAAGTTTTTAAAAATGTTGATCTTCTCTATGTCTTTCATAATAATCCCTTGCTCGATTTCTGTATAATGACTTTCTAGACGTATTAATTTTCTTAATATCTATAATTTGTTTTGAAATATTTTGCTTAAGTTTAATATTATTTTAGCTATAAACAACGCTATACAAATTATTTATTTACTTGCGATCGACAAGTTGCTCCTGCATTGGCAACATGCTGCGCGTGCAACTGCTTTACCAGCAACGTCTCTCTCTCTCTCTCTCTCTCTGGACTGAACTGCTTTCTGCTGCAGACACAGCAGCAGCAGCAGCAACAGGTGTTTTTTTTCGTTGATTATTTTTCTTTTTCTTCTTTTTTTTTTTTTTTGTAAGTTTTTTGTTCTGTGTTAAAACTGGTTTATGAAATTTTTCGTATTTTACTCGCGCGTGTCGCTACATTTGCTGTGCTCCCTGCCATTGCATTGATAGGAGCACAAAGCAAAGCAGGCAAACATGCTGCCAAATGATTTGACAATGTCAGATTTGTTTAAATTTATATTTTTAGAGAGTGTGGCAGAAAGCAGCCCTGATATTTGTGTTAGCAGAGTTACCGTAAAAAGTTTACAGAATAGAAAAGATTTTTTTTTTATTTTTTTTCAATTTTATAAAATACTTCTAAATTCAAGTGAAAATGAAATTTTACATATTAAATACGTTATTCGCTAAATGTTTGAACACGACGATCCAAAGCACGTCGGTTGACCGTAAGTTGCAAACATACGTTTTAAATAAATACATGTTTTTTTTGCTATTATATATTAAGTGAAGAATCCGTACATCATAAATAAATAAATTCGATTTATTTAACGCAGCTGATTTTTTTCGCTTGCAGCCGCAAAGTATGCAAACATTTTTTGCGTATACCAACACTAATTTTGAATTTTATTTTGTTTATCCCTAACTAATCTCTTCTCTCTTTCTCTGTTTCTCTTTGCAGAGAAACGCCTTTCTAGCAACAACAAAGTTGCCGCTAAGACAGCAGCAACAACACAACAACAAAATTCGCAACTTCCACAAAATAAAAAAGATGGAAAAACAATTAAAAATGGCTCAAAGCTTTTGTCAGTGAATATTTCAGAAGGTAAGTTTCCTCTCTCTCTCCACTCTGCTTCCCGAACCGAATCTCAAGACGTAATCGAAACTGGAGCACGATTTTGCGTGAATTTTTTTTTTATATTTCGTTTCTCTGTTTTGTGAAAGCATGGAAAATTATCCAAAACCAATTTTTTGATATATTCGTATCGAGAGAGAAGGTATTGTATTTGTTGCAGTTGCGAAAACTTTATCCAAACTACGCACACACATGCGGGTTAAGTGTGTGTGTGTGTGTGTGTGTGTGTGTGAGTGCGCAAATTGAGCTCTTGGGACAGTTTTGGGACTCTGAAGTTTTCTGTCTCAAGTAGCTTGAACTTTTCTAATTAATATTAATGCAGCTAATTAGCCAATTGGGAGCAAGAGATAAGGGGTATGTGAGTTGGGATGCCGCAAGAATTACATATTTTTCACAGCTCTTTTGTATACCCTATAAAGGTGTGTTGATTGAAGAGAGCAGAGCAGCCATCTGAAGCTATGCTTTTTTTTATCTCCTTATAAAACTAAAATATCTTCAAGGGTATTTGCTAGTCGATCCTTTTTTTTTTTTTTTTTTTTTTATAAGAAATATTTCTCTAATTTTTCTTAGAGATTTCTTTTGATAGACTATTTAGGTATATTTATTTATATTGAGTTTCCTCGGCTTACCAATTTTTTTTTGTTTCCAAATACTTAATTTCTGTCTAGATATCTTTCATCTTAATTTTGTATTTATGCTATTTTTATACGGTATTTAACAGTCGTGCATTACCGGTTATTACACATATTTTATGGCATTTAGGCCATAATATTCTTGAGTTTTTCAACACCTGTTGCAGTGCTCGAAAATGCCCGAGGAGGAACTTGCTGGCAATTTTAATATGTTGTAGGGCCTGAGGGAGTTGTTTTGGATAGTACGTATGTATATGTGCGTGAAATAGAGTTGTGTTAGGTTGGTGCCATAAATTAAGTAATTATAATCATTATTATATATTTAAATAATTACTAAGTTGCCTCTAAATGGCCAGAAAATTGATTTAATTTGCCTTTTGTTACATAAAGCTTCCAAAAATATATATATAATATAACATATAAGGCCTCCCTATGTTGGGTTATTGTGCATGCCATGCCAAGCGCATTTTGCCTCCGGGTGGGAGGTTACCGGCGGCTTGTCCACTTGCTGCCTGCCTGCCTGGCGTGTGGCATGTTCTACCCTCTCCCCCATGTGGCATGATGTGCGCAGCACTTGGTCACGGCTTCTGCCTCCCCTCTCTTTCTCTCTCTCTCTCTCTCTCTCTCTCTCTCTCTCTGCCCCCGCTTATTACGTTCATAAATGTCACAACTTGTTTATGCCGCATGCCGCGTTGCACGTTTTCGCTTTGATGTTCAACGAGTTGTGCATGCGTTAGTCAACACTTTTTTTTATTCTGGGTAGGCGTTGACGTGTGCCACCTGCCACTCCCCCCCCCCCAGGTCGACTATTTGGCTTATTGAAGTTAAATTGTTTGCTTAATGTTTTGCCGACTGCAACTGACTTTAGCGGCGACACAAACCAAGTCAATACTGCAACCGCAACTGCAGGCGTGGGAGAGCGGGGAGTGGGCAAACAGTTGTCAAACATATTGTTATACCCTGCAGGCAGCAAGGCAGAGTGAGCGAGAGAGAGAGTATGTAGAGCTAATTGATTTGCACTGCTTGCAGGGGAAGTGTGGGCGAGTGCAAGCAGTGCACAAGTGCAGCAAAGCAGTGCAGGTTGCATAGGAATCGGAAAAAAAGATACCCTAAAATTTTTGCGCTTTTCGGGCATGCCCGTGAAGGAACGAACTTGCAAATTTTACTGAGCGTGCTTGATTGTACAATAAACAGTTTGCAAAAGATTTGAAAAACATAACGACTACCAGTTTTAAGCGAAAATTCGACAAACACAGAGTTGGTTTTTCCTCTCTTTGCACTTTGGGCGCGTGTGCATATCACAATTTGCAACTTTTCGGGAAACCCTCGCGCACACACGAAGCTGCAGCTTTTTTTAAACGGAGAAAACTCGAATTTTCCATTTTTTTCTTTTCGTTTTATCGATATTTTGATAAATTTCCGGCAACCCTAATTGAAATGCAGCATAAAAATCGTATAAAACCTATAAAAAACAAGTGCTGAGTATCTTGCAGGTCGTGCATGCTTTGCTGCACTAACAACACTTGTATTTTTTTTTATTTATTGCTTTCACACCACATCGTGCGATCAATTAAGTTGTCACTTAATTTGATTGTATTATCATCAGCAGACCCGCATTCGATACGAAAAATAAATGTTGCCTATAAAAAAAAAGAAAAATCTTTTAAACACGCCAACTCTTTTTGCTTGGTTAAACGTAGTGTGTGTGTGTGTGGGTGTGTGTAGCGTGTGTGTGGCTCGTGTTGAGATGTGTGTGGCACGCCCGTCGTCCACTTAACTTGTTTTCACTCTTATTTATTATCTTCTCACATCGTATCACATCACACACTCACACACAAGTTCATTGATTTCCAACTGTTTGTATATCTATCTCTTTCCATTGTTATTGTTGTCTCTTTTATGGACATTTTTCACGCTTTCATTCGATTAATTGACAAAAACATTTGTCAAAACATTTGGAACACCCAAATGACCCCAGGCAAGGCCCCCTCCAGGAGTAGCACATTAATTGCAAATGACACACAGACTGGTTGAAGGGGAAGAGAAGTAGATGAGGGGAGGAAAAACTAATGAATGTGAGGTGGCCCCAGGGCGAAGAGGAGGGAAAACCCACCCAAGACGCACCTTGTGTCATTTTCACTTTTACTTTTCTTAAACGCTTCAGTGCGTAACCAGAGCTTGCAGTCATATCGAAATCGTTATCGTCATCGTCATCGTCATCGTCATCGTCATCGTCATCGTCATCGACAGGGAGTTGGCAAATCTGTTGATTATCTATCATTATATGTTGTCATTAATTCGATGTACTTGTCAAATTACGCAATTATAGTCAAAATTTAATGTTTTGGTATACTAATCGATAATTGTGCGCAAGATAATCGATAATAAGCTGCAGAAATGTTTATATTTATTTTATACAATAAATACAATAAAATTGTATTCCAAACTGAAAGCCATATCGAATAATAATCGAATACAAGCTTTAAGTAATCGATAAACGCCTGCAAGCTGCAAGATAATGCAACTAATCGATAATTGACTGCAAGCCAATCGATAATTGACTGTTGATTTGTTTATTTTGAAGCATGATGTGTAATAAATACTAAAATAAATTTTCCCATGAAAAATATAATCGTATATCAGAAAAGTTTACAAAACTCTGCAATTAACTAAGCTTACAGTATGTCAAATTGTTTAGAGAAGTTTATACTTTTTTTCTACCACATATAATAATGATTTTCCCCTCAATGAAGAACCCAACTTGAGCTGAAAGTGTTGTAAGAATTACAAAATTGTGTCGCAAGTTGTAAAAGTCAATTAAACAGCTTAAGCGTTTATAAATAAAGATAAAAAAGATATAGGAAGCAGAAAAAAGAGACTGGTAATTATTGCCAACTGCGCAGAAAGAGCTTGAGAAGATGATGTCGCTCTTGCTGGTGTGCTGTGTGTGTGTGTGTGTGTGTGTGTGTGTGTGTGTTGTGCCAAATATGAAACTAAAATATCAGCAAATTTTTCACAAGTTTAATTGGCATGACAAATAAAAGCAGCAACTGCAAAAACAACAAGTAAAAATATGCAAAAGTCTATTTGCACACAAAAAAAAAAAAAAAAAAAACTCTTGACTTGAGTAAGCCTGAAGCCCAAACCGAAAACCCAAACCCAACTGAGACCCCAAAAAGTCGATTGCATAAATTGTCAGGCAAAAAGCGCCGCAGCATAGCGCAAGTTTTGAGTAATTCAATTTTTGAATATTTAAGAGGGCAGCGTGAGAATTACGTTTTATATCTCAAAAAAAAAAAAAATACAATAATCATTTTTTTCTCGACTTAAAAATGCTGGGAAAATTGCAGTCGAAAAAACCGAATACAATAATATACAAAAAATTAACGCAATTTTAACATTTATTTCGGTGCGGGGTGCGGTTTTCTGTTTTGGACACTTTCAACGCGAAATTGGACCTCTATTGTTGCCTGGTCTTATATAAGTGGTTCAGTTCCTGGCCATACTTTCAATTGGCAATCACATGCGCAAATCTATTCGCCTTATAACTGATATCCGGCACGCTATTCGTGTGTGCATGTTTTGATTGTCTAGTATCGCAGTATACCCTATAGACAGGGGGCTATCGTCATTGGGTAATTATAGACTCGAAGGGGTAATTAAAGAAAATCTCTATGTGCGATGTCTTCACTTTCTTTAGAGAAATATATTTGTCATCTATGGTCACTTTAATTGTCAAAAGGGTCGACTCATATTTCTTTAATTATAATTTGTGCGAGCTGGTCACCTTAAAATACTTCATTGTTAATATATTTCATAATTAGGCTGCTGTAAACATTTCCCAAGTATGGTCACTCTAGACTAATTCAATTTTTACTTTTTACTGTAATACTTTTCCCTCTATCTGCCTCACGTTGAGCTTAATCTTGAGCTTATTTTGGCTTGAAACATTTTTATGCAATTATCCATTTCGTCTTTAATCTCAAGTGAGGTTAAGCCGCCCTTTTCAAAAAATTAGAGCACTTTATCTACGTCTCTTTTGGCGACTTTCATAACTTGTGCAATGATTTCTTTAATCAATTTCGTATGGCACATAATTAATGTATTTCTTTTTGGGGTCTCTACGGTTTTGGATCGTAGCATAAAATTGCCAATTTCATTGAAATTTTTGAATTTTTGTGGTAAACATAAAAAAACAAATTGGGGTCAGAGAGGAGCCGGCTCTGGGTATTCTCTTGATATTGAGAGAGTTTCGTACTTGTTTTTTTTTTCTTTTTAATTTCAATAGAAAGAAGTGTTTCTCCGATGATCATAATTAAAGACGAGATGATTAAAAAACTTGATGGAATTTACAACTGGAGCGTGGCTTTTAATGAGCGCGTTCACGATGCCAGACAAGGTACTTCTACATCTTTGCTCTTTCTACAAAGATTTGCATGTCTGGGCTCGTGCTAGTCTAGCTCCCTCTCTCTCTCTCTCTCTATGTTATGCTCTCTCTCTCTCTTTCTGCTGTCAGTCTTCCGTGCGACCGTCAAATGTGACGCGAAAGTCACGGCGACAATTGCAAAAGTGACAAAGTCGCGTCTACACAATCCACAATCCACACAGTCCACGGTCCACAAACCACACCAAACCACCGTCTACTTTGTCTACCCGTCTTCAATTACAGTCCAACCTTTCTTTCATTATGCTTCCTTCCATAATCCCCCAGCGATAGCGAAAGGGGGAAGTACTTGAGCGCAATTTGCCAGAGACAGAAATGAAGAGACAAGTGAAAAGCGCGATTAAAACGATATCTCTCTCTCTCCCTCTCTGTCTTCCTAACATACTATGTATCTTTCTGCAGATATGCTAATTATTTATTAACGATTAAAATCTCAGAGCTTAATCATAATGTGATTTTTAATTTCAAGCGGCTTTTCGTATTCAATTTCAGTTTCTTTTGGGTTTTCGAGAGGGAAACTCAGTGAAAACAAAACAATTTTTTTATGAGATTATCTTTTTGGGAACTACGAAATTTTGAGATGAGGATTTTTTGCTGTGCTGTGATAAATGAGGAAATTTTGAATTTTGAGAAGGAAATATTTTGCTTAAGTTTTTATGCTGTATATATGATCAAAGGTTTGGGAAGTTCTTTATTAGATATAGAAGAAATTATAGACTGCTTAAACTAGCATAATTTTAAAATTTTCAAAAGCTTTGCCTGCACATTTTATAGAGCTTTTATTATACTTAGAAGTGGAATCTATCTTCAAGCAGAACTACGGTTTATGAAACTTTCAGTAGAATTCTAGAAAAAAGTATTTTTTTCTTAAACTTGTTGCATAAAAAACTTCTCGCTTTTTTTTGCGGTTTTTTTTTATATTTAAGAGTTCGCAGAAATTATAATTATTTCTATAGTTATTTAATGTGTATGCTTCTGCTTTTATTTCCCCCTCAAAGTCTCGAAGCTTATGTCTTCCCATCCAATAAATTTGTATATGATTTATAACTTTTGTCCGGCATGTTGTGTGGGCAGTAGTACAGTAAAACTCTCTGGGTTGCCTTTGTCTTTGTCTTTCTGTGTTTTTTGCTACTTTGTTTTTATTTTTGCATAATTACAATTAAATTCATTTCCCCACCTACTTTTCCTTATAGCAGTACTTACCAATTTCTTTTTGTTATATTTTTATAATTTTTTTGTTTGCATAGTTTTTTTTTTCGTTATTTTTTTTTTTTTTTTTGCATTTCTCTTTACATAAGCTTTGAAGTGTGTTTGTTGTTGCCTCCGCTGCCGCAGCGTCGTCGTCGTCGTCGTCGTCGCCGTCGTCGACTTTGGCGTCGCGCCTGTGGCTTGAAGTTAGTCGCGCGACGCGCTTTCAAACCGACAGACGTGCGCGAGCGTCGTTTCTATTGTTTTTATTGTTGTAGCACAGTTTGTGTGCTAGAGACTGCTTGTTGCGCGTATAACAGTGTGCGTACAGTTTGAAAGGCATTGCTGCTGTATGTAAAGTGCGCCTGCGCCTCCTCTCTCTCTCTCTCTGTCACAATGGGCCTCAATGAGTTTGTCTCTCTGTTCTACGGCTCCGCACACAATTTGCACGACAGCGACAGCAGCAGCAGCAGCAGCGGCAGCAGCAAATCGACGTCGACGTCAACGTATTCATTACCAACGGTTGCGGATGTCAAAGAGTTTAGACAAATGTTGAAAAATCATAAGAACGTGCAGGCGGCTAAAAAATACAGTTATAAGGATTATCCAAATGATTTGAAATATGGCAAATCGCAGCAGCAGCAGCAGCAGCTGCCGGCGGTGGCAGTGGCCAAGAAGCTGCTCGCCTGCAGCAACAACAACAACAACAACAGCAGCCTGAGAAGCAACAACAACAACAGCGCGGCGGCAACGGCGGCGCATGTGGCAGCAACACAAAGCAAAGTGGCAAAGTGTTGCCTGCCACAAGGATACCAACAAAAGCGGCAACATTGGCAGCAGCAACCTGCAGCAACAGCGACATGGACTTGCCACAGCGTAGCAAGCAGAAATCTGCCACTGCCTCAGCCAGCTCATTTCTATGGAATTCCTTTCGCTTGCCACGCAGGCAGAAGGCGGTGGCGCCACAGCCCAAGCAGCAGCAGCAGCAGCAGCAGCACCGGAGGAGATAAAAAACGCGCTGCCGGTGAGTGAGAGCGGAAAAATCAATGCGGGAAAACTACATATGGCAAACAAATAGTGCAGTGCTGTGAAATACCCTGTAAAAATTGTTGCAAGCCAAAAAAAGGCTATAAAAAGGGGTAGCTATGCTATATTCTTTACTTCTCTGGCTCAAATAGTGAAATTTCTAAGTTTCTTGAAAGCATAAAGCCACATAAAGTCTTTATGAGTCTGCATATCAAATTTAAGCAGCGTAGCTCTTCAACTAACCGAGTTTTTTCAAATTTCCTACGAGTTTATTAAGAGTTTTCTAAATTTTCGGCATAAGTTATAAAACTTTAAGCAGTTCAGCAACTAACTGGCAAATTTAACATTTGTAGCGTTTAAACTAATAGTTTTTCTAATTTCTTACGTTTTTATAGAGAGATTTTTGTATTTTTTTCATATATAATACAACCTTAGGCATTCAGGCAACTGCCTAGCAAATTTCCTCATTGTAACTATAAAACTAACAGAGATCTACAGGTTTTTCGGTTTTCCATTTTGTGGGCGTACACTTAGCAAACAAGACGCCGCCTATCGCATCGAACTGATCTTAACCATTTTATGCATGAGGAAGCTATCGAAAATCTCTCTGTATTTGCTTTAATTGTTATTAGCCAAAGCCGCCTTATCGATGAGGTCGCATCTTGGTACAACAGTTTGCTTTCGGTTTGACCCATTTACATTTCAACATCAAACTCGAGAGAGAATTGAGAACAATACAAATAGCCTGAAGCTAGAATTGTTTTGTATTCTCTGTGTCTCTCTCTCTCTCTCTCTCTCTCTCTCTCTCTCTTCTTCTTTGCCTTGTTAGCCTCAAGTAAACCCAATAAAAGCTACCGTAGTAAATAAAGAACAGTTAGACCACCTGGGTACGGCACGAAAGTACCTTGTAGCGGTTATCTAATAGCGCGAAACATTAAATTTGATGTCTATGATATAAGTTACACACGTTCTCAGCGAGTATTACGATAATTTCCTGTTTTCATGCTCATTTCTCTTCTGTTTCTCTCTCTCTCTCTATCATTCGCTCTCTACCTTGTTCTTACAACATTTAACAAACGAACCGTCAAGTTTGTTGGTAAACCTAAAAAAGTTATCAAAGTTTCCACTCGACAACGCGTCGTGGCAATTAGAACCCAAGAACTGAAAGATCTTTTTGGGAACCCAGCTTAAGTCTTAATTTTTGTTTTCTTCATTTTGTTACCCAGTTTCGTTGCGAATCGGATTGGTTTTCTAAAAAGCTTGGGGGGAAATATGGTATTATAGAGTTTGGTTAATTTTTGTCGAGTCAGCGGGAGACTGAAATTATAGTTTGCCATCGAGCATATAAAAAAGAATTGGATAAAGTTTCTAATTATGTTTTATAATAAAGGAATAAAATAATATCTAAAGTTTCTAATTATGTTTTATAATAATGAAAGAGAATATTATTTAAAGTTTATAATTGTGTTTTATAATAATGAAAAACAATATTATCTAAAGTTTCTAATTATATATATATATATATCTAAAGTTTCTTCTATATATATATAATATCTGTTAATACTAGCAGATACCCTAGCTTTTCTTTAGCGATCTTTTCGCTCTCTCATGTCTAGTTGCCTCTGCTCTCATCTCTAGCCCTTTTCAAGCTAATTATTATAGCTGTTATTGCCCGCTAGATTCATTGATTGATAATTCTTGAATGTTTTGATTCTTTGCTTGCGATTCTTTTGCCTTCTTCTTCTTCTGCGCATGAACACGATGAGGCGCAACAAGAAAAGAAGCAAATCGGGGGAACTCGCGCTGCAGCTGCCACATGTGGCGCCTGACTCCAAATGGACCCATATCGATTTTTACACGACATAAGGAAGGAACTCTGCTTGCTTTGGCAGAATTTATGAAAGAGAGCGTGGGAGAGAGAGAGAGAGAGAAGGAGAGAGATAGTGACGAATCCACACAAGTACAGCCGCTGCTGCTGCCTGTGACTAATGTGACTAAAACTGACTTAAGCTCATAATACGCCGCCATCTTCCCTTTGCCCCCTCCCGCTTCCTTTGGGCGATGACTCATCCGGTGACTACCCCAAAAACATTGCAGCAAAACAAAAAAATAGCAAAAAGAGAAGGAATAAGTGTAATACACTGCTTGTAGTATGTAGGTAAAGCAGTGCAGCAGAACAACAAAGCAGTCGCCTCGCTGTGTGTGCTGTCACTTTCTCTCGCTTGCTCAGCATAAAAATTGCATAATGGGCGCGCTTACTGCGCGAGTGTGTGTGTGTGTTTGTGTATGTGTGCTCCTTTTGACACACTGACACTTATTGCTCGCACTGTTCTACAACTGTGAGAGAGCACCATGGCGAGAGCGAGAGAGAGCGTGCGCACTGCGCAGTGACTGTCAAACTGTTATACGCAATTTGTTTACAGTGCTGCGCAAACTGTTCTGGAATCAGTTTTTAGGCAAATTGGGAAAACATTTATCATTTTTCTTAATTTTTTTTCAAGTGTATTCATATCTGTTGTTGTTGCGTATTATGTCATGCCTTGAGTGCGATTTGCTTTTAAAAATGCCCATCTGCAACATAAAATCGATTAATTAATTATGAAACACGCAATCGAATAATGAAGCAGGCATATATACCATATATATATAGGCGATTAAATCGATGCTGCTGCGTTAATTAACGGTATAACGGAGCCAACAAACTGTGACCACATGTTGTTGTGGCGCCTCCAGCTGCTGCTCGGGCTGCTGCTGCTGCTCCGTTAATGGAGTCAAGTGCAATGGACAATGGCTAATGGATAATGCAGCATGGAGCAGCAGCAGCAGAGGAGCAACTGATGGCCAAGAGCAGCAGCAAGTTGCAAGTGGCAGCCCAAGTGGCTGCAACGCGTGTGCAGCAAAGCGCAACAAATTGTTGCACTCGGCTCGGCTCAGGCCGCTGCTGCTGCTGCGAATTGATTGATAACCGTTTTTCAGTCTCGAGCCGCTTTTGGCCGCCAGCCAAATTGCCGGCTGTCTGGTCACACTCACACTCACACACACACACACTCACACACACACACACACTTTGGCAACACAAACACGGGGCGTATGCGCAATTTGCATGCTAGATAAGCAAATTTGCCTTAAATGTTGCTGCCACACACACTTTGTTGTTGTGCTGCTGTGTGTGTGTGTGTGTGTTGATGTTGTGCCACTTGCATTGAACTTGTTTATTTCTGTGCCATAATAATTGCAAGTCACTGCAGTTTTCTTCTTCTTCTTTAGCTACCCATTTCCCATTTCCAACAAGAAGTAGCCCATAATTAAGGCCGAAGCCACTGTGCACACTGTACTGTGTGGCAAAATGCATTTGTAATACAAATCGATTTGCATTTGATTGCATTAAAAATGGGACGTTTTTTCTAGGGGGGAATTTATGTGAATTATCGCTTGCAGCGCAGATCTTTAAGTTCAGATATGCAATATGTCATCGAAATTTATAAGATTTAACACAAAATTGAGAAATAATGAGAGAAAAGTAATGTCATTAGCATATACTGTAATTTCATGAAGATAAATAATCATGTTTTATACCATATGACTCAGAAAATGATTATCTTACATTATAATAACTATTTATATTATAAAATAGCATATTATATCATAAAAATATCTTAAAATTCATCTCTTTTGATTCAATATTTTATAGCAGCCATATCTTCTAACCTTTACCATATTGTCATCATCTGCAAATAGATTTAGGTACGCCAAAATTTTGAAATAAATTCAGTCCATTTCCCTTTTGGCTTTCCCTTCACAACTCACACTCGTGTTGTGTGTGGGTGAGTTTTCCTTTCCAACTAAATTTCTAAAGTCTCTTAACTGTTTTCTTTTTTGTCTACGTTTTCTACGTGTTTCGCTTGGTCTGCCAAAATGAGAGCTGAACTTTTTGGTCAGCTACCTCTTTCTTTCTTTTTGCTTAATTTTTTATAGTTTTCCCTTCGCCAATTGATGTGTTGCCAAAGTCGTAAAGCTGTAAAGCCGTAAAGCTATGGGGAGCCCGTAGGCTTCTTTCCTTTCTTTCTTTCTCTCTGTCTTTCTCCTTTTATTTTGTTTTTGTAGTCGTCGCAATTAACACTTGTTGACAAGTTCAGTAGGCCAAGTGATTGTGTTGCTGGGGTATTGCGTGGCAGCGGCAATTTAAAGTTAACACTTGACGCCCCCACGATGCGGGTGAGAGAGAGAGAGGAGAGAGAGAGAGAGAGAGAGAGAGAGAGAGAGATGCCCCTTTGTAAATTGGGGGCACAACAGCTGCCTGCTATGATTTGAGGGGCGATTAAAACTTGATTTATGTCGACTCATTAATTAGTCGCCATAGCACACACACGCACACGCACAACACTTTTTGGCAATACTTTGTCCACTGTAGGGCTGGCCCAGCACAGTGGTGTGTGATTTAGCAATTTGTTTGACAGCTCATTGTGTCATTTGTTTAAATTGTCATTAGTTTATATTCTGCTTTAACATTGATCTATTGTTTTTCTATTCTTTGCTTGCACAACTCTGGTTTCTTATGTAATTGAATTAGCTAAATGAATTTTTTAAAGATTTATTTTTATAGGTTGTTCAGCAATTATCACAGTAATAATTAAATATTTTAAACATTTTGTTTAATGATACTTTATTAATTAATTATTTTAATTATGTTTTTATTTTTATTTTTGATCACTTTAAAATTTAATTTTTCCTTTTTCATAACACTTGCACCACTGTGCATCCTCAGTGAGCTGAAAATTAATTAAGATTGTGACACTGCTTGCTTGCGCTATTAAGTGACCCATTGAGTGACCCAGCTGCAATTGTCACCACACTCACACCCCCACCCCACTCGCTCTCTCTCTCTCCCGTGAACTGCCTTACACGCTGACGTCATTTACATTTACTCAGTGTTTCCCCACCCGCTCTCTCTCTCTCGCCGTGCTAATTAGACGCATTCTTTACGTATGCTCGGCACGACGATCGAGCTGCATATTCACCACACCTCGGCTACGCACTGCGTGATGTGGTGTGGTGTGGTGAGTTGAGCGACAATTAGCAAATAGCAAACTGCCCAAGCGAAATGTCCGCCGCTCTCTCTCTTGCTCTCTCTCACGTTCTCTGCTTGCTGGTGGCACTTTTTGTTTTGAATTGAATTCATTAATAGTTTATGCTTAGAACATTGCGTTTGTTGTTATTGTTGCGGCTTGTGGCGCGATTTTCGCGCTTATTTTTCAGTTGTCGTTTGCTCCTCGATTGATCAACAACAACAATAAAACGTCGGGAAACGTCGTCGCGCAATGTGCGAGTGAGAGAGAGGATGTGCGCAAGCAGTTTAAAGCGCGAGTTGTAGTGGGTGCAACAGTAAAGCAGTGCAAAATTTGCAAAGGAGCAGGAGTGCAAGCAAGCAGTGCAAACAAGCAGTTCACTTTGTTGAACTTATCAAATATTTGTGATGATATTTTAAAAGTGTTGAAAAAGTCACCGAAAATGTGTGAAACAGAAGAAGCAGCAACAAAATTTCATAATTGCGATTTTGTTGAGAATAATGCAGATGATGAGGGCATTGGCGGTGAGTAGTTGGGGGGCGGGGTAATCTGACATTTGGCAACGATTTTAATTTTTCAAAAAAAAAAAGGCGGCATTAAAAGCAAAAACATTGCAAGTATTATGGGGGATCTGACCTAGAGCTGCCTACAGAATAAACAAATGACGAGTATGCTAGTACATATTTTAATGTGTGTGTGTGTGTGTGTGTGTGCTTCTGCCTACATAAGAACATTATTTTTGCATTAGCATTAATACCCTACAAAACTTGCTGGATTTACTAGTGTAGATGCGATAAGAAAAACAATTGTGTAGACTCTGAAAAATATTTCATATATGAAATTATTTAATACATTTTGTTTTATTTTTTTATTATTATACAGTATTATAGTGCATTACGTTCACCTTTATTTCTTTGAAATAAACATATGTATTTCCCTATTTTCTCTCTCTCGGCTCTCTTGCGGCTTTGCCAACCGCAATTCCCTATACACATTCAACATTCAATAAATACGTATAGTATATAATTATAGTATCATATACTGGCTCACATATGCAGGCCATATGAGAGAGGAAATTAACAGGCACAGTTGCCCTGTGACACACTGACTGAACTCATGTAACTCATGAATTGTTTTGTATTCGGTGATTAATTTCCATATATTATGTTTGTTTTGCGTTGTGTGCCAAACAAGAATTCGTATAGTATCTCGTACACACAACTTATCTAAAAATAATCCATAGAACTTGTGCCAAAAAATCAAAAGAAAAAAAAAAAAACAAATAGATCGTGCTGTCTAGAGATAAAAAAATACATATGTATATAAATAAAGTAAATAGAATTGCGACGCGTTATTTTGTATACTCCTGTGGTTGAGGGGAGGGGGGTGGGCTGGGTGTACGACCTTGAATTACGTCCAGTGCAGCAACGTAATTTCAGAATGTAATGACTAAAAGAACGAGTCGCAAAACTCGACCGAAAGACACTCTGCGAGAGAGATAAGATAAATATGGAATGCGTGGAGCATGTATAGATAAATTTCAATTGATCGATAATACACTTGGTAATTGTAGAGAACGGATACTACCCATACCTTGCGATATAGGGTATTATTCTTAGTTTTAATAATTGTCTGGCTAATCTGCAGATGTTCCTGTCTTTCATCGATAGTTCAGCAGTTTGGCGGCATCAATCGTTCACTTGTCATGGGGTATACAGTAGCTACCCCCTCTCCCACCTTCTCCCCCTCCCCTCCCCTTCTCTCTCTTCATCTTCTTGATTGACATTCAGCAGGCGTATTCATTGAAAGCGTATACAGTTTCAACTGCCTGACAAGTTCTTCCGCTCTGCGGTCGCTTTTATTGCTATTTCATTCTTCGTCTACGTTTCCTCCTCCTCCTCCTCCTTTTCTTCTTTCTTTCATTTACTGTTTACATGTGCAAATTGTTTATAGAGTCGGTACGGTAAATTTACGCTTTTTTACAAACCAAAAAAATACGCAATATTTTTGTGATAAAAAAAAAAACTTTATAAAAGGAATTGTTTATTCAAGAACTTTTCAGGGTTCAGTTTTAAATGTATTTATTTATTTTTTGTAAATGTTTCAGTTTTCCCTTCTCTTTTTGCATGTTTATGCAAAGATTCATTGCATTCATATGACAGATTTGTAACACATTCACTAATGGAAGGCCGGACAGGGTTGACCTCATTTGTCAATCTTTTTTTCTTTTTGCAAATGAAGAATGAAAGAATTACGAGATTTAGTTGCGAAATAGAATAGTTAAGAGAGTCGAAAGTTGGTCAATTATACATTGTAATAAATTAAGATTGAGTCAAGCATAACTGCAGCTGATTATTCACTTAATATGAGTGCAAATTATTCATTTGAATTTCTCACATTTTTTCACAATTTTGCATATGCATTTTTTTTTTGTTTGTATTAATTCCACTTGAGTTTTTGTCGTCTCTACGCCCACACGCAGAGAAGGAGGAAGAGGGAGGGAACGAGAAAGAGGTAGAAAGAGAGGGCAACAAATATGAAAGGCTAAGTAAGGCACAGAGAGAGGAAGAGAGAGAGAGAGAGAGGTAGACCGCACTCGAGCGCTTAAATGGGCGACTATTTAACTGTTTCGTCTGTCTCTCTGTCTGTCTGTCTGTCTGTCTGTCTGTCTGTCTCTCTGTCTGTTTCTCTACTGTTTGTCTCTCTGTTAGTAAGTATATCTATCAGTCAGTCTGTCTATCTGCCAGTCTATCCCTCTGCCTGTCGCACTAAACACTTTGCAGTTAAATTGCAATTAAAACGAAACTGGCCCCACACTGGACAGGGCAACAAACCGAAATTGCCTTCCCATCTGCCTTCTCTTTCTCTCTCACTTATGGCAAGCTATACGTTCCTCTATCCCTCTTTAGGCCACCTCTTCTCCCCTCCTTCTATGGGTGGAAACTAAACAGAAACCCAAAAAGTGCGCGACTTGGAGATTTCAAGTGAGGAGATTTCTATGGTGTTTCGGGCTAAAAAATGCAACTAATTGAAATGCCAGTTGGTTTTTTTATTCGCTCTTTAGTTGTTGTTGTTGTTGTTGTTGGGTTTTTCTATGTTGTTGTTGTTGTTGTATTTTTAATTGCAAACATTTTCAATGGACTTGTTTTTATAGCACTTTTTGTTTTTGTGGGTCGCCATGGGCCAAGACAGGTTGCAATTTTCCATATGTGGCGAAAAACAACAAATAGATGAGTGTGTGTGTGTGTGTATGTGAGTGTGTGTGTGTGAATACATCATGCACTCAGTCAGTCATTCATTCACTCGCTGGCAGCTGCCTAATGCCAAATAAGATACGAGGGTCGTTTGATAAGTCCGTGACTTTTTGAATAAAATATATTTTTTTCGTCAAAGAAGCGTTTTATTTCTCAACATAATCTCCTTTTAGCTCTATACATTTAGTCCAGCGTTTTTCCAATTTTTTTATTCCTTCCAAATAATAGGTTTTCTCAAGGCCCTCAAAATAGTCGTTTGTTTCTGTGATGACCTCTTCATTTGACCCGAATCTCTTACCGCCGAGCCATTTCTTCATGTTTGGAAACAAAAAATAGTCACAGGGGGCTAAATCTGGAGAATATGCTGGATGGGGTAGCAGTTCGTAGCCCAATTTATGAAATTTTGCCATGCTGACTACACACGTGTGCACCCGTGCATTGTCCTGATGGAACAGCACTTTTTTTCGCCAAATGCGGTCGTTTCTGCTTCAAATCAATATCGAATCTGTCCAAAAGCTCTGAATAATATTCGCCGGTGATCGTTTTACCCTTTTCAAGGTAATCGATGTGAATGATACCTTGTGCATCCCAAAAAACTGTGGCCATGACCTTGTTGGCCGACAGACCCACCTTGGCCTTCTTTGGTGCACGTTCACCCGGAGAAACCCACTGTCTTGATTGTTCTTTGGTCTCTGGTGTGGTGTGGTGGATCCATGTTTCGTCTACGGTAACGAAACGGCGCAAAAATTCGTTTGGATTGCGGTTGAACATCGCCAAACACTCCTTTGAAATGGTCACACGGTTGCGCTTATGGTCGTGTGTGAGCAATCGCGGCACCCATCGCGCGGAAAGCTTTTTCATGTCCAAATATTCATGTAAAATGTGATGTACCCGTTCAGTTGAGATGCCTACAGCCTCAGCTACCTCACGCACTTTCATTCTCCGATCATCCAATATCATTCCATGGATTTTGTCGACGATTTCTGGCATGACGACCTCTTTTGGGCGACCTGAACGTTCGGCATCACTTGTACTGGTACGACCACAACGGAACTCAGTAAACCATTTCTTAACCATTGAAATTGATGGTGCAGAGTCCCCATAATATTTATCAAGTCTTTCCTTGGTTTCGGTGATGGATTTTTTACGCAAAAAATAATGCTTAATTAGCACACGAAATTCACTTTTTTCCATTTTCGTTAAAATTCACGAGATCGTCTGCTTTCAATGCCTATAAAACGCAAACCAAAAAACGCATCTTTCTCGCAGCTTTTACAGTCAGCTGTTAATCGATAACTGCTGACAGGAGCAGTGTTGTATTTAGAGCAGGTGCGCGGCAAATACAAAAAGTCACGGACTTATCAAACGACCCTCGTATTTTGGAATTTCAATTATTTTTGACAGTGTACGAGTGTGTGTGCGTGTGTGTGTGTGCGTCGTGGTCAGTGCAATTTTCGCCGCAAGATTGCAGCAGCCCACTGTGCCGCACAGTGTGACAGCTGACAGCAGGCGTCGTCGCCGTCGTCGTTGCCATCGTCGCCATGTGTTACAGAGGTTTCTGAAAGATTGTGAAAATCAGCTGCGAAAACCCCGAAAAAGAACCCTCATTACGAGCTTGGCTGACCAAAAATGAATGTGAGAGAATGTGAATGGAAAATGTATTTGAGAATATGTCTATAGAGAAGGAGAAGGTATGGATAAAAGAGGAAAAATCTACTATGAAATAAAGGAGGGAGAGAGACACAATGAATACAAATTTAAAGCAGGAAAATGTACAGGGGAAAAGTGCAGCTGTTTAAATTAAAAACGGACTAAAAGTTTTCCCAAATTATTATATAGAAATTATTATTATATTATTATTATATAGAAATTATTATATAGAGAATTGTATGAATATCTAATGTTCTAGCTCTACTTAAATACACATGCAATTAAAAAGCTTTTAAAATTGTCCTTAAACTATACAGAATGTCCTTTATATACTATTTGAAGGAATATTTGAATTTAATGTGCACTAAAGGTCAGAGAAAAAGCTCTACTTGAAGCATATAAACATCTTAGAAGCTTTTGCTAAGAAATATTAATCGTTGAAGTTCATTAAAGCTGTCCCATAAAGCTCTACTAAGCATACTCGCTTTCAAGAAACTTTAACTGAAAATACACTTCATTTTTTAAGCTAAATATAATCTGATCTTCAATCTATAAATGATGATTTCCCCTGAAAAAAATCAACCTTGCTCTGTGGGAACTAATATGGGAAAATCCAAAGAAACTGCCTACACTTTTCCCACACTAAGGCATTTTTGTCAATGAACACAGTTAGCCCAGCATCCTCTCGTAGTGTCTTTGGTATATACCAGGGTAGTCATAAAACGAGCAAGTGTGAAATATGAGAAAAGAAAAGGAAAATCGTTGGAAAATGCTGAAAAACTAGTGCTGCCCACATTGAAGCGAATCAAGTTAAGCAAACTACTGAGGTGGTCGGTTTTGCTAGCCATAAAACGGCTAAAGAAAAGCACAGCAGGAGAGTGGGAGAAGGAGAGGAAGATCGAGCAGGCGATCGAGCAGGCGATTCTGTGCGTGAGAACCAACTAGAGATCTTTCGCCTCCTTTTTCTCACTCCCTATATATATCTTTCTCTCTCTTTTTCTGTGCAGATTCAAGTCGACCCTGAGCAATTAATGTCGTGTAACTAATGTCGTTTAATTGCCTAATTGCCGCAAAGAGATTTGCAAGGTGAGGCACGCTGAGGTGCTGCAAGGTGAGAGGCGACAGGCAACGCGACTGTCGTGTGCCACAGCCAAGGCGTGTGGCATTGGCCATGTCCAAAGAAAACATGTTCAGCTCAACACTCACGTGTGTGTGTGCGTACTAATTGCTAATGGGAGATTTGGAAAATCAATTACGATTGCGGGAAATTCCCCAATATGCTGCAGCCTGTTGAAATTCCGCGCTAAAGCAAATAAAAGGCCGATTATAATATTTTGTTAAAACTGTTTGCTTAGGAGCCGCCTTGGCTAAAAGGATTTTCCCCTGACTTGATATATAAACTGTTTATTTTACATCCAAAGAAAATAGTAACAAGTTAAAGAGCTAAAACGTTTAGCTTAAATAACTTGGGAAATTAACATTGTGATACGTATTTTTCGATTTATTCGAGTGAAAAGGAGCGTAGTCGAATTTTAAAACAAACTTAAGCTACACATAATAAATCTACATATGCACAGCAAATTTGGTATCCCTAGCCCTTATAGTGCCAGAGATATAGCTGTTCATACAAACATGTTTATATCGATTTGTCTACTGGCAACGTTTATTAGTATATTTCCTTCCATAAGCTAATCCTTCTTCCCTATCGATTAACTCTACCCAACATAGTGCGCAACAGCAGTCTGTGTACACATGAAAAATTACACAATCCTAAACATTTTCCGCAGTTGCGCCTTGTCACATCGTTTACAGTCAATTTTGATAATTGGTTTAATGATATCGGCGCGCAAAAGTTTTCCTGTGCCCAGCGGGTTCACATATGAACAGGTTTCCGTTTGACCATACCCGGTTTTGCTCGGGTAGTGCAAGGAAAAGGTAATACAATCGAGAAATCATTAAGTTTTCCATATGCTTTATAAGATATTTATAGTCTGTTTCAATTATAAAAGTACTCATTGCTACCATAAATGTTTTTATAGCACCATGGCAGAGAGTAGCCATACTTTTGCTGCCTTTTCCAGGCACACTTCATATGGAATGGTAATGGAAAAATTGCAGCAAGAAAAACAATATACCATAATGATATATATCATAGTCTAGGCATTTTTAAAGCCTTCCCTGTCAATGAATTTCGAAATTCCAAAGTTGCCTGAAGAGCCTCAATAAAATGCGCCAATTGAAAAGCAGAAAAAGAAAGATCATTAACAACATTAGCAACATTTTTATTTGATACATTCATTGGGCCAATTATTTATTTTGTATCTCAATTTGAGATCTGCAGAGTTTACTCAATTTTCGAATTAAGAAATGATTTTCATGTATCAAGCGTGACTAGGAAATTGATTAGGAAAGCATGAGGAAAATGAAGGAAAAACTACAAACATGTGTGTACCGTTTGCCTGCGGGTTGTATTGGAAACGGGATGAAGAGGTAGATGAGATGGTATGGGGGGTACTGGTTGTACTGGTTGGCGTTGACAATTTTACAGCGCATTGATTATGGCGCGTGCTTGTATGGAAATCGTGTAAATTATGGATGGACGAGGTGGGGTTTCGATAGACAGACGATGGATCGATCGATGGATGGATGGATCGATAGATCGCTGTATTGTGTTTACTTCACTCAGCGATCGATCATGTTGTAAGGTGGCTGAACTCACTCTCTTTCTCTCTCTCTCTCTCTCTCCCATTTGTCTCCCATTTGCTCACGCATCCTCCTCTAATTGACAGCTCTTGCCCCGTTTTGTGGGCGTGGCAACACACTTGCACCCATGTACAGTGAGTGTAATTTTTGCAGACACTGTCGATTTGCTTTCGCTTTTTTTTTTTGTTTTATAGATATTTTCTTTTCCCCCAACTTGTCTTGCGGTTTCTCGGGCCACACAGCAATTACTCATCTCTCTCTGGCAGATGACTTCAAATGGCAACCGAACTGCACCCAGCTGAACTAAGTGAACTGAACTGAACTGAACTGAACTGAACCTGACTCATCATTAGTTCATAACTTTCGCTTGACACACGCTTAGATAATGATGCTAATCTCTCTCTCTCTCTCTCTCTCTCTTGCAGAATCCCTGCGCTCTGGTGTGGATCAAACGGAACTGCAAGAGCTCAATGAACTTGGACTCATACTGGGTACGGTGCCAAGTGTGCCACGTGACTCGAAACGTGCCTCGATCAGTCGAGATGAGCACACTGACTGCACTTGTGGCACAGCAGAGACAGGAACGGGAGCAGGAACAGGGACAGGGACAACCGATTGCCAGTGTGATGCTGCCTCGGAGAAGGCGCCCAAGGTGAAGCGGCAGGAACCGAAGGAACCACTGGAATCACTAGAGGATTCACATGAGCCAAACAAGCAGAAAGTGGAACTATTCCAACAGAATGAATTGCAGCAGGAGGAGGCACAACCAAAAGAGACAGAAACAAGTACAAATGAGGTGAGTATAGAGAGAAGAAGAACTAATATACCTAGTTCGAATATCATCATGAAATTTGCCAGACTAGTCGGAAATTGTATATCCTAACTCTTAATATTATCTTTCCTTATAGAATCTTCACGAGATTACAACAAAGACAAAGGGAACCGATGCCGCCGCACAAATGCCTATGCTAAAGTGTTTTATGGAGAATGGAAGTTTTAACTATGAACTTCTGGCCAGTTGCCTGGAGTTGAGGAACCAACAGCAGAATGAGAAGCAGTGCCAGCTGATGGGATTGGCCATTGTTGTGCAGTTCATGTCCAAGCAGGTGAGACGAGATTCTCTTGACAGTAAAGTAGAGGAATGGCAGGAAATAAGCTAAAAGTAGAGAGGGAGAGAGGTTAGGGATTTACTCGAAAGACAAGCGCCAGGGATTGGCTATATATGTTTCAGTTAGTTCCAAAAACTTTGTTCGGTTTCATGCGCTGCTGCATCCTTTGTTCTTTTTGACATGACAGGAGAACCTGCTGCCGAGGACTCTCTCAGTCTGCTCTAATAAAAGGCCAAGGAGATCCCTATCCGAGCACCGAAATTTGCCTTAAGCTATGCTTAAATTTGAGCTAATTTTGTTTAATTGTTGCAGTTTCAGTTAAGCTGCTCAATCCGCATGCCGAGAGATCTGGTTCCGAATCCTCCGTATATGGTTCATCATAAAGCCGGGGCCACTTTTTGTTTGCACTAATTAAAATTCGAAGATACGGATACGGTCGGGATGAGGATTGCTGCAGGCCAGGCAGGAACAGCTGTATCTATTCTTTTAGAGTACCCCTTACCCTTTTGTGTTCGAGAAGGGAAACGGGGAAAAGGGAAGGGTGTGATCTGCTCTGCATTCAATTAATTGTTATCATATTGCAAGCCGAAAGGATTTGCCTATAGAACTTTGTGGCAAGTGTGAGTTTCAACAGTTTGCTAGGGTTAGATTTAACAGCTACGATATAAAGAAGTGAGAGACAATGTTTCTACTAATCCACTTCAAGGGAAATACGTTTCCAGGTGTGTCTTTTAATCAATAATCACTCTACTAATTAACTGGTTACTTTTCCCCATAAAGAACTTGATTATTTCCTAGTATAACTGCAAGAAAAATTAACTTCAAGTCTATATATATTTTATATACCCAACTACCTGTCTGAACCCATCTTCCTTGCCCGATTATTGCATTTGCCTGCCCTGTAAACTATTAAATATCCATAACAAGATCATAAAAATACGCGACAAACATTATTTTGACATTTGCATCGATGGGATTAGAGAGATACGAGATAGGGCGACAGAGACATGTCTGCGTGCGGGATTCGCCATGTAAATCGATTTATGATGTTGTTTGTCTGCCTGACTTTTCAACCACAGAGACGACAGGTAAAGGAAGCAGGCAAAAAAAAAACTATAAAGAGGAATATATTATATGTGTAAGGATACCTTCGTTTTGAATATCTGAATACCCTGTAAACAAAGTGAAATTGACCAACTGTAGGTATAGAAGGGTCTCTCAGCTGAGCTTGAAACTTTTCTTCGACAGTTAATACATTTTACCATATAATATTTCCATATACGTATATAGTATCTATATCTCGCCTCTAAGCCCAGTGAGGTTTCTACATAATAAGCCAGAAAAAAACCCCTTTGCACTATGTAAATCTTCGTGTTCATATATTACACAACATTCGAGTAGATTTTGGGATTTGCATTTGAGTTTTGGGTTTTCAGTTTGGGTAACTTGTTGCATGCGGTTACATAGAGTTGCACAAACAAACAAACAGACAGACAGACAGACGGACAGACAGACAGACGGACAGACACAACATCTTTACAACACACGGAAGATATTCAATGGAATTTCTCAGTGCGAACTATACACGTAATACCAAATGATCGCGCAATAATATTTTCTATAATTTTTCCCACTAAAAGTCTAAACGGCTGTCAAACATAAATATTTATTTAGATCTCTCAATGATCCACACAGATTTCACATTTCGGTGTGAAAACCAAAGAAAAATGGACAAGGACAAGGCTCGATCGGGGAGGATCGTAGGATCGTAAGATCGTAGGAAGGACATTTCTAGGGTGCGCGAGGTACGTGCACATTCTCGCGTTCCATTTATGATCTTCTGTCTGAAGTGAAGGACATGGAGAAGGTTTGTCAACGTGTTGTCGAGAGTTTATATGGGATACTCTAGAAATCGATAAATCTAGAACGGGTATACTATAAGGTAGTCAAAGGATTAGGCGACAGACACTTTAATTGTAGCTTCTGCACAGGTAGTCAAGGATAGCCAGGAGACAGGTCTGAGGAATGAGACGGAGACAGGGTCTTGAGACAGTGTCCTGAGACACGTAATTACATTCAATATCTTATCATGGCGACACAGATTGTAGATCATTCTGTCTGTCGCACAATCTAATTTGTGGATCAATTAGATCTGGTCTGCAGAACGACAGGGAACATTACACGGGTAATGCAGATCTCGCAGATCAAGGATCATTAAGACTGGAGGCCCTAGAAATGCTTTTTTAATTTAGGCAAGAGATTTCCTTTGAGACTGTGCAAGATAATGAAGATACTTAAGATCTAACTTCAATTTTCTGCATCAAACTCAACTGTCTGACAATTTCAGACATCGTAATGCTCTACGGTTTTCAAGTACCTTGTGCAAATTGCAATTTGTTTTAGTTAATCAAATTTGTGCCAAGTACTTGAAAAATATGCATATATATCTCTAGCTAACGCCATAGTCGATCCTTTCGGCGCTGAGACCTCGTTCGACACGCGTCCACCCAAAATGTCTCAGAGAAGGAGAGTAAATTGAAGTGTATTCAGCCGCCCCAAAAAGGCGGACACGGGAACCGGGAAGTCGGGTGTACGTGTGTCCTGTAATATATAGAGAGCGAGTGCACTGTGACTAATTTCATGTTACGAAAACCACATGAGGTTAGGAATCATGTCTGCAGATTAAGCTGCCAGAACTAGGGAGGAGGAGTATGGAAAGATTGTATCGAGGCGTTGCCTGGTAGCCAAGTACGCCCCTCGGTCCACCGAGTGCCACACCCACAATGTTTTACGTTTTTGGTTTTTTTTTTCGTTTTTCGTACCATTTCGAAAATATGTAAAACTTTACGGGTTACCCTTTTTGTGCTGTAAATATTTAGCTCGATATTTGCGCACCTTTTGCAGCGGTACCTGCCTAGGCTCTCTCTCTTCTGATACTGCTTTCTCTTTCTCTCATTCACTCGCTTCCCTTCAGTACCTTTTTCGTACTGCTCTCTTTTGCTCTCTACCTTATGCTGGTAGTGCTCTCTTCTTCCCTTCTTCCCGCTCTACCTGCGCTCTGGCTATAAAAGCGAGCATGCACATCCTGCAACATCATCAGTTTACTAAAAGTATTCGACGTGTTCAACACGAGCGACGATTGTGAAACCTTTTTCCGAAAAATGTTTGAACATCTTGTGTTTCCCAACGAGAGTTTGTCGGCACAGACCATGGACTTTGATTTGATTAGTTGGTCTCTAGAGAGCGATACCACAGCATTTGAACAGCAAAGCAGCAGCAACATGGATATATTGTCTTATAATACTGAGGTAAAGAGAAAGAAAATAATATGAAGTTGTGTATAAAGAGAAATTCGGGAATTCTAACTGAATTATAATCTAAACTGAACAAATACAAAATTGTAGCAATTCTTCATAAAACATGAAACTATTACGAAAAAAAACATTTTTAGAACTTCGAAAATCAATTGAAAATGTTAAACAAAATCTATATTGTCTTATAATACAGAGGTGAAGAGAATGAAAATAATATGAAGTTGTGTATAAAGAGAAATTCGGGAATTCTAGCACAATATCAGGGAATTTTTCCTTAAACTGATAAAATACAAAATTGTATTCTTCATAAAACATTTGAAGATCTTCGAAAATCAATTGAAAAATGTTGAACAATAACTCTAAGTAGAGAAAGATCCCAAAGTGCTTCGTTCATTCATATATAGAACACAATAGAGATCTAGCATAAAAGATTCTCAAGAAGTAACTCTGAAGATACATAGAAAGAAGAAGCAGCAGCAGCTGCAGGTAGCAGAATGTGATAGTAATCTTGTTGTTGTTGTCTCTTTTTGCCTTGCAGATGGACAAGCTGAGCTGCCAGGAGAGCAAGATGAGCTCGAAGCTGGACGAGACACTGACGCTGCTGCAGCAAACGCAGCGCAATTGCGAGGAGCTGCGTCAGCAGCTGCACGACAAGGATGTGGAATGGGCAAGGCAGCAGCAGGAGCAAGTGCATCTGCAGCGCAGCGAACTGCAGCAAGGTAAGCCAGCGAAATCCTGCCCTCTCCTATGACTCCAGCTAACCCTCTCTCTCTCTCTCTCTGCAGCACAAGACAAACTGCAGGAGGTGCAGATGCTGGCCAAGGATCGTTTCCGTGAGCTGGAGTCGCAGCTGCAGGCCAAGGATGAGGAGAAGAAGCAGGCACTGCAATCGTATCACCAGGAGGTTGCCCATCAATTGCGCCACAAGCAGGAGCAACTGCAGCTGGCCGAGCAGCAAGTGTTGCAGCTGCAGAATCGCATACGCGAGCAGGAGCTGCAGGAGCAGCAGCTGCGGGAGAAACTGACGCGCAAGGAGAGCAGCTACACAATGCGCCTGTCGGCGGCAGCACAGCGCGAGGAGGAGGCACAGGCCAACGTGAAGGCATTGACCAAGGAGCTGGAAACGCTGCGTGCCAGCACAGAGCACAAGGAGCGTGATCTGCGCGATCGTCTGGCGCTGAGTCAGGACGAGGTGAGTGTGTTGCGCAGCTCCTCGCAGCGTCGCAGTCCCAGCAGCAGCCTCAATGACAGCAGCGCCGCCGAGCTGTGTCGCCTCACCAGCGAGGCGGATAGCCTGCGCTGTGTGTTGGAGCTGAAGCAGGCAGAGATCTCTACGCTCTCCAAGCAGAATGCCGAACAGCAGCGCGAGATCGATGAGCTGCGCAGTCGCAGCAATCGCGTGCCCCTGCTGGAGGCCAACAATGAAATGTTGCGCACCGAACTAGAGACCAAGACCGAAAAGGAGAAGTAAGTGTAGCCCCTCTCCCAATCTCTCGACACACACACTAATCCAGTATTTCCTCTTTCCTCCTGCTCCTCCTACAGAGAACTCCAGCGGCAAAATGATGAAATGCAAAAAGCCTTCAATCACGAGAGCATCAAGCGGAAGCGCGTCTCCTGCGACAATGAGCAGCTGCAGTATAATCTCAAGCAGCGCACGGAGCAGCTGTTGCTGATGCAGAATCATCTGCAGGAATGCACCAACTGTTCCCAGCTGGATGGATCCCTCAACTACAGTCGCAATGGATCGTTTCTAGGCACCTCCGCCGGTCGCGTCTCGACATCATCAACGACAACATCTCCTCCTGCCTCGCCAGTCATCAAGGGCGTCATCGAACGCAATGACTCCGTGAGCTGGGTGCTTGAAATGGACGATGAGACACCACAGGTGGCTGCATCGAAGCTGGTGCGACGTGCCGGCTCCCTGCGCAGCACCTGCGAACGCAGTCCCACACAGCGTCGCCAGCTCTCGCAAAGCGCCACCACCAGCTCGAGCAATGGACACCATGCCAGCAATGGACATGCCCATGCACATGGCCCACATGGTCCCAATCCGCTCTCGCAGAGCATGTCTGCCACCGTACTGATGCGCTCTCAGTCCCATGAGCCCGACTCGCCGCGTCCCTTGTGCCGTGCCCGTTCGCAGTCGGTGGTGTGCAACAACCAGAAGGCAGCAGCAGCGAGCCAACTGGAGCCAACTCTGCCCGACTGGCATCCGGATGAACTGCGTGCCAGTTCACCACAGCCGCTGCCACCACCGCCTGCCGATATGCGTGCCCGCTGCTCGACCATGAAACTGAGCAGCGATGCCGTCGCCTACCCCAAGGCAATGAATAAGAAATTCCAAGAGATACAGGAATCCGCTGGCGAGGCTATGGTCTCGGGTGCCAATTCGGAGGATGAGAGCTGCTCGGCCTCATCTGAGGATATGCGTAGCTCGTCGGCATCGAGCACCGCCTCGGCGGCTGGCTGCTCGCTCTCCAAGCGACAGAAGCAACCGTCACGCATGTCCATCGAGGAGGCGCTGCTGCTGGAGCAGGTGAACAGCCTGAATGGCACGCCCATGGAGGTTAGCTGGTCCGAGGATGCTGCCGATGCGGATGCCGCCGAGGCGCATGTACTCGCTTGACAGGCGCCAGGTATGCCAGGCGTCAGTGTGGGCGTTCGCCTAGGTCTGGGCGTGGCATATGAGGAACGTGCTGTCATTGAGCAGATAGCCGAGGCAGCCGAAGAGGCTTATGAAATGGTGGCCCTCGATGCGCAGCAGGAGGAGCTGATTGTGGGCGAGGAGGAGGAGGAGGAGGAGGAGGTAGAGGATGATTTTGATGATGACGATGATGATGATGATGATAGCTTTTAAAGCAGGCGCGCGCATATAGAGATTGTAGAACAATTCAACTAGCATAGCTTGGCGCGCAACAACAACAGCAACATATATAAGGATAAAAATGAGAAATTACTAGGAGATATATCTCTTTATAAAGCATCATGTGGGACTCATAAAATTGTAATTTAAAATTGATATAAGATAATGTTTTTCTGTGTAAATAAGTGCATTTAGCGGAGGCAACACAATGCAGGTGCGAAAATAATTAATATAATAAAAGAAAAATACACTAGAGACATGCTATATAAGAAAGAGGAAAAGTAGGGGAAGATTTTATGCAGCCACACATACACACAGCAAGCGGATCCGTCACAGTCTACAACAGAAGAGAATATGATTTTGGGTTGAATAAATATAACAGTATAACAGTATGTAGAGTAGTGTATACCAGACAGAACAGTAGAACACACTCTTCGCGAACATGTTTCAAATACGGTAAAAATACGATAATCTTACGAGTATATGAATATATATGGTATATATACATAAATATATATGTTATGGTTAGGCATTTAGCTCAAACAGTATGAGAATATATATATATATATATATATATATATATACACACACACACACACACACACACACACACGCATATATATATTTGCATATAAACTATGAGAAATATTAAATATTATATTCTACTCTAACCACAGCTCGAGATATCGTATATTCTATATAGTATTTAATGTTATACCCGCTCTCCCCCCACACACTCGATCGTAGTCTGCTCAAAGAATACCTTAAAATGCTATCGGAAGAAACAGAAAAACCAACCCAACCCAATCATGATTTCAAATCTAAAAAATGTAAAAGAAAACTTAAGCTTTAATTTCCCTTCGTGCGTGTGTTTCATTTTTTGAGAGCTCTTATTTATTATTTAGTTTCTAGGAATACCCATTATATTAAGTAAATCTATTAAATTGTATTATGCTATAGAGTATGTGTTCCCTCTCTGTATATTAGTTCGTTTTAGCCTAGCACCTACGTTAATCTTTACGTTTTTTAATCTGTTATGTACTATCTGTAATTGTAACTATTATATATATCTGTATCTAATTATCCGGCAAGTCTTATATGTATAAGTTGAGAGGGGAATACGCAAGAGAGAAGAGTTTATATAACACGCAGCATTGTCATTAATTCTTAAGTAAGATACTATGTTATTTTTTATGTGTGAGCCCAGCAAAAGAATATATAATAATAACAACAGCTGATCCTGAATGAGTGTGAAAAGAGAATTGGAAGAGAAGAGAGGAGAGTATAAAATATAACAGTATAACACAAATTGCTACCGAAACAAGAGGAAACCCTACAATATTTTTTGCTAAATCATTTCAAAACCCTAAAATAAAATAGTAATTGTTTCAAGAACTCGCCCTGATGTGTCTTCAATGGAAAAAGAAAAAATGGACGATCATATAGATTTGATTATTTTATTAAGAAATGTAAAAAAGCCTCGATTAATACTTAAACTTGAGCTGACATCTGGTTTTTCGCATGTTCCTCCTGGAATTCCTTGAGTAATTTGAACTTTTGAATCTTTCCGGACGTGGTCTTGGGGAATGTTTTGACGGGAATCACATAGCGTGGCACCTTGAAGTGCGCCAGTTTACCCTTGCAGTATTCACGGAGCATTTTGTTGTTGAACGTGCTGGGATCAATATCATCCTGTAGGCGCACAAAGGCGCAGACCTCCTCGCCCAGACGCGCGTCGGGCACGCCAATCACCTGAAAGGGAAAAGGTGGAGGAGCAGATGAAACAACATGAACCAAGAGGGGGAGTATAGGGAGGAACCTACATGTGCCTCGACCACCTGTGGCATTGCGTTTAAAAAGTCTTCAATCTCTTTGGGAAATATATTTTCACCGCCGCGTATAATCATCTCCTTGAGGCGACCCACGATGCGAGCGTAGCCATCTGCTTCGAGCACGAACTGATCGCCAGTGTGCAGCCATTTATCCTGGCCATAAATCTCTTTCGTTTTGGCCTCATCTTCGTGATAGCCCAACATGGTTAGGTAGCCACGCACACAGAGTTCTCCTGGCTGGCCAAAGGGCACAACACGGTCCTGGGCATCGACGATCTTCGCCTCAAGATGATCGACCAGATAGCCCACAGAATTGAGTACACGATCCTCCTGTTCGCCGGGTACAGATTGAAAGACTACCGCCGTTGTCTCGGTCAATCCGTAGACACTGCGCACCGCCTGCACACCCAGCACTTCGCGCATATCCTTGATCAGCTGTGGTGACACGACAGCTCCACCTGTGATCACCTTCTTCACCGGCGGCAAAGGCAACTGCAGCTTGCGCTGTGCTTCGATCAGATCCACGTGCATTGTCGGTGTACCATGGATTATGGTGCAGCGTTCCTTGACAATGGCTTCCAGCGAACACTTGGGACTGAAACCTGCGGCTGGAAGGACTATAGTGGCTCCATTAGTCAGAGCCGACATAATGGTGATGGATACACCGTAGGCATGGAATAGAGGCACTTGGACACAGATTCTCTCGCCCGCAAGTTGATTGCGTGCACCCACATGGATGCCATTGTTGATGAGACTGTAGTGGGAGAGCAGCGCTGCCTTGGGGTGGCCCGTGGTGCCGGAGGTGAACTGCACATTGCATGCCTGTTCTGGGCTAATCTCCTTTTGCAGCTTACCAATCTCTGCCTGCTCGCTGGCATTGCTCAGATCGAGCAGCTCATCGAAGCTTAGCGTACCCTTTAGACTCTGCTTGCTGTTGATGATCACCGATTGCAGGTGAGGAAACTTCTCGCTGCGCATCTTTCCTGGCTCGGAGTGCGCTAATTCCGGGCAAATGTCACGCAATATCTCGTAGTAGTTGGTGGTCTTGAACGATTCCGGTGCCACAATGGCCTTGATGTCCACCTTATTCAGGCAGTACTCCATTTCGAGACTCTGAAAGGCGGGATTCAGGCCCACTGAAGTGAGGCCAGCCCGTGCGGCAGCCAACATGGTCAGATACCAGTGAATATAGTTGGGAGCCCAAATACCGATGGCATCGCCTTTCTTTAGTCCCAGTTTGCGGAATCCTGCCGCTAGACGATCCACTTCGGGCAATAAGCTGCCGAACGTGTATCGTTTATCCTCGTGAACCGATACTATTGCCTCGGTGCTACCAAAATCGGAGGCAGACAGCTCGATCTGTTGGCCCACAGTGCGATAGACCAGCGGATCCTTGCCTACATTGTGCATATAGCTGGGGCCGTTGGGCACATTACTGGCCAAACTGCAGGATAGCAAAGGGAAGTTTAGTTAGTATTATATTTAAATATAAATCTAAATATAAATATATTTTTTAATATTAAAAACTACTTGAAAGAAAGTCCCTCAACCAAATTCACCACGTTAGATATAAAACTTAGTTTCTCCCTTCACCACATTTTCATAGAGGGTTTGTGTCTTGGCTGCATTTATGGCAGCGCTTAGCTTGTGTAAAAGCTTGTGAGAGTTAACTTGCTATACGCATTGTTATTGTTTTTTTTTTGCTAATACTCTCTGCATATTTAAACATTATAACTATATGAGTTAGGGGCTTACATGGATCTTTTGCTTATCATGACAGTTGTTACAAAAGTAAAATTAATTCTAATTTAAAATCGATTAAGATTACGATTTAAGTGTGCATACGCATAAAAAAACAGACTTTGTCCGCTATAAATAGCCAAGTTAATGGAAAATTACTTTCGGAGAAGTTAAGAGCATAAAAAAATTCCGCTCGTCAAACGTTTCAATTGAGCAGGTGTATATATATATAGTATGGTTTTTGATTAATTATATTAACATAGAGTAATATCAGATTGTATTTTGAAATTTGATAATTAGCATGTGCCAGCTATTTCAGTTTGATATTAATATCAAGTACTATCGGTACCAACGCACCTTAAATACCCTACATGATAAGCAGCTATACTAAGCTGTGTTCTACTTTAATTTTATTTTTAGTCAAATTTGATAACAATATTAGAATGCCCCCAGAGTCTTAGAATCCAAGACATTACGTAACTTGAGCAAGCTAAAAAGGTGGCGACGTGGAAGATTAACGTTCAGACAGCAAGAGAATATCTTCTCGACTTATCTAGGCTAATTCCCTGATGAGATAAAGTCGTATAATGAAAACTTCGCATATCCTACGGTTTGCGTCCATGCTTAGCGAATGTACTTACCAGCGCATCGCGTTGAGGGCCTTGTGCGTCCTTAGCAAATGTTTTGCCATAATTTGCAGTTTCTTGTTCAACATTTTCTCAACAAACACACACACACACACACACATTAACAGAGAACACCTACACAAAAAGAAACACTCAAATGTATTTACAGCTGTTCGATGATGCTTGCTTGCACTACGTTATTCACCACGTTTTTTTTCAAGTGCAATTTCTATTTCGGGGTGATTAAAAAATATTTTATGTTTGCCCAATGTCGCACGTCCGCACTCTGTCGCGCTCACACGCGATATGAGGCTCACTCGCGGTATCTGAACAATTTCTCCTTGGCAAGCCCCTTCTCTAGAAAAGAGAGAACAAGAGAGAGAGAGAGAGAGAGAGAGCACAAGAAAAGAGGGAACGGTTTGCGCTTTGCCATAATCTCATGTTTGTTTTGTTTGGCATTCATTTTGCGTTTCTGTTTTGTTTTCGTTGTTCTTTCTATACGACACGGCACGTGTCTTGCTCAACTGTTGATAGTATATATATGTGTAGTTGTATATAAAAAACACTTGTAATAAATCTGTGATTATTCTATACCCTATATCGGGTTCCAACAGTCAAGTGATCTCTTTTCAGCAATTTGCACGATGGGAAACAAATGTTTTATGTACCTCAAGTAGTTTTCGCTTCACAAGGGCATATATGATGCAGCAAAGCTCTCTCTCTCTCTCTCTTTCTAGTTGTTCTCTATTTGTTTTTTATTGGTTTTTTCTTTGCGCCGGCATTCGCAGTTGTTTGGTTTCATCACCAGCGAAAGCTTTCCTACCCATGAACTAGGTTAAGCTTAATTTGAGCTTTTATTTGAGTGATTCTCCTATTGCACATTATATTAGTCTGTATGATCGTGATCTTGAAAATGTGTCTATATATAGCTTGTGTTATAATATGGAAAATTTACACGATAAACAAATGCAAAAACATGATTAGACTCTTCTGCTCTTATCTCGATTTCTCTCTACCAGGCCAATCTTATCAACAAAGTTTGAATTGGGTTCTTAAGTATTTTGGAATATTTATTCTGTAATCTCTCTTATCTCATATGTACTCAAACATTATCAAACATGTTGTGCAACCGAAACAAAAACAAAAGGAAATTACGGAATATCTAATTTTTGTCCAAGGAAGCTCTCATATCGCCCACTAGCAGCGACCTAACAGGGGGCATATTATCTTCGGCCGCTTTTTTATCCAAGGACAACTGGTTGAGCTCATAGAGGACATGCGAGCGGGCATATTTCTTGGGTCTAATGGTGTGAATGAGGTCGCGATCGGAGGTCTTGCCCCGCTTCTGGCAGAAGTTGGGTATTTTGCTGCACTTGCATTCGGGTGGCACCAGGGCCAGCTCGAAGAGCACAGTGGCCAAAAGCTGTTGCATCTGCTGGAACTCCTTGTGGCCCATGTGCTCGTCGACCTGGTTGGGTTTCATGTGAATCGAGCAGAAGGGCAGCGCAATAATCTCCACATTGTCGCCACAGTAGCGACGCAGCTCGTTGAGATGGGGCAAACAAATGGTGATCGTGTCCGGCACCAGGGCAAGGACATTGAAGACACGATCGTAGGCATGACGAGCGGCCACGACGAAGTGATCATGGCGTGCTCCATTGAAGGGTTTCAATTTATCCGTAATCCGCAAATACATCGGATTGCTGCATCCAAAGCGACGATATGCCATATCCAGGTGATCCCGTATACGATAGGTAGTATACTCGACACTCTGATCGGCCACCAGTTTCACCGAGAACACGCTCGACGCCTGCGTCAGGGGCGAAAAGTCGCGTAGACTGCGTCTCTGATTCGTCATCACGCCATGCATGGTCAGACCGGGCATGCACCAACGATACTTGAGGAACTCGGCAGCGGATTTCTCATGCGGTATCCGAGTCAGACCGTACTTCTCCTTGAACTCCATAATACCCTCTTCCGCGATGCTTAGGATGTCCCAGTCGTGGTGTGTCAGGGGCAGCACATGACGCTGCAGTCCCTGCACATTGCATTCGCCCGCACTCATCAGGGAACTCATCAGCATGCAGAGCTCCGTCATGGGCTCCCTGGGTTGTGGATGGGTTGGCTCCCCCTCCGGCTTCGACTCTCTGTCTTTCCTCTTGGTTTCCTCCTTCTTCACGCTTAGTTCAAAGTATATATAACCACTGTGACTGATCGTGAGCATTGGCTTATTCTCCGCGATCCACTTGTTGGTCGTATCCAGCAGCAGATCGACTCCAATGAAGAAGTCCTTGCGATCGTCGAGTACCTTGCGCAGCACACGCTCATCGACACGCACATCGCTATCGATAATGAAACGTATATTCACCGGCAGATCCTTGGTTAGCGTCATCCAGGCATCTATGGCCTGTATCCATGCGATGAGGGGTCCCTTCGTGCTGCTCAAGCCGCGTCCATAGAGCTTACCATCCTTTTCGGTCAGCGAGAATGGATTGTGCTGCCAGCCATCCGACTTGGAGACGGGTAGCACGCCAACATTACCATAGATGAGCACTACGTTCTTCGCCGGAGTGGCAAAGTAGTCGGCAAAGATCATCCAGTGTCCCGGCTTCGTATTCTCCGTCTTCACCTCCACCAGTTCTACATCGAAATTGAGCTCTGTCAGTCGTTGGGCAATACGTTCGCACATCTGTTCGGTTTCGCTTAGGAATTCCTTATTTCTTGCTATGCTCCGCAAATGCATCAATCTCTTCAATTCCAACATATAATCATCGTGATTGAATACGAGTCTGTCAAGCACATTGTCCAGTTCGATTTCCTTTACCGTTATACGTTCCTGCGGCTCATAGTCTCGTATACAGTGATTCTGCAAGCAGTCGCATTTATCTGTCTTATCACGATCCACGAAGACACAACAGTTGCGTTCGCCCCAACAAATCATTTTTTTTTATAAAAACCTTACACTCTACAAATTTTGACTTAGGTCTTTCTGAAACATATAGGATAAATGAACTGATTCAAAAAACATACTAAGATCTATTGTTTATATATATATGTTTATATGTCTTATAGGCAGCAGGAGACATCCACAGGCCCACACAGCTATATCTTCAATATCCAAGTCGTATGGACATGTTTGTCTGTATGAATACTTATATTTAAGGTTCTACAAACATTAGAACTACAAAATTTGGAGATAATACTTCTTACTCTAGTACCATTGCTAAGTGCTCCTTAAATCACAAAGAAGCTAAGGTAGAACGAAAATATATGTAGGATTTATTGGTACACCTGATTCGACAGCCCCTCGCAATGTCTGGTTTAAATTTGTCAAGTCAAATCATGTAGCATAACTCTAGAATGTAAACCACACATTGATAGGGGCTGGCAAACAGAGGTTTACATCTTCAACTTGGCCTTCTTCCTCTTCTTGGACTTCTTCCGCCAACGGAATCCGAATGACGGGCAAAAATATTCCCAAAGAGGCTTCTTATTCTTGACTTTGTAATTAGGATCCTTTCTTTTGAGTTTCAACTTCGTTGGCCTAGGTTGGAAGATCGTCGTGTCACTACCTGACCTTGTGACCTCTAAATTAGTTAGCTTCTCGGCCACACCCTGAAGATTGCAATATTCGGAAATAAGGTTGCACTTGCAGCCAACTGGAATCTTGGCCAGCTCGAAGAGCAGTGCGGCACACACTTTTGCATGGCGCTCGAAGAAGACCTCCTGTATGTGCTCGTTCTCCAGCTGATGCCGGTCCAGGCGCTTGTAATAGGGCAGCAATATCAAGGGTTTCTTTAACATCTTGTAGAAGGCATTGGCCACGGGCAGGCAGATGGGTATGGCGGTGGTTAGATAGGGTTCCTTACTGAATACTCCCCTGACTGCATCTTTTGTGGCCCTAGTTATCCGCGAATCAGTTCGCCATGAAATGGGATCGCAGCTATCGAGTAAACTCAGCTTATGCAGGGTGCCCATATTGAGTTCCCTGGAGCAGAGATCCAAATATTCAGTCACTGCGATGTTGACTTGCTCCACCTCCTGATCGGGTACCAGTTTAATCGAGAACTTGCCCGTCACCTGCATCGGTATGCTGGGACTGCAGTCGGAGCGTGCATCGCTGCCATCGACGCCATGCATGGTCAGGGCGGGCCTGCACCAGCGACTCCGTAGCATTTCCACCTTGTTCTCTTCGTGCTTGAGCCGACGTATCTGCAGGGTATCCTTGTACTTGTACGAACTGAATTCAGAGTTCTCGAGCAACTGCCAATCCGGTCCGGCCAAGTGCTTCACATTCTGCTCTACATTTGGTATCTTTATCTCATGGCCATCGTCAACTAATGAGTTCATCAGGTGACATAGATCGATCAGAGGCTCAAAGACCAGACCTCCGGCCAGGCCCGTCTCCACGGACTTATTGCCACCGTGTACACTGAGTCCAAAGTACGCTCGACCCGTCAGACTGCACGGGATGACCGGATGTTGTTCGTTCAGCCAGGAGTTCGCATCGAAGAGCATAAAGTCGACATCGAGAAAGAATTCGCTTCTCTCTTTCACATACTGCTGCATCCCCGTGCTGCCCACCTCGTGCAACATCTCGACAATGAACTTTATATTGATCGGCAGATCCTCATTGATCTTGAGCCAACATTCGATCGCCTGTATCCAGCCGATAAGCATACCCTTACCTTTGGTAACGCCACGCCCGTAGATCTTATCCTCCTTCAGAGCGAGCTCGAAGGGATCCTGCAGCCAACACTCTTGCTCTGGGGGCAACACATCGACGTGGCCGTAGACCAACAGGGTGCACTTTGTGGGCGACGAGAAGTAATTGGCAAACAACACCCTGCCGGGCAATCTTTCCGCGCAGCTATCACTCTGATTGGGCACATCAATCATGCGTACTCGAAACTTCAAATAGCTCAGACGATTGAGCACCCAATCAAGTGCGTTCAAGCCCTCCGACACCTTGTCGGGTTCAACAGAGATCGACTTGAATCTCACCAGTTCGCGCAGATCGAAGATTGCATCCTCTTCCTGGTCAGTGAGCAGCTCGAGCACCTTCATCAACTGCGGTTGTAGCGTGGCTATCATTTTCTTATAATACTGCGCGTTGCGTCCACGTGCTTTGCAAATTTCGCAGTGACACTTCTCGCTGGGATCCATGGCGTAATCTTCGGATGTCGTTGAGACGATCGAGCGAGACTTCCTTCCTGAAGACCTACGCCCCGCTTCTGGATCTGATCTCGACGCGCCACTCATTTTTACAAATTTTTATATTTTATTTTCAATACGAAAAATTTTGAAATATTAAACTTGAATGAACTCAAACTGGGGAAATTGTTTAGTTTCAAATTACATTTTCGATTAGACAAATTGAAAATAATATCATCTCTTGGTTAAAACAAGTTGGTAAGGCTACAATCGAGCTCTCCCAACAGTAAAATACCCTTCGCTCAATTTTCAAAATATTTTATAAAAGTGTAATCATACTTATAATTAAAAACAAATTCTTCTGTACAACTCATTCTGCATATTATTATTATACAAATTAAAAAAAAAATGTTGTTGAAAAATCCTGAGGGGACCCTTATCTAATTTTCCAAAATATCAAAAATTTTCAAAACACCTACTCAGGTTGTTAAAACATAAATAAAATGTCATTCCGCGTGAAAATCATTTGATTTTCAAGAAAGTTACGATCGGTCAAAAATGAGAGTACCAGGCTTGTTGAGGGTGTGACATGTCTAATTTTTTGACAATTTCGACATGATTTTTGGCCCAAAATTAAGTATCGTTTAAAATCGATTTAAATACTTGTTTAATACTAATTTTAACCTCCGCAATCGATTAAGCTTACAAACTCTTAATTTAAAGTTAGCAAAAAAATTTTTTTTTGAAAAATTCATAGGGGGGACCCTTACCTACATTTTCAATATATCGAAAAATTTCAAAAAATCAATTTTGATATTATTTAAATGTGGAATCACTAAGGGTGTTAAAACATAAACAAAATGTCATTCCGCGTGAAAATTGTTTGATTTTCAAGAAAGTTACGATCGGTCAAAAATGAGAGTACCAGGCTTGTTGAGGGTGTGACATGTCTAATTTTTTGACAATTTCGACATGATTTTTGGCCCAAAATTAAGTATCGTTTAAAATCGATTTAAATACTTGTTTAATACTAATTTTAACCTCCGCAATCGATTAAGCTTACAAACTCTTAATTTAAAGTTAGCAAAAAATTTTTTTTTGAAAAATTCATAGGGGGGACCCTTACCTAAATTTTCAATATATCGAAAAATTTCAAAAAATCAATTTTGATATTATTTAAATGTGGAATCACTAAGGGTGTTAAAACATAAACAAAATGTTATTCCGCGTGAAAATCGTTTGATTTTTAAGAAAGTTACGGTCGGTCAAAAATGAGAGTACCAGGCTTGTTGAGGGTGTCACATGTCTAATTTTTTGACCATTTCGACATGATTTTTGGACCAAAATTAAGTATCGTTTAAAATCGATTTAAATACTTGTTTAATACTAATTTTAACCTCCGCAATCGATTAAGCTTACAAACTCTCAATTTAAAGTTAGCAAACAATTTTTTTTTTGAAAAATGCATAGGGGGGACCCTTACCTAAATTTCCAAAATTTCGAAAAATTTAAAAATTTGTATTTTGGTATTTTTTAAATGTAGAACCACTTAGGTTGTTAAAACATAAAAAAAATGTCATTCCGCGTGAAAATCGTTTGATTTTCAAGAAAGTTACGTTCGGTTTAAAATGAGGAATGAGGATGTTGAGGGTGATATTCATGCCTAATTATTTGACCACTTCGACATGATTATTGGGCCAAAAATAAGTATTGTTTAAAATTGATTTAAATAATTGTTTAGTACTAATTTTGACCTCCGCAATCGATTAAAACTAAAAACTCGCGAATTAAAATTAAAAAAAAAAATGTTTGTTGAAAAATCGTAGGGGGGACCCTTACCTTAAATTCCAAAATATAAAAAAATTTAATAAATCCAAATTTTTAATAGCTGAGATCTGTGTTCTCATACAGATGACACTAGCTGACATAACTAGATCTCTCTCGATTAAAAGTAACAGTCGAATCTAAAATAGGCTCATACCTAGACCAGAACTTCCTCATGTGGCATCTATGGGTTCAATCCGTCTCTTTTTCTCTCTGTCTCTCTCGTATCGATATGATAGAGATGAGCTAAGTCACTCCCGATCGCGTATAGATTACAATGGATTTTCAAGCTCAGACTTAGGTCTGCAGCGATGTGCAAGCTCTTGACGGACCCATCTCTATGTTGAGTAACTTAACGAAACTTGCTGGAACTTGACGAAGGTGTAGTAGGCTCTCTTTGGCACGTCGATTTGGCGCCAAAAACTGTGTCAGCTTGTGAAATCAACAATTGTAAACAAAACAAACGCCTGCGCCTCAGCTGAGATGGAGCTGGAACTGCTCCTTCCTCTCCTCTTCCTACTCCAGCTGCAGCTAATACTTCGTAGTCACCGTCACCATCGTCGTTGCTTTTGGCGTTGCCAAGGTGCGCCCTGGCCAGCTCGAACTGAGCCAGGTTAGTGGCGAAAACGCTTTGGACTGGCAAATCAGAAACTCGCTGAAGCTCGTGGCAAACGGTTGTGTTTGTGTTCGCTTAAAACCCGCTAAAAGAGTAAAAGAGAGAGAGAGAGAGTGAGAGAGAGAAGGAAAAAACGGCTAGAGGCGACTGCGACTTGGCCGAGACACTGAGACTAAAGTGAGACGCACACGCAACCAAAACAATAAAACAGGCTAAACATATAAAATAGTGTAGTAAAAGTGAAGAAAGCGAAGGAATCGAAAGAATCAAGAGGAATAATAGTATAATACCAGAGCGGATACCAAAAGTGCCCCACAAAACAAAAGTAACCAAACCTCTTTGTGTCTGTGTCTGTGTGTGTGCGGAGTGCGGTGTGTGTTGCCAATGAAAATGCAAATTGTTGGTAACAAATATTGGTAAAATGCGGAGGCCAAGAAATTATTGTGCAATGCGAGTGCAGAAATAGAGAAACAGAACACATGCAGTCGGCTGCGATCAATACGAGTGAGAGCCAACTGCAACTGCAACATAAACAGATTGGGAATTGCAAGCAAAACAGTTAAAACCGACAGCGATTTGTGCAACACACACACACACACACACTTGCCCGGGGTTGTGTAATGGGCGACAGCGCCTAAGTGGCCTCGTCCAGTTTGAGCAAGTGACTCCTCCTCCTCCTCCCCATCCTCCTCGTCGGGCAGCATGTCACAGCCTCGAGGTGGACGCGGCGGTGGACGTGGCGGCGGCGCTGGCGGCGCGGGAGTTGGCCGCAAGACGCCATCATCGCTGACGGGGCCGCCCGATGATTCGGCCACGGGCAGCGAACGTGCCACGCCGGCGAGCAAAGCCGACTCGGATCCCAAGGATGATAGTTCGAGTAATGGCGATAAGAAGGACACCGATCTCTTTCCGGCCCCAAAGCCACCGAGTGCCGGTGCCTCCATACGCGACACGGCCAACAAGGTGCTCGCCTTGGCCATGAAAAGCGAGTGGACTCCCATAGAGGCGGAACTGAAGAAGCTGGAGAAGTATGTGGCCAATGTGGGCGAGGATGGCAATCACATACCGCTGGCCGGAGTGCACGATATGGTGAGTACTCTCTCGGGGTACTCCCTGCCTGGCTGGGGGTACTCCTGACTTTGTAAAATCAATTTTGTCCAGAACGGAAAAAATGTGTAAGGCGACGTCGCCCTTATCAACGTCGCCTGGCGGCATTTAGCCTGTTCTCTCCCTATTGTTGTTGTTGTTTGATGGTTGTTTACCAGCCAAAATAACGACACAGCACCCTGTGCTCTCTGTCTGTGTGTGTGTGTGTGTGTTATTTGATAGCGCGGCCCAAATGTTTGGCTGCCAAGGCAATGGCTGCCGCTGCCTTTGCGGCGTCCTGCCACAAGTTGCGCTGACTACCCTGAATAAACTCATAAAGCATCGAAATTGAAGCGCTTCGATTTCAATTTACCATAAAAAAAAATATCAGGAAAAAAACGCAAAAGTCGTTGACATAAAATTAACGTTGCAAGGCGAGTTGTACCCTCTGTACCCTTCCCCCTTTCAGTTCCCAACTCCCTGCACGGCATTCCATTTCAACTGACAATAAACTGCAAGTAGGTGGATAGAACCAAGACCCAAGAAGCAGGAAATCAAGGAAATTGTGGAAAATAGCGCTACAATGCGACATAGACAATGCCAGACAGAGAAAAGGGTTCAGGCCTCAGGGTCCTCGCCTCATAATGCCATGCAAATTATTTCGCTGTGCGAAAGGCATCATTAACATATCGTAGAGAAACGGTTAGTCTGCTAGCCGAAGATACCCTGGAAGAATGGATCGAGAAAATTGGGTAGCATGTGCCTAGGGAACTGGGTAGTCGATTTCTACGAGTAATTGGAGAGTTAGGAGGTTTTTACCAGATTGCTTGCTTATTTTTATTAGCATATTTTATCATATAAATCAAATTATATTAATCATATATTATTATTATTCTTTTAGTTTTTTTTATATTTAAAAAAATACCTTAGCTCATCTAAAATTTTTCCGAAAGTTTCCTTGTCACTTCTTTGTCTTATACAGGGTATCTTTCAAGTGCACCACATTTACCTTTCGACTATATCAGATTTTTGTATTTATTCTGTGCTGCCAAACCGCCTGTTTATTGTTTTGGACTTGATTTAGTTTTAATTAGGAAAATTGCACAAATGAATGAGCTGAAAATGTTACCTTATCGAGAGGGGAAGTTGGGAGAAAGAACACAGCTAAATCTGTGATATCTACAATATTTGTTTTGTACAAATAATTATGATGACTTTGAAAAGCAACGTGACTGAAAACAGTGATCGGCTGCGAGTGATTGTCACGACATGCAGTAACTGAATTAACACGATCAAACTTGCGTGAAGAGAAATATTTCAATTTTTAAATTTATTATTTATTATTTATTTTTTAATAGATATACTCATACTCTGTTTTTTTGTTGTTCCATCCCATGAGATAAAGTAACCCTTATTATCCAAGTTATTCCCTATTACACTACACTATTATATCGATTGTAGTTATAGTAAACATTTCGAGAACCCTTTCTTTTTATAGAATTATTATATATATCATAAGTTCTGATCTATGTCCTATATCTTTTCAGAACACCGGCATGACACCGCTGATGTATGCGACAAAGGATAATAGGACGGCGATAATGGATCGCATGATTGAGCTGGGCGCCGATGTTGGTGCAAGGAATAACGTGAGTATTCTTGGGTTCTCCAGCTGTTATCGGACTTATCGGGCTTATCGAGTGCTTAAAGCAAGCATGTCCTCGTCTTAAATTACTTCAAGTAGCCGAGAAAGAAGGAAACAAAGCAAGAAAGAGAGAGAGAGAGAGAGAGAGTGAGCCAAGAAAACAAAAGAAGCCGCTGGAATTGTGTCAAATCGATAAAAACCGCATAATTAAATCTCACGCGGGGGCGTCGTTGCATAAAGGGAAACCAGCTACAAAGGGAGCAAGAGCGGGAGGAGGCCGGAGGGCCCAGGGGTCTCTGCGGTCCACGCACTTTCCGCACACACGCATTCGCCGGGAAAATCGCCGGCGGGGATTTTCAACTTGCCACTTAACGCTCTCGCTCTCGCTCTCTGCTGGTGTGCCCCGTGTGGGTCAACCCAAGAGAGCTTGGCCAACCTTTTCTGGCCACTTTGGGCCAAACAATTTCTACGATTTCAAGCGACACGCGAAGCCACTGAGGAAATTCCAGCAGAGAGAGAGAGAGAGGGAGGGGGGTGGACAGAGTGATACACTGGGATTTTGCTTGAGCTATTTTTATTGCATACTTTTTGGGGCACCCTACGGCGTTTTATTTATAGCCAGAACAAGGAGATAAGTGTGGTATAATGATGAGAAATATGGGTTATGTTGTGAAGAAAGGAATATTATTTAAAAATATATTAATTAGCCTTGAGAGCAAATCCAGTAAAACAACGATTTGAAGTACCCGAAAGTGAGAGATTTTTTATTAAAAATTTAAGAAACTATTGTTAATAAATAACATACAGTTATCATAAAAACTAAATTTTCTCTTCTAAAACTCATCTATATAGCTTGATTTTATGTGTAAATAAAAACTCAACCTTTTCTTTAAGAACTCCAATTTTTTCTAGCTTTTAAAGAGCTACCTTGGCTACTTTTAGCTGCACATTAAATAAGCCATTGAAGTCGACCATATGTCGCCCACACAATGGTCAATCAGCCAGTTTTGGGCCATTGGCCATAGCTGAACATTATGTTCGCATGCCGCAATTACTTACCACACATTTTGGCCAATTGCTCGACTGGCCTGGACTTTGGGCCGGCTCAAGTGTTTGCTGAGCTTGAAGCGATAAAAATCCTTGACCTAATTACAAAATAATTGTTGCCAAACCAGAGAGAGAGAGAGAGAGAGTAAATCAAGAGAGAAAGTAAAGCAAGAGAAGAAAGCAAACTTGGCGAATTTAATTACCAAAACAAACATAGAGTAATCGTAATTTCCCCATTGACGAAATTTCCCCAACTGGTTCGTCATAGAAAATCCGTAATGTTTGCCAAAGGCGAAAGGTTAATTTGCATATAGAGATGATTTAATTCGGTCAATGTGCGAATTGAATACATGTGCTTTTTATTTGTTTCTATGAATAACTTTACAGCCCTCAATCGGAGTGTTCCGAGACTCGAATTCACCTTAATTTCTAAGTAGGTGTTTTAGAGTAGGAAGATGGTAAAGGCATACATGTCGAATAAATTACACCATATATTTCTTAAAAGAATTCTAATATAATTTATATATTCAAGAGATATTTTGTTATAGAAATCTAAAGAACTCAATTTATAACTATAATTTTATCTTATGGCTCTCATGAGCTTATTATCTCTTCATTTTTCAACCCATACGTCACTTCCTGCTCTACAAACCCAACTTCATAAGGAATCATACTAAATATAATACAATAATTTTACGAAAACAACAAACTCAGTAGCGTCATAATAAGTTATTACTGCTTGTAAGCCCGTGTAGATGATATCTGGGCAAAACTTAGCTATTCCTGGGTTCCTTAGAGTTGTAACTCGAGGGAAAGGAGAAACCCATCATAAAGATGCGTCATATTTATTTGAAAATTCATATGATTTCATCAAATTTGTCACAGGGTGCAGTTTGTACTTCATTTTAATAATATGTATTGTAATTACTTTAATGTCACTACTCTAATAGAGTTACTAATGAATTAAATACAAAATAGGGAAAGGGAAATGAAAAGTGTTTTCCCGTGTATTATATCATTCTTTCTGGCTACTTTTATCTCTAAGTTATTCGCTTCGCGCACGACACTTGCAACACGTGAGAAGTTTTGGAGTCAAATGATGTAATAAGTGTGGCTAATTAGCATTTTAAAGAGAGAGGGAGGGGGGCTGGGAAGGGAGACGAGGAAAAGGGGCGTTACCAACACATGTCATTTGTGTGGGGCGAAGGTAGGCGTGGCAGGATGCGAAAGGCGTCACAGCGACTTCACTTCATTTGTTGCAACTTAAAAGCCAATTAATCAAGCAGCTGACTACCAAATACGCCCAATTGTTGGGCCTGGCTTTAACCCCTTCCCCTGCACACTTCCCCTCTTGCCACATCCCCCTTTGCCACTTCCCCTCTTGCCACTTCCCCCTCCTTCCATGTGCTTTTTGGCGCTGACCTTTGCCAAGACAAATGGCCAAAACGAAGCAAAGCTGCGCGCTCAGCTCTTTCTCTCTCTCTCTCTCTCTCTCTCTCTCTCTCTCTGCTGCTGCCCCAAATGGCGTCATTAATATGCAATTTTAATTAAAACAGACTCGGACTATTTACTTGCCACAGCACGCGTAGTCTTGCCGCACTTGGAGGCGCCACTTGCGCGATGACAGCGTGAAATTTCTACATTAACCATTAACCTGGGCCCAGACTCAATTTGTCAAATGTTGCGCCGCTGCGTGTTGCCACAGAGAGGCACGCACCATGCGTGTGCAGAGCAGGGGCAGGGGGGAGAGGGAAGAGGAGCAGGTGTGGCAGGGGAGGCGAACTTTTAATTCATTTATTTAATTAGTCGCTGACATCAGCTTTAATGATGTCGTATTTTATAATTTTTCATTTCTTCAAGTTTCTCGTGCATGTCTCTGTGTGTGTGTGTGGCAGGTGTAAGTGTGTGTGTGAGCTCAAATGACTTCATCTTCGAGTAGTCTCAAAAATCGTAGCATACTTTGTTGCGCAGCGAACTTTACACACAACAAACAATGAAACTGGGTCGTCTTAGCCCCTCTCAGCCCGCTCACTGTCTACTCCGCCTTTCTCCCCTTACACTCTTGCCCCTCTCGCACCCTCTCTTGCTCCCCCTCTGTGCTTTCTACCTGTCCGAAGGCAGGCGCAAAAATGTGCTGGAAAATTTGCGCTTCCGTTTTTGTTTTGTTTCCGGTTTTTGCTTTCGTTGCGCCATAACCAAACCACACACAACAGCAGCAACAACAAACAGAAACACACACAACACACACACACACACACACACACACACACACACAGCTGCACACGCTAAAAAACTATGCAAAACAGGCGCGTGAAATATTATCTGTCTCGCATTTAGTTTAGCACCCTGTGCCACTGTACGAACATTTTTGCCCAGCACTGTTTGCCCTGCCCTGCCCCGCCCCGGCCTGTCCAACTTTTCCCTGTGTACACGTATTTCACAGACCGCAGCTACACAGAAAGGGGTACCCCTTGCCCACAGACCCGACTCCAGGTCGATCGTCTTTCACGTCTGGACACATGTCAAAGTCGTCGAGGAGTCTTGAGACTTGAAGACGTTGCGCGGCTCCCTGCGAACTCACTATGCAAATCAGCTCGATATGCAGCCCACAAATAGTCGCTATTTATATAAAACCAAAAGCCAAAAACTTAAGCACATGCCGGGCATTACGTATACTCTCTGGATAGTATCATATGAGGGAAAATGATATTGATATTTGTTTAAGGGAAAGTTTCGACGCTTCTTGCTGGGAATTTATGCAGTTCAAATAAATTTTTTAGATGTTATCTACTTGATCTATATTCCAAATGTTTGCTATGGGTTCAAAATAAAAAAAAGAAACTTTCGTAAATAAATATTCTATAAATAATACAAAAAGCTATCTATAGAAATTATTTTCTAATTAAGCGAGTTGTCAAAGGTTTTTTGAAAGTTTTTGAATAATGAAATACGAAACAGTTACAAATTTAATATGTATACCTAATACACTATACAATACTATAGTATATTATTATAAGTTTCTCGACTTTTGGGATTATTATTTTTGATCTGTTATACTCTGAAATTCCCAGTTATTATAATCCTAGCTGTTTTAAGAAAGTTTCAATAAAGTTTCCTTACTTGAAGAACTTTAAATAAGATTAAAAACATGGTAACTTATATACTACTTATTACTTCCATTAGTTCAGCATATTTTCTGCATATTTATCGATAACTTCTCTGGTGGCATTACGCAACTAGCACAGCACGTGTAGCTTGCCCCAAAATGGCTTCCTAGTATTATATATACTAGAATATCGGGTGTGTTAAGTGTGTTACGAACCCCATGACAGTGCATTAATGCGCATATACGACCCCATGCGGCCTGTAACAAGGCATATAAGAAAGGCAAACTCACTTCCGTTGCGCCCAGGCGTGTACCAGGTTAAAGAAACTACGGCACGGGCAAAGTTATAAATTAGGGAAATTTAAGCTACTCCCCTGGGGATGAGGTGTATGTGTAACATATTTATTGCGTTATGCCGGATTATATAAGGAGACCGCGTCCAGTAGTTGACCCACTCCACATGTGACTCACTTGTCGCCAAAAAGGGTAATCGCAATTGGGGTCTCTCTAGTTATCTTTAAAGAGAGAGAGGGAACTGATGGGGGACTGATGCAGTGCTTGCATGTGTGCCACAACATACCCCTCCCCCTCCCTCTGCCCAGGTCTAACGACCATTAAGAAATGGCCAAAAGTGAAAGTCGTCCGCATGCAAAGATTTTATGTGGCGTGAAGTAACATGGTCGGTTCAGCGTAATCAGCCACACCTCGTTGTGGCCTGGAAAATGCAAAGTGCCACAGGGCAAGAAGGAGGGGTGCCAGGAGGAGGGAAGGGGTGCGAATGACTTTGACCCATTGAACAGTCTGGGCTGCGCTGAGCTGCCCATGGGTTTTCCCTGCGAATCACTTCAACAATTGATTTTGAAGACTCACCCACTCACTTCCATTTCCATTTCTACTTCTTCTTCTTCTACTACTTCTTCTTCTTTATCGTTTTTCTCTCGTTTCAGGATAATTACAACGTACTGCACATTGCGGCGATGTATTCGCGTGAGGATGTCGTCAAATTGTTGCTTACAAAACGCGGCGTCGATCCCTTCTCCACCGGTGGCGTAAGTATTTAACCCCCCCTCCCCCTCCCCCTAAGGGGGATACCATATAGTATATTACTGCATTAGCTGTTATATTGCCACAACACGCCAGATGCGAAGAGAAAAAACGTTAATTAAGAGGGAAACATTTTTAAATTGAATCAGTGTGGAAGTTTCACTTAGATATTTACAATTTTCTAGGAAAACTTAGAACTCTGTAAAGGAAATATTTACCTTATTATTATACCTTATTGTTTTCTTTAAAAATCATAGGAAAACTTTTATATTAAATCTTTGTGTATTTATCCTATTTCTACTTTCACTTTAGACCTTCCCTTCTTTAATTCTTTATCTTGTTTTATTCACGCTAATCTCAGCCTATAATTTAATTAAGCCTGCCTTATCCCTCTAAACTTATCCGATTGTTGCATTTCTCTTGGCTGTCGTCATCTCATCCTATGAATCAGGGGCACTTTAAAGCCCATTAGACGCATTTCTCTGTGCAAAGGTCAGACGAGGTTTGGAGGCAAGAGAACTACATAGATGTGCCCCATGTGTTGCATGCATGCGATTGGAGAGGCACGTTAGAAGCTAAGGGGCTAATTAGTGGCGACAAGGTTAAGAGCCAAGACCCAAGTACTGCACCTCAAGGACCCTAATTTAAAAGTCTCCACTTCCAACCCAAGCTGGGTCGCACTTAGGTAAACAAACTGCGGTTACCAGGCTACTCTCTAATTTCTACTGCAACTTTAAGTGGGGAAGGAGAAAACTGGGGACTTTAAAGCGCTGCATAAACTTTAATTGTGGAAGATTAAAGAGGATCCTTTAAGAAACTTTAATTTCATAATCTTTTTACTGAAGAAGCTGAAAAACTACTTCTGAAATGAGATTAATTTTTCTTAATTTAAAAGCAAGACATTTTCCTAGTTAAAACTTGATGTAGCAAGATTAAGAGATTCTTACTTTATAAAAACTTTTATTTAATTTTATTTAGAGAAATCTTTTAATATATTTTCCCTCTGCATTTCTTGTTGTAGAGTCAGCCTACTCTTCCAGGGTTTTCCTACTATATTAGACAACTGCTCAGTCGACCCTCTCTGGTTTGTTTTTCCTCCCACTCTCATTTTTCTCACATTTTAATTTTCCTATTCTGCCGCAATGTGAATGAAGGGGCGTGGCGTGCGCCTCATAGCCGAAATTACTGATGTTTATCAGCAGAGTGTACTTAGAAAGAGATGACGCGACAGAGAGACAGACAGACAGAGAGAGAGAGAGAGAGAGAGAGATGGCAACATAGTGTGGGTGCACACACACACACACACATGCCAAGCAGATGTTAACTTTTGTTTTAGCAACAGCCAAGTTTGAAGTGGGCCTGGCCTACCCTATATCTACTCTACCCTACTCTACCTAATAAGGTATAACCTGCTCCGCGTGTGCGTGGCAAACAATAAAAGCAACACCTACACCAGAAAGAGAGAGACCTCTCCCCCTTCCCCCCCCCCCATCGTATGGGTAGGTGCTGTCACTGGCGGAGAGCAGGAAGTTTATACAGCGCGCTGTTGCTGTCAATCTGTGATATAAAAAAAAGAGAAAAAAAAGCTAGAAAAAACAGCTAAGTGACACGAAACGAGGCTTATAAGCCAAAAAGCAGAGCGATTCACAATTCAGTTGCAATTGTGAATTTGAAGTGAATAGTTTTTGTGGGTGCGAACTCAGTTGGCATTCGCAGTAAGGTAGTCAGGCAGATAAGGCAGAGGGTACTGCAGAGGGGTAGGTAGTGCGTGCCGGTGCCAGTGTGTGCACACCGCAAGTATAATAAAACTCCCAATAATGATCTAGCATAAAAGTGTGATTTATTAATTTCAAATTTCGTTTCTCTTCACTTTCAGTCACGTTCACAGACTGCGGTTCATTTGGTCTCGAGTCGTCAGACGGGAACAGCCACAAATATCCTGCGGGCTCTGCTAGCTGCAGCTGGCAAGGACATACGCTTGAAGGCTGACGGGGTAAGTGTAACTTAAGAGTATCTATGTGTCTGTGTGTGTGTGTGTGTTGCAGCCACAAGTGTGGCAAGCTGCGATGGCCGAGTTATGATGAGTGTGTGCTGCCTCGTCTACACATTATGCTGAAGTACACTCAAAATCGGAGTGTTCGCTTTGCTTCGGTGCCAGTCGGTGCCGAGGTAAACAAAAGTTTAATAAAAAACAATAACAACTACAACAGGCTAACAAATTGTGAAAAATCGATAGGCAAAAGCCCGAGCAAAAGCAAATGCATTTAAAAAAAAGACAAAACCCTTAAATAAACCCAAGCAAACCCCAAAAATAATGTCAGAGCTGTTGTCTGATTAACTTGCATTGAGTCGTGGCAGTTGTGGGGGGAGGGAGGGTCCCCATAGGAAAGTAGACAAAATGCGGAACTATTTGTCGCATCACGTGCTCCAATATATCCACAACGCACGCGACACGGCATAAATTTAACCCAACGTTGATAGAATCCCCAACCGATTCGCAATGGTATTGGGCCTCTATTGATAGTCGCAGTCTAGACGAAGACGACTCGCTAAACTTGATTTAAATCAATTAGATGGCAACCCACACAGTTGTAGGAGAGGAAGGGGGGGGGGCCTAATGGTGCTGTCAGCCAAAATTAGCTGGATAAAGTATTTACCAGTTACCATCTTCTATTTCCGATTCCGATTCGGATTCCGATATACCATTTCGACAAGTTTGCTTCGATTTGGATTCGGTTTCAGCAGCTCCACTAACAATGACAATGGCACGCACCTCGGAACTCTGAACTCGCCTCGCTATAGGCACGATGACTATACGATACGATACGATACATACAGCCATATAGAGAGGGCGCTCAACTCGTTGCCAACAACAAACACATAATAATACCGCGAATGGGGTTGGAGTAACCCCAGAAAGGGGGTCACACGGTTTGCTCTCTACAACAACTTGATTTACTTACCCCCTAGACTGAAGAGACACAACTGAGAGGGAGGGAGAGAGGGGAAGTGGAGGGGGAGGGGATAGGCATTTCATGCGCCTTTGCCAGTTCAAAGTTCGCGCGAAAAGTTGCCAACTTGGCTAAAAATAGCGAACATGCAGCCGTTAACACTTGAGGCTTCAATTGGCTAATTGGTTATTTATGATTATGTGTTGTGCCATCTGTGTGTGCGAGAGTGTGTTAATGTGTGTGTGTGTGTAATTAAGATATATGTATGCTAAATTTGTCTATCCTATCTTTCTTACTAGCGTGGCAAAATCCCATTGCTGCTGTCGGTCGAGTCGGGTAATCAGTCCATGTGCAGGGAGCTACTGGCTGCACAAACGGCGGACCAACTTAAGGTGAGTATAAGCAATAAATAAATGATATATGGTAGGCATTATTCTCCCTCTATCTCTCATATGCTATGATAATAACTGAGAAGTTTGGGGGGTAGCTAGCGAAGAAACGATAGAGAAGAAGGATTAGTCCTGGCAGTTTTGGCTAAAAAGCAGCAGGGATATTACTTGGAATATGATTGCAGTTTAATTGTAATATATTATGATTTAGAGATCTAGTATGCTCAAAGAAAAACTGCTTTATCTTTAGCCTAGCCTTAAAATAAATGAACTCAGCTATTTAAATTTTCCATATTTCATTCATTCATTATCATATCAATGCGAAAAAGTAGCCATAAATCACTGCTCATTTTTCTAAGATAAACCTCGACTGATAACAGTGTTGCCAGCTGCTCAGCTTGTTAGTTTTTCTCTTATTTTTGGAGTTATCGCAAAAGTCGCTGCAAAAATCGCACGCTCACAAATCAAAATGCAAATTGAATGTGACCACAGTGAATTCCCATGAACTGTCAAAATACCGTGAATAAATCAGAATAATGTAAATGTCACAGCTAGCGATGGCAACTCTACGCAGCACACTCACATACACACGCATACACGACGCACGGGTGCGACTGCGAAGTGCGGCAACAGCGCGTGAAAAGTGCAACAATGTAAATTGCACTGCGACATTGGTGAAAGTTATTCTGTTGCTGCTGTTGCTTTCAATTTGCATGGCAGACGAAACACACACATAGCACACACACACACAGGCACACACACACACTACTGTGTGTCAAGAGCAGTGCGTGTTGATGAAATTAACCAAAAGGGGTTAAAGTTAAAGCTAAAGTTAAAGTTAAAGTTCGAGTGAGTTGACTTTGGCCAACAGTTTAGCACGCAATCAGCCGGCTAACAAAGTGGGTCAAATGTGTTGCGAAAACGCAGTGGGATGAAGGGTGCTAGAGAGAGAGAGGGAGAAAAGAGGGAGAGAGAGAGAAAGAGAGGGAGACGGAGAGAGAGGGAGAGAGAGAGAGCAGGGAAGCAGCCTGAGAGAGAGAGCCGGACTTAACCTTCAGTTGAGCTTGTGATTTGCATTTTCAAAAATAAACCTCGCACGATGGTCACCCTAAAAAAATGTAACGAATTTTTAATGCAATTTTCCACTTGTTTTTCTCTTGTTTTTCCACCAATTTTCGTGGTCAGGCAACGACGGCCAATGGAGACACGGCCTTGCATTTGGCCGCCAGACGGCGGGACGTGGACATGGTGCGTATCCTGGTGGACTACGGCACCAATGTGGACACCCAGAACGGGGAGGGGCAGACGCCGCTGCACATTGCCGCCGCCGAGGGCGATGAGGCGCTGCTCAAGTACTTTTACGGCGTGCGCGCCTCTGCGTCCATTGCGGACAATCAAGGTGAGTCTAGCAAGGCAGGAAGAGGGAGGAGCAGGAGGAGGAGTTGCTTAATGGGTTTCTATCTAAGATCGCACACCGATGCACTTGGCCGCCGAGAATGGACACGCGCACGTCATCGAGATACTGGCGGACAAGTTCAAGGCGAGCATCTTCGAGCGCACCAAGGATGGCAGCACACTGATGCACATTGCATCACTCAATGGCCATGCTGAGTGCGCCACGATGCTCTTCAAGAAGGGTGTCTACCTGCACATGCCCAACAAGGATGGGGCAAGGAGTATACACACCGCGGCGGCGTACGGTCACACCGGGATCATCAATACGCTGCTGCAGAAGGGCGAGAAGGTCGATGTGACCACCAATGTGAGTAGCTCCCTCCAGCGAGTAGGCAAGCCTGCCCAACTGATCTATCTATCTCTCCCGCCCGTCTAGGACAACTACACGGCTCTGCACATCGCTGTGGAGTCGGCCAAGCCGGCTGTGGTGGAGACGCTGCTGGGCTTCGGTGCCGATGTCCATGTGCGAGGTGGCAAGTTGCGTGAGACGCCGCTGCACATCGCTGCGCGGGTCAAGGACGGAGATCGTTGTGCCCTCATGTTGCTGAAGTCCGGGGCGAGTCCCAATCTCACAACCGATGACTGCCTGACGCCGGTTCATGTGGCCGCACGCCACGGCAACTTGGCCACCATGATGCAGCTGCTCGAGGATGGCGGCGATCCGCTCTACAAGTCCAATGTGAGTTGAAGGAACTTGATGATGAGTTCACCTGGTTAATCCTGCTTTTCCCTTCCAGACTGGCGAGACACCCCTGCACATGGCCTGCCGTTCATGCCATCCCGAGATCGTGCGTCATCTGATCGAGACCGTGAAGGAGAAACACGGCCCCGACAAGGCCACCACCTACATCAACTCCGTGAACGATGATGGCGCCACGGCGCTGCATTACACTTGCCAAATTACCAAGGAGGAGGTCAAGATACCCGAATCCGACAAGCAGATCGTGCGCATGCTGCTCGAGAACGGAGCCGATGTGACGCTGCAGACGAAGACGGCGCTGGAGACGGCGTTCCACTACTGCGCCGTGGCGGGCAACAACGATGTGCTCATGGAGATGATCTCGCACATGAATCCCACGGACATACAGAAGGCAATGAATCGCCAGTCCTCGGTGGGCTGGACACCCCTGCTGATCGCCTGCCATCGGGGGCACATGGAGCTGGTCAACAACCTTTTAGCGAATCATGCCAGGGTCGATGTCTTCGACACGGAGGGTCGATCCGCCCTGCATCTGGCCGCGGAACGAGGCTATCTACACGTATGCGATGCGCTGCTAACGAACAAGGCCTTCATCAATTCCAAGTCCCGGGTGGGACGTACCGCCCTGCATTTGGCCGCCATGAATGGATTCACGCATCTGGTGAAGTTCCTCATCAAGGATCACAATGCGGTGATCGATATCCTAACGCTGCGCAAACAGACGCCACTGCATCTGGCTGCGGCCAGCGGGCAGATGGAGGTGTGTCAATTGCTTCTGGAGTTGGGCGCCAACATCGATGCAACCGATGATCTGGGCCAGAAACCCATACATGTCGCCGCCCAGAACAATTACTCTGAAGTGGCCAAACTGTTCCTGCAGCAGCATCCGCAGCTGGTGAATGCGACCAGCAAGGATGGCAACACTTGCGCCCACATCGCTGCCATGCAGGGATCCGTCAAGGTGATCGAGGAACTCATGAAATTCGATCGATCTGGCGTGATATCGGCTAGAAATAAGTTGACCGATGCCACGCCCCTACAATTAGCAGCCGAGGGCGGGCATGCGGACGTGGTGAAGGCATTGGTGCGAGCCGGTGCCTCCTGCACCGAGGAGAACAAGGCAGGCTTCACCGCCGTCCATCTGGCAGCCCAGAATGGACATGGTCAGGTGCTGGATGTGCTCAAGAGCACCAACTCCCTGCGCATCAATAGCAAAAAGCTGGGATTAACCCCGCTCCATGTTGCCGCCTACTATGGGCAGGCGGATACCGTGCGGGAGCTGCTAACCAGTGTGCCGGCTACGGTCAAGTCGGAGACGCCCACGGGGCAAAGTCTGTTCGGGGAACTGGGCACCGAGTCGGGCATGACGCCACTGCACTTGGCTGCCTTCTCCGGCAATGAGAACGTGGTGCGGCTGCTCCTCAACTCGGCGGGTGTGCAAGTCGATGCGGCTACCGTGGAGAACGTAAGTGACGCGAGGGAGATCGCTGGACAGAAGGAGGGATAACTCCACAGACTATACCTTGGACAAATCTTGAGCCATTCCTTAGACCGTTTCCTAGACTGGACAGATCTTTGGATTTGGTCAAAAGTTCCCTGGAAATATCCCCAGGCAGATCCTTGAAACGTAACCCGAACAAATCCAGGGATAGTTCCATGTACAGTGACATAGATAGTTCCCTAAACAGTTTCCTAGAGAGTTTCCTAGACAGTTTCCTAGAGAGTTTCCTAGACAGTTCCCTAGCCAGTTCCCTAAACAGTTTCCTAGACAGTTTCCTAGACAGTTTCCTAGAGAGTTTCCTAGACAGTTTCCTAGAGAGTTTCCTAGACAGTTTCCTAGACAGTGTCCTAGACAGTTTCCTAGACAGTTTCCTAGACAGTTAGACAGTTTCCTAGACAATTCCTTAGACAGTTTCCTAGACAGTTTCCCAGACAGTTTCCTAGACAGTTTCCTAGACAGTTTCCTAGACAGTTTCCTAGACAGTTTCCTAGAGAGTTCCCTAGACAGTTCCTTCCTTCGACAATTCATTGGACTATTCCCTGTACAATACCCTCAATCCCTACTCAGACACTTCCCCAGGACAGATGGCTTTCCCTCTTCATATAGCTACTAATCCCGCATCTCTTTCCCCGCAGGGTTACAATCCACTCCATTTGGCTTGCTTCGGTGGACACATGTCAGTGGTTGGTTTGCTTCTGAGTCGGTCGGCGGAACTCCTGCAATCCACGGATCGCAATGGCCGCACCGGCCTGCATATTGCGGCCATGCACGGCCATTTCCAGATGGTGGAGATACTGCTCGGCCAGGGCGCGGAGATAAATGCAACCGATCGAAACGGTTGGACGCCACTGCATTGTGCTGCCAAAGCCGGTCACTTGGATGTGGTGAAGCTGCTGTGCGAGGCGGGTGCCTCGCCCAAATCGGAGACGAACTATGGCTGTGCGGCGATTTGGTTCGCAGCCTCCGAGGGTCACAACGAGGTGTTGCGGTATCTGATGAACAAGGAGCACGATACCTACGGTCTGATGGAGGACAAACGCTTTGTCTACAATCTGATGGTGGTCTCCAAGAATCACAATAACAAGCCAATCCAAGAGTTTGTGCTGGTCTCACCAGCTCCCGTCGATACGGCAGCCAAATTGTCCAATATATACATAACCCTCTCGACGAAGGTAGGTGGCAGGGCGGGAGGGGGTTCCCTAGCTGAAGGTAACACTACACTCTCTCTCTCTTTCTATGCAGGAGAAGGAGCGCGCCAAGGATCTGGTGGCTGCCGGCAAGCAATGCGAGGCCATGGCCACAGAACTGTTGGCTCTGGCTGCAGGCTCCGATTCGGCGGGGAAGATTCTTCAGGCCACCGATAAGAGGAATGTGGAGTTTCTAGACGTGCTCATCGAGAACGAGCAGAAGGAGGTTATTGCCCACACGGTGGTTCAGCGATATTTGCAAGTCAGTTCCGCAGGAGGTTCCTACTGTTTCTTCTAGACTAACCCTACTCTCTCTCTCTTTCTCTTCGGGGGGCTTAGGAACTGTGGCACGGCTCACTGACGTGGGCCTCATGGAAGATCATGTTGCTACTGGTCGCATTCATTGTCTGTCCACCCGTCTGGATTGGCTTCACCTTCCCGATGGGTCACAAGTTCAACAAGGTGCCCATCATCAAGTTCATGTCCTACCTCACCTCGCACATATACCTCATGACCCATCTGAGCATCGTGGGCATTACGCCCATCTATCCGGTGCTGCGACTGAGCCTGGTCCCCTACTGGTACGAAATAGGCCTGCTCATTTGGTTGAGCGGTTTACTTTTGTTCGAGTTGACGAATCCCTCGGACAAATCGGGATTGGGATCGATCAAGGTGCTGGTGCTGTTGCTCGGCATGGCCGGCGTTGGTGTCCACGTCGTGGCCTTTCTGTTCGTCTCCAAGGAGTACTGGCCCACCCTCGTCTATTGCCGGAATCAATGCTTCGCCTTGGCCTTCCTGCTGGCCTGTGTGCAGATCCTGGACTTCCTCTCGTTCCATCATCTCTTCGGCCCGTGGGCCATCATCATTGGGGACTTACTCAAGGATCTTGCCAGGTTTCTTGCCGTGCTGGCGATCTTCGTGTTCGGCTTCTCCATGCACATTGTCGCCTTAAATCAAAGCTTTGCCAATTTTACGCCCGAAGATCTGCGAAGTTTCGAGAAGAAGAATCGCAATCGCGGTTACTTTAGTGACGGTAAGTCCGATCGTTTGCTTTGCTTATGGAACTATCCATTTTACAAGTTAATTATGCTCTTTAGTTCCATCTTTAGTTCGTTTCTTTTTGGTTTTCTTCAGTTATTTTGGAATGTTTTTCCGCATTTCAGTTCTTTTCGATGTGTCTTGATAAGTATCTGTGTATCTGCCTTGAATGATCAAAAAAACAAACTATTTAAACAACTGTGTGTGTGTGCTCAATGTGTTTCACGCACTTACGAATTAAGTACAACTACAACCACAAAACAAAACAACAACAATTGCATGCTGTATAAAGAAATCCTAAAACTGAACCTAACCTCTCTTTTCGATGTCGTCGTCATGTGCCGCCGAGTCCCCCCCGTATCCAACCCATACCTTGCCTATCCCACCATATACGCAAGCCCGATCTTTCAGTATACTAATTCAGTTTTCTCTTCGTCTCGCTGCCACGCCCCCAGATGATATGCCCACCCCAAGACCTCCGCCCACGGAGAGTTATGTCGATAGTCGCTTCAGCGAGTTCCGACGCAAACACAAAGACGATCGTAAGTTCCTCTCACCCAGCTTCTTTCTACATCTATTTGCATGGGCCTCCGCCTTCAAGTTTGGGAGCAGACTCTCTCCCTCTCTATATATATATTTGTATAACTCTATCTTATCTGCAGGTCGGTCCCCCCTGTTGGGCACCGACCGACCCAATGTTTCTCGCCTTCAATGTTGTGTGTAAAAAGTTTTTATTGTCATTATCTTATTTTCCAGTTCTATGGAAAAAGCAAATGCAACAAACCCCTCACACATATCCAGTACTCGTACTACCAATACTACCAATACTACAACTACTACAACTATCTACCGTTAGCCTTGTTCTTTATGTTCCTTTCGTTTCGAGGCATGTTTTAATGTTGGCCAGCGGATAATACGTTCTATGTTTTCTGTGCAATCTTGATGTTGTGGACTCAATGTTAATCAATAGGTATCATCGCTGCATTATACGCAATATTAGTATTTTTTTTATAGATTAAATATTGATTTTGTTATTTTAGATACTCATAATTTTGCATGCATGTTTTCTGTGTAATTCCTTGATAAATATCTTATTAATCGACAATTTGAAAATATTATGGAAACTAACAGACAGATAAAATTCTATTTGAGAAAGATATAATAGTAGATTCCTTTATTTCATATTAATATTAACTCAAAGATTTCTAAAGTGCATGATATAACCTACTTAAAGGGCATTTTGTACTAGATGTTTACAATAGAGAAGAATATTCTATATTTTCCTTTTATAATTTATTTATAAAAAATTTCTAAATTTAATTTATTTATAATTTCAATAGGATTTCCCACACATATTTCCCAATCATTCGCAATGTGTAAAAAAAATAAACTCGATAATAATCTCAATTCAATCAAAAAACTTAATATTGCATGTTGATGTTTCTCAAGTCGCAAGCCAAATCCAAAACCAAACACTATATAATATATATAATCCGTATATATATCCGTATATTCGTACAATCAAGCTTGTGCCGCAGCGCCGCTTGCTATCCACGATTAATAAATAAATAAATAAATATGCACAATACGGCGAAACGAATCATATGATCAAAAAAAGCTCGCAATGATCGCAATCGATAGTTTTCTATCGATAACTCGTATGTGTGTTGGCCGATATGGAAATTGCTGTCGCTGTGCTGTTGTTGTTGCTGTTGCTGTTGCTGCTGCTGCTTTTGACGTTCACCCTGCTCCCTCCCTCCCCCCAAACAACTCGTACACCCCCAACAATTGCACACACGCCTGTGCCGATATATTCATATCTCGTACTATATAAGCAGCTCCGATTCACCGTTAGCTTTGAGTGTTCGATGTGTAGTAAGAGTTGATCTTAAAGATGATATATGATATATGACATATGATATACGGTTGCTGTGTGCTAGGACCCATGACACCATTTCTGGCTTTCGAGCGTCTCTTCTTCGCCGTGTTCGGACAAACCACGACCGTGGACATCAATCCCATGCGACATCTGCGTCCCGAGTGGACCGAGGTCCTGTTCAAGTTTGTCTTTGGCATCTATTTGTTAGTGTCTGTGGTTGTACTGATTAACCTGCTCATTGCCATGATGTCGGATACTTATCAGCGCATTCAGGTTTGTATTGACAATCGCAACTAATTACACACTCTCCTCTTTCCCTCCCCCCTCTTCCTCCTCCCTCCCTCTCTCTCTCTCTTTTTCTCTTTCTCTTTTAATAATTATTATAAACATATATATATATAAAACATTTTATACACGCTTTGATAACAACCCCGGTAAATACAACAATCGAATCCTGACGGGGTTGGTCGATTGGGCCAACCGCATGTCAAAATGGGCGTCCGTTATCTTTTTATTTTTCAAACCGAATGCCATATATGTGGTGTGTGTGTGTGCGTGTGTGGGTGTGTGTGTGCTGTGTGCCGTGTCCGGGGGTTGATTTACGGTATAAATTCAATGGTGAAATGACAACGGATATACGGATACGGATACACACGAACCCGAATCGTAATCGTAATCGGATTCGGAATCGGGGAATACATATATACGAAAAACCGACACAGTGCGCATGCATCCGATAAACTCGTTCGAGTTACTCTTCTTCGCCGTGTTTGGCCAGACGACGACGGAGCAAACGCAAGTTGACAAAATCAAAAATTTAGCCACGCCCACTCAACCTTATTGGGTTGAGTATCTGTTTAAAATTGTCTTTGGCATATATATGCTGGTATCGGTGGTTGTACTCATTAACCTGCTGATTGCTATGATGTCAGACACCTATCAGAGAATTCAGGTAGTATTGCTAATGGCGCTTCTAATCTTTTTTTTTTTTTAAATATACAATCTTCTATGCTCGATATTAAATATATAATCTGTCATATTTTAATATATTATCAATCTATATTATCGTATTTACCACATAAGTTATGTATGGCAATTTTACTCTATGAATTATTGATGCATTTTCAAGTTTCTTTCAGCTACGAATGGTTTCTTAGTTCTTAAGTTGTTTTGGGGTAAAATATATGTAGGATTTTAAAAAGAAATATATAGATTGTAGATAGAAAGATTTGGAAAAATGAGATGACAAGAAAAATGGAAAAAAGTTATTTTTTTATTAGAAAACATTGAAAGAAGAAAAGCTTAAAAAATCAAATTTGGATAAATCATCAAGTAAATAATTCTGAAATGTTATAGATCCATTTATTTAGCATTCAAAGATAGCTAAGATATTAAATATAAACCCCAATATATTCTTTTCCTCAATTGCGAATGGCATATTTTGTAGATCCATCAACTGCCCAGACTTGCATCTTCAAGGTTTTTTCAAAACAAAAAGAAAACAATCAAAATTATAGCTGTATCTGTGAGATACGCTTGCGATGGGCCAAATGTATCTTGCAGATACGACACGAGCTTCTCTAGATTAGAAATTAGCTGAATCAAAAAATAAAAAACAACGTCTATGTAATTAGATTTAGAACTAGCCGAGTGCGTAGCTTTCTGTGAACAGTGTTGAGCAACGTAGCAAGCGCCCAGTGTTGGCAAATGCATGCTTTTATCAAAAGAAACTCCTGCTGCATGTTTCACATGTCTATGTCTATGTCTATGTGCCTGTGTTTAAGTTAAGATCGTAAATACAAAACGAAATACACCAATAAATGCGTGCGGGTTTTGTATAGCAATTTCTGCAGAGAAAATAAATAATAAGAAAAATACTAGATACATTTGTATCTATGGATCCCAGTTAGAAATTGCTAGGCAAAACAGGCGCCTTCAATTTGTGTATTTCTCTTATGGATGATTCTCGGTTGCAGCGCTTAAGATAAATCTAAAAAGAAAAGAAAACTATCTAAAACAAACCCAGCTTAAACTCATTTGTGTAATTGTGTGATCTACTATTGTTCTTATTCCATTTTCATCCCATTCATAATCGCATTATGCTAAAACCTATGAAATACTAGGCGCAATCCGACATCGAGTGGAAATTCGGCCTATCCAAGCTTATACGCAATATGCATCGCACCACAACAGCCCCATCGCCGCTTAATTTAGTTACCACCTGGTTTATGTGGATCGTCGAGAAGGTCAAGGTAAATCGAATTGAGTACTATACACTGAGAGAAATAAACTATACTATTGTAGTATATCATACTATACGAGATCAGAACTGAGAGAACTGAGTTGCTGACCTTTCTCTGCAAACCATTTAAAGCAATTTGGCAACAACCGTACAATATTTTCAGTTAACAAGAAAATGCTTTAAGTGTTTTGTGCGCACCCTGTGCACCCTGTGAATACTGTGTACCTGTGCACCCTGTTGCTCGCACTTTTGTTGTTATGTGAACTGAACTGCTTTTGTTGTTGTCCTCATCGAATCTTGTCTCGTCTCTCGTCTCTATGTATCGATTGCTGTTATCGATTGTCTCTGTATGTCCCGATTAACTAACACAACTACACACACGCCATCACAACAACAGGCACGCATGAAGAAAAAGAAGCGTCCAAGTCTGGTTCAGATGATGGGAATACGTCAGGCCAGTCCACGCACCAAGGCGGGCGCCAAGTGGTTATCGAAGATCAAGAAAGGTGAGCAATGTATGTATCGCTGCGTATACGCGTAAGTTTCGCCCCACCCCGTTTGGTCCAGTGTTGGTCAAGAGTTTTTGTAGCTACAAGCGATGACCACTATCTCTGTCTCTCTCTCTCAACGTAACTATGCCTCTCTTTCGTCGCTCTAACTCTATATCTATCTGTATCTGTCTCTGTCTCTCTACAATTGGTGCGCTCTAGCTCAAAATTTCTTCCGACTTTCGACTTTCATGTCCCGCCACGCATGTTCCAGATCTTACTAACCCTATCTATCCCAAACTCTCAGACTCGGTGGCCCTCTCGCAGGTGCATCTATCGCCTCTGGGCTCGCAGGCCAGCTTCTCGGCTGCCAATCAGAATCGCATCGAGAACGTGGCCGATTGGGAGGCCATCGCCAAGAAGTATCGCGCCCTGGTCGGCGACGAGGAGGGCGGCTCTCTCAAGGACTCGGATGCGGAGAGCGGCTCGCAGGAGGGCAGCGGTGCGCCAGCAGTGCCGGCACAGGTGGGAAGAGCTAATGTCACTAATCTAGAACACGTAGTCAATTCTTAGATCAACAATATACAATATAACACTTTTGTTAAGGGATCCCCAAAACTTACGCTTCGCTTACTAAACGAGTTTCGATTGCAGGTCTAAAGAGCTTCAAGATCATCCTACTACTCTGTCTACTCTACTCTACTCTACTCTCTATCCTCAACTCTATCCAAACTATCTTCACTTCTTCTCCCCCCAAAAAAAAAAAAACCATCCGAATCTCCCATCTCGACTGTCTTCTGCCTCCTCTGTATATCTCTTAACTCTATCTCTATAAGTCAACCTATAATCCTAAGCCGCACTCTCGACTAACGAAACTAAGCTTCACCTAAACTTAAACTAATTTAGCTAGAATATTGAAATTGTTTTTGGTAAACCTAGAAGCGTAAGCCCCATATGATTTCTACTTTATGATACGATTTAGTTAAACGATAAGAAACCAAACAATTTTTATATGCGAAACCCAAAGAAACAACAAAACAAGTTTTCCATACAAAGTTAATTGATTACTCGAGGAATATTAACGATTTTTCGAATCCTTTTTGGACCACACAAAGTCATCCAATTTGCCTAACTTTTTGACATGAGATCCCTAGCATTTTAGCGTTTTATAATTAAGCTAATTTCCATGAAGAAGATGATTAGCATTCTTTATATTCGTAATTAGTAAGTTTTTTAGAATTAGCTTCACTTAACAAAATTTATTTCCCTAAGCTTCTGGTGTATGAAGAATTTTTAATTTTCTTATAAATAAATATGAAAAATTATATATAATATTTATTTTTATAAAAATTCTCGGTGTATATTTTTTAATAGAGCTTATTTTTTAAAACAAATTGTACGCCTTGAATTTGTTATTTGTACTAATGTGTGTAAATAAATAGTCATATTTGAAAAAACCTGTTTCTTATGTCTATTAAAACTTGAAATTTGTTTGGTATAGATATTTTTGATTAAGAAATTTGTTGGTTGGTATTTTTTACAGTGTAGCTGTGTTGCTATCTCTGTTGCACAGCGAGCAATAAGTAAAAACATGTATAGTTGTCCTGCTCTTCGATTGGTTGTTGTCCCTGCTAGTTGGCTTAGTTGTCGTAACAGCCGATAGGTGGCTGCACATGCAGCGCCATCTAGGGGCAACCACATGCAACACACATAGTGCAACTTCTAATGAAAATTGTAGGTTCTCTTTTATAGATACCCTACAATTTTTGCGCTTTTCGGGCATACCCGTGAAGGAACGAACTTGGATATTTTACTGAGCGTGCTTGAAAGTACAATAAACAGTTTACAAAAGATTTAAAAAACATAACGCCTACCAGTTTTTAGCGAAAATTCGGCAAACACAGAGTGGGTTTTCCCTCTCTTTGCACTTTGGGCGTCTGTGCAGACCACAATTCTCTTTATAAATTAGAAAATTTAACTATTGTTTAATCGAAATAAATTGAAATAATACGTAGATCCCTTTTTCTAATATCATATTCACTTATTATTCAAAGTATTTGATAACGCTAGATATAAAGAAATATAATATAAGGCTGCTGTTGACAGAGAAACATGGGTAACCTTAAACTTCTTAAGCAATCTGCATTAAATTTGACTTCCTTCCCACTTAGTTCGAAACAAATCCAGATAATCCCGTTTGCCTGTTGAACATTTATTTATTTTCTCTCTCTCTCTCTCTCTCTCTCTCTCTCATTTCCTATTGGAATTATTGGAATTGCAAGTTATCAACAGCCTGGGTAATTACTTCACACACACACACACACACTGTGCCAGGAGCTCAAATTGACCAAGGTGTTGAACTGGCCAAGTGAATTTTAATTTGACTTTAACTGCAGCAGCAACAACTGCAACAACAACAGCAGCAACAGTTGCAGGTGTCACATTTTGGTTTTGCAAAGTGTTGAAAACTGAAACTGGCCAGCAAACTGGTCGAACTGAGAGTTGTTGTTGTTGTTGCAGCAGCAGCAGCAGCAGCAGTTGTTGCTGTTGTTGTGGAAAGTGTTGCTGCTGCATTTTATTATAGATAATTGCTTCTGCTGTTGCTGTCACTTGACTGTTGTATGTTGACATTGTTGTTGCGATACGTTTTAACCAGATAAGCCCGGCCCAGGCGACTGCCAGCCATGTTGCCACATGCCACAAAATTGGCTGGCAAAGACAAGCCTGTCAAATATCTGTTACAATTAAGTTAGTTAATAAATTCAAGTTCCCCCCAAAAACAGGTTGAGCGATTAAGCAGCCACTTTCCTTTTTGAGCTACTGTACATGTTGCTGAGGGGGAGGGGGGGAGATCGTAAATCGTAGATCGTAAATCTTGGCTGATCGTAGATTGCAGATGGACAGCTGCATGTTAACTGCAAATAAATTCAAATTCAATGAATGAGGCAGTAGACATTGTTCATCATTCATCAAGCGCAAGCAGCAGCAGCAGCAGCAACACTCACAGCAACAACAGCAGCAGCAGCAGCAACCACAGCAACAACAACAATCTCTGCAGCAGCAACATGTGTGTCTGTCTGTGTGTGGTTGGTGTTGGCACAGCAGGTGACATTTGCAGACCAGGAAAAGGAATCAAAATAAATTAACAAAATGCAAAGAGTTAAAAAGAAGCAAGAGAGGGTTACAGCAGGGAGTGCAAGAAGGGCAAACACCCTGTAAAAAAATTTAAAAAGAAATTGATAAAGAACTGTTTCGATGGCAAAAAAATCACTACATAGTATATCATAATATTCCACTGATTATCTTTTATATCTTACCCTCAAGTAATACTTTTCTTTAAGAACTCCCAACTAGAGACAAAACTGACTGCATATACCAAATTTCAGCAGTCTAACTACTCCCATCTATGAGTTACATGCATACTCCCTTCACATTCTGCCCCACTTTAACAGGGTATCTGCACAAACTGGGCACACACAACACACCCAGATGAACAGACGAACACACGAACGCAACACGACATCGAACAAGTTGTAGTTAGTCAGTCTCTCTCAGGGGGCAATCGTGTGGGGATTGCTACGTTTGATATAGTACAAAACAGTTTTTCATATCGAAACTTGTGATATGTTTTGATTAATGGCAAGCGACACAAACACTTAATTTGACGCCGTCGTTGGCGCAGGCGCCTTGAGGAAGGAAAGAAAACGGCAGCAAAAACCCAAAGTAAACCCGAAATGAAATGATCTTCGCATGCCAGAAGAATCATCAGCGAGAGGGAGAGAGAGAAAAAAAAACAAATATAAGCATAATCTCGAGCAAGATTAATTATTGTAATCACATCAACAGCAGAGGGTACCGGGAGAGAGAGAGAGAGAGAGAAGACCAGCAGACTGAGGTAAAAATGATCAATGATCATCAAAACTGAACATTCGAAAATTTTCTGTTGATTTTTATAGTGTAGCCAGGAAGGGGGAGATGGGAGAGAGAGAGAGAGAAGGCTCCGGGTATGGGTTACACATTTCATTGGCTAATCAAGATGCTAATTTGAAGAAGATTAATTCGTGTGCGACTTCTCGAAGTTGCGACTTGTCTGCCAGAGGGTTCCGTATACTCTCAGGGCTGCACTGCGATTATAATCTGATATTTCAAGACGAAAGACGGACGATCTCAGGTCTTGTGTTATTAATACACAGAGCCCCCACTTGATGTCGTACCTCTTCGTATTTCATTAAATACTTACACAGAAATCTGCAGAGACCCCACTAGACCCGGGTTTATGCAACGGTGACGGGGCACAGTGACACGCAGATTAATTGAAATTTTATGAGTAGCGCAGACGTAAACAATCAGCGAGACCACCTTTTGCCAGCCCCTAAGGTCATAAGAGCCTGTCTTCGCTGTTCACTCTTCAGTCTCTTCGGTCTCTTCGGTCTCCTCCTCTATTCTTCTCCTCCACTCATGTCTCCAACCCAAGCTGGATGCTGCAAATCGCTGTGCATAGCCGCAGTATATGAAAAATTGCCTAGAAAATAGTAGGCACAGTGGGCGGAAATTTGAATAAACCAAGTGAACTGATCGAGCAAGATTCCCTTGTAGTTCATATTGTGCACAGATGAGGTATCGGTATATTTTTTGAATATATACCCAAGAAGTTTTGAGTTGATATTGAATTTTAGTTGATAGATATTTTATAGATTTTTTTTTCATTGATAGAATATATTACTTAGAATTTTGAATATCTTTGCCTGCATAAATAATTCTGATTTCTTTAATATGCATAGTTTAATATAATATTAGAATACTTGATATAATAAATTCAAGGTAGAATTGATTTTCTGACTTATTTCATAAAGAAATAAAATATTTTTATTTTGTTTAATAGTTCCTTAAGTATAAATGAAGTGAAAATATTTATTGAGATATATATTATCTTTGTTTTGAAGTTTTAAGTTGATAAAGAATTTTAGTTGATAGATATTTAATAGATTTTTTTAAATAGTTTTCAAACTTTGTAGCTTTCTAGATCTAATAATTTTTTAATTTTCTAAGTATCTTAAGATATTTTATATGCAAATTTATCATCCTCTACCACTGTCCCTTCTCCCTGATCCCGTTGACTTGCTCGGCTCACTAATTGATAGACTGTGAAATAATTTGGCAGGGAGTTAGCCAAGAGCGTAACTCCTGTGCGGGGTCAGTCTGCAGATCGGTCAACCTGGTCGGGTCTTTCTTTCGACCGTTCTCGTCATCCTCGTCGGTTTCGGCACATCGTTTCGTCTTGCTGCAGAGCAGCGTTGCCTGCGCCTGAGGCTAAGCTCGTCGAGCGTACAGCGAGAGAAAAGAAGAAGAAGAAGGAGGAAGAGCAGGAGGAGCAGGAGGAGCAGCGTCATGGACCACCGAAAGCCACAACTAAGTGAAAAGTGTTAAAAAGTGCGACTTGATGCGGCTCAGCTATGGCAAATTTTGAAGACAAATGAGCAGCATCATCAACGGAGACGGAGAGGGATCCGGAGAGAAGGAGGGAGAGGAAGAGGGAGCCGACGATGGCGATGGCAATTTTTGACATTTGCAAAATTTGAAATGTCAGGCGAGTGAGGCTGCGCTTGACGAAGGTTCCAACTCGACAGGGTGGGCCGCAGACGGAGCCTGGGATGGAATCTTGAGAGATTTGCGAGGCTGAGGCTGAGGCTGGACTCGCAACTAAATGCTACGGTTAGGCGGATAAGTTGCGGGCATTTAATTTAAAACTCAGGTGAAAGGTTATTAATTTGCACAAAATGAAACTGGGTCGTCTTACAGATGTTGTTGGGGTTGGGGTTGGGTATGCTCAGGTTGTTGGCTCATTTGGCTTAATGCGGAGATGTGAGAAGGGGCCGCCCCGATGAGGAACGATGACAAATGAAATGACACTGACAGACGGTGAAATGAAAGCGGAAAGCGAAGACATTCAGTTTTCCAAAATGGCAGATCATATGCTACGATACGATATCTTGGGTGAACCAGGTGTGAAGCAGTTAAGGGAGAAAGCTACTGTAGAAGATCGGGACTGAGATCTGGCAGAGATAAATTCTAAAAGATCTTCAGTCATTTCAAGTTCATAATTCATGAATTTCTCATAGGTCTGGTAGGTAATTTGAAGTCTTTAGATGTTTTTAATAGCACAAAGATTTTTATTAAAATTTTATCCCATTCCTTAAGAAATCCACTTCAATATATAGTAATTTCAGCCCATTATATTGCCCTATATTATTTTTGCCTATATTTATTATAGTATTCATCGGGCTTGAGCTCTTTCTAGTTTAACGTTTAATTAGCAAGCAAAGCCTCCGCCCCTGCCAATGCGATTCTTTTCCACTCTTCTCCCTTCCCCCCTGCCCTGCTCTGTTGTTGGCCATTTTAACTGTTGTAACTTATGGCCAACATCAGTGGCACAATTAAAATCATTTAGAGGCCAATTAAATTTCGTTAGCGGCATTAAAAACGACAACGAACCATGATACGAGTGAGCCCACTGGGGGTCACATGAGAACAATTGCGTAATCGGAGCACAAGAAGGGGATAGAGGGGGGAGGGGGATGCGGAAGTATGTGCTGCATGTTGCACATGCCAGTGGACAATTAAAATCACGAAAATGGCTGTTGATGTTGCGCCAGTGGGTCCTGTCTCCAGTTGCTCCTGCCTCTTCTCCTGCTCCTGCTCCCCGCCTGGTGCGTGTGCGTGCTCTACTGTGATTTGGCTTAAATTGGCCAGAATGCGTGTGCGTCTAGGGTAGTGTGTGTGTGTGTGTGTGTGCTGGCCTGACTGTGACCAACACTGCGTGTGGCAGCTGGCATCCCCATTAGACTCTCCGCATCTCCACATAGCTCCAGCTGCATGGGAATTTCAATTAGACAAGTCTGCATAGAGAGAAATTTTCCCATCGCTCGCGCAGTGACCAATTACGGGAGGAAGGGAGGGGCGGGGAGGGAAGGCAGTTGTTGATTCCATCTGCTTGCCAAATAAAATGTGAATTCACAAAAAGAAATGCAGCAGCAGGCGGAGGAGGGAGCAGGAGCAGGAGGAGCAGAAGCAGTCTCTATCTACACATTGGCATCCGTATGCCGCCTACGTGTCTGCAGCATTAGAGAGGGGAGGGGAGAGAGAGAGGGAGCAGAGGGGGAGCCGACCTCATGTCGGCATTCAATTTTATACAAATTTGCTACTCTTTCTCCCAAAACTGGCGAGGAGTCTCGGCAACTTTCACAGCTTCTGCAGTAGACACACTCGGTTCAGCCTCAGCCTCAGTCGCAGTCGCAGTCGAAGCGATTATTTCTTCTTCTTTTTTTTGAAACGATTATTGGGAAGCTGCATTTTTTACGCCTCCAAATCGAATAATTTGCGCATAAGTTATGGTCACACTTACTTTACCCCTCTCTCTCCCCGTCTCTCCCTCTCTTTCACTCGCATCGTGCGTGATGAATTTCCCTCGCTTACCGTTAGCCAACTGGCCCAGGCAACTGGCCACGGCTCGTTGTGCTACCAACTAAGCGCTAAGGCTGAGCCTCAACCATAACCAAAGTCAGAGCCGGAGCTGAAGTCGATCCCTGCCTGCAGCAGGTGAGGGCTAAGGCCAACGCGCTTGCCCTATGCCAGGCCAAGTATCGCAGCAGGTCGCAACATCCGCTCGAGGAACGGCTCGAGCTACCCTCGCTGGGCTAAGCAAATTTCACACTTTAAGCCGAAAAAGAAATAGTAAAAAAAGCTGCCGTAGCTCCTAACTATCGTTAGGGAGATTTTCTTGCCTGCAACGAAGCATGTGCACTCTGCCAATCAGAAATATGAAGGAATTGAGATCATAAAAACTATGAAAATAATACATAATTAAATTCATTTAAAAAATTTAATATTTATATAAGATCTTAAGTTTGTTTTTGAATACTTTCATTGCAGATAGATATGAAATAATCCACAAATTGTCTTTAATATACATTATATATATCATTTCAGATCTTTTTGACAGAAAATTTTGCTGAAAACAGATTTGAGAGTTTTTTAAGAATTCTGAAAATGTGTTTTATGAAAATTAAGAATGTCAAGTTGAAATATTGCCTATTAAAGATGCCAAATAATTATTCCAAATATATTACATGAAAAATAACGACTTTACAGCGTTTTCTGTGATTTCTAAAATATAATCTATGAATATTTAAAACTTTAAGCTGATATTGCGCTGTGGAAAAGCTGTAATTATATTTTATAATCCTTTTAAAGTTCTTCAGCCTTCTAAATTCTGTTTAAACAGTTATAATATCAACTTTTTTGAATTTCCTAAATGTTTTTCATATTTTCGTATTATATAATTGTCTTTAAAGGAGTCTGCAACATTTTAATCAGTTCAAATACACTTTTTGTCCCGCCCTACTCCTTTAATACTCTTTCCCTTACTGGGGCATTACAACTGCTAAACATTCAAGTGGAGAAGAAGTCCTCATCGACAAAGACGACGACGACGCCGCCGTCGCTGAAGTCTTTCGTTTCCTTTGATCTTGAAGCGCCGATCAAATCGATCAAATGTAATTTTCGCAGCACGAACGTGCGGCATGAAGCAAAAGGCGAAGGCAGCGCCAAGTGCTGTGCCCTGTTTGGGTTCGTGTTGTTATTGTTGTTGTTGTTGTTGTGTTGCAGTTGTTGTTGTTGCCGCAAAGTACATTTACACCAATTGCACTGATCGATCTGGGTGTAAGTTATATGCCACAGCAGTCGGAGGCGGCAGCTCCGGCAGCAGGCAGCGCAGTCTCAGCGCCTTGAGACCGTGCCAAATTCTTAATAGTTGCGAGCTTACTATGAGAGCAGGCACACACACAGATACACACACACACACTCGCACACACACACACCACTGCGATTCGCATTCACATTCAACGAGTGTAAACAACGCGCAAAGAACTGGAAGCGAAGCAGAGGAACCTCACGAGCAAGACGAGACGAGAAGGAGGAGGAGGAGCAGGAGAAGGAGGAGGAGGATCGAGGCTGGAGGAGGATGATAAAAGCGTTTTGTGGCTTAGAGTCTCCACGGCGGTTTCGCTATAATTAAGGACTTTGGTGTAATTTGTACACCTATTTAGGATCGCGTTGATTACAGGCCGGCGTTTTATTGCTTTTGACACCTAAAGGGAACCGAAAGGCCAAGCCAAGACGAGGCAGGCCAAGACGAGGCAGACTGGACTGCGCTGGCTGGGATCTTCGCACTGGACCCAACGCATTTTGGCAAGCTCAGGCAGGCAGAAAGAGAAAGAGGGAAAGAGAGGAAGACGCAGCCACACTCGTGGCCCGATCTCAATCTTGATCCGGCGTTGAAGATTGCGAGTTGCCACAGTTGAAGTGGATTTATTGGCTGACGTGAGTATTTAGTGTTGACGGCGTAGAACAAAAGAATTCACGACGGCAGCCGACATCGCGGATGCCGAAGCCACTACGAAGATCACCCGCGCCTCGGGCCGGCAGCATCCGCGCACATCTGGCCACAGTCCGCCTCCTGCTCCTCCTGCTCCTCCTCCTCCTCCTCCTGCTCTTCCTCCTCCTGCTCCTGCTTCTCCTTCTGCTCCTCCTCCTGCTCCTCCTCCTCTGCCATTCCTGGCCAGCTGCGCGTGTAGCCGATCGCGCTCTTCGCTTTGATTCAGTTTCACAATCAGATTCCTCTGCGAGAAGGGGGCGCCAGCTAATAGACGGAAGGAATAAACTATTGGATATCATAGACAGGGGAGTAGTTTATATAAAGAAAGGGCTGTCATATGCAAGAAGTTATTGCCAGGATATTAAGGTATACTATTGTTGCAGATCATCATATGGCATATAGAAAGAGTATACAGAGCACTACAATCCTTGGAATATTTCTTAAACTGATAATATAATAATATCAAATAAATCTAGTGATTATAGAAAGCCTGAACAAAATTCCCAACATAATCGATTGAGTTTTAACCGAGTTACGATAGATATAAATACGTTGGATAGCAAAGTATCGAAAAGAAATGTATGTAAATAATTCTAATCCATTTAAATCAGTCTTTTCTTTCCTATAGAAACTACAGCAAATAGTTTTCTAAACCCTTTCCTACAAGTTTTCTATGGATATTATTAAATATATAAAAAAAATACTAAACCCCTCGTATTATTCACAAATAATCGCATTCAGTGCCGAAAACCATTTGCTAATTTCCAAATTTCCCCCGATTTGGCATTGGATAATAAAGTTTGCCAAAAATAAAATTGAAATCGCGAGGAAAGACGAGGCCAGATATGGAAATAGATAATATCTGGGATATGTTTGTCATTAACACGACGCAGCAGCAGTCGAAACGCATTAAATAAACGACATAATTCATTAGTGCCCTCTCTCTCTGTCTCTCACTGGGGTAGTGCGAGGGCGGGGGCACTACGAGTATGGGGGGAATAATAATAGATTGTCTAGACCCGACAAATGGCATGAAATTATATCGTAAATAAGTTGTCAGCAGTTTGCCAAAATGCGATGCGACTTAATCGTTCGCCCAATTAGTCGCTCGTGGTCTGTGAATATTCGCATAGAAATAATATTCATAAACGAATATAAAAACGAATACAATGCGAATGGATGCCCCCTCTGAGAGGGAGGGGGGGAAGATGCGGCCAGACGCCATTGAAAGCTTTTGTCAACGCGCATTGGGGGCGTTGATTCTGCGAATTCAACCCACACAGCGAGTGCTGGACACACTCACACACACTCATTCAGACACTCATTCGGGCAAGACACGCTTCCAGGTAAATGTGGCTCCACTCGGTGCCTCATGCTGCATGCAACACAGCGGGTGGGCGTCGATTTTGACACTCGCAACTTGCAGTTAAAAATTGCGGATATGTCACACGATTTTATGGCTATATAAGCAGCAGCAGCAGCAGCAGCTCGTAATCCCCCCAGGCCCCAACTGCTAAATCATTCACTCGACTCGACTCTGCCCTACCCTGTCCAGCCTTGCCCTGCCCTGTGCAAATCGCAACAGGATTCCACTTGGACCCGATCCCAGTTCCAGCTGCTGCTGCTCACTTACGACACCATTTCACACCTTGGGGAGTCGCACGGGTACTCATACACTCGCATGGGTATTCACAGTGGCACTCACACTCCAACCTGACAGGGTAACATGACGTTTGCCCCAGTCGCTTCGCTCTAATGGCTTCGCAAGCAGCCGCAATGGACCACCAGGCAGCTTAGTCTATCTCCCTCTACTCTCTCTTTCTCTCTCACTCTCTGCCTGCCTGTCAGTTACTTAGTAGCTGCGACTAGTCTAGATTAACGCGCTTATTAGCCAAATGCACAAATCGCATGACAAGTGCGCATAGCATAAGCTGACAATAATCTGTCTAGGGAAACCATTAAAATGCGATCGTAACTGATCGTAGTGCAGTTCAGAGAGGGAGAAAAGGAGAGAGAGAGGTAGATAAAGAGTGAGAGAGAGAGTGAGAGACTGCAAGAAATCAGCGCAACTCCACAGATACCCCTTGATAGCACGATCCAAGTCAGACTTGTGAATTTTACTAGACTTTTTCACAGCGTGTGAGATCAGTTAAAATAGGACTCAACTGGAATTTATATCATCGATAAGAAATGGAAAAAGTAAAAGAAATATGATAGTGAAAGAAAATATAATACGGATACCCTTTAATAATTTTATATACTCACCTTTTTCCCAAGAAGGTATCCCGCTTTTATTTTGATCTTTTTTTTCTTATTCAATAAAGTTTCTTTTTAGAAGCTTCACTTCTTGAGGGGCAGAGATAATTTTAGAGCGATCGAGTTATTTATTATGAAAGCAGAACTATGCAGAAAAGAGACGGCACTATTTATACTCAATATGCATTTATTATATCAAATATTTGATAACCTAATCAAGCATTATTAAAGTACAAAACAAACTTACTGTTGATCTAACTAGCAGAGTTAAAAAGGAGTGTAGAAAATGGAAAGATATAGGGGAAAAGGAAAGCAGAGAGAGAGAGGAGAGACAAAAAAGAAGAGAGAGAGACAGCCTGATGACTCAACTCCTCGCTGAGTGCTCCCTGTCAGCCCTGCAGCCTGATCCTGCTGAAGTATTTTCAGCTACCTCAAGCCTCAAGCACGCAACATTGGAATGCGGAGGCAACTCAATAAAGTGATCGACTCTATAGGGCATGCATGTGCTATATATTGCTGCCCTGTTTATAAAACTCATTTGCAGTTATACGCAGAGCTTGCCAGACTTCTTAAAGTATTTACACACATTTCCACATTTTAGAGCTGGGCAATTTTCGGTAAGAAGAGAGGGAGAAAAAAAGAGAGTTATCAAAATTGTTGACCGCAAATCGAGCGCCAACTTACTACAAGGCATAATTTAAATTTACAAATGAAGTTTTATGCAACACCAGGCTGTCTCGCTTGCTCACTATCTCTTTCTCTTCCCTCGCTCTCTGTCTCGCTCGTGCAACACTTCAATCAAAACACAATTTGCCTTTGCTTGCACTGCACACGCTGCTGGCGGCAAATGGCAAAGGCAACGTGCCCCCCCTTCTTCCTTCTCTTCCTACTCGCCCACCTGCTTGCCCCCTTCTGGTCCCCCCTCTCGCTCTCTCACGCCCCTGTGCGGGCCATATTCAGGGCCATCTTCACGTCGGCAACGGCATCCTTTGAGCCTTTTGCCAAATTACCGCGCATTTAATTTTAACTTTGATGTTGCATGCGGCAAACATGTTGCCCGGGCGGCTCTCCCTATGTGTGTGTGTGTGTGTGTGTGTGGGCAGGTGTATGTGTGTGTGTGTGTGTGGCACACACAAATCCAGAGCATGAAATGGCGTTAACTGGCAGTCTCCTTTGCCTTCTCTTTCTCTCTCGCCCCAAAACTAATTTGCATGTAAATTTCGCGCATAATTAGCGCATATATAAATCGGCCGATGCGCAGCACGACACTATATGCATATGGGCAGCCAAATAAAAAATGGTATTATATTATTTAAAGAGAGAGAGAGAGGGAGAGAGCAGGGGGTACTTTGTATACTATGGACTGTGTGGGCACGCTTTATAAACATAGTTCAAACTGCGCCGAAAAGCGGTAGTAGGGGGTAGGGTGAGGGGGGAGAGGCAGGGCGGGGGAGCAGGCACAAAAGGCAACTTTGTATAGTACAATGTACTATGGGCTGTGTAGGCTTTCTATGTAAACACAATTTGATTGGTGCATAAAAACCTCAAGCCACGTCAATTTTGGCTCTAAATCGAGTTCTCTCTGTGTGTGTGTGTGTTTGTGTGTGTTGCTGTTGCTGCTGTTGTTGTTGTTGTTGTTGTTGTTGTTGCTGCTGTTGTTGCTGCTGCCTCTGCCGTTGACAACATGTTGTTGGCGCATTTCGAGCGAGCATTATGATAATTTTATGGCAAATCATTTGTGTTTACAACGTCGACGTTGCCTCGCCTCTCAGGTGTGTGTGTGTGTGTGGGCGTTGTGTGTGGGGGCGTGCCACACAAAAGTTTACACAAAATACTGTGAATGATTATCGATTTTACATGCCAAATTGCAGGCGTATATCATATCTCTCCCTCTTCCTCTCCCACTCTCTGTGTATTTGTTAATAGACACACGATGCGACTAAACTGCAGAGATAATCGCAGCTGCTGCAATCGTTGGATGCTTTTTTGACGTTTCTATAGAGAATTTAATAAACGATTTATTTGCTAAGCTCTTTAATGATAGCTGGGAAAGTCCAAAGAAAAATATGGTTATATTTTAGGAACACAAAAAGAGAGGTAAGTCTTACAAATTATAATGCATAACAGGGAAAATCGAAAAAGCTTTTCAATTTATTTTAAAAACATAAAAAAAATTTGTAAAACTATTTAAAACAAATATAGTTCATATATATGGTATTCTAAAATTTTATTTATTTCAAAAATCTTAAGTATTCCGAAAAATAGCTCTACTCAAAACTCTGATTTGCCGTCGGTGTATGCAAAACCAAAAAGATTCCCCGAGATTTGCTCAAGTCTGCACTCAGTTCAGCTAAAATGATCCTCCAGAAAACCAGCCTCAAGTAAGAGACAGAGACAGAGATAGAGGTAAAGAGAGAGAGAGAGAGAGAGAGAGAGAGGGAGATCTGCCACACAAAGTAGGCTGTGCCATAAAAGATTCACTCAAAATGTGTACACTTAGTGGGCTCCAGACGGATCGTATCGGATCTGGTTTGCTAACTTAGTTGGATAGTTGGGGGAAGGGGAGGGGGAGGATGTAGCGGAGGCTATGAGCCTCTGTACTGGTTCAACACTTTAGTTTTTGGAACGAGCGCTAAAGAGCTGCTGATGCTGATGCTGATGCCGCAGCCGATGTTACCCTGGCCCAAAGTGAAGACCAAACCAGTTTTTGGCTTAAACAGCAAACGAGTTAACAGACGACGACGATCACATTTGGCCAGCTGAACGAATCAGTGCCAATGAGCAAAAGGCTGGGACTAACTAACTGGAAGAGCTGCCGAGCCGAGGCAACTCTCAAGCCAAGTGGGAGACGCCTCCAATGGGGGCTGCCTATGAGAAAATGGCTGCAGTGTGTGGGCCGATCTGGCGGGATTTGGCTCTAGTTGAGTCAATGTGGCTAGATTTCACTTGATTTGGCTAAAACTATTTCAAATGAGCTTGATTTAGCTTGTTTTAGGTTGATTTGGCTTGATTTAGATCGATTTTGACTTGATTTGGGTTGATTTAGCTTGATTTATATACATTTAGCTTGTTTTAGATCAATTTAGCTTGATTTAGATTGAATTTGGTTTAATTTAGCTTGATTTGGCTTGATGTTTGTTTGCTTTCGTTTATTTTAGCTTGATTTTAGCTTAATTTAAGTTGATTTGGCTAGATTTCTGTTGATTTGATTTCCCTCGATCTTCTTCGCTTTCCCGCTAGAATCACACTCGTCCTACACATTTTCCTATCCGATTTTCACGCCGCAACTGAACCGCAACAATTTTCCCACTTTACTTTGTCTTCCGCAATTAATTTTACTAAAATTTCCACATGAAAATAATCCTGGAAAAGTGCTGTGTGTGGTTTTTCACACATTTTCATGTTTCTCACTTTTTTTCGAAGATTGTTTTTTTTTTTTACTTCACGCCCTTGCGGGGGAGTGGGCGTGTCTGCTGCCGACGCTGTCATTCTCCACAATTTTGTATGCTTCTCCAGCGACTGATCCCGAAATTGGGAAATGGAAATTGGAAAATGGAAAATGCTGAGGAAAGTTGTTTCAACTTCTTGAACGAATTAAGCACGCTTTGCGCTCAATTTTTTCCATCTCTCGACTCGACTGTAAACTGATGCCACATGTGTCCCGGTATCAGTCTCATTTGTATCTGTATCTGTATCTGTATCTGTAAATGTATCTGTATCTGTTGCTCGCGTCATGTGAATCTGTGTGAGTGTAACTGAGAGTGTAACTGCGTAAGATCGATTTTTGCTCGCCTCTCAGTTTGGGAATCACTTTGTCAGGGGGAAAGAAAGGCGGCATTATGCCACATTATGTGTGGCATGTTCCTCTCTATCTTTTCTCTATTTTCTCTTTTTTGTTTGTGGCATCTTTAATCCCTTTAACAAATATGAAATTATCAGAGCTGTCATAAGCAGTCGGGGAGTGTTTGAGTAGTTGAACTGATTTTCATTTGGGATCAGTTTTTTCATGGGTTTTACAAGTTACAAATTTGATGGAGTTTTAAAAGATTCCATGTGAAGGTTTTTAGAAGGTATTATGACAGGAATATTTGAAGATATTTGTAGAAAAAGGATGTATAATAAATAGAATGTTTAAATAACGCAGCATAATATATTAATATTTTAGAATAGGAAAGATCTCTTAAAGATTGTAAATATTTGTATAGAGATTCTTGAGAGTTTTCTTTAATTTCCATTTTTTATAGAAAGTGCCATTTTCCTATATGTCTCTAAATTCTCTGCACATTTTCATTAAGTTTTTCTTTCCTCATCTTTCTGTCGTTTAAGCCAAAAATCTGTTTTGGGAAACATTCTCAATGCGTATGGAAGAGATGCCGCCATATGCAATGCTGGAATGGAAGGAAGGGAAGGAAAAAGAGAGAAGGAGAGGGGAGGAAAGAGAGAGAGGGGGATAGGGCTAACGTGCCGCCGGCAATTTGCATACCAATTGCAACGCCATACGTCAAAAAATGTGAAGTTTAATATAGAAAATGCTCACAGGGATCTGCTGAATCTGGGATCGCAGGATGGCGTATCCACTACCCACTCCTTACTCCCCCTGCCTCCTACATTGACTGACAAGGACAAGGCGTGTGCGACAGTTGACAGCTGCTGCCTGCCACCGTTTGATGGGCCATTTGGGTTGCCAGTGGGGCAGGCAGACGGGAAGGCAGACAGACGAGGCACCACAGGGTGGCCACAGTAGCCACATGGCAGGATGAGATGGGATGGGATGGGGATGTGTGGCGCCTGCTGTTGCAACTGGACAAATGACAGTAAATGTTGCAGCTGCAATTGATGAATTTATGCGCCTCGTTGCACGTTGAGAAATGCGTTTTTCATAACTAATTGAAATGCTCGAGAGAGACAGAGAGAGAGAGAGAGAGAAGGAAATTCCCGTAGAATATGACACATTTCTTCTGATTAATATTCATATTCATATTGCCAGGCGTATCTTCAGTAGTTTGGGGGTGATGGAACAGAGGGACGAAACAGGAGACAAACTGTCCGACATTTTTATCAGCAATTAATCGTGTTAATCAAATGCCTTGTCAGCATCATTTACGCAGTTCGAAACGATTCAAAACGAGCTTACGAAATGCGGTACAACAGCCAAACACGACGAGTTGTTGCTCAGCGTATACCCTGTAATTCTGTGCAGAATGGGTATGCAAGATTTAACAGCTAATAAGCTGTAAAATAATGTAATATGCGCACATAACCTCACTGAACTCAGCAACTAATGCAGTTATCACTATGAAATTTCGTGTATAGCTTATCTAATACTTATTACACCTAAACAAACTACAACACATTCCAAAACTGCTTTAATAACCAAAATGAATACGAAATAACACATGTAACTTCAATAAAGTAAATCTCTTTCACACTTAGATTGCATAAAATACAACTAGAACATTGCTAAATGGCAACTAAGCTGCAATATCGAACAAATACCCAGTCTAACCTATCTGAACTCAGCAACTAAGCGAGCTACAGGTTGGAAATTCGAACTATAACTCACTTAATAAATATTAAAGCAAAATACATAGTAAAATTTATCGTAACTTAACGTAAACTACAGAAAATCAAGAATTAAACAATAAATAATACAATTATTTAGCTCTATTCAAGTTTTTTTCTATTACAGGGCATCTCCTCGTCTCTCACTCTACTCCATTTACCTGTCTTTCAGCATAGTTACTTGACACGAGAGTGAAAAGCTTTTTTATAAAGATTTTACAAGCCAATCAATCAATGACAGCGCAAACAGACCGATTCAGGTAATTTTCATTAGAAATCCATTGCATTTTCATAATACAAATTGTTGAAAATTAAGCGCACGAGTCACCAACAACAACAATAATGGCGTGAAAACCAGAAGGGGAGGGGGGATAGTTATGTTGTCTCTGGGGTCAGAGTCATCGTGACTCGATTGGGGCAATCGAAACAAAAATGTGGTAAGTGCAACATGGTAACAAAAGCGCATTAAAAAGGTTTTTCATGCTCCACGCATGCCACATAGAGAGAGAGAGAAAGAGAGAGGGAGAGAGAGAGTTGCAGCAATTGCAGCAACTGTTGTTGTTGCAGCAGCAACTGTTGCTGTTGTTGCTCTACGGCGCTTATCTTGTGCAGGCATCTCAAGTTGTCATGTCAACGCTTCTGATTCTAGAAATTTTGGGCACATTCCGAAGGCAGTTAGACACAGAGAGAAAAACACACACACACACACATTTGCTGTGGCTAAAGTTGATTTGTGCCTTGTCGCGTCGCGCGACACGAGGCGAACTTCAAGTTGAGCTGCAACCACAGATTGATGCCGCACAGTGGGATATCGCTTCAAGTCTGTAGCTGGCTGCTGTTTCTCTGTCTATCCCACTGTCTGTCTGTCTGTCTGCCTGTCTCTCGGTCTGCCTGCCTGCCTGCCTGTCTGTCTCTCGGTCCCTGAGTGATTGTCTGGCCAGGCCTGTGGCAGCCGCATCAATGTCAGCATCAGTCGCCCAATATCATCAACAACGTCGCGTTCCGTCAGCTTGATTAATTTGCTGGTCTTGTGGCCTGTAAACTTGCAACCGGCTAAAAGCGGTCACTACCAACAACAACTAACTCAAAGAGACAGACAGAGAGAGGCAGAGACAAAGAGGGAGGAGAGGGAGAGGCAGAGAGACCTCTCTGCGTATTGGCATTTATTAAAAGCGGATTTAGTTAATGAGTTATTTTTGGTGGCACAGTTCGCAATCTGCTGTCATTAATAATGCTATAAACAATATACTACACAACAAAAAATACTAAATAAAAAATACTCGATTCAATCTGCGGGCCTGTCAAGGTTTTACCTTGTTAATATGCAATGATTAAAAGTGTCATTTGTTATTGTTTCACCCTCACGTAATCCCATAATAAACAAACAAAATATACGCATATTTCGCAGGTTCCCAAATTGGAAATCAGACTGGGAATATATTCAGAAATCAATCTTATCACTAATTTTGGTTATAATAATAAACAAAAAAGATTCCACGCTGATCTGTATTATTTAAATAAATGTTAATAAGCTGTGCATATTTTTATGCCCTCTACTGTATATATTCCTTTGTTCAAGAAGTTGAATTTTTATATTGATACTATAAATATTTATTTTGTATAATAATACTGTAATTTCTGGAAACAGTGTAGATCTGTTTATCTTTCTTTCAATTTCAGAATTACTAGAATCTCGCACGATCATAATGCAAATTTCTTGGGAATATCATACTTTATATGCACAAAAAACCCCGACTTTACATTTCGATACCTTTTTTTCTCGCTTCTTTTCTTTTGTTTTCTGTTCTTGTTGTTGTCGAAATAAATTATCGATACATGACGCAGCGGAATTGCGATCAATTTGTCGAAAGATGCCACGTCCCGGCGACAAAACACGAACAAAAACGTTGCAAATTTCATTTATTAAACGGGACAAAAACAAGCTGCCAAAATAATATTTAAAATTAATGTGTTTCAGAAGGACCACAGAGAGAAAGAGAGGGCGAGAGAGAGAGGGAGGGAGGATGCTGCACCCACATGCTGCATGCCACATGCCGCAGCAGCTTCACTTCACACCTGTTTGTTGTGTGTGCAGCGAGAGGGGAAAATAATGTCAACATGTGGTCCTCCTCCTCGATAGGAGCCTGCTGTGCGCCGCTTGAGCTGCCCCTGGACAGGACAGGCTCAGAGTCAGGCTCAGACTCAGGCCGGGATTCGTTAGCGAAATCGCTTTCTGGGCCTCTTTGTGTGCAAACAAAACGACGCCGCTTTGTCTCCTCGTTGTCTGCAGTGACAGGCACAACAAACAACACACACACACTCGCACACACACACACACACTCACTCTTTTATGCACAAAATATGCTCGAGCCATAACCATGTCTGGTTTATAGCACCCAACCCGCTCATATTCCCATTTCCCATTTGCCACATCCTTTAAGGATATTTACTTATGGCTTTTGGCTTATTAATGACTCGCTCCCTTTCTCTCTCCCTCCCTCTCTCTCTCCTTCTCTCTCTGTGCTGCCTGATTGTCTGGCGTGTCCCGACTTGGATTTCTCTCTACTTGGCCCCTTGCGGTCTTTACTTTGTTATTCAACGCCCTCTCTCTCTCTCTCTCTCTCTCTGAACTGTTTGTAGTTCTGCCGCTAAATTAGCAGAAATAACGGTTCACTCTATTCGCTTTGCTAACGGTACCCAATGGCTACCGTATACGGTACACTCAAGTTACCGTTTTTATTGTCTTCTGCGGCTACCGATATGTTTCGAAGTACTCAGATTGCTTGAGAGACCTGGAGATTTGAGCATGTGTCTCTGGGGTGAAATCAGGTGAATGAAACTAGCGAGTAGTTGAAGGGGAGGGCAGAGAGAGAGAGAGAAAAGAGAGAGGGAGAGGAAGTGTGGTACTATAAATTGAGTACATAAATGGTTGGTATTGCTGAATAACTGAAGAAGAAGGTGCTCGTTGATTAAATAAGATTCTATTTAAAGAAGGTAAATATCATATAGAGAGAGTATAAAGATTTTATGGGAAGTATATGAAGAAGAAGTATTTTTCCTTATAAATATATATACTTACTCGCAGTTTTCTGTAGATTCAGATGCATTTTTCAATCTTTCTCTTCTCCTCCAAACCTTGTACCTCTCTCTACCTCATTTGCAGCTTAACCTTACTTCTTAGCTGATCTTAAGACACCTGAAACTCATGTCATATTATTTGTATTATATTATCACGCACAATATATCAAGCAGATCGCTTCAACCCTCAACTGAAGCCTTCTTCTACCCCGACTGAGACACCTTGTAATTTGCTATAACCAACAAAAATGATTACCCGAAATAATTACTATATGCGGCATAATCTCCATATTATTATAAGTGTTCCCCCTCTCTCTCTCTCTCTTCTTCCTCTTCGTGTCTGGTGAAGAAGAAAACAATTTGAGCACATTTTGGCTACTTCTTGAGCATGTCCAGCATGGATCTGGGCAGCTTATCAGCGACAATTTATCAGGGCTGCCTGCCTGGAGGGGCAACCCGAGGGGTTCTCGGTGTCAAATTCGGGTGTTGACCACATGAGCGCGTACATGCTAATCAACGCCAAATTATTTATCCCAGAGGAGAGAGAGAGAGAGGGGAGAGAGAGAGAGGAGAGGGGAGAAAAGGAGCAGCCAGAGTTGCTTCCTTGCTCTCGCAGCTGCTCCCAATTATTTCAGGTAGCCCACGGAGTACGAGCGTATCTATGCTATAATTTTCGCCTAAGCGAGAGAGAGAGAGAGGGAGAGAGAGAGGGTGGGGGGAGACAGGGTTGCCACCTTGCGTAGATTACTACTGTAAATATTTTGAAGCGCAGAGATTACGATCGTCGTCGCACGGAACCGTTCATTATGCTCATCAGATTCATCGCGCGACGCGTCGCTGCTGAAGTAAAAGTTGCGCCAGCGCAAGCGCAGCGCCGGCGTCGCGACGCCATTTTGTTTTTTTTATACTTTGGGCAGCCATTTGACGCGTAATTGACAAGTTTGTGTGTGTGTGTGTGGCTTGGCTTGGATTGTTTTGGGGCCACATTTATGCGGCATTTAAACCAACTAATTGCGCACAATTTCCCTTGATGTGAAAACTTTTGTGTCATGTTTAATTATTTCCACATTTATGTAAATGCTACCCCTTCCCCTATACCTACCCCTCCCCTATCACTCCCTCGCAATGCCCATCCCAGTCGAGTCGAGTTATGCGCGCAATTAGGCCCCGAAAATTGTTGCGTGTGTTTAGGTGCGCGTGAAAAAAAAAGAGAATATCAAACGACAGACAATAATGCAGGGGTGTAGGGGGCAAGGGGGGGTACAGCACATTCATGGAAAGTTTTGTCCGATTACTGTTTCAGTTTTTTTTTTTTGGGTTAGTCAAATTCGTAAATTATTCAACAAACTGTCACGCAATATTCATCACTCGGGGTACCCGAAATCACTACCAAGAATCAAAGCAGCAAAAACGTTTATAGGTTGCCCCGACCCCTCTATCTCCTCCTCTGCCCACTGCCCTGCACATTTGGCCAATTGATTGGAAGTGTAGACCTCCCCCTCCCCACAACTCTATAGAGAGAGATAATACCACACGCACATGTAAAATGTTCAACAATTTTTGACAATTAGCGGCACTTTTCATGTCCAACGGGGCAGTACAGGGTGTTCTGGGTTGGTGATTGGGGGGAGGCATACAAAGAGGGGGGGGGGGTCAGTCTGTACTGTTCCAGTGTCATATCGACAATTTGAGCGCAAATTTGTTCGATTTCAAAGCGGCACAGCTAATTTCGGTATTTTTGTTCGGTATTTCTGGCTGTCTATCTCTATCTCTATCCATCTGTATCTGTATCTCTTCATATGGTATGCTACGCAAATGTATTTCCATTGTTAACCTTACGAACTGCGCAGTTTGACATTTAAATGACATTTGAATGGGTCACGCAGCGAGAGAGAGACAAAGAGAGAGGGAAAGAAATGAGAGAAAAAGACAGTTAATCTAATATAAGAATATCAATTACAGTATTTTAAATATTTATCAATAATATCATTATCTCAAGGTTAAAAAAATGCAAACTTTTTTGAAGATCCCAAAGTTTTGAAAATCCACACTCATTTAGCCATTTTCAGCTGCATTTACACAGCTTTCCAAAATACCAAAATTTAGCTCGAAAATTGCGCATGAAATTTTCCTTGAAATAATCAACCACCTTCATCTCCCTCCGAAGTCCATAATTGAAAAGTACTCGAAAATAATTTACAAGCTGCAACAGTTGCGTCCAAGTACTCACAGCAATATTCACTGACGCACTGATGCAATGATTCATTCACATTCACTATGGATCGATCCCCAGCGCGATTCCCGAAACAAAAACCACATCCATAACGAATCCATAACGAAAGTCGTTAAATCGAAAGTCGTAAAAAGTTTACGCAAATTTTGTGCCATTGAAAAATCAAAAGAAAAAACGAAAAACGAAAAGAAGCCAAAAAAATATGCCAAATGGTTCCAAAAATGAAAAAAAAAGCTAAATAAAATTTTATCAATTTCTTTTGAAATTTACTGCCAAAATGCTTAAACATGGCGTCGATTTGCTTAAAGAAATTCCGCCACGGGGTCGACGCACAATGAAAGATCAAAGAGAAGCGGATGCAAGAAGAAGAAGAAGAGGAAGAAGCATCAAGGAGAGCGAGAGAGAGAGAGGGAGGCAGCTGGGGTATAATTTTCAATTTTCCACAATTACCGCACAGGCGGCTAAGCAATTTCCCAACAAAGTAGCGGGTGTTTGGGCAGCGGCAAAACGGCTAGATTTAGAGGGAAAAGGGAGGTGAGGAGAGGCAGCTACGATAGCTGCTGCGCACAGAGTGCAGATAAAATTAATTAAAATTTAATTCAATTCAATTCACTTGCGCCGGCGCGAAACACAAAGAGATTTATCGCTGATAAACGCGTTGAGAATGGCGAATTGCGGCGCGTCTGGGCGCACAGATCAATGGATTGCAATCCCTAGCAGCTGCCCGAAATAACCCCCCCAGTTCTGCTCCTCCTTCTGGGGCCTAAAACCTCAGCGGATCGCTGGATCAGTTGATTAATACTTGGCTAGTTGCTCGCCGCGCTTTGAGCCATTAAAATGCCATAAAATTATTAATTAAGCAAGTGCGCACAGAGAGAGACAGAGAGAGAGAGGGAGGGGGAGAGGGAGAGGGATGAGGAAGTACGATAGCCCAGTCCAGTGCGGTCCACTTTGCCAGATTTATGGCGCACCCCGTGACGATAAAGTGCCTTTTGGCCGGAAAATGTGGAAAAGCCTGGCGCTGATATGAACAGGCTGCCCAGCAGTTTCCCTGCCTGCACCTCTCCCCCTCCCCCTTCTCTAGCCAGCTTGCAACTTGAGTCTGAGTGCCTCCACCCGCCTCTCCTCCCCCTCGGTGATCAACCCCAGCAAGCATTATGGATTTTTAACGAGTTTTCAATTTATTTGCGCGCCAGTCCGGGGAAAACGATTTCGAGTGCTTTTCATACAGACACTTGACTCGTCTATCAAGTGCTTTATTTTCCCCGATTTTCTTTATGCTCCAAAATAGTTCTATACGTTGGCAGCGGCGTCATACGGCACATGACGTGGCTGCGGACAAGTTGGGGATGTATAGAGAGAGAGAGAGACAGAGAGAGAGAGGGAGGGAGATTAAGAAGAGTCAACAACTGCTATGACAAACTATACTGAGGCAGGTACACTGTGCAAAATTTTGAGGAGTTACATAATTGTAGATTTTTTAATTAATGTAATATTTATAATTATATTTTGAAAAATAGGATAAACTTAATATATAAATTTTATAATAATAAAATATAGAGAATTTACTGGAATGAGAAAGCTCTAAGATCTATGTAGATCGTGAAGAAAATAACTGGTAAAATCTGTGATAAATTTGATATTTAACTGCACAATATGGGAGTTATTAATTTAGTATATTATTTATTATTATTTTATTAATTATTAGTCTTTTAAAAAATGGGTTTTTATAACTTTTTTTAATTTTTAAAGAATTTTAATATCTCTTCCAGGTTTTCAAACATGCTCCCCCAACTGTAATGTCTTATCTGTTTAACCCATTCAAGTCCTACGATTTTCACTCACATTGGCTAAACTTTTCGGATCTCTAGCAACGCCTTCTTATCGCTTTTCTCCCACTGGCAGCGACAAATAAGCGCTCAGTCGTCTACAGAGTCCCCCTTGAGTCCCTTTTGGGGGTCGGAGTCGTGCAACAATAACAACAACGACAACAACAACAACAACAACTGAGGGCTATAAAAATCCACAAAATGCAAGAGGGCAACAATGGTCAATAAAACATGCGGCAAATCATGTTTATCGCATTGATTTATGCATTTTTAATGTGTTGCTCTTTGCTTATCGCCCGAGTCAGAGCCAGAGCCAGGTTAAAACTTTCACTGAGGATCGGTTATGCCAATAAGGAATACGATGGAACACGATCAGGGGCAATAGCCAAAGCGTTGCCAAGACCGACAGGACAGACATTCCGCTCTGAGCTACGTTAATTTTTAAATCTCACCGCCTGATTAGTTGTTGCTTTTGCAGCACAATTGTGTTGCGCCATCTTGATTAGGTATTGCCCAGCTCTACCCAGGTCTGTCCGGGGTCCAGTCGGGTCCAGTGCCTCACTCTCTCTGTCTCTTTCCCGCTTCAAAGCAAGCCGCCTTTGCCGCTGCCTTTTGTCTTATTAATAATTCACATTAACGCTTTGCGAGTGCGGCCAGGTTGCCGCCTGCTGCCATTGCCAGAGTTGCCAGCCCACTCGCCGGGTTTATCACAACGCGCGCATCTCTAGGCTGCAGCTTCGCCTCCTCTCTCTCTCTCTCTCTCTCTCTCTATCCCTCTCTCTCTCTCTCTCTCTCTGTTTTTCGGCATGTTTTGACACAAATGCCGAAAGCGCACGAATGAATGGAAGAGAGGAAGGAGCGAGAAGAAGCGAAGAGAGAGAAGAGGAAGCAGCGATCAATAAATAAGGTGTGAAATAGCAAAGTGGGACGGACACGAGGCCCAAGCAGCTTTACCCGAATGCGCCGATCAAATGTTGTCGATAACACGATATTCACAGACTCATCGAGTGCAGCCTTGCGGCGAATGTTATTCGTTTTAATTGGAAGAGCTCGCAGAGGAGCCAAAGATGAGACTACACTGCATAATTGAGGCTGGAGATTGTAATTAGACAGTGCATTGCTTATAGTATTTATTTACAGTGAGTGAAGTAAGTATACTAACAAGTCTGTTATACCTTCCTTTAAGATGAAGTCACAGGAAAAGTGGATTTAATATTAATAAAAAGTTTTTCTTAAAATTAAAATAAAAAAAATTTTCTTGAAAAATCATTACCTAAATTACCAAAATTTCAAAATTTTCATATCGTTATTTTTTAAATGTAGAATCACTCAGGTTGTAAAAACATAAACAAAATGTTATTCCGCATGAAATTCGGTTGATTTTTAAGAAAGTTACGATCGGTGGTAAATCAGAGACCAGGTCTGCTGAGTGTGTTACATGACTAAATTTTGAACCATTTTGGCTTGATTTTTGGGTCAAAAATAAGTATCGTTTAAAATCGATTTAAACAATTGTAAAGTACTAATTTTGACCATCGCAATCGATTAAAATTAAAAGCTCGCGATTTAAAATTAATAAAAAAATAAATGTTGTGTAAATTCATAGGGGGGACCCTTACCTAAATTTCAAGAATATCGAAAAATGGAATGTGCGAAATCTACCATACTCTCTGTTTCTATATAGGATTAGTTCAGTTTAAATTGTGTATTTGCTCTCTTAACTCTCTTATTGTCTCTTTCTGCTGCCCCTTTCCAACTCTCTCTCTCCTCCCATGACTTTTAACCTCTCCCTCTTTCGCTTCTGTCTGTCACATTTGCACGCCGTTTGCTCCGTTTGCTCTTCCCATTTGGCCAGTGGTTTCATAATTGCTGACACTGGCAGCAGGCAAGGATTAGGGCTGTCGTTGGACTCATTTGCATAGGTAAACAGTGCCAGATCTCGCTGATGAGTTATGGCGAGCAGGGCAGGGCTGGGTACCCCTCTGGGTACGCCTCTGTCTCTCTCTGCCTCTGCTGGTTGCATGTGTCAAAAAGTAAACAACTTGCGCACAATTTGCATAAACAAATTAAAATGGATTAGAGTCAGCACACACACAGAGAGAGAGGGTGAGGTGAAGGAAGAGGGAGAGAGTTAAGAGAGAGAGAGAGAGAGAGGGAAACTGGCATTAAGTGGAATTAGCCACAAGGCGAAGCAAGGAAAAACCATAGCATACTTAGCCGCATCGAACGTGCCACAGACAAATCGAAGTTTTTATTGGATACCGAATACGGAATACGCTTAATTGCCAAACTGACTAAGGAGAGGGAGGAGTGAGGGATAGGAATGTAATCAAGCAGCACGTGAGATTTGATTAACAAAGGGTTTTTCCTTGGCCAGGTTGCATTTTCTATGAGAGACGCTCGTAAATCCTCGAGCAGCATCAGCGGCAAATTAATACGGCAAAGTGGGAGAAGAAGAAGGGAGAGAGGAGCGGGAGGGGGAGTCAGCAGCAGGCGGGTCATTCATTGTGGTCATGTAGCATCTTAGTTGCCATATCCCTTAAATGATGTACACAAAAAGAAGCCAAAGAGAGAGAGAGAGGGAAAAAGGCCAAACGATGTGGCCATAAATGGATCAACTCGCCGCCGTGCGCACCTGAGGCCACGCAGGATAAGCGGATGCTGCAGCAGCAGCACCAGGTCCAGTGGCAATAATAGCCAGGACAAAGAGTGCCGCCGTTTTATGGCCCAAACATGCCACGCAGCAGACCAGGACGGGGCAGGGCAGGGGGCAGGGCAACCCCACAAGGTTCGAGGGTCGCCGGGTTTGGGCTTCGGTTTCAGCTGCAACAAATCAGTGCAAGGATTTTTTTACGATTAACTGCGTAATTGAGTCGTTTCGCAGAAGACGCAGCACGGCAGCAGTGGCGTGGGCGGGGGGTTGTGCAAGGGGGTTGCACATGGCAGCAGGGCCGAGGGCGTGGCAAATTTAATTAAACTGTAATAAAGCAAATCCAGGCAGTCGCTAGCGGGACCCTTCGCCACTCCACGCTAACCGCTTGCCCTGCCTCTACTTTCACCCCTCCCCCTCCCCCGCCTCTGCTGCTGCGTGTAATGAGAGCTAAATCAGGCTTAAGCCACTCCTGCTCCCCCTCCTGCCACTCCTACGCACTCAACTAACCGCCCACAAAATTGACATGAAACTTGCCTTTGATAAAGGTAGCATCCCCCTCCCCTATCCCCTCTCAGGTTAAGGTAAATAATGCAATAGGCTAGCGCAGAAGGGGGGAGTGAGCTACGCCCCTGCGTTATGGCAAATTGAGGCAGATTTATCATCGCAGCCCGAGTGGGTGCCATAAAAAAGTTTTATGCTGAAGGTGAAGCGGAGAAAGAAATTGCGGATAAGCGTCAAGGATGTGCCAGGGAATGCAAAGTAAACAGATACAGATACAGTACATATACACCTACACATACAGTACCCTCACACACACACACACGCACACACTCGCACTGGCAGCCATATTGGCAGCGCCTTGTGGAACCGCAAAATGGCTGCTAAACTGACAAGCGAACTTTATTATTTTTTTTTCGCTCACTTTTTTTCTTATTTATACCGCATACCCCTCTAAAAAGTTTTCCAACACCGCCCCTGCCCCAGTGCCTTAGACGGCGACGGCTTAGGGCGCCTCAGTGTGTGTTGCAGGCTCAGTTGGAACTCGACAGGGAATGGGGGCAGGGTAGGACAGTACGCAGATGTTTTGACTAAATTGTGCTGTGCTTAAGACTGTCGAGTCCTGTCGAGCAGTAGATGAGGCATAAACGAAAGCGGAAACGGAAACGGAAGCGGAGGCAAAGAGATTTTCCAGTTCAATTTGCTGCGAAAAAAATGGCAAATGTGTTTATGCGCAAAGATGTGTGCGAAGAAAGCGAGGCAGAGAGCAGGAGAAAAGAGAAAGAGAGCAGAATAAAGACTACGGATGAGTATGGGGTGCAGGACACGTTTAAATCACTTGAAAAACTCTGATTAGCCCAACAACAGTTGTGCCAAAGCACATATTGATTGCATTTTAAGTCCTCTATTTGCCTTTTTCTCTCTCTTTTGTGCCTCATTCTTAAACGTTTCTCTTACGCAAAATGTACAATATTATCAGGCATTTGCTAGATCATACAACTTGCATTGTTTCTCTTAGATTACAGCACTCTAAACTATTTTCTCTGATTGCTTTCTACGCATTTTCGTAAACGTTTACTGGCAGCTTGAATTATCATCAATCTGCACTTCTAAATACTCATTATAAATACCCTGTAAATACAGTTAATTCTCTCAGCATTTATACTCATTTTCATTAACAAATGAGTCTAATTTTTTTTCTATTCTGGCTTTCTCTGCATATTCTTAAACGTTATAGATTGTCAAGTGAGCAATTTATTTGTATAAATTGATTTGCATAAGTTATCAGCATTTAAAATCAATTACAGCCTATTCTGTACACCTGATTCCCTTTATTTACTTTTCCACTTCCGCTTTGTCGCACAATTCGTAAACGTTTCTATATAATTACACGATTCCCAAGCAAAGCCCTGCAGCCAAGCCAAGTGCAATTGCCCTTAACGATCAATAAAAATCAATTCTCCCGTTTCTTGTATTCTTCCTCTTTCTTTCTGCATTTCTTCTCCCCTTCGCGTTTCGTAAACGTTTCTCTCCTGCAACTGCAAATTACACGTGCTGCCTTCATTGATTTAAATGTCCACACACACGCGCCGCGTACAAATCAAATAATTATCCATCAGAGAAAGCCGACACTGTCTCCAGTTCCAGCTCCATTTCGCCTCAAGCCCCTCGGCCAGAGCGACTTTCTTGCTCTCCTCTCCTCTTATTGCTCTGTTTTTTTCTCACAATTTTCGCTTTTAATTGCATTTTCCAATGCCAACAATTTTCGCATTTGATACGAAACGCAACGCAATTGCGCCGCATATAATTTCAGCACTTTGGCTCTTCATTACCTACGGCGCTAATTACTCATGAATACCGGGTGAGTGTCGGTGTCGGTGTCGGCGATTCGTGTGAATGCACTCGCAGTCTACAATTGCAAATGTGAATGCATTTGTGCATTTTTCAACACTCAAATGGCGTCAATTGTTCCACAGAAACAAAAGCAAAAAAGCACAAAAGCAACAGTCGCGTGTGCTCGACTGCATTATACCCGATATACAAATCTTAAATTTCTTCTATGTTTATGATCTGTAATTTACTAAATTTGCACAAAATATCAAAGTAGTATTAACTTATATACACAATAAAAATAAACGTTCTGGCTTAAGGATTACGCTTGCAACACAATTTTTACCGGGTACCAGATGACATGAAAAAATTCTAAAGCTTACTTTATCTACCTACAATAATAAGCCTTATTGTTAGCAAATTTGGTAGCCCCAGCTCTTCTAGTCCCTGAGATATAGTTCATCATACAAACACACTACTCTTTTCCGTTTTGAGTAACGGGTATAGAGCCAAACAAAGCAAGGAAAAAAAGCGCCAAGAAATTTCCGCTGTCATATGGCGATACAATTGCCGCTATATAATACTGTATTATGGTATGCTTATAGCATGTTATGGTATGGTATACTACAATACCAATGGGTATTACTATCGAGTGCCATTTGTGAAAACCTGTTAATTATTAACAATTTTGCCTGGGGGGAACCTGCGTGTCTGTAATTAGCTGCATTTCCATTGAAAAGCTGCTGCAATTAAAAAGAGGCCAATACACACACACACGCACACACACTCGCACACACACACACGCATCGATGTAAAACCGGCAAAACTTAAAGTGTTCAGTGCAAAGTGTTGCCAACTTAGCGTACAAAATTATGACACAGAAATCAACAGAGCACAAGAAGCGGGGAGAGGAAGGAGGAGTAGGGCAGGCAGGAAGAACGCTATATAAAGTCATATAAACGAACTGATGGACCCAGCACACGCTCCACTGGATGCCGTCGGAGCAGCAGGAGAAGGAAGTTGCCAAGTTGCCAAGCGAATGAATGCAAGAAACGAATACGTGAATACGAATACGAATATGAATAGCAATGCAAATACTACGCGAATGAATGGCAGAGAACTATTGCCACAGTTTCAGTTCTGCTCTGCAATTACGGTTAATTGTAGGGTTGCCATAATTGCACTGGCGTAGTCAATGCAGAATCGAGGGGGCCCCCCAAAAAGGTTGCAAAATGTGGGTTGCAGGTGAGAAAATGTGTGGAAATTAATTGAAAGTAAATGAAGTAGTACGAAAAGTTAAAGAAAAATAAGGAAAGCTATTATCTCTTATACTAGGCGCTTAAAAAATACCATATATCATCTTTAAAGGGTTCTTAAAATTATTTCTTTTGCTAAAAAAACAAATTATTTCAATTGCTTTTATAAAACTAAATAAGATATCAAAAATTACTCCCAAAATATTATATAATTACAGAAAGGGAGCGAATTGAGTTTGACATATGGTTGCAGTAAGTAAAATCGATATATTATACGAACGTGTATATGGCCATACTTATAGCTGACTCCATCACTCGTCAAACTTATTAAGTCCGGCACATTTACACACCCATATCACTGGCCATATACGAAGATAAATATCTACATATCTGTTTTTTTTTTTTTTTTTTTGGGCCCACACGCAAAGCACGACGCCATAGGTAGTAACCATAACACATTTTTCCACACTCGCCACGGTGCATAAATTATGGGAGAACTGAGAAAAATAATAGAGAAACGTTTAGTGCCAGAAATTAATCGAGGCACATTAATTTGGAATAACACACACACAATCGATATGAAGGCTCGATTAATAATCGAAAATCTCCGAGACGAAGGTTAACTTGCAGCTAAGAATGTGTGTGTGTGTGTGTGTGTGTGTGGGTTGCCACATTCCATGCGCAATATGCAAGCGCAGCCAACTTCACTTTACAACTTCATTTGGCGCCATCAACAGCTACCGCGACATGTCGAGACTTGTTCCACGCCCCGTTTCCCTTCCTGCAGCTACCGCTGCTGCTGCTGCTCGTGCTTGCTATAATTATGGCAAATTAAATGCAAAATGTGTTTAATCTCGAATATTACGTAGCACCCCGACAACATTAGAGTCAGTTGCAGTTAGCCTGCACTTTGATTGCTCTGTAAATTGGTTGGCTACCCTACCTGGAATACCCTACCTAACGCATGTACCATAAAAATATCCTACTTGAAATATCCTACCTATAAGCATGTATTATAAATATACCCTACTTGAAATACCCTACCTATTCGAATGTGCCATAAATTTATAGATGTAGCTGAAATAAATATATATACAGGGTATCTAAGTGCCGTTATAGCTCGATCGTTGCTTCAGACTGACTACGATCGTGTCGCAGCTATAATTATAGCGGTTCTGCACATTAATCAGCGTAATGTGCGATGTATAACTATAGGCAAAAACCTCAAGTCATAAATAGTTAGGTTAGGGGCGAACAGATCTTCAGCGGAAGACAGGGTGCTCTCGCCTGGACCACATTGATAAGAAGAGTCGAAGTGGACTTATTGAAAAACAGACTGCAAAAGAAGGGCAAGCTAAAGAGAGGAGGGAGAAGAGAAGGAGATAGGTAGAGAGTTAGAAGAGGGAAGAGAAAAAGAAGTGAGCCTAGAGCACTACAAGAGGCGAGTGGAACATTATGTCAAGACAATATTTTTATTGCCAGGTTAATTAAAGCAAAGTACAGCTGGCCAGCTGATGATCATACGAATGCAGAGGAGGAGGTACTGAGAAAGAGAGAGAGAGAGGAAGAAAGAAAGTGAGTACGAGAGAGAGGGAAATACAGGGAGTGTGGTAGGCTGAGGCAATGCCAGGGATCGTGCTCGATTTCATATAATTTATGGGCAACTTTACAAATCAAGCGAGAACATAAACAGTCTGCTTTGTTTTTTGGGAGTGTGTGAGAGAGAGAGAGGGAGAGAAAGAGAGCTATATATCGGCTCATCTGTCACTCCCCTCTGGCGTGCTGTGTGTGTTGGCATTTCGTGTGGTTTGGGCAACAATTGCAACGAGACAAAGCGAGACAATTGGCCTGCTCGGGTTGTGTGTTTGCTCGACTTTTATTACGTTTGCTCATTAGTGTAAATAGAGAAGGATCCTTTGTCTGCTGTATGGGTCTCCTCAGGGTCCTCTCTTGCCAAATTCACGTGAAACTTGTTTGCGGCTTTGTGCGCTCTATTGACACAGCTTGCCAAATGTCCAAATGTGGCTCGCACCCAGCTGAAAAGGTGTTAAACTGGCAAAAAGTCAAAACTCAACAGAGAATTGTGAAAAACTCAGAGGAATTCGCTGAAAAGCTGAAAATCATTTGACCAGCCCTCGCAGTGTGTACCGGTTGCACAACAATGCAACGGTACTTGAGCAAACAGACCCTATAGCATACCCCTCCCTCATATCTCATAGCTATACCTAACCGACAAGGACTCATTTATCATGTAACTAGCCCAGGAATGGAGACAATTGTTCTTGAAACCGTTGTGGCACGATCCTATGACAATCAGCTGTGGTTTGATATTTCGTTTGAGGTTTTTCTAATGATCGTGGCGAATCTGAAAGTGGGCATAGAAATCAATTGAATATCTGGAAAATTAAAGACACAACTTTTAGTTACTTCTTTCTTCTTAAGATCTCTATAAATAAAGAGGTGATCTTTTTAACAGTAATGAGACTTAAAATCAAAGAGATCTTTGAGATTTCAAGCATATTACCAGCTGATCTTTTCTTTTATATAGTTTAAAAGATGAAAGTTCTAAGAAATAATTATATAATTTCTTTATAACAGAAACTTGCTCAATTTCTTATTTTTCTTCTAAAACAGCTGAGTTCCCTAACTACGCCTCCAAAAAAAAACCGTCTTAAAACTGTTGAAAAGAATTATAAAATACAATTTATAATACAAGATCAGGTAGTTAGGGGACCCCACAAGCTGCAACTGGCACACACGTCTCTCGGATCCTAACCGAATCCATATTAAACGGTAGCTTCGACATAGGTAGAGTAGGGGGCACCCTTTGTATTAAAAGTAAATGAATTACGAAATTCTTTTTGAATTCATTTACAACTTCGCCTCGGATACCCTTTCCCTTTACTACCCTTGACTAAACGATCTTTATCGCATTGTCCTGCCCCTCCCCCTCCCTCGCCGTTTTGGGCGTTTGTTTTGACCGTAGCGAACAAATGAGGCTAATTTGTCAAAGGGTCGAGGGCAGCAGCCAAGAAAACTGTATGAAATTCACATTTGACAGGCATGGACATGCACGGTGCGTAGGCCTGGCGGATGGAGCTGGAGCTGGAGCTGGAGATGGATATTAATCCAAGCCAAGTGGTATTTCGATCCTGTCAACTTATACGCGGTAACAGCAGGCTTCAGAGCACGGGAATACCGTTTTTGGACAGTGATTAAGCGGGAATTAAATGTCAGATCGCTGCAGAGGAATGTTCTGCGGGGGAGAGGGCAGAAAGGCGATCCCCTTCAAATTGGCTAAGCGTGAAAAGTGGTAGGAACGTGTAGCATATACCTCGCTCACCCTGTAACTGTTATACCCGCTATACATGGCATAGAATGGGTATTTTAACTATGTGTTAAACACACCTCAAAAAAAGTAAATATTCCTCATATTCTCGAATATATAGTAAATTCTGTTTGTATGAACACCCATATATCAGCGACTATAAGAACTAGGACTACCAAATTTGCTGACATTATGTCCGACTAGTGCACCTAAGTTTTAATTTATTTTACAGTAGCGCCACGCCCCTAACGCCCCTATAAATCAATAAAAACCAAGTTGCCAGCCAAAATTCTTAATAATTTTAGAAAGCAAACTGGTTAAGCCATGGCTAACGGGTATAACACGCTCAACCTCATTTAATCGTAGCATTTTTTGGAATATTCTGAATATACCAAGTGAATAACACTCATGAATGCGATACGTCAATCAACGCAGCGTCAGCTTCTCCAGCTGCCAACTGGCAACTTGGCAAGCGCTAACAAAGAATTCGCGCAGCAGGAAAGACGAATAAAAAATAAATATCCAAAAAATGAAATGATTAAAAAAAGATTATAAACTCGCCATATACAGGCAGACAGACATATGGCATATATCTCGTCTCGTTCACTCAACTCCAACTTGGACTTGTGGGGCTCATTAAGCAGCCATGACGAATGCAAATGAAACTGATATATGACTCGGATCCGGGCTGAGCAGAAGACCCCGAGCCGAGCCGACCCCACTTGGCGTGCCGTGTCGTGTGGCTTTATATGGCAGCTTGACTGGCTTAACGGAGACTCTGTCTCGGACTCTGATACAGAGCAGACATATCTCTCTCTTCCCTCTCCCCTCTACGCACTACACTCTCCCTCCCTGCTCGTTTGGGTGGTCTCTTTGCTGATTTTAAGGTGACTTGGCGTGAATTTGTTAACTTTTGCTGCGTTGCTGCAGCTCTGGCGCTTCCCTCCCTGTCTCTCCCTCTCTCTCCATCTCTCTCCATCTCTCTCTTTCTCTCTGAGATCCGTTCCCAGCTGCAGCAACAGCAGCAGCTCCAACGGCAGCCGCAGCCAATCGGTTCGAGTGCCATAAATAAGCAGAAGCCAAATGTGGATCGTGATAGACAAGTTTGACCAAGAGTTCATGCGTGCGTAGTTCGGGAAATGTGCGAAAAATTTAATATGATATATTTTGCAAAAAATCTATATAAATCTATCTACCATAATGCATACCATAATGAAATAATAAACATGAATTGCATAAGAAGCTCAAATCCGAGGTTCTGAATTCCGTGATATATGCTGCAAATTCATACACTTTGCATACAATTAATGTTATTAAATCTTAAGATTTAGAAAATTTCAAAGGAAAGATGTGTGGAAATAAGGGAGAGCTAATTATTATCACTTTTAAATTATCAATTGTGTTTTTTAATATTTCTTAAAATTTTAAATTTCTCAGTTTGCCTCTATTTTATCTAAAAATGTAAAGATTTTAAAATCGTAATTTATTTAAATATTTTACTTGGCCCTCTGATTAAATGAAAGATCTTAGAGACCACCACACATAAGCGAATTCTTTATCAAGAAAACATTTTTAAAATCATTTACATATTTCTATATTTCATTTAGGATGTTCAAAAAGAGTTCATGATTTCAGCACACGCATAAACGCAAGTGAAACTCACTTAGCCGTGACAAGTCGACTCAAACTTGCAGGTTGCAGCTTCAATTAGCTCGTTGAGCACTCAAGTGCCTCACACACACACACACACACACACACACACACACAGGTGGCACATGGCTTAAGCATGCGTGGTGCAAAACTGTTTTCCCATCTCGAATGAGAGAGAGAGAGATAGAGCTTTCCTCGAGGAAACTGTCCAGTCTAATGCGGAAGACAGGGTGCTCCTAATGGACGAGCCAAACGGCGTGTGTGGCAACTTAATCAAATCAGGTAAATTGTCATAAACCAGGAAAGGAACCAAGGAGGGGGAGGGAAGAAAAGAAAGAAAAAAAAACTAATTTTGAAATGGATTTCGTACGCAGTTTTGAGCACAAATTGCCACAAGGACCGAGAGGACTCACAGACGACTTGGGTGTTTTATTTAGTTGTCTTGCGGTGTGTTCTATCTCTTTCTTCTTCTTGCTCCTCCTTCCTCTTTGTCCCACTGCAAATTATGCGAAACCATTTGGAAATTGAACGCATGACAGCATGTCCCAGAAATATAGCTACAGTTACCGCCCCCCCTCCCTCTCCCCTCTCCCATGCCGTATCCCTTCTTCAGCTACTTTTGGCCATTATGACATTGGTCAGCACAAAACTTGCAAGTCATGGAAATGACCATGTGCTTTGTCCCCCTGCCCCCCTTTTCCTTCCCACTCTCCACTCTAATAATAAAACAGGCAAGACTGGAAAAACTAATAAAACAAAAGTTTCTTCTTATTTTGGCCTTTTCTTTTCTTTTATTTACTTTCTGCTTGCCTCCTTTTTTTACCTTTTTATGTTAAATCACCGCAGTGGGCGGGAGAGAGGAGGGGGAGGGGAGCAGGGGGCCTACACACATGTGTCCTTCGTTGTCAGGACCAATAAGCTTGGCCGCAGGACAATTCGAAACTTGCGCAAAAAGGCAAGAAGAAGGGCAGCTGTCTGTCCCCCCTCCTCCCACGCCCCTGCTCCTCTCCTGTCCAGCCTGTTGTTTGTTGCTCGGGTTCGTGATTTGCTAAACTTATGAAATTACTTTACGTGTATCTCAGATTCACGTTCTCCCTCTCTCTCGCTCGCTCTCTCCCCTTCCCGCTCGCACTCACTTTTTGTGCCGTCCATTTGGTCAATTCCTGCGGCTGTCATTGTGCTATTCCGACGCCTTATCTCTTCAGGATTTACATACCATGTGGCTTGGCAAAACTTTTACGCAACTTCATATGTGGGATTAGGTAGGGGATGGATACGCAAGGGGGCTGCCTCACTAAAAAATGCCATAAATAGCAAATCACATTAAGTTTCACATAACTCCCCCTCTCTCTCTCCCTCCCTCTCTCTGCTCTTCCGTTCTTTGCATATCCCAACATGAGTCTCGAGATAAGCAACAACAACAGTCAAAGTTGCAAGTTTACGAGTTGCACGTATCCGACTATCCGACTTTAGACTAAACATAATCAAACTGCAGAACTAAACGAGGGAAAAAAAGAAAAAACTTTCATTTTCTTTTCGTATTTCCTTTTTTTTATGACATATTATATGATACTTTGAGGTTTGGGAGGGGGAAGGAAACTATAGTAAAAATCTATGGTAAACTGATAAACATATTGGGTAATTTGCTAAAATTGTTATATTTCATCTAGTTATACCCCTTGCAAAACCCATAACTCCGTTAAAAATCATCAGATTTCTTTCAGAGAGAGCATTTTCTGACTTATTTGGCATCTAGATTGATTCTGCATTAAAATATTGTGTAGCTAAAATTTTCGAAAATTTGTACCTACCATGCAGCTGGTTTTCTTAGATATCCCCTTGTAAGAACCTCATATGAACTTCTAAATCTCATAACTTTCTTAAAAATCATCATATTTATTTGGGGGAGTGCTCTTTCTTCATTATATGACTCCTAGATTGATTATACATTTAAGTATTATGCATCTAAAATATTTGAAAATTTGTATCTTCCATGCTTCTGATTTTCCGAGATATCTCTTTGAATAAATACTATACGAACTTCTAAATTTCATAACTTCCTTAAAAATCATCAGATTGTTGCTCTTTCTTCATTATTTGACCACTAGATGCATTCTGCATTTAAATATTCTGATTCTAAAATTTTCGAAAATTTTGACTATGGATGCTACTAACTTTCCCAAGCATTTGCTAACTGAACTTTTTAAAATTTAAAGTGATTTTGGTATCTGAAGTACTAAAAAGCAATAACTCTTTCTTTCATTGTTTCAGGGCTGCTAAATGGTTTCATTTTTCCCTCCCTCTTCCCTCTCTCTCTCTCTCTGTCTTTCTTCCTTTTTTCTTTCTTTCTTTTCTCCAGTTTTTTTCCATTCGCAGCTCAACGAGAGGATCCTGCTGGATACGCTTCTTTATGTTTTGCCCACACTGGGCACAATTTGCGAATTGACAATCTAATATTTCTACGCAATTTACGCAGCAAAGGTTCAGAAAAAAGAGAAAGTAGGGAGAGAGAGAGGAGGAGGTGGAGAAGGGAAAGAGAAGGCAGAGCCTGCGATTGGGCTTAATAAAAGTGCAGCGATGCGTTGCGAAAAAGCAGTTAGCAGTCAAATTGGCAGTAGAAACGGGACAGTGATTGAGAGGGAGAGAAAGAGAGAGAGAATAAAAAGAGAAAAAAGAGAGATGGCATTAGACGGGCAGAAGAGAGAGAGAGAGGGAGAGGGAGGGCAGACAGACGCTTAATTTAAACAAATATGTAATATTGACTACAAACGCAAGTGCAAATGTTGCCACGCTACGTAGCAAGGCGAAAGGAGAGGAGGGGGAAAACAGTGTGGCAAGGCTGGCAAGGATTACCAGGCTAGAGGACGAGGAGGGGGGAGGGGGCATCGAAAGCAAAGCCAAAGCAATTTGAAGCCAGAAAAGGGGTGTCACATGTGCCAAATGACTTTTGCGTGTGGAAATGACAATGATTTCTCTGTGTCTCTCTCTCTCTCTCTCTCTCTCCCCTTCCCTTCTGCCACATGTAGACAATAACGAAATGCAAACAAAGAAAGCAGGGGGAGGGGGAAGGGGCAGGGGAACCATATAGAGGTTCATTGAAAGCCCTGACATTTGCATTTGCCTGCCATATGATGTGAAGGAAATGAAATTCGCCAGGACGAACTTCAAATTAGTTTCGCCCCGAAAAGCGAAGGGAAATGATTAAGCTGGAGGCGCCACTCCGAGCCGGGGCACATAAAACTGTCACACGAGGCAGGCGACTTTACAACTTAATGCAGCAGCTACGTGCCACGTGTGGCAGCAGCAAACCGAAGGGAGCCCGCTGTGGCAAGAAGACATCGCACACACATCAATCACATCGAACTGCCACAAAATATAAACACGTCAAGGTGCAACTGGCATGCACCTGCAAGGGGGGGGAGGAGGGGGGGGGCAACTCCTTGTGGGCCTTGGCCAAAAGCGCGTTATTAGCCAAGTGAAGAGGCTGCAATACGACAAATTGGCATTGGCAGCTGTCTAAACGTCTCGCGCACTTTTCCGCGACAGCTTCACACGCTGCCCCTTTCTCCCCCCTGCTGCCAGTACCCTTCCCCATTCCCTACCTGCCACTTCCCCCTCTCAACCAACTGGAGACGCCATGGCAAACTGGCCAGACTGCGCGACAGTCCAGTGATGCCACATGTGGCAAAGTCTGTGCGCTAATTTGATGCTCATCTTTTCAGTTAGGGAGGGGGTGAAAAAGGGGGTAGGCGGGCAGACGAAATACTGTTTTTTGAAGATGACTTAATTGACAAAATGGCGGCACATATATAGCCAAAGAAAATGGCTAAAGTAGATATAAAGCAAAAGTCTGCAAATAGCTGGGAAAATTAGGAGAAAACTATATAAGATAGAAGTGAAAGATATGCTATATAGAATATAAGAAAAATGTATAAGAAAGAAGCCAAAAAGTGTTATATAAAAAATAGTGAACAAATATGATATGCTTGCTATATTTTAGGCACTCTTTATAAGATAATAATATCACCATATACAATCAAATTCTACGCAGAAACCTTTGAATTTAATTTCTTGCAAATTTTATTGATTGATATAAAAATGCTTTGTTATTTAACGAGTACAAATACATAGAAATAATATAGAGAATAAAGCATTTTTCTATATTTTATTTATACATTATTCAAGCTAGTTTTTACCCAAGAAAAAATACCTAAAACCTCAGTCAAATCGGCTTCAATCGCTAATTTTAATTCTATTAATTAGCCGAGTCAACAAAGCGTCAAAGAGACAATGCAACAAATCAAGTAACAACAATAAACCGAGTAACAACAATAACAAAATTATCTGAGTGCAATAGTAATTCCAGATGCAAACCCCATGCGGAGACAAACCTCCAGGCACGCCCTAATGGCAGCCCCATATCGCACATTTGCACTCGCACATCGCATGACAAGTTGAGATATTCCACAGCCAAGTGCGGAGAGTTGTGATTAAATAGAAAATATATAATAAAAATTATAATGAAAGAACACTAAACTAAGCTAGCCTACGCAACTGTTAAATACCCTGTAGAGATGCAGAGAGCTTCAATTTGCAGGAAACCAGAAATTCAAGCTAGAAATCACTTTAAAATCATTTAATAAAGATTAAAATATAAAAGAAAATGATATAGGCCTAGAAAGTAATAATATGTATGATTAAGTTAAAGAAATTTTAGTTTTGCAAAGTCCACTCAACTGTTTAAAAAGCGAAAGACAATAAAACTAATAATAAACTATATATAATAGTTTATTTTTTACAAATATTCACCCGTACCTTAAAAAATAATAAAATTCCTTACGAAAATCACATAATTTCGTATGATGACTGAAAGGTTAGACAGGTTAGAGAGGTAACCCTAAAATTACACATAATACAAACACTTTACACTATAATTACGAAAGGAACAACAATAATTACGTTGGGTGGGAGAGAAAAAAAGCGAACTTTGTCACTTGTATGGGGGCGTTTTCCCCCCTCTGTGTGTGTGTGTGTGCGAACTTAATTGCGATACTATATACATATATATAGCATGTATGGTATACTACCTTATATAGCCCATAGTAATGGATCGCGTGAATTTGCCAAAGTTTAGAGCTTCATTTTGTGTCGCGTTTTTTGTGTAGATTTTTCATCTCTCTCTTTCTCTCTCTCTCTCTCTCTCTTTCTCTCTCGTGCCTGCGGCTAATTGCAGTTGCACCTGCTACGAGGCTGGTTCTGGGTCTGGGCTGGTTCTGGGCTGGGTCTGGGCTGTGCCAATGGGCGTGTCACCGCCTACCAATTGAGCTATTTGATGGAGCTGCTTGCATGTCGCAGGCAAATACCCTGTAGTTGGTAAGGGAAGCGGGGGGATCGTGTGTATGATATAGTTAGATAGTTAGTTAGGTATTGCTAGGGATCGTACGATAAATATAGCTAGATAATCTGTAAAGCGTATATTAGCTGCTAGTCTCAGATAAAGCCTTAACAGGCTAACTTTACAAGGTATTTTGCTCTAAAATAGCCTGCTCTGCTCCTTCAGCCTTTCTGCCTGCCTGTACAGGGTATCTGCCTAGTCGTGCTGCTCATTTTTTTACCACTTCAGTTTGTCGTGATTGCGCCCAGCTCCGGCTCCGGCTGCCACGCCCTGCGACCATGTAATTTGCCATTGACAGGTTTCAGGCCTCCCAACATGGCGTCCTGCACACACACACACACATACTGAGACACACACACACACACAGACAGCGTCACATCCGCATCGCGTGCTGCATGTCAACGCGTGTGTTCCACCATGGCCGACCACGACGACGACCACGACGAGGCTGCAATTGTCGCGCCTGGATGCGATTCTAAGTGCAGCGCGGTGGCCATTGCCGGCAACCGCGTGTGGCGCAACCATCAAGTGGCACCATGCAACATATGATTAATTGCAGCAGGTCTGGGGAGGGGAGGGGGCAGGAGGAAGGAGGGGGGAGGCAGGAGCAAGGCAAGCAATGATTGGTTCTTGGTAAACATTGAACAGGCTCAGGCTCAGTTCCAGGCACAGTCCCACTCCCAGGCCAGTTTCTTCTACGTTTCCCAGCGTGTATCTCTGCCTCCCCCTCCCCCTCTTCCCCCCTCCTCCCGACTGACATTGGCAACAGGAACACTTCCAGGAACAGGCAGATCCCTGCGCCGTGTGATGACGCGGCTGCCAGACAAATCAGCGTCGCACTGCGATAACATCTTGCTCAGCCTCCTTAGCACACCTTGCCCTCTGCCACTTGCCCCTTGACCCCTTGACACCTTGCCTTCTGGCAGTCGTAGCCAGCGTGTCTATTGTCAGCTCGTTGTCCTTGACGATTGCGATATAGATCGCATTAATCACCCGCACAACAAAGACAACGCGCGCGTTTTGACAGACTCAACAATGGAAGAAGACAAAGGCGCAAATGGCTAAAGGAAAACTCAATTGAAACTGAAGGAAAAGCGGGGAAAACTCTAAAGGAAAACTCAGCTAAACTCACTAAGAATTCTTGCGACGTTTACGATCGCGCTGGGAAATTGGGAAAAGGTGCAACCTGTTCAAGGAAAACGTCGAGCTGCCCCCTCCCCCCTCTACCTATAATGCCTACACCTTGCCCTACCCGACTGCCCCTGCTCCCAGGCCGTCTTCCCCTTTCACAACGCCCCTGTGCGACGTTTTGTCTGGTTGACAATGCCAAAGATCGTGGCGTAGATCAGTGAGATCTGCCCCTTCCCCCTGCCCTCTGTGTGGGCGTACTCATTGGTTTTCCAATTGGATCAACAGCTTAACCCTTCACTCATATCTCTCCCCCCCTCCACCCTCTCTTGCTCGCTTTGATCTCTGCCGATCGCTTTGTTAATTGTGACTCATAAATTTCGTTGGCAAACGGTTGCTGCCACAGGATGTGGCATGCGGGCATTTTGTGGCCATTTGATGTGGCGCGCAATTACTGTATGAGCTCTGCTCTACCCCTCCCCCTGCCTTAGCTAGGCAGGAAACTGTCAGATACGCCAGATACGCAGTTTGAGATACAAATGTATCTGCAGCAGCTTTGCCTGTATCTTTGGCCATAAGAATTGTATCTTTAGCTGTGGCAGTTACTCCATTGCTCTGCCCACTCCCTCTGCTTCAGTCTTTCACTTCCCCCCTCCCCCTCGCCCCCTCCCACTCGCAGCTGTGGGCGTGCTTGATCATCAGCAATTTTAGCATATTATCAACGCATCTGTGAGCCGACAAAGTGTTTTCAACGCTTTCGGTAGTGTTTCGCTGCCCCCCTGCTGCACTGCCCCTCCCTCTGGCTACTCCTCTTCCTCCTCCTGCCCCTCTGCTCTCGTCTAGGCCTGCTGCTTCGCCTAGGGAGGCGTTACCCAGCTGGAAGCTGCAAACTGCAAGATGGAGACGCAGCCGTAGCTAAAGCTGCCTCGGCTACACTGCAAGAAATGCACTACTACAAGTTGAGATTTTTTTCTTGAATTTTAAACAACTCAGTCTACTTTTTCTCACAGTGTCTGCGCTGCCGCCCTGTCGATTTCGCTTCGATTAATTTTCGCATTAAGCTCGGCTACAGCTCCGCCCCCTTGCGCCCCCTTTTGCGCTGCAGTTGTGGGCGCGGTAATGAAATCAAATTAGACAAGTGTGCTCTGCCCTCCATAAGGCTGGGCTCCTCAGATTCCCGAAGATTCCGCTTCAGTTCCGGTTCCAGTTGCAGTTCCAGTTCGAGGCAACGCGCTGGTTAATTGATTTGTGCCGCGTTCAAGGATAATTGGCAAGGCGCAGCTGTCCTTGAGGGAGTGTAGGTGTGTGTGGGTGTGTGTATGTGTGTGTGTGTGTGCGGCACACACCTGCAGCAGCGACTCAAGGATGCACATAAAACTCAATTGGCCGCAATTATGTCAAGTTCTTTTTTTTGCAATCATCTTTTTGCGCAAAGGATTAGAGCAGGGGCGCCCTAAGAGATCTAGAGAGGGGGGCAGCTAAAGCAAAAAAATACAATTTGCTACGCAATGAAGCAGGGGGGGGGGCTGGGGCGTGGCAACGTCGCACATGTTGCCGCTTCGCTTTTGTTTTTCCTTTTTTTTCCTTCTGCCGCAATAAAATTGATATATCCGCTTTGGCTGCCCAAATATGGCCGCCATATGGACATGTCAGGTCCCAGCATATCCCTGCCGGCTTAGTTTCAATTTTTCCGCATTTTCCTCTATACCTTTTCCCCCGATTTTCCCCCGCTTTTCCCGCAGCTTATTGGCCATTTAGCGCACGTAAGCGAAAAAATAGTGAAATTTCTGCAAATAAAAACTAATGGCAGCACCGCAACAACAACAAGAAGATGAAGGAAGAGAGAGAGAGAGAGAGGAATAGAGCAGGGAACAACAACTGGGAACAATGGAAAGCAATCTGCAACATTGACTTGGTGTCATAATCCTCTCAAAGCGTAAACAAAACAAGACAAAAAAAAAACAAACAAATTTGAAATTTCGAAAACATTTTCTTCTTCAGCGATTTTGCGGATTTGGAAATTGGTTCCGTTTGCTCTATACGATACGATAGATGATATGATGCTATACTAGCATGTGGGTAGAATAACCTTCTTCTTGTTGTTGTTGTTGTGGAGGAGGAGGCGCCTCTTGCAACAGATTGCGGCATGTAAACAACATTTTGTGGCAAAAGAAAAACATATTTCAAATGAAGATATTGTAGTTAGATATGAGAATATTTCTAAATAGAGTATGGAAAGCATAGTAAGGCAGATATACAGCAAAATATATGCATGTAATAAGAACTTCAGTTTTCTAAGCTAAGAATTTACTTTCAATTCGAAAATGTTGTAGAATTAAAGAAAATATGAAACTAAATTGCATAAGAAGAAAATTAATAATAAAAGAATAATATTTAATTTAGTTTCCAGAAATTTCAGCAGTTTGTTGTCAATACAAAATCAAATCCAACATATTTCTGTTTCATAAGTGGAAAACAAGTCGCCTATTATATAAAATATTATTATTTTATTGACATTTAAGACTTTTGATTGAAATTTAAGTTATTTCTTATGTTTTTTCCCCAGATCTCAGTTAATATAAGAGCTAGAGGCAGTAAAATTGGCATGTAGTTTATGGTATGCCAAACGCATTTAAAATGTATTTCAAATATGTCATACCTATGGCCATAGCAATTAGTTTTTTTCTATTATTAAACAAAGTATTAGAGTCCTTACTCGCTGCCAAAACATGCACATAGATAAATAGATTATAAATCAGTGCTCTAAATTTCATTACAATCGTACCACATAAACACACGATTTTATCGTTTTTTCTACTCACAATCAACTTAAGCGTTTTTTCCTTCTCCCACCCTCAAAAATGACTTCATTAGGCGTGAAAAATGTTCGAAACGCGCCCATTGTAATTTGATTAAATTAAAATGAGTTTGAAATAGAAAAACAAAAAGAAAAAAACAGAACACACACGATTTGCCAATTTTTCATATAGAGAGGGAGAGAGGAGTGGGGAGGGGGAAGAGGGGGGTGGCATATGCAAATGAGGCAAAGGCAGCAAAGAAATCATTGAAAAATTGTCACCGACTCGCAGTACCCCTCCCGCTTTGACCCTGCTCCTACCCCTGCTAGACAACTCCTGCCTGCGCCCATGTCCTGTGCCTGCGACTCTGCCGCTGCCTCTGCCGCTGCCTCTGCCCACCATCAACGTAGCCATTAGTCGCAACCGCGAGTCGCATGCAAATGTAACCGCAGCTGGGCAGGGTAGAGGAGGAGGGGAGAGGTAGGGGTAGAGGGGGTAGGGGTAGAGGAAGGGGGAGGGGTGAGCAGTGTCGCGCATCCTGCAAGGGGCGCAGCTGATGAATTGTGAAAAAAAAGATGGCTGTATCTGTCGAGGCGCAGCTCGCTCTCTCTCTCTCTCTCTCTCTGTCTCTTCCTCTCTGACCTCCCTATCCCCTCCCCCTCTTGACTATAATTTTCTGCTGCGTTCACACGCCATCGTCGCATTTTTTTCGTTGCGCCCCTTTTCCTTTTTTTTCGCTTTTCTCTTTTTTCTTTTAAGTAAACATTTAAATTAAAAACATTTACATATGCCGGCTGTGTGTGTGTGTGTGTGTGTCAGCTGTGTGTGTGTGGGTTGCGCTGATATTCAATTACGATACAATTGGAGGGCGCGACAGTTTTCAGATAAACTGCGTGAGTTGTGGGCACAGTCTACCAAGAAAAATACCGTATATACCGCATATCGAGAGGGAGAAAATACTCCCTGTAAGTTATGACAGCAAATCAAAAATATAAAAACACACACAAGTTATAAATTGCTCAATATGTAAATTTTGGAAAAAAAAAAACTTGAAATTTATGAAGCAGATATATACGAAAGCTATAGATAAATAAATATTTGATATAGTATTATTTATTTATTGATATTTGTATTTATTATGTATGATTTATATGTTTATTTACTTAAATTATTTATTTATTGTATTTTCATAGTTTATTTTATATTTAAAATACATAATTAATATAGTAAATAATTAAAAGTATTTTTCAATATTTATTTCCCTATTTAAACTGCTCATTTAATAAATCTCTCACAAAATTTCATTATCAGCCCATTTAGTCCTTACTCAACTCACTCAATGCACTCGCTCACTCAGCTCACTCGCAGTTCCAACTCAACTCAGTGTAGAAAACACTCACTCACTCTCGTCACACACAGAAACTCACCACAGCGCAACGTAATGGAAATGAAACAGCAGACTGCCTCACTCACTACCTCACTCACTCACTCAGTCAGTCACTCAAAAAAATTGTAAATAGCCGACGAAATGTATAAAACACACCCCTCCCCAGAGCAAACACATACACACACACACACACAGCGAGCGAGAACAGCAGCAACAACAACAACAGCTAAGCAGACCAACTGTCAACAGCCTAAAAACAAAATGACGAATTTATGAACTTGTTTGCGCTCGCCAAAGCGAGACAACAACACTAAGCCGCGTCGCGTCGCAGCACACGCTCTCTCACGGCAACTCAGTCGGCTCAACAGCAGAGCAGCAGCAGACGCAAGTGTTGTCTCGCTCTGGCACAGCGTGAGAGTGTGTGCATGGGAATTCGAATTGGAATGAGCATGAGCATGAGTTATGTGTGTGAGTGCGCGCTAGCGACGTCGCTGCATTGGAATGCTGCGCTGTCGCTGCCTTTGTGCTGCACATTATGCTATTGCCTGCTCGCTTGCACGCCCAACGTCGCTGCCGCTGTCGCCGTTGCTTGCGGTTAACCGCTTTACGTTGCGTGCGAAGCTTACGTGAGCGCGCTGGCGCTGCCGCTGCAAAAGTTTTTGGCGCTGGCTGCGGGACTGCGTAAAGTTTGAGCTGCTGCTCAGTGCTGTCAGGTATTTTGCGCCCGCCGCGCAGAGCCGGACAGAGCAGCAGCAGCCCGACCGAGCAGCAGCAGCAACAAAAGTGCCTTAGCTCACGTTAAGTTCTTGTTTGTCGTAACACGCGTCACGTAACGCGCAGCGCGTAAGACTATTTTGAGCATTACGTAGCGTAGCTGGTGTTGAAAACTTACGCCGTCAGCTGTTGCGAGCGAGAGCGAGAGAGAGAGAGATAGAGAGAGAGAGAGGGAGCAGGGGGGGCCAGTTGCGAATGTTGCGTTACGTTACATGTGGCAAAAGCGCAAAGCAAATCGCAGCAAACTGAATTCATTCCACAGTCAGCTGTGCGACTGTCAAGCGGTCCCTCTCGGCGAGCGGCAGCAACATCGCGCGAACACATCGCACATCGCATAAAAACATCGCCAATTCTCGCGTTTACGTCGTGTGTGTGTCGAGTGTGTATGAAATGTGCAATTAACAGTTATTTTAATTCAAACTAACCTCAAATTGAAGAAGCAACGAAAAAAGAGGAGCAACAGTTGCAGTTGCAGTTGCAGTCACCGCAGCAACAGTTGCAGTTGCCGGCGTTAAAATGCTTCTCAGCCAATCGAATCAGCCGGCAAACACAAAGCCGCCACAAGCGACGCATCCGCAGGCAACGACGTCGCCATCGCCGCCACAAAGTCTCAAGGCGAAGCTGCAGCAGCAGATTGTCGCCACAGCAGCGGCAGCAGCAGCAGCAGCGGCAGCAGCAAACAGCAACAGCAACAACAATCATCATCATCCCCATCTGAATAATCATCATTATCCACTGCATCATCCTCATCCGCATCCTCATCCCCAGCATCAGCATAATATTTCGTTCGCCACGGATTTCTCAATTGCGGCGATTATGGCGCGCGGCGGAAACGCCTCGAGCAGCCGCGAGCCATCCGAGCGGAGTCTGAGTGAGTAGCAAAAGTAATTGAGAATCCCTCAAAGTTCCCCCAATTGATCCCCTAAAGCATCTCTTGATCTTGCCCCGAACTCGCCCTGCCCTGCCCTGCTTAACACGAATTCGCCGCACATCTCTATTAGTTGCAGGCACAGTGGGATAAGTAGCTAATTTTGTAGATACTTTATTTAGGGAGAGAGATTTGAGAGACATATAGAGAGAGACGCAGGGTGTAGCTGTAGCTCAGTTAAATTGTATTTAAATAGTTAAAAGATCCAATACATAAATCATTATAGAGATCAGTTAAATTAAAAATAAAATACAGCATGAGGTTCATAAGGAATTTTATTATATTATATTTCTGGAAAATATGTTATTTATTTCACAAATTCATAATTTACTCAAGAGTTTTCAATAGATCCCATAAATATCTATGATTAACAATAACTTTTTTAAAAATATACCATATTTAATGTTCATATTTTCAAGAAATCTTCTATTCAAGCAAATATTACAAAGAACTTACAATAAACTATCCAAAATCAGCCTATATACATACGTTATTATTGTACTCAAATTTAAAAATAAAAAAATACATTTTCTACTCTGTATTTTCTCTTATGTTCTATGCTTGAAGTTATAAAGAACAGCCCAGTAAAATTTCAGTTTTTATGGCAGATCTTAATTCCCGTTTACGATCATAAAGTTCCCCAACTTATAAGCAAATTATTCTTCGCTGATTTCATCTAAAATGCTCGAAATATATTCTATTGCCATAGAGTTCCATAAGTTACGATATTTCGTTCCATTCAAATTTCAACAATCTGTGAAGGTGTGAAGAGATGCTTTTGAAGACCCTATTTCATCGTTAGAATATTTAGTGTCCATATAAATTGATGAGTGCAAAGATCCCAAGATATTCTATCGGATTTTATCAATTGGGATGATTTGATTTAATTTAATTTAATCAATTCTTGAGTTTTAATGCCGTTACGCCTATAATAAAATTCGAACAGTTCGATCATCAAATATGAATGCAAAATTTGAGATTCTTATGAGTTTCGATAAGTGATAAAACTTTGAATGGCACGATAATTTATTATGTTTTATTATTGATATAAACCAGATCTAGATCTTTCAGATTGTGTAGGTGTAGGTTATTTCAGTTTCTATAGCATTATTTAAGTGGATAAACATATATTATAAAAATATGAGTTTGTATTCAGTTCACTATGGAAAGAAATGGCAATTCAGCTATAAAGAAATTAGAGTGGGTATGTAAAGAATATACCAGAAATATGTTGCCTATAAGAAATAAATTAAATTATTTACTCACCCTGAGCTTTACATATTTTTTTCAACACATAAAGTAGACAGAAAATATGGTTTCTTGAGGTCCGTCGGTAAAGTATAAATTGTCGGGGTACACTTTGGTGTAACAGCTGAAAACGATGAAATTTCAGAAGAAATTTTAAATATAAAATCAAAAAAATAATCATAGTCTTTCGATTGTTTTGATCATTTAAATAAAATAAATTATAAATTATTTACTTATATATCATGTGAGTAATTCTCAACAGATATAGACATATAGTTATCAGATTATATTTAACACACAATATAAGCAGTAATAATTAAATTAGTAAATTATTAATATTTGAATTAATTATTATTAATTTCCCTCAAAGTATTTCCCACAAATGATTAGTTCCATCATCGCATCGAGTGAATATCATATTATTTCTTTAGCCTTAATTGATTAGTCACATAAAATGTTTATATACTTATCGATTGTTTTTCGTATCATTATCGATTACTTATTGTCTGCGCACACATGAATTTAGCTAGAAAATTGATTCAGCTACCTGTCTCTCTCTCTCTCTCTCTTTCGGCCAGTTATGCAGGGGGGCAGGGGGTGAGGTTATGTTGCAGTTGGCATTGTGTTTTTTCCACACACACACAGTGACACACACACACACACACACACACCGATAAATTGCAGGTTGATGACAATGCACCCGTTGATGACTTGATAATTGCGGCAAATGCGCGCGGCAATAAAATAATCAAATCCCATTTCGATGCACGGCATATGCCATATGGCAGGGGCGTAGCATTAAGGGGGCGTGGCTGGCTGTCATGACACGCACATGCAGTGAGAGAGAGAGAGAGAGAGATAGGCATCTGCAACAACTATTTAGATGCCATAATTGGCTGCAATCCCCCTCTCGCACCCCCTGCCCGCCTACGCCCCTGCACAGTCAGCGAAAAACAATTCAAATGGCAACAACAGCAGCAACAATTGCTACAGTAACAGCAGCAACAAATTAACATATGCAACTGCAAATAAATTGAAATCGCAGCAGCAGCAACACTCACACCAGCAACATGTTGCTGCCACTTGACAACTCTCTTCGCTCTCTCTCTCTCACACTCTTCCTCTTTCTGCTGCAGGTCCCCTCTCTGTGGAGCGTTACTCCACGCAGGATGTGGACGATGATGTTGATGTCGACGTCGTCGATTGCAGCGACTCGGAGACGCCGCCGGCGACAGCAACAGCAGCAGCAGCAGCTGCAGCGGCAGCAGCAGCAACGGCAGCAGCAGCAGCGGCGGCAGCAGCAGCAGCACAGCATGCGCAGGCACGACATGCATTGCGTGTTGCACAGCAGCAGCAGCAGCAACAACAGCAGCAGCAGCAGCAGCAACATCGACAGCAACAGCAGCAACCACAGCCCCCGCACAAGCAGCGCCAGCAGCAGCACAACAGCAACAGCAGCAGCAGCAACTGCAAATCGAGCAGCCATCGAGGGCGTGTTGCCACTGCCACACCAACAACAACATCAGCAACAACAACAACAAATGTTGCTGCTGCCGGCAGCACGCCCTCACCACCGCCCCCAGGCGGCGGCGGCAGAGGCGGAGGCAGTCCCAGCGAGCCGCAGACCGAAGACGAGCGCCTGTCGCCCGAGGAGCCTGCGCAGGTAACGAAACCACGTCACAAAGTTAGCACAAATCCAATTCGCGCCTGCAACACACGAGCAACTAACCCGCAACACGCCCCCTCTCTCTCTCGCCCCCTTCTTCTCTCTCTTTCTTGCACTCCCTGCAGCAGCCCACGCCCAAGATACTCGGCTCGTGCAATTGCGATGAACTCATGCCCCTGCAATGCCACCTGGAGACGAAGGAACTGTGGGATAAGTTCCATGAGCTTGGCACAGAGATGATCATCACCAAGACGGGCAGGTGAGTGACAGTTGGGGGGAAGATTTGAGGTGTTATAAGGGGGAATAAGTAAAGAAAATATATCTCTATTATGAGATGGGCACGGTCTTTAGATATGTGTGATATATATGTTTAAACGAAGGGAAATTCTAGAGAGATATGTTTAATTATGATGCTGACTCCACTAGGCAATTCCTGTTTTACTGCCTGTGGAATTGCATTAGATGTATGATCTTTTGTATATAAATATATTATAATATTCTTGATATACATGTGAAATTTCTTAACAAACGCAGGATATATAAGGCAGTTACAAAGGTTTCAGCTTAAGGGAATAAAATAAAAAGCTATAATTAGTTAGACTGTTTTTTGAAGGTGCAGAATGTGCAGGAAAGTCAATTATGTCCATAAATAGACTTAAATACAGGCAGCATATCAATAAAATTAGTATACACAATGTTCACATGTTAATAACTTTTAAAATACCCTACATATTCTTATGATATTTGGTGTACTCACTTATTATGATATTATGTAAATATACTGCAAGTTTCATAAGAATCGCTTGAGCTATACCCAAGTTACAAGAGTTCTGGCAATTAAGGGAGTTACAAAGTAGATAAAAGTACTCTATACTGATCCCAACTAATACACTCTCATCATCTCAACTAATCCAACCAACATACCCACCACAGATATTCCCCTATTCCCAAATGTCATGTCTATATCCCTCTTATTATCCCTTAAGTGCGCCCCTGCTCAGCTTTCCCTACTCGCTCTCTCTCTCTCTGCCGCTGCGAGGCACATGCCACAGTCGATTGTGCCCCTGCCACGCCCCAACAATCGGCACTAATCAGACACTCAGTACAATCAATAAACGTGAATACGCCTTTCACTCAAACGCAAATCCACATTCATTCACTTATTCATTTGCGGCTATTCACGACATTCATGAGACCGCCCAAACAGAGTTAAGTGCAAAATATCAGCAACTTTTTTTCGGTTAGTTTCTCATTACGTGCCACGCCCCCCCTCCCCCGCCTCCGCCTCTGCTTGATTGACATCGCCTTTTCGATTTTCGATTAGCAAACTCGATAGGCAAAAAAAAAAAAAGTAAAAGAGGAGCCAAAATTGGCAACTGCTGCTTGTCAGCTGTTTGCACACACACACACAGGCACACCCTGTATCACACGCACACCCTGTCACACACACACACACACACACAGACAGAGGCGGCCCGCTTAAACGACTTTTCATTCGCAACTCAACAAAGTCGACTTCAAAAATTACTTGACGATTTTCGTGCGAATGTCGTGTAAAATGAATGCCAAAAAGAAGAAGAAGAACAAAAGGCAAGTGAGAAGCGATATCTTTCATGACTGACTACAGCATACCCTGTAGATGCAGAGAGTTAAAGAAAATTAAATATAATTAACTGATGATGCAAAGTAGACAAGCTTGTGATTTGATATACTCAGTTGTTGCTGTATATCGACTACATAATACCCTGCATTGAGTTAAGAATTCTGTAAAATATTACGAACAACACTTGCATAAATTCAGAATTTTATTTTACAGCAAAATACCCTGTATTTTAATAACTTACAGCCATAAAATACTCTGTATTTCAATTTTTAAACGTTTCTCGTAATCTAGAATATACAGAGTATCGAGAGTATCTTTCTTTCTATTTTTTTCTGCATATAGTAACACTTATTTTATATTTTCAATCAAGCTTCCCCATGCCTAGCCTATTACAGGGTATATACTGTATTTTAATATTGTTTAAATACGTTTAAAAGTTTCCAAGCTTTTTCAATCACTTTAGTTTGTTTGTAACTCGAACTATAACCAAGCTAGCCCACTACCCACTTTATTTACAGGGTATCAACAAAGTCTGAAACATAAATTTGAGCATAGCTATTGTTGTTGTTGTTGCTGCTGCCTCAGTTCTTATGCTGATGACATGCGAAATGCGCATTAGTCGACTCGCGCTATAAGGCATGGGTAGTTAGGAACTGGATTCCCTTTCTACTCTATAAAGTAGTTTTTTGTTTGCTTGGCAACTGTGTGTGTGAGTGTGAGTGTGTGTTGTTTACCCCTTTCGCTGTCTGCCCCCTTCTGCTGCCTACGCCTCTGTCTTGCCACACATTAACAAATTTACTCCTTGGCCCCCCTAATGCTCTAACACAGCGTCGCACAGTGTATAAATTGCAGTGTAATAGCTGCCGATTGTCGCGCTAACAACACATTTGCATGTCCTTTCATTCCCTGTCTCTTTCTTTCTCTCTCTCTCTCTCTCTCTCTCTCTGTGAGCTGCGCCCTGTAATTAGCCCGAAAGGACTGCGATGTCGATGCCCCGCGACTTGATTATTTACATTTGTGCGGGTCTGTGAATAAACCCTTTCGCGCACCCGATATCCATCTCTATGTCAGCACATCGTTTGCCCAGCGAAAGAGACAGACAGAGAGTGTGAGAGAGAGAGAGAAAGAGAGAGACTAACGGCTTTCAATTGCAGGTTTCATTGCCTGCACTGAGTGATACCTTTTAAATTGCTAAAGTACAGGGTACTCGCCAGCCAAATGCGCGATTCGTGACAGCCGGCGGTTTGTAACATTTGTTTACAACAACACGCCAAGGCGACAACTCTACAAATCTACACTAGAGATCTAGAAATCCAGAAATCTCTCATGTAATACGCGAAAAAAAGGTTAGAAAAAAGTGCAAGCTGCAATTGAATGGGAATGGAAGAAGTTTAGGTTAGTTTAGAGTAGAATATTTAGGGATCATTATGTGCTCTATAAACCTGCAGGAACTTAAAGAGAAAACTCTAGAAATCTATACTAAAGATCTAGAAATCCGGAAATCTCTCATGTAATACGCGAAAAAAAGGCTGAAATTGGATGGGAATGGAAGAAGTTTAGCTTAGGTTTGAGTAGAATATTTAGGGATCATTATGTGCTCTATAAAACTGTTGGAACTTAAAGAGAAAACTCTAGAAATCTACACTAGAGATCTAGAAATCTCTCATGTAATACGCGAAAAAAAGCTAAAATTGAATGGGAAAGGAAGGAGTTAAGGTTAGTTTAGAATTGAATATTTAGGGATCATTATGTGCTCTATAAACCTGTAGGAATTTAAAGATAAAACTATATTTTTTATCAGTTTATGTGCTTAGAACTTCTTGAAATAGAAATACAACAAATGTTATCAGAATACCTTAGTAATTCCCTATCATTTGAAAGGAAATTTCAAAGCCTACTCCCATCAGAGGTCCAAACCAATTGAAACTCAGTAGACATATAAACAACTTACATATTGTTCATTCCTTCAGTATATCTAGAGCCAAAACGTAGAGCAAAATTAAAGTGATTCGAAAATGTTTTTCCAAGTTGCAAAATTAATAAAATATGTTTTTGGCAATGAAAAGTATTGCCAAAGTATGAAAAATAAATTAAGGATGCATGGCAAGAGTTGCCAACTCAATGTTGGCGTAAAGAACAGCGCGATAAGGTGTGAAAAATGCGTAGGAAAAAGTCTGGTGAAAACCGCAACAACATGCCAGAAAACACAGAATGATTTACGGCGTGAGGATACTGAGAGTGCGAGCAAAGTGGGAAGAAACGATGCCAAAGATCTTCCCATTGTTTTTACCTGTTGCTCCTGCGGTTCCGATGGCTCCGATATCGATTCCCATCGATTGTTCAGTTTCGTCTTGCGGTCATTCAGTTAGAAATACACACACACATATATATACATATCTCACGTGGTTTTGGATTTTGTCACGCTGTCAGCGGTTTTCAAGCCACAAGCAGCGGCGGTTTCCCGACAAGACAATGGGAGAGAACAAAAAAAAAAAAGAAAAAGAAGTCACAGGCGGCCTAATTGTGCGACCAGAAGCAGCGGGTGGCAATCGGAGAGAAAGAGAAGGGTGTAGGTATACGATATAGTAGAGAGGGCGATACGATCGTAGCTGGAAGTCGTCTAATGTTTGTCAATATTTTAGCGACAACTCTTCACGCATGTTAGGCAATTGTATTGCCATCTTCTGCTAGGGATAGTCCCGGACCCGAACACGGTAGCCGGGCGCGTCGCGAATTGCAATTTTCATGCCTGGAAAACAAGCTACTCCTCGCTACTCCTCCTCAACAGCAAAGGAAAATGGAAAATTTATTAAATTTCAGTCAAGAAAAACAAACAACTTCATTAGAATGTTTTCCAGGGCAGCTGAAATTCGAAATGAAAAAAAAAAAACATTTATCATGCGAACGACAACAATGAAACAAGTTAATCCCCCCCCTCAAGGAAAGGTGCAGGATCAGGGGACATTAAAAGCAGCCCAGCAGGCTGGACTACACTGCGAGAAATAGTTGAGTTGCACGATAGCTAGAGACAAGCTGAATATATATGAGCTGAAGCTGGAATATAATATAGAAATACCTTAAAAGATGATATTGCAGTGCCTTGGAAAACCAGACAGACAGCGTGAATAATAGAACAATTGTAAGATGGAAAGACAGACAGACATAAATCGAAACATATAATTGATAACAGATTTAAAAATTTAAATCTATACTATACATAATATTCTATAGATATTTTGATAATTTTTTCACTTTTTTGACAAATTTTCACAGAAATTTCATAATGTAAATAATTTTTGTTTTTTGTTTATAAAGAAATCCTTCAACTTTTCAACAATTTTTTCACATGCAAATGGATTTAAATTATTCGTTAAACATATCTACAAAATATCATACGCTTTTCTCACAGTGTAGCTTACCAAATTATGAATTAATTAAACAATAAAATTATAAATAACACCGAGGGGGACCGGGGGGTATAACAACATTGTGCTGCGCATCATATATTTTTACAAGATAGTCGATAAGATCGCATTTTTAGAGTTGCAACCAGTACAGGGTTGCAGCCGTACAGGGTTGCTCTCGGGAATTAGCATTTAGTTGCATTTATTAACTCCTCTCTGCTGTCGGCCTAATTTGCTGGAACTAAGGTGTTGATAATGAATACGACTCCGACGGGGGGTGGGGTGGGGCCTGAGGCAGGAAGTGCGGATAAGTTGCGGTCTATATGCTACGCCCGGGGGCCAAAACGTGTACGAGAGAGGGGCGAACGACTAATTGGGCGTGGCAAGAAAGCTAATTGAAAGTCCGAGAGAAAAACAAAATTCGAATAAAGGGAGAGTGGCAACCCTGTTCGGGCAAATGGTGTGTAAACTTCATAATTGTAACCTTTGGCACCTTGAGCAGCGACCAGGAGAGCGAAAGAGAGAGAAGGGGAGAGGAGGGAAAGAGTGGGAAAGCGGAGTGAAAGCCATTTCCCTAATTTTCCCATAAACAAATACATAAAATCCACACTTGGATCGCATAGCAAAATAACAGAAAATAATAAAAAAAAACAGCAGCAGCAGCAAACTGCTTGCCACGCCCATTGCCGCCACCTACACGCCTTGAGGGGGGAGGAGGGGCGGCAATGGGAGGCGGAGGCGGTGGTCGCGCCGCGGGCAGTTGGAACGTTCGCTGAGTTGCGGCTCATAAAAATGTGTGTGTGCGAGAGTGTTGGAAAATGATTTACGACATTTCCGCTGGCAGCCAAAAAGGGGGCGCTACGCTAGCTGGGCGTGGCAACTCGTACCCCTTTTGCATTTGGCACTTTCACACATTTATGGAAACATTAGCGAGCACATCAAAAGTGTTAGAAAGTTTCCCGAGAGCTGCTGCAGAGAGAGAGAGAGAGAGGGGGAGATTCTTGCTGCCAGAGTTGCCATGGTCAAGCTCGAGTAGCTTGAGCTGCACAGATGCCTGGCTGGCGATAAGACGCAGCACGTTAAATGCCCGCTAATTGTGGCATGCAACCTGCTGCTGCTGCCGGAGACAATGACAGTCATTAGCTGTGCAAATACGCGACAACCCTGGCCACTTTCGCAACATGGCTGCCAAGTGCAGTGCAGTGCAAACACGCCCACACGCCCTCGCCTCGCCTCGCCTCGCTCTGCTTCTCCTTCCCCTCTCACAGTGGGTGCAGTCTGCGAAATACTGCAAATATACCGCATATATACCACATATAGATCTAAATTTATAGCCGACTTGACATTAGAGAATTGTTATTAACAATTATCCGTCTCTGTGTTCTGTGTTAAATCTTTTATGATTCGCGTGATTTATGACTTTAATAACAAAATGCTGACAAGATTTATCGATCGTTTTGCCAAAGATCTTAGAAAAGATCGGGCAAATAAACGCTTTAGTTGCATCGAGGCATATACTGAGTAATAATGGATATTAAACTGATATAAAACAGTAAATATATTATAATACAAGTGATTTTCAAGTAGATAAAAGATGAAAGGCACAGAATATTGAGAATAATGGCATATAAATACTAAAAAAAAATACTAAATATAATAATTTAATACTAGATAATTGCAGAGCAGCATTATTATACGTTGCTGAAAATATAACTATATATAACTATGATATAAAATTGTATAAAAATGAGATCAAAAAGACATGATAAGGTTTTCATAATGTTAAAGGCATTTTGTGGCTATAAAATACTGAAAACTTAAATATAAATAGCTAAAAAATCAAACATAATTACTATAAAATGAAAATATAATAATAAAGTAGCTAAAGTGCAATGTTTTTCAAGTTTGGAAGCTTAAGAACATCTACTTATCGTTTATTTCCCAGATTTTAAGAAAATAATCGTATATAACAAGTATTAATTGGTTTTTTTTTATAAAATATCACTCAGTTTTCATTGAAACTATATCTAAATAGTTTTTTCTAATGCCCACACAAACTTCAGCCACATATCATTTCATATCCTAGACTTTTTCTCCCCCTACAAAGTGTGCCTTGTGTATCGTTAATTAGTGTATTATTATGACAAATGTTGCAACATTTACAACTCAACTAAGGGCAGCACACACACACACGCACACACACACCTCACAACACACACACACACACACACCTATAGAGGTATCAGAAAAGCGAAACCACAAGACAAATGACTGAAAGAGGGCTGGGTCATTAGCGTCATTTACACTTAGCTGGCCACAGCGACAACACTGCAGAGTTGTCGCTTTTCCTAATGTTTTGTGGGGTCAGGCTTGCCCGGCCACGTCGCGGAAATGTGTCAAAAACGTGCTAAAAGTCATAAAATTAAATATGCGTCTTATTTACATGCGACAACCCTCGGCCCGAGAGCAATAAAAAAAGAAACAAAAAGAAAACACGATTCCGTTCAGTTTTTTTCTATTTTTGGGGGCAGCTTTAGTTTTGCTTTTATTTTTATAGATTTCATGGCACCCTAACATGTTCCCAACTTTGGTCTACTTTCAGGCGCATGTTCCCCACTGTGCGTGTCTCGTTCTCGGGCCCCTTGAGGCAAATACAACCACCGGATCGCTATGCTGTGCTCCTGGACATAGTTCCCTTGGATTCCCGTCGCTATCGCTATGCATATCATCGCAGCTCGTGGCTGGTGGCGGGCAAGGCGGATCCTCCGCCTCCGGCACGCATCTACGCCCATCCCGATAGTCCCATCAGTCCGGAGGCATTACGCAAGCAGGTCGTCTCCTTCGAAAAGGTGAAGCTGACCAACAACGAGATGGACAAGAGTGGACAGGTGAGTGAGGAGAAGATATGGGAAAGAAGGAGCAGAAAAGAAGGAGGAGAAAGGTGGGAAAGAAGAAGCAGGAGAGGAAATAATACTTTTCTTTCAAATATAAATCAATGTGAGAAGCAGATCTCTTTAACCAAGATCCGGGAGAGTAACTGTCTCTAAACTATGGATATCTTTAGCCTTTAGTTTCTAGCTTTTATTGCGCTAATCGCCTGCAACTATTTCCCGCTGCGAACGCGTGAAAATTCGCGCAAGATTCCCACTTATTATCGAGCAAGAAGGCACGCTGCGTGTCTCTCCCTCTCTCTCTCTCTTTCACCTTGGCATTCATCCTGGGTACTCGCAACATTTATGAATAATTTAGTCAGAGACAAAGGCCATAAAAAAGAAGCGGGCTGGCATTGTCTACTCGCGGTCCAGGGTTGCCAACATACGCGAAATAAGCTGCCAGGCAGGCGAGCGAGCGAGGCATATGCAAATTCCGTAAAATGAATGAAAATTGTTGGCAATTTGGTGGCAAATGCAAAGGAAACAGGCAGCTCTTTCTCAGCCTCTCCCCCCTGCAACCCTCCCCCTGCAGCTGAGACAAAGAGCTGGGCCTGGTCAGGGCCAACACAGCATGGAAAACATCCATGGAAAGTGGCGACGCTCTGTTTACGAGTCAAGCTACCGTTTTTATCGCCACCATAAAGGATGCTCCTCTCTCGCCAGGCGAATGGGAGTAGAGGAAGACGACGACGACGAAGAAACCGTCAAAACAAACACCGACTACTTTTTATTGTTGTAAATTTTTTATAAGAAAATCCCCCAACCCCATTCGCAACCCCAATAACAAGTGAGAAATAAAGAAAACCCTCTACTCTTCCTCCTTGCAGGTCGTGCTCAACTCAATGCATCGATATCAACCACGCATCCATCTGGTGCGTCTGAGCCATGGCCAGAGCATACCCGGCAATCCCAAGGAACTGCAGGATATGGATCATAAAACCTTCGTATTCCCGGAGACCGTATTCACGGCCGTGACGGCCTATCAGAATCAATTGATTACAAAATTGAAAATCGATTCGAATCCGTTCGCAAAAGGATTTCGCGATTCGTCGCGTCTCACTGACTTTGATAGGTGAGTACGAGAGAGAGATCCAAAAATAAACCCAGCCTAGTCCCAACTCGAGAGCTACGAGCTATGCTGGTATTATGGTAAAAAAGTAGTTTGACCCTACACAAGTTTACGACGCTCGTTTGCTGATTTATGAGCTCATTTACGATGGGGTCACGGGAACGGGAACGGGTACTCGCCCAGAGTCACGGGTAACGAGTCATCTAATCTAAGCGAACCCAAACAGTAGCTGATTAGCGAAAATGTGTGAAACTTGCAGAGATCGTAAAAAACTCAAGCGTTATCGAAGAGTTTCAATTGGGAACTGTTTAAACTGGAGCAGCAGGGATTTTTTTGCGGAAGAAACTCATAGAGGGTTTTTCTAGAGGGTTATGGTAGATTTTTAGCAGTGTGAAAACGTGTTAGGGAATTCTTTTTAAGTTGCCGACTTGGGGAGTGAGCCCTAGTGCAATTTAGGCTAGATTTTACACTTTTTCTATGAAGTTATATTGGCTTAAAATCGATTTAAAATTCTTAAGATTGTCAGTACTTTAGAGACCCTCTTTAATTTCAATACTGACCTATTTAACTGTACATATAATTTTTTTAAAATTTCAGTTTTATTTTATTAGATTTGATATAGAAATTTCCAAGTACCCTATTTATTTTCTGACAATCTTTCGTCTTTCAAATAATTGCTTTGGTTTTTTAAATTTGTCTTAAAAGTTCTTATAAAATATCTCACTCTACTTAAGCACTTTTAATTTCTTTAAATAAATATTGTTTTTTTTTTCTTAAAAGTACTTAAAAACATTTTCAATATTCCCTCACAGTTTTATAACTTGTTTTTATCTTCATATTCTTTATTTTTATATTCTTCCAAATTCTTTAGTATTATTACCAAATACTCGTATTTCAATATGTCTCCCATTAATATGCTGTCATTCTCTTAATAATTTAATTATAATATTCATTACTTGCCATCCCTCTTTCTCTCTCTTCTCTCTCTCACACACATAAATTACTCAATTAGCATATGAGCTGAGAACAGTTAGATCATTTTTCGAAGGTATTTGCCACTTGCCAATGCGGGCTCAGCTTGTGCAGAAGGTTCCTTGAGGGTTTCTTGAGTTCTGAGGGTATTTTTTTTTGTAGGGGGAGCCCTGCTCCTTCCTCTCTCTCTCTCTCTCTCTCTCTCTGCTTTGTGCCTCGTTTTTGTTGCGGGCCAGCAACGAGTTGAGAAAAAGTGTTGCAAGGCGGCGGCTACGTACGCTATTAAGACGGCAAACGCAGCCGGACAGGCAGCAGCAGCAGGAGGGGGCAGGGGCAGGAGGAGAAGGGGGAGCTGCGAGAGGAGTTTTCAATGTTTTTAGCCGGCACGGCGGCGTCTTAAGTGGCGTAAATTACAGATCGGCGCTTTTAACTTTGAAGCCGATTCGTACATGAAATGAAAACACGAAAATAATGAGTGAATGTTGTTGTTGTTGTTGTTGTTGTGCCCGTTGCTGCTGTTGTTGTTGTTGTTGCTGACGTTGTTTAGTGTCGGCAATTGGCAGTTACTTTCAACGTAATTATGTTATTGCTCTCTGCGGTGCCTCCGTGCAGCACCAGCAGCAGCAGCAGCAACAAGTTGCCTGCCCCTCCCTCCCTGCTCTCTTCCACTCTCACTCACTCTCTGTATCTGCTCTCTCTCTCTCTCCCACTCTCTCTCGCAGGGATCCCATGGACTCGTTCTTCTTCGATCAACACATGCGCGCCGCCCCCTTGCGCTTCTTTCCGGATCCACTGATGTCACAACTGACGCCACAGGAGGCTGATGCGGCATCGCTGGCGCTGCTCGAGAAGGCCCGGCAGCATCTGCAGATGTTTGGCCGTTCGCCGTATACGGAAATGTTGCTGCCACATTTGTATCAACGTGCCGCGCCGCCTGCTCCGCCCCCGCCGCCTCCCTCGGCGCTGGGCGCCTTTCAGCTGGGCATGTGGCAGCAACAGTGGCCCCAACTGACGGCGGGATTCTTGGCCAGCGCCAATCAGCAGGCTGCCTTTGCCGCGGCCGCCGCTGCTGCAGCGGGCGCAAATCGTACGCCGCCGCCTGGATCACAAGCCGCAGCCGCAGCAGCAGCCGTCGCCCCGCCCGCACCAGCCACGCCCACATCTTCATGCGGCTCCGCATCGCCGGATTTGCGTATCAAGACGCAGCTGGCCCACTATCCGCAACGCTTCAGTCCGTATCAGGTGCCGCAGCAGCAGCAGCAGCAGTCGCAGCATCCGCCGTCGGCCTCGTCGCCAGCCACATCCGCGCGAGCGGAGAGTCCCTAAGTGGAGGTGCCAGTTGCGGTGCCTATTGCGGTGCCACAGGCCACTTGAAATGTATGTGCAATGCCCAAAAAAAATAAGAAAATGTTTGTAAATAACCCAAGCCTCAATCTACCCAAGAACTCCCTCAATCCCTTTCCCCCACCCCCCTTTACATGTTGCAGCAACATGTGGCAAGAACACTCAAGCAAGTAGCTCGTTTATGCGTGGCAACTGAACGTGATAATCAAGAAACTTTAGCAAATCCCGAAAATCAAACAAGGAATGCACGATAAAAGTTCCCCAAAAAAAAGAAAACAAATGCGAAAAGAATTAGATCGTGTGTTCAACTTATCATGATAAGCCAACATTGTGATAAACAATTGTCTATTTAATAAAATCAAAGAAAGTATTAGCCAAATTCCACTGCAGTCAGTTTGAATGTTATGCATTCCATTGACAATAATTTGAAATATTTTTTAAAATATAAAAAAACGAGAATATATATTAAAATTGGATTGTTAACCAGAAAATATGCTAATAAAATATGTAAGTCATATTCAACATTTTAGAAATATTTCGCAGCTTTAAAAATACTTTGAGTAAATGAGATTTTAATCTTTTTGAGATTTGTTTTCCAAAAAGCAATAAAAATGTTTTTAAAATACATATAGAAAATCTTAAACACTTTAAAATCGTTAACAATAATTTTAGAGCTGTATAACAATAAAAAATAAATTTAACAGTTTAAAAATGTTTTTTAAAAATTTAAAATATGTTAAAAAAATTAAGAAATTATGGTAAAAATAAAAAATAATTCCAAAAAAGTTCTCTCAAATTGTTTGTTGAGAGTGACAATTAAAAATTCCCTATAAAACTATAAATTCTCGTTCAATATTCCCTCTTTAACAATTCCACATTATCACGTTCTAAGCGCTGCGCATAAACGAGAGAAAGAACTCGATATAAATACGTGTACTTTATGTAGTTTTAGCTCCCTAGCCGTGTAACAGTATTAGTTAATTTAATTAGGCTTAGGCTCTAGTGCAAACAATTTGCTTGTGTTTTCATATTTTTATTTATATTTATTATTTTTTTTTAGTTTTTTTGTAATATTTTTCTGTTGTTGTCTAATTGTTCCTAACTGCAAATTATATTGTAAAAATTCCATGCTAATTGTACACTTTAGACACGCCCCAGCCAACACGCCTCCCCTCCCCCAAATTCTCGAATCGAAATCAAAAAACGCAAAAAAGGCGAAAAAGCGGAAAAAACAAAATACAAAACTATTTAAATTATGTGCAAAAATAATAATAAACAATTTATAACACAAAATGGAAAAGAGTTGTTCGTTTTTAGTGGTTCATATAGAGATAAAAGTGAAACAAAAAAAGAAATAAAAGATGTATCTTAACTCAATTATTAATGATGATGATGGCCAGAGTCGCCAAACAAAATGCAGTTGCAGTTGCAGTTGCACGTGATGCGCAGTCGCGCGTGGCAACTCTGTCTCGCTCTCTCTCTCTCTCTCTCTCTCTCTCTCTGGCACTGACATTTATGCCTCACTCTACTCACAAATATCCAGACGTACTAGGTATAATTTATAGAATTTTGTGCTCTTTATGAAAGTCTAATTAATTACCGACTGCGACTCCGACTCCCTCGTATCATTTCCACTTTTCAAGTTGTTTGTCGGGCCAGGGGCAGGGGCAGGAGTATGATATAGGGGGCAGGGTATACCATATAGTTAAAGGGTTGTTGCTGTTGCTGCTGCTGCTGTACATCGCATGCAATCAACAATGAATACAGATGCAGCACACTACGAGAGGCAGTTGCAGTTGCACGCGACATGCGTCATCAATTTCTAATGATGTTTGTCTACAGCATAGACATATCTTATTAATTGTTATTGTTGTTAATGCTGCCCGATCCGATGTTGTTGCTGCCGTGCAGACATTAGTTATTAATATTGTTAATGCACTTTTTAATTTAAGCTAAAAAGAAATCAATTTGAGTTAGTTGAAGCAGCACGACAGAGACTGAGATACTTTTGTATCTTGTGCCTAGTTGGGGAGTATCTTGGCAAGGAAAATGCAGTTAAATTATATGTATTTATAGATATATAAGAGATATGAATATTTCTTAAGGCATATTCAAATATAATACAGTCTTCAAGATACAGATACTAACTATAGTTGACTTATACTGCTCGTAGACTTATTAGATGTATTTAATTCTAATATTCTTCTCGTTCCACTTGAGCAAATACCAAAACAATAGCCTGTTATACAAGTTCTCTATAGCTTAGTAAAATTCCATTTAAATAACCTAGGAATAGTCTATTTTTTTTCTTTTCCCGCTTACGATTTGTTTCAATTACATTTTGCTGTTATTTTCCGTGCAATTTACAGCATATTTAAACCCGTGCTGTCAATCATCTATAATTACAAGTCTCTCTCTGGGACTCTGCCCTATGGCATCTGGCATATGGCAATAGTCTCGCATAGAGTATTAATAACTTAATTTTTATGCCCATAGGCCACGCCAGAAATTCAAACTCCAATTTCGAGTTGGCACCCGGCACCATGCAGGGGAAATATTTAAATATAGCTTATGTAACAGGGCCAACCTGACCAGCCTTAGCTGACCTAACCGATAACTAACCAATAATTACACACTCACAACTTGCAATTATAAAATCATTTTTTCGACCAACAAGCACACAAAACGTTGAGCAACTTTCAAAATAAATATACACACATGTATAATATCTTAATTATCATATCAGTCCTAGTAGAAAGAACCCCAAAGAGGGAGAAAAAGATTGTGAGAAAGTGTCATATTTCACATTAAGTATTTATGCGGTGTGTTAATTGAAGTCTAATTAACATGGAATTGACTTTTTCCAAAGTTCCGAGTTTTAATTGACAGTTGAAGGCGATTTAATTGGTATCGTTTTTGATAGAGTAATTAGACAAGGATTTTTTGGGTAAAACCCTACACTAGAACAATTCTGTTGCTTGAGAAACTTGTATAGTAGCGATACAAACTCAAAATAAACAAAAAAATCTTAAGTTTACATTTTTTATTTCTTGAATTTCCAAGTATTTTACAAATACTTTCAATATCTTTAGTACTCTATAGCTGTATTTCGGTATATAGAGTGTACATAACAAATTTACTAACTCTAGCAAGTGCCAACTCAGAGATACCCTAGATTTTTTGGCCTCAAAAAGCAACGCAACAAATGCCCCTTTTAATTTTTTTTACCCAACCAAGCAAAAATCTGATGAGCACACGTAGAAAGCATTACGAATAGCGATACCCTTCCCTTCCCCCTCCCCCTCACCACTCTCTGAGGGTTCTTTGGGTCTGTGGGGCATGTAGATAGACGGTAGATTAGCTGCAATTTTCTCACTCACTGCGACAAAGTCGTACACAAATTATCTCGCCACTAAAAATTTGCCTAATTTCGAACATAAATATGAAAACATCTTATCGCCAGAGACCGATCTATCCTGAGAGATACCTTCCTGACCAACCATACCGCCAGCCAGGCAGTCAGGCAGGCCGTCGGCAACCTTTTTACTACCTCACGCTCTTCGTATCTCCCTCTCTCCCTCCCCCGCTGACTAATTTTTGTATGTTTTGTGAGTAGCAGAAAAAAGCAAGAGAAGGAGGAGAAGAAGAAGAAAAACAAAACACCCTCAACATCGGAATTTGGTAGCACAGCCTTCTGGCCAGGCGCTAACAAATTTATGTCTTCTTCGGGCTTAGACAACGACGCAAAAGGTGCCACTAAATTAGCTGACGGACAGAAAAAAATGGTAAATGGTTTAGGCCTCGACGCAGGCAGAGGCAGTGGCAGAGAGCAAGGTGAGGTCAGAGGTGAAGGTGCAGGCAAAGGTAAACGCCGCTCAGCTCATTACACACAATTTGCAGTTAGGTGCGAGCATATAAATTCTCTCTCTCTCTCTCTCTCTCTCACTCTAGTCCTGAGTTCTATCAAAATTATGCAGACTTTTATCTAAATTATTTACTTGTTTTTTTTTTATTTTTTATTCTGAGGGGATTTTCCATAATTTGTGTGGGTTGTTCGGTCCTTTAAGTAGGAGCAATACTTTACAGAGCGTAAGTAATAAATAATGAAATAAGCTGGAGTTTTATAAGAAATAGGGAATTATATTTCATTATATTTCAGTATATTTTCGTATACAGTTCTCGAAAACCTCTCGTGACATACCGAACACATATCTACATTTATCTATGCTTTTATTCCGCTAGTTATATAGTCGGCAAATTATAGTACCGATCCCATTATGAACAGCACACAATTATGTATTGTTTCAGCAGTCATGGGCGGGGGGCGTGGCAATCGCATTAGCCATGAACATGAGTTTAATTACACCGTTAAAAACTTATTCAATTTATCAAAAGCAACATGAAAACAAACAAGCGTCAGCTTGTCAAATGGACAAAAGATCTACATCTATATAAGCCAGCAAGTGTACGCCCCCTACACCCACTATATCTCCCTCTCTATCTCTTCTTTGCTGACTACTCTATAATGTTATCATGATTTGGCAGTTTCTGAAATGGAAATACAACAAGTATTTGGCGTGTGTTGAGACACGATGTTAGCTAGAATAGGATAGCAGATCAAATGGTATAAGAAGCGGAAATTTAGATGGATAATATAGTCGGGCAGTTGAGATATTTCAGAAATGTATGAATGATAGACAGGGAGAGTTTAAGTATGCTTATTACGTTCGAAAATGTAAAGATTAAAAAGAATTTAAAAAATATTTAAGTTAGTATAGCAGATTAATATTATTATTTTTTAAATGCTATAAAACATATAAGATTTATAATAAAACATCAAATACATGTTAGGAATAGTTTAAACTTGAAAAGTCTTTAAAATGGTTGAAATAATATAGAAAAATATTAAAAGTCTTTCTCAAGTTAGAAATAATATAAAAATGTTTAGTATACAAATATATTTTGTTAGGAAAAACTTAAGATCCTTAAGAATTGAACACATATTGCAAATAAATATTAAAATACCTGCATAGCATAGTGTCTACTATCAATTTCAGCAGCTGCTTGTGCCATGCAAAGCATTCTCCAGTTATTATGGTAATTTTATCATATATATACCGTCTTTATATATTCCCCACTATATACTGTATGTGCATACAAGTCAAAGTCGCTTAACAAGCGCTACGAAATTAATTTCACAACTTGCCGTGGGGTTTTGGGCGGGTTGTCAGGAATCGAGAATTATGCCAAAGGCAACGGCAACGGCGACGGCGACGGCAACGGTCGGTGAGCTCGTCCAGAGCACAAACAAGCGAAGCCTACATCACACTTCAACACAATCCGGCAATTTCATCGAATATGCCAGGATGCAAAGTAGCTGCAGGGGGAGGGGGGAGGAGGGTAGGCAAGTCAACCCTTTAACCCAAATGCATTTCAGTTGAGCATTTCTCTCTGTGCAGGCATGCATGTCTGTGCAGTCTATCTCACTCGCACTCAGTAGGGGAGTGTGTGTGTGCATGTGTGTGAATGTGTGTGTCTGTTTTGTCTGCATATTGAAAATTTGCATGTTTAAGCATATCCTTGCCAACACTTTCCATGCCGGCCATGCTTGTGTGTGTGTCTGTGTGTGTGTGTATGCACATAGGTAGGCTATACGAAGTGGCACAGTGGCGTAGAGGGGGTTCACTGTGGCTTGATTGAAGCTGACAGTGAAAAGTTACAAATTTAAACGGAAAAAACATGTTAAAATCAATTGAAAATGTAAAAAAAGTAAATAAATAAAGAGAAAAATAAAAAAGTATTAAATTAAAAATAATATGAATAAATATTTTAAATATGTTCTTATTTTATAAATAAATTATCATATATTAAAATACACAAATTTAAGAACCAAAAACAAATGGGTTTTAAATTTTTAAAAATATATTAATATGTTAAATATTTAAAAATATATTTTATTCCACACCCCTTGCACAAGACGCTGCACTGCACTGTGCACAGTGGGCTCAATCTAGCCGGATGTGCGCTCAATTTAAAGCTTATCGCTGCAATTTAAGTGGCCCAAGGATATTTTCGTGGCCAGAGGGGAGGAGCAGCAAGAGGCGAAGCAGAAGGAGCAGGACTCAAGCGAAGGCGCTATCAAATAAATAAAATATAATTTCAGTGCAAATTAGTTGCAATTTTGTGCACGGCTCTGCCCAGAGCGTACAATGAACTCTCTCTCTCTCGCTCTTTCTCTCGCTCTCACAAATGTAGCTACAGTGGGTAGGGGTGCCCCAGCCTCACCTCTCCCTCTTTCCCCTTGCTGGCGAGCTGCTTCATTAAGTTTTCGACACAACTGTCAAGGCAAATGAAGATAGCAGAGACTGCAGTGTCTTTCCTTATAGAGAGACAGGGAGATTTCATATCGAATATGGGCACACTGTCTCGTCTGCCTGCCTGCCGATTGATCGACTCATCTGCAGTATCTTTGCATCTCAATCAAAGCTGACAATCATTAGGCAAAGGCCCAACTTGCTAATGACTATTAATACACATCTCTCTCTCTCTCTCTCTCTCACACACTCTCTCTCTCTCTCACTCTGTCTCTCTCTGTCTGCCTGTCTGTGCATTAACTAAATGCAAGACTGCAATGAAAAATGGTTATTTCATGGCCAAAAACACTCACACACACACATGCAGCGAAAAGTATCTGACAGATACACACACACACACACAGATACAGCTGGGACTTGGTGTTGACACTTGAGAAATTTGTAGCTCATCTTTTGCTGGCGTATCTCGATGCTCAAAAACGGCCCCGGACAAAAACTGCAGACGACAAACGGGCGCAGGCAGAGGCGTGGTAGGAGGGGGGATAGAAGGGGTAGGCAAGCAGGGCTGGACAGCAGAGGCAGCTTTGGCACTAATTACACACACACACAGAAGCAGCAGCAGCCTGCGCAATTTGCACACATATGCAATGTATCTTATAGATACTTGTAGTACGCTCTCTCCCTCTCTCTCTCTCTCTCTCTGGCCTGGTTGCTTAATTGGCCTCTGCCTTTATTTTTGGCATTGCCTGTAATAAGACGTCAACGCTGTTTAAATCATTTCAGCATTTGTTTATGCAAATCACAGTGTATTTTGTTTAAATTTATCGAGTGTAGTCTGCATTTAGATACAGTGGACACAGGCTAAGCAGAACTGTGTTTATAATATCATATAATGAGTTTGAAGTTGAAATATGTGAATTTAATTCGCTGTAAAGTGTTTTTGTAATCTATTTCTACAGTTTTGTTGGGTTAATTCAGTTCTTTATAGCGAGTACCCACAGTTTTCGCTATATCAAGAATATGACTTACATGCATCTTTATGATGTTCTTTGTATATTAAACTCTTCTAGGAAGTGTTTATCTTTATTAATTATGACTGAAATAATTTGTAGATTATTTCTTCAAAACTTCATCAAGTTCCAAGTTCATTAATAATAATTTATGAGTAATATGAAAGAAATAATAGTTTGATAATAACTACTATAATTTCATAGTACAATATATGAAAGATTTGATAAATTTATTAGTTTGTATTCAGTATATCATAAATACATTTATTAAATAACTGAAATAATATATTTTTGATATTCAATCTTAATTTAAAATAAAGAAATTCGTTTCACAAGCTGAAATAATCCATAAAAACTCTCCTCATCTGTTATTTTCCATTTCCTAGCCATACTGTAGCCTTAACCCAATTTCCAGAAATAATTCCATCAAAAATGTATATATAATTTATATATATTCTCGATCGTAACTCGTCTTTTCCGCGCACACGCCTCGATGTGCTGTCAAGTGATTTTTACGGCTAAAAAAGCGACATTATTTTTGTGAAAGGAAACATTTGTGAATAAAAAATGAATAGATATACTACTAGATAGGTGTGTGTGTGTGTATTCCTTCCCCACCTCATAAACATGCTTTATGGCCTGTGAATTATGTGCGTGAGGAAAATTATGTGAGGCACAAATCGAATAAAACTTAATGTTAATCAGGTGCGAAATATGCGCGAACCGCGAAGTCATCGATGACTGGAAATAGAAAAGCGCCACAGCACCCCCTGCCTGTCGCCCCCCCCTGTCGATGCGTGCGCCCGCCACTGGCGGCGAATGTGAAATGAAAGCGAGCGAGCAAAAAAAAAAGCAGAGCAGAAAAAATAAAGCGAGCAGCGGCGACGAGTTTTGAGTGAATTCTCGCCGAGGCGGCCATTTTGGGCGGCTCAAGCTCAGGCGCAAAGGAGAGAGAGAGAGAGCGCGCACGCAAGTGAGCAAGAGAGGGAGAGTGCACAGCGTGCCCGAGAGAGAGAGAGAGAGAGAGCAGGTTGCAAAAGCCTTCCAGTGTGCCCACTTCCAGGCTGGACAGGCGCATGAAAAAAAGGGGAAATGTTGTGAGCGCAAAAGGCGAGTGAATGTGTGAGAGAGAGTGTAACCTGTCTGCCTGCGTGTGTATGTGTGAGAGAGTGTACGCTGCGTGTGTGAGAGTGTACTCAGCCTGTGCGCGTGTGTGTGTGTGCGTGTGCTAAGCAGCCGGATGATTGAGGGCGTTGCTTGGCAAAAATGGCAGACAATGTTGAAAGCTTTAACTACAGCAGCGACGGCGACGGCGACGGCGGCAGCGGCAGCGCACGCACAGAGAGCGCGCTCTCGTTGCCTCTCTGCGCGCTCTCTCTCTCTCTCTCTCGCTCGCACTTGCACTGGCAATTTGAGTCGGGGTGGAGTGTGGTGCGAAAGTTTGCACTGGAGACGCAAAAACAAGATGGTAGTGCAAGCACAAGGCTAGGGGAGGGGGAAGGGTGTAAGTAAGGCAGACAAGTTGCAACTTGTCCGTAGCTTGTTAACAATTGCAGCACTCAAATAAATGAGCAGAGCAACAGCTACAGGCGGCAGGAGAGGTGTGTGTGTGTGTGTGAGTGAGTGCGACTGTGTGTGTTAGTGTGTGTGTGTGTGAGTCAGAGAAATTAGATTGCTTGAAAGAAGGAAGGAAGGAAGAAGAAGCAGAGGCAGCAGCAGTTGCAGTGCCTGCAGCAGAGCAGAGGCGTAGTCGCAAGCAAGTAGAGGGGGTCAGGCAGGCAGGGGGTCAGGATGTGGAGTAGCTCGTATAACAGTTGCCACGGCTGCAGGCTGCTGGCAAATTTGACTTACTTAATTAAAAGTCGCACGAGACAAGCCGCTCCCCCTCACTCTCTCTCTTGCTCTCCCACCCCACAAAAAGTACTTAAAAGTTTCCCCCCCCCCTTCACGCTGCCCCTGCCTGCTACCCCCTGCAACTGTTTTTTGCCTTTCACTTTGCAATTGTTTGTCACTCAACAGCGTTGTCCCTCTCTCTATCTCTCTCCCTCTTACACACACTGCCTCTGCCTCTCCTACTCTATACCCTCTCTCTGTCTATCCAACTGCCTGCCCTGGCTCTTCCCCTGCCTCCTCTCTTGCCATTTGCCTGCGCTTTTCCTTTACTTTTTATTTTCAGCCATCACTGCCAGTGGCGTGGAGTGCAGGGGGAGGGTGAAGAGGGGTCGCTGTTGTCGCTACTGATTATTCACATCGATTGGCATTTGTGAAATTTCACGAATTGGCACTTTTTACCACTTGGGTGGCTCCGCACACTGCCTGCGCTAATTTTGTACAGATTTTTCTCTCTCTCTCGCTTTGCTGTTGCCACATTCCCCAAATTGCATTGCAAACCAATTGACAATTCGTTTCACACGTCAAAGCGGCTTTTGTGTGGTCGCTGACAGTGAAAAAGGTAAAAACAAAAAAAAAGAAGAAAGATTAAGTTAGATCTAAGAAAAAAACCTGGCACACTGCGAGAAATTTAGTGAAAGATGCGTAATCTGAAATTTCCTGAAAGTACTGTCAGTTTCCGTATAGCACACTGAGTTTTTTATATTCTAAGGCACTTTAGTTATATTTAATATATTGAATCTTAAATTTGAGAAAAATAATAAAGTTGTATTTGTATATAAAGTTACTTTAGAATATTAATTTATTTTTATGTTCTTTACTGGATCTTACAATTTGGACAATTTTAAACTACTTTATAATAAGTAAGGAAATATATAGTGTATATTTTTAATATATATCCGCAGTATAAAAAGTTTCCAATAGCGACTATATTATTTCAAGATTTAATATTTATTCTTCTTTTATATTATTTTTTTTTATATGCTATACTCCTGCATATTTTTATACAGACAGCTTTCCTCGGTTATCCCTACACATAGGCAGAGTTTAAGATCTCCACCTATACTATTTCATAGTCAAATGTCATTCCTAGAAACATAAAAAGAATCTACAAAATATCAAGCGATCTACCGACCTATCGACTCTATAGCCACACTCCAAACGTGATGACTCTTCAAGTCTTTCGTTTTTCACCTGCCTGCCCTTTGCTTCGCCTTGACTTCTGTTCCAGTTGCATCTTGCATTGATCCCCGAAGGGGGACCTCCTGCCGGTTTTCCAGCTAAAGGGCGCGTGTTCTATCCCTATCCCTATACCAAGGAATGGTATAATATGATATTATTGTTACATTTAACGTTTAATTAATTACAAATATTTGTTTAAAATGCGAGCGCGCAAATTGATAAATGAGTGCAACGCGGAAAATTTATGTGTGTCCCCTTCCCCACCTACCCCTACTCCATCTAGAACTATCCACCTGTTCCAGCATGAGAGGAACATGTGTTTCTTCTGACTAAACAGCATGATGAACTATCCATTGATGTCTATAAATAGACACACACACACTTGATAAATGCTGCAAAATTAGACGAGAACAAGAACTGAGCAAATAAATTATTATTTATGGGGAAAAGCGACAGAGTGACATGGAACATGGGTAGCCCGAAGACCGATTCCTTGAGTTTATCTCACCTCATATCGAATATCAAATGCGCACGTTTAATTATGAAAATCTTTCTTTCTTTTTGTTTTTACATTGATTTGCGTATGCGGTGGAAAATACGCTGGGAAATTTGAAGAAAAATACGTATGAGAGAGGCCACACACAGCCAGTAGGGGAATTTATTTTTTTAATTTAAGAAAATATATCATACGATCTGTTTGAAAACTGTATGTGAGTAAGGGTCCCCCCTGTAAAATTTTCTGAACATTTTTTTTCGAAAAATTAAAATCGCCAGCTTTTAGTTTTAATCGATTGCGGAGGTCAAAATTAGTATAAAACAAGTGTTTAAAATTGTTTTTGAGCATACTTAATTTTTGCCCAAAAATCATGTCAAAGTCGACTAAAAATTTGACATGTAAGTTCCTTGACAGGACCTGTAACCTCACATTCCTCACTTCATAACTTTCTTAAAAATCAAGCGATTTTTTACCGGGTAATGCATTTTATTCATGGTTTTAGTTCTAGAATCGAATGGCTTAATAGATTTTGTAATTTAAAACATTAAAAAAAAAATTATTTTTTGAGATTTTGACAAGGGTCCCCCCTGTACATTTTTCTGACAATTTTTTTTTCGAAAATTTTAAATCGCCTGCTTTTACTTTTAATCGTTTGCGGAGGTCAAAATTAGTATAAAACAAGTGTTTAAAATTGATTTAGAGGATACTTCATTTTTGGCCAAAAATCATGTCAAAGTCGACCAAAAATTTAACATGTAAGACCTTCGACAGGACCAGTATCCTGATTTTCCTCAGTTCATAACTTTCTTAAAAATCAAGCGATTTTCTTCGGGTAAAGCATTTTATTCATGGTTGTAGTTCTAGAATCGAATGGCTTAATAGTTTTTTCAATTTAAAAAATTCCACAAAAATTTTAATTTTTGTGATATTGGTAAGGGTCCCCCCTGTAAAATTTTAAGAAAATTTTTTTTTCAAAATTTAAAATCGCCAGCTTTTTGTTTTAATCGATTGCGGAGGTCAAAATTAGTATAAAACAAGTGTTTAAAATTGTTTTTGAGCATACTTAATTTTTGCCCAAAAATCATGTCAAAGTCGACTAAAAATTTGACATGTAAGACCCTCGACAGGACCAGTATCCTCATTTTCGTAACTTCATAACTTTCTTAAAAATCAAGCGATTTTCTTCGGGTAAAGCATTTTATTCATGGTTTTAGTTCTAGAATAGAATGGTTTTATAGTTTTTGCTATATAAAACATTAAAAAAAAAATTTTTTTTTGAGATTTTGGTATTTTTAAAATTATAATTTTTACATTAAACAAAAAAAAATAATAGAACAATTTATAATAATTTTCAATCTTTTATCATATTTCAGAATTAATCAGTCTGTTTTAGACTTTTAAGTCGGTTTGAATATATCTGTATATATTATACTATAAGCGCATCATCGCCTGTTACCAAGTTGCTGGCATAGCTAATATACCCCACAAGCTACGTCAGGATTTATATGCAGCCGCAATCGCTAATGAGCGTAACGAAATTTATGACATTCCAGCAACAACAACAACAACAACAGCAGCAGCAGCAACAACACAACTGCAACTGTTGCTGCTGCATGATGTTGCTGCTGTTGCTGCTGCTTGGCCTGCATAATTCTCACACTTCGACAGGCAAACGAAAAACAAATATAAATCGAAGCCCTCAGTTGCCTCTCCTCACTCCCCCCTCAGGGTGCTTCCCCTCCCCTCTCTAGCAACACATTGAAATGTCAAATTTAGTTGACAATTAATAAATTATGCGAGTGGAGCTCTTAAATGGCGCCAATGTCGCTAGGGAGGGCAGTCAGTGAGGGAGGGGAAGCGGGGGGCGTAGGAGGGGCATGCCACACACACACTCCCGCACACACACTTGCACACACCGTGTCACTTTTCATATTGTCATTAATTTTAAATAATTATGCTGTGGCGGCGCAAATCACAACAAACACACGCAGAGTCGCAGTCGCAGTCACATTCACAGTCACCGTTTTGGGTGGCCCATGTGTGACAAGTCAAGAGCAGGGGAGGGGCAGGGAGCGAGGGATTCCTGCCTGCACCTCTTAATTAACTTTCTGACTGCCAGCCAGCCTGCCTTATTTAGTCGAAATTCATCCTGTCGCGCTACAAATTGTTCACACTTCAACGTTTTTGATGTGTCTGCCTACCCCCCTTCCTCGCCCGCTTCACGTTCCCATGCCCCACTTCCTGGCCACGTGTGTTTCCTGTTAAAAAATGCGATCCCCCAAAGTTTTGTGGGGCATCTAATTGACATGTTCGTGACACATGTTGTTCGAGGCGCAGCTCCTTTTGGGCACAGAGAGAGGCACGCAGGATTGCAGACAGTCGAGACAGCGCGGGATAGACAGACGAAGGGAGAGTGGGAGGGGCAGAGGCAGCGCCGAAACGGGGGCAATGGGACCTCACACGCGCCTGCAGCGCAAATGTCAACGATATTGGAGTCGATGATATATGATTAGGCAGACTCGGTTCGTTGGCAAACGAGAATATATATTGAAATTTGGTGAGATTGTTGGGGGGAGGGAGAAGAGGGAAGAGGGAGAAAGAGCGAGCAAGGGAGGCTTACTAAAACATAATATTTAAATTTTAAAATACTATTAAGCACTTTTATAAATTTATTCTTACTTTGAAAACCTTTAGGACTTTAGTTTTTGCAAAAATAAAATAAATTTTTATTGGCATTTTAAATTTTTAGCTAATTTTATCCCAACTTTACCTTAAAATATTAAAAAAGTAAATTAAATAAACATATCTCTTTATTTTTCAGCCTTCTCTAGACTTTTATATACTAAACTACAATTTCTAACGTTTTCCAACACTAACTCTTAACTCTTCAATTAGTTATATCACTAGTTGTGAAATTAATATAATCATCAAAAAAGGGAACTAATTAATTGTTTACTAACCTATTATACGAACAGAAAACCTTTGGTCACCCACACAAACTATGTTATTCAACACTCTCCCTCTCAACTGTTATCTCTCTCCCCTTCTACGCCCCTGCTTGTCACTAAGCCACTGCCAGTGCCGCTCTTCATCGTTCTAATCCAACAAAATCTGCGATTTCAGAGGCCATTAAAATTAACTAGCTGAGTTCTTGCGGGTCGCAGAGGGGGAAGAAAGAGAAGTTTCAATTGTAGTCGCATTTTATGCACAATGCCAAATCCGATTCTAATTTTTTAAGGCAGCAGCAACAACAACAACAACAGCAACAACGAAAAAGAAGCCAAATCCGGTCATGGCGATAATCGCCATTGGACGCAGGCAGGCAACATTAGCTAACTACGCCACTGACACCCCACACACACACACACACACACACACAGAGAGAGACACCTCGACACACGCCCACTCACTTACACGTAGGCACACACACGTGTCAAGCCGCTGTCTCTCTCTCCCCTCTCTGTCTTTGTCTGTCTGCGTGTCCCACTGACAGCTACAAATTGCGCTACAAGGCTGAGCTTGATACCAGGGGCGTAGGTAATCCCCCTCCCACTCCTTAGCGACGACGTTGCCGTGTAACTTTCAGCATAATGACCAAGCCACGTGGCTGTCTAATGTGACCAGGCCGCACTGCATAGACAAAGTGTCAGCAAGCGAGAGAGAGAGAGTGAGAGAGAGAGAGAGGGAGACAGTGACAGGCAACGGTACTTTTACCCATTGTTTTTCCAATGTTTTTATGTTAAAATTTGAAGAGAGTCGACGCGCAAAGGGGGCACTCTTAGGAAGGGGGAAGGATAATTTTATGTGCCTGCCTGCCCTCGTTTTTAATACACTTTACTGCAATTTGGGAATTTGGCAGATTTTCCGCAATTAACTACACCGAACTAATTGAAATCGCACTTGACGCCGCCATGTTCAATTCAATTAAGTACCGTTACTTCTATTAGACAATCAGTGCGAGAGAGAGAAGAGATGTTAGAAATCGGTTAATGAGATGGAATTTTAAAAGAGCGAAGATTGGGCCTGCTTTGAGTTGAGTTTCATGTCTTTGGAATAGAAAACTGAAGTTTCTAACTTTAAAACTTAGGAGCAGCCTCTTCAATTTGAGATCAAGACTTGAAAAAAGTAGTTAAAGGTACTGAAACATAGCTTAAGATATAATATTATAATTTTAGATACTATATTTAAATTTTCAGAAAGAAATTGACTTCAAGAATGAATTAAATAGAATTCATATACAATTCTAAAATATATTCTCTCAGATTGTTTTTATATCTTGTCTACTATATAATAAAACATTATATTATACGTGGTAATCCTAACTTGTAATGCAGACATCTATTTAAATATTCCTAAAATAAAATAAGAAAAGAATCATTTTAAAACTTTTAGTATTATATGAATTACAATTCCTGCGCTCTATTTTAATATTTCTAAAATAAAATAATAAAAAAATCGTATTAAAACTTATATGAAATACAATTCCGGCGCTCTCTAAACTCAAATATCTCTCGAATTTCAAGCAGTAAGCTTTGAAAACACTGAGAACTCATCGGAATTCCAATTCTGAGCTCTTTCAGTCTCGAATATATCAAGAATTGCCATCGCATACCTCTCGAAACTAGCTAAAATTTCAATTTGAACATATTGAAAGGTGTCCGTTCTTGTGTGTTTCCCTCTCCTGTGCGACAACTCTATTAGAGCCGATCACTTGTCAATGATATGGCATGGTATGCCAGGGCAATCCATCAATCAAATGTTTGCTCTGCTCTCTGCCACATAACTGGACCCAGTGACTCGACCTGATACCAATCTTTGGCCTGGCCAAAAAGTTAATTTATTTATAATTGCCGAACCGAGACCCAAGTTTATGCTGTGTAATGACTTGTAGTTCTACTAGAGTTCCGTAATTCTCTCCCTCTCTCTCTCTCTCTCTCTCTCTCTCTCTCTCTCTCTCTCAGTCTGTCTTTCATTGTGTAATTCTGCTAATGAGCGACCCCCTCGGAGCATGTTGTAAGTGTTACGCTTGCGATAAGAACTTGGGCATTTCAATTAGGCCCCCAGCTCGCTCTGAGTAGCCCTCTCTCTCTCGCTCTCGCTACCTATAGCTGTCTCGCTCTCTCACTCATCCTGTCGATATTAACGCGCAATAAATTAGCACAAGCTGCAACTCTGCCGACTCCATCTAGCTTCGATCGGCACATTAACATGCAGAACCTGCACTAACCCTGCCCCCCCTGCAAACCTCCCTCCCTCCCGTCCCACTGTGCCGATCTATAGCGATTCGATGCGATGCGATGCGCATAATCTTCTTCAACTTCTTTCGACTCTTTCGACGGTTAATTTCAGTTTGAGATAATTATAGAGCGGCTGCCACCAAAGCGCAGGGGGGGCAAGGTGGCATGGGCTTGCACGCGCTCGAATTTATTATTAGGCCCCCTCTTCCACTCTCTCTCTCGCTCTCTCTCTACCTGTCTCGCAATCAAGTTGATGCTGCCGCTGCTCAGAACAGGGCGTTGAGTGTAGTAAGTGATAGTGGGCAGCATCCAACGGCAGCAACGTGGCAGAATTGGAAGCCAGCGTGCATAATTATGCGCCAATTTGTGTAGGGTATGTGGCAAGGAGTTGTGCCGTTGGCTGGTTAAAGGTGTGACAGGGCAGCAGGCAGCAGTGTCATAACATTTAGCTTTTCAAAGAGCTCAGCGCTGTGAGCAATTTCATTATAACTTTCTTTAATTCTTTTCAAAAACATTATTTTAAGTTGTATAACATTTAGCTTTTTACTGACTTGTTCATACATTAACTTTTGTTAATTTTTTATTTTCATTACGTTCCTCATTCCTTACAAACACTCCCGTAAATCGAAAAGTTCACATTAATCCAGCAATTAAAAATATTTGAAGTATTATAACATTTAGCATTCTACTGAGATCATTTCTTAGACTATTTTGTTTCTTTTTTTGATCAGCTACATAAGCTATTTTACGCCCTAATTTATGGATAGCTGCAATTCTCAGTATCAAATGCAGTTACATAACATTTAGCTTTTGACTGTTATGCTTTATTTTAACCAATTTTAAGAATCTACTTAATCCCGCTCTTTTTATTTCCCTCCGACTATATATAAGCTCTCCCACATCACTCAGCTTTTGTCGACCTGCTGATCTCGTAAAGAGCATCGCCCGATCATCACTCACAGCATCTGCCGCGTATTCCTTCAGCGGATTCTTTCATAATTTTAATAGTTATATTATTTTCAGCATTCCGTAGACAGAGCTCAGACAGATGGAGAGACAGACACATCGAGGAGACCCATCGAGGCATCGAGGCGGGCAGGCCAAAGCGAAATGCCGACAAATATCAAAGTCATATGCAGCCACGCCCACCAATGGCATGTTGATCTTCATCAAGATCGCTGCACAGGTTGCGAGGGAAGAAGGAAGGAGCTGCTGCCGGAGCTGCTGCTGCTGGGGCTGCCCTCCATGGAAGCTAATCAACAATTTTCTCACCTCTTTTTCGTGAATCGAAGAAGAAGGAAAGAAAAAAAAACACGACGGAGTTCTTTGCGGTAGGCGTTGATCGGACTGAATGTTCTGTCGGCAGAGCCGGATTCTCCCGCGCCACGCCCACAGCGGCGAAACCGAACAGCCCCCCGCCCCCCGCCCCAACACTCTAGCAGCCCCTTCCCAGCCCATGCCTCATGCCCGCCCGGCACAATTTGATGTTGCGCCTTTGTTTTAAGCCGCATACGTTTTTTTTTTTTTTTTCGCCCTCTTCGATGATAATAAGACACAAGGTGAGGGGCGAACTGAACCTGTTGCATGTCGGCAAATCGGGTTAATCGATTTTAAATCGTTTTTATGTTTTCATTTTGATTTGAGATCTTCAGAGAGAGAGAAAGGGAGAGAGCGGGAGGGAAGCGGTCTCCAATTGTAGAAAAGATTAATTTGCTGTGTAACATTAGAAGATCGTTAGAAATAGAGCTAGAAAGCTGTAGGGGAAAAGAGGAAAGATATTCCCTTTGAAATCCGCTGTTGAATTATGTCGCCCAATCTCATTGCGGTGCACCGCACAGATGAACCTCGATTTAAATCAATTCGACTATATATGGCATCGTTAATGGAAATTTATACGCGCTGTTCCAGTTGCCACACACAGACCCCACAACGTGGCTGCAACGTGGCTACCAAATAAAACCTGCTGAATATATTCGCACAGTCAGTTGCAAATTGATGGACAACCCACCGTGCAGAGACACCCAGCCCCCTCTATACGCCCCCTCCTGCTACTCCCATCTACGCCTCTGTAGGCACATTGTATCGGGTTGTATTTATTTATAGCCGCGTTCGCTGTGCTGATTTTTCAAATACTCTACTAACTGACAAACGCGCTCCGAGCCTGGCCTGAACCCCCCCTCCCTCTCTCCCTCCCCCTGGGCTTGCCACACACATGTGTGTGTAAGCGCTTAAAAAATTACGTTTTCTCAATAAGTTTTGATAAAAATCAACATCATTTGTGCTCGGCCCAGTTGGGGGGAATTCCAATATGGTAGCAGACAAACCGAAACAGAAACAGCAGCAGCGGCAGCAGCAGCAGCAGCTGAGGCAGCGAGCTTTGGGCTAAGACGAACAGGGAATGAGCTACAGTTGATGAAATAATAAGGCAATTTCATAGGTTAATGCAGGGAAAAGGAAATTACTTCAAACTCTATGAAATCTAAATGAGAAAGAACTTGAGTGAAAAGAGAAGCCTCAGAAACTTTCGAAAAGAAAAAGAACTTAGAAAACTATTGAATTCGAAAAGAATATACCATAGTTGCCTTAACCCTCAACCCTATAAAGTCTTTAATTGTCTATAAAGCCAAAATAAAGATTCATACTTATTTCTTTCTTACTTTCCATACTTCTTATTCTGTATATATAATAATATCCAAACTAAAAAAAAAACCTTTAAAATAGAAATTATAATTTCAAGTTGAATTTTTCTATTTTTCATAAAAGAAAGTCTTATAATCAATATTTACTTTCAATAATAAATAAAAGAATACTTTAGTAATAAGTACTAATAAATCTACCTATTCTATAAATTTCCCCCTTCAATCTACTATTTTTCGCCACATCACACCCCACTCAATCCACTGATATGCCCCATTTTTCTGAGTGTACCGTGCATGCAGAGAGGACCGTTGCTCATTAGGCTACCCGTACGCCCCGTTTATGAGATGAAACCAGTTAAAAGAGCACATGCACACCTTTGGCTGACGATGTTCCTAGGCACTCCTCTGCCCTCTTCCTTTCCCCCTCTCTCGCTCCCTCTCTCTCTCTCTCTCTCTCTCTCTGTTGTTCCTCGTGTTGTTGTCAGCTTAAGCTAAGCAGACCCAGACCGAACACATCCCATGATCCAGCACAAGCACTCCGAATCGAGCGACCTCACAGCCGCACAACCATCACCATCACCCTACCCCCCATCCCATCTCACCATCTCACACTCGCCACATACGTATCCACATGCCCCTGTCTTATGCTCGTCATTTGCGCGATTTTTAAGCTGATGATCAGCGACAAACGATCTTTCACTCGCCTTATGATGGATTCATACCACCAACAAATTTGCCACTGATGAATGGATTTCTGTCCGAGTATCTCCCCTCTCTCTCAGATCCCCCTCCCTCTCTCTCTCTCTGGTGCTGGCCATGTCATTCTCCGTTGCGCAGTCAAGCGATAAACGCCAACATGGTGCAGAGATTTTGTTCAGCTTCTGGAATGCGTAGCAAGTTGTGGCAGACACACGACAGTTCCAGCCTTAAATCAGACAGTCCATGGAGTCGAGAGTTACGAGCTGTGAGCTCCCCCAGACCCCCCCTCCAGCTCCCTGAGCTGCGAGTCTCCAGAGAGACTTCTACTTGACTCATGAACGTGTGTGTAACGCGTTGTAACAAATTGATTTGGCATTTGTAGCGACAGCCCTCAGGGCCCGACAGGGCGGGGCAGGAGGGGGCAGAGAAATACTCTGGATAAGTTGCAAGATTAGCATAGACTCAGGTGGAGGGGGGCATACATATAAAGTAAGTGATTAGGGGGATTAATAGCAGTGGTAATCAGAAATGTATTTGGGAACCGTGAGCAGTTTTTTGATGAAAACGTATTTAAGTTTTCAATGTAGTTTATTCCAGTTGAATAGAAAGTTTTGAGAGAATATAATAACTGAAATTTTAATTGATATAAATGTATGTTTTATCTAACTAAAAAATATCTATACTATCAATCTGAAAGATAGAAATATTTTAGTTCATTTACAGCTCTTCCCCGCTCAAGTCTCATCTATCTTCAATAATCAATAAGAGTTATGTTTACTCTTTAGACCACCCAGACCCAGCAATGCTCAGTCCAGCAATACTTTGACACTTTCCCTAAGACCCCAAAGACATTCCCTTTGATATGCAAAGTGCTCGAAAAGCCCCACAAAGCGAAATGCCGACGACGAATGTCTCTCGAAATTCTTTTCTGTCTTGCTGTCTGTCACAATCATTCGATATTGAAATAGATGGAAATTACCTGGTTACAATAAAATCTCAAAATACTTATGGAGTACTCGATGGGGCTACAATTGATACGTTGTCCAGGCTAATGCGGCACAACAGACGAGAAGAACCGATCGACCCAGTGAGTGACCCAGTGAGTGAGCCCAGTTTAATCGACACTCTTGTCAAGCGCGTCAATCAGAAGTTTTGATGTCTGCCACGCCTACTTTTTTCTGGGGGAGTAATCGTTAGGGGTATCTCCCTTCCCCATTCTCTGTATTTCTTTCTTTCTTCATTCATCACTTGCACAGTGGTTTGGCATATTATGAAAAGTAAATCAAACTATTTCTTACATTAAAATCTAATTAAATCTATGATGGTTCAAGAATGTATATAGTTTTATAAATATTAAGCTGTAAACCTATATAAAATCTTGTCAGTTTAGCTTTAACAAAGCTATATTATCTTTATTTTTTAAATATAAATTTATAAATAATTTTAGACGGTTCAAGAAGTTATATAATATAATATATAAATATTTATGAATGGGTAAAATCTCTTTTTATAATTATCTATGATTTATTTCCCCTTTTCCACTTCCACCTTCAACTTTTCTTAGAATATGCTCTGATATGTCTCTCTGGGTATTCCCTAGACCAAATTAGACCTAGAAATATTACCCATGTTTCCAATTACAAACGTTCTGATTGCGGTGTGTGTGTGTGTGTGTTGGCGTGTAAAAAGCACCGCGCGTTGACGTGTCAGAATTTTCATATGCATGTCAAGTGTCAAATGCTGAAAATCATTCCATAAATGGCACCGCACCCTCACCACAGAGGCGTCTGGTCACGCCCCTCACCCCCCCCCCCCCCCTCTCATGCACGCACACACGCACCTACAAAACGCTGATTAGAGCAACTGTTCCGACTGTTTGATACGTCGCCTGTCATGTCAGTTTTGACAGTTTGTTTGTTAGCCCAAAAACCAAAAAACAAAAGAGGAAAGAAACCGAAGCCCTAACGAAATGCCGGCTGATGCTGGTCACACTATGTATAAGGGAGGGGGAGGGGGTAGTGGCAGAGGGTACTGCTGGTACTGCTGGACCGACCGCGCTCTCATTCGTTATGCTTAACTTCAATTAGACGAATTGAGGTTTCTCTCTTTTTCACACACATGCAGCATCTGCAGCGATTGCTGCTGCCTGAGGGGCCCTATATGGAGTAGGGGCAGGAACAGGGGAGAGGGGGCAGGAGCAGGGGCCGTTGCGGCATCATAATTGCCATTAGATTAGCTGTCATGTTTTAGCGCGAGTTGCTTTGTTTTTCCTCAAAGCGCTGCAATTCGATGACAATGACACATTTTATTTATTTTTTTTTTGCCTGACAGAGGCGGCAACTCTGCCCTAGAGATGGCAGTTTCGCGTGACACGAGTTGGTATAATTGTGTGCAGCATGAAGTTCAAGTTTGACTACTAAATTAGATCGACTCTTTTCAATAAAAAGTAACAAAATAAAGTAATAAAAACCAAGGCAAGAAATCGACTTAAACATACATCGTATTATATATATATATATTATGCACAATTCATAATTCCATCGCGCTATACTGCCATCTCTAACTAAAGTTTAAGTTTGCTTAAAAAATTAGATAGACTCTTATCAAAAACATCAAAGTAATGTTCAACTAAAAAAATATATCGTATTCTAACTATCGTATTCAAGCACAATTTATAATTATATCATGCTGTACTCCCATCTCTAACTTTCCCTCAAGTTACCGCCGATTGGTCTGCGTTTTTTTTCCAGTGTTGTCGGCTGATTTTGATTTGACATTGATGTGTCAGCCCGTTAAATGAGCAAATATGACAGGGCCAACAGGCTTGTTTTGTGGTTTCCGCGCCATGGAATCAACCCTAGGCCTGCAGGGATGATTGTGCATTGTTTTTTGCGCCCCGCTCTATTCGTGTGACTTGACTTTCTCAGGATTTGTCAGTCTTCGGAGCTTGATTTGATTTGATTTGCGCGCATAACAAAAATCCCCGAAGAGAAGAACTACGGGAAGGACCTTGAAGTCAAAGTTAATTACAATAGAAAGAGAAAAGTCTTTTACACTCGGAAATTAGCTGACTTTGTTGAACCTTGAATTGCGTTTAGATTGACATTTTAAGAACATATTCCTGTAGGTCAGCGGAGGACTATGAGAAAGAAAGAAATTTCAACAATTGAGGTTAGATTGACAGTTAGGATTATCCCTAAAAAAAAGACTAGGTCAGCGAGAAAACAATAATACAAATATCTCAACTATTCATGTTCTTGAAGCGAGAAGGTTCCCTAGAAATATCTTAACTAACCATAGTTACCCAAAAATTGAGATCAGATTGAAGCTATTCATTGGGATAACGAAAGTCAAGAAACTATACCGAAAATAACTTAACTAGCCACTGGTTTTCGGAACAATCCACTTTATGACTTCATTGAGCACCCATATCATTGTTTAATCTACTCGTATAATCCTCAGCACACACTAATCCAACCGAAATCAATAATTCAGCTACTCGTTAGGCAGCCACTCCCCCCCATATATAGAAGGGATTGGGACTGGGACTCACATTTAAAGCATATTAGATAACTCCCCCTTTTGCCATCGAGAGACTTGGAGAATATAAGCGGAAAATTTCGATTTCATGGCGATAATCATGAATCGTGATTTATTTAGCGGAACAATTTGTCAGTGCGGCAACGACGACGGCGTCGGTCTCGCCGTGGTTCAGATTTTCCGATAGCCAGCGGCCAAAAGGGGCCACCGCAACGACCGAAAAAGGGGTGGCTACCCTGCCACATTCACATTCGCATTCGCATTCACATTCTGTTGACTTGTGAGTGCTTTGCACCCGGGCAAAAGGATGCGGAATTCGCGTAACTATTCCGGCAACAGAAAATGTTGTTATCTATGGTCTCATTATCATCAACAGACACCCTGCTGGAACCCACACACACAAACACCCCCTTGGCCGTACCCGGATGCAGTCAAGTTGAAAATTAATTTTGTCACAGTTGCGCATCGTAGCATAGTGTCATTGTGATATCGACGGATACCAACACCCCCCGATAAGGCTGGCGACCACGACCACGACCAGGAGACTACGATGATGATGAGGCTGTCGCCAGTGCGAGGGTCGCCACAGGCGTTGCCAATTGCTAAGCATACGCGACGTAGTTGCGACGGCGTAAATTGAATAGATTCGTTTGACGTGTGCCACAGGTCGTGTGATTATTCGAATATATCCATTTTTTTGCATGCGCCTTTTAAGCGATTCGCTGTGCTGGCAATTTGTTTAGCTTTTTAAAACTCAGCTAGTTTTAGAGTTTTTTTTTTTATGGACGTGGGAACTGGCGGGGAAATTAATTTAAACGAGAATTAAATTTTTATTAGCTGTGAAAATTGGAGCACACTTTTTAGTCCATAAGGCGTGAGAAAGGGAGTAGAATACGCTGAGAAAGTGATTCCTCTAGAGGGAAAACTAAAAATAATAGCATATATCATATGATATAGTATTATAGGTATCACTAGTTTACTTAGTTAGCCAATTCTTCTCATGTAAATAAAACATCTAAAAGAGAGGAGTGTAAAATGGAAGGGTCTAACCCGAGAACGTCCACGGGTTAGACCCGCCCGTTACACACTTCTCTCCCGTCAACAAATCAACCGAAATCAAAAGTCTGCGGCACCTTTAGAAGGCGCGAGTGGGACTTAAGAGCACTACTTAACACTTCAAACTAATCGCAACTAATTTGACAGATTTACATAGGGATTAGGCCAAGGCAGACGGCGAGACGAGGGCAAGACGAGGGCAAGACGAGGGCGAGACGAGGTCGGTCAGGGCCAAAGAGAGGCCAAGTACTAAGTACATATTGATGACTTGACACTGACTGACTGTCAAATGTCACTCAGAGACAAGACGAGAAATCGAGGCAGCCAAAGTGAAGGATTAGAGCGGGATAGCAAGAGAAAGAGACAGACTGATTGAGAGCTAGGCAAATTGGTAAGATGAGTAGACGAAAAGAACAGCCGAAAAGAGACTGCGTTGACAGTGGGTGGGTTGGGTATATAATGCACAGGGGTAGAGTGAGAGATCTATGCTATATAGTTAGGGGGAGTCTGAAGGGGGGGAGGTGTGGCGTCTCGCAATACAAGTGGGCGTTCAAGCTCGGCGTAATTCACACTTTTGTCACGGGCAGTTGGTCAGCAGAGAATGCATTGAGCACAGAGAGAGAGAGAGGGAGAGAGCGGAGACTTGAAGCGGATATTGATGACACAATGTTGCAACATTAAGTCATTCAATTCGTAATGTTGCACAGCTGTGACGATTTTTAGCACCCATCGTCAGGCGGCAGGAGGCAACAAATCAACGACACATCAAGCGCGTAAAAAAGGGGTTGGGTTCGCTTCGTTACGCTCGTGTCGTGAGGCTAGAGATGGCACTAAAGTCGTGCTTCGTTGCGCTTGAGAGACTATACTTGGTTCTCTTAACCTTTACTTTTCTTTAACTTAACTAGACTCCTTTTTGGCAGAGTATTATGTTCTCTGCAGGCTTAAACTGTGATTAAACGAACTCGTGACTGCCTCGTGAGCACTTCGTGCTTTTCGTGAGTGTTGTGAAATTGAAATTTATTTAATTCCTTCTATTCTTTTAACGATATTTCCTTTTCTACGTTCTGTACCCTCCTTCTACACCTTAGTTCTTCACGCTACCATCCCTAACAACTGCCTCTGCCTTCTACAAAAGGGGGCGCGCCGGCGACTTCATTACTCTGCGTCATTAGGCACTCAAATTGTTCTCTCCCCATAGAGTTCAACTCTTTTGTTAGTTGTCGGGTTAACAACAATAAAACATATATACTTGTGATACTATACCATCGATATGTATATGGCCAGCGCGTTGCGCTTGAATGCTGCACGGGAAGTGCGCGCACATCCCGGTATTGATTAGGGGGTTTCCCCCTCTATACAGTCTGCACTCCGTATAAGGTGCGTCCGCGATGGAGTGACAAAAGGTTGCGCTTGGTCAGCTCGCGCGAGTCCCAAATCGATTCGAAAACTCATAGAGCCGCAATCGAACATTGCGCTAATATTGTCGAGTTAACTCGTGTCGGGTATTATTGCTCTTCTTCCCCTCTTCTTCCCCTCTTCTTCGGTCGTAATTCGCTTTTAATTTTTACGACTCTTGCGCCCTTTTTTTTTTGTCTCACTTGCTAATGATCGATTTTATAGTAATCGATATTACCAGTCCAGTATTCCCCTGTCAGCTGCTTGAAAGTAGGGAAAGTCGAAGAACCAGCTCATTTCAATATTCTCCCAGTATAGGATCGTAGGTGTCTCCTCAGTGAAATTAAATATACCCTTTGCTAGGGTACAAACAACATCCAAGTAGACCCTGAGAATTAAATAAATCCATATTATTATCAATATTAGACTGTTGGAATTTAGAAATTATCATAAGTATTCTTGAAATTTTAAGTAACTGTTTAGATATATATAGACACACAAAATGGCAAGTGTGGAAATAGAAATAGAAACTACACCAGAAGAAGGAACTACACCCTTCGAGGGATTAAGTGCTAGCACTACGCCGAATTTGGATGGCGAACGCATAGATTGCGAGAACGTAGAGGATATGACGATGCGATTTGTGGACCCTAATAGACCTTCGTTTGTTACAATATTGTTACGCTTCTATGGCAACATTGTTGTCGATTGCTTCAAAACCATATTGGAATAATATATATCTTCATTTATAATAAATTCAATATGCTGGTGAAACAAGTGATTCATAATTATATTTATTATCTTCCTAACCTAACCTAAACTTTCTCAAGTCGTTAGGGGTTCTGGTTTTCAAGCTGTTCGCTAATTTATATAAATAAAATTTATTATTCCAGTCTTGTCGCACTTATGTAAAGTAATGAATTGCCTGAATGCAAAATAAATCCATTTATCATTAGAAATCAATTATTAGAAATTGAGTAACTCACACACACACTCACGCACTCACTCGCTCGCACCTCACTGATTTATGAGTTATTCGAGTGTTATTTATGAGATTTGACACAGGTTGAGGCTGATTCGCATAGCGAATTATCCAAAATTGGCTTGAATTATATTTTTGACCCACTTTCTTGTAGAGTGATTACCATGATAAAGTTATTAATACCCATCTATCCTGCACTCTCTCTCTCTGTCTCACAGTTGCCAGCATTATATACGTCTATATATAGTTGTATTCTATACCAAACACAATCGGTAGTTACAATCGGTCGGTGCGAACTAGTTCTGAACTGGATATTCCGCCTTTTGCCACAACCCGTTTCCATTAGCCGTAAATACTTCCGCAGCTTCTGTTTTGGGTTGGTGTGTGGCAACCGGCTCTCTGAAGGAGATGGAAAACTAGATATAATGCTGGCAGAGACTTGAGGTTCTGTTGTGTTAGGAAGTGTATATACTATAGACATTTAAAAATTATAAATTAAATAAATAACAATAGTATATCATTCTTTCTACCTACATATCGTAGTAACTTAACAAATTCTGGTTTATCTTGACTGTCTTTATAGCGATGCTGCTGAAATTTTGTAGTTCCATAGAAAATATTAAAACTAATCTATTTCTACTCGAGTTTAAAGTCAAACTATGAAATAAAGTCATAAAAACATTTTTTAAACTTCAAGAACTTTGCTAAAATATTAGAATATTGCTTTTTTCTTTACTGATTTTAATCTGAAGTTCTCTTGGAACTAGGGTTATATACACCTCTTGGCCAATTTTTAAACTTACAGGGTATACAGGCCAAACTTCGTGCTGCACATCGATAAAGAGCTGCATTGAAATTCTAGAAACTTTTCAGCAACTAACGACAAAGCACGATAGTCTAATTTGCCAAGCCGAAGAAGGAGAGGGAGAGGGAGAAGGGGAGCAGAGTTGCCGCATCGTGGCTGCGTCGTGGTTGCCATCATTTGCATTTTCATTTCGCGCGAAGCAGCAGCTGACAACTTTATTTCGTTCGGGCTAAAATGGCCTCAAATTACACGGCCAAGAGAGAGAGAGAGAAAGAGAGAAAAGGCTTAGAAAAGCGACTCGAGCTGAGTCTGGCTACGACTCGAGTCGAGTGGGGCGCATAAATAAAGTTAGCGCCCAATTTATCATATTTGCCATAGCTTTTTTTTTTTTTTTTTTTGTTGCCCCAATGTGGCGCCGCTGCAGCAGTTGCAGCCAGGCCCGTTGAAACCATGTGCATTCGCTTGTCTGCGCTGCAGTTTGACTTGACGTTGGGCAGGGGCAGAGGGAGGGCAGAGTCTGAGCCGAGACTGAGCTGCATCTCTGTGTCTCTCAACTTGGAGTCGCCACAACACAATGGGTGGTGCTGTGGTGCTTTGTGAATGCCACTTAATTACACGGAAGTTTGCCTCAGCTGCTGCTGCTGTTGCTGCCACAAACGATTTAGTTGCAATGCCCCCCGCCTCGCTTCCCTCCCTTCTACCTCTTCCCTGTTTAGTTGGCGGTTCAAGGTTGAGACGTAAACTGATATGCAGCATCCGCAGAGCAGAAACCAAGTCGAGTCGCACTCGCTGGGTGGTGATGCAAAAACTAATTGCAACAAGGCTGCAGCAACTTGACCAACTGTGCAACACGCAACACACACACACCCAATACGCAGCCAATAAATCAGCAAATATTTCAGCAATTATTCAGTCCCAGCCGATCCTCAGGCTCAGGTGCCATCCTGTTGACGCCGGCATTCACGCCTCGAGCACGCGCTGCCCACCGCACTCCGAGATCAGTCGAAGCAGTCGATGTAGCTCAGCAGTTGCCCGCTCGATCGAGCTGAAGTTCGACTGGGGACAGAACTAGCTAGGGATTGCTAATTAAAAGTGGGGCAAGGGCAGCATAAAGGCTCTACACTGGCAGAAACAGGAGAGTGAGAAAGAGGGAAGACTTAAAATTTCATTTTAAAATCTGACAAATTATAACGAAAGAAGTTTGGCAACAGTGTGACAAGAATACTAGTGAAATACTACACTGAGATAAAGCTAGAGATCTTAAAAAAAAACTTTTAAATATTTGACAATTTATGGTAAAGTGATTTAAAGCAAAAAGCTTACATAAAATTCACTCTACACTGCAAAATAAAAACCTAAGCAAGTTTAATATAAAGCGGATGAGAAAATACCTTCATGCCAGTATATCATATAGGGAAATTATTAAAAAAATAGTTTTATATATTATATTCAAGCAAAAACTCATCTTATTTATCAATTCAACATCAGACTTTCTAATTTCTATAGTAAAATTCTTTAAACTAAACGATAGTAGCACATAATACCAATATAATATCATATTATATTATGCCCAATTGATATAGTCAGACAGCGATTCAATTCCATATAAACTCTGCTAAATTTGCTCTCTACCCCAACTGTTTCTCTCAGTGTACATAGCATTGCATGCGACAGTTTCTGCTGCGACATGCAGCGTGCAGTCTTTATTCACAACTCGCACCCTTTGCGATTAATCAGCTCAAGCTCGATCCCAGAACAGAATCGAATCGAAGTGAATAAAGATCGAAGAATCGCAGTGGAATGGCAACTCTGCAGCTCTAGCTGCGCCTTTGACACTCTACCTTAAAATGTAATGATTTAGTTGCATATTCATATTATTCATAATTAACCGGCATGAGTCATGACTCACCCAAAACGATTCTCATTCACTTACTTTGGCCGGGGGCAAAGCGCAGTCGTCGTCTCATTAACTTTCAACTCGATGCAGCAAGTTGGGAGTATGGGGAGGAGGGGGAGCATTAGCGGCATTTTCGAGTTTTTTGATTTCGCTTTCGTTTTATTTTTTTTTTTTTGCCAGATTGCGCCTAATTGAATGTCGGCATCATTTCAAATGCCTGCCCCATCGTTCAGGGGTGGAGTTGCCCTAATAGCCGTGCCACAACTTCTTCTTCTTCTGCTTCTGCCAACCTGAGCCGAACTTCTGCGCTCCAAGTACGAGTAATTCCGGTGTTAATTTGTGCGCAAGATGCCCATCAATCATGTGCGGTGTATGCGGTGTGCGGTGCGTGCGGTGTGCGGTGTATGCGGTGTGCGGTGCGTGCGGTGTGCGGCAGCTGCTGCGGGGCCCCCCAAAAGGAAGCGCGGTTCTCTGCGCTTTTTTTCTCATTTTGTGGGCGTTGGCGGTCAAGCTTTTTGTTGTTGTCGAAGCTTTTCGGCAAAAGGAGTAGCCGGGCGGAACAGACAAGCAGACCGAGAGACAGACAGACAGACAGACAGACAAGACAGGAGGCCACAACATCCAATTGTGAAACATCGTGAGAAAATGAGAGACGGAAGGCCGAAAGTGAACTTAATTAGTTGCAGCCAAAAAAAAAGAGATAAAAGAAAATAAGAAGATCGATAGATGATCAAAAGACGATCGAATATTACTATATTATAATATACATACATAAGTATTCAAGACACTCTGTCTCTCTTATAGTTTCCCAGACTATCAAAAGAAGTATTTCTATTAATTAAGTTATTAAAAATACCCCCTTAAAACTTCAGTATTTTCAATAATATACATACATAAGTATTTAAGACACTCTGTCTCTCTCATAGTTTCCCAACCTCTCAACAGAGGTATTTCTATTAATTAAGTTATTAAAAATATCCCCTTAAAACTTCTGTATTTTCAACGCTTACTCAACTAAGCTGCCTGCTATAAAACTCTACCCGAAACTTCCCAGAACTGTGCCAAGTATAGCAAGAATTAAATTGCCTTGACTACTTTGATATTGGATATTTGGATTTGCTCACTCAATTTTCAAAGCACATTCCTCCCCCCAAAAAAGCTTCCTTTTCCTATGAATCGAAGCATGTTAAATCTTTCACTTACAGCAGCTGGGATCGTGTCACATAGAGAGAGAGAGAGAGAGACACCCGAACATGACATGGAAACATGCAACCAAAATAGGCGCAAGGCAAACATGAATGAATTGTTATATATATCGCGCCCGGAGTGTACGTTTCTACTGCCATGTACTATGGGCCGAAACTAACAATCAAGGCGAATAATTAAACGACTGTCAGAAGAACACGCGGTCTCAGACAGACAGACAAAACAAGACAAGGTGTGGGGGGGCAGAGGCAGCCCGAGCCGAGCCCACACACACACTCAGAGAGAGAGAGAGAGAGAGGGAGAGACTGGGGAAAAGTTGACACAATGCTGCGATAAATTTGCTCATCATTCACTCATTCAGTCGGTAAGTCATTCATTTATTCACGATCGGTTCGACTATAAATAAAGCGGGCATCATCAGTCACAGACAGAGAGAGAGAGAGAGGGGAGTAGGAGGTGCCAATGCGAGTGCTGTCACTGGGAGGGAAAAGCTGGGTACAATTTTCCATGTATTTTTCCTCGTGCAGCATCCAATTTGCGGTGATCATTCATGTAATGTAACAAGATCATTTCCACCGTCACGCTGTGTGTGGCAGCCACGAGCAACGAGTAAAAGTGTCAACATTTACATGCTACAAATGTCAGCTCGGACTGACAGCAGCAACAACTACACTTACTGCCAATTGGCAGCAACTGTTGCTGCCGTCGCTGCTGCTGCTGCTGCTGTTGCTGCTGCTGCTGGTGCTGCCCTGCAGCAACGAGTCAATGAAATTGTTACATCAATTTCACCTTTTAATTACAGAACATTTTTACAGCCATCTGCTGCACCCACTTGCCACAGGTCTCTGCCTCGCATTCGTCTTTGTCTTCCTCTTCATCATCCTCATCTTCGTCATTATCGTCAACTTTGCTTCGCTTTCTTATTGTGTGACTAGTGAGGGTATAACGATTCTATAAGGGAATATGTAACGCACTGACTAAAGAAGAAATCTGACTAAAGAATAAATCAAATAAATAACTGAGAATCAATGAATCTTTATGGAAACACTATATCATTTAATATACTAACTTTTATTTAGGGATATTATATATTAAAATTTAAAATGATGCATATAAATAGAATAATATAATAAAGCATTTAAAGGGCAGATATCTAAATATATCATCATAGGAAAGAGTAGGGAATTACGATCTTAAGCAGCTGCCAAATTCAGTAGAAAATGTAAAAATAAAAATAATAAATGTATTTCTTTATGGAAAATATTTTTCCTCATTTAAATATAGTATTTATATTCAGGGTTCTTCTCATTACACACAAAGTAAACTCTTTTACACAGTATAAAAGTTAATTTCAAATAAATCTCATTTATATCTATAGCACGTAAGAGTATTCTAACGTCGTCTTATCAATGAAAAAACCTCCTCATTCTTTCTTGCCTTCAGACTGTTTAGTTGTTTTCTGTTTTTTTTTGCATTTCGATTGAGTTAATTGTCTGTTTGCCCCGGGGTTGCCACTGACTGGGGTATGTCAAACAACTGTCAGTTAGTTCGTCATCATCATCATTGGCCCCAGAGAGAGATCCCAGGAGAGGCAGAAGAAGAAGAAGCAGAAAACAAAGCATCAGCAGACTGGCCCGAAGAAAGATCGTGATCGCAAAGCATGTGATTAATTTGCAGTCGTTTTTAGGGGGCCCACAGACAGAGATTGTCTTATTGTTTAAACAAAATATTGACTCATAACGTCGCTTGATTAATTAAAACTCACCAATAAATCAAAATCGCTAGAGGGAACGAGACAGCTGTTGAGAGAGAGAGAGAGGGAGACAGGGAGCGAGACTGTAGCGACACTTGCCTGCCTGATGAGCTTCAACACCGCTGGCAGTGTTGAAATATTGACACCACAGGTGATTTTATATGGAAGTCAATATTTTTGTTTGTTTGCCTTGTTACACACACAAATTAGGCACAGCGCCAGAGCAACAACAACAGCAACAACAACAAGAGAGACAACAACAACAACTGAGAGAAGAGACAAGAGGTAAACAGCATTTGCTGAGGGCGCCATGCGGGCTTAAACTTCGGGTTAAGGGTCAACCTTAGCGAGCATGTGTTGTCCGATCGGAAGTGTATCCATTAATCTACCTTATATCAGTCTCACTAATCTCTAGTTTGTTTTTTGGGCCCAATAAATCTCAGCTCTGTGTGAACTAATCGAAGCAAATTCGTAATTTATTGATATTTAATAAGACATTTCCTTTCAAATTCCTAAGTTGAGAAACGTGATTGAATGGAATCGATTTATAGATCATATGATATTTTGATGAAGTTTAAATTATTTTCATTTTATATATACGATAAATTTCCTCATGTTTTATATACAATCTATCAATTCTTAACCTCACTACTTGGCATAGCTTAAACATCTGCAAAATTCACAGAAATCAAATGCAAATTTCAGACTTTATTTCTACTGTTTTTTCAATTTTCGTCAGCTGCTCGCAAAGTTTTCGCTCTCAACCAAAATAAGCGCCCATTTCAGGCCAATTTCATCCACCCCGTACATAGTTAAATACTTGACAAAGTCGGCTTTTAAATAAAAGAAGGGGGCAGGCGATTCGATTTGCCTATAACATTGCCGTACTCGTTGTCTGCCTGGCTAATTATCTCGCCATTTTGTATTGAAATTTTGAATAATTCAGTTGGCAAATTAGTCGGGTGTTCGTTTCGTTTGGCCGTTCGTTTCGCTCCACTGACAGTCGCTATAAAATGCACATGACAGTGTGACAAATTTCACATAAAACAATTGACTCACCCAGCAACAACAACAACAAAAATAACAACAACCACTAGAGTGAAGTGCGGCAACAGCGCAAGTGAAGAGCGACAACAGCGACAACAACTGTCGCTAAATAACAAACGACAGGCAGAGTCAACGAAAAAAATATTTAATTGAATTAAATTGTTTGCTGCTGTTACCAATCGCAATTGGCCAATTTAGCAAGCCAAGTTAGCTGGCTAGACAAAACGCAAAGTACAAAATTGTTAGCCAAATGGAAAGGTCCCAAAACGAAAGGCCACATAAAGTGTAGGTGGGAAGGCGAGAGAGAGAGAGAGAGTGACAGAGAGAGAGAGAGAGAGAATGAGAGAGAAGGAAACTAAGTTGACGAAGCTGAAATACTCTAGAAAATAATTGATTCTGAAATAAATATGGCAAACAATTTAAAAGCTGAAGATTTAGCTGAAATTCTTTAGTTCTTCCAAGAAAATAAAAAATATTTTTGAGAGATAATGGTTGTATTCATGTTATTTTAAAAGATATCGTTACAAAACTCAATACATATTTATTTTATAACAATTTTTATACTAAGCTACAATTTCATCATTATCAGAGCACTTTATTTATTACTAAAGCTATTAATGATCTCATTCTGAAGCAGTTCATGTAAAGAATAAAGTAATATCCTGATTGATAGATTTAGAAGGAATATAGACAGTATATATAGACGAAATCCTTTAAAAAACTAACTTTTTTCCCGCTAGAATCGTATTTTTATACGAGGGTCGTTCGATAAGTCCGTGACTTTTTGTATTTGCCGCGCACCTGCTCTAAATACAACACTGCTCCTGTCAGCAGTTATCGATTAACAGCTGACTGTAAAATTTTGAGAAAGCTGCGTTTTTTGGTTTGCGTTTTATAGGCATTGAAAGCAGACGATCTCGTGAATTTTAACGAAAATGGAAAAAGTGAATTTCGTGTGCTAATTAAGCATTATTTTTTGGGTAAAAATCCATCACCGAAACCAAGGAAAGACTTGATAAATATTATGGGGACTCTGCACCATCAATTTCAATGGTTAAGAAATGGTTTACTGAGTTCCGTTGTGGTCGTACCAGTACAAGTGATGCCGAACGTTCAGGTCGCCCAAAAGAGGTCGTCATGCCAGAAATCGTCGACAAAATCCATGGAATGATATTGGATGATCGGAGAATGAAAGTGCGTGAGGTAGCTGAGGCTGTAGGCATCTCAACTGAACGGGTACATCACATTTTACATGAATATTTGGACATGAAAAGCTTTCCGCGCGATGGGTGCCGCGATTGCTCACACACGACCATAAGCGCAACCGTGTGACCATTTCAAAGGAGTGTTTGGCGATGTTCAACCGCAATCCAAACGAATTTTTGCGCCGTTTCGTTACCGTAGACGAAACATGGATCCACCACACCACACCAGAGACCAAAGAACAATCAAGACAGTGGGTTTCTCCGGGTGAACGTGCACCAAAGAAGGCCAAGGTGGGTCTGTCGGCCAACAAGGTCATGGCCACAGTTTTTTGGGATGCACAAGGTATCATTCACATCGATTACCTTGAAAAGGGTAAAACGATCACCGGCGAATATTATTCAGAGCTTTTGGACAGATTCGATATTGATTTGAAGCAGAAACGACCGCATTTGGCGAAAAAAAGTGGTGTTCCATCAGCACAATGCACGGGTGCACACGTGTGTAGTCAGCATGGCAAAATTTCATAAATTGGGCTACGAACTGCTACCCCATCCAGCATATTCTCCAGATTTAGCCCCCTGTGACTATTTTTTGTTTCCAAACATGAAGAAATGGCTCGGCGGTAAGAGATTCGGGTCAAATGAAGAGGTCATCACAGAAACAAACGACTATTTTGAGGGCCTTGAGAAAACCTATTATTTGGAAGGAATAAAAAAATTGGAAAAACGCTGGACTAAATGTATAGAGCTAAAAGGAGATTATGTTGAGAAATAAAACGCTTCTTTGACGAAAAAAATATATTTTATTCAAAAAGTCACGGACTTATCAAACGACCCTCGTATACTTAAGATTGTATCCCCCCGGCACAGTTCGTGACATATTCAGCATACCCCAAAGCGTAGCGCATAAAAAAAGAGAGTAAAAAACACAGCACGAGGAAGGTGGAAAGTGGCGTCGAGTGTCGCTTTTATTGTTTACTTTCAATCACTTTTCGTCACGAAGTGGAAGCAACAATGGCAACAAATGCTGGCTAGATGAGGGAGTTGGCTAACTGCCGATGCGTCTACAGGGGGAGGCGTGCCCCAACTGGGTGTGTGTGTGTGAGTGTGTAGGCAGTGCGTCATTTGCATAGAGCAAATCACAGTAACACACACACAGGGCACACACACACACACACACACTCTCACGCCTGACTGACTCTGTGCACATTGTTGACAAATTGCACATAATGACATTAAATTGAAAATGATTGTGTGCAATTGTTTATTTTATTTTTTTTTTTTTACTTCTTTCTATCTCGTTTTGGCTATCTACTTTACTTGGCTCATCCTGCCTGCCCCTCCGTCCCCTCCCCCTGCCAGACAAATTAAAATTAATGGGCAACGCAGTGGCGCGTAAAAAGCCCAAAAAAAAAAACGAAAACACACCCACAACAACAGCAGGGGAAATACGGAGGCAACTACAACCCCGCTATAAACAGAAGCTGCACTTGAGATAGATCCATCAACCATCTATCTACCTACCCACATATCCATCTATCTGGCTGTAAATATAGTACATAAGTATCTTTGCCACTTACGACCAAATCATTTCACTTTGCCTAATGTGCAATTAGAAAACGCATTTTCATTAGTTTTTATCGCAACAATTTAGTTTCAGCTGTTTCCGCCAAGAGAAAACCAAGTGAAAACCCAGAGAAGAGAAACCTCTGTGGCTGTGCAGCACGTGCTCCTCTGAAAATGTACGCGATAAGCTTTCAATTGAGGCATATCCCCCCACTCTGTGGAAGCATCATACCATACCTTGTTGAAAATGCGCTTAATTTGCTTATCGTTTATCGATTGTGGAGGGGGAGGTAGGGGGTATAGAGGGGAGAACCACCGAAAAAAACAGATGACTAAAAGCATTTGGCGTCTGTGGAAATGATGCTAATAATTATGCTGAAGAGGGGAGAGCCTAAAGAGCTCAAGGAAGATGAAAGTGCAGAGGGGAAATATTACAAAATTTTAAGCATAAATCTAACTTTATAAAATACTTTATAAAATATAGAAAAACAAGTTTAAAGCTGCTATTAAAAACTGTTATTAAAATAAAATAAGTACTATGCCTTTTCAAAAATTAAAATCACTTGAAAATCGCCTTCAAAATCATTTCTCTTCTCTAATATATTCCAAAATTGGTTTTGCATATTGCCTTTGCGTGTTTTTTTTTTTATGTTTGTACCATAATTTCCACATTTGCTTAATTATAGAGATCCCACTCGATCCATCTACAACTCTAACTACGGCTCCATTTGCAATTTTCATTTCCATTTCCATTTCGATTTGAAAAAGTTCAATGTCTTTTTGGCCTCAGACAGAAAGCGGCAGAAACAGCTTTCGCCAAAGTAGTTGGCAAATTAGCAATAGCAACAGCAGCAACAGCAACAACAGCAACAACAGCAACAGCAACAATCACAATAACAATTACAGCAACAACAACAACAATGGGGCTAGAAACAACTTTGTGGCTTTTGCAGTATTTACTGCGTCTCTGCTCAATCAAAGTGATCGTGTGAAATGATTTTGATCATTTTGCCATCTATCAATATTTCAATAAATATTAAAAAACAGCAACAGCAACAACAACAACAGTTGCTGGCAACGTTTAATTAACGTGATAAATCGTTTGTAAATTTCTTAATTATTACGTAGCCGTCGTGTGGCCGGGTCGGTTAGTCAGTTTTGCCAGTGAGTACGTGACGCAGGCAGCACAAATTGTCGTAATGTGCGCAGATACCCTGTAAAGAGTGCAAAGAGGGTGGGCATAATACCCACAGAGCACAAAAAACTCTGAGTAGGTAAATAACCATAGTAGCCTCTGCTGCTTGTGATTTTTACACTGCACATACCCTGTAAAAAATTAATTTAGGGTATCTTAGCAGCAAACATATTCTAGCTTCTCTAGAATATACATAAATTAAAAATTCTACAGAGTAAATTTCCTATACTATATATCTATGTTTTTCATGCAACTTCTTGAATTTCTACAGCATATCCTCTAGTCTGGCACTCCCCACTCTCTGCTTCACGCTTGCCATTCACCTTAGCACCTGCACGCGTATTTATTTTATAATAATTCGCAACAACAGCAGCTACAATTAATTTCATACAAACACAGTGCATGCAATTTTGTCGCTACGCCAACATACGAATTAGTTCCACTGTGCGACAGTCGCACAGTCGCAAATTGTTTATCAAGTGCACAACAACAATGGCAACAACCACGACAAGTTGTGCACAATTATTTTATAATTTTTGCTGCTATTGAGAAACTGTTAACAAGTTAATTAAACATTAACAATTAAAAATTCACATTTTTTATCGCCGAGTTATGTGAGAGAGCGAGAGAGAGAGAGAGGGGGAGAGAGAGTGAGAGGGGATGGTAATTAAATTCCACATATTATATAAAACAGCTCGGCACTTTATCTAACTGCTGCTAAATGTACAGTTCAAGACATCTTAACTGCTGCTAAATGTATCTATTAGTCTCTCACAGTGGGCCTCTATAGAAAAATCGATACGATCGTATGAGATCGTTAGTTCTCAATCGATCTCAAGCAAATTGCCTAGATTGTTGCAGATTATCGAGTGAGTAACCGAGAGAGAGAGAGAGAGAGAGAGAGAGTTCAGCTAATTCAATTCAGCTATAATGATCTTGCTTTTGCATAAGTTGGGGCGCACTTCCTTAGTTAATTTATAGTATCGAGCCGGAATCTATAGACACATAAAAGTTAAGAGTTTCAAGAAGATAGATCGGCACTTTCACTATAATCACATGATATTTGATGAAGTTATGAGAGTGGGAAGACTTAAAAGTTTTATAAAAATTCCAAGATGATAAAATATGAATTACTTCAAGTTATTCTACAGTTTCCATTTGAAATATTATTTTATTTATTATAATATTTTATTTACTTTCCTTAGAAATATTTCTTAACTTTAGGAAAATCGATCAAAACATTTGCCAACAATTTATACGATTTGGCCAAATTCCAGAGACACGACCAATAAAAGCAGCTGCCAAAAAGTTTACGCCAAGAAGGATAGCTATAAGATGTGTGTGTGTGTGTGTGTGTGTGTGAGAGTTCTGAAAGGACTGAGACGTTGGCAGCACTAATTAATTAAAAGGAGACTTCGAGCTGGCAACCACTCGAGGAAGAAGAAGAAGTCATCCTGGTCGTCCTCCTCCTCCTCGTCGTCGTCGACGGCAAACTGCCTTACTAAGCGCCTTGTGATCCTTTCTTAATTGAAAAATGTCGTCGCAAGAGGGACTAACAGTAGCTAGGAGGGAGCAGGAGGAGTAGGGGAAAAGCAGCAGCATTCCCAGGCAGCCCAGTGTGGAAAATCCTTGTTAATCCCGCACTGAAATTGGAAAAACCTGCCAGAGCCCCAGAGAAAGTCTGCCACTGGCAGCCACTCATACTCTCCCTCTTTCTCTCCCACTCTCCCCTATGTATCTGCCTGCCTTCCCCCACTTCCCTGGCTTGGCTCGTAAAACATTGATAGAGCCGCACACGCAGCATCATAAAATTTGTACCAAAATATTATGTAATAAATGCAACATAAAATCAGGCTTTGCCACACTAATTGGAATGCAATGCAGCAACAATTTGTTAGGAATTTGTATACCCAAAACATAGACATTACCTACTAGAGTAGTAATCCTTTGCGCACAATATAAAGTGTCACAATATTACACTTTCATGACAAAAACGTTGGTACAACAAATCGTTAAGTCGCAGCTGAAAAGAGATTCTCCTAGGCGGAGAAAAACCAGACTTTATGTCTTCTAGTCGATAGAGGGGCTGGGGGATACCCCCTTACTTTCATTCATAAATCGAACAACTATACGACCCGTAGCTCATCGCACACACACCTTTCTTTCTTTCTTTCTTTCTTTCTTTGTGTTTTTCTTTCAATCTGGCGACCCTCAATGATTTTCCACCCCGACTACTTTTTCTTTTCAGAAGTTTGACACTTTTTATTGGGCGCATATTGTAAACTTAGTCGGGTCTCTCCCTCTCTGACTCTGCGACAAATGAGGCCGCCCATGGAAGACCGCCGCGTCGCATTGTCTGCCAGGGCCCGGATGGGATCTCTCTCTCTCTCTCTCCCTCCCTCGGACTGGTCTGGCCTGATGCTGGTCATCTGTTTCCAGTTTCAATCTCATTTGCATGGGAATGTCTGTTGAAAAGATATAGGAAACTGATATTTTCAAAAATATGTTGAAACGGTAATTTGTTGGCCACTTTAGTTGTGCTATTAGCAGCGTTTATAGACGAGTTACGCCCCGCTATCAATACGATATACCCCACTCTATAAGGCATGTCTATCTATCTGTTTGTCTGTGGATTATCTTGGGTTGCGCTCTAATTTATGCACTTGACAGATTCAGGTTGGCGTTGCGGGGCTATTCAACGGCAGGTAATGTCTGTATTCGAGTCTGTTTAAAGTGCAATAAGCCCGTCTGAGTCTGATCTATGCGAGTTATGCCCCATGGATAGCACGAAATCGAGCTTAGCTCGAGCTAACATGAGCTTTGTGGGGGTTATCGCTATTCCATGGTCTGAAATTACCAGATAAGACTCGAGTTTCTGTAGTTTGATATGGTTATTTATGCCTCTTGATCAATCAGAAGCATCGGGTTTACTAGAACAGTTTTGATTATCTTGAAATTGTCTTTGAATTTAGTAGAAAAGTTTTGATTATCTCGAGTGAAAATACGAGCTGAAATTGTTAGGGAAATTTCATTAAGAAATCTAAGACATTTTGGAGGCAAAAGAACTTTAAAGTTGATCAAATCTTTAAAATAAATTTAGAATATATATAAATATTTAAATATCTTGTATTTCTTTATTTTATTATATTCGCACAGTTCTTAATCTGTATTTCTTTCTCCCACTGTTCTTATAATCCCCAACCCCGAGTTTCCTCGTGCTAAAAACTTTATGATATACGCTGGAAACGTTCGTGTTGAAAAATGTGATGTTTAATTTCGCACATTAAAATCAGAAAATTATCAGACACGAAAAGTCATAAACCGCACACCGTATGCCAACTTGAAGTAAACAAAAAGAATAACAGGATGAACGACTGCCAAATACCTTGTAAATAATTCCTTTAAGGTTTTTTAAATATTAAAAAAATATTTGCGAAAATGTTTTTCATATAGCCTGTCTAGGAATATAAATATAATATATAAAAATAAATTTCTATATTGATTGAATTTTTTTCAAATTGTTTTTAATAATTTTAAAAATATATAAAAGAGTTGAACCACATAAATAACCTTCAAAAAAGAGTTTACTAAACCTTGAGTTTGGAATTTAAATACTTCATAACATATAGGACTATTACAGGGTATAATCAAAGCCTGCTTAAACAAATAGCACAGCACAGGGCGACAAAGAAGGAAACAGTTGAAGAGGAAGAAGAAGTAGGGAGAGGTAGAGACGGGCAAAAAGCGCAGTGCACAAGATTAAAATCTTCCAAGAATCGAGCACAAAGCAGACTGGGCAAAAGGTAAGTAACATAAATGAGCAAGAGGCGGCGGCCCACGATCCTCGGGGTTCGTAAGAGTCAAATCGATATGTATTGGCAGCGTGTTGGAGAGAGGAGGAAGAGGGAGAAGACGAGGGGCAGGGGAGGGAAGGTAGCTGGAGACGACAAGGAGTATGGCATGTAAACAAATCGATTTGTTTCATTGATGACATTCTTGCCGAGATTTTTGCAAAATGTCATAAAGTTTATGACTTAAGTCTTTTGTTTGACGCTGACTGCGACTCGCGGTGATCGCACGAAAATATCATTATTAAAGCACAGATCGAAGGCAGGCAGGGAGCAGGGGGGCAGGGGGTAGACAACCGGTTAGCCAGTTCCCCCCAGGTTTATATGCAGATTTTCCCCTGCATATTCACACACCTACAAAAGTGTCATCCGCTTGGCATTTGGAGCCTGCTGCAGCCCAGCCCGTTCCTTTCCTTATTTATTCGCGCCTCTTCCTCTGCCAGCCACAAATTTAACGATTAAGACGTGTTAAATTGTTAACAAGCCACTTGCAGTTATTGCCAATAAGCTGCAAATTTACGAGTCTTGCGTTTTGCTACGATGTTTGAGTCTTCGTCTCCGTCTCCCTCCCCCGACTAAGTCTCACTTGCATTGGGTTGGGTTCGTTTCCACACTCCATGCATGGCCTGGCCTAGTCCATAGTCCATGTTGATTTGCATGAGAATAGCCACGTTGTGGGGCAGCAGGCAGCGGCCTTTTGTGCCTCACTCGAAGCCGAGTCAAGTCGTATATTGTAATATCCGATCCGAGCTTTTGTTGCCTCATGCACACTTAGACTGGGAGGGCCAAAGAAGACAGTCAAACAAACGTTTTTGTGCATGGAAACTGTTCGAAACGTTTACGAATGCACAACAAAGAAGAATTGAGTGATCTACGTTGTATACATGGGTATTTTATAGGATACGCCTCAGAGACGAGATGTAGCAGGAGAGAGAGAGAGTTTTCATGAAGATTAGAGAGTTAAAGTACTAAAGACGTTTACGAATGGGAAGTGGAAAGAGGAATGAGCAAAGAACAATGTGTATGTGGAGAATCCTAAATGAAATTTCATAAAAACCTTTGCGAATAGGTACTTAATAATATATGTAAGGCATTCACTGTTAAATTTTGCATAAACGTTTACGAAAGATCAACTAAAAGGGAATTAACAATATTTCTAATATTGAAACGTTTGAGAATGAATATGTTTCTTGAGTGAAATTTAATAGAAACGTTTAAAACAAAGCAAATAATGCCTCATCTATTGAATTCCTTCATAACGTTTACGAATAAGCAACAAAAAGGAATCGAGAATAACATCTTAAGAGCGCGTGATTATGCAAAATTTGTCACGTAGTCAGCGTCGCGTTGATTCGCAGTGATAACTTAATTACAGCTGCCTGTCAGGCGGTGCATAACTTAGAACCTTGGCCCTAACTAACCTATAACTATAATTCTATATTGTATCTGCAGCAGCTTCAGCGCCCCCAAGCTGAAAGCGACGATATATAGTAGAAGCCCTAACTGAAGATTAATGTCCCTCCAGCTGGGAAAATTGAGGATTACAAAACCAGTTTAATAATTTAGCCATCATCAAAATATATATAAATGTCATTTACATATTATGCGCCCTTAAAAACAGTCAAAACCCCCTTGGGGGGAATATGCTAACATATGCATGTAAAAATTCAGAGAGAGAGAAAAGAACTTGGAAATTAATTTCCAAAAGCCACAAATAAACAAAACAGTCACAAATTATGGCCAAATTAGCAAACAACCAAGCAACCACTTGGCCATGACAAAATGCCCAGGGGCGGAGTAAAGGGGGTGTGGTGTCATGACAGGGCAATGCGTATGCGTATGCGTATCTATGAGATACATGTTACATGTGTTGCATAATGCCAGCACAAACACAATTACACACAGCTGACAGGGGGGTGGCGAGGGGGGTGGGTTGTAGTATGCTGCCATAGGGTATACAGCAAGTTGAGCAATAAATACAAACTGCATAAAGCGACGCGTTGCGTTGCGTTCGCCTAATCCCAGCAAAGGCAGCGACGTGGTCTAACTGTCTCTCTGTCTGTTTGTCTCTCTGTCTGTCCGTCTCTCTGTCTCTCTGTCTGTTTGCCTTGTCAAGTCACCCCAAAGTGTTATTTATCCCACTCACACACAGAGAGAGTAGGCAACCCTGGCAGTGCACTCCCACCACAATGCTGGCCAATTACTCAACATGATTTCAATGAAATTACCACAGAGCAAACAAAGCGAGAGTGGGAGAGAGAGGGGGAGAGGCAAGTGTAGCATCTAACGGGATGTCGTACTAGATGTATCTACAGCAACAACAACAATAACAACAACAACATCAATCTCAATAACAATTCATAATTCATGTTTAACATGCACTCCCCATGGTTGCCGCAGCACAAATTTTGGCAGCACAGCGCACCCTCATCCACCCAGCAGACACCCCTTTTTGCAGAGAGGCAGCAGCAGCCCCTGCCTACGCCACTGTTCCTGCTCTGTGCCCCCTGCTGGCAACACTGTTGATTGTTTGTCTATGCTTGAACGTATTTATGACGCGCAATTGAAGTCAACTTTTAGGGTTGCCACCCCTCCTTAACTGCCTCTTTTTGCTCTAGTTCGTTTTCAGCGTAATTTCAGTTTCAGTTGGTTTCTAAATTAGAAATAAATGCAATTTAAGCAACTTAAAGAAAGGGGAAAAAATATATATAAATTAATATATAATAAATAAAAATTACAAATAAAATACTTAGTGCAATTATAGCTTAATATTTACTCACATATAGTGTCTGAGGAATATACCACGTTAATTTATAGTATACAATTATACGATACGTAAATCCCATTTACAAGGTCAATGACAGCCAACTGCCTATCAAGCAGAATCCCCCGATTGTGGCAAAGTAATTGAAACTTCTGTTACCGCTTAAAGCACGATAGTACATGGAGCCGGAGAAGAGTACAGTCCCGACCGTCATTATAGTGCCGGACAGTACGGGAAAGTGGGCCATGGGCATGCAGAGCATAGCGAACGAGTGCAGGAAATGAATGCGATTGGCAACATCCGCGAATGCCTGCGCCTCCTGCTGTTCCTTGGGATCCCGGATAACCCTCAGCTGGTATCTACAGTAGGCACCCATAAAAATGGCCGATGCACCGCCCAAGCCGGCGATTCTTATGAAAATACTGTGATTCCCAATTAGACTGTGCAGAGAGTCGCATCTTTCCGGAAGCGGTGCCTCGACTGCAGGCGGTGCATCCTTCATTTTTTTGGGGCGCAATCCAAATGCCATCAGTATATCCATGGACGTGTTGATCAGTCTACGGCTAACAGGATTACCTTGTATCATGTATTGCAGGCCATCAGCCTCAGACATGTTGATACTGATATATAATTTAATTTGATGTCTATAAACTAAAATTAGTATGTTGCCGGAGTGTTATAAGAATCGAATCAAAGTCTGTTATCGCTTATCATGCTATCGATAAATATGTATGTACATGTAAATATAAATTTTAATTGACCTATGACATTATTTAAAAAGTATCCTTGTTTATACTTATTTATATATATGTTTATATATTTTTTTTTTTCAGACACTTTTCCTACAAATTGTCTCAATGTGCAGGGTTACCCCGCAACTTTCTTTCCACCCTAATTGGTGTTGAATAGAGACTTTTTCCTTCCCCCACGAGGGGTGAAAGGTGGCAACCTGCTGCCGGTTGAGTTGAGTGGCAACGCCACGGAAGCTGCGTGTCACATGGCAAGTGTAATTTTTTATTGCCTGACAGCGTGTTGTCTCTGGGTTTGTTTGGGTGGCCTGTGGCATGGGTATGACATGCAAGGGGGGTGTATTAGCCAAATGCTGTGGATGGGCGTGAAGCTGATTAACATAATTGAGCTGTTTGTTTGCTCAGGGCGATCTGGAGGAGGAAGGCGTATTAGGGTGACAAACAATTTGTTCTCTAGACAAACTCATAGATAAGTCAAGTTGTTGAGGTTAATTTGGGGGAAGGTATTGGAAAATATTGAAATAATATTGGGCATTCTATTTAAAATATGTAAACAATCGATCCCAGATAAGAAAAAAAACATTTAAAAAATTCAGGGTAAGAGAAATTATAAGAAAATAACTTAAGAAAACACTAGATTAATTTTAAGATGAGAAAAATGATGGAAACAAGAAACGATACAGAATTTATTTCATAGTTTATTTCGAAAATGATCTCAACTAAAGCCTAAGCAAACTTAGCTCATTTAGAACTCAATTTAGCCAATATAATCAACACTTACACAAGATATTAACAGCACACTGAGTTTTGGATGGGTTGTCCAGGTAGAGGCAGAGTTTTCGCTTTTAATGTGCGACTTTTATGTGTTTTCAGTGTAATTTTCGAAAATTTATAGTCTCCTCTTTTAAGTGGCGCACAAAGGAATCTGCCAACGCCCCGACAAAGAGAGAAACAGGGCGGAAAGCACAAAAAAATTCCAGAAATGATATAGGCTGCGAAAGAAATCGAACGAAATCGACAGAAAATGTAATGAGAATGCGACAAACGCCACGGGGGGATTATATTCATATATAGTATAGTATGAGAAAATTAGCATACGCTCATGTTATAATTTAATTATAATTTATTGATTTTAAATGTCTCTCTTATACGGTTCGTATTTCGTGTTTCTTTTCGGTTTCTGCTGTTGAAGTCGCTTTGTTTACGATCTGTAAAAATTGGAATTTTATGGAACATTTAATTTGCCAAAGTTGATCGAGTGTGGGACACGTTAAGCAATATAAAGATGTTCAATCCAACTCTACACGCCCACAACAGTGTGACCATGTGTGTGTGTGTGTGTGTGTGCCGGTCAGAGTTGCCAACTGTCTGCAGAATATATAAAGTGCCAACCGCTGCCACCCAATTACCAAATGACATGACAAAACCGCTTTAAGGCGTCCCAACTGGCCCAGTCCCCCCCCCTACTACTCCCTCCCCCTTTTCCACAATATATAACAAAATTGCAAATTAGAAAGAGCGCACAAAGCAAAAACGCGACAAAGAAACAAAACAAAATAAAACAAGAGAGAGCACATAAAACTTAAACAAAGCAAGCAGCAAGAAGATAACTGCCAAAACAGAAGGAGGAAGAAGCGAAAAGAATATATAAACAAATAACATAAAATGCAAGCAATAAAAAAACTCAGCGGAAAACCATGAAAACGAGAGAAAACAAGTGTAAAGAGCGTGCAAGGAGAAGGACCCGAAGATACCCTGGCAGCAACTAGGGACTGTATGCAACTCGTAGGGTTGCCCAGTTGCCGAAATTCTCTTACAATCTTAATTTATTTTGATTTTATATTTTAAAAAGATCTCTAGATCGAAAGATTTTATTTAAATATTATTTTAAATTGATATAAGATGGATGCATAAACTCTTTAAAAATATAAAAATTTCAGAAATAAATGCTAACAAATCACAGTGTATTTAAGACACCCTCTCTTTCAACTTTACGACTACAGGGTATTTAACAGAAAACATCGAATTTTTTTCGTTCGTTTTTGATTATCTTTAACTGCCATCAACAAGATGGCAACTTCCGTTCGCGCGCCATAATGTTTTCTCTACACAGTAAGCAGCACACACACACAGGCACGCACACACACACACAGGCACACACGCCGTACACACACACACACACACACAGCCAAAGACAAGTCACGCACACTGAGCCGCAGCCTGATCCAGTTACGTTTTCAGTGCAGGGCAAAGCTCACGCAGAGCAGAGCGAGAGAGAGAGAGGAGAGTGTAGAGAGAGGGGAGGGGCGGGCAGAGAGAGAGTGAGGAGGGGGGCAGCACAAATGGTCACCAGGGCGTGTAATTGAGTGCTACAGGACCCTTTTAACATTTTTATTTGCACATTAGCGAGGGTGGAAATGGCGAAATTTGCGCCCAAAAGTGACAGCGCGTTGAATGTGGGTGGCACGAAGAGAGAAAGAGAGAGAGACAGAGAAAGAGAGAGGGAGAGAGAGAGATCTCCATTGGGGTCGCAAGCAGGCAGCTAACCATTTCCATATTGACTTTCAGTTAGATATCAATATGCTCAGAGAGAGTAGGGGAGAGAGAGAGAGAGAGTGGGAGAGGGGGAGGCGCGTTCATCTCTGAAGTCGTAGACAAATTTGTCTGCGGTTCCGAATATGCGACAGTTGTCAGATTGCAAATAAAAGAGCAGGGAGAAAGGTCTAGGGGTTGCTTTAATGTCTGTGAGGGTGGAGAAGATTACCCTGAGGCAGTTAAGTGAGCATATGCTCAAGCATGGCAGGAAGTTGCTAAAAAAAAGAGATTGAAAAGGGAGAAAGGAAAAAAAAAGTGGAATAAAATTGTAACATTTTTAAAGTAAACAAAAATATAAATCTCAAGACATATAAGTGTAGTTAATTAAAAAATAAAGATGATGCTCAATTTAATTTTAAAATAATTATAAATAGTTTCAACTTCTTAGGCGTATTGCTGCGTATATAGAATTCTACCCCACCCCCTTTTTACCCACCCAAAGCTTTCACCTAATTTAGATTGTTTATATACACTTCCCCCTCCCCCGCCTTCCACTCGTTTTTTAGCCACAAGCTTATAAATCAAATTTGCCTTTCGCACCACATTCGCTCTGCCTGCCTGTCTGTCTGTCTCCCTGTCTGTCTGTCTGCCTGTCTGCCACGCACAATATGATAAAAGCCGCAAAACACAGTGGGACACCCACCTCCCTCCCCCTTCTAAATACCCAGCCTCATAATTCAAAAGCGGAAGCAGCCACAACCGCAGCCTGTGGTGGGGGCGGGGGGGAGAGAAACCCTTTTTTGCGTACCACGGGGCGTATGAGTAACATGGCGAATTTCATGAATAATTCGACGCCGCAGCTGATGATAAAACACGAAAATGGGCAAACATAAATCTAGCGCAAGAGATAGGCCATAAAGGGAGGGGGCAGCGAAGGAAGAAGAGGCAGAGAAAACAAGAGAAAAAAGAAGAGAGAGAAAGAGGCAGAAGAACTACTTAAATATTAGCGAAATGTTTGCGCTTTCAGTTTATTAAAGCTGCCGAACAGACACTCCCACACAGATATACACCCACACACACACACACACACACACACACACACACACAGAGGGAGCTACTTACTCGTCGTTGAGCAAAGTCAACTTTCGTTTAGCTTGTAAATAGCTCGTTTTCGCCGACTCAGTAACTCGACGCCATGTTAATATATAACAATTAATCTTGACTAAGGCAGGAGCTGAAGCTGGAACAGAGCAGCAGGAGCAGGCGCACCCGAACTGTAGCATGGCTCCAGTTTGCCGCCATGTTGTTTTCACCCACACACACACACACACACACACACACTTTGCACATTACAGTGTTAATGTGCCTCACTGCCGCATGTAAAAACCCAAGTAATTTGAAAGAGGATGCCGGCAAAAGGGGCAAGCAAAGGCGCTTACGCTCTGCCAGCCTCCCTCTCTCTCCCTTCCTCTCTTCCTCCCTCTCTCTCTCCCTCTCTCGCTGCTTGTGGGTGTGCGTGTTAATGATTTTTTGCACACAGCTTCACAACTTGACGCCCTCGCTTGCCCTCGTCCTCTCCAGCTCCGAGGACTCCTGTTCCGGCTACGCTTTTGCTGCCCTTGTTTGCCCCTCCCCCCCTCCCTTTACGGGTGGTTTATGCTTATCTGCGCACTACACACAGCTCACGACTATATATATGTATATATACACGCATATTCCAGGTATATATAAAATTATATGGCCTGGCAGCTGCAGTCAACGCTTTTTGGCCAAGCTTGTCCCTCCCCTTCTCCCTCTCTCTCTCTCTCTCTGCCCGCACGTGGGCACGTGTGTGTGTGTGTGTGTTAGCCCACCTGGCGAAGCAACGGATGATTAACTGTGGCTAAGGCTGCCAGCCAGAAATGAAAGTAAATAAGGAGAGCGTGAATTAAGGCCAGAAAAGGAAGAGAGAGAGAGAGAGAGAGGCAGCAAGTGTGGAAATGTGAAAATTCTTGAAATTAAGCTCACATGAGTTAAAAGAATTTAATATAGTAAAATTTAATAAGAAAAATAGTATATATAATAATATATGATATGATAATACGTAATAATGCTTTAAAAATTTTTTAAATAATTTCTTTAGAGTTTAAGAATTATTTAAAGTGAAAAACCTTTTTTAAAGATTTATAACTGTACTATACGTATGACTCAACTGAAAGAGAAGCTTACAATAATATAATCCAAAAAATATACATAGAAAACCCGAAACATATTCTAGCTACTTTCTACTTATAACTAAACCTTTTTACCTACATTTATCTGCGATAAAACCAACTATCTTGAGGTATATTAAAAGATCTACTAGCAAATGTTTCCCGCTTAACCCACTTGCGCAGCAGAGCCCAGAAATGTGATATCTCCCAAATTTCATCTGAGGAACGCATAAGAGAGAAGTCCAACAACCTATAGCAGACCTATATAGCGCAATCATCTAACGGTCTTACGAAATGCTTCGCTAACTGCAAAAAAAAACCAAGTCAAAATGTCACGTGTCAATCAAGAACGCCGCTGGAGTCCGCTGGGGGAGCCTACGACTTCAGAAGGGGGAGACTGTCAAATCCTTATGGCGCCAGTAAAAAACGAAACACACTCAAAAAACTGTTTATCATTTCTGGTTTTTTTCGCTCCCCACCCCTCCTCAAGTCAAAGTTCAGTTTGGCGGATCGTACTGCAGCTGGACAGCGCTGAGGTCATTAATAACTCTATTTTCCCAACCCACAAAAAAAAAAGAAAAACCCGAAAGAAAAGTCAGAGAAAAACGCAAGTGCGGCAATGCGAACCCCGTCGAGTTATTACAATTTAATTGTTTTACAATTTTACTTGGCGCCTCCTATTAACATTTTCCAGCCACACGTGGTGCAATTCCCAAAAAAAAAAAAGAAAAAAAGAAAAACCTGCGCATGGCTGACTTTTCCGACAACAATTACTATGAATATGAAGTAACGCATTTTTAGAGAGAGACATGAAACCGTTGCGTCTGATTTTTACCATAAATTATGCAGATAAGCCCATAGTGGGCGTGGCACAAGGGGTGTACGTAGTTTAATTTCGTTTTTTTTATTTCTGTTTGCCATGTTTAATTGTTTTAGTTGCGACCATTTTTGAAATGAGCGTGTGCAACGGCCTAATGAACAGTTTTGTAATACAGCCAGGTGGATGGGGAGGGGGAGGAGGAGGGGCAGGGGAGTGGGTGCTGGTCGAGAGGCGTGTAATTGCCAGTTGAACCTCTGCACTCAGACTGTAATTGTTAGCCAACTGCAAGTAGATACCCTAGAAAATGAATGAAGTGAGGTAACTTAGTCTGAGTTGAGATTACTCAAGAAAAACAATTTAAAGAGTCTTTTAAGAACTAAAATAAGGTTATGTCAAGGCAAAATAATATCTAAATGACTTGTAGATATCCTAAAAAATATCATATGATTGAAGTTTCTCGAGGAAAACAGAATTTAAAGGCTTAAACAAGAGTTTTTCTAGGCCCAACACTGTCGAAATACCCTGAAACTTAATTGCAGAAAATTATTATTGATAATAGAAAAATGCCAAAATTCAGTCTAATATACCCTTTAACCAAGCACTTACAGGATATGCCCAGGCTACACATTTATGTAAGCTACAAAGCGCAGCAAAATTTAAAATTCACAGCACATTTTACTCTCCGAGCGAGTAACAATATTGACAAAAAGCAGGCAAAGCACACGCAGAAAGATACACAGAGACACACACACACTCACACACACACAGTGACACACAGGGAGACAGACAAATCTAGCCAGACATGAGAGAAGGAAAGAAACAGAGGCGTCGCTGCTGCTGCTGCTTAAAATTCCTCGAGCATCGTTTCACAACTTTCCAACTTGCCAAAAAATCGGAAAAAGCAGGCAAAAGGAAAAGCAAAGGAGAAGCGCATAAATTGCAGGCAGCGTAAGGCAAGCGAGAGAGAGCAGACAGAGAGAGAGAGAAAGAGAGGGAGAGAGAGAGAAATGTGCGGAAAATAAATGAAAATGCTCAGAGCTCGTTCACAAGCGCGCTTACGGCGTCCGCAAGGAGCTGTTGAAGTGGCAAATTTGCGCAAGCGACACCCGAGGCAAGCCAAGGCGTGGCAGGGGGCGTGGCAGCAGGCAGCAGGCAGCAGGACAACGACTCGACTCGACTCCACTCGACTCGTGGCATCGTTACTTACAACAACTACAAGCCGGTGTCAACACATACTTGGCCATTTAAGTGGGCACACACACACACGCAGACACACACACACAGCGACAGCGCGTCAGACATTCCAGCAGCGCCGCCATATTTGCTTGCCTGCCCCTCTCCCGCCCTCCTCTTACTGCTTCGCCCTTTTATGTCTTGTGACATAAAAACGAAATTGTCATTCGCCTAGCGCCATCTCACTCTAACCCACAGCTCCGCCCTGCCCACATAATTAACCCCTTTTCCATGCTGCTTCTTCCATTGTCTTTGTCTTCTCTTTTATTTCGCTGAGAAAAGGCTTTTTTTAATGTCTTTGGCGACAAAGTTTTCGCAATTTTTTCGCAATTTGCCGCCACAACAATTTGCGTTTAATTAACCAAAAGTTTAACTTCAGTTTCATTTCGTATCGTTTGTAAAGCGCGCTTAGAGCACCCCCTTTAGCCCCCTCCCCCTTATGCTCCCACCAAGCTAATGAACTTGCCAAATTGTGTTGTCGAAAGTTTTTGTCTGGCAATAAAATTAATTTTGATGACAACAGCAGTTGTTCTGCTTCCTCTGCTTCCTCTGCCTCTTTTTTTCCTCCTCCACTTCCACTTTGTCTACTCTTTTATGTGGGTGGAAGCTCTGAAAATAATTGACAAACTTAAATCAACTGAGTATAATGATAAAATGCTCCTAATGACAACTTAAACAAGACAAAAAGGTGGAGAAATTCGAAATAAAATTCAGGGCAAACATTTCATAGACTGGCAACCCTATAAACGTAGCTGACAATTGCCAACGAAATTTGATGGGGACATTTTGTGTGTACAGCAAGTAGATCTATTTCGAAAGTTATATATAATGTTTGGCCAATTTTGGCGAAAATTCTGAAAGAGTTTTAGGTACTGCAAATATTGTAGGATAGAGAAATAATTTAGACGTCGCATCGTGTCGCTTTACGCGCGTTTCTGTGCGAGCGAGTAAGCTATATGTTATAAAATTATTAAAACTAATACCTGAGGGATTCTACATTTAAAATATAACAAATACAAATTTTGAAAATTTTCGATATTTCGGAAATTTAGATAAGGGTCCCCCCTATGATATTTCAACAAAAAAATTTTTTTTCCAATTTTAAATCGCGAGTTTTTAATTTTAATCGATTGTGGAGGTCAATATTAGTCCTAAACAATAATTCAAATCGATTTTAAGCGATACTTAATTTTGACCCGAAAATCATGTCGAAATGGTCAAAAAAATAGACATGTAACACACTCAACAGGCCTGGTACTCTCAATTTACACCGTTCGTAACTTTCTTAAAAATCAATCGATTTTCACGCGGAATGACATTTTGTTTATGTTTTTATAACCTGAGTGAATCTCTATTTAAAATAAAAGCAAAATTGATTTTCGAAATTTTTCGATATTTTGGAAATTTAGGTAAGGGTCCCCCCTATGATATTTCAACAAACATTTTTTTTATTTTTTTTTTAAATCGCGAGTTTTGGATTTAAATCGATTGCGGTGGTCAAAATTAGTACTAAACAATTGTTTAAATCAATTTTAAACGATACTTAATTCTGACCCAAAAATCATGTCGAAGTGGTCAAAAAATTAGATATGCGACACACTCAACAGGCCTGGTACCATCATTTTACATCGATCGTAACTCTCTTAAAAATCAATCGATTTTCACGCGGAATGACATTTTGTTTATGTTTAAACGACCTAAGTGATTCTACATTAAAAAAATTGCAAAATTGACTTCTTAAATTTTTCTAAGAATTTGTATTATATTACATATATTTATTTGTTTATTTGATTATTTCTGAGTATTAACTTATCATTATTAATTTCTTCTCATATTTCATCAAAATATTTTGCAAAGAACATCAGAGAAACCTTCACTTGCTTGAGTGAGCTAATGTTCCCGATAACCCCTCCCTCATTCTATAAAAATATTTAATTTTAACCGATTTAAACACACTATAATTACCAAATCCAATCCTGTAAAGCCAAACGAAACTGAAACCTCAGAATCGTCTTTAAATTGATCCACAAAATGTGTGTTAAATCTGATTAAAGCGCAACCGCAAACCGAAAATCAAAAAACAAACCCCTGTGCTCAAGTAGTGTAAACTACAAGAGGAAGGGAGAGAGAGAGAGAGAGAGGGAGAGGGAGATAAAGTTTAAGCTGAAATGCGGCGTGTAAATGATGCCATCATAATATTTTGATTTGTGAACGCGCCGGCAGCGGACAGAAGGCAAAAGGCAGGCACATCATCAGTTAAGGGGTTAATAAAGCGCATAAAATGCTAGGAAAAACAACATATATGTAGGGGGTAGGCCTTGGTTTTCCCCTGCTTTCCACTCGCTTTTCCTCTCGACTAATCACATCCGATTTGGCAGCAGCATAAGGTGCGCATTACTCATAATGCGAGCGTGTGATATGAGGAGAGAGAGAGAGAGAGTGGAGTGGAGCAGCTACCCCACAGTCAGATCATCCCTCTAGCTGCTGTTTCCCCCTCCTCCCTCCCCCACCGACGACACCAATCAGCCTAATCGCTTTCGTTGCGCCGCATTGCTTAACTTTTCGTTTGTTGTTGTTGTTGTTGAGGAAAGTTTATATTGAGCGAGTTTCAACTCGAATAGGAGCATGTGTATAGCACGAGTGTGTGCGAGTCTTGCATGATAATCAGCCAGTCCCCCCCTTAACCCTCACTCTCCTTGTATCTCATCTTCATCATGCGATTCAACCTCACTTTCTCCCGTTGCCGTCGCCATATTTGTTTTTATTGCTCTTCCTTTGTTTATTATGTGATTTTCCTCGCATATGTCTGTCTCTCTGTCTCTGTGTGCGTGCGTGAGTTTTCCAGTTAATCGCACAAAATTTTATGTTAATTTTCATAAATTTTATTGCCGCCCCTCGCTCCAGTCTCCCCCTTAAGCGGGAGAGAGAGAGCGAGAAAAAGGTCTTTTTAATTAGTTTTCCTGTGTGTGGGATTTGTTTTATGCGCGCAATAAGTTCTTTATAGGCAGACCGCGCCGTGCCGCCTTGGTTTTTTAAGAGTTTTCTAAACCATAAAGTTGACACAACAAAATACACGCATGTTCTTAAGTTCTCCAAACCCATCCACATATCGTTTGTAGTAACATTTCTTGAGCTGCCTGCATGTCAAGTGTCAAAACATTTGAGAGGGCGCTTTGGGAGCTCTTAACGTTTAGTTGGCATAAGGGAAAGATAATAAAAGTGGAACCAAACAGGTTATTAAATAGTCTGGCTGGAATATCAAGAGATTATTATTTAGGGTGGTGCTAAAGAAACTAAGATATTGCATTAGGCAGAAATATTGGAGATATTTTTGATAATAATGTGGAAATTTAAGGAAATTTAAGAAAGATATTATTTGACACAATCTTTAGTTTAAATATTCTATGTTTAATAAGGAACCCTGAAAGGCAAGTACAGAGAAAGAAACATACAAAGAGAATGTAAACTATAAAAAAAATCCTGTACGTGAAAGAATTTGTTCATATGATAGTATCATTAAGTAAGATTTTGCAAAAGAAACTGAAAAATAAAGAAAAATAGTAACATAAAACTTTCCTGAAAACTTTGTATGATTGTGAAAGAAAGAAAAGGAAAGATAGCGATATAGAGAGAGAGGAAAACAGTGTGAATAATTCGAGTCTCAAATCAGAAAAAGATTTCACTCCTATGGCAAGATCAAGCAGAAGAAATAAACAAAAAAGACTTCTTTAAAAAAGGTATAGAATACACCCCATTCTACACACACAAAGTTCACACCCAAAAATATTCGCACATTTATCGCTGAATACAAAGCGAATACAAAACGAATGCGTGTGGCCGCGTGGTGAGTGTCAAAACGGCGATCGATCATCGTCAGACTGATTTCTGGCATATGTGTGGTAAACAGAGAGAAAGATTGGAAAGGGGGAGAGTAGGAGAGTGATCTGCCTATGCGATCCCAAACCACAAACCAGATCGATCAATGACGACATTTTGATTTGAATACATCATGGAATTCAATTGGGAAAATTGGAAAAACACATCGCATTGTTTTGTCGTAACAACAAATAAAAACCGAGGCAGCTGTTTATAGCTCGAGGTACTATATGTACTATCCTTAACTCACAGATCAGAGAAACAAACTAGAGGCACATTATACTATTTGATAGATGGACAAGCTAATTTGACTGAGTGCGTGGCGAGTTCGAATTATCGGAACTGTGTGTGGGTAATGTAATTACAAAACCGAAAGGACTTAAGAGACTGAAGGACAGAGAGACAGACAGTAGGGCCGAGGCAGAGCAGCGCATCAAGTTAATCATTTTAACTAATTGCCAAGGTGCCCAGGGAGGGCAACTAGGTGTAGCTGGGCGGGGGGAGGCGCATAAAAAAGCGCTTAAAAGGCACAAGTGGACCCAAGGGAGGCAGCCAATTATGTTGATGGTAAACAAATTGCGCACGTTGCGTTGGCATAAAAATTAGTAAAAAAAAAAAAAAAAAAAAAAAAAAATGGGAAGGAGGAAAAAAAGAAAAGTACCGACTATTTGTCTATATAGAGCGCAAAAAGGACACGCCAAGCGGCAAGATCTAATTACACTAATGACAGACAGTCTGCAGCTACCTCTCTCTCTCTCTGTCTCTCTCTGCCCCATGTTGCAATTAAACCTGCTCAGTTGCTGCGTGCAACAACGACATAAGGTCAAAGTCAGCCGAGTCGAGTCGAGCCGAGTCAGCTGTGGCTGCCAAATGAATTGCATGAGTGTTCAATGAGTGTATTCATTTAATATTGAACAGAAGCCATTTAAGCAGCTTCGTGCTGCTGCTTACAGTCCTGTCCTCCTCCTCCTCCTACCCACCCCTTGCCTTCTTTTTTTTTTTGGGGGGAGGAGGAGCAGGAGCCTCCGGTCAAGCACTTCCGTCACACAAGTTAAGCGGATTTAGCGCCTGTTGACGCCTCTCGAGTTTCCCGAAATCCGCTTGGCGACCGCACACAGTGCTCATTAGCAGTTTTCGTACCCAAAAAAATTCCTCCACATTTGTATATCCTTTGCACAAGGCAAGGGTAAAACCTGAAGAAACCCTAAACGTGAGTAGAGACAAAAAGAGAAAAAAAGAACGCCCAAAAGTTGCCCTAAATGGGGTGTGGCAATACAAGGACCGCACATGATACCATAAGAAGAAGGTTCTTCGGGCATGATCTAGGGGTAGATGCACATAAATCTTCTGCTTTAGTGCGCCTCCGATCATGTGTGAAAATGCATGTCAAATTCCTTGTCGAAATCTGTGTGAGATTTAACAGTTTCAAGATCATTGTGGGTTTTTAGGGGAATGGAATTACAATATATGAAACTAAAATGGGCATTACTTTACATCTACTGCGTATTTTGAACGCTTTTATAGTATATTCTATTTATAAACAATTTTTTTTTGAGATCTACAGAGTTTACTGGGAATATGTGCATTATTTTTATTATATTTGGATTTTATTATTATTAATAAGTTTTTGATATTTTTAAAACTTTTTTTGGAACAAGTCTTTAATTTCTCAGAGTTGTATCAGGTGAGCTGAAGATTTCAGTGATTACTCAGTTTCTTACTTAGAAACTTTATTTGTAACTCGTAAATTCATCATTTATCTTAAGATCTCAACTTTAATTCAGTATCTCATACTTAAACTCTTTGCAAATAATTCTTCTACAGTTTTTATCGATTCTTAATATATAAAAGTCCTCATTATCATTTAAGTAAGCATATTATTATGATCTTAAGTTGGTAAATAAATATTCCGTTATAATTCTCATAGAACACCAATTACAATACTTCCTTCTCCCTCTTTCTGCCCCTTCCAGCCTCAAACTGTCACACAATCCCACTTATAACCCAACGATAGACACACAATCCATAGACAATGCCAATCCCAGAACACACACAAGGCGTTCTAATTATGATTGATGTGGCACATAACCCAACCGCATTGGGCCATAACATTCGAGGAGATGTGCCCATTAAAACCGCATCAAAATGCACAAGGAACCGCAGAAGGCAAAGGAATCTCGAAATGCAAATATGAAATATGAAATTTTTAATATTTTGTTGGCACAACACAACAAATTTCAATATAATGGAAAGGGAGAGAACACACACACACACAAAGCGTGGAAAATGATCTATTGCACACACACACAGAGGGAGAGAGAGAGACAATAGAAGGAGATAGATACAAGGACAAACTCTGATCTTTGCCTGAGCAGATGCTGCAGCTCTCGCCTTGACAATTTGAATTCAATTTAGAGCAGAAAACTCTCGGTATGGTTCGGGTATGGTTCGGATACGGTTACGGGTTACGGGTTGAGGTTGACTTGTGCCCCGTGACAGCAGAAAAGAAAAGAAAAAGAAAAATAAAAGAAAAAAGAAGGGAAGGACATGTGCAGCAGTCTCCTTGGCGGCCATTTTGCCCTACGTTGCGCCATTAATCAAAGAGGGTCCCTCTAGCACGTCCACGTGTGCCAGAGGGCGCTAAGAAGTCAATTTATATACGTATTTCTAGTGGGCTGGACTAATCCAAAGTGTGTAGTGCAATTAGCTGCGGCCTCTTATTAAGGTTGTGCAATGAATGAAAGTGAGAAAGATTACGCAGTGCGGAGGACCTTGCGGATCCCTAGATCCCTCGCTTCTTCTTCTTCCCTTTGTTTGCCATTTTAATTGCGCGCTACGAAACGCGCTACCCATTTTCACACTCCCCTACGCGTGCACCTGTGCACCGACGCAGTTGGTGGCCCTGGCTCGGGGTATGCGTAATTGCAGTTCCTTCCAGTACTGCCCGGGGCGGTACCTTCCCCGATCCCGACCCCTAACTGAGGTGGGTGTTGCGCCTTTAGCGGCTTAAGCACTTTAAACCCTGCCGACTTGTCGTAGCTGCAAGTCAAAAAAAAAAAAAATACCTCTCTAATAGGCAATACCTAAGGCAATACCTTAGCTATACCGCATTCATAAGGTCTCGGTATTGCCGACTTTGAACCGCAGCCCTAGGAAGTAGCCACAATTCGACGAAATTTGTTTCCCAACTACAAACGAAGCGACAAACCAAATGGGGATTATCTTTTAATTTGAATTTCAATTTTACAATGTATTTGTCAGATCTGCGGGACTTTTAAGGCAACTAACTTGATACCTATCGAACCTCTCTATGATTATACATTTAAAATTTGAACACAAATCTAATAACTTCCGCTTATTTTATAAAATTTCTTTTATGTTTAATCTAAAATTTGGCCTGGAATTGTTAATATACAGGCAATTTTACAATATTTTCCATATAACTACCTTCAGTGTTCCGAAAACTCTTTTTAAGGCTACCGTCTCTCATAAATTGCTCAAACATAAATAGATTTTCATTTGGCAAAGCATTTTGATAATGGTTTGAGCTCTAAATTGATTTATTTTCAGTATTACACAGTTTTAGAATATTCAAAATTTTTCCATCTTTTCCTTATAAAAATTTCGAAATTTTTCAAAATTTAAAAACTTTATTCCTGTTTTAACTTAATTAGGCAAGTTAAAATTTGTATTAAAATCTATTTTCCCAAGAGTTTTTGAGTCATATTATGGAATATATCAAAAATATACCCCATACATATCGTTGTTTTTGACTACCAAGCATTCCTAATTACTATAATGAATATCATACGATTTTGCTGGGGAAAGTCATATTATTCCAGATCTTGAGAAGTGGATTAATTACGGCTTTAAATATTATGAATTTAATCAATTTTTATCCCTGCTACCCCCATACAAAAATATGAATAATTTTCCATTAATTAAAAGTATTATTTTCTGAATATTCCCCCATTTTAAAGTAACTTGTAATGTGACCTTTTCAAGGGCAATTTGCCATGTGAGCAGCTTAACACGTGCAGCTGCCCTTATTTCTGGTGTTAAGGTGCACAAAATGGGCGTGGCAAACAAGGGTTAATAAACGCAGCCAGCCCCAAGATGAGGATATAAAAAAAAACATGTTAAAGATGCAATCAAAGAAGGTTCTTGTGGCGAGAAGGGCGTGCCGCGACGCCTCTTTTGCAATGACATAAATTCCGAAAGGAGAAAGAGAGAAATAAAAAACAAATTCAAGAGAGCGCAACATAAATAAATAAATAAAACGAGGACTGAGAGAGGGAAGACTGAAGTAATTTAACGAAATTACGCATCGTTTAAGTTGTGATTTATGTGGCATAGAAACCAAAACCGAGACAGAGTCGGAGACGGAGTCGGAGTTGCAACAAACCCTTCACCCTGCCACACAGACAGAGAGAGAGAGAGAGAGAGCGAGAGGGAGAGAAAGGAGACTCAATCTTTGCCTTGTATTGTTAATGAGTCGAATTCACACACACACACACACACAGAGGGGCAGTGGCAGAGGCAAAGGGGGCCACTCTCAGGCTGCTGAGTGGCCGCCGAAAGGTGTGACAATTGTCCTTCTCCCTCTCTTCCCCTCTCCCTCTCTCTCGCGCATGACTCTGGCAAGTTGGCAAAGATTTATGCGACAAGGCAAAGGAATTCCCAGAAAATGCAGACAATTCCTTGTGATCCTGGCCAGCAACAGCAGCCGGAGCAGCGCTGCCTTTGTCTAGCTGCGGCTTTTGCATAAGCAAATTACAAAAAACCTCACACACACACACTCACACACTTTTAGCGGAATTGCTACTGGCTGCGGCGCACATAAAAAAAGCGACTGCGGTAGCCGCCAAATCCCTCGGGCAGCGTCGTCATCGCAGTCGGCGCATTTATCAAAGCCAACCTGGACCCCGACGCGTCTCTGCTTTGGTTTTTTGAAGATGCACCGCATATGTGGTAGCAGCTCCAGGCGAACCACAGGTTCCCCCAGGGGAACCCGCAATGAGTTTCATTAATAAATTCCCAAAAACAGTTGAAGAAACTCAAAGGGAAAGAAAATCACTGCAGTTTTTCTTGGGCGTTGCCAGTGCAGGGAAAACATAATGGAAAATATTTGGTAAATATTTGCGGGCCTGTCACAAAGACCACAGGACATTTCCTTGTCTGTGTTGTATGACAAACGAAGAAAACCTCAAAAGGAAAAGATGAAAAAAAAAATTGGAAAATGCCACAGACAGCGAGGTGCCAGGAAAATTTAATTTTCTATTCATATTTTAAACTGGCTAAGACGCAAAGCGAATTCTGTTTAATTAGATTTAAGAAAGATCAATTTTTAGCACAAAAAGGCTGAAAAAAAGCTAAATAAATGCTGATTTAATGATTAGATCGTATTGAAATTTTGTGATTATACTCATAGAACATACATCTAAATATACACCTAAGCAAAAAGTTCTAACTTGAAAACTTGACCAAATAAACGCCAAAAACTCATTTCCATGGGTTTTAGACATGACAGCCAGCATTTGATTTAAACAATAGCTGCGTATAATATACGTAAAACAGCATGCCAAAATTGATGTCTCTAGCTCTTATAATAGCAGAGATCGCAGAGAATTAAGAAAAAGGAAAATTATTTAATATATTTTTTCTACTTTTTTAATGAATGAAACAGAGTTTTTCATTTATTTCGTATATTACTCGAGTATATACGAAATTTCAGTTGTATTTTAAAAGATATGTTGGCTACATGTGATTATATTCTATTTTTAAAGAGGAAACATCAAACTGTTGAAGTGTATCTCAAATATCTTAAAAAATTCAAATTTTAAGCTGCATTTGAAAAGCGTTTCTACTCGTATAACACTTAAGCGCACCCTTTGAGGCAATTCTAGAGTTAATTGAATGTTATAAATAGAAAATAAACTCTATCAATATATAGGGGAGCCCCCATTTCCGGAGGGGCAGGGAGATTGCAGCAAGTGGTAAGCCGGAAGAACACGTGCTCCACTCGAGAGTGAGATTGGAAATGGGAAAAGCGGATGTGACTTTGTTGCACTTGGATCTTAAGTCTTATAATGATGATTCCTAGTGGAATCATTAGTCCAGTCTCAGTCTCAGCCATCAATCAATGCCGCCGACTACGTAGGTGGCCTGGGCTGCTCCTCGGGATTGTGGCAGGACACGCCGTCGAGCGGTTCCTTGCGGCATTTGCTCAAAGTGAAAGTGTTCGATTTCGCTCCAGAAAAGTCACAGAAGGAGAGAGAGAGAGAGAGAGAGAGAGAGAGCGAGAGAGTCTTGTTAATATATTAATGAGATACATAAGTGTAGCCGACAAAGCAGCGGCGGCACTTGAGGGGGTTTTCACAACAGACGAGCGAGGAGAAAGTCCCTTCTTTTGCAGTACAGTGTACAGTGACTGCCGCAAGTAATGGTGACAGTTTACAGCACTAATTAACAAGCGAAATTTGTTGTACTTCTCTTCTTCTTATTTTTGTTTATTTTTACAAGTGCCACTTGGCAGTGCGACAGAGAGAGAGAGAGAGGGAGAGGCATGTGGGCTGCTTGGGTCGATCAATAAATTTGGTTTTTCCTTTTGTTTTCACAACTTGTGTTTTCCTTTGTTGACATACGCGACTTGCCACTGCACACACACACATACACACACTCGCTCACATGCCTAGGAAGCTTGGAACACACACGATGCGACAGTGTGGCCAGATTTGGCGGCACTTGAAGCGGCTCCCTTTGGTTGAAAGTGTCACAGCGGCACAGTGTGACATGCGCAGCGAGGGTTGCCGTAGCAGTTGGATTTTATTCGAAGTGCTATATATATAAGCAATTATTATAGTATATATTAAAATATTCAAATAAAAATTGAAATTTAATTTTAATTTAATTTTTTAAATTACTTTAAATGCAAAATTTAGTTCGAAATGAATTATAATGAATTTATTTTTATGAAACTTATAAAAAAAGTACAAAATTTTTATGCCATAATATATATGTAATTTATATGTATGTACATATATAAATTTAGTTCGAAATTAATTATAGCATATTATAATGAGTTTATTTTTAAGAAACTTATAAAATAATAAGTAAAAATTAATATGCCATTAAATATTAATAAAAAAAAATATTAAAACAAGAAAATAAATTATAATTAATAAATATTCTCAATAAAATAGAGAAACCCCAAACTTAATTCAACCTAACCAAACTTCAGCAACTGCCCTCGCCTGTAGACAGTCCCACTCTCTCTCTTCATTTCTCTCCCTCTCTCTCTCTTTGCTGAGTGTTTTGTTAGCGCATAAAAGTGTCAAATTACAAGAATCACACGAGCAAGGCAAAGAGCGAGAGAGGCAGCAAAAGAAAGAGCGTGAGAGAGAGGATAAGCGGGATTAGTGCGCTCACCTCAGCTGTGGCATCTCTAATTGGCGGTGCCTTCTTGACATGTAATGGCAACTCTGACAGACTGTCAAGCCTGAAGGTTGCCCCTGCCGCTTCCTTAGCATTTCTTTTTATCAATCTCTCCCTCTCTCTCACACACTCTCTCTCTCTCTGGGTTAATTGGCACTGACAAAGGTCGCGACTTGCTCAACGATTCTTCTACTCTAAAATTGCAATTTTCAAACTGTTGACATTCCCATTTAATCTCTAGATAGGTCAGCAGGAAGGTGTGGTATGGGGAGTTAGGAGTCAGGGGGGGATAGACAGTTTAAAGATTGCGTAATGCGTACAAAACGACAACGAACTGGGCGTTTCTACATTTGCATGTTTCATGTCCGGTTCGGTACGGTTCAGTACGGTCTCAGCACGACGGGTGGTTGCCATAGGTATTATTAATATTATACCATGTACAACATACTACTATTTAACCATAACTCTGCATTACACGTATTTCTTTTGCCAGAAAACCCATAATCAGCATTTACTCCACTTGTAATTAGAGACAAAGCAAACATTTCCAGATACACAAATTTCCAGGAAATTAAATAGTGAAGTTACATATTAAATTTTACTGAAATTTATACGAATTTACAGTTACGGAAGTGATATAAAGAACCAGGAAATGCACACGTTTTATTTCGACACTTTTTTAAAAAATTTCAGCGAAAAATATTATAAGTTAATAAATATAATATGAAAATGATCAACTTAACAAGTTTATTTACTGTACTTTTATTATATATTATTTTTAAATTTTTTCCTATAGCTATTTAAAAAACTTGTAGAGAATCGACTCAAATATTGTATTTTGTATTTTTACGTAATATAATTGCATAGATTAAACAATTACAATAGGAAAGTAGAAGCAGAATATAATTTTAAAGAACTTTTTTTTATTTTGCATTTATTTTTTATATTTTTACAGAAAAAATGCTATACTTATTGTAACTGATTTTTTGCTCTCAAATTTTACTAAATGTCCCACTGTGCGTAGCCTAAATGCAACATTAAAATATGCCAAAATATTTATGAAATGTTTGTAGCAGCAACAAGTTGCAATTTTGCACGCCCCATAAACATAACCTTGAAACTAGTCCTTGGGCAGCGACAACAACAACAACAACAACAACGACGAAATAACAAGGCGCAAAGGATGTGAAATCGGCGCGTGCGAATGCAACTGTTGCTAATTAGCAGCGCAGCAGCAGCAGCGGGAGAGGGACAAGCACAGGGTCACAAAAAACAAGACAAAAAATAAACAAGCGAGAAAGAAAAAAAAAAAACAATGAAATATACAAAAGGAAAAAAAACTCACTCAAACTCAAAGCGTATGCGGAACGTGTTGGAATTGCCTGAAACGAAACAGACTCAACAGCGAAACGAAACGGACGGAGAGGACAGACCACGGGCAGAGAGATAACAAGAGACGACAACGGCGAAAAGTTGTCTAAAAAGCAACAACAACAACAGCAGCAGCAGCAGAGGCAGCGGCAGCAACCGAAAAGGAAACATGAAAAACCGCAAGCAAAACGTTTGCACTTCATAAATGGCCCCAGCCATGTGCCAGAGCGAGAGAGATAGTGAGTGAGAGCGAGTGAGCGTAGGCAAAAGCGCCGACATTTTTAATTGTAAATGAGTTATGACGACGACGACGACGTGTGCTCTCTCTGCCTCTGCTGCTGCTGCTGCCTTGGCTGCTGAGTGGCCGTCAACACGCAGTCCGCAAACGCACTCCCACTCAAGCGCTCGCTCGCTCACTGCCTGCCGGCCAGCGCATGCGTATGAGTGCAACAGCAGTCGCACACACAGCAAGAGCAACATACCCATACGCTGTCACGCTCTCGCGCGCACACTCGCTCTCTCGTGCAACTGCCTGTCAGTGTTGTTGCTATTCCCAATTGTATAGCTTGCTTCCAGCAAAACATCGTGCGCAGCTGCTGCACTCTTCACACCAGTGCAACGAGCATTGCTCGCTTCGTGCATGCGCGCTCGTACTCACTCACACTTGTGTCGTGCTAGTTGGAGAACTGGTTTACCGCTGCCATTCGTCGCTGCCTTTGCTGTCGTCGCTGCCTCTGCCGCCGCTACTCAACGACAACGACGACAGCGACTGCCGCTACGTTCCCTCACAATTTCCAACGTTGAATTCAGTTCGTCGTCGCCTGTTCAACGTTGTGCACACACTCAGTCCGCGTTGCGCTGCAGTTTTGATTAGCCAAGACAGACAAACACACACACATACTCACACATACACACACACTTGACTCGCGTGAGCTGCAGTTAGAGAGCGTGTGCGTTTTCGAGTGTTAAAATAAGAAAGAAAAACAAAAAAGAAAATGCAGCAAATTTCATAAGTGTTTCCCCAACAACAACAAAGTGCTAACAAGTGCAAAGATACAAAACAATCCATAAGATACAAAAACTCTCTCCATCTCGCTTTTACACACACACACAAACAAAAGCTACACTCGCCAAAAATGCTTGTCGGTTCGCATCCGTATCTCTGCAATGGCGTCTTGCCGCCCGTCTCCGCGGTGACAGCGCCCAGCAGCAACAACAACAACAACAACAATAACACAGTCGCTGCAGCTACCGCTGCAACAGCGACGGCAGCAGCAGCAGCAGCAGCGACAGCAACAACAACAACGACCGCAGGCAATGGCAAAAATGCCGCCGGCTCAGCAACGGATTTCTCCATTGCGGCGATAATGGCACGAGAGGATGCCTCCAGTCGGGAGTCCTCGGTGCGCAGTGCAAGTAAGTAGGGGCAGGGGGGGAGAAGGGGAAGATGGGGATTAACTTCAAATCAAGCCAGATATACAGCTATTTTTAGCTTTAAGAGCTCATTGTGCACTCGTCTAGCTTTAAAGAGCTAAATCTCTTTAAGTTTCCTTTAACTTTTTCAGTTTTTCATAATTTTAAAGCATTTACAGCTAAGTTGCCTATGCGAAATATCTCTAAAAATTGTTTGGCTACAAAATAAACTCTAAAAAAATTCTTAGCTGCTTTTTATAATAATAAAACTTGCCCTAAAAAGCTTTAAGTAGCTTTTTTTAGCCCATGTTCTTTTAGGTGGGAAAAAGCGAGTTCGCCACAGAGTTTTTAAAAATTAAGAATAATGGATTTCATTTCCGAAATCTTATCGAGGGCACCGAGCTTATAAAGTCATTTGAAAATTAATTTATTTAAAGCAAATAACTGTTAGTTACGTTTCAACACATATAAAAATACCGCTAAAAACTTTTTCATAAATTAATAAACCTCTAAAAACTTAAAGCTGCTTTTCATATAGGAAAAACCTCTTCAAAAGAGTTAAAATAAAAATTCTAAATACTAAAGATATAGTCATACATAACATTATATCTATAGAAAAAACAATCATATAACAAAATTTTTTTTTAAAGCTTTATAGCTTAACTCTGCTATTATATAGCTAACAGCTAGTTTATAGCCAACTTGTCAAGCTGCTGCAGTTGCTAACTATTCGCATATTAAGCTAAAATCACTCTAAGGTCTATGGTCTCTCTCTATCTCTATCTCTATAAGGCTAAGCGCAAATTGAGCGCAATTAAACAAATTAAATTGTTAGCACAGTTCGCGTAGGAAAAACAGAAAAACAAATCGGAAAGAATAAAAATAGCTAACTTTGAGCCAACTTCTAGATGGATAATAGTATAATCTATAATTATAATAGACAATTAACGGTTTATCGCACGCAGAGAGAGAGAGAGAGAAAAACTCGTTTCCTGCACCGACGACAACTCTGGCCGACGGCAGTGGCAATTAAATATTGTGTACTATGGGGCGTACAGTGGGGTGCAGCCTGAAGATTTTCGCACTAGTTTCCTACAAAAAAAAGATAAAAACAATTTGAAGACAAAAGCTGCTAATTATGTTAATAAGATAACAAAATTTTTATTAATTTTACGAGGCGCAAAAGCGACGGCAAATGCACAAAAAATTCATATTTATTTATTTATGCATATTTCGATTTTGTTGTTTCTCGTTTTTGGCTGTTTTTCGGCTGAGTTTGCAACTAGCATACACAGTAGGGGCGTGGCAGCAGGGGCGCGAGTCGTGGAATTTGATACATGTCGCTTTTTTTTTGGGCTTTTTTACTGCTGCCTTGAGACGCGCTATAATGTTGTTAATCATCAGTTATATATATATGCATATATATATATATTCTTGTGTCTGCAGCGAAATAAAGCCAATTAAGCGGCAATTGTTTTTTGGCTATAAAATGGAAACGCAGCTTTTTTCAAGCGAGTCGCGACGCTCTGTCTGCCGCAGTCGTGCAACATTTTCGGCTAGCAACATGTTGCCAAGCAGTACAAATGTTGCCAAGTCTCACTTTCGCTTAATTTTCAATTAACCAACACTTTTTTCCCTCCACTCTTCTTCTTCTAGGTCCCATCTCTGTGGAGGATGAGGTCGATGTCGATGTTGTGGACTGCAGCGATGCAGAGGAGCCGCCAACCAAGGCGCGTCGCCTCAATCACCATCATCATCATCATCATCACAGTCACAGTCACAGTCACCATCACAACAACAACAACAACAACAGTGTGCCACACATCAAGAGTCGCAACAACAACAACAACAACAACATCTCCGGCAACGACTCCCAGCTGAACACCAGCTCCACGAGTAGCCAAGGACGCTGCTCCACTCCCCCACAATCACCCGGAACGGAGGACAGTGAGGAGCGACTGACACCGGAACCCGTGCAGAAGGCACCCAAAATTGTTGGCTCCTGCAATTGCGATGATCTCAAGCCGGTGCAATGCCATCTGGAGACCAAAGAGCTATGGGATCGCTTTCACGAGCTGGGCACAGAGATGATCATTACCAAGACGGGCAGGTAAGGCAAACTATAGAAAAAAAAACATAGAAAAAATTGGGAAAGAAAGCCCCCTTAGACTGTGATTAGTTTCACTTAGTCAGTCTCACTTGGAGAGGGGGGAGATTAATTGATTTCTGCCCAGACTCTCTATAATCATGCTCTTGATCCCCTTGACATGCCCTAAACAGTTGCAAAATTATAGATTATATAGCTCTATTTGGGTATTATATAGTCTAGTGTTCAATCACAGCTTGTCTTTGATTTTAGCTACAAGATATATGCTTTATATATAGAGTATTGCCTCGATAAAACATTATAGGCGGATTTTAAGGGTATAACTTCTTGTTCAATCATTTTTTTACTGGATTTCATTCTTCAAACATATCGTGCTCTTAATAAACTTGAAAGATAGAAGATATACTCTTTATATATAGAGTATTGACTCGATAATATATTACAGGCAGGATAGCAAAGCTATAATTCATGACCTATCAATTTTTTAGGAGATTTCTCGCTTACAACATATCATGCTCTTTATAAACTTAAAACACTCTGTGATAAATATCCCAAAGTAACTTTAAATTGTCTTAAAAATAAATATAGACAACCTTTACTATAGTTTCCTGATCCACAGTCTGACTAGTTCGATCAATACTTTTCTTTAAGGGTTTGCATCTGTAAACAGTCTGAAATAACTCCCAAAACTGTTTCAAATAGCTCGTACTATATGTACATGATCAATCACTGTTCCTAGACAGATCATAGTAAACGCTGCACGCCTTAGAAACCTGCTCCCCTCGAGCCATACTCTAGATTCATTTCTCTCTTTTGGGCCATGGCAAATTTTTGCAATGTCAACAAAATATTTCATGAAAAGAAAATCCATTAAACCGTGTGCGGTCTGTAGAGGTCTCTCTCTCCCTCTCTCTCTCTCTGTCTCTCTCTCTCTCTCTTTGGAATTGTCTTGTCTACCTGTGCGCCACAAGCAAACCAAGTGAGAGACCGCATTTTCTGCAATCTACTCGGATATTTCTTCTATTTTGGGCGTTGCTCTTGTCAGCAGGAGAGGGCAGAGTAGAGCAGGGCAGGGCAGGGCACTACCAGAGGCAGTACCGGGGCAGGGAGTAGAGAAATCACAGACTACACAATGACCACGGGTTGTCCACACCTTCAGCTAGCTCCCACTGACCACACACACACTCACACACACGCACACTACTCTCGGGGACCTTTAATGATATTGTAAAAATCACACCTTAGAGCGAACACGCAGACAGGCAGGCGGGTGAGCAATCAGGGCGGTCCCGGACAGTGCCCTCTCCTGGGTATGGCTGAGGGTTATGTCACACGCAGGCTTAGCCACAGGATATCGGGGTCTCGAGATAGAAGAAAAAAGAGTTCTTTCTGCCCTGCTTTGTGCGCACTTGTCAAAGCAGAGGGAGAGGGAGAGAGACAGCAATAACAATACGCATGATAATAATAATAATAATATTTTAACCCATAAATTAGAGCATTAATAGAGTCAGGGTGTGTGTGTGTGGTGCGACCTTATAATCAATAATGAAATATACAAAATTCCTTTAGAAATTCCACTTTAATAAAAATCTCTTTCTTTTCTTTTTTTTCCCCTTTTTAGACGCATGTTCCCCACTGTGCGCGTCTCATTCTCGGGCCCATTGCGTCAGATACAACCTGCCGATCGCTATGCTGTGCTGCTGGACATAATCCCCATGGACTCGAAGCGCTATCGCTATGCATATCATCGCTCTGCGTGGCTGGTCGCCGGCAAGGCGGATCCAGCGCCGCCAGCCCGTCTCTATTCCCATCCGGATAGCCCCTTCAGCTGCGAGGCCCTGCGCAAACAAGTTATCTCCTTCGAGAAGGTCAAGCTGACTAATAACGAAATGGATAAGAACGGACAGGTGAGTTGGCTCAGAGAGAGAGAGAGAGAGAGAGAGAGGGAGAGAGAGAGGTAGCCAGGTAGAGATATCCGAGATTGTGGGCGCGATAGACGCGTGTTAAATGATTGATAATTGCGCTGGCATCGAGACAAGGCACCCTAGCAGGGTGACCATGCTGGAAATACTAGTTTCAAATAGTATGCAAATTTGTTGGGAATTTACTACGCTAAAATGAGTTTAAAAAGTTGCCAAATTCTAGGGAAATTTTAGCAATTACTAAATATAATATAAATATATTATTTTAGCGGATTTGCATAGCTTTTTAGGCTAGTTTTGGCTAGAATTTGATCATATCATATAATAAAATGATCAACACAATTTTATAAAAATTCTGAGCAATTTTTAGCTCAAATATTATAAAATATCACATAAAAGTATTAAAATAATAAATGTTAATATTGGTATTATTTTCAAGTAAATAGAGAACTATATAATACCATAAAATTGTTATTAAATGTTTATTATATAGGAAATTTAAAAGAAGTAATTATTTTTTAATAGTTTACAATAAATGGCAGCATTTTCTAGAGTTTTCCTCTTTATAAAGCTAAGATTTAGCTATAGCTACTACCATATCATATCTATCCATCATCAACTAACTGTAACCTCAATTTTCCCTTTCTTCTTTCTCCCCCCAGATCGTGCTCAACTCGATGCATCGCTATCAGCCGCGGATTCATCTGGTGCGTCTGGCACATGGTCAGAGCATACCCAGCAATCCGAAGGAGCTGCAGGAGTTGGATCACAAGACCTACGTGTTCCCGGAGACGGTGTTCACGGCGGTGACTGCGTATCAGAATCAGTTGATCACCAAGCTGAAGATTGATTCGAATCCGTTTGCCAAGGGATTCCGTGACTCGTCGCGTCTCACAGACTTCGATCGTGATCCCATGGAGGCGTTGCTGTTAGAGCAGCAACTGCGCTCGCCCCTGCGTCTGTTTCCCGATCCGTTGATGCAACAATTTGCGGCACAACAAGGTGCCGCGGATCCCGCCTCGATGGCGCTGTTCGAGAAGGCGCGACAGCATCTCCAGATGTTCGGGGGCAACTCGCCGTATGCGCAGCTGATGATGCCGCAGATGTATCAAGCCGCTGCTGCAGCTCCTCCACCTCCTGGCCTGGGCGCCTTCCACATGTTCCAGCAACAATGGCCGCAGCTTACCGCGGGCTTCCTGGCCAGCGCCAATCAGCAGGCCGCCGCCCAGGCCGCTCAGGCTGCTGCTGCGCAGGCGCAGGCGCAGGCACAGGTTGCTCAGGCACAGGCTCAGGCTGCCGCTGCAGCGATGGCCGCAAATCGCACCCCACCGCCACCGCCCACTGCCTCGACGCCCTCGTCCACCTCCTCAGGATCACCCTCCCCCGATATGCGACCACGTCAGTTCCAGCGCTTTAGCCCGTATCAGTTGCCCGGACAGCAGCAGCAGCAGGCGGCGCCGCTACCGCCCATGGCGCAGGCAGCGGGATCGCCAGCCTCACGCAGCCCCGCCCACTAGAGGGTAGGAGGTCACCCTCCCCCCCAGCAAAAACAGTATTAATCCAAAAATAAGAAAAGGAGGAAAAAAAAGAACTAATGGAACCCAAACTAAGTAAATGTTGTAAATTATTTGTTATTCGCTTTCTCTCTCTCTCACTATCTCTCTCTCTTTCTCTTGCATTGTTTTCGCATTTTTGTTGTATAAATTCTTTCAAATTTCCCACTGTACAGTTGTGCTAGAAAATTATTGTAAATTAAGCAAAAAAAACACACGAAATGTTTCAATGTTGTTCGAAAATGAAAAAACTCATCTCAGTGTAAAGTTTAATGGAAAAAAATGGAAATTCTATGGAAAAATTTAAGAAAAAAATCAAATTAAAATTGCTGCTTCATCGCTGTAAACACTCAACGTTAGTTACGATATTTGTACTATATCTATGTTTAAAGATAATAACTATATAAATATGTATATGTATATGGTATATTTCTAGTATTAACATAAATTCATAGACGCTTCAGTTAGTTTTATTTATATGCAAAATGGCAAATAATTTAAGTCGAAAAAAACTGAAATTTGTTTGAAAAAAAAAACTAAAGAAAAAAATTATTAAACAAAAAAAAAAACAATAAAAATAAAAATAAAATATGTGAACCAAAAATGAATTTCGAGAGTGTTTTTTATCTACAGGAATTTTCGCTCAAGCATGCACTCTCATATCATCATATTTCAGTACTATCGCCGTATAATTCCTTTTCCTTTCTTTCTTTGTTAATCTTTAAATATTATACATAAGGGGGAAGAGGGGAGGGGGGGAGAGACACTTGACTCGAGGCAAGTAGGCAAATATCCTGGCACTCCTGGGAACAACTCACACGTCTGCACTTGTTTCGTTCCACTTTTTGGGCACATCCTGCCCACAGTACATACTTGCCCCCTCTCCCCCTCTCTTCCTCTCCCCCCTTTCCACAGCCAGTGACGCGTTGCAGAACAAATTGAAAGCGGAGAGAAAGAAACGAGACGAGACGAAATGAAACGCAACAGCAGCCCCGACGGGTAAACGAATGCATTTTCATGCTCACTCAAAGTGAATACATTGAATACATTGAATACTTTGAATAGTTTCACATTCGATCGAGAGGGAATCTGAGATTTCGTGGGTTGTGTGGATAAGCGTATCGAATAAGTATTATTTATTGGAAAAGTTTGTTTTTTCTATGCGTAAATCTCATTTTGGGTCAGTTGAACTAATCGAAATGATAACTATATACATAGCACCCTCTCAGGCGACCCTCTCTAGCGACCCTCTTGAGTTTCCTATAGTAATTATAAAGAAATTAACTTTTAATGTGCGCCAAGGATAAAGATCTATGGGCAAAACACTTCCTCTAATTATACTAGGTATTATATCTATTATGATACTCCAGCGGGTGCTATCGACATTTGTCTATCTGGCACCTCAAACCCAAAGAGGTTACCCAACTTGTTTATCTCCCTGAGTTGATCTGGTTTTCTATTTTTTCGGGTGTCTCGGTTAATTACAAACTAATCACAAGAACAAACAAAGCATTAGGCTATCTCTGAGCGCGGATCTTAACGGGAGCGGGCAGCAGAACTACCCAACAATATCATATACATACTATCCATACTATCCATACTACATATGTCAAATGTTGAGCTAATTTATAAGCAAGGCCGCCAAAGATCCATGTAGTTTCAGTGTCACAACAAACAACTCAAGGGGGACAACTTGAGGGGCTGCCTCTGTGTGTGTGCGGTATGTGTGTGTGTGCGGTGTGCGTTTGAGTGTGAGTGTGTGTGTGTGTGTGTTTTCCTCTGCTCCCTTGGCATAAATTTTCCTTTTCCTTTTTGGCTTTTCGTTTTAATTTGAATGTAAATGATGCTGCCACCGCGCGGCAGCTGTGAACGAGCTGGTGTCTGTCTTCCCTCTCTCTCTCTCTCCCCTCCCCCTCTCCCTCCCACTCCCTTGTTGCATCCACAAATCAGCGCTGGCAGCAGACAGACAGCCGGAGTTGGGGGCAGGGGCTGGGGCAGGGGCAGGTTAAATGTCACAGGGCGCTACAAACAGTGACAAAATATTTAATTTTTGGGGCGTTTGTAAATATTTGAGACACTTAATTGGCCACCCGCCTATGCCGGCTGCTTTTCATTGATTTATGTGCGGGAACACCCTCTATAAGCTAGGGAGAAACTTAATATGGGGGTGTTCATATTGTTGTAGAGCGAAAAGCAGGTTCACTTGAAAATAATTGGAAATTATTAGGGAAAATGTAGTTTAACTTTGCTTAAACTGTAGTATATTAAATATTTAGATAGTTTCAATCTTAAGAGTCTTAAATAGAAATAAAAATCAGGAAAATAATAAATTTAAGGCATATTTTATTTTAACATAATTACAGGGTATTGCTATTAGGTATACAAAATTTTTATAAAATACCTAGTCTATATAGAATTTTAAACTTTACTTAAATCAGCTTGAAAACTATTGAAATCTTAACTTAACTTAGGATTTATTTTATTATGTGGTTTTATTTAAAGAAAAAACTAAAAATTGACTCAAAAATAATATAAACAACGTTACAGCTATAATATAATATATTTCACTCAAGCATTCAGTATATAAGAAGGTAAGTCCAAGAATAGACGCATTACAGTTCTTAACTATGCTTAAACCACGCTAAAATTTGCTGAAACTTTAGAAAAAGATTAAAAACCATTTAAATATTCCTTCTACAGCCAAATACCCGTTATAATTGTAGCAGCATTTCAGGAAAACCCAAAAAAAAGTATAAATAATTATGTATGTTCATAAGAACTTTATAAAATACTTCGTTGGCCTTTGGGGCAGGCACTGCGCTTGCAACATGTATCATTTCTCTGTCGCTTCTTTATTGCACCTTATAGTATCTTCTCTTTCCTTCCTTCGCTCTCTCCTCTCTCTCTCCTTTCTCTTCACTCTCTGCTCTCGGATGACATTACAAACTGAACTTGCAATCAACGCGCCGCTGCTGGCTGCCACGCCCCAATCATTAACCCGAACATGACCAGGCAAAAAGTGAGTTGGCCCTAACGGTAGATGATGCGGCAAGTGCAACAGCAACAGCAGCGGCACTTGCAACATTATGTGGCACGTGCTGCCACGTGTAGACACACTCACACAGACACAGACACCCGTGCCGTGCAGCCCATTGGGCAATGAGTCAGTCAGTGTATAAGGGTTACCTCTCCTCCTCCTCCCCCTCCCTCTCGCACATGACGCTGCCTAACGTGTCCCTGATGTGTCATCCCTGGCGCCGCCGTCGAGTGAAAATTTGTAGAAATTAACGTTTTTATTGTAATTAAATGAAATTGCAGAAAAATCAATAAATGATATGATATGATATGTGCATATGTATATCTCGATGAGTCGATAGATTCGCCAGGGGAAATTTCATTCAAATTAATATAGTTTCCCCTCCCCCACTAGAGTTACGATCTTCCTCGATAATTAAGGTGTTTTTTTTTCCCTGAACTTTCATCGATTGATTCATGAGGTTCTGCGTCGTTAATGACTTTATAAACATATACTACAAGTCTGTGTCTTTCCTTCATATCATGGGCTGTCAAAGGTCTCATAGAACTGTCCTGTCGCCTGTCCGAACTGTCAGTTCCAGAGGTGCAGGGGAGGGGGGGAATCAATTAGATGGCACCAGACCAAGCATAACTCATATATCATTAACAATTTTCATGTCATATTGCATTTTAGTTCTATGTGACGTTGTCTTGAGGGTTTCCCCTCTCTCTCTCTCTATAGGGTATAACGCATTCATCAAATATTCAAATACAACAATTTACACATGCAACAACAACAACGAAGGCAGACAGACTCGTTGGACAGTGGAAAAATCAAAGTTTATACCAGAAAAAATACCATAAAATTAGGCAAAATATGTTGGTAACGCCTTCATAGAGAAAGGGAGAAAACTGATAACTGTAATTACAATTTTCCAAGCATGAAAGTGGGGAAAATTGATTTTTATATTATACAAGTTTCAGGCGTTTTATTGGCTTAACCTGTGACCCTCCCATCCTCCCTCCCTCCCGCTAGTGAGGTCACAGCGAAAGCTCTTTGTGACTGCACACATGGTTTAGTTGGGTTAGAAAGCAGCAGGGGAGAGCTGAGACAGGTCAAGGCGCCAAAGGGTTGGCCTGCCACCCCCTGCCACCTCCCCTATCAAGCCCTTCCCAGTCGCATCTAAGCAAATCCCACATTGTCTCTGGCGTTGAGCATTTAATGCTGCCTCAAAATGAAAACTTTTTGCTACACCCCCTCACCCCTTGAAAATTCTCTGCTTGTGGTCTGAAAGTCAGACGAAAATAGCTTGAATATAATACAGAAAATGCTACATTTCTATGACTGCACTCGTATACCCTGGAAAGTGGTATAGAAGAGGTAGTTGGAAGTCAAAATTTGCTGAATTAAGCAAAAATAATTGAGGAAACTCCATAATCGTGTAGTATTAGGTATATTCCAGTCCGATTCCTAAAGATAAGAAAACCATTTTTATTATAGAGTTATTTTAAGTTTAGATTTATATTTATTCAAAATTTCATAGGATTTTATTATGAAATTTTTAAGTTTTTTGGCAATCTCAAACCCAATGCCAGCCTGAAAAAAGGCAAAAGATATATTTTGTTAGATTTATAAAAGGTATAAGCTTCCCTTCAATTTTACAGGGTACCTCCAAGCTGAGCACCCTCTCGCCTATCTCTTTGTCTCTCTCGTTTTTGCTGTTTTGGCAATTGATTAAAAGGCTTAGCATTTGAGACAATTGGCTATTTTGGGGGCTTTTGACCACGTCCAGTTCAGGGAATTAGTGGCAAATTAGTATCTGGCACATACAGGGGGAGAGGGGGAGGGGACAAAGGGGATTGGAAACAGCGTTAAATGTTGGGTATCTAATGTGTGAGTTTATGGCAAACAGAAAAAAACAGGCCACAAATGGGGATTACAGACTCGAAGAGAAACAGATGAAAAACGTTTGAAAAGATTGAAACAAAGTATGCAGAACTATAAACTGAGAATATTTATACAAGTTTTCATTATCATTTCTGCAAGTTCTACTGAAGTAACGCCTAGATTTCAAACGACTCTATTCAATCATTTAATCGACTTTCGAAAATATATACAATTCCCCTGATATATTACGTTAGGCAAATCATATATGTTGCCATAATAAATTGTCATTCATTTCGGAATAAATGTAGTTTTTTCTTTTTTCTCTGCACATTGGCCAAGTTTGAAATTTATTAATTTCTATGATATACGCTGACATTTTGATGAAACTTTGCCATTGAATGCAGATAAGCATAAGATATGTGATATGCTCGATAAAGCCGAACAAAATAAAAACTACAAAATAAACGGCAGCAGGCAAATGTTAAAACGTAGCGCACAATTTGTAAAACAAGAAAACAAAGAAAAAGAGAGAATAAACAAAAGATAAAACAAAACGTGTTATTGGACACACATTTGTATTATCATATATAGATTGTGTGTGATTTTTTTTTTTGGGTAAAAATCAGCTCAAATTACAAGTTTCGAGAGGAACTTTGGGAAGTTTGAAGCGAATCGCATAAATATGCATAATAAAATAACAATAACAACGGTCTAAAGATACAGATTAAAAAACCCAACAACACTTCATTAGCAGCTGAGGAAAATCAGAGAGAGAGAGAGAAAAAGAAAGAAATAAAGGAAGGTAAGTAGTAAAAATCTGCGGGTTCTGAAAAATGTACAAGTTTAAGATATGCTAAAATCATAAATGCCAACAAAAGCTTAAGGTTTCAATGATTTACGTTCCAGCAAAAGGTATAGAGAGAGAGAGAGAGAGAGAGAATATCTTTTGTTAATAATGTCTTAATAGAAAATAGTTGCAAAAAGATATATGGGCAAAGTCTGATCCATATTGCTCGAGGCAAACTGAACAACAATAACAATAACGATGATGACTACAACAAGTTGACAAAGTCATTAAGCGTTTTGCAATGTCTACGACTTTGGGTCTCTTTTAAATCAAAGACCCCCAACGAGAAAGAGAGAGAGAGAAAGAATCGACTGAAACTGGGCAGGGCCCAAACTTGAACTTGTCTTTAGTCGCGCTCTCTGTCTGACTGTCTGCCTGTCCGTCTGCTTCTTCCTCCTCCTCTTCTTCTTTCTTTTCTTGTTCTTCTTTGTCATCGTTTTGTTTGAGCTTCTGAAAACACGCCCACACAGACGAAAATCGCTGGTTAAACAATATATTTTATTTTATGCATACAGTTAGCAGATTGGCTTAAGGTTTTCGACTTCGACTTCGACTCTGATATTGATTAAGACTTTAAGATGAAAAGATAAATATGCATATTAGTTTGGTTATTTGATAAATGAATTTACTAAGGTTTGCGTAAAGAATTTCGCAATTTGCAGCTAGTTTCGTTGTGAAGTTAGATCAGAAGTTAGATATACATACGTATGAACAAAATACTTATCTTTGTATTAACATACTTGTATATTATATTATATTCTATAATATGCTTTAACACGTTTGTTTGTTTAACCTAAGTGATTCTACATTGTAAAAATAGCATAATGGATTTTTTGAAATTTTCGATATGTTGGAAATTTAGGTAAGGGTCCCCCCTATGATTTTTCGACAAAGAAAATTTTTTTTTAATTTTAAATCGCGAGTTTTTAATTTTAATCGATTGCGGAGGTCAAAATTAGTACTAAACAATTGTTTAAATTGATTTTAAGCGATACTTAATTTTGGCCCAAAAATCATGTCGAAGTGGTCAAAAAATTAGACATGCGACATACTCAACAAGGCTGGTAACCTCACTTTACACCGATCGTAACTTTCTTAAAAATCAACCGAATTTCATGCGGAATGACATTTTGTTTATGTTTTTACAACCTGAGTGATTCTCTATTTAAAATAAAAACAAAATTGATTTTCGAAATTTTTCGATATTTTGGAAATTTTGGTAAGTCAAATATCAGGCTAGTTTTAATGAATCTTAACTAAAGAATGGAGTCTGCGGGGCTCTAAAAGTGAGAAATCAATTATTATTTGAAAGGTGAACATGTTCGTTGAGAGTTCTAATTTTCCCACAATAAAAATGAATCTACCAAAGTATGCGAACATGTGCAAAATACCCTTCTCTCTCTCTTTCTCTTTCTCTCTCTCTGTGCGAAGGTGTGTCTGCACACATCGTTAGGCCCTGCGCTACTGAGGGAGTTTGCAACCACCCAAAAAAAGGCGAGACACATACTGCCGAATATAGTATGATATAGATATGGGAGTACAAATAATTTTATGAGTAAGTGTGTGTGTGTGTCTGCACGGGCCGGAGAAGCTCATTGAAATTATTGACAAACAAATGACATTTTTGCAAGTATGTTGCACTTGTCTCATTATTGCCACATGTGTGTGCCACGAGAGTACGTGCCACCCGGTGCGGGACTTTGATGTTGCCTCCTCCCTCCCTCCTGCCTGCCTTTGCCACTTGTCATTTTTATAGCTCAACATTTTTCCGATACGAGCAGAAGAAAAACGTGTGGGAAAATTATTGTGCAACATTTTTAGCTTATTTTCTTTTTTTCCTTCGGGTGTCGATATGTAATTGCTAATTTGCCAGAAAGAGTGAGAGAGAGATAGAAAGTGAAAGAGAGAGCGTGTGTTATGCGATACGTTTGGGAAAGAGTTTCAAGTGCATAAAGGAAGAAGTTCCGGTAGCCAAGAAAAGGTAATCTCTCTCTCTCTCCATCTCTCTCCCAACATTCTTTTGGCTCGAAATGCTGCCAAGCTGTCTGGCATGGTTTACTACGGTCTGCTCTGAGGTTCGGTGTGTTTGTTGTGGTCTTTTTGAAGTTCAGATTCCGCTCGGGAGAACGAGAGAAATGTGCCGCGCACATGTGCAGCCAGCGTGTTTATTAACTACTAAAAATAATGGAAACAAGTAGTAAAAAGTATAAATTTACTATGTAAACACACGCATTATGAATGAAGTCGGTACTAGAAGAGACAGGGTACACTATATCATACAGTATGGTATAGTATTCAGTAAAGTATACTATACTATACTATATATAACATAGGAAATCGTTAAGTAGATGTTTATGTTGTTGTGTCGCTTTCATGTGGTCGCTCGTCACATTGGGGAAAGTCTTTGATGAGAGAGAGAGAGAGACAGAGAGAGAGGGTAGTCAATTGAAGGGGCATGCCTCAGATGTGGCAACAAATTGCGCAAATACAGTGGGTAATTATGGCAAGTCGTTAAATATGAAACCCCCTTTAGAGTACACCCACTCTATATAGGGGGAGAGACAAACCTATCGGTATACTATATACTATACTAGGGTAGAAAGTGCTGGCTCTCTCTTTTCCAGTAATTGCGATCATTAGACGCATAATCAAGTTATTAGCAATTTGTTACGCGTCAACAACTGAAACAAGAAGGTAACAAGTCGCAGCAGTTCTGCCTCAGCTTGACCCAGAAATACCCTGCAATAGGGCTGTATTTGTGTGTGAATTTCTACGAAATTTCATATAAATAAGCTTAAGAAATAAGCTCAAATATATGTATCCAAATTTACTCAAAATGCAATATAGTTAAGGTATAAAATAAGAACCGAACTTTGGCAATTAAGAAAATTTCAGTATTTTTAGGTGAATTTTTATGAAATTTTGTGAGTATATACTAAAGATACACACCCAAATAATTGCATATGAATTTGTATAAAATTCTGTTTAGTTTTGAAATAAAACACGAAATAAACTCAAGAATTATCTACATAAGATGTGCAATATATCATTTTCCGCGCTTACAGGGTATACAATCGCCCATCTCTTTTGTAAGCTTCGCTTTTACCTTGCGTGCTTACGCAATAGAATCAAATAAAATATGTACAAATAATTTGCCATGCGTAATTTGTGCAAATAATATGCGTAATTGCCTCAACGAGTTGCGCCTTTTTGCAGCAAAATGACACGAGCGTAGTCCGAGGGGGGTCGGTAGTGGGAGTGACGGGATACATAAAAGAGAGAGAGAGAGAGAGAGAGGGCAAGTTATATAGCCGCATCAATGGCGCACAACATCAAAGCGCACAAACATGCAACATGATGCACCACACACACTTTTCTTTAAACAAACAACAACAAAATACTGAAATAACTGAAAATACTGAAAAATACTGCTGCTGCTGCTGCTGCTGCTGTTCATGTCATTTTTATGCGACCGACGATAATAAAATTTAAGGCCGCAGGCGACAAAGTAAACACAACAATAAACAATTGATTAAAGCGCCGCAGACGGCAAGACGAAAATTGAAATACACTATGAAAAGTGAAAGAGAAATAAGTTTTCTAGGGATTAGATAAAGGAAATTTTTTGAATTAAGAGATAACGAAATAAATAAATAGAAAATATAATAATCATTTAAGAAATATGAAATACGAAATACGAAATAATGACTTACTGATGATGATATAATATTGCATCAGTAGAAGAAAGTCTGCAAAAATTAAGAAAATAAATGTATTAATAAAGGAAATTGAAAAGAATTTATCATATATAATATATGTATATACATATACAGCTATGGGAGGATAATACTTTACTTTATACTTTAAAATAAATATAAAATAAGTATCTTATCATATCCTTATTAACCATACACTATACCCTACCCTATATAGAGTATCAAACTAGTGACGAAACCACATCAAAATGCTTTGCGACTAAGCGCAACTGTTTGACAAATTGTGGGAGGGATATAGACGGCAGCCCCAAGAGAGGGTAGCAGATAAAGTGTGTGGAGAGAGAGAGAGAGAGAGAGTGAGTGTAGGTGAGAGAGCGAGAGTGTGGGTGGGCGGCAACTGGAACGGAAGTAGTTAAGGCAAATGAAACCATTAGTCCCGAGACGATTAAATAACTCAATCGAAACTAAAGTAGGTCCAACTAGAGTATACGAAATTGACTTAGAGATCTCCTACAGGACCCTGAACGATGACGACCTTGACGCTTCCAGCCTGGCTCAAGGTTCAAGGCTGCCCTCGGCCAGAGTCATTAACTGCGTGTGGCAGCTCATTATGCACATTATACTCGGCGAAACAATGTCACATTGATAGGCCGAATGGGTTTATGGGCCTTCAAGGACCTTGGTACTGCCCGTGTGTGTGACCTGGTAATGAGTACGACACGCCCACGCCCTTGATTTCGCTCATCTTCCAGCCCATCTCTGGCAGCATTTGACACGCGCATTTACGAAATTAATAATGAAATCTTCAGTTAGTGCACAGCAGTTTGTGCCCACGCGTATTGCCCATGGTCGAAATTCTCGGAAAACTCCACTGACTGCTGATTCTGACATAGCCGGATCGCTTTTGCTTTATGACAACTGCATCTGCGGGTGTCGCAACGCTTGTAAAATTTTATTGATTTCTTTTTGTTTAGTTTAGTTTTGAAAACATTAAACCTGACTATCTCTATAGAGCGAGGTCTGTTTAAGTAGTCCCCGTAGTCGGAGGACACGCGACAGGAGCTGGTGACAAGTTTTTCGCTTTTGTTCCGGAGTTTGACTGGGAAAGTTTTTCAAACTGAAGATCACACTCTCAAGGTTCTTCAGCACGATGCGACGCAGTTGGAGGCGAGCAGGGCCAAGGATATTGTATTATATGGATATTATATTTTTGACAGGAGCTTCAGCGCATGTCCTTGAATGGGTATGGTTAGGAGATGGTATAAGAAAACTATACTGAAGTCTTCAGGTACCATAGATGTTGCAATATTAAAAACATATGCGAGTTATCTATAGAGCAAAGTAAATAATTAGATATACGATTTATCACCTTGAGATAAGAATGTAGTGAACATGTATAGACAATTTTGCAGGCTTCGAATCTCTATAAATATATGGAAAAACTTTAATTTACTGTAGCATCGAGTCGTTTGAGCCGTATGCGACCGTTTGTCTGTTTGAACCTCGAGATCTCAGCTATTTTAAGAGCTAGAGACACCAAATTTGGAACAAATATTTTTATACACCCTCTTAATGTAATAAAATTTATTTCGTATTTTAAATATTAAGAGTAACTCAGTAATTTTAGATTATTAAGCATAATATTTAAGTTGCAACCTTCTGTTTTGACCTAAATGAGAATGAAGTGTGGAAGTTACACATACTTATAATATTTTTAAGTTCTTACATCACTCTATCTATTTTCTTATCAATCTTCGAAAACCTTTAAGTTTCTATTTGGAATCCCGCGTAAGACTCTTCTCGGAAACTCCTTAGCCTGAGAGATCACATAATCTGAAACTGTCAGGCAGTTGGTTTTACACATGTTACACAGATAAGTGAGCACTGCCATACATCATCGTCAATCAGTCAATCAGTCGCTATGGCGGCGGCAGCAGCTACCTGCGCTACCTCGCTCCCCGATCCGACTCAGAATCATTAGAAGCGCGGCCCACGTTGGCGACGAGGCGTGTGCGAGTGTATGTGAGTGTGTGCGCGTGTGTGTGTGTCTGAGTGTGTGTCTGAGTGTGTGATTAATGATTTGCAACAAATGAAGGCACAAATCTGTGGCAACAGCAACCGCACTGTAGAGAACAATAGGCAGCCAGGAAGGCGCACCTATTAACACCAAGTCGGAGTCGGAGTCGGAGTCGGAGCCGGAGTTGCCCCTGGTGGCACCTATGAGAGAGAGTGTGGAGAGTGCAACCTGCTTCCACGAACATCCACATGATTCTAGTACAACATTATTAATTACATGCATTAATTTCTGGCACAATTCAAGAGAGGAGGCAACTGAAACGGAGTCGGAGTCGGAGTCGTAGATGATGCAATGTCTCGTCTCGTTTTTGAGGCGCCACTGTTGATGGATTCGTGTTCGTTGCGCCCCTGTCCCGACTCTGGACGTGATGAAGAGCTGTCTTGGAATTATGGAAACGCTTGTCACCCGCTGAGCGTGTGAGAGGCAGCTCGCGAAGGCGACCCCACACATGATTTGATTTCATGTGAAAGAAACCTGTCTGCATTATATGGCTAATAACTAGTATATCATACGGCTCACACACACACACACACACACACACGCGTGTAGTGCATCCGCCATCGTCGTTAATTTAATTTGTGCAATTTTCACAGCCAAATATTTTCCACACCGCCAAAACTGCCAATAAAGCCCACGCAAGCGCAAACCTGCCAACTTGGTTGGCCAGAGTTGCCTACTCTGCTGCACTCTACACACACACCTACATACGCATACACACTCGTACATACCCTACATACGCGTACATACTGCGTACATTTCGCATACATCACTTGGCATCTCTTTCTGGCAGCGCAAAACAAGTTTTTCCAGTTTTTCAGCCAATTTTCTTTTGTGCGCGCGCAATTTTTCATAATTATACCCTGTGCGAATGCTGTGGTGTGCTAAGGGGTATGCTGTGCTATGCTGTGACTTCTTATTGTCACATTTTTCATCAGATTTTCTTAATATTTAACACTGCAACAAGTCCAACTGGAAGGATGGAAATTCTCTCTTTATCAGGTTGGAAAACCTTTGCAATTTTATCTACCAAGGTTGCCACAGTTACTAAGGTGAAGTAATATTAAATTTGCAAGTGTGGCAACACTGAAAGTAATTAAGATCGGAACATAGTAAAATGAATAGAAGAAAAACTGCAAATTTTAGCTCATTATTGATATAAATACATAAATTGAAGAGGAATTATTTGCAAAATCTTTATAAACGTACTTATACCTCAAACAACCAGTCAAATGTATAGAATCAAAAAGTGGATTTATGTACTAAAAATACTTTTAAATACTTTAAAAATCGAAGTAAATTATAAATACTAAAAACAATCGTTTGGAAACAAAATACTTATACACCCTATAACATTTTTGACTTAACTCTCTACGCAATTTTACGAAGCTGCAACGTAAATAAATAAATACAATTTAAGAAAAACTAAAAAAAAACTCTCAATATAATTATAAAATCACGAAAATCAATATTAAAAAGAAAGAAGGTGCTTTCTAAAACTTTCTAGTGTCTTCTTAATTACAGGGCATTACACTATTTTGAATATATTGTGAATAAACCATATACTAGTAATGTTATAATACTAATTATTTAATTATTATTATTATTATTTATTTTATTAAAAATATTCCTGCTTGAAATTAGGTATCTCTCTCACTCCCTCTCCCTCTTAACATAGCTCACAGCCTTTGGCTACTTCTTTTTTACAGGGCATTCGCGTAGTTCATCATTTAGCCCGCCTAAGCTCGCCTCGTATACTTGTTTTAAAGACACTTTGCCGCTTCCTGTTGGCGGCAGCGTTGGAGCACTTGAAGTGCTTTCGTTGCATTTTAGTTGCATTTTGTTTTTGTTGTGCGCTGCACGCTCCCTACAAATACTATACAAATACGTATATATATATATGTATATCTATATCATACATAATATTTTTAATTCACAAAAAAGCATATTTTTATTGTCGATGTTGGCAGAAGAGGAGAAGCCTCTGCCGTAGACTGTGTGAAATAAGTCGATCGAATTCCTGGAATTGGCTGCAAGTGGAAACAGAACGGAAGCGCTTTTTGGCAACGTCGCGTAGTTGTTGTTTTTCTTCTTATCAGTGCACACGAATTTGAGTAACTGACCCAATTCGACTGACGCAGAAACATTTGTGTTATAAAACCGAAAAAGAAAAAAAATAAAAATGAAATAAGAGAAAAACCTGAGACGAGTTTGACGCGTGCCCGGGCTGCATGACTCTACCAAAAACAAAAAAAAAAAAGGGAAAAACTTGTGTTGCTCATAAAAGATTTCTTACTCGTGTTTGTCGTTTGTTGCACACATCATTGTTGCAACATCAGCGAAGGGGGAGGGGGAGGGGGGCCGATCGAGTGTCTCGAGTGCTAATAAAAACCCACTGAGTGACTGACAGTCTCAACAACGATCGTGAGTTATTGAGAGGCAGCTAATCCCGGCCAGCGGAGGCAGGCTTGTGGCATGCCACACAGCTCCTGGAGGCGGGGCGAGTGTGCCAGTGTGTGTGTGTGTGTGGGGTGTATAACAAACAAGCTATTTAACACCGCGCACAAAACGCTGAGCCATTGCCACAATGACAGAGCAGAAAAGCTGCCAGCTAGAGACAGAGAAAGAGCAGAGAGAGAGAGAGAGGGGGAGAGGGAGAGCGGGCCACAATTGCTCGATGAGCTGCACAAAAGTGTCGAAGATCAAAATCAGCAGCGTTTCGTTTGCCCAGCCAAGAAAGGGAGGCGGAATTGATCGCGTCGATTAATTTGTCTTGCCATGGCCAAGAGCATGAGTCTGCAACATGTTGCAGGCCCAAATGGAATGCACTTAATCACGATTAGCTGTAATCGATAAGCGCACAGAGACAGAGACTGAGAGAGGGGGCAGACAGATAGAGACAGAGAGGGAGAGAGAGAGAGAGAGAGAGAGAGCGCACGGCAGCAACATGGCTAATAATGCGATTGACAACGCTGAAGAGTCGCTGTGTGCGCCCTCTTTATCACTCTCTGTCTCCCTCTCTTTCTCTGCCCCTCTCTTCCTCTCTTTCGCAGCTAAGTGGCTTGCATTGGGGTGGTCTTCGATTTTTTTCTTTCTTTTTTTTTTTGGCTGCCATTTGCATATGAAAAGCTCCACAGTCGCCTTAAATGGTCTCTCAATGATTTCAACATAATATTGTAAGGCATTGTTAGTCACTCTATCTCCCTCTCTCTCTCTCTCTCTCTCTCTCTCTTTCTCCAGCAGCCCTAGGCAATCATTGATAAATGGCGCAATTTATTTAAATCAACAAGCTCACAGTGTGTTTCCCACTCTCCCCCTCTCGCTCTTTCAGCTTCTTCAGCTCTCTCTCCCTCTCCTTCAACTCCCTCTCTCTCTCTCTCTCTCTCTTCTAACAAATTTTCGAATTTATTTACATTTTTCTTTTTAGTCGCGCTTATGAATGAGATGTGTGTGTGTGTGTGTGCGGTCAGGTAGCCAAGTAGTCGCCACAGCAGCCCCTCTCCCTCCCACACTCCCCTCTCTCCCTCTCTCTCTCTCTCTCTCTCTTACAGTCCGCTTTGTCTCCTGTTCATTCATAAAATACACGTTCGCTTCGCTGCTCTCATCCGCTCAGCGGGTTGTCCCTGACTGCGAACATATGCAAAAATTTGTTTTCAATTAGTTTGCGAGTCAAGAAGGTTTTCAGGTTTTCTTATAGATATATAATGCAGGCAGAAACGGTGGAATTTGCTGAACAACATGTCTGAGAATTGTGTAGGTTCTTTACATACACAAAACATTCAATTAACAATGTATTGAAATTTTAATTATTTTAATTTTATTTAAATTATATTATAAAATAAATGTAAAATATATACAAATATGAGCATACCTCCCCCTACATATGACTCATAACTTTTATATTTTACCACACGACTATAGTATTATTAGTTATAATTATAAAATATCATTATAGTTAACAGTCTTTCTTGTAGTCTTAACAGGATTATATCAAATACTACACACATACTATTTCAAGATATCGTTCGTATATGAGAATTTACATTTATAGCTTAATATATTGATATTCTGTAAAATAAACTTATTGAAAACTTATATTTTTTAAAAATTCTAACAATGTTCCGTTTCCCTATGAAGATATAATCAAATTAAAATTAATCTTAACTTAAATATGTATAGGAAAATGAAACAAAAATTAAGAAAATATTTTCTTTTGGTTACTTTAGTATTATTGATCTATACAATAATAAAACTATACCTGTATATATTGTACTTTTAACATTCTCGAAAATATTTAAAATTTGGCCAAGTACTTCCCTAACTTGTTGCCCCACATTCCATGCACCTTTTCCACTTTACTCTTCTCTGTGAACAAGCTCATACTCACGCTCTCTTTCTCTCCGTCTCTCCCTTCCTCTCTCTCCCACTCTATCTCTGCTGCCAGCACGTTAAGCACACGATCTACACGAATCTGAAGGTACAAGGAACAAGGCCAATAACAATAAAAACCCTTTCGAAATCTGGCTTAAAACGATCCACTAAATTTTGTACGTACAAGCTGGCGGTGGCGCCACGTGTGGTCTTGCAACAACATGAGGCGCAAAATGCATTAAATCAAAATTTTAAACAAGTGCAAAAATGTCAATAAAAAAGCACAACAAATCGCGAGGGCAGAGAGCGAGAGAGAGAAGGAGAGAGATGCTGCAGCTTGGGGCATGCTACATGGTGCAATGGGGCATGGGGCATGGGGCATGCTGTGCATTTAATTTTCAGCTTTTGACATATTTATGATAACTTGGGTCATTTACGTGCAACCTTTGTCTTGTTGAACACCCCAAGTTGTTGTTGTTGCACACTCGAACGCCAGGTGGAAGACAGAGAAAGAGAAAGAGAGAGAGGGCAGAGGGAAAGGGAGAGGGAGAGGGCTGCTCAGCCGTGTACGCGGCAGGACATCGTTTAATTGCGAACAAGTTTTTTAACACGATGTTGTACAACTTGGGCTTGTTTGCATAAGTCCAGCACACACACACACACAGAGGGTATATCTATATGTGTATGTGTTGCTCTTTGGGGCACCTTTTGTATACTATATATTTCTCGTAGTATTTCTCTGCCTGATTATCCTCGCCTCGCGCCTTTTGTTATAATGAGTCTTAACAGCAATTTTTATTGGTGGCAGCTGCCCTTGAGCACTGCGAGCACTCCAAGCAGCACCCAGTCCCGATCCCAGTTCCCAGTTCCCATTCCCAGTCGCAGCTCCGATCCGATCCTGACGCATTGATAACGCGCTGAAAGCCACACCACAAATTAATTAATTTATGACGACGACGACGATGACGACGACGACGCGTCAGGGGCGTCGCGCTCCTTTTGCTACCTTTGGCATTGAGAAATGCGACTTGCTGATGAGCAGAAAATTGCTCCCATTTCACAGAGAGAGAGAGAGAGCGAGAGCGAAACTAACCCACATTCGCATGTGGCAGTCATAAATTCCACTGTGCAACAACAACAACAACAACAATAACTATGAAAATGTTCATGCTAATGAGCAGCACGCTAACTGTAGAAATGTCTAGGAGCTGCAACTGCAACATGTCCCTGTGCGGTGGCCATACTACACTGAGAGAAATTTTAGGGGGCTTTACAGATGCAGCTTCAATAAAAATGTGAAATAATCAGAAATACACTTCGCAGAAATTAAGTGTAATTATGAAAAAGGAAAAGTATTCAAAGTTTCTACACACTTAAAAAATAAATCTAGCTTCATAATTAATTAAATAGTCACAAATATATATAGCGTAATAATTAATAAAACTAATTTTAATTTTTTAAGAAAATATACATAAGAATCTCAACCATTATATTCGAAAAATCTATAGAACAATTTCAAAAATTACGAAAATGCTTCTGATTAATGAAATATGTTAAATTTACTTGTTTATAAATATTGACACCAAATATCTAGCTAATTTTTTAAAATTTCTGAAATAGAAAAGTAAGCAAAAATTTGCTTATTTTAAAATGATTGTTGAACAAAGTATAACTGCAAAAGAATCATATTATTGTTTTTAGTTTTTGCAGTGTATTTTCTAAAAATTGCATTGCTATTTTATTAACTTGTTATTATATTCTTTTTTCTACTACACACCGCTCAGAATTTCGCTCAGTGCACATTCTATGCCTATGACTTTCAAAAAGGGGCTTAGCAAATGAAGCTTGGCCTGACCGCGCCTGCTCTGCCCTGCCCTGTCCTACCCTGCCCGCCAGTTGTCCTTGCCTGACATAACTCATAATTTTCTTTATTTTCATTTTCTATATTTCTTTTTGCAACCGTCACCTGCCCCCCTGCTGGACTGCCCCTGCCCTTGCAGTTGTCAGACAGAGAGAGAGAGAGAGAGAGAGCAGCCCACACACGAGAGCCAGAGACCTGGCCCGAGTATGGACTTAATTTACACTTTTGTGCTGGGGCGCGTGTTTATCGCACACACAAAATCTCTAAAGTTCCCAACTAGGCGCAGCCAGGGGCGGGCAGGGGGACTACAAGGGGGGCCTGGGTGCTATATGAGTGCATTTTTATAAGCTGCCAACATGCGAAAATGGGCTTTAGCAGTTGTTATGAGTGTTAACACTCTCAGGGATACCTGGAACGAAGGTGAAACTGAAACTGAAACTATGTTGTGTATGTTCTCTGGGGTTTATTATTATTTTCGGACTGGTGATATAATATTTCTGTATATGTATATGGTATGTGCGTGTGCCTGTTGTAATTTGCTGTAAATGTTGTAAAATGCCTGCCGTGTAATTTAATTAATAACAACAACAACAACAACAACGTGTAGCGTCAAAAAAACGAGCAGTGAAAGTTTTGCAGTTATTAGTACATTATAAAAATAGTTTCAGTTTTTTTCTTCTTTATTTTTCTATTTTTTACGGGGGAAAATTGCGCCTGGTGCCGCTTTTATTGTCGTGTTGGCAGGCAAGCAACAATTTTTATTGCCTGCCAGAGAGAGAGAGGGAGAGTGAGAGAGAGAGAGAGAGAGTGGTAAAAATGTCAACTGGGCGGGTCGGTTTTGGTAATCTCAATTTCTTGCGCTAATTTCTAATTTCGAGACCATATTTCATATGGTCAGAACGGGCTACTGCAATTCATCAAATTATGATGTAAAAGCGATAGCGATAGCAATGGGAGAAGGTCTTCAGGCTAAAGGCCTTCTAGAGTATGTTACATATGCATTACAGACGATAGGAGGGGTGACATAATGCATAAAGTATATATATTCTTGATCAATCACTAGGCGAGTATGTCTATCTTTAATTATTTATAGATCTTAGAGATTATAAGAGCTAGATCAGCCAAATTTTGGAAACATACTCATTTTTTATTGAGTTCTTTGATTTGAAATTTAGCCACGCCCACACCGCCTACTGAAAATCATATAAAAAAAGATATTAAAAATAATTGTTAATATAGATTACTCAGTTTTTTTAATTATTTCTGAGAAAAAGAACTTACAGAGCTTACAATAGTGTAATATAATATGATATAATAAATGTTTATTGAAGGATTTGAAAATTTAAATAGTTAAATAAAATAACTGAAAATTAAAATAGTTAAATAAAAAAACCTTATTTTATTCCGAAGTTCTTGCTGAGAAAATTCCAAGTTATTTCAAATTATCAAAGAATTCTTGAGACATAATTGCCTTTTGGTATCACATAAAACCTGTATATCTGAAATTCTTATTCTACAAATCTCTCTCTCTCTCTCTCTCTCTTTTGAACAAACTCAAGTTGTAACTCCACGCCCAGCCCCCCTACTACCCCCGCTATCAAACCTTTTGCAACACTGGCCCCTTGCATGTTTTGGGTCTGTTGCATTCTTTGGGTACGTGCAGAAAATAACACGGCGATAATATTAATTGCTGTCAACAAGAAAATATGTTGGTAAGTTTTCAGGCCTCTCTTTCTGCCACTCTATCCCCCTCTCTCTCTGTCTCAATTGATTTTCTGTCAGCGGCAAAGTGCATAATGCAAAACACTTTCGCAAGTGTTGATTTGTGTTATATGCTGGATTCCTTATCAACAATGCAGTCTATTAGAGACTGACCTGACTGACTGACGGAATGATGGACTGACATGCATGCAGTGGCAAAGAGGGGGAGGGGAAGGGGAAGCAAACAAATAATCAAGCGGCGCTACATCAAAGGTGAAACAATTTGAAGTTCTCGTCGTGTAATTGTCGACATGCGCATATGCCATAAACTATGGGGAATACCCCTGCCCTTCCCTATGTGACCCTACCTTTGTTTAGTTTAGGGCGCCAAACTATTAACCGAATAGCAGTAAATTTGTTAATACCTTTGTCTAAACATGTGCGTTGTTTTGTTGGCAGGTGACCTTAGAAGCGGCAGCTGAATTCACCAAGTAACACAAATAAAAAGGGGTTAAAATGTGTTTATTTGTTTATGGGGCAACCCCCCGTTGTCAGAAGAAAAGAAGAAAAAGGGTTAGGCTCTCTCTCTCTCTCTCTCTCACTCTGTTACCATTTCTGGGCCTGGCTTGATGTCCCTAGTGCGTTTGACTAATGTCTCATTTGCATGCCAAAAGCAGTTAACAAGTTTCAGCAGAGCAGCGCAGCGCAGCGCAGCGCGAACAAGCTGAATTATGCCTTGTCTTGCTTTTAAAAACAACTTAGTGGATAATACACCCCTAGTGTTAAGCCATCCAGTCAGGCATCCCGAGGTAGCAACAACAACAGCGACTACAGTGACTACGAAACGTTCATTTCCTTCTTGGCGCGCCTCAAGTGTTGTCACCTGTCATAATAAGTGCGGAAGCAACCAACGGGCTGCAAAAAAAAAAAAAAAAAGAGGAGACCCAAATGCAAGAAGAAGGTAGCCAGAGCTACGAAGAATTTATACACTGCAAAATGCCTTCAAAAAAATCTAAATTAATTTCTGAGTATGAGAAAAAGAAGCTAAAAACAAAAGTGCAGCTCGTCAGCTAAAAGAAAGAAATTAGAAAGATTAAATACAAGAAAAAAAATACTACAAGCTAAAGAAATAGCTTAAAAAGAAATCTTTATACTGCATATCTTTCTTATATCATGCATTAAGTTTAAAAAATTATAAATGTTATAAGATCATTTAAATATATTGGAAAACACAAATATGCCATGAAATCTATTAAATAAATGTGCTTAAACTGTCTTCAATCAATATCTTATAATATAATAATGTAATATAATCATTATGCAACCTCACTCAACTTCCTGTGCAAGTCGATGTACCCGTTTAGGAACTACCCGGAGAATATTATCTGCATTTGCTTTCAATTTATAATGTGAATGTTGCTGCAGTCTACTGAGCGGCGGCAAGTTTTCAATTCATTTTCATAATTGCAGCAAATGTAAATTGCAATATTATTAAGTATTGTTCTCGCTCTCTTTCTTTCTCTCACTCTATCTCCCTCTCACTCTTAATTCTTGTTGCCCATGAGCATTTCTTTACGCGGCATTTGCGTGTTGCACTTGAATTTGTTGAGGACTGTCGCACTTGAGTTGTCATACGAGGAGAGATGGAACCCAATGCGAACCTGTTTCAACTGAATTAATGTGGAGTACACACATCTGTCTGTCCGTCTGTATATATGTCTGTGGGGCCACTGAAACGGAACCGCAAATTATTTTAATTTGCGTTAAATAATGCAACGAGGTGAGAAAAAATTAAGAGCAATGCTGAATGCATTCAGAGGGAAATGCAAAAAAAAACTTGAAAAAAAAAAAACCAAAAGATAAAAGATATAATAATCATTATAGCATTGAACGAGAGCAAAAACTATGGCACAGGATGACATACATATACATATGTTCGATATGCATTTACAAGTACAAGTTATACGAGTTACAAGTTGCGCTTGCGTTCCTAACTTAAGTATGGTTAGGCAAGCTGAGCATGACTGACTAAGGGGTGCCCTGTAAAGAAAAGCATGTATAGTAAACCGCATATAATATAGACAGCTTACTGTATGCCAGAATAGATAGTTTTAACTTTAATACTTCACTTTAAAATTGCTTTGAAAGTTGAATTTTCTACTTTTCAAAGGCGGTGGGCGTGGCAAGCTAAATTTAAAATTTACTTGAGCTGCGTAGGCTATAAAGGAATACACATGCCAAATTTTATGGTTTTATCTATTATAATTGCTGAGATTAGAGCGTTCATACAAACACAAAATGCTTAATCGATGAGTTTTTGGATGCTGATGGCATATTAAAGCTTCTAGCTCAGTTTGCACACTTTAGATAGTCACTTTGTATAGGTAACTTTAATCTGTAGTCTGCCCTATCGATATACCCGCCTTGCAACACACATGCCGCATGTAGAAACCGTTTGTCAGCCGCGCCTGTGCAACACTCATTAGCTGACACTCCAGAGAGTGAGTCCGAGTCTCTCTCTCTCTCTCCTGTCTTGCTGGCCCCTTTTTATATCCTGGCACAAAGTTAAATGTGCCGACCTGTAATTTGCCTGCAATACGGCGTCGCAATAAACTCATGCCACATGCCCCCAAAAGTTGCAAGTTGCAACTCGTCCGCGTCGAGAGAGCTTCTTGTTGTAACGTGTTCATTGTGCACCTCCGAGTCTCGCACTCGAGACTATCGTAATGTTTATGTGAAATGGCTGTAGGGTGCTAAAAAGCGAACCCGAACCGCACACAACACGTACCCGCAGACCGTACCCGGGAAGGGGTAGGGGATAGGGGGAGTACAGAGTAACAATACCACGCAGTTTAGCTCCTGACATGTTTAGCAACATTGTAGCCAAGCCCAATGTTGCAAAGCAACCTAACTAGCTCGACCTATCTGAGGTGTGTGTGCGAGTGTGTGTGTGTGTTATATGGCCAGCAGATGTTGTGCGGTAGCTTGGGCCCCATTCACAGGCAATTTATGCATGTTTAGATCGATCATAACTCTTAATTAGCCGCCCAGGCGAACCTTGTCAACTGTTGATTGACAAGACTTTTAAAGGTTTCGACAATCACCGCAAAACCCTCAAAAAAACAAAAATTGAAAATTGAAATTTTTTGCGTAGGCTGAACAAGTGAAAGGCGCGTGTTGTGTGTGATGAAATTGGGTAGAAAGCGAAAACGTATAGATCAGAAAACACACTTTAAACGATTCGATGATTGAGCTGAGAGTTATAATAAATACTGTGACATGTCTGGAATTTCCAAACTTCAGAAAACCCGCCTCAAATATGCAAAACTAAATTTTGTAACTTACATCGTCTGATATTCCAGGGGAAAAAGCGTTTTATTCGAGGTTTGATCTGTAGATTGATTCTGCAGCAAAGTATTTTGAATCCCATATATTCCAAAATTTAGCACCTACCATACTACCTGGCCCCAACCTGGACTTCTAAATCTCGCACCTTCATCAAAAATCATCTGATTTTTACTTTTTTCATAGAAACATATGGTTATTTACTTTAAAAACCTCTTTTTCTTCTATGATGTATAATAATAATTCAAAATTATATTCAATTTATATTGATCTTTTATAGCAATACATATTTCTTTGCCCTAAAGCTTCTCCCAAAATTGAAAATACATTTTAATTTGCTTTTTAATTTATTTTCATTTTCAGAATGAGTAAATTTCGCTTATGGTACCATAAAACCACTCCTAACTATACTATAGTATACTATAATAATATGTCAACTACTTAATAGATTTACGCATTCATAGTTTTGTTATATATATTTCCATAGCTATAAACCCGTGTATTTACATATTTATATAGAAATGTCCAACATGTTTATGGCAACATTTAAATCGTCATAAAACATGGCCTACACACATGATATTTATAATCATTTACGAGGCAGGCTAATTCGAATGTTTTCATGCACGTAAACCCCATTATTTCTCTCTCTCAAGAGAGATCTGTGATCTGCCCCAGGCTAACCCACACGCAGTCTCAGCCAGACACAATGGCTCCCGTGACTCAACGTGGCTAATAAAACACCCAGTCAAGCCGTAGCCAAAGCCACCCACACACTCACTCACTCACTCACTCGACGAATGAGTACCCGCATCTGGGTATTCATAAAGCCAACGTTCAATCGAACTGACAAACTCTGATCGATCGCCTGCAAGGCATAAATCTCCCATATAAAATAAATAAAAAAAAAAACTTGTGGCAATTATTTTATGATAACTTGAAAGAGAATGAGAAACAGAAACAGAAACCCATAAAAAATACCTGAAAGGACAACAAGTTGTTGGGATTGTATCTATATCTCTCTCTCTCTCTCCCTCTCTTTGAATACAATTGTGCACATTCAATCGTTCAATCATCAATCATAATTTTCAACGATCAACAGTTTTGTAGGCAAACGTTTTCATGTAAAGTCTTAAATATTTTCACACCTTATAAACAATGTGCAGTCACGATCACGTTGTCTAGCAGTCTCTCCCTCTCTGTCTCATTTCAAGTCCCTCAGTTTCAGGTAATGCGCCCATTGTTTATGGGGCAACAACAATGGGGACTACGGTCTAAGCGACAGACTTTTCATATAGATCGTAGATTGTAGATCTTAAATCATACCTCATATAATACGTATATTCTTCTAGCGAATTATGACGTGCACAGATCATGATCGATGAATGATAGAATTTTGTGAGATTTCAGATGAGTCAGAGTTGGATAAAAAAGATTTATAGAGTGCGTTCTGAATTTCTGTGTCATTGCTCTGCTGTTGTTGTTGATGGCTTAATTAATACTCGATACGTTTCCATCGATTTCCATGTTCAAGTCTCACTGGAAATTATAACGAAAATTAACATTTCTGAATGATCACGAGGCGAGTGAGCGAGCGAGTCGCAGCCTGAGAGCGTTGACAAGTGAGCGGGCTTATGGTTTTTGACAGCCCACCAGGCGTATACACAACATGCAATCAGTACCCCCCATACCCCTCTTTCTACAGCTAGTTAATAAATTTAAATTATAGTTTATAGTTTATGCTAATACAAACGACTAACGTTGCATTCAGTCGCTTCATAATTGGTCGACAAAGCGAATCGTAAATCAACGCAACACTTTGCTGGGGGTTCAATGCCATATAAGCAGGCAGGAGGAGGAGGGAGGGAGGGGAACGGCAACTGACACCTACACGTACACCCGGGCGGTAGCCGCGTAGCCCCGTCCGTATCCACTGAAGCGACTTAAGCAGCTTCCAAAGTTGTCAGCGCAAAATAAGACAAATGTTCAAAGCGGCGACGCGTTGACCAAAAAACTTAAACAAAATTCCGAAAGAGAAGAAAAACAAATTAAGAATGTGACAGTAAAGTAGTTGATAGACTAACAGATATCCTATACTAGAAAGGTGAATTTCTTTTCCTTATATAAGTACGAGTAAAATATAATTATAAATTGCTCAATGGCATATTCAATTCTCATTTGATGGTTTTTAATTAAATATTCTATAGCATCGCTTCTTTTTATTCTAAAAAGTACTTTTACTCATTATAAATTGAAAAAAGGTGTATAGTTTTTTTTTCTTCCCAAAAACAAAGTAAGTGGTAGGTAAAAAAGTGTTGGAAAAGAAATATATTTTTCTGACATTTCATTTATTTCTACATTTTTGCGCTTTTTCTATTGAATAATTCTTAAACATTAAAATTTGAAAAGTCCGTAGAAACCATAATAAATGTCCTCATTTTTTGAATTATTAGGAATATGTCTTTAAAAAATGTTTGATATACGCTATATAATCATTTATACGGAAATTAAATATATAAATGTTTAAAATACGCTTTATAATAATTTATACATAAATTAAACATATATTTATATACGCTAAATTTTTCGTAAGGTAACCCAATACACTAATGACTCAAGCTACCGTTCTCTACAATTTTTACAGGGTAGCTGCATAAGCGTCTGCCCTGTAACGTTGTGTGGTCCAATTAAATATGCAACCGGGTCTGCAAGCGGTGCGGGGTCTCTCTCTATCTCTCTCTCTGCCTCTCCCCGTCTCTTTCTACGCTTTTGCCAGCAATGTGCGAATGATGCGTGAATTTGGAAACCGAGCAAATCTTGCACCACCACCAGCAGCAGCACCGCCAGCAACAACAACAACAGCAACGCGTTGACTGATGAGCGCGCGTGAGGCGCATTAATTGGAAACTGAGCCTGGGCAGGAGCAGAGTAGAAGCTACTGCTGCCGCTAGGAGACAGGGGAAAGATCAGAAGACTGTGGGGAGACTCTTAACAGACTCTGCTCGACCGGGAGACTGGCGCATATTTTATCGCTATTGAAGCGTTTGGCGTTAATTAAGACAAAATCAGGCGAAATTTTTTTGTCACATTGCCGGCGACGAGTGGGGCAGACAGAGAGAGAAAGAGAGAGCGAGAGAGAGAGCGAGTGAGTCTGCATTGCATGCTGCGCTGTTGCAAGCTGCAAGTTCAGCAAGTTGCACGCAGCTCGGCAGGCAGCGCAGTGTGGCCATGATTAATTGTGCCCTGTGCTGGCTGCCAACATGCTACATACATATCTACCCCCCCTCCTCCCCCTCCCCCTTTTAGCTTCTTTCTGCTCTTTGTCTTCCTCTTCTTCTGCTTCTACTCAAAGTCTACAGCAAAGAAAATGAAAAATTAGTCAAGAAAATCTGGCGAAATAAAATGTCGTCGGCGACATTTTGCAAAGCGTGTGTGCGAGTGTGTGTGTATGAGTGTGTGTGAGTTTTTGTGGGTGTATAAAGCACATTCGGTTGGGGAGGCAGCACAATGTGTTGCACATACTGAAAGCACCATACCATATAATACTATACTATAAGTATGCGCCTCAGACTTTAATCGTTGCGCATTAGTCAGCGCGTTTTGTAAGTAAAAATTGCAAACAGAAATTGAGATGAGCATAGGCGACTTTTGTATGCACTACGAGAACATAAAAGTGACTTCTAAAAAACTGAATTTTAATTGCAAATATATAAAATAGCAATATTTTTTAAAATTAAAGTTTTTTTTATATTAAATTAATATCTTATTATGATTTAATACATATTACTGCCTTTTTGCAGAGTTTTCTAAAAAATCCGATTATTTATTTATTTTTTTTATTTTGTTTATTTTTTATAATGCATTAATTGAGACTTACACTAGTTAAAAATAAATAACAATTATAAAATGTATGCTTTATTCAAATATTGCTGATATAACATGGATTCTTTATTAAATTTATATTATTCTTTTAAATATTTCCTATATAACTTAAATTTAATATTACATATTTGTACTTTCAACCTATTAAACATATACAAACTAATATAACTGCATATGGTATAACTTTTTCTATAAAAAATATAAACTCATTTATTTTCCTACAATCGTAGCGCACTCCCAGAAGTCACCCAAGCCGACTGCAGTTTATTGCAAATTTTTCACAGTAGTCACCGCAGTTTCCTCGCTATAGGCAAGTGCATTTATTATTGTTGTTGCTACAATATAGAAAAAGATCAAAGGCATTGGCATTATGTGGTTGTTGTCGTTGTCACATCAACGCGTTGCCATCGACAACAAAATGTCAAGAGGAAAAACTACAAAGACACGAGACAAGACGATGCGATGGGGGCCGGAAAAGCGACTAATTAATGTGCTTTTAATTATAAATGTGACCGCAAAGAAAAGTTGTAAAATACTATATAAAATAATATATATAAATGACCGCAAAAGCTTAGGCAAGAGAATGATATGTCAAGCAGGTAGAGGCAGGCGGGGAGCGAGGTTGACCGCAAGGTATCACAATTTGCGACATGTCAGAGTCAATATAACTGCAATAACTGCTCAAGACAGCCCAAAAGTAACACATTGGGATAACGACGGGGTAAGGGATCCATCCCCTCTCTGCAGATGGACATGGCATACATGTTGCCTTGTTAGCACACGACACGCTGTGGTCAGGCCAAATGAGTCCAAAACAGCCGGCCCCGAATGTCCCCAGCTGCCCTCTCTCTCTTCCTCTTTCTGGTAATTGTCGTGTCAATTTTGGGTTGGACTTTCGTCTATGTCAAATTTTAAACATTGATTATCTGGAGACATATTCAGCAATTAGCAAATCAACTCGACTGCGGCTTGTGTGTGTCCACTTGCCACATGGCAACTGGCTCAGCCTTAGCTACAGAGTCTTCCTCAGTCTCAACCTCAGCCTCAGCTCCATCCTCAGTCTCAACCTCAGAGTGTGCCATAAATGACAATTACCAAAAGTGTCAAAAGCATTTCCTACCTCTCTCTCTCTCTCTCTCTCTCTGAGTGTGTTAAGTTTTAATATGACAGCAGATAGATTGGAACAGGACACAGAGCTCACAGAGTTCAGTTCGAAAGACAGCTACTAGAATATTTGGTATTTATGAAGATAAGATGCTTGCAAGAGTTCTGAAAGTCAGAGAATAAACTCTTAAGTAAGTTTATTACAAGAAAAATTAAGCTAAAGAGAGTTGAAGTTTTAGATATGAATAATAACATAATTATACGAATTTTATATATGAGTATACTTAAAAAAAAATCATTTAACATATTACTGATATAATTTTTAAGATCTTACTTGAAAGCAGCTAACTATCTTTAAGTTTTAAGAGTTTTTAAAGCAATTGAAACCATTTCTCAAGGGTTTTGGCAAGAAAAAGCAGGCTTTTCATGGTTTATTATGCAGAATAAGTGTAAGAATGAGAAAACAACGATATAATATACAGGCAAAAAATTGACTAAGAGTTAAGAGGAGTTTCAGAGAGGGTGCCCCAGGGAAATACACACACAATTTATTTAGCCCACTTATATCACATCTATTTACCATTGTTCTCGGGGCAATAAACAGGGCAGGAGAAAGAAAAGAGCCAGTCGACAATATGGCTAATTTGCATATGAACATGACATACCCTGTAAAGCGCATTAGACTACAAGAGAACCCATCCTCAGAGGACATGTTTAACGGCTTCATTTTACACATAATTTAATGCAAAACAAGTTGGCGATGTCCTTTTTGACTTGACATTTTTCGTTTTTCATTTTGTCACTCAATTTAAATTTATACAGGGTAGAAAGAATACGCTCTCTCTATAGGGAGGCTGCGATTGATTTATGGCACACTTTGTGGAGAGTGTGAGGAGCGAATCTCTCACTTGTCAGAGTCTCCTCACAGTTCACTGCGTTCGCTTCATTGTGCAAATTACAAAGTGTTAACTAGTGTAGTGTAGCATAGTGTAGAGAAACAACATATGGCTGAAGCAGGCACAGTGGTTGGGGCAGCATTTGCTAGCAACAAATTTCAATTAATTTGCGTTTGCCAAGCGAACTTTGACACATGTTCGCAAAAAAAAGAAACAAAAGAAGTTTCTATAATTTAGTTTTAATGTGTATGGGTATGAGTGTGAGTGGGTATTGTTGTGTGTGTGTGTGTGTGTGAATTCGCGGCTCTTCTGCAAATAATACGTTCACAAAAAATTGACAACACGCAAATGCCTCATTAGCCGCACCTTCAAAGGGGGACACAGTTGCAGCGCCCCCTCTACCACTCTGCTCTAGCCATCTCTCTCTCTCTCTCTCTCTCTCTTGCTGCTGCACTGGCAATTAATAAACTTTACAGCTCATTATTAAGTATTATTGTCTTTCAACATAGGCCAACACACTCCTCTCCTCCTCTCCCTCTCTCTCTCTCTGTGTTCTGCCATGCAATTTTGTAGCCTGTGTCGTTTTCAAGTTTTCCACACTTTTGCCTCGGTTTTCCTCTCCATTTTGCAAGTTGGCAACTTTTCCCCCGCCATGTGGCAATTAGCCGCAGTGGCCAAAACGAGCGACTCACATTAGTCGCAGCAATAATTCATTTTGACTCATCTTCGCCTCAATTATTAAGTATAAAGTAACATGTCCGCTATCACCTCTCGATCTGCTGATGATGAGTAAATTGCATGCACCGCGATAACGCTTCAGTTGCCAACCGAACCGAAAGATCGCACTATACGAGGGTCGTTTGATAAGTCCGTGACTTTTTGAATAAAATATATTTTTTTCGTCAAAGAAGCGTTTTATTTCTCAACATAATCTCCTTTTAGCTCTATACATTTAGTCCAGCGTTTTTCCAATTTTTTTATTCCTTCCAAATAATAGGTTTTCTCAAGGCCCTCAAAATAGTCGTTTGTTTCTGTGATGACCTCTTCATTTGACCCGAATCTCTTACCGCCGAGCCATTTCTTCATGTTTGGAAACAAAAAATAGTCACAGGGGGCTAAATCTGGAGAATATGCTGGATGGGGTAGCAGTTCGTAGCCCAATTTATGAAATTTTGCCATGCTGACTACACACGTGTGCACCCGTGCATTGTCCTGATGGAACAGCACTTTTTTTCGCCAAATGCGGTCGTTTCTGCTTCAAATCAATATCGAATCTGTCCAAAAGCTCTGAATAATATTCGCCGGTGATCGTTTTACCCTTTTCAAGGTAATCGATGTGAATGATACCTTGTGCATCCCAAAAAACTGTGGCCATGACCTTGTTGGCCGACAGACCCACCTTGGCCTTCTTTGGTGCACGTTCACCCGGAGAAACCCACTGTCTTGATTGTTCTTTGGTCTCTGGTGTGGTGTGGTGGATCCATGTTTCGTCTACGGTAACGAAACGGCGCAAAAATTCGTTTGGATTGCGGTTGAACATCGCCAAACACTCCTTTGAAATGGTCACACGGTTGCGCTTATGGTCGTGTGTGAGCAATCGCGGCACCCATCGCGCGGAAAGCTTTTTCATGTCCAAATATTCATGTAAAATGTGATGTACCCGTTCAGTTGAGATGCCTACAGCCTCAGCTACCTCACGCACTTTCATTCTCCGATCATCCAATATCATTCCATGGATTTTGTCGACGATTTCTGGCATGACGACCTCTTTTGGGCGACCTGAACGTTCGGCATCACTTGTACTGGTACGACCACAACGGAACTCAGTAAACCATTTCTTAACCATTGAAATTGATGGTGCAGAGTCCCCATAATATTTATCAAGTCTTTCCTTGGTTTCGGTGATGGATTTTTTACGCAAAAAATAATGCTTAATTAGCACACGAAATTCACTTTTTTCCATTTTCGTTAAAATTCACGAGATCGTCTGCTTTCAATGCCTATAAAACGCAAACCAAAAAACGCAGCTTTCTCAAAATTTTACAGTCAGCTGTTAATCGATAACTGCTGACAGGAGCAGTGTTGTATTTAGAGCAGGTGCGCGGCAAATACAAAAAGTCACGGACTTATCATCGTATATACATACATAGTATATAAACTGGCCAGTTGGTTACAATGGGATAGTTCCTTTAGTTATTTTGTCATTCCTGTGTCTCCTTTGTTTGCCCCAGCTGAATTTACAGGCAGCGGTAGTGACAGTGTAGGGCACTCTATACCAATTAATGTAAAACTCACACTAGATGGTTATTTTGGACTGGTAAACTTTGGTAAACTAAATTTTACAAGCTGCAGGCTGCTTGGCAAATTTGATGTCTGTAACTCATATATTATATCAAAATTAGTACTAAATAAATGTTTAAGTTGATTTAAAACGATACTTAATTTTGGCCCAAAAATCATGTCGAAGTGGTCAAAAAATTAGACATGTAACACCGCCAATATCCATAGTACCCGTATTTTACACCTATCGTAACTTTCTTAAAAATCAATCGATTTTCACGCGGAATGACATTTTGTTTATGGTTTAACAAACTGTGTGATTCTACATTTAAAAAATATCAAAATAGATTTTATGAAATTTTTCGAATTTTTTAAAATTTAGCTAAGGGTCCCCCCTATGAATTTTCACAACATTTATTTTTTTATACATTTTAAATCGCGAGTTTTTAATTTTAATCGATTGCGAAGGTCAAAATTAGTACTAAACAATTGTTTAAATCGATTTTAAACGATACTTAATGTTGACCCAAAAATCATGTCAAAAGTGGTCAAAAAATTAGACATGCAACACACTCAACAGGCCTGGTACCATCATTTTGCACCGATCGTAACTTTCTTAAAAATCGAACGATTTTCACGCGGAATGACATTTTGTTTATGTTTTAACAACCTGAGTGATTCTACATTTCAAAAATATCAAAAAGGATTTTTTAAATTGTTCGATATTTTGGAAATTTAGGTATGATTTTTCACAAAATATTTTTTTTTAAGATTGTAGTTTACACTATTTTACTTGTTTTCTTAAAAAATATGTTATTGAAAATGTCACATTCTGGGCACATGTTTTGCAACAAGTTCCCAAATGCTTTAACACATGTTCCCATATGTTAGATATCAAGAACTTAGATAGTCAAAACTTAAAGAGCGCATGCCAAATGGCATAATCTAATGACGAAACCCCGTAAAGTCACGTTTGTGATAAAGCCAAGAAATGCCAAAGCACGTTAGTTGGCTTAAAGACTAAACAAATAATCATTTTGTAGGCCAAGCATAATGTAATTTAAAGTAAAGTTCTTGTTCCGTTCTTATTCTCATGATTTTCATTTTGTTTTCCCTTTTTATTTTGGTTTTTGGTTGTGGGTTGTCCCACTGAAACTGATTTCAGACTTGAGTGAACAAGAACTAGAAGTAGAAGTGGAAGTGGAAGAAGAAGACGGAGACGTGGCTGAAATACCCAAAACCCAATTCGAAATTCCAAGTCCAAGTCCAAGTCAAAAATCATTGAAGCATTCCATGGCGATTTACCCCGTTAATGAGGCCATAGATAACGGTGTCGAATAAACTGTCAACTTGGCCAAACAAAGCGCAGGGTGGAGAAGTGTGTGCGCTGATTAAGTCAACCCTAACAAATAGAGTTGCCGCTGTATATATAGTGGCGGCAAATAGACCGCCCCTTTTGCCATGGGCTTAGGCGGCGCAAAAGGGGGTTAAATGTGCGAAATATCACAACTTGGCACTCGGTTCGGTAGCTCAAAGCAGCAACAACAACTGCAACAACAACAACAACAGCAACTGAAACTACAACAACAACAACAACAGCAGAAGTTACGCCGGATTAACAACCCCTTTTTGCCGTAACATGAAGTGGAACCGGGTCGAGCACGGGAAGAAACGAGAGCGCAATTTATAAAATTGTTACGCGTAATAAATTAAAATTTCATTTTGAAGTATTGGGCGTGAAATTGAGCTTAGCCTGGAGGGGGGCGTGGCAGAGCAGAGATAGAGATACCCCTCATCCTCTACATGTTTATACCAAAACAAATTAATCGGAATTTGTTTCGTTGAGCCCACAAGAAAATTTAACTCTCTATTTTAATTGTGAATCAATTTTTTAAGTTGATATAATATAGAATATAACTATATTTACATTTTATGAAGCTATAGTCATCTATATTTATGCTTATACACATTGCAAAGTTAGTTTTTATATAGAATTCGTAAAAATAGGTGTAAAAACTATCGTAATAGCAGCCAAAGCCTTAATTTAGTTATAATCTGTTTGTATGAACACGTTGATCTTGACTAATATATGTGCTAGAAACACTAAATTTGGTATATAGCTTCCTGTAGCTCATATGCATATTAACATAAGGTTAAATTTCAATTATAATGCTTAACGTCTAAGGAAATCAACAAAATTAGCTTTAAATGTGTTTATTTTTGTAGATATTGTCAATCTTTATCATCTTTATGAGTTCAAAGTGAGCTTGTTAGATCTTCAATCTTATTATAATAGTTATAAAATTAATATTGTATATTTATTTAAACATTTCCATCTAGTTTAGAGGCTTATCTAACTTCACTTCTTTAATAAACATCTACATAATTACGAAATCATTCAAATTGCAGCAAAAGCTTCTGTAGGCGGCAGCAACAAAAGGCAACGAATTAGAGGAGAAACAGAAACAGAGGAAGACAAAAACAAAACAGAAGAGAAAATTATAAGAAACCAAATTCGAACACACGCAAAGCGTGTGGTTTAGGCCAACAAAATTCTAATCAAACATTTTCTCACCTCAGACTGAGCTGAGTTGTAGCTGTCGTTGTCGCTTTGTCGTTGTTGTTGCTGTTGTTGTTGCTGTTGTTGTTGTTGTTGCTGCTGTTGTTGCTGCTGTTACCCTTTTGCCTTGATGTGGTGGGCGTGTTCGCTGTTGAACGTTCTGTCGGCGTCGGCGTCGGTTGCAGCGGCAACATTTCTCTGTTCTCCTCACATGTTTTTTTCGTGTTGCATTTAGCTTGATTCGTTATTGTTGTTGTTGTTGCTGATGTTGCTGCTGTTGTTGCTGTTGTTGTTGCTGTTGTTGCTGCTGTTATTGTTGTTGCTGTTGTTGCTGCTGCTCTGACATGTGAGAATTTGCCGTAAATCAACCTGTTGTTGCTGTTGCCGTTGCTGCTGCAGACGCCGAAAAACGTGTGCGGCAGCAACTTGGCTTATGAAGCCGGCCAAGTAGAGAGAGAGGGAGAGAGAAACAGGTTAATCGATTTTAAATCGGTTTTGATGTTATTTTGATCGCTGTCTTATGCATGTGTATGTGTGTGTCTCGCTTGCTCTAGTTTTCTAGTTTTTTGACGTCTGAACTTGATTACAGGTGATTTTAATAATGATGTGTCTGCAGCATGCAACATCAGCAACAATGCCTCATTGTATGCAAACCGTCAACATTTTCTCTGGGCAGATGCGTCGCTTAATCCCTGCCTGGTTGTGCCTCATCCACAGCCAGCTGGCCAATTATCAACTTGGTATCTGTTAAATGCCTTTTGCATATTCATTCGTGGCAAATGAATGGGTGCAGGTTCCTAAAAAAACAAGGAGAAGTCTCTATAGGCGCGTAATTGAAGCCCCAAACAGATGTGGCAAGTGGCGCTAGTCAAGGTGAGCTGCCAGTGAAACGTTTACGAAAGTGAGCAGAAAAAGAAGCCTCATTTCTTTAGCAAAGATTCAAATCAATTAAGGCACACAGCAAGTGCAATTGCAGCCCACAATCTCATTGAGCATCTCTCAGGCACTTGCTTACCCCTCTCTCCCTTTCCCTAGAGAGGGAGTCTCCACAAGTACAACATAATTTTCCGCAAGATTTCAAAACAAAACGCGTAAATAAGATAAAATACCGTAACGCAGGCAAAAGAACTTAACCCAAGGAAGGGGGGAGAGCCTCAGTACTTACAGGGCGCAGGCCTTGGGGCAGCCCCCCAGATGATTTATTTGCAAACTCGTCTGTTCGGTTCCAGTCGAATGACAAACGCGACGATGATGATGAGGATGATGATGAGGACGATGACGATGACGACGATGCGCTGCGATGAAGTTGCCAGCGAAGCACTTAAAACTGCTGTAATTGCTCCGCATGCAGCGAGTAGAACAGGCTGCCTGTGCTGCCTCTGCCACTGCCTCTGCCTCTGCTGCTGCCTCTGCCTCGGCCAGAGACTGCGCTGCATTTGCTACTGGGATAGCAGGAAGTGCGCGCCCGCGGATCAGCAGGCGCGTAACACTTAAGGCCGTCAGCCTAAACAGATCAGCGACGCAGAAGAACTGACACTGCACTTGTACACTGCGCGAAATGGGGGAAGAGTGTGAGTTGAAAAAAAATACTAAGACAAAAAAACAAAACTACATTTTGAGGAAAATTTGAGAGAATATTAAAAATAATATTTATAATAAGTTAAAGTTTATAAATATGCTCAAAAATATATATATATGTATTATTATTATTTGCAAAAATTTAACAAGTCTTTTAAAATATAAACTAAATACATAAAATAATCAAGATAATTATTTCTTAATTTCAAACAGAAGAAAATATAGCGAAGGTTAATATTTTTGTTATATGAAAAAAATACAGTTTGAAATTCTTTGTTATATTTATTATACATTATTTTTTTGCATGATTATTTAATTTATTTTATGTACAGCTTAAATATTAATATATTTATTAAATTACTTATGAGTTTCAAGTAGAAAACAAATAATATAAAAAGTTTGCAAAGTAAACAATTTTTGTATAAGAACTATTTTTCAGTCTATCTGAAATATGTATATTTTTAGACCATGGTTTTTTTTAAAGTACTTATAACTATTTTTAATGTACGAGGGTCGTTTGATAAGTCCGTGACTTTTTGTATTTGCCGCGCACCTGCTCTAAATACAACACTGCTCCTGTCAGCAGTTATCGATTAACAGCTGACTGTAAAATTTTGAGAAAGCTGCGTTTTTTGGTTTGCGTTTTATAGGCATTGAAAGCAGACGATCTCGTGAATTTTAACGAAAATGGAAAAAAGTGAATTTCGTGTGCTAATTAAGTATTATTTTTTGCGTAAAAAATCCATCACCGAAACCAAGGAAAGACTTGATAAATATTATGGGGACTCTGCACCATCAATTTCAATGGTTAAGAAATGGTTTACTGAGTTCCGTTGTGGTCGTACCAGTACAAGTGATGCCGAACGTTCAGGTCGCCCAAAAGAGGTCGTCATGCCAGAAATCGTCGACAAAATCCATGGAATGATATTGGATGATCGGAGAATGAAAGTGCGTGAGGTAGCTGAGGCTGTAGGCATCTCAACTGAACGGGTACATCACATTTTACATGAATATTTGGACATGAAAAAGCTTTCCGCGCGATGGGTGCCGCGATTGCTCACACACGACCATAAGCGCAACCGTGTGACCATTTCAAAGGAGTGTTTGGCGATGTTCAACCGCAATCCAAACGAATTTTTGCGCCGTTTCGTTACCGTAGACGAAACATGGATCCACCACACCACACCAGAGACCAAAGAACAATCAAGACAGTGGGTTTCTCCGGGTGAACGTGCACCAAAGAAGGCCAAGGTGGGTCTGTCGGCCAACAAGGTCATGGCCACAGTTTTTTGGGATGCACAAGGTATCATTCACATCGATTACCTTGAAAAGGGTAAAACGATCACCGGCGAATATTATTCAGAGCTTTTGGACAGATTCGATATTGATTTGAAGCAGAAACGACCGCATTTGGCGAAAAAAAGTGCTGTTCCATCAGGACAATGCACGGGTGCACACGTGTGTAGTCAGCATGGCAAAATTTCATAAATTGGGCTACGAACTGCTACCCCATCCAGCATATTCTCCAGATTTAGCCCCTGTGACTATTTTTTGTTTCCAAACATGAAGAAATGGCTCGGCGGTAAGAGATTCGGGTCAAATGAAGAGGTCATCACAGAAACAAACGACTATTTTGAGGGCCTTGAGAAAACCTATTATTTGGAAGGAATAAAAAAATTGGAAAAACGCTGGACTAAATGTATAGAGCTAAAAGGAGATTATGTTGAGAAATAAAACGCTTCTTTGACGAAAAAAATATATTTTATTCAAAAAGTCACGGACTTATCAAACGACCCTCGTATTTACTGCTACATATATGTATACTGTTGCATATCATATATGATTACTTTATTTAATGTACGAATCATTACTTATTTTTATTTTCATACTATTTTATATTTTATAGTATTTCCAACTCTCCTTTTCTCGCAGTGCATTCTTGGCTTGCCTCATGTCAAATGATAAATTACAAGCGGAAGAGAGACATTTCTCGCTGGGGCATTGGAAATGAAACTGAGAATCTCAGTGGCAGGCTCAAGTGTTCTTCATTTTAGTGCCCACTGACAGGCGCGTTGGCTTCCAGTCAACACACACACACACAGGCATATAGGGAGCTGTAATCACACACACACACACACACTAATTACCTAGTTAAACTGTCAAATTGACAGATGACAGTTTTGGCTGCACTGGGAAATGCAAGTAACATTTTTGCTGTCAAGTATTGCCGGTGCCTGCAGACATATTCTATATACGATATATATTTGCAATATTTTATTTTTCGTGCTGTCAAATTTGTTGAAGGAAACAAAACAAAAATATAATCGCATAATTAACAATTTCGACAACAGCAGATGACGTTGACAAAGTTTTCTCAGAAGATTTTCCACCCTTTGTCGCAAATTTGCAAAGGTGCCGCTCCCCCTCCCTCTCTCTACCCCTCCCTCTCTGACCATGTCGGCTCGTTTCGCCGACAAGTACGCGCTATTTGAGTATTAATTATGCAAACGTGTGAAACATTTTAATTGGGTGCAAAGCAGCGCAGCGCAAAGCAGCAACAACCTCCTCAAACGGGCCTCGAACGCGCTGGTCTCAAGGCCCCCATCTCTCTCTCTCCCTCTCTCTCTCACTCGCTCTCTAACAAGTCGCCTGCCAATGCAAATTTTCTTTCAATTATATTTGCACATTTTGCCAGAGCCGACATGTAATTGCGCGCTTTCCTAGCCACAATTAAACTGTCATAGACATGACGCTGCATTATGACGTCGCAATTATGACTGTCACATCTGACAGCTTGGGGCTCCGATGAGTTTTCCAAGAGTGAACAGAAAACAGAAAAAAAATTGTATATGGAAATATACTATTGAGTGCATTTTCCGGGCACATTACTCAACTTGAAAACTGTTATGGCTCCAGCAAAAGACCCCACACATAGGGAACTTTAATTGATATCATCGGACAGGCTGTTTAAGTCATTGCATTTTGATATATAGTGACATAACTCTTTCGATATTCAAGTGATCTTTGCTTTAAAAGTTATTTGCAATAAATATTCTATTTGCATTTATTCCATATTGCTTTTATTTGCAATATATATTTTATATCTTATAAGATCTCTCTTATTTTTCCATTTTTTGCAATATTCCTAATATTTTTGTAATATCTAATAAGATCTTCATTTTTAACCATGACATTCTTCACTTATATCTTTATAAACTTAACACATCTTTTTTTTCAGACAAGGTGGCAACCCTATCAATCTAAATAAATGCTGCCAAGCCCGCACTTTGATATATTCCAACAATTTCAAACCTCAAACAATTATATTTAAAATTTTTGCAAACAACGCTTTTAAAGCTACTTAGATCTTAACTCTTCACACTTGCTGGCAACACTGTCACACTGGCAACAGTGTTACCAACCTCGAGTTATGTGCTTATGCCTGTTTTGGCCAGAATTTATAGCCTGACATTAATATGCTGTCAACACATGCGTTAGACCAAAAAAAGTGGGGAAACCAAGGTGAGCCAGACTTACCCAGAAGAGTACCCAGAGAGGAGTCTGAACGGAACTCTCCGATCGTAACCGAGCCTGTTTTCAATTTCACTTAACAAACTGCAAACGAAGTGAACCCTAATGATGGCTCATAATTTTTGGCCAACACAAAACAATTTGACAGTTTTATATGCGCTTTTAATGCCAAAAACTTTTTCGGGGCCAAAGGCCAAAAGCGAATGAGGGAGATGGGGAGAGACACAGAGAGAGGGAGATGGGTAGCGAACCCTATACACACATTAGCCACAACACTTATTTCTCGCTCTCGATCCTCAGGTAGAGAAAGAGAGAGCAGATCGTCTTGGCATTTGCTTATCCCGCCAGGTACCCTCGTTTATATATTGATCGATCGTTCGACATGCAAAAACGCCAACTGCAAGTTGCCCCTCTCTCTCTCTCTCTCTCTCTCTCTCTCTTTCTCTGCTTCGTCGTCTGGCTGTCTGCGTTTTTATTAATTTTTTGTTTGACTTTTGCTTTATGGCGTGTTCATTGTGGCACCACAGTCAAATGTCAGAGACGCGAGGCACTTCTGCGCTCAGAGGGTCCCAAGCTGGGCCTAGAGATGGCAACGTGACGATAACATGAGCTAGAAACGATAAATGTGTCTAATTGATCTTATACAGTTTTCAAACTTGTTTAGATCTCCTCTAGTCTATGTGTTATGCCTTATCTATAATTTCTGTGCCCATTAAGTCGTCTCAAGTCATGTCATGTCATACTAACGAGTCTCAAGTCATATCTAGTCATATCTAGTCGCATTTAGTCGACTTTAAATGGTCTTAAATCACACTCGATTGCACTGATCGTGCCCCAACGGATTCGTGTCACGCAATCAGCTCTCTCTCTCTCTCTCTCGTCTCTAGAGACAACTCTCTGGCCATTTAACTGATTACAGTACCTTGTGTCCAGGCACAGCAGGTGGTTTTCAATCGACGTTTCGTTTCGTTGTCCTCATCCTCATCCACGTCGTCGTCGTCGTCGTCGCAGCGTCTGTGCCTGTACAGAAGAAGAAGAAGCAGACGCTCATCAGCCGCGACATTCCGCAACTGTTGGCAACACCCACGCGACAGAGCAAGAAGAAGAGAGCAAGAGAGAGAGAGAGAGAGAGAGAGAGAGAGAGAGAAAAGAATACACGACAACTTATTTCATGCGCATCTCAAGCGATAATTGTGCATGGCAAAATGCTTCGCTAATCCACCTGGACACGCCCATTACCTTAATCATAATAAAAACATCAGCATTTCGAACAATTTACAAGCAGCCCTCGGTTCCCCAATAATAATATAACAGACAGAGAAAGAAAGAGAGAGAGAGAGAGAGAGAACTAGGCGTTGTAACTGCTTAAATGCAACAATTTTATTTGTAACAGCGTCGCATGCAACAAACTTGAGGCAGCTTGAGACTATGTTGTCACACTGTGCAAAAAATTATAGTTTCGAAATAATAAATGATTGTACCTCTTTTAAAAATATATTTTAAAATCAGTCAATATTCTTTAAAGTTTAAGAAATTATCGCATATAAAAAAAGAAAATATATTCAAGGCTTAAACTAAGGCTGGAGCTTGAAATAATATATTTTAATTAACATATTCTTATAATAATTAAATAATTTACCTATAAATTCTTTATAATGGCACGAAATATGTGAAACAGTAACGTATACGATAGTAATAATAACGATAGTTGTGCTAGAGTGTTGCCTACGCGTATTTTTCTATCGTCATATTACAAATCATTGAAATAACTGATAAATATGTAAATATGGCCACCCTAAGCATCATATATAATTTAAAATGCAATAAACTAACGTATCGATAGTACTAACGATAGTTGTGCTGCAGTGTTGCCAACTCACGTATTTCTTTCGTTATATCTGACTTTTTTTTAAATAGGGTAACACTGTTTCACAGTTTTACAAGCCTTGACAATTATTTCTCACAGTGTACATTCTTGTGCTGCTGGCAGTAGCAGCCGTAAAGTTGTCGCCCCGCTTTACAGTGTCTCTTAGTCCCTCCCTCTCTCTCTCTTGGTCTTTCTCTGTTGCTATCCCTCTCTCTGTCTGTCAGTTGGTCTGTCAGAAATTGCCAACATGCCAGAGATTACCAACTGTCAGTTGAATGTCATGCCAATGGAACATGCCGTCAACTGAAGTGTTGAACTAATTTAGCAGCTGTTGAAAAAACCAAGAGAGAGAGAGAGAGAGCAACTAAGAGAGAGTGAGAGAGAGAGGGAAAGATAATTTGCGTTACCCCTGCGTATGTGTAATATGCGCAATAACAAAGAAATTGAAATTAAAAATACTTAAACAGGCCGCAATGCAATGCAAAAAAATGCTATGTGCCATGGGGCAATTAAAATGTTTCATACACTGAGAAAAAGTGAGTGATTGCAACACAATTAGCTGCACATTAAAAAAAACCTACGATAATTATGGCGTGCAAATATTACAATCATCATTATGATCATCGTGATGATCTTTGCAGATGACCAGCGGCGAAAGAGGCCCACGCGAACATCATCATGTGTTGTGTGGCTTCTAGGCAAATGAAATCAGCGCGACGACGTTGTGGATCTGTTGAGGCTTCTATTAGTTGCACAGGTGAAGATGGAGCGGTGCTGGTGTTGATGGTCGTGTAATTAGAAAATGTTGTGCATAATTGGAATTGTAAATGAGCTGCAGAGCCTGAGCTCAGGAAGTCGGCAATCTTGTCGAGCGCTTTCCAACAGTTCTGCCTGTATGTCTACCTACCTACCTGGCCTGCCCACCTTATCGTGCTCATGTTCGTGTTCGTGTTCGTGTTCGCGTTGTTTCAAATGTAAATCTCAAGTCGTTTTCAATATATTTCACTTTTGTTTCAGTTGCGCGCTTTGCTGATTTTTATCTGCAGTTAAAAGAATTTGTTGTCTGCATCAATGTTTGCCGTATGTAAACGTTGATTTTAATGATGTGCCATGCGGCCAGTGTTGCCTACCCGTTTCGATCTGGCAAGGTATTCATGCTAGCTAGAGATGTGAGCGTGTAAATATCGTAACCAAGTCGTGTTCCAATTGGATTGAAATTTTGAGAAAAAATATATATTATAATCAACTCACTATATGCAAGAGTATAAATCTGTATCTTTAATAAATCGACTTAAAAAAATATATTGTATACTTTAATTATTGATTTGCGCGGGCTGTGGGCATGACATCTCAAATTGCATATATGCTTGAGCTGCGTATATTATAGAGGAACCTTCAAAACAAATTTGGGTTCTCTAGCTCAAATAGTTGCTGAGAACTAGATGTTCATACAAACACACAAATGGTTCTGCCTAAAACTACTGGGCTATTGGGACTGCCACGCCTACCTATATATATAACATGCTATTTTTTTAGCTTCAATAACTTTATCAATAATAAAATTGAAGAAAATTATTGGAATTTCGAAACCTTCCTTTTATGGTATACTATCGGCATAATTCTTAACGATATTTGGATATACCATAATAATATACCATAATTCTTGACAATTCTGAAATAATTATTGAGAACTCGGTCGTATAATAATAATATTAAAAATTCTGAAAAAGTTTTTTCGATAAATTTGAATTACTCGTAATTACCTATATGATAATGTGTTAGCCATTACTAATCGTGCCACGCCCTGTCACGCACCCATCTCAAAGACCGTGCGCTACAGCCACTGCCTTTCTTTGTGGATAACTCAAGCATTTTATTAGCCGTTGAATGAAATGACCAACTCCGCTTGACTAACTTGGTTAAGTTGATTGTCTGACATGACTGTGGATAGCTGCTACATATGCATACATACACATATCTCCCCAGCTGCCAGCTATATAATCACAGTTACAGATTATCGCACATACACGCATATACACACATATTATAGTTACATATAGTATGGTAGACCCGCCAGTCGGGCCAGTTTTGTGAGGCGCATTAATTCGATTTGAAATTAAACCGAACATGATTTTAAATGTTGAATTTGAACGTTTTAATCGTCGCGTTTATATTGCCATAAAATAAAACTCAAGAAGTAGTTGGAAAACCCGAACCGAAACTGGAAATTGAACTGAACTGAACTGAAAAACGGTTCGTGTTACACGCGCTTCAATGAATTTCTAAATATCTGTGTGTGGGGTGTATTCTGTTGTCATGTCAGAAAGTTAGAAGATATTGGATCCGTTGATGACGAATCCAATGGAAAAGGGTCGAATTCGAAATCTTCGAAAGCGCCGGCAAAAAATTTGTGATAATAAATATGTGTAATTAATTGGGGAAATAAAAACAGAATTTTAAATTTTTATACTATTGTAATTTGCATTTTTTGGAATGAGCATTTTTTGAGAATATTACAGATTAGAAAAAAAACACATATTTGCAGCAATAAATTCTGCTTTCTTTACCATATATCTCTTTGATCTCAAAACTTTACACAGTTTCCAAAAACCTTTTGCAAAACGTTTCAAATTTTACAACGTGTAACATGAATATTCCCCAACTTGGGAGGGAGCTTGAACGATACTTATTGATAGAGTGAAAAAATTGAGATTTTTACAGCTCATAAATTATGAGACACCTGTAAAATGAGTTTAATGTCAGACCAAATGCCAAACAATATCATACGCCGAACGTGGGGGCGCGGATAGCTATGGTATGGTATGGTATGCTATGTTGGCTATAAAGCAAAAGCCGATTTACCATTTGGACGATGAAAAACAGTTACAACACACGACGACGACGAACTTTTATGTGCAACGAACGTTTTGTTGAACATATCATTAAAATATCAAAGTTTATCACCTTGCCACACACGACAGACTCTATAGAGATCCGAATAGTAAGATCGAAGAGTCACCAATACCAACACACTCACGACAGTCGACTTAATCCGTTCATTAGGTTTACGGGCATAAGTCCATGTTGTTTAGTGAGGCGTTAGACGAGAGCGCACAACAATGGAACCCGAATGGGATTGGGTTTGGGTACGGCTTGGGATTGGGAGTCCAACTGTCTGGGAGTATCTCTCTCTCCCGCTCTCCCTCTGTGAGGTAATCACAATTCCAACAATAAGAGATGAGAGTTGAATGTGCTTGAGACAGCATGACAGCCTCCTTTTGTTGGGGCCGCGCATAATATTTTGACATTTTTAGTGCCGCTTATGAAACGTCAAAAATTTTGGGACAAAACGCTGTAAGGGCCCCCTAACAAACATCCCTTCTACCTCATCTTTTAGTTAAATTAAATACTAATTTATTGTAATTTATCGACGCTTTAAGTGTATTTTCATGTTCGTTTTTTTTTTTTTTTTAATTTTATATTATAATATTTTTTTTTATTTTGTTTTTCGAATTTTCTATAAACAAATTAACACCAGCAAATATTTGTCAATTGTGCGTAAGAGGCTTAAGCTCTGTCTGGTTTATTTTTTTCGTCTTTATAAGCAGCTTAAGTAAGTTTTTATTTTTTTTTTCTCATCGAAACTGACATGAATCGCTCAACAATAGTTATCACAATATTATGATATTATGACTTGATTATGAGCAAAGACTAATTTTTATTTGGCTAAGAACGTTTTTGTGTTTCGGCAAAAAAAAAAGGTTGCTCTGTATTAAGTGTTAAGTTGGCACTGAAAACGAATATCAAGGTCGTAAGACCTTTCACTTTATATGCATGACTATATCTGGGAGTTTTTTCTACGATGTGATATGATTATGATTTGTTGTGAGTAGAGATTTCATAATTATGCCGGAACAATGGGAAGCTTAAAGCTCTGAAATATGTGTTGGCAATAGAAATATAGTTTAACGATGGTCAAAGAGAAGATCAAATTTTACAGTTTTCTAATGATATGGATAGACGATACAATGTTCTATTGGGAAACTGTTAGAAAGACAGCTATATTTAGCATTTTGTATGGGAGGGGGTGGTTCAGAAATGCAGATAAGCAGTTAAGCGATTCTAAAGTACTCGACACAAAAATAAAAGTTATAAAAAAGTGAGTGAGGGTACCCTTTAGTAGAATATATATAAACTCAAGTCACAGTCAAGTTTGGGTCGCACACGCTCGCTGGGGCCAATTAAACGCGCGTTATCTGAGCCAAATTTTAAAGCGTTGATACATAAATCCTTTCGTTAAGCCCCGCAGCGTTCTTGACAGCCAAGGCACATGCTAACATGCCATTTTCCACACCCCAAACCCGCTTTACTATCTTGCTAGCCATCCCTGCATCTCTCTCTCTCTCTCCCTCTCTCGTACATGGGAAAAAACGAAAGCGCGAAACTTTTTCGAAAGAGTTTTTCCTCTTGGGCGCAAACGATGCGTTGTTCCCTTAAGGATGAACCCAAAACAGGACAACGATGCGTAGCTAAAGCGGGTATACGTTCTACCTCCCTCTCTCTCCCTCCCACTCTCTCTCTCTGTCTGGGTGTATTTTAAAATTCAACTGTGGCTTAGCATGCGCATCATAAAATAAATTTTAAGCGCAAGTGGCGCCATTAAGTCTGCTTTTAACTTTTTTGCACCCACTACGCGGCTGAGGCGATTTCAAAAGTGGATTTCAAAAAGGGTGTATATAGGATGGGAGAGAGAGGGGAAGCAAGAAGCTTGTGCAGAGCAAGGGGTGGGGTGTGCGAAACGGGCGCTGTTGCCATATAATGTGTAAAAAGTTTATCAAAACCCTTTCCACACCCAAAAAGTACGTAAGCGATATAAACATATTTGTATATACGGATACAGTGTAGGCATAAGGGTGCCTCAAGATTTGAAAATTAGTTTTAAAAAAAATCTACATAGTGTTAGGATTTAAATAATACAAAAAGAAAAGTTTGAGCATTCATGCATTTATTTTTTTAAGTCTTTAAGAGTTTAAACAAAATTGTTTTTATTTTTTCTAAATAATTTTACCTTTTAAAGTATAAAGTAAAAATTGTAAAAATTGTAGTCCACATATATTTTTAACAGATCTTAAGTCTCTCAATAATTTTAATTTATTTTCTAAATATTTCTAAGCATATTCCATAAAAAAATCACTCTCAAAATGTTTGCAAATATTTTCTTAACTCATCTCACTGTCCACCCTGCTGAAATCTAAATGTATCTCATGTGTAGATATCCCGTTGAGCCAAACAAAATGGCGGCACAACATAACACAGTATCTTCTTCCTTTTTGCTTTACGTTTTTCTTCCTTTTTTTTCCTTTCTGGCTTATCCTTTTTTTTTCGCTTGCGCCACAAAACTTTTCGACGCGCTCTTTTACAAATTACCAACAACTTTAGTGCTATTTTTACGATCCCAATGAACCTCGATGTGGGTGTGCGTGAGTGTGTGTGGGTGTTAGAGTGTGTTTAAGTAAGTGAGTGTGTGTGTGTGTGGGTGTTTAAAACAGATATATGTGCATATATACAACGTTGCTGTCTATTGCAGTTGGGGCTTAAATTATTTGAGTTTTTCACATTATTCGCTTCGCCGCGAATCGAATAAAGAGCGAATAATTGAATTTAACTGCCAGTCGAAGCGAAAATATTCAACAATTTTAATTAAAATTTTTTTTCTGTGCCAGCAGCGAAAAAAAGTAGACAATGCAAAAAACAAACGCCCCTCTTAAAAGTCTATTAAAAAGACCGATTTTGACATTTATATTGACAGGCAATAATAGACAACATAACTAAGGAAAGTCCCGACAAGCCGATACCGCCGACTGCAACTGCAACTGGTATAAAAATTAAAACCCTTGCGGGGCATGCGAAAAATAAATGCAGAAAAAATAAGGATAAATTGAGTAAACGAAGTTAGGATACTCTTTAGAGATAATATCTTATTATGATTATATATGTATATACTTACTCGTTATGCAGTTTGACCCTCCTAACTTTGTTTAAATGTGATTAGAGAGCATTCGAGTGCTTGCCAGAGCTCAGCATCCATAGCCGCAACGATTTAAGCAACTATGTCTGTATGAACACACTAATCTCAGTAACTGCTAGAACTAGAGATACCAAATTTGGCAGAAAGATTCCTCTATACCTTCAGCATAGTATGTTTGGTTTAAATTTTGGATGCCACACCCACTTAAGGCGCAAAGTGAATATTTGTCAGCTCAAATCGATTTTTAAGCAAATTATGAACAGTATTAAGCTTAAACTTTAATATTATGCACTTGCCATATCTGCAAAGCTGAATACCCCATTTCAGGGTATTCCGAAAACCAGTAGCCAAAAGAGACTTGCCACAGTCGCCGCAAACGTTGCAGCAGCTGCTACAAAGAGAGGGGGGAAAGGAGGCGCGTCGCGTCTGGGCATAAATCTTCGGCTGGTATTTTCACCAAGGCGGCGGCAATGGCGACGGCGACGGCGGCAAAATGACAATTGTGTCAGCTACTGTGTGGCATGCAACACGGCGCAACGGCGGCGGCGACTTAGAAGTAGCGAAAAAAATATAAATTATTTTTACTGAAAATTTATTTCACGTTTTCTCCTACTGCCCGATGTTAGTTCGATTTGCATATTCGGATTTTTAACACCTCGGGTGGGTCATCAAGCGTGGCCTAGGCAATCATAATTAAACAACAAAAGCGTAACGCGAACGTGCAACGTGCAACGTTGCAACCAGAAGCTGCAGCCGACAATTATGAGAAGAGGAGCAGCAGCAGGCGGGGGCAAGACATGTTGACGTACCTTTTGGGCATAAAATTGAAATCCCGGCCAGGATGGCACGTTGTGGCAGCCGCCGCTGTTGTTTTGGCATTAAATTTGCCACTTCTTCGACAGCCTGCGCAGGGGGGCAGGTGGGGGGGGACAGTCTGGCAGACAGTCTGTGCCGGGCCAGAGCCTGAGCCTCAGCCTGGCCAGCATCGTGCAACACACGATGGCAGCGACAACGGCAACATACAAATTTATATGGCCGCGGGGCATGTTGAAATTATGCCATCAAATTGGTATCAACAGAGAGAGAGAGAGGCTTCTCTGCCTGCCTTCCTGCCTGGATAGAAGAGCAGTTCCCGTTCCTGTTCTGCTGCTGCTGCTGCTTCTTCATTTTTGCGACTCCTTTAAAATGCTAGTGGGCTGCAACAGAGGGAATCAACAACAACAACAACAGCAGCAACAGCCTGTGCAGCGACAATTTGTGTGCGATGTGTAAAGTAAAATGTTGTCTGGGTGTGAACCTAATGCGTGTTGAATGCCCCTGCTCCTGCTCCTGCCCCTGCATCATGGAGGAATCATGCTCAAATTTGCCCCCCCGCAGCAGCAGCAACAACACAGAACATGCTCAAAGTGAGCTTGTAAGCAAATTAGAGCAACTTGTGCAGGCAGCAGCAACAACAACAACAACAGCAGCAGCAATTATAATACTTTGATATAGACGTTAAGAGTTTAGATGGCGATGACCTTGTGCAAACTACAACAGTATAACAAGTGCAACTGAAATTGATGGGGAGGGCATGAAACCGGAAAAGTTATTAATAACAAGAGAAAGTAGTAACAAAGTGTATAAAAGTAATTTATAATATAAACAATATATATAAAATTATTCTCTATGCTCTAAACTAGCATAGATCGTTGATTACTTACTTTAAAGTAAAAAGAATTAAGCTTCAATAGGCTAAACTATCATAAAACTATCCAAACTAAACTTAAAAAAAAAAGAAAAAAATATTGTTTAATTAGTAAAATAAGGTAAAGAATCATTTTTTCTTTAATTAGTTAAAGAATCATTTTTTCTTTTTTTTTAAGTTAGTTTAAATAGTTTTATGATAGTTTAGCCTATACAATTTTAAAATATGCTAAGTACTATGATTACATATATAATAATCATCGTAATACTATCGTAAAAATGTCTTATCCAACAACTTAGCAGCTCCTGCAACTGCCTCATATATCATGCACATACCACAGCTGTTTCTGCCCCTCTCCCTCTTGATAAGAAACTGATGCGTAATTTCAATAAATAAACCGAACAGGCCGATACCATAAGAGCACAGCCCCTTCACTTTATCGTACACTGCGAAAATTAAGAGCACAGAAAATAATTACGCACTTTTGCAATAATTTCATAAAGAAAAAAACCCAAAAAGCGAAAAAGCAGCCGAGGCAACCTGAACCTGTCGGCAATACGAAAGAGATACCGAAAAAAGGGAGGGGCAGAGAGAACAACAACAACAAAAAAGGGAAAATGAAAAATGAAAAAGGGAAAAGAAGGAGTTGCGCCACAATCAACGCCCCACGGCAAATGGCAAGAAGAAGAATGCCACAAAACGGGGCAACGTCGTCGGCCCCAACAGAAGTTATGATGAGGCTGCTGCCGGCAACATGAATCTGGAGCTGCATCCCAAGTTGGGCTCTGCAGCAGCTGCTGCTGCGATTTGGCAATTGGCGCGGCCTTTTTAGGCCTTCTCTCAGCCTGGCTGGTTGGAAATTGGTAGGAGTTGATGCGTTGATGCAATTACACCATAATATTCACACTTTGCGAGGTGAGAAAATTGCGGGCTATTAAAAGATCATAATAACGCACGAAGCAGCCGACACAGCAGCAACCGTAACAGATGAAGATGCTGCAAATTGCCAAGAGATCGGTAGATCTTGCCTTGATGTTGCAACATCGTCAGCAGCGGCAGCCAAAGCATTTGCCGCCGACATTTATGACATGCTATGAAATAATTTTTTGCATCCCTTTTAACGTCTCTCTCTCTTCCTTATAAATACGTAATATAATATTATATATACATACGATATATAGTCAGTTCTCTTGCTCTCCACAATGTTGCACACATGTCAAAGTTGGAGGCGCTTCGCTTGATTTAGAACTGTGCCAAGTGGCGTTCGCAGAAAATTGAAATTGATTTTAAAATCGTTTTGAAAACCATAAAAAAAAACGCTACCCCAAACAATGAGAGCGAAAATTCCATACAAAGTTGTCTCACAATGATATATTTATGTGCTTCATGGGAAAAAGAGTGGGAGAAAAGTCTTCAATATTAAGGAGAATATGCATAAACAACAGAGAGAGACTCTTTATAAAGTAAATTTAAAAGAGAAACTCCTCAAACATATATCCCAATCGAGTTGACATTTATTTCTTATCAAGTTAGCAAGTTATGCACTTAAATACCATTTTTTTTTTTACATTATCATTAAAAGATTCAATTCCCAATTACCATTAAATTGCTTTATCCGAAACTTTTTGTTAAACCTGTATACTTTATTTTATTACTCATCACATCTCGCCCATCTAATTGTGAAATTATGAAACCTGCTTATCTAGCTTATAATTCTTATCTCCTAAAAAAAAAGGTGTCTCAATTCACAGTACGATATAACCAGTTACCCATATACCATTCCTGGCGTCGTCTTATCTTAGCTACGCTTTTAACACAATATCACATTACGATCCCATAGCCGACGACGACCTTTAATCAAATCAGCTAGTTAGCATCCATTTCAATACATTTTATGATTATTAATATTATATGTTTATATTCCGGTTGATTATCGCTTTGTTCGTGGCCACAAACAGCCAACACACGCTCCACACATATTCCATACATATATTAATCCCCAACAACAACAACAACAATGCTATATATAGTATACTATATCAAAAGTCATTAGAATTGTCAACGCATAAATTAATTGCTCATAAAGTGGCTAAGTTATGATTGCTTTATACGACTGTATCTGTATCTGTTTTATTTTTATTTTTCTACGTATTTTTCGTATTTCGTATTCGCTTTTTTTTACCTACTACGTTCTACGTTTCATTAATCTGTGTGAATGGGGACTTTTGCGAAATCAATTGTGACAGATCCGTCGATTTGTGTTTTATATATAACTGTGATATGAACTATTTATTACCTGTTTATAACTCATGTAGTAGGAAGTAAAACAGGTATTATATAACACAAATGATTTATATATTTGATTACAACTACAATACTCTATCACTCTACAGGGTATCTACTCTGCTGTCATCTTCAATTTGCATCACTTCTTCCTTATTAAAATATTAACAATTATAATTAAGCAATACTCTATAGAAACCGCTTTAGATAGTGTATCCATACATAAACCGCATATGAATAGAATGTCATAAAGTCAACAAACTGATATCAATACCTCAATATGTCAGCGAATATCGTAGACAACGAAGAGTAGAAAAATATCTATCAACAAAATACTTAATTATGCTAGAACTATACCTATGTATACGATGAAAAACTAGTCTAGACTCGCTATAATTATTAGCACAATTTTATTGTCAGTTTAATTAAAAACTTGGCATATCAATGAGGTCGAATTTATGACACACTTCCCAGCATAGATTCTATTTAAACTTGATGATCGAGTATGCTTTTTCATAGATGACAACATTGTGAATAAATTATGAATAGCTTACAAACTATTGACCTCTATTCCGAAAGAAAACTATATTTATTTTTTTTTTAAGCAAACCCCCTAATCGAAATGTCATAGGCAATCATGTAGAACAAACCGATTGGCGAGCAGAGATTCATCCATCAACACATTATTAAAAGTAACCACGAGTTTTCTATACTTTTTTTTGGAATCTCTAAACTTGTTCAGCAAGCGCATAACGAATCAGATTAATTACCAAAGCGATTTCCAATACAATTTCACAGCAGGTAAAAACAAATATACGATGATCTTATGACTATACTTAAATGTAGAAATTTATGGAATGTTGATTGAGAGAATTGTGTAGTTCAATTTGTATGTCTGGAGCGAAATGTTTCAATCTGTTTGCGGCAAATTTACAAAATTACATTTCAATTATTTGCGCTATTTTATTGTGAAGTCTGCTTCGGATACTTCTTCTTCTTCCTCTGGCTGTGCTGTCTTCAGAGATGGAAAGGAGACTTGGGGATCACACCTACTTTCTGGCAATGATAATTGCCCATAATTCAACAGCTTTATGCTGTAGATACGAGAAGCTTGACTTTCCGACTTTCAAGTCTGTCTTCAACATGTGCTGTCAGTCAGTCAGTCAGTCAGTTTCATGCAACACGTGCAACATGCCAACTTCTGTCTGTCTCCCTCCCTCTCTCTCTCTCTCTCAGTCTACCCGTCTCTGTCTGAGTTATCACAATGCACAAGGCACACAAATTAGTTTCGTGCTTAATGATTGCGTAAATGGTTGCTGGAATTCATGTTGTCTATTGCCCATTAAGCTGTAGCCAGTCTTCTGCAGCAGAAGACTCTCTTCTAGCGAGTCTACAGCCTAGTATTATGGGATTTACTGAAGCGCCAAGCTGGCAATAACTTGGCAAATTAGCTAGTAGTTATTAGATTGTAAAGTGCATGAAAAGCGAAAGAATTCATCCCATAGTATGGATATATAATTGCCCAGACTTATTCAAAATCAGTCAATTATATCCGATTGCAGCACTCAATTAGTTACGCCTAAGCTACACTCTTTTTTTCGGTTAAAACTCTAAGAGATTTAACAGTAAAATTAATAAACTGTAGATACGTATAAACTAGATTAACTCGCTTATAATATCTGATAATAAATCACATGTATGGCAATCATAATCTATATACGGCATCTCAGCTAATTATCTCTCTCTCTCTCACAACAATGTTGTTTCAGCCGCTGGCAAGGATTTAAATTGAAAACATAACCTCAATATGCAACATAACCTCAATTTTTAAAGGCCCAACATTGCGTGCCTTGACAAACACACGAAAGATACCAATCAACAACATGAATAACACAAAAAATAATACAAAAATTTTATTAAAAAATTATAATACCCTACCGAAATGAGACGAGAAAACCCGTCGTCGTCGTATCCATCGCTTGATATGTGATCCAAGAACGTCTCGAAAAAAAACCTGTGCCAACTGCACATTATATTGTGATGCATCAATAAAATTTGCCTGCAGCAAGTTCCCAAAGCCATGCTACGAAAGTGTTAACTTCGAAATATGTTGCCGCTCTATAATTATGGATGGTTTTCGGTATAATTGCGCCGGGTCGGTCTACACAGTCTACAGTCTCCCAAAGCTCGCATGTCGAGGAAGAGAGAGAGACTGCTTCAATCAAAGCGACTGACGAGCTGCAACGCCAGCAGCAGTGGCTGCCGTCGGTTGAGGATCCTCCTCTTCCATCTCTCTCTCTCGCACTGTGCCCCATATCGGTATCTGTATCTGTATCTGTATCGGGGTATCTGCATCTGTATCTCTGGCTCTGCTGTTGCTGTGGTAGCTGCCGACGCGTCGCGTCGCTTGAAGTAGCGCAAATTCATTTATCTAAAAAACGAGAACAAAAAGAAACACCGAAAAGGCACGCCGGAGCCCCGAGAGTATTCTAAGGTGTTGGCCCGCTTGCTTTAAGCCAAAAACGACCCAAAAAAAAAAAAAAAACCGAACGAGCAGAGAAAAACGAACAACATTCGAGTAATTCCGGTAATTTACGGGCCCCAAAATATCAAAAAAAAAAAGAACCGAATCTCTTATGAATCATAATCACAATTTCTACAGTTCTCCCTCTCTCTCACTCACTCTCTCTCTCTCGCTTTTACTCTCTTCCTATCTGAACCTGTCTCTCTGCTCGCCTGATGATGATCAATGATCTGTAAAGTGTTTTTCGTCGGAGTTATGACTCTGAAGGCTCCACTCTTCCCCTCTCTCTCTCTCTCTCTCTCTCTCTCTCTCCCTGCCGCAGGCTAAACGTGCGCTCGCTTTAATTTTCAATATGTCTGAAGATCGGACAACGATGACGACGGTGACGACGAAGACGCCGCGGCCACTGGGTCAATGCTGATGGCTTTTGTTTTTATGGCAGACATGTAGGCACCTTTCGACTAATTTATATAAAAACTGATTCGTGTAGCCTTAGCATCTCTCTTCTTTCTCCCTCTTTTCCTCTCTTTTTGCCAAAAATATTTAATTGAATGTTTTTTTATTTTTTTGCGTGCAGAAACTTACTTATTCTTGGTTAAGTTGCAGCAATTTTATATTATATAATTATCATGTACTATAATAAGGATAGTAAAGTTTTGACACAAAATTATATCTGGCAGGGATGTTTCAAATTTTTTAAAATTAAAATTTATTATTTTTTGATGCAGAATTAATCTAGAGACCTTATAATGAACATAACGTCCTCTGTCAAAGAAATCGGATTATTTTTAAAGAAGTTTTCCATACTAAAGGCTCTATAGGTATACTGAAATCGAGTAAGGGAGTATAGCTTGAAAGACATAGAGAAGGTCCAAATTTTTTAAAACATTAAATTCATTATTTTTTGTTGCAGATTTAATCTAGAGATCAAATAAAAGATAAAATGTCATCTCACAAGTAACTCGAATGAATTTGGAGAAAGTTCTCCATACTAGAAGCTTTATAGGGGTACTGGAAGGTCAAAATTCTTAATCTTAGATTTATAATATTGTGTGTATGTTTCGTACAACTATGTAAACAACTAAATAATAGACTATCAATCCTTTGCCATCTCTTTGAGTTGTTTATGTGAGTTTAAGAAAAACCTCACTTTATCTACCCAACAATTTATATTTATTTATGCAGAAAAAGATGAAAAACCCTTAAAAACAACATTAATATAATAAATAAATGCAGAATATGCCACAGACCACAACAAACTCATTATTTCACATATCACACATATTTTGACATAACCATAACCAACAGTGGAAATAAATTGCCAACAACCAATCGATTTGGTAGCTGCTCCAAAATGACGAGCAGCACAGCTCGACCCCGATCCCCTCCTGACACCCTATCGTTCTCTACTTTCTGCTGCCCTGTGACCAGTCCAATTCACGGTCATAAATCGCCTGACTCCAGCTTCAATAATTCAGTGCGGGAAATTTCTGTGTTGGGTGTTCAAACAAATCAAACCGCAAACAACAGCAGCAGCAGCAGCAGGACAAAAAAAAAAAAAAAAAAAAAAAAAAACAAAAAAAAACGTTAAAAAGCAAGGAACAAACGTAAAAATCATTGCAGCACAAATTTATGAGCCAAATAACAACGGGAGATGACAAGAGCCCAGCAGCGGTCACCACCTACAGTTCAATTTGTGCTGCCTGCTTGTGGTTTCATCTCTGTCTCCCCGAGTGTGTGTATCTGTGTGTGTGTGTGTGTGGTGTCTACTTGGTCGAGAGTGTCTACGGTGCCATCCACCAGGTCATGTTTTGGCCACTTGGTCAATAAGTCAGTTGCCCTGGCGCAGTCGTAGAATATAACAAATTGTAGATACACTCAGTTTATACCCTGTATTTAAATGGAATACTTCACATACCTCCGGAACCGGACTACGTCAATATCCTCTAAGAGCTTATACAGTTGGTGGTTCATTCGATACTTCGAGCAAATTTAAAGTTTATTTTCCAATTTGAGAAAATATTTTAATATTGAGTCTGTAATCTTTGAAATTTCAAATGTTAAAAAATCTTTAGATTTATTATATTTCAGATATTATATATTATAATTTTATATAGTAAACATATCTTTAGATTTATTATATTTCAGATATTATATATTATATTATATCTATCTAATTGAAGTTCTCTGTCTATTTATTTTATCCTTCCTCTTTTCGCAAACTGTATGTTTCTCCACATACACCCCATTTAAACTCCTTCGCTTACAGGGTATTCAAAACGCGTGATAAATATTTGCGTTTCATTTGTGCTGCAGCTATGGAACGAGTATAAATAATATTCGCACGATATATGTCCCCTTGGCAGGCAGGCAGGCAGACGACGCCATAGCCATAGCCAGAGCAACACACAGGGCTGGCTGCCCTTGCTGGCGATGCGCAGGCGCGAAACAGGCGCCTCTGGGCATCAGCGGGTTTGGCCTACGTGGGCGCCGTCGCACTTTATGTGCGCGGAATTCCATTTCGACGAGGAAACGTTCGGACAAAAAAAAAACTCGAAACAAACAAAACAAACTCAAGTCGTCGCAGTCGACCAACTTGATATATGCGCTGTATGCTCATAAAAATGTCAAAAATTGTTTTGCGACTGCTCCCTGCTGCCTCCCCCCCCCAATCCACCTACCACACATGGCAACTGTGTGCGACGCTTTGTCTGCGACTGTGTCCTGCTCTCTCTCTCTCTCTCCGCTCTCTTGCCTGCTTTGCTGGACATGGACTTGGGCTGCTGAGCGCATGCGCGCATATTTCGCTTTAATTGGCAAACGCAGCCACCACCAGGCAGGCAGCACCAACGGGGAACCGCCAACGATGACGCTAAATGTGCAGAGCACACGCATATAGGTGGGCCTCAAGCTGGACCTGGACCTGGACCTGGTCCGAACGCGTTTGTTTAGCGCTTTAAGCGCATTTAATGTGACACAGAACGAAAAGGATAACGACGACAGCAGCAGCAGCCTGAGCACGTGACACAATGAAAGCAGGAAAGGAGAGGGAGGAAGACACACAAGAGAGACGACGCATGCGTGCCAAAAGCAAATTTCACGCAAATCAAAATGTCATAAATTCGTGGCTTATGCCCAAGCGCAGTCGCCAAGCAGCCCTGGGGCCACTCACTGTGGCTATATTTATAATGAAAATGATACGTCTGCGCAGACAGACAGAGCGAGAGAGAGAGCGCGAGCGAGGTAAGAAGAAGGGGCGCAAAAGGAGAACCAAATGACAAGTGTTAAATTGGCGCGCGAATTTCAACATGTCGTCGGTCGGTCTCTAACAAAGAACAACAACAACAGCACAAGCTGACGGCATAGTTAAGTGGGAGTATGCGTGACTCTCGCTCTTCCTCTCTCTCTCTCCTCTCTTCCTTTCTCTGTGTGCGTGCAAAGCTGCGCATATTGGAATGTGAGGTTGTGGCGTGCGCAAACATACATACAAACAGCTCAAGTGGCAGCCTGCTCAGACGATCACATCAGCAGTTCGACTTAGCAATATATACATTTAGCTTATGCATGTACATATCTCCAATTTATAAGACACTTCACAATTTTTCACTTCATTTTTTTTGCACGCACAAATTAATGAAGACACATGGCGCCGCCCGCACACACACATATGTAACAAGTGGGTAGGGCTACAGTCGAACACCCGACAGTAGGATACCCTTCTCCCAATTTTTAAAATCCATAACAAACGTGTAACCACACTCATAATTTCAAACAGAAATTCTGCACGAATACTTCTCTACATATAGCTTACTCGCTCGCACTCACACAGCGACGCGCGTAAAGCGTGAAGCGGCGAGACGCAACGTCGACGTCGACGTCAACTCCAAGCAGCGCGCCGGCTGCTGCTCGTACATTTGTATCGAAAACGTTGACTTGAATAACTCCTGTGTTATTAGTCCGATCGGATTGTAATTTGGAGAATACGTTTTTATGGCATTAAGCATTATACATACCAAAGCATAACTTTATAAGTTTAATACTTTGCTTAATAATCGTAAATTACCGATTTGCGGGGGCGGTGGGCGTGGCATCAAACATTTGAGATAAACTTTATCTGCTTGGGAAACATAGGAACCTCCATGCCAAATTTGGTGTCTCTACCTCTTTTAATAGCTAAGATCCGTTGTCTCAAACAGACAGACGGACAGCCGGACAGACGGACAGACGGACAGACGGACAGACAGACGGACATGTCTCAATCGACTCGGCTAGTGATCCTGAGCAAGAATATATATACTTTATGGGGTCTGCCACGCCTCCTTATGCCTGTTACATACATTGCACAAAGTTAGTATACCCTTTTTTGACCATTTTCAATGGTCGAAGGGTATAAAAACTAAATGCATATGGTTGTCCCACTCACTCACTCACCATGAACTTGACGACAAAACGCCAGAAGCGCCAACGGCAGCCGCCCGCACTACAAACTAAACATATGGCACAACGATAATCAATCAGCACATCGATAGCGCTTGCAAAATATCGATATTTTGTTATTTATTTAATTTGCATGCGATAATAAATTGTTTTAGTTTTTAATTGCCAATATTGTTGTCAATAAACATGCTAACTTACTTAAATGCCAAAAAATTGTTGTAAGATTTGTAAAAGTTTTGTTCGTTTCCACTGCACACACACACACACACTCAGTAACTTCTTGTGGTCACAAGACAAACGCATTTATATCCATTTCAGACGATGGCCAACAACGTTTATAATGGCCGTTAAGGCTTACTGAAGGCACTTACAGCCCCAGAGAAATGTGTGTGTGTGTGTGTGTGTGCTGAATGCGTAGTATAATGGACGCAATGCTCTTAATCGCCTTGTAACAGTAACGGCAACAAGAGCCGTTACTAGAAGCTCTCTCTCTCCCACCCTTAGTCCTTGCCAAACTGCGACACATTCATAGTCTGACCAACGAACAGCAATTAAAACGGATTAAAAAGGCAACAAACTGATTTATGAGCCAAGAAACTCAAATAACGACAATACGAGAGAGATTCTCTGGCAAGGGATTGGGGATAAAACCAACGTGGATGCTGTAACTAGTTCAGCTGCAGCCCGGACCCGACCCGGACTCGACTCGACTCATTCGAAATTGAAATAATTGCGCAGTGAAGCAATTTAGAAGAATCGCATTCACATGCGTTGCCTGTCGCTCTGTTGTTGCTCTAATTGAAAAATATTAGGAGAGCAAGCGAAATGGCACGAGGCACATGGAGCCAAAAGGAAAACTGCTACTGCTGCTGCTGCTGCTGCTACTGCAATTTGGCGCATAGATCTGGGGAAGCTATTCATGTATTCGGAATTTATAACCGCATATAGCGCACATAAATCCCGAGCAGCAGCAGTGGCAGTGGCAGTGGCAGCGGCAGCAACAACAAATCGAACTTTATGTGTTGCAATGCCAATGGCTGCCATATGCTGCCACGCCCCCAACCCCAACACCCTCTTGTGGCACTGTCGCCAAAGCTATTGCCACCGTTAGAAATGGCTGACGACGGGGATGATCGGATGGGATGAGATGGGATGAGAGAGCCAGTGTATACTGTGTGCTGAACAACGCTTATAATTGCCCCCATCGCTGCTGCCTGTAAGCACGCATCTCTCTCCGCACACAACTCGATTGTAAAATGTAAAATTCCAAATAAATGGCCACGAGTTGGTCCAAGCGGCTGCCACTTAAGCGCCACACACACACAGCTATCGACGGCATCGGGGCATCGGGCATGTGTTATGGCCTAAAGTAAATCTTCATTAGATTTGCCAGAGTAACCAAAGGCTTGCTCTACGCCTGCTTCTACGGCCATAAAAAGCAGCGCCATCGCCAGCGACACTGTACATATCGATATTTATGGTCATTTTTGTTGTCATTTTAATTGATTTCAATTTTTGTGCATTCCGAATCCGAATCCGAGTCCGAGTCGGGGTCAGATAAGAATGAATTGCAAGACGAGATGTGGTGCTCCTCTGTAAAACTCCAAAATTATTCAATTTAAAGTTGCCTTGTCCAAAATTTACGGTCAGTCGATTTATTTCGATAGTTCTACAAAAGAAAATCAATCTAAGTGAAATTCAAAACAATATATTTTATGCACAAAGTTCTTAAGGGAATTTTGCTGAGAGAAATTCTAAATACTCTTACACTATTTAAATTAATTTTATTTAAAATCAAAGCATTCAATTATTGTTTCCATTTGACAGCGTGCAGAGAAATTGACAAATCGATAACTAGTGCGTGCTTATTCGCCAATATCGATACTTAAGTTTGTACTCACGCTCATCACTAAATAAAAGCGATCTATAGGTAAATAATGTAAATGTAAACAAAATTGAATTGATTGAAATTTAATATGTCCGCTTCATTGCCGTTTACAACAAATTATAACACATTATTCCCAAGTAAATTGATACAGTTAACAAATTAAATAAAATGTGACTCAAGTGGGTAAAAGTTCAGCAGAGTTCAGAGCAAAAACAACTGAGCAGAGTCGGGCAGCTGATGAGTTTGAGCAGGGGGCGGGCAGTAGAGGACTACCCGGTTGAAGTAAGTAAATGACAACAGCTGGTTTCAGTCTCCCTCCACCTCTGCCTCTTCTCTCTCTCTCTCTCTCTCTCTCTCACTTACAAACCTCAAACTCTCCACTCATTAGCAATTGATGAAGCGCAATATGAAAAGGGGGCCGGGGCAGAGGGAAAAAAACGAAAACTTTATGAAATTTTGTGGTTTGCTACCGTTTTTGTTTTTCCAAAAATGTCCGCCCGTCCGACTGTTGAAGGGGCCATAAAAAGCGCAACCGCATGGCCAACCCCTAATTGTTGCGGCCAGAAGAGGCCAGACAGACCGGGGCCCAGTCAGTATATAATGCAAAATGCGACTTGTATATAACAGTAAACTTGTGAAAGAGCAATAAAGATGATTAAAATGTAATTATGCTTAATTTTCTGACAAGAGACAGGGTTGTCAGGGTTGGCCAACGGGTAGTAAAAAACAGTATTTTAATTGATGAGCTGCAGGGTTGAACTTTTTCAACTTTTCAGCTCGAGCTTTCTGAGTTTTTTGGGGTGAAGAAATTTTCGTTGTGGGTGGAGAAATAAACCCCCCTCCCCTCTTTGTACCTGCCACTGAGTGCGAATTAATTTGTTTTTGAAAATTTGGCAAAGTTCTCGCGGGTGTTTCAAACCGTATTTGGGCGTTCCTAACGATGAGAAAATATGAAAAAAGTAACAGGAAAAACAAATAAAGATATTCCAACAGGGTGAGGGATGAAATTCCGCGCCTGATTAGCCCTGGCTGATTTTTCTACGCAAAATTGTGGGCATTAAATTTGCACTTGTTATTCCAATCATTGGATATATTCACTGATTCCACAGGGATTTGGGCACACTCATTCCCCCAGCTGAGTGAGGGGTTGCAAGCGCAAATCATATGAGTATATCTACTCGTATGTGCCCTGGTATTAATCACATTGAGACATAAAATTAATGTCTTACGGGCAAGTGTGGAAAATTGATATGTTCTACAGAGGGGAGAGATATCAATTGCGGTGTAGTGTGGGTGGGAATATTTTCCGAGTCGATTGGATGTGTCGCAATAAAAACGATGCAAGCAGGTTGTTTGTTGATTGAGGGAAACATCCTGAAAATGGTGAGAAAGTCGTGAGAATTTTCGAATTATTGATTGGGAATTTCGTTCATAGACTGTTAAGAAATACAAGATAATATCCAAATATATAATATCATACATTATATTAATATATAAATCATCTTTTGTACCTAAACTAGTAAAATTTTGACTACACAACCGAAAAATACCAAATATATAATTTATGCAATAATTAATTTATTTTAAATATCGATGCCGTGAAAATGTCTACGTTATTCACACAAAACAAAAAACTCTATACTCTATAAATAATAAACGAAACGAGACTCTGTTGTATTCTTCCGCCTCGCTCCAATTAGCTGTTTATTTTGACCGAAATGTTAATGTTTTTGATTTGAAATTAGTATACGCTCTAGCAAGATGTTAATGCATAAATTAATATACCTAAAGCCCGCTGCTAAACTAGGCAGTTTTATGGCTTTGCCCCGAGCGAGCTTCAAGCTATTGTTCATTTTATTAATCATTTTAATTATAAATTTTTTTCTCTATTTTTTTTCTCTCTCTTTTATCTCAAACAATACCGAACGAGTTCGTTAAAACCAATCAATGAATATATAATAACTGTCATAAAAAGCGCCAAGTGTGGAAAACATTAAGAGCGTTAAAAACGAGATGATAAAAAATCTTTAAGCAAATTACTCGAAAAAAAGAAAAATAAAAAACTTAAGAAACATGCGCCATGGCGATCGAACGGCACTTAAAACAGTTGATCGGGAAGAGAGAGTAAAGTGTGAAGAAAAGTATCAAATAGCTCAAATGCTTCAAGATCCGAATCGTAAAAACGGACTACATGGATCGCTGTCATAAACCGCAGCAGAATTTTTACATGTTCTGTAGTTTAGTATATTTTCCCGTTTTCTCTCTCTCTTTTCTTTAAGAGGCATTCTTTGTATCGGGAGAGCTCGGGGTCATACAAATGAGCTGTTAAAATAAAAAAGTCGGCATGTGTCCTTCGGGGCGATCAAAATTAAAACGGCATTGTTGAGAGACTACAGAGTCGGGGGCTCCAAGAATTTCGGGAGAGTTTGAAGAGCTCCCGCTGTGCGTGTCATGCGCCAGCTAACTGAAGGATATAGCATAGATGTACATAAAAAAATTTGTTCATATTTTTGACGGATCGTAACGAAGTGATAGTACACTTTTGGAAATGAAACAGTATTATATAATATTAGCCCTTAAATATATAAAGCTGATATTATTTCTAATTGTATAATATATTAATAGTTTTTTTGGTATTAAACTGAATAACTTGAAATCTTTAAAAGATATATCGTTAGATAAGACCCTATAATAATATAAAGTTAGAATAGAATACCAAAAATATATAGAGAATTAAAATCCTAAAATGGAAAATCTAAGTAAGAACTATACAATATATACTTGAATTATGTGATATAATATGATATTCCCCAGAACTCCAAGCTTATCTGGCTGTTTCTTAATCTTCCACATAATCGATACACCCTCACACTTGTTAGGGTATACAAAAGTAATAATTGTGCTCACTGCACGCCTCATTAGCATTTATAGGCGCCGAAATATTTATGATTTTATGTGGAATGTCTTCGATTCAATTGGGAGACGAGCTTAGACGGGCGACCCAACAACAACAACTGACAGCAGCGACTCCGGCTCCAACTCCAGCTCCGACTTGGGCTCTAACTGCAAGGCAGGTTTGCCTAGCCAATTAGTCCGGGAAGGGGGCGGGGGGTACATGGAGCATATGCGTCAGGTACTGCGTCATGATTCACGCTAATTGCATAGGCAGCAGCTCGCGCTGGCTCGCTTCAGGCCGCGTTCAGGTGCGTTTTCGGGGCGCGCTATGAATGATGGTTGTGCTACGTGCTGTGGCACGTCGCCTGATCAATATGCGTAATCGCTGTAATCAGCCATGCCCTGATTAAGTGGGAGGCGGGTAGCTGAAGCAATGATATGGAGCAATATGTGTGAGAGCAAAGAGAGAGAGAGGGGGAGTGCTGTGGAGGCACTCACTGTTTATAACGGTGTTATGTCGTTAATGTGCAATTGGCATGTTGGCAACACGACGCCATATTACACACACACACTCGCTCACACACACACAAGCACACACTCGCACACACACGTACAGAGCGGCAGCAATTGCTTCAAATTGAGGCTGTTAAATTGTTAATGAGACAATTTCTCGAAGCAAATCGCAAGATATAAGATAAAGAAACCAATATTGAGAAGGATCATTCAAGTTGATTATTGTGGGGAAACAGAAGCTAACAGTTATACTTGTATGGATATATGCGAAAATATTCGTAGATTATATAAGATTATATTATAATTTCTGCACTATTTAACTCACTTAGTACTTCTTCAATACACAAAACATTATATTAGATATAATTTATTATTTATTTTTATTTTGTTGAAAAATCATAGGGGGGACCATTGTCTAAATTTCCAAAATAACAAAAATTTCAAAAGGTCTATTATGATATTATTTAAATGTAGAATCACTCAGATAATCAAAACATAAACAAAATGTCATTCCGCGTGAAAATCGATTGATTTTTAAGAAAGTTACGATCGGTGTAAATTGAGAGTACCAGGCCTGTTGAGTGTGTCGCATGTCTAATTTTTTGACCATTTCGACATGATTTTTGGGCCAAAATTAAGTATAGTCTAAAATCGATTTAAACACTTGTTTATTACTAATTTTGACCTCCGCAATCGATTAAAATTAAAACCTCGCGAATTTAAAATTTATAAAAAAATAAATGTTGTGAAAATGCATAGGGGGGACCCTTAGCTAAATTTTCAAAATTTCGAAAAATTTCGAAAATCAATTTTGCTTTTATTTTAAATGGAGAATCACTCAGGTTATAAAAACATAAATAAAATGTCATTCCGCGTGAAAATCGTTGGATTTTTAAGAAAGTTACGATCGATGTAAAATTACGGTACCAGGCTTGTTGAGTGTGTCGCATGTCTAATTTTTTGACCATTTCGACATGATTTTTGGGCCAAAATTAAGTATAGTCTAAAATCGATTTAAACACTTGTTTATTACTAATTTTGACCTCCGCAATCGATTAAAGCTAAAAACTAGTGATTTAAAATAAATAAAAAATTTTTTGTGTTGAATTTTCATAGGGGGGACCCTTACCTAAATTTTCAAAATATCGAAAAATTTCAAAGATTCATTTTGCTATTTTTTTAAATTAGTATCACTTAGGTTAAACAAACAAATGTAATCATATTGCATTTAGCTTTGTGTGTACAGAAAAAGAACGTTATATACTAATAAAATGTATATCCTCAGGTATTTAACTCGTCCTTCCTGGCATACACCTCTCCAATTGAAATTCCCAATTTCAAACAGAAAAAAAAATAAAAACTTCCCTAATTTGTACATAAATGCCACTAATTGTGGCAGCAACGCCTTTTTTATATTTTTCCACGCAATCGCATCCTTCCAAAAACCACAGGCATGCGATAAAAAGAACATCCTTAATAAACGTTTAACAACAAATTTAATTGAAGTGAACTCCCAAAAAAATAAATAATGGAAATACCAACAGAGTATTTGGGAACATTTGGTAACTGTGAACGCCCCGAAAGAAAAACGTTAAACCATATACGAGTTAGGACTGTTACGACGGTTTCGTAACATTCGTTCAACGGTAAAAGGTGAGAAAAGTATTAAAAAAGGTGGAACATAAGGAAAAACCGCAAATTACATGCACATGTTCGGAAGTGGATGAAAAAAAAAAGAAAAGTATAACTGCAATCGAGCGAGAAATTGAATGCTAAGATACCCTGTAATTAGTTCTGTTAAGAGTAGTGTGAAAAATATAAATAATATATGCTATATATTCAAATATATATTTATATGGCCTATAAACTGTCTCAAAGTGAGTAAATCGAATTTATTTTAAATCTTAGTCCATGCTACCCTAGCCAGGGCTGCTTAAGTGGTATTCAAACGTTCTCTACTCTAATACTCTCCTGTTCTCTCAGTCTCCACTTATCGTTTGGCAGCGAACTGGCTCCAGTTCCAGTTCCCGCTCCAGCTCCCGGGTGTGCCGTTTGCCGACGCGACTGCGACTGCGACGGATGCGTCGAGCTGTCAGTCGCAAACTTTAACAGGTGCGCGCTGAGGGAGGCGCGAACTAACAAAAAAAAAACATAGAAAACAAACAGACAGCAAAAAATACCCTAACAAATGCGGATAACAAACTGTCAAAGTTTTGCGCTTATTACCCTAGAAAAAAAGCAGGAAAAAACTTGGCAAAATGCAACAACATTTTGTACATTTGCATGACATGGTGTCCAATTCCCCCTCCCTCTCTACCCCTCTTCCTCTTCCTCTCCTCAACTGGACACTTGTCGTCTGTGTAGTGCGCCCAGCGGGATGCTGTTTGTGTAGTTTTTCCTGCACTTTTTCTATGCCACTTTTCCTGCTCTTTTTTTGCAGTCTCTTTATTTTTCCTCATGTTTTGCGCAGATTTGTCTGCCTGCCTGCCCAGTTGACATTGGGTTTGCATTTCATACTGTTTTCCAGTATGGTTTTCCCCCTATTTGATATGCATTGAAAATGCTGGAAAGTATTTGTACGAAACACCATCATAACTAATAAATGCGAAAAAGTTCTTTCTAAAAGGGGGAAGGGCTTATGGGAAATATTATATTATGCACTTTTTGAAGGAATCTCATTGAGTAAAACATCTAAATACGATTATATTGAAAGAAAAATAAGTATAAGAAATTACAGTGTGTTCTTCAAACTTTCAGTTTGCTCTGCTCTTTAGTTTTCTTTATTTTTCCCAGCTTTATGCTTTATTCATTGATTTTTAATCAAGTTTTAAGTGTAGAAAGTGCAGTAAGGACAGTTTTGAACCTAAAACATGCTATAGCAAGCCTATCTTTCTAAGATCCTATAAGAAAAGACTGAGTTTGCATAGAAACAAGTGAAAAATAAATAAAATTCGACTAGTTTTTGATCAAGTTAAAAAGTGACTGGAAAAACCCTCAAGTTCTCGAAATGTTCACCCCATTATGGGGCTGAGTTTCCTTTTCTCCCTTCAACAGAATTGAAGAACCTTTTTGGGAAAAAGCAGCTTTTCGTTGGCAACGAAATGAAACGTTAGCTAGGGAAACGTTCGCAAGGACATTACAATAAACTTTCAACAGATATGGCGTGATTACAGTTGCCTGCAGCATAACGGAAGACGAGACGAGACGAGAAGGAGACGACTCCAACTTGGTACGCAACCAGGGGCAGCTTGGGCCAATTGTCATTTATGAAATGAAAAATGAAAATTATATAAAACGCAACCCTCGACAAGGACACAGAGAGAGAGAGAGAGAGTCGTAACTTTTCTCGAGCTCATCAAAATTTGCTTCAACACGGCACACACACACACACACACAAAATGGCGACAAAAGCTAAGGCACACACACAGTCATAAAAAAAGACACCCACACATAAAACGAGGGGGCGGTTAGAAAGAGAAGGCTGCTGCCGCCGCAGTGGAGACAGCACGAGAAATGAGTCCCATGTCTTTCATTAAAACTTTCGGCAAATTATCGGGTAACATATGCTTGCGGCCTGATTGTCAAAATACATATGTATAGCACAAACTATGTATGTATACGTATCTCCCTAAATTCTCCCTCTCCCTCTCTCTCTCTCTCTCTCTCATTTGTATGTTTGTGCGTGTATAACACTTTAGCGCTTGAGTGTTGTAAGGGGAATACAGTGAGCGAGAGATATGTACCTACCATATATACAGTGTATATATATAACCTGCTGGGGAGCACGGTTGCGCTCTATATAAATATTAAAGCTCAACTAACGTTTATCCATACGTTTTTCTTTGATTTCCTCGGGGATGCTAAAGTAAAAGCCAAGTGAGGGGTTGCCCCCTCCCCCTCCCTCTCTCTCTCTCTCTTGCAGCATCCAGTGAAAAAATAAAAATCAAATAAATTCGCGCAGGCGTTGTAATTTTTTTAGAGGAAATATCTCAACTCGACTGGGCTCGGTAAAGAGTCATTAGTGAAGGAGTCGCATGTTAATTTGGTGCGCCTAATAAACTGCTACTCACCTGCCGAGCAGCAGCAGCCCACTAACCCCCCGTTCCTCCGCCCCTGCTGCCACCCCAACTGCTGCTGCTGCTACCCTGCATGACTGTGCAAATTTGCCACTTCAACAGCTCCTTTGCGGCAAGCGAGGCACGTACGCGTTGCCAGTGAAAGCTGAAATTTTTGTTGAAAAAGGATATATGGGCACAGGGCTGGCGTTTGTACCGACTGCGTGTGCTGCATACTAAGTGTGGCGTGGCGAGGCGTGGAGGAACAGACAAGATGGCGTACACATCCTCCCACCACCTGCCATCGCACGCCCCCCTGCAAAATGGCGTGGCAATGCAGCGAGAGAGAGCAGATAAAAACTCGTGCGGAAAGCAAATTGTAAAGAAAACTGTATTGATTTTCTTTCATTCAGCATGCAGCATACTTTTTGCTCACACTGTGTGTGAATCAATCAAACGATTTTTCCACAAACACTTGGCAACCCTGTCCAAGTGTCAAACAACACAACTGTCAAATTGCAGTTTACTTTTCCACTAACTTATTCATCAGATTTTCATGTAACCACATTTTTTTCTTTTCTTTCTTCTTTAGTTTTGACACGTTCATGTCCATCATTTCTTTAGGAATATCGCAAAAATGAGCCAAGAAGGAGCATTGGAATTGACATGTCAATCGCAAACACCTGCTGCAAGTTCAGGCATATATAACATATATTACATATTATAAATATAAACAACAAAAATGTTGACAATCGAATGACAAAAATGATATTATTACAAAGACAGTTCTGAAAACTTTATAAAAAGTAAATAAAGTAGTTATTGCTGAACAAATGAATTTATCAAATATTTATGTAGAGCTGCCAACTTGCTTCAAAATGTAGTAGAACTTTTGACAATGTTGCAACGATAATTCGAGTTGGCAACTAAATTTATCGATCGTTTTAATCGAAAAGTTTTGACAACAGAGCTGCCAACTAATTTTAAATTTATACCGATTTTTATCAGTATTTTGAAATACTGCTACCAACTGCCTCTTCTTATTTTAGTCACTGCAATTAGAGAGGATCTCGATGAGAACAACCAGCAAAGCATCCGCCTTAAAAATCTCTTTATTATCGAACAGACCAAACACGGTCGAGCAAACGTTTCGACCATCCGACCCTGTCTCCAATTGATCCGCAGTCAAGCACATCCGTTCCGGCCGCATATACAACTTAAGCATAAGCCGCTACCGCTGCTGCTGCTGCTGCAAAAGTATTGATTGCACATAATTATAGGATTTCGATGCGAGACGCCCCAGTTGCAGCAGCCCCAGCTCCAGCTCCAGTCGAGAGACGACAGCCCACATCAAAAAGTGAAAAGTGAACTCGCAAAATGGCAAAAATGAACCAAAATAATTTCATACGCATAACTTGACCAACATTTGCGCATAATTAAGACCGAGGAACAGAGGAGAAACTGGTTTTATAGTGGGACTTGGACTCCTGGCCGGAGCTTGGCTTTAATGCGAAACTCATAAAAATCGGAAGTTGCAGCTTTAAATTTAATGCGCTTATTTTAAAGAGTGTTGAAAGCGGCAGCACACTGCGTCGAAACGACGATTAAACTGCCAGCGGCTCCAGGTGAGAGGCCTTGTCTCAGGCCTTGCATAGGATATTTTGTGCATCAATTCATGCACAAAAATTGTCTATTCAATTTGGGTTTGTTCGAAAATTGAAAGTTTTCAAAAATTGCGTTATCAAAATGACAATGAATTACACACACAATGACTCCAGAGAGTACCACACCCACCACCGCACACGGAAATACTCCTCTCGTGAAGTCGGGAGTCCAGCCCAAAGAGAAAATCTGCAAAATCGTCTCTTTTTAACTAAATATATATTAACTAATATATATTCATAATATGTATATATTTTTGTTACAAATAAGATTTTAATATTATTAGTATTTATAAAAAAAAAAATTATAAAAACAAGTGGGCGCGCCCGCTAAGCGAAAAAACACATCCATCCCCACCACAGGGTCTCAAAATTTGTTTTGACTTGGGTGAAGGAAGTTGCGCGTGTTCTTATTGGATGTTGCCACTTTGCTTTCAGTGCTTTCCAGTAAGAACTTCCAGAGGCTTTTCCATCATATAAAATTGATGCACGTGTGGAAAGAGGACGCCATTAAATAAATAATACGGTGCCCTAACATATTAATTAATGTAAGAAATTCAATACATATACCAATCAGATTTGTCGTTTATCCCTTACTACACTTCAGTATTATTATTTATTATATTTATAATATTTAAATAAAAAAATTATATATAAAATTATAAAAAAATTTTTTTAATTCCCCCCAAAGCAAGCAGTGCAATTTTGGAGCAGCGTGCGTCGCCCTGCATTACCGACATGCATTTTTTGCCAAAAATCAAGCAGTTTTGAATTTCGAGTAACGGCATTTTTTTTTAAATTTAAAATTTGAATTTTTCGAAAACGCACGCAGCTAGCGCAATGCGGTTTTTTGAAACGGATTCAGCTTTTGTTTGTCCCTTATGAGCCACCCCAACAAGGTCACAGCGTGTGCACGACGACCAGGGCAGGGGGTCAAAGTTTTCGCCAGTTTTCTCAAAAACGGAAAAGTGAAAATGGAAAATTCGAATTTTTTCCGTTTCAGAAAAGCCGCAGCTTCGTGTGTGGGCGAGGGTTTCTCGAAAAGTTGCAAATTGCGGTCTGCACAGGCCCCCAAAGTGCACAGAGAGAGGGAAAACCAACTCTGTGTTTGCCGAATTTTCGCTTAAAACTGGTGGGCGTAATGTTTTTCAATTTCAATTTTCAAATCTTTTGCAAACTGTTTATTGTTCTTTCAGCACGCTCAGTAAAATTTCCAAGTTCGTTACTACACGGGCATGCCCCGAAAAGCGCAAAAATTGCAGGGTATCTTTTTTTTTAATAACGCGTTCGCTTGGTTCGTGTCTGCACTAAAATGACAATATTGGACACTTACCGCAGTTGCTCCACACATAACGAAGTTGCTTCACACATAACGAAGATTGAAGCTGTGTAATTACACAAAAGCTGACTGCTACGTGACGTACTGACAGACAGATGGCGCCAGCTGCAGCGCGTTGCCCGGCAACCCTTCGAATAAAATCAAAACAGACGGAACTGACAATTGAGAAGTTTTCACTCTTGACGAAACACTTCAATCAATCTGAGGAAAATAAAAAGATTTCATAATGAAATTTATACCACTGCATACCACCAACACGGCTATAGTGTACAAGAACTCACTGTGCTCGCTGGCTTCATTGCTAGTGATGATTTTCATTGCGCTCTCGGTAATGCTGCCAGTTCTCTTGGTCTCCCTGCTGAGTCCCTATTCAGGAATCTCCGAGTCCCGGGTGCTATACGAGCAACCCAGGTTGCAGTTCAACTATCAGTATGTCTTCGTTGCCAACACCGAATCATCGCCAGAAACTGAGACATCTTCATTTGTGGCCTGCAGCAGCTTTCACAATTTCAACGCACGCACAAGGAACTATACGAATCACTGCGATACGACCAGGTATTGGGCCGAGGATTTGGACCACGATGCGGTCAGTGATCGACTGCATTTTCAACTGGAACTACAGCAGCTTCCGGCACACCTCACCAACTTTGATTTGCTGCTCTTCTTCGGCGCCCAACTGCAGCACAAGTGCAAGCTGAGTCCGCCCGCTGTGTTGGCACATCAACTGCAGTTGCCGATGGCTTCAAGATTGCAAAACGGACGCATTCAGCTCAAGGGTGAGGTGAAACTAAAGCAATATGTGGAATTCACCTGCCCCTTTCCGGGTCGCCACATACAGACGCATTTCCGGCAGGTGCAGCTGGATACGAACAACAGCCACGCGGACATGTCGCAATACAAGATGGAATCTCTGCTTGCACAGGTCAAGGCGAATCCCGCATACTTTCAGCTAGCCGTACAGGAGACATACTACACACCAAGTTCACCGCGCAACGATCCTGGTTTGATTATTGAACTGGAGCTGGATGTGCTGCAGGTGCCAGCACGATATCATCTAAGCATTTGGGAGCGCTTGGGCCAGTTCTGGCTGTACTTTGCCTCGTTCTTTGGCATCTCGTTCTATGTGATGAACAAGCTGAAGGATTTTCTATTCGGCCGCCACATTATACGCTCCTGGGAGATAATACCCTGGAAGAAGCTCTACTGACACCAATCGGGCGCCATACTGGAGATGGACAACTTTTCCATTGGCGAGTGAAACAATTCGTATTTGTTCAGTCAATCAGTGAATTAAATAACAATTATACAGTGAATTTAAAAACAATAAACTTAAACTGGTTGTTGTTGGTACCTATTTATCGCGTGTGTTTGCCATTAGTGCTAGATTACCAAATGATGACGATGCTGGGGACTCAGGCGTGGGGTCATAGGCACGATTATCTTCCAAAACGATGGTGGTACGTGGATAATGATCCAATTGCACAAACAGATAGCGAAACTCCTGTTTACCTGACGAATTCTAAAATAGAATGACATTTCAAATTAGCCTATTATATATAAGCATGACTCTCGGTGATCTTACTCTGCGTGACTCTAGCTGCACGGTGGCCTTGTTGCGCACTCCCTGCACATAGAACTGCATGCGCATGTGTGGCACACCGTTGCGTTCAAAGTGGTTATGGGCCACATGCTGCCGGCGACCACGACGTGACATCTCGCCAAAGCCCTTTATCGGTGCACCCAGCGCGTCTTGAACACGCGGATCTTGCTCGACTCGCTTCAGGGCTTTTGAGTAAATATTGCACGAGCTCTCCTTGGAAAAGAGTTCGCGGAAAATGGCATAGAACATGATGCCGGTAACGCCTAAGCCGGCCAAGATGATGGCCGTATAGCTGGCTGTCTTAGTGTTCTCCTTAATCTTCTCTCCAATGGGCCGCACATCTGTGGATATATTGCTATTGCCGCGTGACTCCTGCAATGCGCCACCGCCACCTAAATGAAATAACGTTATATATGTATTACTTAATTATGATTTCATTTGCAGAATTACCACTGGCTGCTTCCTGTGTCAAGCGTTTAGTCGTGTGAAATTGCGATGCGAGACATTTCAGACGTCCTACTGAAGGCTGGAGCACCCTTCCCCTGTGTTGCAGAAAGCTGCGCAGTAATATCGATTGCGACATGGCTTAATACAATGTAATTTACAAAATCTTGCACTTTAGTGCTAAATAAAATAAATATAACCGAAACTAAACAGCTGTCTCTAGTGATGCGCTTCTGTGCGATAATTTATTGAATGTATGCAATTTTAAACTATCGAAATCATTGCAAATATGGTACAATAAAATACAAAGTCTATCGATAGTTTAATGAAACAGGTTCTCACAGTGGAAACAATCGATATAGTACAATCGAAGTCGGCTTGCTTTTGCAACAACAACAAAATTAAAAAGATATAAAACAATCCAGTACGTAATCTCCCTCGACAGTCGTTGAAAACTGCGCAATCACGTCGGTTAAAAGGCTAGTTACTCAGATAGCCAAGCGTGCATACGCCGGCGGTTTTAGTAAATTAAAGGAAAGCAACACTATGGTCGTTACACACAATGTAAAGGGCTGGGATGAGTTCGCCAAAAAAATGGAGGAACTCGAAACTGGGGACACCAACAATCAGGTGCATGTACTGTTTAGTGGTGGAAAAGATGAAAATGGACAGAGCTGGTGTCCCTACTGTGTCAAGGGTAAGTGAGATAGAGAGAGAGATATATGTATGTATATACAAACTGGCAATTAACCGCAATCGCTCAATGCTAATCTTCTCCATTTTATGCGTGCTTCGTGCCGCCCACAGCGGAGCCGGTGATACACGATGCCCTCAAGAAGGCCGCCGAGAACTCCCACTTTGTGCATGTGGACGTTGGAGAACGCTCTTAGTAAGTTCTGACGAAATAGAGTAAACACACATATGCGCACATATATATGTATAATTATATTTTATACGTGTGCATGTGTGTATAACTGTGCTCGTCACATCCAGAACATTCATAATACGTGCATACATATATATTAATGGCTAATATGTGCTTGAAACGCCGATAACTAAATTTTAAGTGGCTTTCGATTATTCCTTTTATCTTTACGAGAACTGAAAACATTGCGGCAATTTTTTACTGATAATGTGTGTATATTTTATTACAGCTGGAAAGATCTGAACTGTCCATTCCGCAAGGACCCCAACACTCATTTAATCTTCCTGCCGACTCTGTTGCGCTGGAAGTCCCCACAACGCTTGGACGGTGAACGCTGCTCCAACAAGGACCTGGTCGAGATGATGTTTGAAGATGAGGATTAAAGTCATATGGGCGCCAAATCGCTTATCAATTGTTTATTATACACGATCGTAAATTATTTTCGGAATGTTTACAAATTAAAAGCACACACACACACACGCGTTTGACTATTGTTTAATAGTTACTCTTGTACTTCTTGATCTCAACCATTACCACATGTATATTTGTCAGCTGGGCACGCGCATTGGGAGTCAGCAGTTTGTGGAAACGGTGATAGTATTGCACCAGGCTAGCCAGCGCCAATTGAAGTAGTTGAGAGCCCGTCAAGAGAGATGGAAATGAGAGAAGCACTTCTCGATTAAGTTCCTCAAGAGATTTTTTCCAATTGGCCGAGAAGCTTGCCACCAAACCCAAGCTGCGTCGCTCCTGTTTACGCAATTCCTCCGGTTGATCCTTCTCAAAGTATTGTTCGCATTCCTTGACAAATTGTATGATCCCACCAAAATGAGGAGCCAAAATCTCCTCGACATATTCAGCGCTTCGAGCATTCAGTTGCTCGCGGAATGCCTCAGCCTCCTTAGAATTGTCACGTGTATGCTCCATTAGTACACCCAGCACGAGATCATAATTATTAATCAGATAAATAAGCTGATCCTTGCGCGTAGTGAAAATCGCCGCCATGCGCAATATAAAACATTCCACCTCGTTTTGCAGATCCAGCAGCAAACGGCTTACCAGTTCATTGGGGAAGTGCTCCGAAATGCCCACAATGGCTGCACTAAATTCGGCATAGCGACGCGTTATCTGAGAAAATACGGATGTGACATATTTGCAGGGGAATTTGCATTTAAATTACTCACATAGTGCGGACCCATTTCCCTGTTGAACTTGGTGGGATCGCAATCGTGTATACTTTGTATGTTGAGGCGAAAGACATGCTCAAAACGTGGCCAAATAACCGCTTGCAGAGAGTCCCAATATCTAATAGTGATGCAAAATTAAACCATATGCAAATAATGCAGGATTTTTCTTTGATTTACTCACTTATCCAACGCTGGCACACAGCGCTTGTGACACATGAGCTGATAGCGAAAGATGAGATGAATGCAAAGGAACATCGCTATTGTGTCATAACAATCATGTATAGAAGTTTCCAGATTTTTCTAAAGATATGTTAATTAGTGAACTAGTTTTAGTATACCTTACAATGGATTCAAGCTTTTTATACCAATTTATAAAACTTACAATCATCAGTGTCAATGTTTTGCCCATAATTTGATTGAATAAATCTTGTGCCTGAGCAGCACGAACCATAAAGAATTCGGTCACAAAGAGATACTCCCGACAAGCGTTGTCAACCAATGCATATTGCTCCGAACGGAAGAGTGCTTCCACTGTATACTGTAAGAGCAAACCGTTAGAATTAATATCCAATTATTATATAGCAACTGCAAATCTTACTCGATTTTTCAGCTGGGCATGTGGCACTATTATTGGCGCCTCAAGCTGTTGATTAAGTATGTCACCGCGTTTGCCTATGGTAAAGATAGTGCTCTTATGTTTTAGGCTGGTTGTTTTTGAAAACAGACCCTTGGATGCATTATCCTCTATTCCCATGAGATCATCCTTAGTACAGGACTCCTCAAACCTAAGACCTGTCAGGCGTGTCGAGTAACTCTGTGGAAAAATTAGTTAATCTCATGAAACACGTTAAAATTTCCGAGCTTACCTTAAAATAACTATAGTATATTTTGCTCATCGTATCAATGTATTCGCTGCAGATCTCCTGGGCAACATGTCGTTCATTGGACAAAATAAACTCGAAGAAGAATTTGTGCTTTAACATGGCATTCTGTGGTATTTGATAGTTGGTCATGGGTTTGCGGAACTTGTAGATCTGCTCTAGCAGGTAGCTACGTATCTTAGACATGGCTTTGAGGCGCAGCTTGTGCAATACATCGCTCACATCGCTGGTGGATTTAGACTCTTTGAAACTGAGCTCCTTTACCAGCGAGAGTTTGTGATTGAGAACATTCAATTGCGTGCTGAAATCACGTTCCGTTACAGGCGTATCCATTATTATGTTTATCATTTCTTCCGATACGGCCATATCCTCGATGAACTGCGACAGCTGCGCCTTAACCGATTGTCGATTGGTTAGCTGCAGCGACATGGAAACCGATTTTCGTTGCAGTTGCGTTATTTCTGTACTTATGTTGTTTAAAACACTCTGAAAGCTCATCAGCATATTTTCCATGCGCTCCAGCACATCGTCACAGTCATTGATCTGATTGTGCAGACTGGCAATGTTCTGAGACTCAGCGATATAGTCCTCAATTGATTTGTTCTCCACATCCTTGAATTCTTTCTCTATTTGCCGCGAATACTGACGCAAATCCGTTGTGTTCTTAAGTATCTCCCGCACTTCGTCGTTGTCCAGGGACGCCTCCTTCAAAGCGTCCATATTTAACCAGATTTAACTTATTGCACTTTTTCGATGATGTTATTTATCCAGCTGTTAAGAAGGCGCAGTATGCTGTTCACTAACATAACATTATCAAGCAAAAATAATTTGTTTAAATAAATTAAAGTAATGCATTTTAATTATTGGCTGCTTTCGTGTACCGAACTTCATCATTTATTTAATGCAAAATAATTTATTAGTCCTAATTTTAATGAGTCAACAAACATTTTTTGCAGCATACTCAGCATAAGAAGCAATCAGCTGTTTTTCTGTTTACATTATCGATATTTTCGAAGCGAGCGATTAATGTCATGAATATCGCTCGATAATTGTTCCAGAGGAACTTCACGCAAACAAAATAATAGTCAAAAGCGAATGTGCGGAATTTTTAAGACTTTGTTAAAAAAAATACAAAATATGCCTAAATAATGGAGTTCAACAGACTATTCAGTCAATTGAAACCACTGTTTGCAGCAAACGTTACCTGGAACAATGTGGAAGACTGGCTATACGACTATGACGATGATGACAATGATGACAAAGTGAACAACCTACAGGGAGCCAACTTGTTTTGGTCTCTGCCAATATGCCAACAAAACGCGCAATTTCAAGATTATCAATTGCAAATGCTACGAGAACTCTCTAACTGCATCAGATCGATCAGGAACAGTGATATTGAAAATCAAAACGGCTACGATGTTACCTACGATAATTGGGCAAAAATAGATATTTCTCCACAAGGTTATTTGGCATACATTTATGCAGTGACAAGCTTGGCAATACTACCTCCAGCCGTTGTCAAAGCAGCTCCTGCGCCCATAAACGAAAGTATTAATGTACAGCTTGCACTGAACGCTGTGAGCACATATTTACTCACCCTGACCATTCCGGGCGCCAAGAGCTTTGGCATCTTTGACGAAGGCGTCATTGAGCAGTGTCTTAAAATCTTCAAACTACTGGAGTGCAATGCTAATAATAGTGTGAACGCCAACAAGATATGGATACTTATATTAACCATTTGTGATGATCTCAAACTTCTCTTCCGCTACGTGCACTTTAAGGATCACCTAAGCCCACGTGATAGAATAATACGCGTTCTGCTCACAATTCTCTACATGAACTTCAAAATAGGCTACAGTAACTCATGTAAGTAAGCATATACACTATATTATTTATAAACTAAGCATTAGCTATTTTAATTCTTACTTCAATTTTGAAGCGTTGCATATCGAATTGTGCCTAGATGTAACAGCGTGATTAATGAAATTATAACTTATTGCTTTAGTGTGGTCAATTAAGTATGAAAAGTTGTGCAAATATTCTAAGAAAAAATGTAATAATTTATTACATTGCGTGAGGAGTGTAAATTGAGTGTTATTATTTTCATTTATTATCACTGTGACTATGCCAATCGCATCTCTATTGTTCGTCTGCTTGTACACACTCCGAAGACAGCCGGAAAAAACGTGGTATGTACACACTGTTCCGTGGCCAACAGCTGTTTTCACTTTCTGTGGTAAAGATTATACAAACATTTGATTTCGATTGTTTAGTTAAAAGTTTCTGTAAATTATTTGAAACAATTTCGAACAATTAGCTTTCCATGCTACGCACATTTGCATCCGTGCGCGTGCAGTGCCAACAGCTGCTGAGGAGCACGCGATACCGTTGCCCCAACCGAAAACCTGCACAGCAACAACTACAACTGCAAACATGCCGCATGAAATCCACATTCGGCGGAGGTGGACGACCCGGGAACGATGCAGAAGCTGCACGTAAATTACGCTTGAGATCTACACTGTACTATATAACTGCAGGCGGAGTACTCATCGTGGGACTTAGTTATGCCGCCGTTCCGCTGTACAGCATATTTTGCCAGGCATACAGTTACGGAGGCACCACATCGCAAGGACATGATGCCGAGAAGGTGGAGCACATGAAAAAAGTTCAGGATCGTGTGCTCAAAATACGTTTCAATGCGGACATTGGATCGTCGATGCGGTGGAATTTCAAACCCCAACAGTATGAGATCAAAGTGGCTCCTGGAGAGACCGCTCTCGCCTTCTATACTGCAAAAAATCCCACGGATAAGCCAGTGATTGGCATTAGCACTTACAATGTGATACCATTTGAGGCTGGAGCGTATTTTAACAAAATACAATGCTTTTGTTTCGAGGAACAGATGCTCAATCCACACGAGGAGGTTGATATGCCTGTGTTCTTCTACATTGATCCGGAAATAACGCAAGATCCCGCGCTTGAGTATTGCGACACCATAACATTATCCTACACGTTTTTCGAAGCCAAGGAAGGTTTACAGCTTAATTTCCCCAGTTATGCAAAGCCACACGCAGCGAAGGCATAGGCCTCAACCATGTACAGATTTGACACAATAAAATGTTGTTTATTTTTAAATAGCAAATGTAATTTAAATATTTCCCTACTGAGAAGGGATATACCAACCCAATAACTCTCAAACTGTTCAAAATAATTGAATTTTAGTAAGGCCACATTGTTAAGTGACCGATAACTGCACAGCGGGACAACAGCTGTTACACTCTTTGAATTCGATATGTTATCGGTAGTCAGGAGTTGATTAAACATATGTAAGTGATGCGTTCACTGAACGCTGGACGCGGCGAGTCTATTAATAGATTAGACGACTTCAAAACAATCTAGACAATTGTCCAGCAACCGCTTCCGTCGACGTATCGATAGTGCGTGCGACCTATTTGAACTGAAAAATGTATTTGGAATGACGTGGAGATGCGTATTATACACGGACTCCTAATAATTTGCGCCTTGAGCGCCGGTTTTGCCCTAGTAGATGCGGATTCAGATTTAAAGTCGGAGTTGGAGGAGTACGAACAGCCAACAGTGCTTATAACACTATTGGTTCGCAACAAGGCGCACATCTTGCCTCTGTTTCTCAGCTATTTGGAACAGCTTGATTATCCTAAACAGCGTATAGCGATTTGGTAAGAGCAAGTGGAGTTAAGGAGTTAAAATTAAAATGACAATTTTCAATATATTTCTAATTAGGCTACGCTGTGATCATAGCAACGATGATAGCATTGAATTGCTGCAACAATGGATGAAACATTCAGGCGATGCTTATCACAGCATTAGCTATGCCTTCGACAACGCAACGCATCGTTATCAGAACGAAAGCTCAAGCTACGATTGGCCTGTGTCGCGTTTCAAGCATGTGATTTCATTGAAAGAGGAAGCGCTGCAATATGCTCGCGATATTTGGGCCGACTTCATATTCTTTTTGGATGCCGATGTGCTGCTGACCTCACCACAAACCCTAAAGTCATTGACAAGACTTCGGCTGCCCATTGTGGCGCCCATGTTGTCTTCCGAGGGACTCTACTCGAATTTCTGGTGTGGCATGACAGAAGAATATTACTATCAGCGCACAGATGAATATAAGGAAATCTATAATAGTCGTAAAGTCGGTGTCTTCCCGGTACCAATGGTTCATACCGCTGTCCTGGTTGATATGAACTATGCAGGAACACGCTATCTTACGTTCGATCGTCAGAAGTTGATCGAAATGCAGTCGGAACGGAATTTGCCGCTTTACAACGGACCCGTCGATGACATCATTGTCTTTGCCGTATCAGCAAATAGTTCCGGTATTCCTCTACGTGTATCCAATGAGCTTCCCTATGGCTATCTAATGCAACCACTGGAACCCAACGATGTGTTGGACCAAGATCTGCTGCAGTTGGTCAATATACGTGCCAACATGGTACATGATTTGGGTCATGTTCCACCAGTGCTGGACTACTTCCAGAATCTTGTGCAGTTGCCAGAAAAATCAAAACTAAATTTCGATGAGATTTTCATGATTAACCTGGAGCGTCGTCCCGAACGACGGGAGAAAATGGAGCGTCTCTTCGATGAGCTGGGGCTGCTGGTAAACCATTTTTCCGCCGTGGATGGAAAACAACTGGATGCACAATTGGTGCAACAAATGGGCATTAGTTTTCTGCCCGGCTATGAAGATCCGTATCATCATCGACCCATGACTATGGGTGAAATTGGTTGTTTCCTCTCTCATTATCGTATCTGGGAGCAAATTGTTCAGCGCCAGCTGCAGCAGGTGCTCATACTGGAAGATGATATACATTTTGAGCCGTATTTCAAATTAAATGCCATGCGTACGATAGAGCAGGCAAGCAGTTCGGACTATGATCTCATCTACTTTGGGCGGAAACGGTTAAAGGACGAGGCTGAGCCCGCGGTGGCCGGCACCGAAAATCTAGTGCATGCTGGCTACTCCTATTGGACATTGGCCTATGTGATTACACTGCGCGGCGCAGAAAAGTTACTGGCTGCTAAGCCACTCGAGAAACTCATTCCAGTCGATGAGTTCTTGCCCATCATGTTCAATCGGCATCCGCATAAAACATGGAGCAATGCATATGAACCACGCGATCTTATTGCATTTAGCGTGTCACCGCTGCTGCTGTATCCAACTTACTATACTGGTGACTCTGGTTACATATCCGATACGGAAGATTCCCAACAAGTCGTTGTCACAGAGTCTACAGCCGCTGGCGAAGCGCAACTAAAAAGCGATCGTCAGCAAATTTTTACAGAAGAGGACAAAGAGAACATAGAGGAACTAGATCAGCTGGATCAGAAACTGGGCGAAAGCCATAGCCATAGCAATACATTGCCACAATTGAGCATTGAGAAAATCCATCAAGAGCTCTAGCAAGAGAGGACTCTCCGTTTTGCCATATCTTTGGATTAACTTAGTTTATTATAATGATCTGCCAAATGTGCCTTGTAACATAGGATTTAAACTTATACACAACGTGTAATCTCCAACAACCAACGACTAAACTTAACGCAATACTTGAATAATTTACATTTAAGATCAGTTAATAATAATTCCTAAGTACATTTAGTACTTAGTTAATTCCATTTAATCCATTAATCAAATATCTTGTTAAACTTTGCTATAAACCATGTGTTTTTATTTCAATTAGTAACTACATATATAAAACTGTAAACACTTAAATATTATGGATCGTCTTGTTACCCTTTCCCATTACCTTGTACCGCATTTAACCCATGGCTTGCTTCATGAACAAGTTCTTGACTTGTGGCAAGTTCTCGGTCAATTGCACGCCAAGACTGCGTAGCAAGACGACGGGACTAAATTGGGTAGAATACAGCGTGTGTAGGCCATGTATACCAATCATAATCGGTACATTCTTTGCCAGGCATTTGCGTTCGTATTTGATAAGGTGTTGCGTATCACCCAGTCGGAAGCCAGCATAAGCGCCAGCCGATAAGGTCTCCACCAGCAATCTCACATCACTAAAACCCAAATTGACACCTTGGCCAGCAAGTGGGTGAACGCGATGGGCAGCATCTCCAACGAGTGCAGCTCCATTACAAACGTAGGAAGACGCATGTAGGAATCCTAATGGGAAGGTAGCACGGGAACGTTCCTTCACGCCGCACACGCGTGGTGGATATTGCCGCTGATATTGGGATTTATTGTTGCCGAAGAAGGCATTTAATGCCTGCAGTGCTTTGTCTGCCACATCCACGCGTGGATATTGCCTGCAGAAGGCTTCGTTTAGTACGTCAACAAATTGTGATGGTTCCATTGCCAGCAGTTCCTTAGCATGCGGCACTGTCGTGCTCCAGACCAGTGAGCTGTGCCTCTCGCTTAGCGGCAGCAGGGCAACAGGTCCAGTGGGCAAGAAACGTTGCCATGCAACGCTGTTATCACATCCTTGCTCTGTGTTCAATTCTAACGTGGCCACCAGACCCATTCGATCGTAATTCATTGAAAAAACATCCATGCCCATCTCCTTGCGTACCACAGAGTTAGCGCCGTCAGCTCCAATGAGCAGCTCACAGCTAAAGCTGCGTCCATCTTGCAGTTTTACATGAGAATTGGCTTCACCCGATTTACTGGGCAGGCTGACGCATTCAATGCGCGCTTTATTCAAAATTTGCACATTGGGCGCCGATTTTCGGACTGTATTATAGACTGCATCGAGTATCAGATCATTCTCAATGATACATGCCACATCACTGGCGAAGTTGTCATGCTGAAATTGTATTAATGCATCACTGCTTGACTCCCACACCTGCATTTGCTTGACCGGCTTACAACGTGCAGACTCAATATGTGACCAAGCATCAATCGACTTGAACAATTCAATAGAGTTGCGATTGATTGCGGAGACACGATTCAAAAAGGGTCCAGTGGGATTGAAGCCCTGAAATTCGGGTGCTCCTTCCAGCAGCAGCACCTTCTTGTCCGCTAGTGTCTTATTCTTGGCCAGAGCAGCAGCCAGCGTAGTGCCAACCATTCCACCTCCACCAATAATAATATCATAGTGCTCTTCTACCGGTGGAGCTTTTGTCGATGTCGGCTCTCCATCTGTTGTTGCCAACCAACGCTTGGTAATGCTGCGCACTTGTGCAGCAGCTGACAGCGTAGCGCCAGTATTTTTTCGCATTAAAATTAACATTTTTAATTGCTTTATAATAAAATTTCACAAGTTGAAATTATTATTCGTAAGTGGACTGCCTGCCAGAGATGAGCAAAATCATCTGTTGTAGAACTAGAAAATATCGATATAGTCGCCAATCGGCTCTTAGCTCTATCACCATCTCTTTCGCTCTCCCGACATTGCATAATACAGTGTCATCGATCAACCTCCACACAATACGATTACTTTCTGTTTAAATTAAATATTAATCGGTTGACAATTTAAATATATGTTATATATTTCGTTACAGGTGCACGACAAATGCACACCAAGTGCTTTGAGTTGCTGGATGAAATAACTAATGAACAGAATGGCGATGTTTACAAGACTCTGATGCTACTTATGAATCAAACGTATGCGATGCACATTTACTTGGAAAGGGGGAATGGTCCACAAAGAGGCGAGCATATATCAGATTGGTTTATAAAACTTTTAGAGAAGTATCCAGATATATTGGCGCGCGTATTGGAATATTATATACGCTGTGTGATAACGAATCCCGTTAAAGACGTAAGCTTATTTAAAAATACATCAAATATATTAATTAATCAAATGTTTGTTTTTTAGTGGAAAAGCTGCGATGAAAAAGTAGCAATTGGCTATGCGGCCAAATATGATGCAGCACTTTTTGCCAAGTGTAATAAATCGTGTTCAGAATTTTTGATAGAAGGCATTACAGCAGACGATGCTGTGGGCATTCAAATACGATCTCTCGAACTGGTCGAACAAATATTGCAAAACCAAACTCAAGTGGAGTGGAGCATCTTTCGGCATGATGTATCGACAATTCCCCGTGAGGTTAGCCTAATCAAGGAAACCATTTGTAGCCTAGATGATAAAACATTCTCTGTGCGCCGAAAAGCAAGCCAAGTGCTGAGTCTGATCATTAAGCAAGGATCACCAATATCAACCCGTATACTTAGCGAGGCGATTGGGTTTGCACAATTCAGCGAACTTAAGGAACCGGCAAAGCCAAGTGCACGCCAGCTAGAGTTAAGTCTTGAGAAGCCAGGTGTCGTAGAGTTTGCTTATAGCTTTGAGGGTCACGAGCAGCTAGAGCCGGTCGTAAAGAAAATGCCGCAAATTATCTATGAACGTTTCTTGGACAATAACAATGGCTTGGCCCGCTGCTCAGGCATCGCACTATTAGAGAGATTAGTCCTGACAAATCCGCGAATCATATACGATACGAATTTTGAGAGAGAGACTTCACTGCTTGCCGTCGATATGCTTTCATCGGTTCGCAAGGCAGCACTAGAAAGCATCGATACGATGCTGCAGACCTACAACAATTGCACCATACTCGTCGAGGTATATTGTCGCATCTGGCCGTGCTTGATTAATGATGATGATGTTATGCTGCAGAGACTCGCCTTGCAGGTGAGTTTTAATGAGTTTTGAATTGCTTTCGTGGTTTAAATTTGCAAATTTTACGTTGCAGAGCTTTAATCGGAATGTTTTAATGAACATCCAGCCTTTGGAGTACACCAATGTGCCGCAAAACCTATTACCCTGGCGCATACTTACAACATTGTTGAGCGTGCAACCGCGAGATTATCTCCAACAACGATTCAAAGTACTCTTGCAAAATGAGAATTTGATTACGTAAGTGAGCTTCTCTTTGAATTTGTTTAATTGCTAATGTATGTATGTATATATTATTTTAGCCCTAAACTGGTAAACCTTATCATCTCTCACCTGTCTACCTCTATGGCAACTGAGGCTTGGGCCCTTCTGCTTTTCATATCCAGTCGTATAACGATCAACTTGGACTCTCTCATAACCACATTTAATCGCCTGTCCTCGTATAATATGAAGTCTAATCAGGTGCTGGCACTGCAAGTGATTAGCTATTGCCTTAAAAACTTCTCCAAACCGGCGCTGAATCAACTCTTTCAACGTCTACTGGAAGCTTTACGTTCGGGTAGCATTTGGTTAGCTTTGGTTTCGCCGGCAATTTTGCTTTTGAATCACATTAGTCAGTTGTCGCACAGTCAAGCACCGGAGGATGACGCAGGTGTGGAGAACTGGAAGTTACAGCTTCTCGAGGATGTGACCAAGAACACGATCGAATGTATGGGTAATTTTCAGCAGGAGCACATACGCATGTGTTCTCTTTTGGCCACATATTCTGAGTTAATTGTCATGTTGCCAGATCACGTTGATTTGCGAATTGTTCGTTTTGTTCTTAATTATCTGCAACTGTGCACGAAACTTGGTGAGTCCAGTTTCGATACGGATAACGAGAGGCTTATGAACTGGATGGTTGTTGTGGCCGGTCGTCTATCTCTCAAGGATAACAATTTAGCCAATCGAGTATCAAAGATTTATGGTCAGATACTGAACAAAAACGATCGGCCGCAACTTATTAATAGCACCCTGATTGGCTTGAACGATTTGGGAAAGAAATATCCATCAATTTTGGAAAACAATATGAAGTGTATCTTGGTAAAACTATCGTCCACATATGCCACGACTCGTGTACGCACATATCGTTGTGTCAAAGATGTTATCCTTGCGGGCAATATTAAGCTTAAGGGTCCAATACTTGTCTCTCTGCTGGCCGGATTGGTGGACGAAAGCGCTGAGGTTGCACGAGAAGCAGATGCGTTTTTCATACGCTATATGAAGTTGTACGATAAATTGTTGTTCCAACATTGCCTTAAAGAATGTCCGTTTGATTTCAATGACCATGCATTTTTAAGTGGATCAAATCGAATTAATTCTAATTTTAAGTCGCCGTTAAAGGGTTCGAAAATGTTAAAAAGCAGACGTCTACTATATAATCACATTATAGCTACGTTGAACGAGAACACGCTGCTAATGTACTTTGGACAATTGAAGCTGTTGGCTGGTAAGCTGCATCTACATATCTCTATAAATATTATTAATTCACCTAAAATGGAAATCAATTCCAGAGAAAACCAAGGATAATGAATTTATCCAATCATCGCGAGCCTTAGATGTTATTATGGATATTCTCTTTATAATGCGTCGCATTTGCATCTGCACAAAGGTCAAGCGTGGCCAAGGAGGGGCACAAGCTGAGGGCCAAAATGAGGATGCAGGCGAGGAGGAAGTAGCTCCAACACCGACAGTAGAACAATTACCAACGCAAACTACTTCAACCACAGTTGCCAAGGGTCGTGGACGTGGGGCACGTAAGCGTGAAACGGCTGAGGAACCGGTAGGCAGATATCTTCATTTTTTTTTTTTTTTTTCAAATTATTAAATCCTTATCAATTCTCGTTCCTAACAGCTTAAACAACTGGAGCGCTGCCTTCGTTATGTGGCTGACACACATCAGAATTTGAGGAGCGTCATGAACAACGAACTGAAGCAGGAATTTAATAAGTTCTGCCGTGCAATGACTATGCGCTTCTCAAACTACACAGACTTCGCACAGCCGGCAGAATTCTGGCAGAAGTATAGACAATCAAAATCGAATCAACCGAAGCGTAAGCGACGTCGTCATAACGAAGATGTTGACAATTCGATTGAAGACAGCTCCTCAACGGATGAAGGCGATAGTGAAAGCGATAGTGAATTGCCACTGGATCGGCATAAGATGATGATATCGTCATCTGGCAGCGTAACCAACCGTGGCAGCTACGATGTGCTGGCCACAGAATTAATCTTTCAGCCACATGACTATTAGAAAATTTAAAAATTTGTTAAAAAAAAACATATATGATAATCTATTTTTTGTACATACTGTTTATGTATAGACAGAGCTGATTGTTCAGCCATAATGACTGGTAGATATAGTAGTATACATCTCAACAGCTTCTATACTCAGGCCATTAACAGTTATATAGTAAATACAAATCTCAAAGATAAAGCAATCTTTATAAAGATGAAGGAATTATTAATTGTGATTTGATTATGGTATTCTAGTTGTATCTTGAATCTATCCGAGTGCTGTATGATTTACATGCCATAGACATCAACGACTGCCTGCAGATTGCGTGCAAACTCGTATATCACCACCTGTGCGACCTGCGCCTCGTTTAATCCCATGGCCTCGGCTTCCGCGGCCTGGATGAGTACGCATTCAAGCATCGCCGCATTGACGGGTTGCTTCAGGATATTAGCGTCTTTGGGCGGCACTGGAGTTTGACTAACCATGGGCACAGCCTGTTGCGGCTGATTCACCAGTGTTGTGGCATTGGGTGGTGCAAATGTGATAAAGCTATTAAGATCTCCTGCAGGTAATTTAACTTCCTGCGATTTCACTGGAGCGGGTATCGTTAGTTGTTGCTCAGTGATTCGTTGAACAACATATGATGCTGAACCAGGTGCCGGTTTCATGTGAATATTAATGCCAGCTTTGGCCGCCGCAGCTGCTGCCTTGGCACTAAGCGCTGCGGCCCGTTCCCGTTTTGCTGTCTGGGCAGATTTCTTGGGTGGATCGGCTAATGCTAGACGTTCTTCCGTATTGCGACAACCTATAAAACTGATGTTATAATAAAAATTGCCATGTCGAAACCGGCTGATATGACTTACCAATGCATTTGCAGTAAATGGAGCATGTGGTCATCGACTGATAGCAATCGCAGTAGTTCTTGATGCATTGCGAGCGCTTGCAACAGCAACCTTTGGGATTCTGTTGTTTATTCTGCCGTTTCGCAGGCTCTTTGGGAAAATTATTGAAGCTATTTGGCTGGAACATTATCGCAAGCAATTAACTGAGTCTCTATTTTGACAGCTGTCATTCTTTGCTGTCATGTTCCCAATATCGGTTTCGCCCGAGTGGAAAACGGTAAGGGGAAGAAAGTGGGAAAAGCTTCGTTCAAAATAAATTGAAACATTTTTCGGATTAAAGTAGCTTTTTGTAGCTCAAAAATCGATGTGCTTGATAATTGAAAAAGGAAGGCAGTTATTACTCGAGTTCAAAGGAAGCATCTGTCATAACCGTAAAAAGTACTTAAGAGCAACCCATTTTACCATTCTCTTTACGTTTACACGCAGCACATATATCGCGTATTGACTACACTTGGGGTTTTTTTTTGGTGCTTTATATTTTATGTAGTAGAGGTTTTATTTTGATTCTCTTTTAGTTTCGCACTAATTAATCTATTAAAGCTTAGATAAAGTAATTACATTAAGTATATAATATATATATATATATATCTGTATGTATATGCTGTACTTGTAATAAAGATAAAATTTGTTAAGTACCTTTTCGTTTAACAAGTGGTAATAGTTATGTTGTAACAAATTGTTTAAATTGCAGCTACATTTTGTCTATAAACTCGATTATGTTTTATATAATATGGCATGGTATGATATTGTTGCTGTTCCTCGTCTACATCATCTACTCTTCCTTCCTTTTGTAACACTAGTCGAAAGCTAAAGAGTGTAAAATAATTGCGCAGAGTAAAAGTTCCCCATTTTAGATGCTAACACTACCTAGGAGTATATATTGCTTGCACTTGACTTGACTTTTTTGTAGTAGTTTTTCCCATTTTTGGCAGATATATAGATATATAGAGTATGTAGATAATTGTATATAGATCGCTAAAGAGAGAGGCATATATGCGTGGTTTATACGTACTATATATAGTAAGTAGTAGAACACTTATTAACAGTAAGAAAGTAATTTCGTGGCATGCAATTGAATTGATTGCTCTATAAAGTAAACGCTTGTCGCCCTCTCAACCATATGGAAGATACTGCTTACGTGGGTAAGGCAACAGTTTGACAGGATTCCTCACGATATGAATCTCTTCTTTTTTTTTAACAAATTGTATTGTTGAGTAGCTCATAACAATTTTGGGCCACGCCTGCTGCACCGGCCGCCTCTTGGCGTGTCTTCATAAAGTTGCCCACCCAATGTGCGGTTAGATCTAGATATTTGGTCTTCGAACCGGGATTATAATCAAGAAAACCGGCACGTGGCACCACCTCCTCAATTTGGCTGCCATCGGGCCAATTATTGTAGCTGGCGATGCTGATGAAGCCCACGTGATTGAGTATGGCTGTACGCCAGGCCACGCCATAGTACTGAAAGTCACATATTAAATATCAATAGCAATCTCAATCTATATTCCACTCTAATATGATTTACCCGTCCATTGCTACGATGTCGCTGTATATCTCCGTGTCGTGGAAACTTATTGCGTTCCGCAAAGCCGGGCCCCACTGTGGGCACAAAGAGCATTTTGTAGGACAGTGCAAATGACTTGAGATATGACCAATTCTTCCAGGTGCTCGCAAAGACAGCGCCATTGCTGGGCAATTTGCTATAGAAGCCATCGAAACACAGGCGACGCAGCACATCCGCATGACTTTTGAGTCTGGAGAAACAATAAATAAAGGTTATCGTAATTTGCTATATGACACCCAGCAATCTCACCTGATGTGTCCTATAAAGAGTGCATCCAGCACACGCCGCAAACCACCGATTTCTGCACTCGCTTCCGTCTTCGATCCAACCGCCATTAGTGCTGTGGGTCGGCACAAGAGGCGACCCAAGCTCTCACTCAACTTGTACGCATTGCTCACGTACAGTACGGGCAGCAGGGCGGCATGAGATTGACTCCAGACTCGATAGAAGCCAGGCAGCTCAGCGTATGGGGCAATCTCCTGTAGCTGCTGACGCAGATATCCCACAGTACGATTTCCGGCCACACTCAGCTCAAAAGTAACACTAAGATTGTGCTGTGGAGCCAGTTCGATGATTTGATGCAACAGAGCCGGATCCGAGGGTTTGCTAAAGCTAAGAATGAGCACACCAATCCCACAACTGCGTATGTTCTCGAAATGCTGCGCCAGCAGCTTGGCACTTGGTTTATACAGTCCCAGAGCCGGATAGAAGGCTGTGTTCAGTATCTTTACGGGTTTCGGTGTAGTCAGCGGCAGCGCAACCTCATTGGGATGCTCAGGCGCGGGCAGTGGTGGCTTCTTAGACTTGTACCATGGCACTGGAGCTGTGTAGAAAATGTGCACAGCCGTTGCCACGGAATCCAATGTGGTGCGTGCCTGCTCGGCTTCGTTTTCACGCTGTTGTTGTTGCTTGATTTGTTGCAAACGATTCTGCATTATGCGCGACTTGATCTTATGCTCATCATATTTCTCCGGCACAATGACACCATCCTTACGCTGGGGCTGCAATATTGCAACGGAACTTTCATCGCGCGCTTGCTGATCCCCCTGTGGCTGCGGCTGATAGGCACGTGCAATGAAGCGCTCGTCCAAAAGACGCTCCACCGCCGCATTCGATTGGCCCGCAGAACCAAGCAATATGATGCAGGTTATCACAATCAGCGCCACAATCGTCACCAGCAACAGAATCTTTACCTTTCGTCGCGTTTTCACATATTTTTTTAACAGCATTTTCCCCCAAATTTGGCAAAAACAATTCACATTGTTTTGGCCTTTGTAGTCGTTTATATCGCAATGTCAGCTCTGATTTTCACTGCTGTCCACCCCCAAGGAGACTAACCATCGCAGTCCTCACCCCTGGATAACCCCCTGCATATGCCGGAAATTCCGGCACGATTGCGCATGTCCCAAAACGGACGTACAAACTGTCGAAAAGAAAAAAGGAATATAACTCCAAAAAAGGTTACTTAAATAAAATTTACTGTGATATTTCTATAGTCTAATAATAGTATAGTCCAATAATTGTCTTTCTTTTTTCTTTTATTTGGCATCTGGAAAATCAGATCCATTAAGTTCATTTCAAAAACCTTTTTTCATCTTCATTTATTTTCTACATTTTGTACGTCAAGTCAACTATTAATTTGGATTGTATTTTATTTAATTATAAAGTAGAGTTTATAAAAAATGGTATCAGTTTACTTTTTAGAGTGTGGTTGGGATGCATTTCTTATCTTATGCATTACGATTGTATTCTCTCTGTGACTAGCGTCCCTCAACTGAAAATAGGATAGAAAATTAGTACGGAATAGTTGAGATAGCTGCTACTTGAACTTACTGTAGGTTGATAAATCAATTTCCTCGGGCAGCTCACTGATGTTGACATCGAAACGATCCTGTACCTCGTTCAGAATCTTGGCATCATTCTCGTCAGAGACGAAAGTTATAGCCAGACCCTTGGTACCGAAACGACCGGCACGAGCCACACGATGCAGATAAGTATCGGAATCCTCGGGCATGTCATAGTTGAAAACAATGTTAACACGTTCAATATCCATGCCACGTCCAAAAAGATTTGTTGCAACTAAAATACGCTTCTGGAAATCCTTGAATTGCTGATAGCGATTCAAACGCTCATCCTGATTCATGCCACGATGGATGCCAATGGCCGGGAAGTTTTGTTCCGTCAGCAGTTGAGCCAGTGCAACACAGCGTTGCACGGATTTGACAAAGATGACAACCTACACGAAAAACATTGGAGTTATTAAAATATATTTAATTCCAGAATATATTTGTCTATTTACTTGATTGAATTCAAGCACATCGAGCAATTCGAATAGCTTCTTGTTCTTCTCGCTCTCCTTGAGATTGACGTAGTGCTGCTGCAGACCGTGCAGGGTTAGCTTGGCCTCATCATCGACATACACCTCCATGGGCTAGATCATAGAAATATTGGAAAGTTTTTTGTTGATGCAATTTGAAAGGAAAAACAATTAAGATTGACAAAAGCAATGGAAGAATTGCAAACTTATGTAATACTAGGATACGCCTACATATTCTACATACGGCCACGCAAATATCGTCATCAAGAACTAGTCTGTATGTACTGGTATTATTTGTTGTAGTTGTTGTTGTTGATGTGGGTAGTTTGTTGCTGCGACCACTGCTGCGCACCCATTTCCACTCTATATACGCCATCAGGTAGCTATCGCTCCATTCAGACATCAGACGTAGACGGGAGTATCGCATGGTGTGACTGATATTTATTTTTATATTTTTTTTCTCGTTGTTTGATCATTTTTTGTTGTTTATAATTTGAAAAATTTGGCATTTGGCGATTTTATTAGACGCGTTTAACCATATAGAAAATGGTTTTTGCTAGTTATGGGCGAGGATTATTAGAAATGTTATGCGCTCGGAGCGTAGTATCGTTTACTTTCAACGCGATTAACCATTTAGGAAATGGTTTCTGGTATTTATGGACGAATATTTCATAGCTTTCATGCGCTTATAGCGTCTGATCGATTGTACTTTACGCGTTTATCCATTTAGAAAATGGTATATGGCTTTTATCGACAAAAATTAGTTACATTTTATCATTGATAAATGATATTCAAGGAACGCGTTTAACCAGCTCGGGATATGGAATTAAGTCGCGGAAAGTGTGACAATTGCGTATTCAGATTAATTTGTATGGCGTTCGCGTTTTCATTATATAATTTTATAGCTAGTGGTCGTAATAGTAGTAGAAGTAGTAGAATTACGACGGAGATATTTACATCTTGCATAAACTTTTTGCAAACAGGACGTATCTCTTTGCTCAAAGTAGCTGAGAACATCATAACTTGTTTGCCGTGTGGTGTGCTACGGAAAATCTCCTGCACATCGCGACGCATATCTGCCGAAGAATAGTGGAATTTAATAATTTTACTATAAATGGATCAGTAGGTCTCTCTAATTACCCAGCTGTTCCAACATTTTATCGCATTCGTCCAAAACAAAGTGCTTCAAATGCTTCAGGTTCAACTTCTTGTTGCGTATCAACGCCAAAATACGTCCAGGTGTGCCAACAACAATGTGCGGTGTACCGCTCTTAAGAGTCTCCTCGTCCTTCTGAATCGCCAAACCGCCAAAGAAGACTGCAACCTGCAGAGGGGAAAAGGTTTTGAATAATTTGTTTACTAAGAAATCGCACTTTGTAGACCTACCTTTACTGTGGGCATATACTTTGAGAAACGTTCGTACTCCTTACTGATTTGGAATGCCAACTCTCGTGTGTGGCACATGACTAATACGTGACAGGTATTATTATCGGAAGGTTCAAGCTGCTGCAGTGTGGCAAGCACAAAAACAGCCGTCTTTCCCATACCGGACTTTGCCTGACAGAGAATATCCATACCGAGCACAGCCTGTGGTATGCACTCATGCTGAACTATAATAGATAAACGAACAGATATGCGTAAGTACCTGGGCGCGCATACATGCACACAACTGTACATACCTTCGGACGGATGTTCAAAACCGCAGTCAACGATTGCACGCAATATTTCGGGTTTCAACAGGAAGTCACGGAAGCCCGAACTGTGTATGGATACGTAAGTACCCTTTACATCCTTCTTTGGTGCTTCCTGGTTCTCAACAGCAGTGGTCTCATTCTGCTCCTCATCCTCGTAATCGAGAAGATCGTCGTTATCAGCCATGTTTTTTTTTTACTTTTTGTGTATGAACAGCAGAGAAGAATGAAGAAATTTCTGGCGGAAAAAATGGAACTTGTAAATTACATGTGTTTGTGTATGTATGGGTGTCGCAAATGCCGCGTTTCTTTGCCAAACCGGCGTATGTTTTCCGCCATCTTGTTTTTCGCCACCGTGAATCATGGCGCTTTTTATTTATTGCAATAAAATATGAAATACCATAATATGTTTGCTATTATGATAGTTTTTATAAAATATTATTATTCATTTACCTTTAGCACAATTTGTTTTCGCTAAATACTAATAATAATTCTTTACACGAGCTAAAGAAAGTGAGACTGCCAATGAATGAAACGTCGATAGAGAATAGTAGTTTTTCTATCGAAGTCGCCTCGGCTTTTCGATTGATGTCATCTTCGTATTCAACATATTCGATATACAATCAGTAATCAAAACCACTCATATAAATAATCCGTATTATATTTTGAGAAGCTCGCTATTGTGATATTTTTCATAATTTTTAAAATGTATTTATTTTATTTATTTATCCATTTATTTATAAATTACATATTTACTTAATGCAGAGTTGCACTTGCAATCATCGATGTTGTTGTAATACAGAAATATCGATAGTACCAGCGTCAGTCTACTCAACAAAAATTTTTACGGCGGCCGCGTTTTCTTCATACATAAAACTTTTGTCGGAACTTTGTGCATTTTTGTTTATTAAATCCCACGTAAGTTTGTCTATTGGTTTAATATTTATTTGTTATTTATGGCATATATGAAAATCGCGATAGCTTGAAGTGCAAACAAGTTGCAGTATCATTTTCCCTCCCATAAAGTCGCTTTGGCTCTGATGCCCCCCTGCAGCTGCAACAAAATGCCGCTGGGAAAAGGCAAATTGTGAATTAAAAACGCCATATTGTGCAATTTCGATTACTTATGTTTGTTACAAATCGTTCATTGTGTGATGTAGCAAAAAGTTCTGTGCAGTATTGAGATTAATTTAATGAACATTTCGTTGGTGCAACCGCGTATTTTTACCCCACGCCCATAAACAAAACGCCGCAAAAGTCACTCAAGTCTATTTTTTTTTTCATTCGTTCGCTTTAGTACAGTCGCTTGAGTGGAATTTTTGTGGGGTAACGTGTTTTTGCTGCTCTCGTGAGAGCGAGAGAGAATGACTGGGACGGGGAATGAGAGAGAGAGCACACAGCAGCCGCAATAAAACTCGTTTCGCTTTCGTTGTGCTCGCTTATTTTGAGTAGTTTTTATGTTTCTTACATTTTTCTGTTTCTATTTGGAATTTTATCAGGCCAAAGCGGTCGATTGCGCGCAAAAAAAATATCTCTGAGAGCAAATAAAACGTATTAAGGTCAGTTTAAAGTCTGTTTAATTATTATAATATATTTTATCTATTTCATAATTTCTTTATGACATTCAGCAATAGCACCAGAAGCAAGTGACCGTGAAAATGTCAACTAAATCTCGACGCGCTGGCACCGCGACGCCGCAGCCCGGCAGCACTTCGACCCCTCTGCCCCCGACCGCTGGGCCTCAGCACAGCCAATCGTCGCAGCAGCAGGCATCCAGCCCGTTAAGCCCCACGCGCCACTCTCGCCTCGTGGAGAAGGTGGAGCTGCAAAACCTGAACGATCGACTCGCTTGCTACATCGATCGCGTGCGTAACTTGGAGACAGAGAACTCACGCCTCAGCATTGAAGTGCAGACGACACGTGACACGGTCACCCGGGAGACGACTAACATCAAGAACATCTATGAGGCTGAGCTGCTCGAGGCACGTCGCTTGCTCGACGAAACGTCGCGGGAACGTGCTCGCCTGGAGATTGATACCAAGCGCTTGTGGGAAGAGAATGAAGAGTTGAGTGCACGTCTGGACAAGAAGACCAAAGAGTGTAGCGCTGCTGAGGGTGAGTTATAATAGCAACGCCATGAAGCAGGATTATCAATTAAAATCTACCCTTATTCCACTATCTAGGCAATGCCCGCATCTTTGAGTCACGTGCCAATGAACTGAGCAATAAATACAATCAGGCCAATGCGGATCGCAAGAAGGCAATTGATGATCTAAACGAGGCATTGAAGGAGCTGGAACGTTTGCGCAAACAACTGGATGAGACACGCAAGTCTCTCGAGCAGGAGACGCTGTCTCGTGTGGATCTTGAGAATAATATACAGAGCTTGCGTGAGGAGCTCTCGCTGAAGGATCAAGTGCACGTTCAAGAGATTAACGAGTCGCGTCGCATACGTCAAACTGAGTACAGTGAAATCGATGGACGCCTCTCGTCCGAATATGAGGCAAAGTTGCAGCAATCTCTGCAAGAACTGCGTAGCCAGTATGAGGAACAAATGCGCAACAATCGCGATGATATTGAGTCTCTGTATGAGGCTAAGATTCGTTCACTGCAGGAAGCCGCTGCCCGTACGCACAATTCGACGCACAAATCCATTGAGGAGCTGCGCAATACGCGCCTGCGCATCGATGGACTCAACTCGAAGATCAACGACCTGGAGTCGACTAATGCTCTGCTGAATGCACGCATTCGTGAGTTGGAACAGCAGCTGGACAACGATCGTGAGCGTCATAGCAACGATATCGCATTGCTCGAGAAGGAGTTGCATCGTTTGCGCGAAGAGATGGCATTGCAGCTGCAGGAGTATCAGGATCTGATGGATATCAAGGTATCGTTGGATCTGGAAATTGCTGCCTACGACAAACTGTTGGTCGGCGAGGAGGCACGTCTGAATATAACGCCAGCCAATACGGCAACTGTCTCGTCGTTCAGTCAATCCTTGCGGAGCACTCGGGCCACACCATCGCGTCGCACTCCCTCGGGTGCAGTGAAACGCAAGCGTGCTATGGTCGATGAGTCGGAAGATCGCAGCGTATCCGATTTCTATGTGTCGGCCAGTGCTAAGGGAAATGTGGAAATCAAAGAGATCGATCCAGAGGGCAAATACGTCAAGATCTACAATAAGGGTAACGAAGAGATTTCAATTGGTGGCTGGCAACTGCAGCGTGTCATCAACGAGGGTGGCCCTGCAACAACATACAAGTTCCATCGTTCGGTTAAAGATCGAACCGAATGCCACCGTTACGGTTTGGTCCTCCGATTCGAGAGCTAACCATGAGCCACCATCAAACATTGTGATGAAGCAACAGAAGTGGATTACGGGCGAGAATACAAAGACGATTCTATTGAATAGCGATGGCGAATCTGTGGCACATTTGGAACGCATCAAGCGTCTCGTCTCGACACATGTCTCCTCCACGCGTCTCAGTCGCCGGCGGAGCATTAGTGCCGTTGATGGCAACGAGCAGCTGTACCATCAGCAGGGTAATCCTCAGCCGACTGATGAGAAATGTGCGATTATGTAATAACCTACAACAATAATAACAAGAAGAAGATGATGAACAACAACCATAATAATACAGCCAGATAAGCAGAAAGCAGCAACTACAACAGATAGAAGTTCTATATCTATATTTTAAGTAAAAAAAACAACAAGATTAATTTATTCACTTGTCAGTATGCCGACGAAGCATTCAAGCAATCCATGTCTTTAAATCTTCCACATGTTTAATATTTAGTTTTCCTCATTTCCTTTTTGTGTTATTAACAACAACAACAACATATGACAAGAAAAAAGTAATTATAATAATACGTGTTCTGAATTCAATGTTAAATTTACAAAAAGATCATAATGTATTCCCCATGCCATAACTACTACTTCCAATCCACCCCGCCCCATCGATAATTTCATATTAAACATAATAAGATTGTAAACTTTATATGGTATATATGTGTGTATGTGTGTGTATAGACCCGATTACCCGGGCCTACCATGCGCGTCTCTCTATATATGCCACATAGACATTACAAGCAGAATCGAGTACAATTGAGAATACCCTACACGCTCAAATGCTTCGAAGATGCCGCTTACGACGGTATTTTCGATGTAGTTGTGTGATATCCTTACCTATCCCTACCCTATCCCACATCCAGTCTATACATAAATATAAATATATATAAAAATATAGTTGTGTAAGCAAGATTAAAAACATACGACGAGCTCATGTTAAACTAAAATAAAACAACAAAAATATCAATAAAAAAATAAAGAAAAACAAAAATACATATATCAATACCCCTACAAATATACCTACATACACTATGTTAAGCAACTTTTTTGTACAAGCAGAGCATAAAAAAATACAATTCTGAAAAAAATCTAAAAACGAGAAAGCACTCATAATTAAGCAAGAGATATTCGGCAATATATTTATATATTTTTAACGAAACGAGTCAAATTATTGGGCGAAACGCTCTACTCTCTCTCTCTTAGTGCTGCTGGTTGGTGCTCAAAAATATTGTTGTTTCTTAATTAAATATTTTTTTGGGTGCTGAACCTGTTTTCCTGAGAAAACAACGACTACAGGGCTCAAACCAGGCGTGGATGTGGCCACGCTGCACATAAAGAAGAAGATAACTAAATGCACTGTATATTTTAAGTATTCTGTTTAACTTCTAAATGAATAAAAGATAAAAACATATATGTTTCATAAAACTGTGTGTGCTAATGTGCCTTGTATAGGGTACAAATTTCACTTTTGTACGTTCTACGTGCGCTGCGTGTGATTTCTATGCTGAGTTATTTTTGGCTTCACTCAAAATGTGCGTGTGTATGCATTTGCTTAGAACTAGACTCAATTCTATGTGAGTCAGTCTGGCAACGCCGAAAAGAGTACACAACAATAAAAAACCACTCAAAACGCGAGTTTTTTCTCCATTTCGACTCAAACTAAGAACATTAAGTTCATTCAACCGCTGCGGTCGCTGCCGCTGCAAGCCTTTTCTGCACCCTTTGTTGTTCTTTTATCGCGGTGGTCATACCACAATTGATACGCTTGTGCGATAAGCTAAATTACAACAGGCTTGAAAAATAAAGCTGTGCGAGATAACGGTGAAGAAAAACAAAAGTATCTCAAGGTTACACAGAATGTGCATTTCGAGCTCTCTTTAGAGCGAGACATAGTAAGAGATAATCGCCGCGAAATATGTATGTGCATAGTATGAAATATTGTAAATACACACACAGACATCCATACCAACGTTTGTGTATGTATGTATGAAGCTATACAACGACATACATAAGTACATGTATATAAATTGGCACCCAAATTGAGGGGGCACCCACAGATTGTCGACAGTGTCGAATGCGAGTCGAACGCTCCAAGTTGAGTGCTCTCGGTGTTTAATTCTCCAGCTGCGATATTCGGTGCGTGCCTTTGTACTTGTTATACCCTTCGACCATTGAAAATGGTCAAAAAAGGGTATACTAACTTTGTGAAATGTATGTAACAGGCATAAGGAGGCGTGGCAGACCCCATAAAGTATATATATTCTTACTCAGGATCACTAGCCGAGTCGATTGAGCCATGTCCGTCTGTCTGTCCGTCTGTCCGTCTGTCCGTCTGTCCGTCTGTCCGTCTGTTTGTTTGAGACAACGGATCTCAGCTATTAAAAAAGCTAGAGACTCCAAATTTGGCATGTAGGTTCCTATATTTCCCAAGCAGACAAAGTTTATTTCAAATGTTTGGTGCCACGCCCACCGCCCCCGCAAATTGGTAATTTGTGATTATTAAGCAAACTATTAAACTTATAAAGTTCTGCTTTGGTATGTGTAAAGCTATATACCATACGAACATATTCTCCAAATTACAATTTGATCGCTCCAATAACACAGAAGTTATTCAAGTCAACGTTTTCGGTACAAACGTACGAGCAGCAGCCTGCGCGCTGCTTTCAGTAGTTGACGCCGACGTCGACGTCACACTTAACGTGCGCCGATGTGTGAGTGTGAGCGAGAAAGCTATATGTAGTAGAAGTATTTGTGCAAAATTTCTGTTTGAAATTATGAGTGTGGCTACACGTTTGTAACGGATTTTAAAAATTGGGAGAAGGGTATCCTACTGTCGGGCGTTCGACTGTAGCCATATCCACTTGTTTTTGTTGTTGCTGTTGCTGCTGCTGTCGTCAAGCATTGCTAAACGTTTCGTTAACATTGAACAGGTAAATGCATAACTTGACGACCGTCAAGTGTTCAAGTGCGTCTAGTGTGTCCCCACTCTAATATTAATTTTATCGAATTGAATAATTGCTTAGCCAGGACGATCTCTAATACTTGCTAACTCAGCAGCCCATAAAAATTACTTAGGTCAATTAATCGAATGACTTCATTCATTCTGCTGCTTATCGCTAGTATCAGAATTCTAAGCGTGATATTGACACATTTAAATACGTCGCTTGTGGTTGTTGTTGATAATATTTATATGGCACATCTAATCAGACCTTATCGACAATCTAATTTTGAATTCCAGTTGAAGAGATGCGATTGATTATCTTAGAAACCAGCGCGTCAGTTGGCAAGTGGGCGGCAAAATATGTAGCGAAACGGATCAATGAGTTCAAACCGGGACCCAATAAGTAAGTATTTATTTTATATACGTATCAAGTATTAATTATATATATTTTCAGTTACTTTGTGCTGGGCTTGCCCACAGGAAGCACTCCGCTTGGCATGTACCGCGAACTGATCGAGTTCTATAAGCAGGGCAAGGTCTCGTTTCGCTATGTAAAGACCTTCAATATGGACGAGTATGTGGGTAAGTGAGTCTGTAGGCTTTATGTGATTGCATTAATTGGAATTAATTTGAATATTCATTCCTCCGTCTTTCTCAGATCTTCCTCGAGATCATCACGAGAGCTATCACTATTTCATGTGGAACAATTTCTTCAAGCACATCGACATTGAGCCCACCAATGTGCATATTCTCGATGGCAATGCCCCAGATCTGGTGGCCGAGTGCAATAAGTTCGAGGAGTTGATCAAGGAGGCTGGAGGCGTTGAACTTTTCATTGGTGGCATCGGTCCCGATGGACATATAGCCTTCAATGAGCCCGGTTCATCATTGGTCTCGCGAACGCGTGTAAAGACCCTGGCACAGGATACACTGGAGGCGAACGCTCGCTTCTTTGACAATGACATGAGTAAAGTGCCCAAACAGGCACTCACAGTGGGCGTCGGCACCGTCATGGACTCCAAGGAAGTGATGATATTGATTACTGGCGCTCACAAGGCGTTTGCACTGTACAAAGCCATCGAGGAGGGTGTCAATCATATGTGGACAGTTAGCGCGTTCCAACAGCATGCCAACACGCTGATGATCTGCGATGAGGATGCGACGCTGGAGTTACGCGTTAAGACCGTGAAATATTTCAAGGTAGCTTCGATCGCTTAGTCGTATCGTATATATTGTATATGGTGTGCTGTTTGATCTCCGCTTCGCCTAGGTGTTGGTCCTGTAGATATCCTTGTAGAATTAACCTCTTTAGCCAATGCTTCAAACCGATAACCTGGGCTAGTCGTATAAACAAAGCAAATTTCGCTAACATAATTTGCCTGATAATTTCACAGGGCATTCTAAGAGACTCACCCGAGACCGCCATGCAGGAAGCATACACAAACTGCACATGTAATGTATAACCGCAAATAGGTTGTGCCCTCTATATACATATATCTGTATAGCATTTAATTCTCTCTCTGTTTGCCAATTTTAGTACTTAATTTGAGTATTTACTTTAAAAACCCATTTTCAGATGGTCAAAGGCAGCGAAAACTGAGCTTAATCAAGAAAATGATATTATTATATAAATTCAAAAACCAAAATTTAAAGACTATATAATGAAAAATTCCAAAGATATTTTTGCTTTTATCTACAAAATATTTTATATAATATCTGTAATATCCCAATTTTTATAAAGAGACCATTATTTTGTTATTTTTTTGTATGTTTATTATTTTTAATAATTTTAAGATAAGATTACAATTGCCGAACTGTTAGGGCAAACAGCTAGAATCAGATATAAGCCTAAAGATTAGGTTGATTGACAGCTTCAAATAATTATTTCAGGATTGAAATATTATAGAGGCTTCGTATTACATGCTATTAAGGAACTTAAACTAAAAATATAAAATTGTTTATGTTTAAATTGATGATGTAAATTATGTGCGAACTGGTTGCTCTATTAATTCTTTTCTTTCTCCCCTCTGCAGAGCCTTATGGATGTGCATTCCAAGTTGATTGAGCAGCAGGAGACGACGTAACCGATGAGGATCATCAACACAACCAATCAGGAACCTTTTGAATTTATCTGTTATGCTTAGTTTTTTGTACGAACTGTGTCTCTTTTGTATGTGATGTGATTGTGTGTAAATTAAAGATGAACTAACAAAAGCTGGAGCTGAAGAGTTGACCCTCCTCGTTGCGTGTGATGAGCTGATACAGTTGACGGGCGTACATGATCGAGCGTACTGACTCCTCCATCATGATGCGATGTTGCTCGACAGCGAGGCGCATCCGCTCGTGCATATAGGCAGCATCCATGCGCTTGGCACGCTCTGTGAGGCTGGTTATAGTGTCGGCGTCCATGTGTGCAATGTGCTCGGCATCTCCCTCGACACGATCGCGTATCTCTGGCTGGGTGATCTTCTGCTCGTCGAGTGCCTCGCGCAGCATCTGATGCAATGTTATCCTACGCACTGGATTCAAGAAACCACGTCGTATGTACTGCCGTCGGATCAAGTGACGCACTGGCTTCAAATGTACCGCCTCAGTGCCGCCCCAGCATGGATTGCGGCGTGTGCGAGCCGGTTTTCGCACCTGCTGAGATTGACGGAACAGTTGTCGCTTGCATCGATTTAGGCTATGCTTCCATGGGCTCAGTCGCTCTGGCTGTGTATACAGATCCACCTGTTGTAGTAACTCCTCCCGGCTGCACTGCACCGTTGCATTGGTATCGAAGTGCAGCTTGTTACCGAAGCCATTGAGGAGATAGACCTGGCGGATGCACTCGTTGAGGAAGCTGCGCTTGGTTGGACTATTGTAGTCGGGCAGATTGTTAAAGATCACATACTCTCGTCGAAAGACCACGACTTCACTGGGATTCCGATAGACTACCAACTGCTGGTCGATCTTCTCGATGGGCGAGTGGTAAACAAACACTTGATGCTCGTTTGGTGTGTCCAGTGGGCGACGGAACATGACAACATCGGAGTCCATGATGATAATTTGTGTGTGTAGATGTTGCTTGTACAATGATAATGATGTGACTAATGCTGCTTTGCAGGATTGTCTTCCGATGTATATAGCGAACAGGTAAGAGATTTTTACCAAGTTAGGTTAGATATCACGATGGTTTTTACAAAAACCGTTAGTTTTAAGAAACTTTTCACAGAGATTTGTATATTACAAATAGTTGCAAATATGCAGATCTACTTAGATGTTACTTGCACGATGACAATGAGATGACTGATGATTGATGTCGAAATGTCAGCCGATTTATATAGTGTGCAGGTAAAGGATTTTTTTTTTGGTTTCTACCTCGTATCCCAACTTACGACAAAATACCCGAATTAGGTCGGGTACTCGAAAGTCATAACTTTTACCTAAGGATCTGAACCGTGTCAGGATAGGTAACAGATGGTCTTGTAAAAATCGTTACTTTTAGGAAACTTAAGTTTTACAATTTGGAAACAACTGGCTTATTGAGTGCAGGTAATAAGCATAAAATAAGAAACGGCAGCTGCAATATTTTTAAATATTTGCAGGCCAATAAAGGCGAGATGCATCTGGGTGAAGGCAGAGCATAGTTAGGAGACTTTTTGGTATGGATATTTTAGAAATTTGTCAGGCGACAAAATAGGTGCATTTGCGGAAAATTACTAAAATTATGAAAACTTAAAGACCTGAACGTTGTATATAATCGCAAGAATTCCATTTCGAAAAGCAAATGTATTTATAATATTGTTTAGTTTTAATCAATCTTATAAATTTCGGTAATAGGAACGTGAAATGAATGAAATCCTATTGTTCTCCGATTTGTATCAAATTTGTACAGCTTTTTCAATAATTAAATTTAATTAAATTAAAATCAATTCTGATGAATTTAATAACGTTTGAAGTCGAGGATATCCTTTTCTTTAGTTCTTGATTTCACAAAAATCTTCTGATACATATATACTTAACTTAATTATCTTGGCGGATGTAAACATTTACTTCTTGCCGGAGAACCTTAGGAAATTTAATTCCATCCTGAACTTTTAAAAATGTCTCAACCTTTTAGAAATATTCAGAAAATAAAGAGCACAATTTGTAGAGAAATATTTGAAGAGAATTATCATAATAATTTGTATTCGATTATTGTATTAAGTATTGTCTGTCATTCTTCGAATAAAATACTAAATATATATTAACAGATTTGAAAAGAAAAGTACAACCATTATGATGTGTAATTATGTCGACGATAGAAACTATTAAATAAATATAATTTCAAACTTATTGACAGAGCAGGCGATTTAAAACGCAAAACTTATTCAGTCTACTAGAGCTGAGCAACAATCCCGTTTGAATCTCTGTAACCGAAGAGTTGCTAATTTTCCAAGTACAGTTGACCTTCTCAGACTGATTGGCAGGTACTAGCTTAAGAGTTTATCTGTAGCATCATAAACGGATAAACCAGGTCGGTTAGGGGCTTTTCTAAGCATTCGTTAATCCGTGCCAGATGTCACGACAAAATAAAAAGGGATAAGTTACCTAAAAGATAAAGCAACCTAACCTAACCTTAAATCTGACAAAACGACTATCTATCATCTACCTGTCTGACCTAGGGGTCAAAGTTAACGATCCCTTTTCGCGTATAAGTTTGACTGCAAATCGTAGAATGCTATCAGAAACAATTGTAACCTCAAACGTGATGGGTAGTGTACTCGATAGCAAAATGTCCTGCGAGAAACCCTTGGCTGTTGTCAATCCAATGCCGCCAAGTGTAAATGAGAATATCAAGACACAAGAGGAGGAGGAAGAGGCGGGGCAGCAGTTGGTCGATGCGGAGGTGGCTGAGGAACAAGATATTAACCGGGCAAATGTCACTTTGCAACTGTTTCAATATCGTCAGCAAATGAGCCTGAAGAATCATCATATTGTCAAATGGGCCACCTCCAAGCTGCTGCTCACCGAGGAGCTGCTCAAGCAGCAACAGAAACAGATCGATAAGCTGCGAGAGGAGCAGGAACAACAAAGACGCTTGGAGAGACGACGACATAGGCGTAAGCAGCCACTACGTTCCATGCCCATCTTGGATGAAACCGATGCACAGTGGGCTGAGCGACAATTGGCCATGTTGGCAGAAGATGACGACACCATCGATAATTATGGCGAGGAGGAGGAGATGGTGCTGAACTACGGTGACGAAAATGACGATGATACCGAGAATCGGGCACCCAATGAGCATCCCCTTTGCAGTGAGCACTCTCATCTGGTTAACTATCGCCTGCAACTGCGCAACACCATCCTTGAGGTGGCACAGGAGAAGCTACGCAGGCGCGAGAAGACCAAGCTGAAACGTCTCAAGCGACGCACACTCATCTCCTCCAAGAAGCCCAGCAAGAAGGACAAATACAAATACATGAATCAGGACAATCAATAAATGACAGCTTTAATTAGTCTAGTTAGTTAGTTAGTCTTAGTTGTAGATTACTTTAATTCTTTCTTTATATGATTATTTTTAATTCGCGATTCAATTTGCCATTTTTAACTGTATTTATTCTTGTTTGTGTCGCAATTAAACTGACGCTTCTTTTGATGATTTAAATTCGAATTCTTTTCCATTTTCCGACTTTTCCAGTTCTTGACCAACTGCCTCTTTGTGCAGCCTCCAATCATCAAACTGGGTTCAATGTTCGCCTCGGTTTTGGCGACGGGTGATTCGGTCATGTCCCTGGACGACCGCGTGACCCTTGTTGCATAATTAAAGTCCTTCACCGTTGGCAGCCCTAATTGACGGACTGCAGCATCCACTGCCATATCCACCCGTTCCCACTTCTGTTCTCATCGATACTTGATGCGAAGAAACGTTTAAAGAGTAAAGAGAGAAATAAAAAATCCCACTTCGAAAAAAAAACTTAAAAAAAAAAGAAAATCAATTTTTTGTTCAGAGACAAAATTTACTGGACTCTTTACAAATAGATTATAAAGATTAATTTCTTAAAGCTTCACTTCATCCTCTGTTTCATATGATTTAAACATTTCCGTTATGCAATCCACTGAATTTGTCACACTCCCAAAAAAAACTCCCTTTAATGCGAATTCTATTAGGGGTAGCTGCTGTCTTCTTTCATATATGAAATAAAATATTTTAATACCCTTCGACCATTGAAAATGGTCAAAAAGGGGTATACTAACTTTGTGCAAAATGTATGCATAAGGAGGCATAAAGTATAGGTATATATTCTTGCTCAGGATCACTAGCCGAGTCGATTGAGACATGTCCGTCTGTCTGTTTGAGACAACAGATCTCAGCTATTAAAAAAGCTAGAGACACCAAATTTGGTATGGAGGTTCCTATATATAATATATAGAGGTTATACATTTGTAACAGATTTAGAAATTTGGGAGAAGGGTATCTTACTGTCGAGCGCTCGACAACTTGTTTTTTTTTTATAGAACACACGTATTTAATTAAATCGCAAATACTTGGCGCTTCCGTCTGCACGGCAATTAAGAAACACACACACATGCGTGCTTCAGGTCTTGGGATCTGGGGGTCTCTCTTCCAGTCCAAGTATAATACATACTATAAGTAGCAATTCCCCCGCGCGCTCATTGTGTATGTGGTGTGGTACCCCATACCAGTTGTCACTTGTGCGGCATGTGTGACATCTTTTGTTGTTATCATACCCTGTAAGCACTGAATGTAGGTAACAGCGGGTATTTCAACTATGCAATCCTATACTATAAGCTAGATCTCGGCAAACAACTGAGTTAGAGTTATGAAACTTGGTATGCTGATAATTGAAATCTTGCTGAGTATTAGGAATCTTTCTTTTTATACCTATTCTTTTTGAAAGTGGTCAAAAAAGGGTATACTAACTTTGTGCAACAGATAGACGGACGGACATGGCTATATCGACTCGGCTGTTGATACTGATCAAGAATATATTATATATACTTTATGGGGTCGGAGATGTCTCCTTCTTCGTGTTACATACATTTTCGATCTACTCTATGAGTAGCGGGTATAATCCTAGGGTATCTGCGAGTAAAGCGCCCACTTGTTGCTCTGATTGGTTGCTTGGACGCCATGTAGTACTGGCATTGTTTTTGGCTGGCTCTCATAACGGGCGACTGCTCTGTACATGTCACCATTTCATTTGATGCAGCAAGGAATTCAAAATTACCAAGGGGTGCCCCCTCCATTCCAACCGAGCTGGAGAGCTTGTTATGCAAGTTGAAAGGGAATTTGTGTCAGGCACCAGCAACGGCACCGGCTCCGGCACCGGCTCTGGCGACTGTCTGCGAATGCGAGAGCGAGTGCGTGAGCCCAGATCAGGAGCAGAGCAGAGCAGGAGTTGCAATTGTAATTGGAGTAGCAGTGCGCAGGCAGTAGGAGCAATTGGAGCGGCGCCCCGGGAGTAAGGCTCGTCCAGTGGCGAAAATAATTATAATTATTTAATTAAAAACATTTTTCGCTTCCCACAAATTCGCAATGCGCGCGATAATTGCTGCGCCCGTTTTCTAATTGCGTATTTCGCACATGTTTCTGGGACAAGTTCAAAGGATGCCAAGGAGTACCTCATAATGTTGGGGAACCTGTGCGTTCCCCCCCTTTGACGAAGTATGACCTGAAATAAATTTAATTCAAATATTTTCATTTTTTTTCAAGAATTTTTGAATTGCAGGTAATTTATTTGGGCAATATTTAAAAATTTTAAAAATAAATAAATAAGTCTTAAAGTATAAATTATTTTTTTTTTAAGAATTTTTGAGTTGTCAGATAATTTATTTGGGCACTATTAGAATAATATTAGGTGGATATGTGGATTTTAAAAATAAATAAATAAGTCTTAAAATATAAAGTATTTTTTATTTTAAGAATTTTTGAGTTGTCAGATAATTTATTTGGGCAATATTAGAATAATATTAAGTGGATAGGTGGAAAAATAAATAACTAAGAATATTACAGTTAATTTACAATTCGATTTCAATAAGGCTGTCTGAGAAACTTGGTTACTAAACTAAGTAACCCTTGTAAGCGTTTCGAGATATCCAAGTAGGCCGTGCTCATAAAATGATTAATCGGCAAATAGAGCTCTGTGAGTACTAGCGAAACAATTTCATTTAGTTTTTGAGTCTCACAAAATTAACACGTTTTCTGTTTCCGTTTCCGAATTTCTATATATATAATCACAATATATATATATATCTAAATACATATATTCTTAAAAATAAAATTAAAATTTTGAGAAAAAATCTATATATACGTACACACACAATCGCACATCCGTCATATCTGTTCCCTGTTTTGGGTTCATTTCCTGTGAGTGACCTGTGTGGCTAAAACAAAAAGGATTCCAAAAAGTATAAAGAAAACGAGTCATTTATCGATAAAAGAAAGAAGAGACACAGAGAGAGAGAATAAGTAAAAATGAGCGAGGAGAAGAACTACGTATGCCACAAGTGCAAGGAGGCCATCACCAAGCGCGTTATCACTGCCCTTGGCAAAACCTGGCATCCGGAGCATTTCCTGTGCCTCCATTGCAATGAGCAGATCGCGGATTCGACCTTTAACATACATAATGGCGAACCGGTCTGCAGCAAATGCTTCAAGGAGCGCTACACAAGCACCTGTGCCGGCTGCAAGAAGCCCATCTTGGAGCGTACCATCTTGGCCCTTGGCACCAACTGGCATGAGGATTGCTTTGTCTGCGATGGTGCCTGCAAGAAGCCCCTAGCGAATCGCGCATTCTATGAGCGCGAAGGCAAGGTCTATTGCAAGCAGGATTTCGAGGACATGTTCGCCTGCCGTTGTGCCAAGTGCGAGAAGCCCATAACCGATAGCGCCGTTGTGGCCCTCAATGCCAAATGGCATCGCGATTGTTTCTGTTGCAATCGATGCGAGAATCCCATCACCTCGTCAACCTTCACCATTGAGGGCGATAAGCCAGTCTGTCCAGCTTGCACCTAAACACACACACATCGCCCGACATCCCTCCCACCTCCCACCTCCCCCCACCCAACGACCAATCAAAATATTTTTTTTTTTTATAATAATATGAGGTTCGTTTTTGACTGTTCCTACATTTATAGCTTGTAATGAAATGTGCTAATATTGCCCCGAACATTGGAATTATAAATGTAAATGCAACCACAATCTGAGGCTCAATAAACTTATCATGTGACAAATCCATTTAAAGGATTTTATTTATTGATTATAAAATTGGGAAAGTATATCAATTAATCGGGAAATTCCTTAAGAACTAAGAAATATCTCGAAATATGTAAGTATATTATAATATCTGATTGGGATTTATTTTTATTTTTTTTTATTTATTTATTTAACGTCAACTAAGCCAGTTGACTTGAAATTAAAATTTGATTTTAAATTAAAATTAAATAAAATTAAGATTAAAAATTGAATTGCGTAAATTGAAGAAAAAAAATATTTAAAATTAATTTAGATTATAAATTTTTAAATTAAGGCTGGGAAATATAAAATAAGAATTAAAAATTAAGATTGATTGAAGAATAGGTTAACACTCTTTATATGCTACACAGAACAGACTATGGCTTATCTTCTCGTCTCTGGCACTTGGAAATCCCAAGATTTTCGGAATCAAAGATAATGAAGTGCCTAAACTTAATCCGAGTGAGTTTTTCGTCTATGATTGTTTGCCAAACAAGATGGTTTTCACAATAGATAAGCAACCCTTGCCCAAGGTACGAGCACACACACACACACACACAGACACACATGCTCTTTATTTGTCTATTAACCGTTTAAGATGCACACACGAGCACGGGCGGGATGAGATCATGTTTCCACTCGCGAGAGGGAACGAGAGAAAGTCAGTGAATGAGAGAAAGGGAGAGAGGGAAGGGGAGGGGAACGGGGCTGCAGTGTGGCACACAATCAAGTTGATTATCTCATGCTATCAGTGCGCACAGTGCTAAGGATTGCCCATGCTGATAAGCAAACAGAGTACGCGGATGTGGATGTGGATGCGGAGACCACGGTCATCATGCAGGGAGGCGGAGGCAGAGGTGGAGGTCTCGGGGTAGTACAACGGGGATGGAAATTGGTCTGCATAAAGCACACGAAGCACACAAAGCGTCACGAGCCGAGCAGAAACGAGGAAAAAGTTTCGGCTGATTCGGCGTGTGTTTTCAGCTGCGCTGCCATTGCCGGTTTCAGTTTCATTGGGAAAACGCAGCGCATGGAAAGCGGTTCCAACTTGCTCTGGCGCTGCCTCTGTTAACGTGGTTAGTTTAAATCGTGACGCCGCCGCCACAATTTTCCGACTTGATTTTCCGACTTGTGCAACGCGCTAATTAATACAAAATAAAAAGAAATAAAAGACATAACATAAATATCGAAAATAAATGTGCAAAATATTGAGCAAATCATGTCCAAGCTGTGGCTTTGCTGCAAGTGAATACTGAATACTATTCACCTGGTATTCACATGCTGCAGCTGCAGCTCGTAAATAAAATCGGAGAACATGGCACAAGCAACATAATTTATTGCCAATTCGTGGATATATCGTGCTGATAAGAGCAACAATAAAAAAAGAGATAACAGGAACTGCAAGATCATTTAATTAAAGTTATTGTGGGGACCTGTACAGTGCTGGAAAAACAAGTTGGAAATATTTCACGAAAATTTGTAACGTTAGAACCGGTCAAATTCTTACTTCTCTACAGAAAGTAGACCTATAACTCATAGTTCTAAAATAATATAATACAAATTTCAAAAAAATAAGTAAGAAATCCTGCAGAAACTTAAATTTAAATTGTCAATATAATTTAAAAATGCTATAAGAAATTAAAAAAAGAAAATAAAAAATAAACTGTGTCGGCATTTTAAAACATTCTGTCATAATGTTCTAGTCACATAAAAATACCAACTTTAAAGACTATTTTTTTTTATAATCCAAAGTTTATTTGTTTACCATAGAGTTTGACTGCAACCTCGACAAAAAAAAAACATATGTAGTCGATTAATTTAAGCTCATGTCTTGGCTCAAAGATTAATCAGTCTCATATTAAGCTGTCGTTTAAGTGATCGTGAAGGAGATAAAGCACGTCATAATTGAATGGACTTGTAAAGTTATTTTTAATCACACTCGCTCAGAGACTGTTAAAGTCAATGTTAGTATTTGTCAATCACTGTGAATGAGCTTCTAATGAGCTGCCGTACCAAATACATACATCACACATTTTGTATGCATATGTGTAGCTATATATGTATGTGTATATATATGTATGAGCAAATAGTTCAACTGAATAATCACTAGTTGACGCTTTGACGATTGATTAATGACTTCGCATTCGGTTAATAATTCATCTTGGCCAATTTGCATATTGCAAATGTACTTTGCAAATGTTATAACAAATTGCGCTCTGAAAGTGCTCCAGACTAACTAAAGAATGATAATCTTGTATCCAATGTGTAGAACATATGTATATATAAGCAGATTTTGCTACAATTCAGGTATAACGCATACGCCGCCGCTTTATTTGAAAATATTCCAAATTTCCTAAACCTTTTTTCGTGGAAACAAGTAGAAAGAGAGCCTGAAAAGGTTTTTTTTTGTGGCTGACTGACTAGATCATACCCTGTAGCGCTTTTTAGTTATTTGAGTGGAAGGAACTGTATAACAACGGAATATATAGTTCTTATAATTAATTTTTATTTTTATTTTTCTTAGGTTTAAGTTTTTATTATATAAAACACTTCTAGATATAACAAAAAACTTTTCTGGCATCTTTATTATTTCTTAAATTTCATTGTCTTCAAATGTGTTTTTATACCCTTGCAGAGGGTATATTAATTTTAGCCAGAAGTTTGTAACGCACCTTAGGAGACATCTCCGACCCTATAAAGTATATATATTCTGAATCAGCATCAACAGAGGAGTCGAAAAATCGATTGCCGTCTTTCCGTCCGTCCGTCTGGTGCAACGCAAACTAGTCTCTCAGTTTTTGAGCTATTTTCATGAAACTTTGCTCACAATTCTTATTTCTGTACTGTTATAATTGTTCAATAAATACCACATCCAAATATAAGTTTGGTTATTCCATGTACTATTATAATTGTTCAATAAATACCACAGAAACCAGCAGTAATCCAAATATATTTTATATTTTGTTTAACTGCAAGGTTATGAAACCTTGGTAGCCTTGCGCTCTTGTTTTAATTTGATTTATTTGATGATTTAAATATCTAAATAGTCCTGCAAAAATCTTGAATATTTAATTTTTAAATATATTAAATATCATTCAAATCTTATTTTATTATTATATTTTATATGTTATATGTAGCTCATCAAACTGACCCATTTGTACATACAGGGTATATGCACAGTACAACCCCTGATCCCACACACAGTTATCCAAAAACCTAACAATTGTTTTGGCGATAGAAGCGAAGCCGACGTCGACGATGACGACGACGACGGCGGCGGCAGGCAGCGAATTCTCCGAAGTGCCAAGTTCACGCAACTTCGATGTCGGCGCAGTTGTTCTTTAACTTTTGCCAGCGACGGTCGCGTTCGGATGATAAATAGACGATTGCCCCATGCGGGGACCGGCAGCAGCAGCAGCAGGCAGGACGCACCTTAAAAACTATCAGCGCGAAAAGTGTACGAAAAACAAAGCCAGAGTCGAAGTCGAAGCCGAAGCCGATGCTGCAACTGCAATTGAAGCTCAGCTTAACCTTTTGTGGGGAAAAAAAAAAAACAAAATTGCAAACAAGTGGCAACAGTTGCAGTTGCAGTCGAAGTTGCAGTTGCTGCCGGAGTTGAAGTCCACTTGGCCCATTGGCAAGTGGCTTTTCGCTTTTGGTTTTTGGCTTTTAGCTCTTTGCCAGCTTGGGAAGTTGGCTTTGTGTCGGTCTCAGTGTGTCAACTGGCGTGTGTGACGCTGCTGCTGAATCCGCAAGTGGCCTCAGGTAGCAGCTGAAGCGGCAGTCTATCTGCCTCTCTGTCTGCCCCTCTGTCTGTCTGTCTGCCCCTCTGTCTGTCTGTCTGTCTGCCCGTCTGTCATTCAGTTAGTTAGACAGTTAGCATACAAATTTGCTTATCATGTTTGAGTTTGGTTTTTGTGCCTTTTGGAGTCTCTTTTTTTTCACACCTGCTTTGAATGGAGTCGCTCGCTCCAACTCCAGGCAAGACACTTCAATGCGAAACTCGTGATGACACGAGGCAAACTATTTCACTATCTCGCTCCATAGCTGTCAAGTCGTACTCGCTGCGTGCTCGTACTCTATAGTATCTCGAGGAAGATCTTTGTGACTATCCACGTTTCCAATTTGGAAAACAATTAAAAATTAAAGCCAAAATTTAGGGTTGTTGTTGCTGTTAAATGAGTTGGCAAAACGATCGTTCAGGGGCTTGGCACAAATCCGCAATAAATGCCACAAAAACAACTGTCAAATCGTTTTCCAAAAATAGCCATAAGCCAGTCGAGGAAGCCAGTACTTATTCCATACAAATATCGTACATATATCTAGAGCACTGAAAGAAATACAAAAAAAAAATATATATAAATAAATATAATAATAAATTAATAAGAAATTCCGAGCTTATTTTCAATTGCAATAATCATGAATTCTACGCAAAGTCCCTTGAGCTCGGTGGAACTTGGAAATTTGTTGATAAATTGTTAAGTGTGGCAAAGGCGGGGTGAAACCGGGTAGACCGGGTCGCTCTATCAATAGGAAAATTAATAACAGCAACGTCGCGTCGTTCTGTAACTCTTTGCCCCATTCTATTAATAATATTAATAATATCTAAAGTTTTTTTTGTTTATCGCACAAATTGATAAATAGTTTTTGTTTTTCGTTTCGCTCTGTGCAGAAAAGAGACGGCACAACACGGTCAATGTAAAGAAGTGCGTGGTAAAGTGTGAGACGCGAAAATAGAGAAACGAAAAGAGAAGATAATTGTCAAGTGAATTAACAATTGCAATTAAAAGCGGCGGAAACAGTTTGCCGAGTGGCGGCGCGGCAAATACGACGCCAGACACAAATACGCCGAAACACAAACTACAACAACAATAAGAAGAAGAACGGAAAAGAAACAAAAACAATAACAAAACAACAGCAACAACAACAACAGCAGCAGCAGCTGATAAGAGAAGCAGCAGCAGACAAGCAGAGCCTCTTGTGGCGGCAGCGCAGCAGCTAAGATGGCGCACAGTCCCGTTATTGTGGCGGCCATTATTATTATTGTTGCACTCGCTGTGCAGCTGCCCAACATTGCGGGTGAGTAGAGGAGAGAGAGAGAGAGGGAGAGAGAGAGAGTGTGTGTTTGTCGTAATTGGAAAAACCAACTAGCACAAATTGTTTGATCATCCGCATGCAAATGCAAACAATTAGCAAAAGAGGGAGATAACAGTAGAGTGCAAGAAAGATATCATTTAGTAGATAAGAGACAATGCCAATCGATGGAAAACTGCGATGCTCGTTGGGAATTCCAAGCACAGCATAACCTTTAAAATGCGCCTCGGCTATCGATCAACTAGCGAGGCAGGTCGAGGTTAGGAGACGAGAATGCTTGCAGCTCACGTACTGCGGCTATTGTGGGGTTAGGGAGAAAGAGCATGAGAATAACTGTGGAAGCAAGAGAGAGCAAAACAGTGCAGAAAAGGAAAGGGTTTAAAAGAAAACAACATAGAAAGGCTACAGTCCCGAAATCCGTTACAAACGTGTAACTTCTACATATGGCTTACTCGCTCTTAAAAACTTGCGATTTAAAATTTAAAAACAATTTTTTTTTTTATATCATAGGGGGGACCATTACCTAAATTTCCAAAATTTCGTAAATTTTCAAAAGAGACAATTTGTCCATTTTTAAATGTAGAATCACTCAGGTGGTAAAAACATAAACAAAATGTTATTCCGCGTGAAAATCGTGTGATTTTTAAAAAAGTTACGATCGGTGGAAAATGAGAGTACCAGGCCTGTTGAGTTTGTTACATGTCTAATTTTTATACTACTTTGACATGATTTTTGGGCCAAAATTAAGTATCGTTTAAAATCTATTTAAATAATCGTTTATAACTAATTTTGACCTCCGCAATCGATTAAGTCTAAAAACGCGCGATTTAAAATTAAAAAAAAATTTTTGTTGTTGAAAAATTATAGGGGGGACCCTTACCTACATTTCCAAAATATCGAAAAATTTCAAAAAATCATTTTGCTTTTATTTAAATATAGAATCACTCAGGTTGTTAAAACTTAAACAAAATGTCATTCCGCGTGAAAATCGATTGATTTTTAAGAAAGTTACGCTCCATGTAAAATGAAGGTCCAAGGCCTATTGAGGGCGTTACATGTCTAATTTTTTGACCATTTCGACATGATTTTTGGGCCAAAATTAAGTATCGTTTAAAATCGATTTAAACAATTGTTTAGTACTAATTTTGACCACCGCAATCGATTAAAATTAAAAACTCGCGATTTAAAATTTATAAAAAAATAAATGTGAAAATTCATAGGGGGGACCCTTACCTACATTACCAAAAAATCGAAAAATTTCAAAAAATCCATTTTGATATTTTTTAAATGAAGAATCACACAGGTTGTAAAAACATAAAGAAAATGTCATTCCGCGTGAAAATCGTTTGATTTTTAAGAAAGTTACGATGGGTGTAAATTGAGGGTACCATGCTTGTTGGGGGTGTTACATGTCTAATTTTTGGACTACTTTAAAATGATTTTTGGGCCAAAATTAAGTATTGTTCAAAGTAGATTTTAACAATTTTTTAGTAATAATATTGACCTTCGCACATTATAAAAGCTAAGACAGAAAGAGAGAGAGAGAGACCACTGTCTTTATATAAGACTATAAAGATTGAAAAAAAGAGAGACAATAGTACAAGTTAAATAAAGCCTCAAGTGCGATCGCATCAATTGATCTACAATCGTTTTATTACCCATTAAAAGACCATGAACGCGTGTAGTATATGTGCCTGATCGAGACCTGCTGAAGTACCTCACACATCCCCCCTCCCCCCAATACACACACACAACTATAACCAACCGCAGAAGAACCTCAAGCTCCAATGCTGAGGGGTCTTCGGTAAACAGACGATCATAAAACTCAATTACACTAATTTGCATCGCACGACACGTACGTAGCGTGGGAATGCAGTGATAGAATAAAGAGATAGAGAGAGGGAGAGAGAGGGAGAGAGAGAGAGAGAGAAACGTAGACCCTTCTCTGTAGACTCCACAGAGTCGGTGGTTCTTTTATGTGTGCGGTGGCTCACCTAATGAAGGCTCCAACGATTTTATTGGGCCTCGCTACAGGTGCCAACTGTGCCGACATACGTAAGCGATATGCCGGCACTTACTTACCATGCGCAAGGTAGGGTAGGGTACCCCGGCTCCACCCCGCACCCGCAGTCCAGCTGACAGTGTGCGTGGCACACCCAAAATTATTTCACCTCGCAGACATATCAAATTTTTTTTTTGTGTTGTGCTACCGCGGGGGTTGCATCAGCAGCAGCGACACAACGTGGACAGCCTGACCTCACCCCGCCCCCTGCTCTCAATCTCCCTCCTCTCTCTCTCTCTCGCTCACGCTGTTTGCGCTTCACCAAGTTGAACGCACTTTGTTCGCCCTGCCGGCTTCGTCCGCATCGTCAGTTGACCCCCGAGCAAAGGTGTCGAAACAGGCAGGAGGCACCGCTGGCGACAGCTGCTCCGCAAAACCAGAACAGATCATAAAATCAATCGATGTGCCATCAATTAAGCCAATAGGTGAAACTTGATGGACTGCTGTATACCCTACACTCAATCCTACCCAATAATTACTCAAAACTCTAGAGACATGTGTGCATAGATCAGCCAGACAGATCTGATATATAACATATATTACCTTATAGCTGCCAGCTTGAGATCTGAGCAGGCAATAAATTACGGACTCCGAGTTTGCTATGAGTCGCACCCAGAAATGTCGCATAATAAATGCAGCCAATTTAAATGAGTTTCGATTCGCTTTATAAGAAAAATTTTTTTTTCCTTTTTTTTTAATTTCCATATAGACGAAGTCATAGCCAAAAGTATACCCCCGTTTAGAGACTATTAAAGTAGTTGTCTATCTGTCTTGCTACAGGGTATCTGCAAGTCAATTACTCACAAGTTGCCTTGCAGCTGTTACAGTGCTCGCCACATGACTAGCTACACTTACCTGTAAATAATTACCCCGCTCTGCACACGATTTAAACTAATTGTAGGCTCTGTTAATTAATCGCAGTTAGCATAAAAAAAAAAAAAAAAAAAAACTCTTAAGCCGACGTTGACTTTGACAAATGTGCACGGCGCCATGTTGACAGTTGAGAGAACGAACAATTAGAGAGCTCCGCCATCGATCACCTCTAGTGGGTATCTATGTAAATAGGGGCTGAGTATCAGTGAATACTTAGAGTACTCACAAGCTGAATACAGTAAAGTAATGCAAATAAATAGAGGCTCATTTCAAGCTGATACTATATGCAAACTATTATTGAGATTGCATTATAATCGATCATCTGCTGCCAAAGTGCTTGCAGCTTATTTGTCAGACAGACAAAGCCAAAAGGGAAACCGGCAGGAAGCGCACAGGAAACAAGCCAAGCAAATTGGCGACACGCAAGCGTAGATATATAAGGATATAGACTATATATATATATAGTGAAAGTGCAAGCGGAATCTCTGATAAAATGTTGCAAACTGAAGACAATAAGCAAAAGTTGCCAAGCCAAACACACGCAAGTTGTTTTGCTGCGGCGCACGGGTCGTATGAGTAATGAGAAAACACAAGGAACATAACAGCACACACACACACACACACACACACACACAGAGAACTGTGACAAAGATAAAGTTTTCATTACACAGTGAAGCAGACAGGAAAAAAAAAAACCAAAAAAATAACGACAAATAAAAACTAATGTCGGATGCTGGCATCCCCTACCCCTCCCTCCCCCCTCCCTACCAAAGAAATGTGACTCACAAAAAAAAGGACAATGCACTGAGAGAAAACACATAAGGGCAGCAGGGGAGGGAGGAAGGGAAGGGACTGTAAACAGAGCAGAGAGCAAACAGCGGTCGACCTAATTCGATGCAAAGTCAATTAATTCGAGGCAGATTAATTAGTTAAGTCGAAACTAGTCGGGCCGCACCTCAACGACAACAACAATGACAACAGTTTTCAGTTTCCGTTGCCCCCTCCCCTCCCTCTTCCCGCCACAACCCCTCTTTACTGCCAGCCAAGTTCAGGTACGACATCAGACATGTTGTTGTCTGTGCTCCGGTGTCATTAGGGCGTCCAATCACCCCGAAAAAGAAAACTCGTCCAGTTGAGTTTTTAATGCGCCATTTGCCGCCCCTTTTTAATTGTTCCCTCAGATAGTTCCTGCTACAGTGTGGTTTATTTTTTAACGTTTGTTTACTTAGCCAAACACCTCCCCAGACATTGAACTCGCCCACTTGGTTGCACCTTCTTGCCCTCCCGGGTGCAATGGGATTCGAAAGAGACAAGTTCAAGTTGCTCTTGCTGAGTGTTTACTGTAATCGCGTTGGCTTTAAGTCTTCTCAGGCGATAAGCTGGAAGTCAGAGAGTTTTGACTTGTAATTCCCCATGGATAGGACGAGCAATTAAAAGCGGAATTCGAGATTAGAAATTGTTTAAGCTTTTCAAAACTAAAGCAATTAGAATTATCTGAAGAATTTAACCTTTAACTTAAGCTTCAGGAAACTCAGGCTATAATCAAATTGTCAACAATTGTCCTCACTTTTTTCTACCTCCACCAACCACTTGAGGCATTATGTATATAGCGGGGTAAACCTTCGCTAATTGGATGCCTAAAACGCCTGCTAACCAAATAGCTGTCATAATTATGTCCTGAGTAGAACTGAGTAACTATATACGAGTATGTGGTAAATCTTCACGAAGATGTGAGAAGTTTATAAATACATATACTCACTGAATACGCGCTCTGAGTACTCTATGAATATGAAAGCATTCATTACAATTGCCGACGTGCAGGCATGCGAAAAATGTTGATAAAATATGTAGATGATAAGTCCTCCCCCTTTGTCGAAGACTACTCACAGACACGCATTTATAATGACATTTTAAATGCTTTCGGGGAAGGTCCTACATACTGCTCTGGTATAATAATAGCGTCGTATGGCATGCGTGGTGCGTGTCCTTGGCGCCCCCTTTTAAAGGCAATACAGGAAGAAAGTCCTGAGGGTCCCTGGATCCACCCACGAAAAATTAATTCTGTCAGCGTTTTTTTTTTACTATATTATGCGTGTGTGAATGGGAAGTTGGAGCAGGCAAATCTGTAGGGGCATTACGTGAATGCGAGACGTCAAACGAGTTGGGAATAAGCCGGCGCCAGAAAGAGGGATAGAAGGAGTGAGAGAAAAGAAGAAGGAGCTGTTTATCCTCTACTTCAAAGCGTTGGCACATGATGAAGTGTTAAGTCCTTGACTTAGCTGCTAAATGGTTCTAAGGACAGTTGAAAATATATCAGAGAATTGGGTTAAATCAATATACTATAAATTGACTGCAAATCACGGAGAGTTAAAATGAGAGACTTCTTTCTCTATAATATTAAATGAGAGACTTCTTTCTCTATAATACTTTATAAAGTAAAGAATAATTTTACCTGAAAATTCTGTGAAGATAATACAAAGGTAATACAAAAGGTTCTTCTAGAAAATTCGGCATAGATAATACCGCTTTTTGCTTCTCTAAAATTTCTCAGCTCTTTAATTAATACACACATCATTTATTCCCCAAAATAAAGTACCCCCACTTACCTTTTATTACCATATTGTTTAAGTAAATCGATTTTTGTTTATTGTGTGTAATTTCGTTATAAATTAAACGATCCGCCCCACACTGATTTGACCCGAGGTATACCCAAATTGGAAACCCTTCCATCCATTTATTCGGCAATTAATTCCTCTTTAACCCCACACGATGTGGTCTGGAAAAAACATTTGTTACCAATTATGCAGGGAATTGTAGTTTTCCGGGGAAAAAGTGTTTACATTGTGACACCTCCCCCTTCCTCTTCTACGCTTTCCCGTTTAGTTCTCTTATCACAAAATCAATATACGATGACGCGAACACTTCAGCAAGGAGTAAGGGGCGGGGTAGAGGGGGTTGGTTAGTTGTGTGTGGGCTGTGGGCTATCGATAAGCCATATGCTAATAACTAATATCTGTATTATATTTATTTATGCCACGAGGCAACATGAAAGCCATCATTAGGCCAGGGGAAAAAAAAATCTTATCAAATTACGCATACGCCGCATTGTACGTGGGATTTAAATCCGTTGGGCAAATTGAGGTCAGTGCGAGCTTATTAAACGACATTCATTCAGTATTTTATTAGTTTTGATGAGGATGATGAGGGTAAATAGATGGATGAATTCATAGTGGGGTGGCAGAGCAAATAGGGGTGGCAGAGGCGTAGAAGTAAACACTTCACTCTGCCACTTCTGCACGTCCCCCTTCAATCCTTATTTGACCATTTTCCTTTTTGCAGCCCTTGATGTTTATTTTCCCACCACATCGGTGCGCTTCAAGCTGCCCATTAACGAGGAGTCGGAGAGCATCTTCTCGAAAATCCCATTGGCCCAATTCCAAGTGCTGCGCTTGGACAACAATCAGCCTGCATTGGATCACATCTACAGCCTGGAGGAGAATCATTTGCTGCGCATGAATATCACCTCCGGCGAGGTCTTTATGCGCACCGATTACCACGAGATCAATGGGAGTGTGAAGTACGTGTTGACCGCATTTCCACGTGATGCAGACGCTGACAGTGAGCCCACGGAATTGCTGCAGCAGGTGGCGCATCTGACGCTGGAGGTGATCCCTCAGTCGACGGCGGATTACTGTGCCGAATTGGAGCACATTTGTTTCTGGAGTGGCGCACACTATACCATCGCGGAGTCGACTAGTCCAGCTGCATTTCAGCCCATACTCATTGGTGCCCTCAATTCGCGTGCCGCCAAATATCTCTGCCCCCACAGATCTGTGGAGTATGCACTGAAAGCGGGCTCAGCACATTTTGCACTCAAACAGAATCGTTTGTACACCCGCCAACCCTTGGATCATGATGAGCTCAATGGACTCTTTGCCCAGGCCGGCCAATTGCAGACCACCATCAGCTGCACCGTGCGTTTGTCTGGCCAGGAGCAGCGTCAATTCTTGCGCAGCTATAACGTCACCTTGCTGGATCGCAATGACAATGGGCCGCGTCTTCAGGAGCGACAGCCACACTTTAACTTTCACCTGGAGCAACCCTACTTCAAGACGGTAAGTTGCCGCCCCTTTGCGCCCCCCCGTTCCTTGTAGCAGCTGCTCCAGACCGGCCAGACATTTGGTCGTCTGGCGAGTGTCTACTGGGTGCGGGCTTATTGAATTCGCTCATGATAAACGCCCGCGGGACACGCAAAGCAAAGCGGGCTACGCTTCGACAACACTGCGCTACAAAATTCAGGATGTGCTTTACTAAATGAGAATATATAGTAAGATGAAAGTAAGGATAGGAAGCTCTTAGGGCATCATTTCAGAGCAAGTTTGAGACCTTTTGTTGCTCTTAACTTTTTTAATCTTTTTAATATTGATGTTCATACAAACAGATTAGTCTGAGCTTGTTGTTTAAGTATATATAATATATTGCTGCGACAGGAATAAATTATATAGGAAATAAATTGTAATATTATCTTACCTTATGGAATAAAAATATATAGTAAGGATAGGAAGCTCTTAGAGCATCATTTTGAAGCAAGTTGGAGAGCTTTTGTTGCTCCTAACTTTTTTAATCTCTTTTATATTGATGTTCATACAAACAAACTGAGCTGAGCTTGTTGCTTAAGAATATATCACATTTTTCTTATATAGGAAATAAATGATAACTTTCTCTTAGCTTATGAGATAAAAATCGAAATTTCAGTAAAGTCAGTCTCACCCAGAAAAGTTTTCCATGCTGTGCAGTGTTCCCTGAGCATTATCTGCATCGGAAAGAGCATTTGGCTTCGCCTCCGCCTTCGCTTTTGCCATTTCCGCTCGTCATTAAAAAAACGCGTAACATTTTGATGAAGTTTAACGATTTTTGGGGCACAATGGAATCCAAGTGGGAGTCCAAGTTGAAGTCGCCACTTAAAGTTGCAGCTTTAATTTAGTGCAGGACACAGGACTTGGAAATTATGTTGTCATGTTTCGCGCCAAGCCTATTCCCGCAAGGAGTCGGCAGAAACTATGTCATTTAGTTGCAGGGTAATTGCGCTACATGCTCGAACAATGAGTGTGTGAGGAATATGAGTACCCGATGAGTATTCCATGAGGCAATTACAATTTGTTGCGGGTAATTCGTATTTAAATTAAGTATACGCCGCACTCTACAATTATTCGGCATGTAATGTCACCAAATGGGGGAGGAGGAGGTTAAACAATGCAGGAAGGTGTGTGTTAGTTCCATGTCTGTTTTAGGAGCTGTTAATAAAATCATATCATCCATCAGGCATCATAAAGACGTACCCTAATATGTGTGCTCTATTTATAATAGAAAATTATATCTTGCTGCAGAGTTAGGATTAAAGAGGATTTTAAAAGGTTTTCTATCTTTGATCTCTGGATATGCTTGCAGGTTTACAGTTTTTTCCAGCTCAGATCAATCCTCCAAGAGTTGGATAAGCTCATCAGTAGCAAGCCCTAATTAAACCCTTTAGTTAACCCCTTTCTTAGTATTTAATTTTCAAAAAAAAAAAAAAAAAAAAAAAAAAACTGTCCTCATTCCATACCTTATCTCTGGACTCAAGGGTGTCGTCAGAGCACAAGAAATTTACACTAATGTCAGCTCCCGCGAGTGTTGCCACCCGCTGACCTTGTGTGTGCTAATTATACCCACCCACCCCCTCCCTCCTCCTCCCACACACACCACGCGCAGCATTTGGCAAGGCGCAGCCCCTTGGAGAGCTACACTGCAATTTGTGCTGGAGGTCAGCAGCAGCGCTGGGAGCGGCGGTCCACGTTGCTACTAATTAACGTGGGTCAGTTAATGAGAGAGAATTCTACTACATTGCAGGACGATCCTGTGGGCGAGAATATCATCTATGTGGACAAGGATACATTGGCTGCGAATGCGCATCTTAACTATGCCATACTGCAAGATGAACTGGAGCTACTGCGTCCCGATTGTCATGCCTACGAGGCGGATCACACGGGCAGGCCGCATACCATTGTCAGCTGTCGTAGGTTTTCCAAGAAACCATTAATCTTCTATAGATTTGAGATTCATTTTACTCTTTCTAGAGCTACGCTTTGCGCGCAACGGTGTGCTGCGCCAGACACCCTACTGCATCGATCTGCGTGCCAGGGATTTGACCATCCAGGTGCGCAATGTCACCGCTACAGCCACAGCGCATATCTGCCTGCATGTGGACATGAGTGAGCTACATGTGACAGATCAGGAGCGTCCGCAGGCACTGCCGCTGCGGGGGCGTCAGCAACGCATCTTCGACAGCGCCGGCGAACTGGAGGCGGGCGGCAGTGGAGGGCGTCGTCTGCGAAGCATTGACTACGAGAAGGATGTGTTCGTGCATCGTGCAGCGGCATCTTTCTATCGCGTGGCACAACCCGATGGCTTCATTGAGCTGCTGCGTCAGCGTAGCTATCGCTTTGCCCTGGTCGAGGATCGTAGCAATGCCTTCGGCATCACCGAATTGGCTGGCATCATCTATGTGCGGGATGGGATGGCACTGGAGCATGCGCCCGAGACAATATACTTTCTCAATATCAGCTGGACAGATCCGGAGCGACAAACCCATGTGTTTGTAATGAATGTGCATCTCGTCGAGGGCAGGCCAGAGAACGCCAGCTGTGAGGTGAAGCTCAAGTCGCGCTCACAGACCTGCGCCCAGGTCAAGTTTAGTGCACAGTGTGGCAAGTTTTGTGGCCTGGCCACGAATGGAGGTGCCTGTGTGTGGCGTGGCTCCAGCACGGCCATGTTCAGCAGGAACTATGGCTCCTGTGTGCCGGATGCGCGCTACTGTCCCGATAATGTGTGCGATGCACTGGAGGAGCTGCAGCCGTTCGCTTGTCCGCAGGATTGCACTGCCGCCGATCACATTGTGGGTCCGCATACGAGTAACGGGAATCGCAAGGGCATCCGTAGTGCCTCCGGCACCTGCATCTGTGAGGACAATGGTCGCTGCTCTTGTGCTCCGCTCGATGAGGAGGACAAGTCGCGGCGGCAACGTAAGCGAAAGAATGAAACGGAGCCGGAGACAGTCAGCGTGGCACCCATGCCGGGTCAGGATCAGGAGCAGAATGTAGTAACGTTGGGTGTGCTACATTTGGCCGGCATGGAATGCAATCGCTTCTGCATTCTTGTCGTCATCAGTTGCCCCCTGCTCTTTGTGCTGCTGCTGCTCTGCCTGTTGCTCTCCCAGCGCAAGCTCTGGCAGAACCGTCTGGGCAAACAGTCTGTGCTGCCGGGAGGAAAGCAAGCGCTTCCGCCATCCAGTTTGGATGGAGATTTGCCACTGATGCCACTGCAGAGCGGTTTCAAGTTCGAAAGCGCCGATGCCAAGTGGGAATTTCCGAGGGAACAACTGCAGCTGGACACCGTGTTGGGTGAGGGTGAGTTCGGTCAGGTACTGAAGGGTTATGCCACCGAGATAGCCGGCCTGCCGGGTGTCACCACGGTGGCGGTGAAAATGCTAAAGAAGGGCGCCAACTCGGTGGAGTACATGGCGCTACTCTCGGAGTTCCAGCTGCTCCAGGAGGTCTCGCATCCGAATGTCATCAAGCTGCTTGGCGCCTGCACACAATCCTCGGAGGCACCGCTGCTGATCATCGAGTATGCTCGCTATGGCTCGCTGCGTAGCTACCTACGACTCAGCCGGAAGATCGAGTGCGCCGGCGTCGACTTCAGCGATGGCGTCGAGCCGGTCAACGTCAAGATGATGCTAACCTTCGCCTGGCAGATCTGCAAGGGCATGAACTACCTAACCGAGCTCAAGGTAAGTGGTCCTCCCATGGCTACTCCTTCTCTCTCTCCTGGTCCTCCTTGATCTTCTATAATCTTCCTGCTTTCTCCTCCAGCTGGTGCATCGTGATCTGGCTGCCCGCAACGTGCTCTTGGCTGATGGCAAAATCTGCAAGATCTCCGATTTTGGACTCACACGCGATGTCTACGAGGATGATGCCTATCTGAAGCGTTCGCGAGATCGTGTGCCCGTCAAGGTAGAATCAATCATGTAGAACCTTTCCGAGATTGTGTCTTAATGTTTCCCCTCCTGCTCTTTGCAGTGGATGGCACCCGAATCTCTGGCGGATCATGTGTACACCAGTAAATCGGATGTCTGGGCCTTCGGTGTACTCTGCTGGGAGCTGATCACGCTAGGCGCTTCCCCCTATCCTGGCATAGCGCCACAGAATCTCTGGTCTCTGCTGAAGACCGGCTATCGCATGGAACGACCGGAGAACTGCTCCGAGGAGGTTTACTCTGTGGTGCGCACCTGCTGGGCGGATGAGCCCAATGCGAGGCCGTCGTTCAAGTATCTTGGAGCCGAGTTCGAGAAGCTGCTGGGCAACAATGCCAAGTACATTGAGCTGGAGTCGAATGCTGTCTCGAATCCGTTGTACTGCAGCGATGAGGCCGATGGACTGATGGAACAGTTGGGCGCACCGGAATCACTACAACATCTGTGGACACCGCCCAAAATGAATCCATACGATGCCCAAGAGTTGGCCAACAGTCGTGATGAATCTGTGGCGGATTTGCAGTCCACATCGTTGGCAGCACCACCAGGCTACGATCTGCCACGTCCACTGATCGATGCCAGCACCACGGAGCAAGTGTTGCGCTACGAGAACGATCTACGCTTCCCCCTCAACATACGCAAATCCAGCTGTGCCCCCAGCTACAGCAACATGACCAACGGTTGCCCCGCCACCGCTTTGCCCCACTATGCGGTGCCGGTGAAGCGTGGTCGCTCCTACCTGGACATGACCAACAAGATGCAAGATAATCTCGATAATCGTGACTTTGAGAAACATCTCTCGAAGACAATTTCATTTCGTTTCTCTAGTTTGCTTAATCTCAAGGAGCCCGAATCGCCGCACGGCCAGGCTGAGGATGCAGTTTAGCCAAGTCCTTGTTGATTCATTTCCTTCTAAATATGTTCTGTCCACCTGGTTTTTAGTTCAAATTGTTTGTTAATTAGTTTTAGTATTATGATTATGCCAACAGACGCGAAACTTCCTCGAATAATCTATTGCATTTATCCGGTTGATCCCTGAACTTAAATAATATTTTTCTTACATTCTGATAGTTTTATAATGACTTTACATCTTGATCACTTAAATAATGGATTAGTTCATCAAAGTAATAATTCTTTTTAGTTTCTGCAAATTTTAATATTCCCTGCCCATTCCCAAGTTCTAGTACCCCCTATAATGACCACATGCTTAAATTGTTGGCATATAACTTAACTCCAATTTCCAATCGAAATATTTGATCCTTATAGAGTCTAATATTATAATAATATTTATCTATGCGTTAAACTTAAGATCAATTGCCTTAAAAACAACTATGCCATCATATTATTTGTAATTCCTTTCCTACAAAGAAATACGCTTCCCGAAAGACAACTTAGGATTACTTGAGATATAACTTTAAGCTGATTTTATTTGTTTCTCAAATCTACCAAATATTTATTTATATTTCTATAACGTTTTTCGCCCTCACTTCTTGCTCCTTCATTTTCGTCCTACACAGATTATAATAACCTATGGTAGGCTAAGCTACTGGACCACTTGTACTTATCCAAGCATCGATGCCAAAAAGTAGACTGTATATATAAGTAAATATCGTATATATCTGTATATTTATAAATTTGTATGCTCTATTTCTATATATAACCATAAAAGAAACTATTCCATATATCGCAAATCAATACGAAAACAATTGTGTCTAATCCTCATCGGGTACAAGCAGATTGAGATTGGCCGCACTGGCGACGCTACCCAGAAAGCATTCCTCATCTCCACGCACCGAAAGGGCTTCACGTCCTGTATCCACTTTGCGTTCTCGCATCATGGCTGTGCGCTCCCAGCGTGATCCCTTGCAGTTGCTGCAGCTTTGTTTGGGCAATTTGAAGACTGTCGTGGTGCGATTGCCACAATCTTTGCACTGGAAGAAGCGCTTCTCTGCGTCAACCACCTTTAGGGGATGCTTCTCCTCCTTACAACGGTCCGCAGCCGAGAAGGCAGTGTATTTGCAACGCTGGCAGATCACCGCCTTGCAAGGCATTTTGTAGGTGCTCAGCATCTTCTCCTCCATCGCCTCTTTGCGCTCCAGTTTATTGAAGTAATCATCTTGGGCCTCACGTTCGCGCATCTCTACCAGATTCGTGTGCGATGATGTCGCTGCCATAATACGTTCAATGCGAGATTTACGCATCAATTCACGCTCCTCTTCCTCCACCTTCTGACGCTTTGCCGTGTTGCAGAATTTATCGTTGAGATCATCGATGGCGCGCCGTTTGCCAGTCTCTGTGCCGCGTGTGGAATTCGGGTTAATCTTTTCCAGCGGCTTCTTTTTGAGCAGCGCAGCTGCTTTTAGTTTGGCGCTCTGCGCCTGCCGTGCTCCGATGTTTACTTCAAAGCTAAAGTTATCGCTGCTGGCCAACTTTGGCGTAAGGCTGGCATCGAAGGAGAAGCCTCGACCCTTGAACTTGTCTGGCACAGCCTGCGGCGTAGTGGGTGTAGCAGTTACTGACTCGGCAGTGGGTGTGGGCGTAGGATTGGGTATAGCTGCTTTTGCAGCCTGCTGAAAACGTTCGTTTTCCGCACGCAGCAGACGCAGTCGTTCCAGATCCTGATGACGCTGCTTGCTGGAAGCCTCCACATTACCAGCCAATCGCGAGACTGGACCACCACGTTCCGCATAAGGGACTGCAACTGGCGTGTAAGCCTTCGGCTTGGAAGCGTGATCCACACTATGCGCAAAGGGAGACACATCGAAACCCGAGAGCTTGCTTAGGCGATCTCGCTCCTTGTTAATTAGCTTGGCACTCTTGCGTGCCGGCACAGCCGCGAAAGACTGGCCGCCGTAAAATACTTCGCTCTTGCCTAGAAATTAACAAAACACTTTTATAATTCTTTCAGAGATCATGGCATATTGTACTCACCCAACACCTTGTTGCGCAGCTCGTTCAGGCCGCGACCAGTCGTGGCTGACTGCAACTCTGCACGACGAGACATCTTGCCGTATTCCTGCTTCACATGGAACACACAGTAATCGCAGTCGGTGAGATTCACCAGGGCTGTGCATTTGTCACCATTCTTCTTGGTCGCTCGGCATGTGCCGAGATCTTTAGACTGGCCGAGTATCATCACTTTTTGCGAGGTATCAATGGACAAGCAAGCTACGTCTTGACTACCCGCACGCTTCTCAAAGATTGTTGGATTTAGCACCGCCAGACACATCCCCTCCGCGGTCTTCCAGAGAGATTTATGTGCTTCTTTGAAAAGAAATATCGTTGCTGACTTTACCTCGCCACGGAGATCTGAGATACGCCACGTGGAAAAGGGATCACCCTTTTTAGTATTGCGCACCGGTTGCTTGGATACCAAGGCACCGGCAATCACCCAATCTTTGGCCAAATCACCACGTTCTATGTGAAATGCCAGTCCAGAAAAAGGCACTGCTTTACGCCCGTTCATGCGTTCCTGCAGCATTGAGCTCGATATCAACGGGTTGATCATGCGGAGCCCAAATACGGGATCCGTATAGATGGTAGAGTGTACAGGTTGTTGCACAGATAGATTGGCTGCGGGAGATGATGCTGCTGCTGCTGATGGTGCTTTTTGAAAGGAGCTACTTGTTAACGATTTCCTTTGGATTGGATTGTGCGGATTCTTAAGACGCAGTGCTTCCGGCTGTGGCGTGGAGGTAACCAGTTTTGTTGTCTTTAACGATTGATCCACCTCACGAGCCACTTTACTTTCGTGTGCACTTTCGCGTTGCTGTTTGAGGGTTTTATTGATATCACTTCCGTATTCATTATATTTGCGTTCCAAGAAGTTCTTGACCTCTTCGTCGTCTGATGAATCGAAATCTGGCTCGGTGGTTTTGATTTCTGTTTTTGATGAAGCACTTGTCTTGGTTGGCTTTACAGTCTTCTCATAACTAAAAGCGTCGGCAAAACTGCTGTCATCGCGTAATCGCGGCACTGCATTGGCCAAAGTGGGTGGTTTTCTGGCTTCTGCAGGTGCCGCCGAGGTTGCATTTGCTTGCTCAGCATTCTCCGCATCGGTGTTCTCAGCTGCTTCCAACAATTTTTCCAGCGCCAATATTTCTGCTTCATCCTCGAGGCTAAGGTCTGCCTGAGACCCATTTGTAGGACTCATTGTCAATGTTTTAATTAATAAAATGAATGTTTTCTTACAACACGACCGAAATAGCGCGAACACAAATCATTTTTGGCGGGCCAGTCAGTGTGTGTTGGGTAATGACAGAATATTACGTTTATCAGCACCAACGATTTGACTCTTATCGTTGCGAATCTATCGTTTACTAACGATAACTATTTCAATTCAAAATCAGTGTTGAGTAGCTATAATATATTTCATCGTTGTTATTAAATAAAATATTGAAGAAAATAAACAAACCGTTTGTATTAATCATGTATTAATTTTTTTATAAAATGTGCTATGTAATGGATATTAACAAACTTGACAAACTGTATAGCTAGCTTAATATAATTTTTTGAAAATGCACTTAAATTTATTCATGCAACTAACTAGTTCCATGGAACTCAATGAACCACTTAACGGAACTGCTGGTTAATTCTTGCACAAACCCAGCACTTTTTTGAGACACAACCCAACACTCTTCGTCAATATGTCATCTTTCGGCTTTTATTCGCGAAAAGTTTAGCAGCAGAGCAGCGTAATATTTAAATTTATTGCTCTGAACAGTGCTAAATCGCAGCAAATCGCCTGTGTAATCTATAATAACAATACGGAACATAAATCAAACATATTCGCGCCTGCAGCGGCGGCTCTCGTTAAGCCCTGAAAATTGTCAAATATTTGCGATTGGACAGAGACGGACGCGGTCCCGATTTGCCAAAAAAAAGAAAGAAAAAGGGTGCTGAAATTTAAGTTTACCGGGAGTAACCCGCACTCAATAATAATCGTGTATTTAGTGTATAAGAATAAAGTTTTTGCCTTTCATATAGGCCAACTCTTCCGCCCGGCAATTGAAAAGCAGGTATAAAAAGCAAAATTAACCCAGCGCCTACCACTACCCGCGCACCTCATTCTTTCTTTATGCTGTTTTGCGTGTGCAAAAATGCGTTTCTGACCGACTTTGCTATTCGCTTTTAAACCGCATGCTATACGCGCACGCACACATGTGTATGTAGATAACCCTGGTTGTTATTTGTGGTTAGAGAAGCTTAGTTTGAAGTCGATTCCCCGGTAACCCCCAACTCTCCCCCACGTGCATCGCCCATGTGAATATTATGTTACATTTGGTTGTTGTTGTTGTTGCTTGTTGATAGCCTTTGACTCGTGATTGTTGTTGTTGCTGCTCTTATCGCAATGCAACTGTGCTCATTTAATGCATGCTGGAGGTACGGGCACACAGATAATTGATCCGAAAGAGCTTGAAAAAATTCAACTGCACCTAAAACACAACAGCAGCAAACATTGTCCATATTTACCGTTGTATTTTACACTTTTCGTTTTACGCATTTTCGCATTCCACGGCATTTGCATTGGCTGCGCGTGTTTTGAGTTTCTGCTCTCATTGCGCTCTCTATTCTCTCGTGCACACACATCACATTTGCTGCTCTCTCTCTCTCTCATTGCTCTTTCTGCATGTCATCTGGTGCGGTCAGTAGCCGGCCCCGGCACCCGTCCTTGTCCCTTTACTGACTCTGGCAACCACACATTCTCCCACACGCACAGGAACACGAATACAAATAAATAAATGACTTAGTGTTAGTATGAGTTTTGAAAAGTCGAATTCCAATTTATTTTGTCAAGCTCACATTCCCCACCCCCACCAGAACTCAGCTTACTTACTGCTTACGGCACTACGGTGAAAAATTAAAAAAAAAAAAAAATGTCCTCAGCCACTGCTAAATTGGTCCCCTTTTTTGTCGTCTCGTTTACTCAAAATGGAATTGTTGTTTGTTGTCTATCGTAGAATTGTCGCAAATAACTTGACTTGGGACAATTTGTCTGCATGTTGAATGTTTCTACGTGTGATCCACAAGATTTTACCGGTATGTGTACCAGTTACCAATTACCTACCTGTCCTTGTTTATTGCAATTGATATTGACTTTAAATTCTGATTCGACCTTGTCGCACATGCTACAATTACGTGCACCACACTCAGTTCGATTGGCATCTTATAAATAGGCTTCAAAATCGGATGCACATTATTAGTTGCAGTTAGCAGCTTTAAAAGATTGCATGGCATTCACAATTAATATCAAATAATAATAACAATCTCTCTCTCTTTCTCTCTTACATTCTCTGTTCTTGGACAGTGCTGCAACGATAAAGATATGAGTTCAAATTTATTTCTAACAACAGCGGAGAATGGACTGCGACATGATAAAGTTGTTATACTCGATGCTGGAGCACAGTATGGCAAGGTATGTTATTCCCAATTTATAATTAAACAATTCATAAACTAATGGCTAGATTGTTCTGATAACAGGTTATAGATCGCAAGGTGCGTGAACTTTTGGTGGAATCGGACATTTTGCCTTTGGATACGCCAGCGTCAACGATACGTGACTCTAATTATCGGGGCATTATCATTTCCGGCGGTCCCAATTCAGTATATGCCGAAGATGCGCCCACATACGATCCCGATCTGTTTAAACTGAAAATACCGATCCTTGGTATCTGTTATGGCATGCAGTTAATCAACAAAGAATTTGGTGGCACCGTCCTGAAGAAGGATGTTCGCGAGGATGGCCAGCAGAATATTGAAATTGAAACGTCCTGTCCATTGTTCAGGTGAGGAGAGACCTACATATGTATGCACATTCCTCAGCAGCAACAAGAAAGCGAGCAAGTTACAAGCCCACTTGAGCGTTGATACAATGCTGCCAGAATAATAAACGAGGCCAAGAACAGTTCAGTTTAGCGAAATCTATAAACTGATCTACACGTGACCTTACACTGTTGTTTATTAATTAATAATATTCAATAGAAATAATAACAACTATTCTCTGTGTATTATTACAGTCGCCTTAGCCGCACACAGTCGGTGTTACTTACCCATGGCGATAGCGTGGAACAAGTTGGCGATAAACTCAAAGTGGGCGGCTGGTCAACGAATCGCATTGTAACGGCCATTTACAATGAGGTGTTGCGAATTTATGGCGTGCAGTTTCATCCGGAAGTCGATCTAACTATTAATGGCAAACAGATGCTCTCCAATTTTCTTTATGATGTTTGTGAGCTAACGCCAAACTTTACTATGGGCAGTCGGAAGGAGGAATGCATACGTTACATACGAGAGAAAGTGGGCAACAACAAGGTCTTGGTAAGTGAGCAGTTTCAATATCCTCTGTTTCGTTATTAATATCTCTATCATCTCTATCCATTACAGTTGTTGGTGAGTGGCGGTGTCGACTCGAGCGTGTGTGCAGCGCTATTAAGACGTGCTCTGCATCCCAGCCAGATAATTGCTGTTCATGTGGATAATGGTAGGTTATTGATAGAATAACTATGATAGGAACACAATTTAAATCCATTTATTTGCAGGTTTCATGCGAAAGAACGAAAGCGAAAAGGTTGAACGATCATTGCGAGACATTGGCATTGATTTAATTGTACGAAAGGAAGGATATACGTTCCTCAAGGGCACCACGCAAGTCAAGCGGCCCGGACAGTATTCAGTGGTGGAAACGCCAATGTTATGTCAGACATATAATCCGGAAGAGAAACGCAAAATTATCGGTGATATATTTGTCAAAGTTACCAACGATGTGGTAGCTGAGTTGAAACTAAAGCCGGAGGAGGTGTTGCTGGCACAGGGTACACTGCGGCCCGATCTAATTGAGTCTGCCTCGAATCTGGTCAGCACGAATGCCGAAACCATCAAGACGCATCACAATGACACGGATCTAATTCGGTAGAGCGCTAGAATTTATTCAAGATATTTTAGCATTATCATTTTTAGTTTTATTAATTTGGTATGCCTTGGAAAATTTGTATTAGAAATTTATATGTACTACATCTGAAGCGGAACATATATGGAACATATACCTGGAGCCAAGCGTTTTACAGAAATTGAACCTACAACCTGTAGGCAAGTGCCGGGATTAATTTGTTTAAAGAATACCGCAAATAATTACTATCTTGTTTATATTGTAACATTCTTATGCGATTAATTTTAATACGTTTTTGTTTTTATTTTTACAGGGAACTGCGCAATGCTGGAAGAGTTGTAGAACCATTATGTGACTTTCATAAGGACGAAGTACGCGATTTGGGAAATGATCTTGGCCTGCCAGCGGAACTGGTCGAGAGGCAACCATTCCCAGGTCCTGGCCTAGCCATACGTGTACTGTGTGCCGAGGAAGCATACATGGAAAAGGATTACTCTGAGACACAGGCATGTAACGATAAGCTTAAGCTACTTGAAATTAGAAATAATCGATAATCCATCTGCAGGTCATAGCGCGTGTTATTGTGGACTACAAGAATAAGCTGCAGAAGAATCATGCGCTTATTAATCGTGTGACGGGCGCCACCAGCGAATCGGAACAAAAAGAACTGCTGCGTATCTCAGCCAATTCCGATATGCAGGCAACGCTATTGCCCATCCGATCGGTGGGTGTACAAGGCGATAAGCGCTCTTATAGCTATGTGGTTGGCTTATCATCATCAAGCCAGGAGCCCAACTGGTCAGATCTGTTATTTTTGGCCAAAATCATACCACGCATTTTGCATAATGTGAACCGTGTCTGCTATATCTTTGGTGAGCCTGTGCAGTATCTGCTGACGGACATAACGCACACAACGCTTAACACCGTGGTACTGGCGCAGCTCCGGCAAGCGGATGCCATTGCCAACGAGGTGCGTAGCTAATTCTATATATATGTATTATTGTATTATTTTTAATCAAATTTCAATTGCAGATTATCATGCAAGCGGGGCTGTATCGTAAAATCTCACAAATGCCCGTCGTTCTTATACCCGTACACTTTGATCGTGATCCCATTAATCGCACGCCATCCTGTAGAAGATCGGTAGTTCTGCGACCCTTTATAACGAACGATTTTATGACTGGAGTGCCAGCTGTGCCCGGTTCCGTTCAACTGCCATTGCAAGTGAGTAATTAATTGGTTTATATGATTTATTTAAAGGTCTTAACAATCGTTTTACTTATGTTTAATAGGTTCTAAATCAAATTGTGCGCGAAATATCCAAATTGGATGGAATCTCTAGGGTATTGTACGACTTGACAGCCAAGCCGCCTGGAACCACCGAGTGGGAATGATGCGTTCAAACCAAATCATACAACAGCCATTTCATAGAAATAGAGATATGTAGAAACAATAAACAACTACAGCATGGTAAACAAAACAGAGACAAACGCAAATACGCATGGGACAATAGCAGATGCCGCCGCTTCAGCTGCTGCACATCCACATCTGGGACAGCAAATGGCTTTAGAGCGAAGCTGAGGGCAGTTGAGCGTAAATACAATTAGAGTGCCGCTTTAAAAAGAACTTTAACATAAAACAATTCAGGTTTATATTATCAATGAATGTGTGTATCTGTGTGGTGTGTGTAATGGAAGAGTTACGCAAAATTATGATAAATAACAAACTGAGAGAATTAACACCATTTAAATAACACATAAAACATGTTCGCTTTGGCATGTTCGATTTGTTCCTTTTATGAAAAGGAAACTACAAAGAAAACATAAAAAAAAATATGAAACAATTTATTTACGCATTTTTTAGTTATATATACACATATATATTCAGAAGTATATATATATACAGATATTAAATTAATGCAAAACCATGTTCTGAACGTTGTATATTTGCATGAAAACTGTTTTCGGAGAAATCGTGTTTGCAAAACCGAAAATTGTAAGAAGTACGAAACAAAAAACAAAAAAGAAACTATTGTAAGCTAAAATTATGAATTGTTATAACAAAAACGTTTTACTATTTAAATGGCAAAAACAGCAAAACAAATTATTATGATTAAAAAAAAACAAGAGAAAACCAACAAAACAAAGGAAATGTAATAAATTCGAAACAAAAGGCTATATGTAAATATATTCTCGAATTTTATGAAGGCATATTAATTATGTATGAATGTGTGTTTTGAACAATTTCTTCTCTGCCAACTGCAGATAGCCAAATTGCTCTGGGGTCAGAATGAAAGTGCCTTGCCGACTATTTCTCAGTGTCTCATAGGTTTTCATCTTGTGTGAGTAGGAGACACGATTCTTATTCTTGTTGCGACCCAAGCGCATGCACTTGGAAGCCAAACTCTCCACAGGATTTATTTCGGATTTAAGCTATCGGTAGTAGATGCATATATACAAGTATAACATAAAGCTCTATTGTAATGTCTTACAGCGTTACTTACAGGGGGTACTGAATCGGTTTGAGCTTTGCGATCGAACCTATGCGTAGATAGAAATTTAAGTTTTTCCCTGTATAATTTCCTCTTAGGCGGCAAGTACCGTTCCTTAAAATACTTGGCCTTCTCTTCATTCACTTTCTCCAGTTCCATCTTGTAGCGCAATGTGTGAACCAAACTCTTCCATCTCTCAGGATTTGGTTCCTGGTCCTTGGGCGCAAGCAGTAGCATCTTTTCAGCGATTGCATCCCAGATTTCTTCCTTTAAAGCAAAGTTAAAAAAATCCACGTGATTCTCCATCCACAGGCATTCGTAACTTTTATAGAGGCTTATTAATTTCGTATACATTATCAAATTTCGTCTGGTGCGCGTTGATTTCGCAGATGCCGTCAGTGTTAGAAGGCTGTTTGAGCAGGACGACATTATTGCTATAAAATTTAGATTTCTGATGCTTAAGATTGTAAAACTCTCGGTTGAGTTTAAAAACTTTATTTGTTTTCTTTTTTTTTTTTGTTTTGTATGTATCGCTAACAATCTATGTTTAAATTTTGTTTCTATTACTTTATAATTGATACAATTAATAATTAAAGAAATGTTAATGATTGGATGGGGCGTCACATGTTGTAGGTCCAGGGGTAGTGCTCGTGCTGCCACTTATTGTCCGCTTTTCAATTAAGTAAAAGAACTAAAGAGTTTTCATACAATATTACTATAAATTTTATTCGCATAGACAGCAAACAAATTCGCAAAAACAAGAGTCAACTAAGTAGAAGGAAATAACATAAGAATTTGTAGTATATAATGTATGTATAATTGTTGTATATAAAACTGTTTCACAATTTCTCGATAATTAGCATAATTTACTATTAGCACTTTGACACAGAATAAAATCATTAAAAGCAATTCGAAAAAAAACTAAGTTTAAAAAACAATACCATAATTTGATTGCTTGCGTTTCAAGTCGGTTATATAAGTAACTATGTCTGTGTTCGTGTGAGCGTATGTGTTGTGTGTGTGGGAGGGGGGAGGAGAGGATTATAAGTAACTTATTGGGCCAACTCCTTCATGCGGTTAAGAGCGCTGCCAGCCTTGAACCATCCAATCTGCAGGTCGTTGAGCGTATGGTTTAGCTTAATCTTTTCGACTTTGTCACCGTTCTTGATCTCGCAATCGACGGGCTTGCCGGGCGCCAGGCTGTTTAGATTAAGCAGCGAAATCTTGCTCGTAGGTTGAATCTAAATAACAAAAAAAAAATAAAGATTAGAAATGCATTTAACTCAAATGTACAACATGTTGATGTTTACCTTGTCGTAATCAGCGGCATTGGCGAAGGTCAGTGGCAGCAGACCCTGTTTCTTCAAGTTTGTCTCGTGGATGCGAGCAAACGATTTAACAATGATGGCGCGTCCACCAAGGTGACGTGGTTCCAGAGCGGCATGCTCGCGGGACGAGCCCTCACCGTAGTTCTCATCACCGACAGCAACCCACTTGATGTTGTTGGCCTTGTAGTCACGAGCAACCTCGGGCACATTACCCCAGCTGTTGGTACGCTGGTTCTTAATTTTGTTCATCTCGTTGTTCTCGTAGTTGGTGGCGCCAATGAACATGTTATTAGAAATGTTGTCCAAGTGACCACGGTACTTCAGCCAGGGTCCGGCAGCCGAGATGTGATCGGTGGTGCACTTTCCCTTGACCTTGATCAGAACGGTCAAATCCTTCAGATCCTGACCGTTCCATTTGTCGAAGGGCTCCAACAACTGCAGACGCTGCGATTTGGGATCGACAGCAACCTTGACACTATCACCGCTCTGAAATGCAAAAAAATGTATTATACAAATTTAATAATAATTTTGATGCTATCTTAACATACTGGTGGGGGAGCAGTGTAGGTGTCCTGACCGGGATCGAAACCCTTGGCGGGCAACTCATCACCGAAGGGAGCCTTCAGCTTGAATTTCTTTCCATCGGCACCAGTGAGCTCATCTGTCAGGGGGTTGAAGTCGAGACGACCGGCAATCGACAGAGCCGTCACCAACTCGGGGCTGGTCACAAAGCAGTGAGTCGCCGGATTGGCATCGTTACGACCAGTGAAGTTACGGTTGTATGAGGTGACAATGGTGTTCTTATCGCCCTTCTTCACATCCTTACGGTCCCACTGACCGATGCAGGGTCCACAGGCATTGGCCAAAACAGTTCCGCCAAATTTGTCGAACACCTCAGAGATGCCATCACGCTCGATGGTGGCACGAATCTGCTCAGATCCGGGAGTCACGTTGAAGGGAATCTTCGACTTGAGACCATGGCTCATGGCATCCTTAGCAATACTTGCACAACGACCCATGTCCTCGTACGACGAGTTCGTGCAGGAACCAATCAGACCGACTCTGATGTCCAGGGGGTAGCCGTTCTTCTTGGAGTTGGCACCCAGCTTGCTGATGGGATGACCCAAATCGGGAGTGAATGGACCATTCACATGGGGTTCCAGAGTATCCAGATTGATTTCAATCAATTCATCGTATTCGGCGTTTTTGTCGGCGGTAAGGATCTTTGACTGGTACTTCTGGGCCTCGCTGGCAATGCCACTGCGTCCGGTGGATTTCAGATAGTCAGCCATGCGCTGGTTGAAGGGGAACAATGAGGTGGTGGCACCAATTTCAGCACCCATGTTGCAGATCGTGGCCATACCAGTGCAGGAGATGGAATCAACACCCTTGCCGTGGTACTCAATGATGGCGCCAGTGCCGCCTTTTACGGTCAAAATGTCGGCCACCTTCAGGATAACATCCTTGGGCGAGGTCCAACCGCTAATCTTGCCAGTCAGGTTCACACCAATCACCTTGGGACACTTCAGTTCCCATGGGATGTCAGCCATAACGTCGACGGCATCAGCACCACCAACACCAATGCACAGACCACCGAGACCACCACCGTTGGGTGTGTGAGAATCGGTACCGATCATCAACAGACCGGGGAAGGCATAGTTCTCCAGAATGATCTGATGGATGATACCGCTGCCTGGCTTCCAGAAGCCCAGACCGTACTTGGCGCAGGTCGAGGCCAAAAAGTCGTAGACTTCACGATTCAGATCCTTGGCGCGTGCCAAATCCTTGGGTCCACCAATCTGTGCTTCAATCAAGTGATCGCAGTGCACGGTCGAGGGCACGGCCACCTTCTTCAGACCGGAAGAGATGAACTGCAGCAAGGCCATCTGGGCGGTGGCATCCTGCATGGCAACACGATCGGGACGCAGACGCAAATACGATGTGCCACGAACAATTTCCTGGTTAGCGGGATCATCCAAATGAGAGTACAGAACCTTCTCGGACAGAGTCAGAGGGCGATTCAAACGGCCCTTCACAATTTCCAGACGCTTGTTCAGCTTATCGTAGGGCAGATAGACGTCCGAGTCGAATTTCGACAATGCCACTTTCGAGGCGGTATAGCAGGAAGCATGGAACTGACGCACCATGGGATCCGCAACATGTTTGCCCAGCTTGCACACCTAAGAAGAGAAATATTCGAACACAGGTGTTAGGCAATTAGCATGTTGGAAATGATGTCAATAAAAGCTAGTCTAGTGATGGGTAAGGTTCAGCTGAAGGTTTGCATCAACGTATTTGTAGAAAAATTAAATATATTTAACTTAATATAGAGCTATTTTTGTATTAGTATCTTTTAATTACTGCAATCATGCCGAACAAAGAAAACTTTCTATATTTAGACGGCAAAAAAACACGCAAATATTTAACATAATAAATCAGAGTTGCAGCTTTTATTTACTCATCGCTAATTCGGTGCGTAAACCTTGTGATTGTCTAGTTCTAGAAGCGCAATAAACACTTGATTAACATATCACGGACACTCATAGTATTAATTTATTTGATTGATAGCGATAAGATAACTCTATAAAGCGAAGGGGGTCGAAGAACAATGAGTGACGATCGCGTGGCTTATATGTATAATAGATGTCGTAACAAGACCCTTCGATAATGCAAATTTTCCACATGCTCTAAACTTGCATACTCGTATCTACATGTATCCAAGGTATTAAAGCACGTGATGAGTAAATAGAAAACAAAACAAAATAGCGAGAGAGAGAGAGAGAGAGAGAGAGAAACAGAGAGGACAAGTTAATTAAGTGCGTCAAAAGGGTCAATAACTTATTGGCAAAGCAAATAGTGCAAGGCCTTGCGACATTGTTGTTGCCTCCCACAGGGAAGTACATATATAGATATATCAATGTATATGTATGTACATCATATTAAAGTTTCCCATCTTGTGACTCCTTGAAATGTAAAATTACGTGTAGAGTGCGTGCCACTCAGATAGAAGTGGAAAGCATTGCGAAAATTTTATATAAGTATTAATTAAGTCTATTATCAAAGTGTCACAAGATAAGAACCACTAAGATATATAGTGGGCAGTTCCGAGTTGAGTAACGATGCTTATATAAATATTCACGAACGTTGCACGTTGCTTAATTGTTGCAAATAATCTTGCTATATTGTTGCAGTAACCTTTTTATCCACATAGTTAGATATATACACACACAGACACCAGAACAGTATCCACTGTTCTTTAATCAAAATAAGCACCAGAAAATACTTGAGTTAGGTAACAACTTTTGATTCGGTTTTTAGGTTAGAAAAGCGCAACGCGAAAATTCCAATTTTAATTGCAATTGCAGTGTTTAGTCCTGCATAATTATACATTAAACTACATCATTTTGTTGATTGTGCACTTTATGTATATTGTTATTGGAGTTAGATATTGTTATCAGCTCGAATAATTTGATTTTTTGTGGTACGAAAATGTGCGTGTGTGTGTATAAATGTATGTGGATGCACTGGAGTCCCGCGACAAGGTATTGGCATCACATACCTGTGCCTGTGCGCTCATTAATCTCGCAGCCATAATTACGCGTTTTTTTCTAAGCAATATTCAACTATATATAAACACTCGAAATTTTACGTGGAATTCTATTCAAACTAGAACCCAGTCGTACATCAAAATTTTCAGCCCTCTCAGCCGGAAGATTTTAACACAGACTGAGCGCAAATCGCAAAAATTGCTGGCGGCGAGGGTGATGTACTCCTAGTGGTGAGCAGCAATAATCGTTGTGAATGGCAAATTTCGATAAGAATCATATTATAATGTTTAATATTTAATTATAATCTATGCAAATACATTTTGTTTTATTGGTATCATTAAAAAGCCGTTAAAAGTAACAGACTTAGTCCTTACAACTGTCAACGATTTTAAATGCAATAAAAAAAGTCACTGTGACAGATGCATGCATCACAATGTTGCTCAACACAGACCTGTTGGGTCTTTCGATTACACTTATCGATAAGAATCGTTGTCATTAGGCAATACTGGATGACTGTGTTTTGTTTGCGTGGGTGATGGGCGGGCGCAACCATTTGCCACAACTGTGCGAATATTAGATCAGTTGACACAAAAAACAAAACTATTTTGAAATGCACAGTAGTTTTAGTGGCCTCCTTAACAATGTCCGATCGTCGTCAACGTGGCTACTTACCGGAAGTGTCTGTGGATTATCAAGCAGTCCCATTAAACGGCGATGCAACGGAAATCATCAACAGAAATTCAAACGCAAGCACAACATCATCATGTTGCAGGCGTCCCATGGGAGAAGCGAATGAGCAAGAACGCGCTCTATGCTGTGGACACGGCTATATTATACCAGTGTTCATTCTATTTGTGCTCGTCCTCATTGTGCTCCTGTTGCCTTGGGAAACGTTAAACGGCCATACGGAGGTAAACACCCCCGTCGAAGCGCCGTTGCCTTGTCAACTGCAGTTGGTGGAGACTATTCCAATTGGGCTGAACTATACGCGTGATAGTCCCAAATTTTTAACCACTTTCGAAGCATGGCAGCTGCTGTTGACAAAAGCAAAGGAGAGCATCGATATTGCAGCACCCTATTGGACCCTACGTGGACTGGATGTGAACGATAGTAGCACTCGGCTGGGTGAAGAGCTGTTCCAACGGTTGCTCTCGAATGGAGATGCTGGAAAGCCCAAGCTGCGTATACGCATTGCTCTCAACAAAAGCCAGGAAAGTGCTTGGCATGCAGATGCCAGAATTTTCGGGAACTATGGTGCCGCTCAGGTGGTTGCCGTCAAGTTGGCCAACGAGGGATCTCTACATACAAAGCTTTGGATTGTGGATGGACAGCATTTCTATTTGGGTAGCGCCAACATGGATTGGCGTTCGCTGACTCAGGTCAAGGAGCTAGGCGTACTCGCACAGAATTGTCCGCACCTGACGCGCGACTTGTCCAAAATATTTAAGGCCTACTGGCAGCTGGGCAGCAATAGCGAAGCTGCCATACCCAGCCAATGGTCATGGTTATTCCATTCACATTATAATCTAAAACAGCCCATGTTACTCCGTGTCAATCGAAATTATACGATGCGTGCCTATATCTCTACATCGCCACCACCGCTTGTCGCTAACGGACGCACTCAGGATCTCGATGCCATCCTCAACTGTATAGACACCGCTCTGGAATTTGTAAATATTGCAGTCATGGATTACTATCCGCTTATTGTGAACGGAGCAAAGGTGCAGTATTGGCCGCCCATTGATAACGCGTTGCGCAAGGCTGCCGTAGAGCGGGGAGTGGCTGTAAAACTGCTGGTTTCCTGGTGGAAACATTCGGATCCCAACGAGGATAACTATCTGCGTTCACTGCAGGAGTTGTCCACCTCCAACCACCATGTAGATATACAAATCGTGAGTAGATTTCGTAATATCCGTTTCAGCAATTTATCGATTTTTTTACGCAGCGTCGTTTTGTCGTGCCGTCGGATGAGCAACAATTGAAAATACCCTTTGGTCGGGTCAATCATAATGCCTACATGGTGACCGAACGTGTCGCCTACATTGGCACTTCCAACTGGTCTGGCGAATACTTCACCCATACAGCTGGCGTCGGTTTGGTGTTGGCTGACGTCGACTTCGAGAACAGTACGCAGGACACATTGCGTGCTGATGTGTTTAGTGTATTCGCAAGGGATTGGCATAGTCCATATGCTTTGCCATTGAAGCATAATTTACAGCTTTGAATTTTTTACATTTTGCGCGCTTATTCGTTTTACAATACTGCCACCGACAGCTGCTGAGTGTCTTAACAATAAATCAACTCCAACCTCAATTAAGCACGTTGAAATTTGTAAAATTTGCTTCTATTTTATTGTTAACATATTGTTCTACAAATGTTGTGAATATTAAATAAGCAAATATATTGCAAATTTTGAAATTTTAAATTCTCGCGCTTATCTACCTATCGACTGTGCGTTTTCCAACACTTCACGCGACAGCTGGTTGAGTGTCATAACAAATTGTCGAATTTAACCTCTCTCATAGAGCTGGAAAAACATCGATGTCTGGCACCATCGATGTTTTCGATTGTTTTGGAGTAAAACATAGATACTATCGATGTTTTCAGTACAAAAATTAAAATTTTAAACGTTTCAACAAACAAAATATATATACTTTTTCTTCGGTAAATTATAAAAAAGAACAAAGGCATTCATTGCATAGTTATGTTACTAATATCATAGAGTGAAATCAAAACTCATAGTTTTTGTTTAAAAATAGTAATTTGTCCACTACACTTGGTTTCAGGGAGCATCTGCGTGTTGATATTATCTGACCCGCCTTGCTGAATGTTCTCTCTGATTCGGTGGATGTTGGATGGTTGCACGTCATCCGCATTAATGAACTATCAAGTTCTATTTTTCTTGGTGAATTATTTATGTAAGTAAGATTTTTTAATACAAATTTATCCAAAATTGTTGGTTGTTGATTATTTGCATCTTCTTTTAAATAATCTGGATGGACACGTTTCAAGTGATCCATTAAGTTGGTAGTATTTCCTGACGTTTTGTAATGCTTACCGCATATGTTACACACGGCGCTCAAATTATCTTTAGATTTTTTGAAATAATTCCAAGCAATCGAAGTTCTCTCTTATGTTTAAGGGTCACATCAGCCAAAGAGTATTAAATATACAGCGATTGCATCACGCCGTTCGTGTCTCCGAACGAACGAGAAGTTCGTGGGACACGTTGGGGACCTCTCGGTTAGCAATCAAAATAGCTTTCGCGGGATATTTTTGAGAGACGGAAAATGGAAAATTTTGTTTGTTTGCTTGTTTAGAAAAGAGTCTCAGAAGAAAAGCAAAGAAATATCCCAATGCGAAGTAGCGGAGAAACAGCTGGTGCCCGCAAAAGCTCCGCTCAGGCCTCATAATATCCACGTTCGCGGGAGGTGAGGGGTACTGCAATCTCTGTATATTTAATACTCTTTGCATCAGCGCCCTCTGATGTTGTAGTTGCTAAAAAAAATTAAAGGATATAATATAATATAATAAATATAAACAAAATGAAGAGTCAAACATTGAAATATCGAAAACAAGCTATCTATATGTGCACGTACGCATGTGTATGTGCGCATATAAAAACACACATATGTACATACAATTGACTGGGAGCGTGTATATGATCAATACTTACTTTTTAAGTATTTATCCATTACGAGTATTTCTGTCTCCCGCTTCACCACCGCCACATCCAATACCACCGCAAAGTCACTTTAATACTATGAAAAATGCACAAATTATAATTATAATATCTGCATTAAATTTATATTACTTACTTGTCGCGTCTTCTTGCCAATGAAAATTATGAGGAATGGCAAAACATCGAAAACATCGATGGTTTTTAGAAAATCATCGATGTTTGCCAAACTTGCAAAAACATCGATTGTATCGATAGTGCCATCGATGGTTTTCCAGCTCTACTCTCTCAGAACAATAAACAACTCGAAATTATGGCAAATAAGCCGACGCGTGATGTTTTTGCCATTATTTGGCAAAACTTTTGGCGATCGCTGCAGCCTCGTCAAATTCGCGGTAATCTGATTGGTGAGGACTACTTTGGCAACAAATACTATGAAATTCCTGCGAATCCAGCGATTGGCAAGCGCAAGGCCTCACGTTGGTTCGAGCCCGTCGACAAGGAAGCCTTCGATCAGGAATTGACCGCCGAATGGGACTCGTGGCTGCGAGGGCGACGCGATGATCCACCAACGCGCGAAGAGCTGGCTAAAAATCTGCAAATCATGGAAATGAAAAAACGCAATGCAGCCAAACTGGAAGCGTTCTATGCCAAGGACAAGGATGAGGGTGCGTTGCCCAAGCAGGTAGAGGGCGAAACCATAGGCACGTATCCCAAATATAAGGATTACGAACTGATTCCCGGCAAGCATGAAAAGGATAAATAATATGTGCAATGTATTGTGGATTATTTTATTTGTAAATATATTTAGGTATTTCTAGTCTATGTTAATGCCAGGACAAATCTAGTTTCTACCAATCATTCAAATCCAGATCCTTGACAATGTCCACAGCTGCCGCGGACTCGTCATAATCATCGGCAGCCTCTTCTGGGGCTACCTGTTGAGGTTTCTTCTCCTTCTTTTTCTTTTCCTCCTTCTGTTTGGTCTTCTTGGGCTGTGGCTCCTCTGCTTCAGAATCATCCTCATCGTCATCGGGTATGCCTGCTGCGTCGTCTTCAGAGTCGGATGGGAACAGTTCGAGTTCGCCATCTTCATTGCGAACTGGCACTGCCGTCTTTGCTGCCGGCCGCTTCAGCTTGGGTAGATCATAATCCGAATTGATATCGTCTGTTTGAGCTGCTTGGCGACGTTTCTTGGTCTCGTGCGTTTTCAGCCAGCTTGCGTAGTAGATATCCAGTGGAGTTCGCTTGTTGCGCACCTGTTGTTCCCAGGCCTGCACCGCCTGTGAGTCCTTCAGTTCAAATGTGACACTGCTCTTGCTACGCTGCTGCTCCACGAAGCGAGCACTCTCCTGAATCTTCTCGAGAAGCTGTTTCAGCTTGCGCGAATAGTTGGCATTGCGGCACTCCTTGAGATACGCTTTGATGGCCATCACCACAGGCACCACCAGATCGCTGAAAGCCAGTGTAGCGGACTCATGGGCCAGGTACTCCAACAGCAGTCCACATACCTGTTCCACAACCTCATCCCGGAAACCATTCTCAGCCAATTGTCCCTTGTTCAGTCGCAATATGCAAGTGAATTGCAGCGGCTTCATGGACACCGCTGTGTGTTTCCGATTGAAGGTGTTGCTGCGCAGCACCTCCACAATCAGTGGCAGCACAGGCACATAAGTATGCGTCTCCTTGGATAATGTGATCAGAGCCTGCAGACAATGGAAACGCAAGGGGAAATATTGCGCCGTCGGTATCAATCGAATGACACCAGTTGCGATGGTCACCAAGGGATAGATAAGTGGCTGCAGTTGTGGCTTATTAGCACTTGCACCAAGTAGATCTGCCCAGAGACGCAGCGAATTGATGAACTGCCAATTATAGACAGCCTGGAAGCTATCCTTCTTCTTGAGAATAACTGCATTACGCAGATGTATAGCCAACTGACGAATATACAAGAATGCGTGCTGGTAGCTCACATTCAGATCCAGAGCGAACATCTCCACGAGCGAGCGACGCATGAAGTTGATGCCCGGCAAGGTGGTGGGCGAGACGAACTTGGAGTTACGCACGTAAGCCAGATACATGGCTTTCAGCACGTGGTTCAGCATGGTTGCCTGGAAAAGAATAAAAAAGGAGAGTAAGACATGGAGAGTTTTTAAGATCGCAATCAACTCACCTGCTGTTTACGTGTAATCTTCAGGATGCACAAAAAGGACAGCACTCGCACCGTCTCATCGCCCGTTGCCCAGAGCACAATCAAACGTTTCAGTATGGTCTTGCCCAGAGCGGTAAAGGGTGCCACCATGCCAGCCATTTGATGCAGATGCTTCAGCAGCACATTCAATATGTTCGAGCTGGATACCTGCTCCACCAGGCGTATCAGATCCGTGAGGTAGTAGCGCAGGCAACCACGCACCTTAACCCATTTCTTGTGCTTATGCAGCGGCAGACTGCTGTTCGGCTTGACGCCCAGCACACGTATGATCGCTGGCTGCAGATGCAGCACGCACAACTGGATGACCCCGTTAAAGGCAGCGGCACCGACAACTTTGTAGGCTGTGGCGTTGGCATTCTCCCCTTCGACGCCGTCGGCACTGATGCTGGCCAAGGCGGAGTTGAACGCTTGAATCACCTGACGCACTGTCTCAATGGACACATTAGGTTTGCCCAGCTGCAGTTCCCATTGGCGTAGCAAATTGAGTGTAACCTTCTGAACGCCACCAGCGCTGACTTCCTCATCATCTTCGCCCTCAAAATCACTTTCATCACTGGCGACGGCCAGATCATCACTAGGCTTGTGGAATTTGGCCTCATTGTCCTCGTCGTCATCATCATCAGCATCATCGACAGCTTCTTTCTCTTCCGTTGCAGCTTCCTCCTCGTCTTCGTCATCAGTGTCCAAAAGATTGAACTCCAGTAGTTCTTTGTCGTTCTTTTTCAGAAAATCATAGAACTCAGGATCCAAATCCTTAAGACCCTCCAAGTCTTGTTTATGAGTTTTCTTCGCTTTTTTCTTTGGCTGCTTCTCATCTTTGCCCGCAGCAGCGCTGGCGCTCTTTTTTTTTTTACTGCCTTCTTTGCCGCTTTGGACACTTTTGGGGTGTCCACTACTTTCTTTGCCACTTTAGACACCTTTGGCGTCTCTAGTTGCTTCTTCTTTTTGATTGCATTCTTTTTGGACTTTGTTTTGTCCAAAGTTTTAGGTTTTTTCGTTGCTACTTTCATTATTTTATGTGAATGAAACTAAAATCAAACGTGCATATAGCAAACTCGATGCCTAAACACGATACCAGCTCAACACGTGCCAACTTAACAGAAGTACTCGCCGCTTAACATAACAGTGGCAATAACAGTGCACTGTAAGGCGGTCGATAGTCTCGTGGTGGCATGTCGATAGACTCTGCCGATAGATTTGGCGGCCATTTGAAAAATGGATTTGTATGGTAAGCGATTAAAATATAATAAATCAAAGCTTAAATTGATTAATTGTTTACAAATAGAACGAATAGAAAATATGTAATTATATCTTATGTAAGCCCTATAAGTGCATGGCCATTAATCAGTGCAAGCGTCGAACAGTTGATAGTATGATTATTGGGGGCGTTAGCCAGATCCCCTATATCATTTCTCAGCTGCAGTTGCAACGGGGGCCACACATCTGGTTAACTTGTTGCCAACCAGCAGTACAAACAGTTGTTGTTGCTCTTGTCGCTGCTGCTGAGCGAAATCGAGAGTTAGGTCTAAGTGGAGCAGGGGTTGTTTGCCTTGATCGCCGGCACTCGCAATTATTAATAGAAAAATTCATGTAATGCAACAACAACAAGAAATTCAACTCGATATGACCGGGTTAAATAATTGAACGCAAAACACTTTGGGCAACCCAGAGAGATCCGCAAGCAGCAGAAGGAGAGGGAGACAGAGAGAGAGATCCTTAAAGCAAGCTCGCGTGGTATTACGCAATGTTAATGCGACTTCCCGGGCATGATAAGCAAAAAACTAGATAAAAGTGTCAAACGAAACGAAAGAGTGCATTGCCAATTGAAGCAAGTCGAAGTCGTGGCCACCGCCCACAGCTACAGCTCCAGCTTTGGCTTCAACTTGGTCAACTTGGTGTAAATAACGCAGTGGCACGCAGTACACCCGGCAGGGGGGGGAGGGGGCGAAACAGCAGTAGCTGCTACAATAGTCGGCGCCGATGTTTGTTACCGTGTCATGTTGGCAGCCAAGCCCAATAGCAATTGGCCATAAATCTCGTCTGGCCAGTTGCCATTCACTTTTTGCCTGCCTTCCAGCTGCCTGTGCCGCTGCAGCCCCGCCAGCTTCAACTGCGACTCGCACGTTTATCTGTGCTGGGCTACGCACCGAGAATCAAATGATTTCCTCCTCCTCCTCCAGCTGCTGCTGCTACTGCACACAAGTTCAAGTTTACGCACTGCACGCGAGCAGCTTCCTGCTCCCTGGTTCATTGGACGCACTTGAAACGCACTTTACAGGTTTTTTCTGCACTGATCTCTGTCACCGCACGCAGTTGGCACACTAAATGCAGCCAGAGCCAGCTCCGAGCCAGGCCAAGCCATTAGCCAAGGCCGTCGTCAAACCTCCGTTTGGGCCAACGCACAGCAACTTTGCCTGCTGCTGCTGCCGGTTTCGTCGAGCTCGTTTCGACCACAATGCAGTTTGGCATGTTGGGCGCATGCGCCGCTTGACATCGTGGTCATGTGTGGGTGAAGCTGTAGCTGAATTATCCGAATGAGGTTAATGGACTAAACGATCTGAGACAAAGAATCGAGTGTGCGCACTTTGCTGCCACTTTAAGCTTGAGTTAGATGAGGGGGGAGGGAGTGGCAGGGGGTTGGTGTCTTATTTCAATTAGTTCGAATTTATTGTGGACTCTTAATTGTAAAGCAATACGATTGTAGTGCAGATAATGCATCAATTTGTAAAATAACCAAATGCTGCCTGCATTCCATTCTATTGCAGCAAAAAAAAAAAAAAAAAACTGCGGAATTTGAATGGAACAGAGCACTACGATATAGTATGCTAATGGTTTGAGTTGATGTTGTATGGAAAGTTAAGCATGAAGGTAAGGTTTGGATGAATACATATATAGAATAAATAAGAAAGCTAGTATATAATACTCGTAACATACAATATCATATTTTTTTGAACTAAGATTAATTAGTTCAGACCTTTATCATAATTCTTTTCTAAAGAGGGTCCTACTTCTTTTCATACTTAAAAGTTTAAACAATATTCAAAATTAATTATTATATATAAGATAAAGTATAGAATGAATACAAGAGCTGGTATATAATACCATACAATATCATATTTTTTTGAACTAAGATTAATTAGTTCAGACCTTTATCATAATTCTTTTCTAAAGAGCGTCCTACCTACCTCTTTTTATATTAAAAGATTTAACAATTTTGAAAATATATTCTAAAACATAATAAGTAATAAAGCTATATACATTTATATACAAGTCTTTCAAACAATAATCTTTTCGCAAAGTATCTTGAGCCATACGCGTATGCTAATTTCCATTTAACGTTCGTCCAAATGACCGAAAAGTGTTCAGTTAGACAGGTTTTATTTATCTGCAGTCGACTTCCTGCCGCGCTCTCATGCTCCTTTTGGAAAAGCCAAACTAACTTTAAATGGACCACAACCACCTGTGGATCAGGCAGTTAATATGTTGATAGACAACGCAAACTTGTTGCACCCTCGCCAGACACGATTGGCATCCCAATTGGCGATCGAAGGCACACTGGAACCAAGTGAACTGGAGCGAATGCACCTCAGACACGCCATAAACATTGGCATTCGGACGTATATATATACATAGTAGTAGAACGTATTGCATAAATAACACTTTGGCCCGTTAGATTCAACGTAATGCTCCCGGTTGTTGGTTGTGACAGTTGTCAAGTGGGTTAGTCCAACAGCCGGGCTAATTATTGTGTTAACTTAATGGCCATTAACCGGAGCTTAGCACGCTAATTATAATTGGATTAATTACTGAAAGTTATGGATTGTAAAAGACTTTTAATCTACATCGATAAATCGCAATGAAATACGAAAAAAAAAACAAAGAAAAGAATTCAAAAAACGATTGCAAATTCGCACTGCGATTGCGAACTCCGAGTGGAAGTCGAAGTAGAGAAGTCGGAGGCCACCCACTTGAAAATTCCTTAATTTAATTAAGTCGAATGTTATTTAATTCAAGTAATTGTAAACAACTATTGATTATAGCTATGGGGTATGACAATGTGAAGCATACCCTTTAAGGTGACTTGAGTATCAAAATTTGATAGAAAACTCTCTGAAATTAAAGAGGAAAACTAGTTAATAAAATACTGTTATAAGTAATAAATAAATCGTTGAGAAAACTCTCTCAATGGAAAGCATACCCCTTAAGTTGCCTTGAGTATCAAAATTTGATAGAAAACTCTCTGAAAATAAAAAGAAAAACTAGTTAAGAAAATACTGTTATAAATAATGTGAGGAAACACTTGAAAAAACTCTCTAAAATATAAAATAGCATTTAGTTAGTATTTATAACCTTAATATGTTGCCACAAATAAAGCTACCCACTCAAATACCCACTGAAAATAATAGGAAAAACTAGATGATAAAATATAGTTATAAATAATGAGGAAACCGTTGAGAAAACTCTCTACAATTTTAAATAGCAGTTACTTAGGTGAATTTGAGTATCAAAATTTGATAGAAAAAAAAAAGGAAAAAATATATGATAAAATACAGTAATAAATAATGAGGAAACCCTTGAGAAAGCTCTCTAAAATTTTAAACATCAATAATTAGGTGAATTTGAGTATCAAAATTTCATGGAAAACTCTCTGAAAATAAAGAGAAAAACTAGATGATAAAATACTGTTATAAGTAATAAAGAAATCCTTGAGAAAACTCTCCAAAATTTTAAAAATACACTTAGTATTAAAAACCTTATGTTACCACAAATCAAGCTACCCACTCAATAAATTGCCTGCATCCAGGGTACTACTTAGTAATGAGCAACATGGCAAGGTGTCGGCGGCGTGGGTGAAACGAACGTTGCGCCAACTTGCCGCATTCGTACAGTGCCAATGGTCTTGTTGCCACATGTTGTTGTTGTAGTTGGCAAGTTGCAACAATCAGGCTGGGCGAAAATTGAATTCAAGCGTGGCTAACATTGATTATGCCAGATGCCAAATGATTCCGATTCCGCCCAACAGCAGCAGCAGCCCCGACGTGGTCTAATCCATAATTAGTTGATTCTCTTTATGCGACTTTAATGTGGAATTTACATTTATCTCGAGTAGGCGTTTCTCTTGTGACTTGATAAGGACTTTTGTCTGGCCTTTTTTTTTTTTTGGTATGATGCAATCGAGGCTCGCGATTGCGACACGGCTCCACTTGCTGCCGGTGCTAGGCAGGCTTTGGAATTGGGTGCTGGCGAGGCGGCGCCGTTGCCGTTGTGGCTTTTGTTATTAAAATGCCATAAAAATTGGGCCAAACATGTAGATATCTCTCAGTGTGTGTCTCTCTCGGCGCATTGTTTTGAATTATGCAATTGGCCAGGCTTGGGGTGTCAAGCTGATTTATGCCACTTGGCTGGGCTGGCTAACGCCTCGCTGCTTGGACACCTCCTGCTGCATGTCACGTAGCATTTGACCAGTGCACTGAGCACAGCTGAGCCGTGTGTCCAAGATCAATGCCAGCTCAGTTCAGATTTCCATGTGCCACGCTGGAATGCGAGCTGAGGCGCGGCGGGGTGCGGCTGGAAAATTAATGAATGGGGTGGAATAATTTGAACTTATGATCCGTGAATGCTGCAACTTTATTTAGCTGTATGTGTGTGTGTGCGCGTGTGTGTGTGTGCGTGTGTTAGTGTGCGTTTGGGGGGCTGTTAATGATGCGTTTTCTTATATCTGTATCCCACAAAGTGGCGACGACCAAGCACTTCGCCCATAAAGAACCAACCGATCACCTCCAAAGTAATCAGCGTATTTAGCCAGGCATCGGATATGGTCATCTTTGTTAATCCAGTCTTTTCTATTTTCTTTCCCTTTTTGGAGGCTTCAGCGGCTTTCTGGCGTAAATGAGCGAAATCAGCTGGAGTCGGTGGAGTTAGTTCCACCTTGGCGTAGTACATGAATTTATCCAAAAGCGGTCGCCCCTCGGTTACCGCCACTATTAAGGATTACTGATTAATAAATTATCTTTAGCATTACTTTTACCAACTTACTGTTCATAAGTGCCTTGATTTTAGCAGCCATCTTGCTAAAAACTGTTTAATAATATAACTACAGTCGGTAAAAAGTTATAAAATATTTTGTGTTGCGACAAATTTGAACGATGCTGCTAAGGTAGCAGAAAGTTATCGATTAGGAATGTTAGGAATGGAACAATATATCGAAGGAAAGCTGTTGAAGTATATATCGATATTTTTTAATACATAAACAATAAAATATTTTGTGTTGCGACAAATTTGAACGATGCTGTAAGGTAGCAGAAAGAACAATATATCGAAGGAAAGCTGGTGAAGTTTATATCGATATTTTTTAATACATAAACAATATAACTTATAAATTAAATTCCAACATAAATGCACTATTATTATGAAATTAATAAACATAAATACCAATGCGCACATCGCAAACTAATCCAAAATAACTTGTTTAGGCCTGTTCGAACCAAAAGAACTACTACACAAGACATGCAATCAATGCAAATTTGTTGGAAATTTGCATAATCGTACACGCTAGCCAAGTTTGCTTCGTGAAAAGCTGCACCAATTAGTTGATTTCGGGGCGATAACTGACCGATCATTACAATGCCAGACAAGATAGTTATTAGCAAAAGCGCTTGATGCACAAAAATATCCGCCCATTTTTTGAATAACTGCAAAGCAGACCAATTTGAATGAAGAACAATGAAAAATATGAACTTGTATAGGGACTGAACTGACTTGTTAATTATAATAGACTGGCAGGGTAAGACGCCCATTTCGAAAAGCTATATGTACTTATTGCGAAAGGCAATCAGAGTCTGGCAATAAATATTTAAAATAAATCTGCACAAAATTCGCATTCAGAGACAATTTACGTTGGACTTTCATTTACCAGTGCCATGAATATTAAAATTGATATGGAATTTGCAGTAATAGTGCATGTTTATGACATTTTGAAAAACCCGTTGTTGCCCTCTGCAGACTTTTTTTTATTTTAATTTTTTGTTTACCCGTAATGCAGCTGCCTGTTAATGGTTCTAGCCTTATAATAACATTTTGCACTTATATTTGCGGTTCGAAATTGCATTTGACTTCTTGACCCTCGTTAAGAAACCCCCAAGTCCGTGTTAAATTTTGATTTGCATCTTATGTCAATTTCGACTTGAAGTTACAATTGGCCGTCGCGAGGTAAATGCTGCAAAGTATTTCCCGTCGATTTATACCAAGTGTGTCCAAATATGGAAATGTAGTTCACCAATTTGATTTGCCGTTTTACATTTTTATTGTTTGCCAATGCGCGCTGACAGCGTTTGATTATATTTATTTTTGGGCGTTGGCCGAGCTCAACATGCCTTCCTACTTTGGAACTAGCGAAGTGCGCATTGTAAGTGCAATTGTCTATTGAGAACACTGAGAAAAATCTAAGTTGAGTAGTTTTTCTGTAGAATAAATGTATATACTTTTGATTATTAATTATTTTGTATAATTACAAAATATCGTAAGACATAAACGATTTAAAATGTTCGCTATGTTAATTAATCGATTAGTCCTTTGATACACGTTCAATTATCGAGCAGGAATTCATTTGTAACTATTGTGAATTAAAAGTTATCGGAGTTCAACAACAGTTGTGAATTAGTTCTAACAGCCGTTACTGGGCAAACAAAATGTGTTTTTCAGTGTGAGCACGCGACTATTTTCATATGTATGTATTTATGTATAGTCGGTATGTATCTGAATGATATATAATTAAAAATATTCTGACAATCACAATAACAACACTTTGTATGCAGCAGTTGTTGCTGCAAGCGTCGAGGCAAACACATTGGGCGGTGGCCCATGCAGGAGGGGATTGACGGGCTGCGGGGCGCCCAATCTGCTGCAGGTCTCTTATGCTTGCTTATGGCTTTTAAATGTGTTTGTGGCTTTATCAATATATAATTTGGATCGCTGTTGTTGCAATTTTCGTGTTTTCGATTGGCTTTGCCGATAGTTTTGCACTCAGTGTGTGTATATGTATGTGTGTGAGTGTTTCCTTCGGCTTTAAATTCTTGCTTATTGCAATTTGCGCAACAATGCGACGGAACCCGCCCGCACACCTTACCTGACCCACCCCACACCAGATGCTCCAGAGAGACGCCGACACCACCCAGCAGATCTCAGCCGGACGATTTGACGCTGCACCAACGACGTCGACTGCGCAGCTGGGCAGTGAAAGGCCACAGCAGAGCAGAGCTAGATCTGCTCCAATTCTGCAGCACGAGCGTCGGCAGCGACGCCAGCTTCGCCTCTCAGCCATTGGCTTGTGCCGGCTTAAGGCCTTTGGCTGGGCGTCGACGTCGCCGTCGACGGTTCGTCGATGTTTTGAGTCTAGTTTTTGTGTGTTTACGCGAATTTGATATATATATTTTTTTTCTTGAGTGCATTTGTTGCTGCTGTGGGGCAGGTTTTGTTTTTGTTCGCGCGTCGAGGCGAAGTCCGCGCCAATTTTTTAGTATAAATGTGGCCACAATTTGGTAGTCGAAATCAGAATCAACTCGTTCGCTGAGCATTCAACAAGTCTTCCTTCTATCTCTCCTTCAGCTTCCTTCAAGCCAACTACCAACAAATCAACATGAAGGTAAGAGCGAAGCGCACTTGATCGAAGATCCCTCAGAACAGTTCTCATCCACATGCTCATCTGGCTAACCTGTTCTTACTCTTACAGTTCGCCGTTGCCGTAGTCATGTTTGTGTGCGCCCTTGCCGGTGCTCAGGCGTCGTGGGCTGCCATTGCACCAGGTGTCTCCTATGTTAACTCGGTTGCCCATGGCCCAGCGGGTCTGTGGAATGGCGCATGGAATGGTGCATGGAACGGTGCCTGGAACGGTGGCTGGAACGGCGCTCACGGCTGGAACGGTGCCTGGGGTGCACCCGCTGCCGTTGCTGTCCATGCTGGCGCTGGTGCTCCATGGGGTCTGACCGCTCCCGGCTGGCACGGTGGTGCTATTCCCGGAATTGCCCTTGCTCAGGGTCCTGGTGCTGGTGCTCTTGGTCCCCATGGTCATGAGGGTGTCTATGTTGCCAAGACTCGTGGTGCCATCCATACCGCTCCCCTCGCCGGCCACATCAACTCGGCCACCTCTGTGAACGTTGCCCCTGCTCCGGGTACCCTGTAAATTCAGCCAAAACGAATGCCAAAGGGGTGGGCAGTATGGGCAGGGCAGGGCAGGGCAGCATTACATAGCAAATTGTTGTCTGGCTCTAAACTATCCGCTTCCCCCTCTACGACTTCAACGACTCTACTCGGATACTCCACAACCAACCGCAACCGCAACCCGAACCCGAACCAGAACCACAACCATCCACAACAACAACTATTGTTAAGCACACCGCTCTCTTAGTCCCGTTACGAACCCGTAGAGGATCTACAGTGTCGGATCGGATCTCCAAACAAATCTATCCTGCTATCCTGTTGATTCTCAATCGTGGCTTCTACACACACGACGCACACACACACACAAAACACGCTCACACTCACGCTCACAACTGAGTTTGTTAGTTAGTTCTGTGTTCAGCAAATAAGTCCAACAACAACAACAACAACAACATCAACAACAATTACAACAACTACAACCAACAAATAACAGCATGTTAATTTCTTCTTACTTGAGAACTTTCAATCCGTCAACCCAATCAGCTTTTCCGTCTTTCTCTCCCTTCTATCCTCGATCTATCAATCAATCTATCTATCTATCTGTCTATCCAACTATCTCTCTGTGCAACAATATACACACCTATGTTCTATGTATCTATCTCTATCATCTATGCTATCTCTATATTCCTCTTCTGGAAACTGTACATAATCGGTGTATATAGTATACATATGTACATATAGTGTGTACATACAGGTACAATACATACATACATACACACATATCCTTAGTTATTTTTGCAACAATTGTAAGATTGACGAAAAGCGTTTTAAATAAACTCATGCAGCGTTTTTATTTATGCGAAAACTTTATGAATTTCTCTACTGCCAATCCCCCTATCTATCCCCCTTGGTCAAGACCCTACCCGAACTTCTAAAACTCATAACTTCGTCAAAAATCATCAGAATTTCATGGTAGAAGGCTTTTTGTTCATGATTTGATTGGTAGATTGGTTCTGCATCAAAATATTGTGAATCTAAAATATTCAAAAAATTAGTACCTTCCATGCTTCTGCCAGTCGACGCATCCCCCTTGGTCAGGACCCTACCCAATGTTCTAAAACTCATAACTTCGTCAAAAATCAGCAGATTTTCATGGTAGAAGGCTTTTTGTTCATGATTTGACTGGTAGATTGGTTCGGCATCAAAATATTTTGAATCTAAAATATTCAAAAATTGAGTACCTTCCATGCTTCAACCAGACCACACATCCGCCTTGCTCAGGACCCTACCAAGACTTCTAAAACTCATAACTTCGTCAAAAATCCTCAGAATTTCATGGTAGAAGGCTTTTTGTTCATGATTTGATTGGTAGATTGGTTCTGCATCAAAATATTTTTAATCTAAAATATTAAAAAATTTAGTACCTTCCATGCTTCTGCCAATCCACGCATCCCCCTTGGTCAGGACCCTACCTGATCTTCTAAAATTCATAACTTCGTCAAAAATCAGCAGATTTTCATGGTAGAAGGCTTTTTGTTCATGATTTGACTACTAGATTGGTTCTGCATCAAAATATTTTGAATCTAAAATATTCAAAAATTTAGTACCTTCCATGCTTTTGCCAGTCGACGCATCCGCCTTGCTCAGGACCCTACCTGATCTTCTAAAACCCATATCTTCGTCAAAAATCATCAGATTTTCATGGTAGAATGCATTTTGTTCATGATTTGATTGGTAGATTGACTTTGCATCAAAATATTGTGAAGCTAAAATATTCAAAAATTTAGTACCTTCCATGTTTCTGCCAGTCGACGGATCCCTCTTGGTCAGGACCCTACCTCATCTTCTAAAACTCATAACTTCATCAAAAATCATCAGATTTTCATGGTAGAAGGCTTTTTGTTCATGATTTGACTACTAGATTGGTTCTGCATCAAAATATTTTGAATCTAAAATATTCAAAAATTTAGTACCTTCCATGCTTTTGCCAGTCGACGCATCCGCCTTGCTCAGGACCCTACCTGATCTTCTAAAACCCATATCTTCGTCAAAAATCATCAGATTTTCATGGTAGAATGCATTTTGTTCATGATTTGACTGGTAGATTGGTTCTGCATCAAAATATTGTGAATATAAAATATTCAAAAATTTAGTACCTTCCATGCTTCTGCCAGTCCACGCATCCCCTTGGTCAGGACCCTACCTGATCTTCTAAAACTCATAACTTCGTCAAAAATCATCAGATTTTCATGGTAGAATGCATTTTGTTCATGATTTGACTGGTAGATTGGTTCTGCATCAAAATATTGTGAATATAAAATATTCAAAAATTTAGTACCTTCCATGCTTCTGCCAATCCACGCATCCCCCTTGGTCAGGACCCTACCTGATCTTCTAAAACTCATAACTTCGTCAAAAATCTGATGATTCAATATATATTCAAAAATTTAGTACCATGCTTCTGCCAGGCTAGGTTTGATTATATGTAAAGTAAAAACTTTATAAAATCATATAGTATTTTCCATACAGATCAAATTACCATACAATAACTTGATAATTATAGAGATATAGTGATACATATCTTTATGAAACGACCTTGGTGTGGCACACAGAACTCATAAGTTCCGCGACCTTGAAATCATTATAGATTGTTTAATTGATTCTAAATGGTAACGAAAAGAATGTTTAAATCAAATATCTCATTGTGGCTTATTTAAGTGATTGTGGATCGATTAGATCGATTGACTATATATCGCATAGCGTATACTTAGTCGTAGTTAATGCTAGCCGATCTCAGGGTGCTTTGGAAGTTTTTTTATGGCCATTGAACGGTAGTCGGGTCTGATTTAATTGGCCGAAAGGCGTTACTCGCTTGAGATTTAGATTGCGATCACAGGGCGTATGCTTAATTATGCAAACGCTACAAAGTAATTGCAACCCAGCAGCTGCACTATATGGGTCTATAATTGCGCTAGCTATGACTATATATACTATGGTATATAATTTATGCCAGTAGCTAATTACAGATCGAGATCATCCCAAAGAATTCAACTTGAACTCTTTAAGCCAATCATAACGTTGGTGGCGCAAATCGAAATCGGATTCAGGTTGCATTTGGTGCAACGACACCTGACGGGTTTCTCTCTATATATATGTGTGTGTTTTTAATAGTTTTGTTTTGGGAAACCGCCCCGAAACCGGTCCATTTGCATAATTGAATTGTTTTTGCTCGCTTTTCATTTGGCTATGTCGTTGATTTAATTGTTTCGCCTGATTTCGGCCCACACTCGTGTCGGATTGTCTCTATGAGACCCACACGCCTGCGCTAAGGGAACACACACTCTCTGATACTATTTGCACTCGGGTGGGTGTTATGTAAAACGAAACCATTCGAAACAGGCAGACAAAGTAATTATAAAGACAACTAGGAAATGCTTGACACTTTTACAAAAAAAAAAAAAAAAAAAAATTGTTATACCCTGTATCTTTCTGGGTTGGGCTCTCTAAACTTCAAATTAGATACCAAACTTTCATAATCTTCTTTACTTTCATTTAACTTTTGTCTAGGATGTGCTTTTTCATACGTAGAACTCTGAAATATGCTAGAAATGCTAAGTATAACCATAGTATTTCATTCTTTTTCCTTTACCGATTATTTATTACATTTATTAGAACTCATTGAAATCGCAGCATGATATTACAATATGATCTTTATAGTGTTAATAGTTATGTTTATTTTACAGCTCTAAAAAGGGATTTGGCTTGCAAATGGATTAGCTTATTGATTATGCACCATATTCAGGATATGATTGGAACCATAAATGGATAGAGTCATGGAGCCAGTCTCCCATGAGACATATGCAAATGGGTAGCAACAACAATTAAGCTATTAAAGCAGCCAACGCAGTGTGGAAAGTTGCGAGTTTCCGGAACTGCAGCTAAAAAGTGGGTTGGGTCGCGCCACTGATCGATCGATCGATCTTGTTGCTCGCTCGCTCGTTCGCTTGACATGGCATGGTGTGAATAATATGAGTACTCGTTGTACTTACTCGTTTTGCCGCCTGCGGTCGCGGCGTGTCATTAGCTGTAATCACATGTATGCAAAAGATATATATATATATATGGAATAAATATATATATAATATGTATAATAGATACCATATGCATATGTGTTCATTATGTGAGTGAACTCGAACTCTCACTTGGCCTGAACTTTTGCTGACCGTTCCGCTGGACAGACTCGACTCACTTGGCTGACTATAAAAGTGGCCAGAGAACAGCCAAGAGATCAGTTCAGAACAAGAGTTCAAGCAGAGCGCAACCAACCAATCCAACAAAAAAAAAAAAAAACAAATCCATCAAAATGAAAGTAAGTGCAGCTGCAGGATCAAAGGATAAGGAATTTCAGAAGCATTTCCATGATAAAATACACTATCTCTTTTATAAAGATTTCCTTTTTCTAATGCTTTTCTTCTCTCCCCCAGTTCGCCATCGCTGTCGTCTTCTCTCTGGCCCTCGCCATGGGCGTGCAGTCTTCGGTGATTCCATTGGTCTCTCAGCTGGCTGGCCATGGTCTCTCCTACACGGCTGTGTCTAATCCCGCCTTGGTTGCCGCTCCCTGGGCTCCTGCTGCCCACTGGCCCGCTGCCGTCTCTGTGGGCTCATGGCCACCAGCAGCTCCGGCTGTGGTTGCTGCCGGTCCAGCTCTGCTTGCTGGCCATGGACCTGCTCTCGTTGCTGGCCCTGGACCCGCTGTTGTGGCTGCACATGCTCCTGCTGTCGTTGCTGCGGCCCATGCTCCCGCTGTGGTTGTTGCTCCAGTTGCCCATGAGGGTGTCTACACCGCACAGACCCGTGGCGCCGTGCACACTGCACCCCTCTCTGGACACATCCAGTCCGTGGCTTCGATCAATGCTGCTCCCGCTCCTGGTACCCTGTAAATCTAAGGAACTCCAATTGACTTGATACTCTCCTCCCGCCAACTTTGATACTGCCAGAGCAAGGAATGCAACGAATATGAATGAATAAAACTACTGTATATAAACTATACATAACACCAACATAATGATGAATGCTTATAAACAGGGTACTCACACCAGTCATCGCACCCCATGCAAATTTTCCTTTCGACAACTAACTGTATTTATTCAGATTCAAAACTCATTTTCGTAACAATCTCGAACTGTGAAAACAACTTTCTTCCTAGACCAATAAATCTTTGTAGAAACGTTAAGTTTTTTTTGGGTTTTTCAATATTTTATATGATTCAGTTTTCTGATTAGTAATACTATAATATTATTGTAACAATGTTGTACAAGGTTTTTGTGCCTAATGAATGTAATTTGCGATCTAGAACAACCTTTGTTTCAGTCGCATTTGGATTTTGATTAGAGTTTCCATTCTGAGGAATTCGTCATGTCATTCCGATTTTACTTTGTCAGCTGCTCTCAAGGTCGTAGTCGCATTAATTACGCGCTGCAACTGTAAAATCACAATTACTCAAGCAATTATTATTGAACTTGTGGAATTAGATCTTGATTAAGTGATTATATGGTGGATTCTAACTTAAAACAAGACAAATTATCATATACTTGAACTTCAGATAGTAAATCATATAGAAATCAGTTAAGTTCGATAAAAATGTGAAATTGTAAGGAATAGCAGGTTTTTTATTGATATTTCTTTATGCATAGAAAAGAAAACCATAATATAGTACATAAAAATCCTTGAACTTTTGTTGGTAAATCATAAATTATGCTTGCTGTAAAGAAAACCGCAATTAAAGCCAAGTTAAGTGCCATGTTAGAGCCAAGTTCATGCGGAGCGCGTTATTAAATCATTTTGCGGGAATGCAACTGCAGCAGCCTCTCTGCAGAGATACAGAAAGCGATCTCCCCCCCTACCCGACGGTTGCCCTCACGACTCACCCCAACAACAACAACAACAAGAAGTGTTCGCACTCTGTTTGGAACACTCGACGCTTTTGTACACAAGTGAAGCGTGATGTGAAGTCGCGTTTGTTTGTTTCTCTGTTATTATTGTTGTTGTTGTCACAATTGCCGCATTTGGTTGCTGAGTGATAGCCGGGGGCAACGACAACAACAATCGCTGCCTGCAATGATTTATTGCACGCCCCCAGCTGCGTCACTCGATCGGCTGTCGAGAGAGTGGCAAATATGGCTCGAAACTGCAACCGTGATGGCAATGATTAGACTCTCTTTCTTCCCCGCCTCTCTCTTTACCTCAACCTCTCTCTCTCTCAATCCTTATTGAGTGGAATGTCTGCAAATGGCGTCCTGCGGCCATGTTAACAAAGTGAAAAGTGCCGTTTGTAAATTTAGGTTAGGAATTTGCAGTGGTCAAATTATTAAGAGAAAAAAAAAGTAGTAAAATGGGAGTAGAAATAATAGCAACAGTTCACATCGTAGTAAATTGTTTATGTTGTGGAAATGTCAGTCACTAAAATAGTAGCTATATTAATAGTAGCAGATCGATTAAGCGGCAGGTGTATTGAACTCACTCCCTCTCTCTCTCTCTTTGTCCCCGCAACACTCTCTGCAGTGAAGTCAGAGATAAGAGCGCGCCAATCGTGGATGGCACCAAAACACTCACTCGGCCTCTCTCTGCTGCTACGCTCGTTTTGGTTTTCGGTTTCGTGCGAACGACAACAGCGAAGGCGACGGCGACGGCGACTTGCTGGCTGTGCTGGGGCTCAGTTCGCTGACTCTGCGTCAGTCGTCAGTGAAGACGCGCCGGCAGCGTTTGTTGCAATCGAGTGGGAAATCGGCAGTCGCAGCGACGCGTCGGCACGTCAATCGATTCGGCAGATTCACGTCAGTTGCAAATGGTCTGCGACAGAGACAGAGTCAGAGACAGAGGCGGTTCGTGTCGTTCGCAAATTGTCGCCTCGCTGCAATTGGAATAACAGTGTGTGTTGTTGTTGTTGATGAGCAAATGAAAGTGTGAGTTGCGATTAGAGAGAGAGGACTGACTGATGATGATGATGATATTGATAACTAGTAGCATGAGCCAAGTGTCTGGGAGCCGGGAGCTGGCACCAATCTGATTATCGCCTCTACTTGGCAGACACTCGTGACGCCAAACTCTTTTTGTAGTTATTGTTGTTGTCGCTGTAGCGGTTTTTTCTGCAAACATAAAATTGTTATACGTACAGACATACATGTATTTGCGCAAATTCATGTGCGTTCAATCGTTCTTTGTTGTCTGAGAATTTCTGCAAATTTACTGCGCACACTTTCAATGTTTATAAACAAAAAATAAGAAAACGAAAAATTGATTCGCAACCAATTGAACACGTACGGCGCATTTGCCAAAAGTGCACTTGAAAAAAATATTCACAATTTTCGCTCACCTTCATATAATTTGCACTCATTCTACTATGCTAATTGACGTCATCGTCCACGCGATGACACGATTTACACGTGTGCACACCCCCACACATGCACGCACACTCTCTTCCTTTACACATGCACGCACACTTTCTGCCTCCCCCCACACTCACTCATTTACACTCATTCTGGGGGGAACCATAACCATTCAAATTACACAACGCGCTGTTCAAAACAAAAAACAGCTGATAGGCGCCGTCGCCATTTAACGTGCAAATACAGCCACAAAGCAGAGTAATAACAAAAACAAAAGAGAATGCAAAAAAATGCTCTCCTGCTCTGATTTTTTGTTGTTGTAGCTTAACTTGTTGAAATGCTTTGCATGAGAGAGAGAGAGAGAGAGAACTGTGCGCGCTCATTCGCATGCTCGCATATTTACGAATGTCAAGTGTAGTATTTATGGCCAGAGAGAGCGTCGAGCGGAAGAGAGCGAAAACGAGAGCAACTGCATCAGCTGTGTCGCTGTCGCCTGCCTGCCTGCCTGCCTGTCGTCCATTGCCCCCGCCATTGGCAATCAGATTATTATTAAAATACGCGCGCGCTATTCGCTTTGTTGTCAATTCATTTGCATTTTTGTTTTTCCTATTTTCGCCTTTGTATTATCTCTGTGTGTGTTGTGCATTTGCTGCGTAAATGAGCTTTTGTCAGTGCACACTAGTGCAGAGTGATAGTGCAAGTTCTGTTTTTGTATCCTTTATTAGATTCTGTATTAAAGTTACTGGACGCAAGTATTACTCATCATCATGCACACTCAGGCACAAAAGGAATAAAAAAAAAACATTACTGGAGCTGAATGCAGGCGGCAACAAAAAGAGTCAATTATCGACATGCCACAGTGGTGTGAAAGTTATTTACTTAGGCATCCCGTTTGTATATTGGCAAAAAATTAGCAAAATGTGAGACTATTAAAAACAACAAATATTTATGAAGTATAAAATAATATGTTGTTTTTAAAAATTAAATTAAATTCAATTCGTCAGGGGAAAATCCCAACTAACTAATGAGGTGCTTGCTTGCCGTGAACTTTAAATTTGCTTACTTCCAAATTCTAGTGATTTTTTGCTTCGTACTGTTTGTTGCCTTATCTATTCATTCTATTCATGTGTTTCCCCCTCTCTCTCTCTCTCACTCTCCCTCGCCCATCTTTACGTCATTGACTCACAGTGCCATTGTGTACGCATTGTTGGCAAGCACACTCACACTCTCTCTCTCACACACATACACACGCACACCAGCATATATATTTAATTAAATCCATTTTTTTTCGAATTACTTTACAGTGGCAGCGACGTCGACGTCAGCGACGACGACGCGTCGGCAGCGTCAGGAACTGAACACATCAAATCGAGCAGCAAATCGCATCGCATCATTTGCCGTCGAGCATTGCAGTCGTTTGGGTGTTTTTTGTTTGTTATTTTTTATCGCACTTTGCACTTCGCATCGCATCTCACCTCAACTCGCTCAACGCATTGTGAATTCAATTAAATAATAAAAAAAGCTGCTGTGAGGGACATTAATTGCTTATTAAATGTGAAAAACAACAATAATAACATTGTTTAACGTATTAGCAGCAGCTCGTTCCAGAGGTCGTGCGTGGCCCGGCACAGTGTGCGAAAAGTTTTCGACTGACCCGAAAAAAGCTTGCAACTGGGTCAGCAGTTTGTTGTGTGTGTGTGTGTGTGTGTGTGTGCACAGTGAACTTGGGTGCATGCAAAACAAAACAAAACAAAACAAAAGAAAACCGAACTGCAACGAGATAATTGCACTTCCCTCTTGGCTGAGAACAAGTGCAATTGACGTGATTTCTATTGGCCTCGATTGGCCTCTTACTTTGTCCCCAAGTGCGGTGCCTCGATACATTTATTGAGTGCGCTACGTGAAATGACGTTGACGTTTTGAGTGCTTCACGTGATTAGAGAGCAACGATCATCGCAGGAGCAGTTCCAAACCCCCCAGACCCCGTCACAGTTCCAACCCCCCCACCATGTCGCCGAACCATCGAGCGGGAACCTTCTGCGGTCGCCAAGTGCAAAGTATGGCAATACGTGGCCGCAATACCAGCTCATATGATACCCAGGAACAACCCTTTCGGCCGGATAATCTTCGTGGTCGTTGGGCCAAGTCAATTGATTTCTATTTTGCCAGCTCGACTTATGCCTTCAGCACCATGGCCTTTTCGGATGTATCCGCCTGGGCGTTAATTATGGGCGGTTGGAGTAAGTATAGCCCAGTACTATATATCCCATATAATAGTACAATAATTAATCTCGTTCACAGTCAGACAAATAGGTGCCAGTTTGATGGCATAAACCGCGCGTTAGCTTCTTATCACTTGAATTCAATTAAATTCGTCGAGGTTATCGAGGTTATCAATGCAACTTTCGTAGAATACTGAAAAGTGATCTAATTATGCTTTGAGCTAATTAGAATCATTTTCTTCCGAATTTCTGACCCTTGCGGTTTTTTGTTTAAGCGATTTAAAATTGTTTTGTATTTTTATAAATTTTGAATTAATCTATAAATGGTGAAATCACTTATAATTTTTCAAATCTAACTTGATGAAGGCTCTTTAATAACCTTTGAGTAATAATAAAAATCCCTGACTTGACGAACACGACCGATTGTGGCCTATGTGAATGACTATACGTACATATAATTTTCTAAGTTCAAGTAATTCTAGAATTATTCACCCTATATTATATTATATTAACTTTGCACTCTTTATCGTTTCTATATATATTTACAGAAGTATTTTTCACTTCTTATCTGGTGGCAGTTTGTTTTTATTCGCTGCCCATATTCCTAATACAAACATTTCTGGGACAGTTTTCCTCATCGGGTGCCATATCAGCGTTTCGTGTATCACCTATTTTTAAAGGTAAGCCGGAAACAATATACTATATTTCCCTATTAATGTCGATTCCCACGCGGAGTTTTATTAATGAAATAGTTTGTAAATATGTATATTAAATTGTGTGTTCTACAGGTGTAGGTTACTCGATCTTGGTGCTCAATGTGGGCACTCTCATATATTATAGTGTAAATGCTGCGGTACCGTTAATTTATGCTGTTTACTCATTGAGCCCTGTGATGCCCTGGATGAGTTGCAACAATTCGTGGAACTCACAAAATTGCTCTACACATGAATTTTACGATGAGAATGTGAGTATTAGTGAAAATAGTAATAATATCCATAATAAACCATATTCTCTTGATATTTAGGTAACCAATCCAGATCCTCACTCAACCCAGGAGTTCTTTCAGTAAGTTCAGTTGAGTAAAAGAAGCGCAATATTCCAGTTAATCAGAGATTATGTATTATTTACAGCCATGTTATAGGTTCCCGTTCAGGAAACTCCAACTCCTTGACTGCATCATGGTATATGGTGCTGGCTGTGCTTGTCATCTGGGTCTCTTTGTTTCTACTGATGCTTAATCGAGTTTCCATTGTAAGTAGACGTTGATGTTGGTATTTTGTTATAGTCTAATCTATATATATTTTCTCTTTTTCGCATCAGATTGGTAAAACGTTACGCTGCACGTGTGTACTGATTTTTGGTTCTTTTTTGTCCGTCTTTATATACACGATGATCCATCAAGAGATTGGCTGGCAGAATTTTATGGATTACCTTAATCCGATCTTCGTCGATTGGGTACACATAAGGTCAGTCATGGCAATTGGCATATTGCAGGCCAGCATGATATTGGGTCCCGGCTGGGGCAGCATCATAACCCTCGGTAGTTACAATAGTTTTCGTAGCGATGCAGAACGCTTGAGTATTTGGGTCTGCATCACACACGTTCTGGTCACCCTGATGACAATCATATGTTGTAATGTTGCCAACGATCATTTTGAGGGTAAGCCTAGTTAGAGATCTTAAACTATTCTATATATTTTAAATCTGTATCTATCTCAGATCACGTGGGCATGGAGCACGTACCAATTGATCATAGCCTGCAGTTCCTATTCCTCACCTTTGGTTACCTCTTTGGAAGGTTTACCACCCTGCCCCATCTGTGGTCTTTTCTCTTTTTCATAGTAGTTTTCCTGGCAGAAATGTGTGCGCTGGTAAGTTCTGTGAATTTTGTAGATATTTCTGTTTAATCCTCATGATCTTCAGACTACTTTGTTACTGTCCGTGTTGACTTCACTCTTCGACGAGTTCGAGCAGCTGCGTCCCAATAAGCAGATGTTCAAGTTTCTGTTTATACTGACGCTTCTGGGCAGTTCCCTATACTTTTGCACTCAGGTAACCTTTCTTTTCCGACTCTGAACAACTTTTACATTGATTATTTTTCATATTTTCAGCTTGGTTTTAGCCAGGTCTCCTCGCTAGCTTATACGACGGTCTTTACACAGATTATCATCTCGGCCCTGTTGATACTGATGGCCACCTGGATCTATGGACGTGCACGTTTCCAGTGTGATCTGCAATTTATGTTGGGCAAAACGATCTCAAGCATTAAAATATTTACTATACGCTTTATAACGCCCTTATTTCTAGTGATATTTGTGGTAAATTCTATTTGATCTTTTCGATCTACGTCTTTGCTAACTTTCATTTCACTCTTCCACAGTGGGAAGTACACTACATTCTTATAGACTATCACGCAAGTGGTACCCTGGTGTGGATAAGTCAGGGCTGTATCTATGTGCTGGGTGTAGGCTATATGATCTATAAAATATGCCAGACAAACGGCGCTTGGAGAGTGCGCGTAAAGCAATGTTTCGCCCCACACGATTGGCATCCAGTCAATGCGGATAATTGGCGATTCTACGACGAGATTATGGGTACCTCGGAAATGCTGGTGATGGACAATCCCAACGCTGCCTGAAATACGAATACACTCACTGCTTAAGTCCTAGTGCCTAATACATACGATATGTAAATGTATATAATAGTATGATACATATATATATAGGGATAGCATTAATTGTAATGTAGATCTATTGCATTTGTGAAATGTACTTAAGTCGCAAGGACCTCAGTCTCAGGTCGAACTGAACTCATTGTGTGAATACCCAAAAGAAAAAGCAAAAAGGAGCTAACAAATATTTAGATTTACAATCGTAGGCGAGCGTCTTTCAAAATGTACTGATATTTTCCAAAACTAGGTCTAGAGAACAATAAACTGGTGATATACTACGATATGCAGTTGCATCTGAATAAAGAACAAAAGCTTACACTTTTAATATACATAAGATAAGGTTTATTATTCTTGCGGTTCGATGATATACATAGATATTGTGAAAGTTTATAAAATGAATAATGTTTGTATATATTGAGGGAATATTTTAAAATTGTGATCATTTTTTATTTATTCCATTTAATTCTTTAAATTTTTTATTTGACAGCCACAATGTTTTTTGTGGCATTTTTACTTTAATCCATCGATCTCTCAAGCTTGTTTATGGTTTTTGAATTCAATTAAAGCAGATAGATTTATATCTACAGAAACAATACTAAGTTTATATTAAGTTATGCATATAATTATTTAACTTATAATTATTAATCGTGCACAATTTAATTTAATATGTACATATATTACCCGCTAATCATAGGGTATTGATTTTTTTGTACTTATTTTTCTAAAAGTTCATATGAAATTAAATTGCATACTTTTCGGCTGGTGCAATTACTTGCTTGAAATAATGGAAATGAATTATTAGATGCTTTGAATCTATTGATCAAATATATATACATACACATAGACAAATGCATATTTGATAATTCATTGGAAAAGATAAGGTCATAATAAATGCACATGATCAGGCGAGAAAAGTATAAATAATCGCCTACACTGAGACAATATTAAGGGAGGCTCATCGAGTCTGTAGATAATTTTCCTATAATATGTATTTACTGTATATATTTTTACTCGTAATATTTACCTTCTAAACAATGTCGATCGTTGTGGTTTTGTTTTCTGTTGCATTTCAATATTTTCAGCCGGCAATCTATGATATACTTTCATTTTTCTCGTTTTTCTCAATGTATTTCAGATGTGCCTGTGTGTGTGTGTGTTCTTGTCTATATATGTATATTTACACATAGACAAATCATTGATAATGAAAATCATCATCTATCCACGAGGCACAGCTCTTGATAGGCCTCGCATTCGGTTTCAGTCTGCCGGCAACGTTTCGTCTAATTAGAACATCAATTTAAAGTAAACGGACGCGCGCGCATCTATTGCAAAAACAAAAAAAAAAAAACAAAAATAATATATGTACATATGTACATAGTATATATGTATTTATATATGTATACATATCGGAAAGAATAATTAATTTTTTGCTGCAGGCGTTGACTTTGCGCTGTTTGTTCATCATCTCCGATATTTTTGTTCTGTTTTATAAATACCGAATCTCTAAATAGTATATATACATTATAAACAAATCCGTATAACACATATATTATAATTCGGTATGCCAAATTGAGTGCATCGATTCTACTTATATACAGACTATTTGCTCAGTTCTCCGAGATGGTATACGAAACATCGTACGAGAGTGGCCACAAGCCATTCTCACCTGATCTGCAGCGCGGAAAATGGGAAAAACCCACCGATTTTATATACGCCTGTTGCGGCCTTGCACTTAAACTGGATCTGTTTGTGGTATCCTATTGGTTTTTCTTTGACATGGGATGTAAGTTGCAATAAAAAAAAGTAAATGGTATTATCACAGGATTAGCTGATAAGAAAATTAACTATGAAGATGAGATTTGTACATTAATAAACAAGTGCAGGAGGTATATAAGATGCAACTAAAACAACATATACTATATATTTCAGTTAGCTTAGGCATTGATCATGTTAATGTTATTGGGTAAATTTTATTAGTTCAATATTAGATTCTAAAAAACATCTGGCTAGACTTATCAATTACAATGAGGGGCGTTTTTTGGGTTACCATAATTGAACCAACAATGTGATAAGAAATGAAATATGATGATATTATAATTATATTATATTATATATATGTATTAAGCATTATTAACATTATACATATATCAATTATTTGCAGTATTCGGCATATTGCCTTACTATATCTATATGGTGTTATATCTGGTACCGATATTGGTCATACATTCCTTTATGGGTCAGTTCTCGAGCAGCGGGTTTATCTCAGCCTTTCGCTTATCTCCATTCTTCAAAGGTAACAGTTGCACATCTGAAATCTTAGATATATAATATATGATTCATTATCTCAGGTATGGGCTATGTGAGTCTTGCCCTTAGTATTGCCAGTCTGCTCTACTATAGCATCTTTGCAACCATACCTCTGGTCTTCATATTCCACTCGCTTCGCCCAACTCTGCCCTGGAGCTGTGAAGCATGGTCCAATTCGTCGAGTAACTTATCAACTGTAAGTATATGTAATAAAGAAATATAATATATACATTATTTTGAAAATTTTTAAGATCTGTAATTCCGCGAACGAGTCAGCGTTGCATTTGGCCCATAATGACTCGGATTACGAGATGATGGAATGGACTATTGTGCACATTCCCTCCGTGCTGTTCTTTAAGTATAACCTCACGCAAACTGGGTAATATAATATATAATATAATATATTTCTTATTTCAGAAACCACTTTGAGACATTTAAAGGTGGAGAAGATATACCTGAGAATTACGAATTGTCCTGGCATCTTGCCGGGTTTTCCATTTTGATTTGGGCAATGATAGCGTTTATATTCTACAAGTTTTCGGAAACTGCCAAGGTTTTTTTTTTAGTTCTAAATATGAGTGTATCCTAGTAATATCTATTATATTTTTCAGTTTGGCAAACTGTTACGCGTTATGATACTATCCTCCTTGGTACTATTGTCCCTATGCTTCGTTCGCTTCATGTTTCTGCCCGGTGCCTTGGATGGTATCACTCACTATATAACGCCACGTATGGATTCTATGGCACAAGGTGCTGCCACCATGTCGGTAGTTGTTCTACAGGCCTTCGGTTCAGGTTGGGGCAGTATTATGGCGCTGTCCAGTTTCAATGACTTCAAAACCAACATCATGAAGTACAGCTGGTTGATAGGTTTTGGACAGACACTCGTCTATATACTCTTCGGTTTGGTCACCTTTATGATTCAGCGACATTTTGAAAGTAATTAGTTGAATAATACTTAGAAAATTGTCCGAATACTTTTAAAGATATGTGTGTGTATTTAAAGCGACGAGAGCCAACAATTTCTCAACGTTTGTCGAGGTCCATTGGCTCCTCTACTTATCCAGTGCGAGTGCGTTATCCACCATGGAATGGCCCAATATGTGGACCATATTCTACTACACAATGTTGCTGATAGCTTCACTGATCGTGATGGTGAGTAGATCAACTGAAGATTTAATGATATGATGTTTTCTCTTGCGTATTCCCCGTAGATAACTCAAATCTTCACCGTACTCACGAGTCTTTTCGATGAGTTCGAGGTGCTGCGACAGTTCAAAAAGGAAGTTACCTTCGGTCTGCTGGGAACCCTGGCCTTCTTCTCGCTATTCTTCTGTACAAGTGTAAGGAGTTAAGAAGCTTTATCTATATGGATCCATCTATATTTTTAATTGTTTTTTTTTTTTTAATTTCAGCATGGTGTAACCTACTTCTCAGCTCTATCTATAGATTCGATTATCACTCATAGCCTGATGCACTTACTACTTCTATTGGCCATAGTCTGGGTCTATGGACGGGAGCGTTTCCAACGGGATATTGAGTTCATGTTGGGTCAGCCCTTTGCCTCATGGAAGATCTTCATATTGCGCTTTATAGCTCCATTATTTCTGCTCTATTCGCTGGTTTGTCCTCTCTATGCTCATCTTTATATCTATAATATTGAAAATTGTTTATGTTTTCCTTAAAGTTAATGGGATTGTTCATTTCTGCAATGGAACATATCTACTCCACGGCTGCCTTAATGGTCCTAAGTCTGATTCTGGTGATGGTTCCACTTTTGTTCATACCCGGCTATGGTGTGTATATCATGATCCGAAATACTGGCGGCTTCTGTGATCGTTTCCGTCGCGCTTGTCGCCCGACTGATTGGTACCCTGTAGAGATGGAGGATCGACAGAAGTATGAAGAAGTTGTTGGAAACTCTGATATAACACATCAGTTATACGAAGTTACAGAGGAAGTTAATTGATATTAAATAAATATATTATTTGTTATTAACCAGAGATCTTCATGACAATAAAAGACATACTAATTTAGTACAAATTTCAGAGTTTACGTTGGGCTCTATTTAAAATCATAAAGAGAGCGAGAGAGAAAGAGAAAATATGGTTTTTTGTGCCAGGCCCCTTACTCAGTCATTTCAGTCAATTAAGAGCGTAAATATAAATTTAATTATGGCTTGACATTGCGACCTTGTTAATCGTAGTTGTGATTTCGTAATATAAATTATTCGAATTTATAAATATCTCCACGCGTGTAGGAATTAGTCATACATATTTTTTTTATTTTTATAAAACTGTTTTTACCTAATAGTACTTTAAAAAATTATTATTCTTTTATGTTTTTCTTGATAATGTATACTAAAAAAAGTACATATATATTTTAAAGAATACCATTGAGAATAGAGACAGAACGTACAAGAAATACGATGTGCATATTCGAAAATTTTGATATAGATTATTCATAATCTGTTTCTGACATAAATCCCGGCATATTGCGCTGTCTTCGGAACTCTACATATGCGGCACGATCTGCTGGATCTGCTGGCGTCCAGTCCAGCGGCTTGAGCCTTTTCTTCAGGCTGTCACACAAGGTATTTCGCTTGACAATCATGATATATAAAACATACGCTGGTATTAATAAAACAGATGATAAAAAACTCGCCCAGCCAAGAGCAACGGCCCACTGTGGGTAACCAATTTCGTTATATGTGACTGTTCGGAGAAATACAATACTCGTAAATAGGATAAACTATTGGATAAATAAACAAGAAGAGATAATGTGTAATATCGATCGTTATATCATTATTTTGTTCTCTTACCAGCATGACCAAAGGCGTTATAAATTTCCACGTGATTTTCCAAAATATAGAGGGTCGCTGACCCAGCATGAACTCAACGTCTGTCCTGAACATTTCGATGCCATAGATATATGCAACCATTATAATCTCGACCAAACAGATGACAATGACAGCTATGGCGGACGAGTACCAGTCCAAAAGCTGTAAAATAAACATGCCAGCCTGCAAACGGAATTTTGATAATGGGATTTGAAAAATACCTAATCTGGGTATAATAATTCTTACTTGTTTGTACTCACATTGGTGCACATAATGCTCGAAGAGCAAAAGAAGAATATTGATATAATCAAGGTGACCTTAAATTTATGAGATCGCAGATATACGATTTCATCCAGCATCGATGATGTGATCGCCTCGAGTTGTACGAACTGTAATCAAAAAAAAAAAATACCTAAATGTTAACTAAACACTGGTAATGACTCAAGATCATAATTATTATCGCATACCTACCACACTATCAATGCCTAGAATAAAGAGCATTATGAAGAACAAAAATCCCCAGATCTGTGGCAGGGGCAGAAATGAGATTGCCTGAGGATATGTGACGAAAGCCAAACCGGCGCCCGATGTGGCAACTGTGGCCACGGGAATTCCCGATTTTTCTGAAAAGCAAGAAATATTTATTAGTAATTTCAGTTGATTAATTTTTTTTTTTTTTTTTTTTAATGCTGAGAAAAACGAACCTGAAAGAAAGCCAAGTACGGAAAATACTACTATGCCGGCATACATGCTGGTAAATACGTTAACTGTCACAACGAATATGGTATCAAATTTGGCATTATTACGAAAGTTATTAAAACTGGCCATATTCACAATGCCACCCCAACCGGGTCCGATGCCAAAGAACATCTGCATTGCGGCATCGGCCCAGACCTTGAGATCGAGCAGACGATGCCATTCCGGATAGAGGAAGAACTTGATGCCCGTCATTGCTCCAGGTAGGGTAACCCCGCGTACGAACAATATGGTTAACAATACATACGGAAATGGAACAGTAAAGTAAACAACTTTTCCTACCTAAAAAAAAAAGAGAGTAACAATTTTTTATGAAAGGCGATAAGCAGCGTCGTCTTACCGATTGAATTCCTCGCACTATACATAGAAATATAATTATCCAAGTTATCAACAAAGCGCCCAGCTGCTCCCACACCATGCCACCCAATTCAGATATACTACTTGAGATGCGTAATACTTCCAAGCTACGATGTTATAGGGAATATAGAGCTTTGTACAATTTAGATATGCGAATACTTACTGAAAGAACTCGTCTGCAGATGAGGTAAACTGATCGCTATCCACATTTTCTAGCTAGAATTGAGAATTATAATGTTTAAATAATGTTATGTAATTGGAAATCAGATCGTACCTCTTGGAGCGAGGTGCAATTGGACGTATTCCATTCATGATTACAGTCTATCCAGGGTACTGATTTCCAAAAACAATAATATAGCATGCGTATGGGATATGATATGACCACCGAATAGTAGCAGACGCAGTATGCATTCACAACGACCATGCAGAAGCCGGTTCCCTTGAGGATCGGCACCATGCGCCACATGCCGGTGCAGCCGGTGCCCGAGAACTGGCCCACTAAAACCTCCATATAGAATAATGGTATGCCGCAGAGTATGACCATTAGCAAATAGGGCACTAGAAAGGCGCCTAAAAAAAAAAAAAAATTAAATCCTTCGAGCCGGATTTGAACCAGCGACCTATGGATTTCAACATATCACGATTCAATAAACTGATGGTACAAGAGCAAGCGCTATCTAGGTCGGCTGTTGTTTGATCTAGAGTCCTGCTACTGCTCGCAACACCTAGCCTCGAAGGAGAACTCTACAGTCCATCGCTCTACCAACTGAGCTATCGAAGGCATTCGCTGGCGGCCCTCAAAATGCCAAGAGAAGTCACAAAAGCGTCGCGTCGCAGCTTTCACTCGAAAGCTATACCCATTGTCGGGGAAGCTTTAAATATATATAGATACTGCACTCAAGTTGGGCAGAAAATCGAAATGACGTCGGGGCATGCGCTATTTTTGGCACAGACGAAGCAGGGAAATATGCTGACAGTAGGAAAGAGAGAGAATGAGAGAGTGTAATTGAGTATAAACTCAATTAGGGTACTCTCATCACGTACGGGTCGCCGACTAGCGAATACCCAGTAAGCGAATACCATCACGCTTTTAAATTCTTCCCCTCAATTAGGGTGACCATGTCATGTGACTTACCACCGCCAATTCGATAAGATACTCTCAACACGTACGCGTCGCCGACTGGCGTATACCCAGTAATTAATAACGCTTATAAATTCTATCGAAAAGTGAGGCCACTTCGATTAGGGTGACCATACCATGTACATACTTACCACCGCCACTTCGATAACAAAGATAGGGAAATCGCCAGACATTTCCAATTCCGATCGCATAGCCAAGCAGGGAGAGAACAAATTCTGTTTTATTATTCCAATGTCCTCGATTTTCATCGCGAGATATTCGTTTTTCTTTACGAGGATACATCGCGCATAAAATAACTTTTAAATTTTGTACTGAATTAAGATGACAAAAAGTGCCATGATATGATTTTAAAACGTACGTAGGCTGGAATATTTAGTTTAAAGTTGAGAACTAGAAATCGTCTACAAAATTATTTAAATTTTAATAAATTTTAGTAAATGTTAAACATATTTTATTGGCAACGTTTAGCATCGATAAAGTTAATTGTTAATATATAATACATAGGTCTAGCTTATTAACTATATGAGTGGTTTTTGTTAAAGCTTCGTTACGTTATCTCTATTCCACAACTTGGCCGGGAACTATGCTTCCCTATGCTCCCTAACAGCGTAATATAAGAGCCACAAGTAGTAGGGACAGGGTAGGCACAACTCCTTGATATCCGGATGAATTACGACCTGCAATAGCCGTATAATCGTCGGGTCTTCCATTTGATGCACGCTTCTCGGCCTTCTCGCAAATATCGCCACAATTTGCGTGTTCACAGATATCGCAGATATTCGACTTGGGTGCCCTATAAAACTGGCGGGCACGGCGAGCTGAAGTTGGGGAATCATATAATATATATTATGTATATAATGAGTTTATACCACATACCATTATCGTAGTAGTCATACATGACCACCGGTACGGGGCGATGCTTTGTGACCTTGACCGTCTTGTAGGCATGCAATGTGGGACACACTTCACGCCTGTCCAGATAGTCGAAGTAGATTATAACCTTGGTATCTCGCTGCTGTGTCTCCACCTTCTTGATACGCTCACTGGACTCCAGCGTGGGCAGTGTATCCGTATCGACCACAAAGCCACTGGGTAGATGCACCTCCATTATGGCCATGTTAGAGCGCTCGGCATCTCCGGGCACAGACACGAAGCTGGCACAAGCCGATAAATGCAAATAGTCGGCATGGGAGTTGCGATTCACCGTCGGATCCAGCACGAATCTTGGCCAGGCACTGGTCACATTCGTATTATATTTGTAGCTCACTTGGGCCAGCGCCATGCCACGTCCCGTCGCTGAGACACTGATGTTCTTAATGTTGTTGGGCAGCTGAGGGGGAAAGGATAGTAAATAGAGTTACCTAGGATCTACTGCCCATCTCGATCTTACCTCAACACTTTGCAGAGCCAGTGAATTCTGCGCATTAACATTGAGTATGGTTTCAGCTCCTTCTCCGTATTGGAAACCAATCTGCACATTATTTCCCTGACTCGAAAATCTTTCGGCAAACATGAGCAGCGCCTGCAAACCCACCACAGTGTCCTGGGAGCCTACGAATCCTCCATTTGCATTGCGCTGATCCATCAACCAGTTGAGCACGGGCAGTGCATCGCCCACCAGATTGTTCTCGAGCAGCGCCAGGGCGGCATAGGCGGAGATCTCGATGTTGACACTGCGTGTTGCATTGTACCAGGGTGATTGTTGCTCATTCGTCGGCGCCGTCTTGTTCCACCACTTGCGACCATCCCCATTGATGGCCTGTGCATCCAGACGCTGCAGGAACGCGGCCTTGGCATTATGATTGGCCCGGGAGAGCACATATGTGCCCAGAGCCATGGCATGCAGATTGCTGGTGGTGTCCAGGCCACGTGTGATAAAGTCCAGTGCCTTGTTGATGTTGTTGCGGTACTCCGCATAGACATCCTACAGAGAGTTATTATAGATTATAGAATGAGCTGATCGAGTGAGGTGACCCCTTCGCCTTACCACATTTTCCATCATGGCGAGTGTGACAAAGGCTGTCAGGCTGATGCCGCCATCGTCGAACTGCTCGAAAGTATCACCACGTTCCTCGTAGCCCCCGCCAGGAGACTGCACGCTGGCCAAATAGGAGAGAGCAGTCTGTAGAACATGCTCATCCACTTGGATGTAGGGTGCGGCCTGACGCAATGATCTCGCCACGTAGGCAGTTAGCCAGGTGGAACCCTGCTTGGCATGCAATCCGAAGGCACTGAAGGCCCCATTCTCATGGCGATAGTAGAGCAGGCGCTGATAACCCACGGCAAGATTCCTAGTGGCACTCAGCTCCACCTCTGGGCTGAGTTGACGCAGGCGCTGTAGGGATCGTTGCAACATAAGAATCTACTCTATTTTATTACCAACTTTTACTTACCCCCAGATAACGCAGAACCATAAGGTTTGGTACGAAGTTCACCATAGTCTGTTCACCACAGCCCGTTGGCAGTTGGATCAATTGCTGCAGATTACCCACAATGCTGCCCACCAGATCCCCCACCACCTTAACCTCGATGCTTGTGGAGTCCGGTATGGCATTGCGAGGCACCTTGATGCTGACATTCTGCCTGCGCTGGGCATTTGAGTTTAGCTCGAAGAGGAATCCACGATTCACTTGCTCCATGGCACCAGGATGTTCCACAATAAGTGTGCGTTCCACAGTGTCTGCAGCTTGGGATGTGGAGGCCAGCGCTTTGACTGTCAACGCACCCACTCGACGAGGAGTTACAATAAACGAAATGGAACGTGCCGACTTGGCAGGAACTTGGATGGTGCGACGACTATAGAGCTCTACCTCTGCAAGGAAAGGATTAGATTACCTTCGATACTAGATTACCTTGGAAACTTACTTGGCTTATTGAGCTGCTTGGTATCCAGTTGGGGGAAGTCAAAGTCCTGTGCTGTATTATAGAAGGTAACATCCACGCTCAAATCACTCTCTCGATTGTTGTGCACCACGAAGGGCAGCGCAATGAGCTCATCTAAAGGAAGGATTAGGATTAGGAATAGGAATAGGAAACACTAACTCCATAGACTCACCCTTTCTTATGGAGTAGGGCAGCTCTGTGGCTATGTAGAATTCCTTGTAGGCCTCCATTTTGCTATTGGCTGCATTTAGACCTAGCCCATTAACCGGATCCAAGGAGAAGGCCGACAGTATCCAGGAGGTCATATCACTTGGAATACGTCTGTGTATCGTATTGCGACCATCGCTGCTGGCCGAGATGTTTAGGAAGAGCCAAGTGTCTGCAGGATCCCGCATCACATGCACGCGCGGATTATGCCAATAGGGTTTCGGGGTATACGAGAAGGCATAGCGACCCTTGCCAGGTGGTAGAGTATTCACCTCGATCTTATGTGCCGGTCCAATGTCTGTTTTCCGCACAGCTGTCAGCCTGTCATCCTCGGTAGAGTCATCCCGATCGATGTTGGGTGTGGTTTCCGCCTCTGCGAAGAGAAACTCAGGTTACTCTAATGGATGGAGAATTAAGAGGATGCGGCTTACCCTTCTCCACAAAGTAATCCGTATTGGACATAGTTATAACACCCGACTCCTTGCCGGGTGAGCCAACAGGCGTGTTAACATCGCTCAGCTCGTAGGACTGCAGGGCATCCATAAGACGATCATGGGTGAGATCATTGCCTGGGCAGAATAATTATGGATAAGATTCGTAGATGAATCTAGTGATTCCAGACTCCACTTACCACTGTGTAGTGCCGCCGCATTCTGATCGACCACCATGAGACCCACATAGGAGTAGGGCTTGGTGCTTATGCCTATGTCAATGTCCTGGCCTGGGGGAGCTCTGATGGGTGCCTCAATTTGTACCTTTAAAATATGATTATTAAATATCTGATCTTGATATTCTTTTGGGCTTAACTTACGGCATTCAGCAGGTTCTCCTCGAAATGTATAACCTGCTCATCGTAGACAAACTCTCCATTGACAACCGTATAGATCAGTAGCTTAGCTCGTGGCATCATGGCAAAAGAGGCGGGAAATTTGATGGTATGGAAGGTATTATCAGCTACCTGCAAGAGGAATCAATCAGGAACTTAGCTATATTAAAGATTTATCTATACTCACATCTACAGTGCGGGAAAGTATTATATCGCCGCGACCGACAATCTGATACATAAAATATTTCATGGGCACATTCGCAGAGACCGCTACAGAGACCTCCTGGTTGACCACGGGTTTATCGTTTAGCACCTTGGCCGTAATATAGTTTCTGGAGTGTAAATGCTTGCGTGGAACCTTGCCCACATCGGTAATAACACCCAGATAGTCGACAATAATCGAATGATATTCATCGCGATCTCCAATTGGCACTGTGAACTTCATCTTTATCTCTCCATGTGAATCCAGGCTATAGACCGTGCGATTGTACATCTCGCTGCTGCCATAGACATTGGTCAAATAGGCGGTAATCTCAGGATTGAAGTCCCGCAGTGGGCTGCCATCGTTACGAAGAATGCGTGCCTATAGATAAAGTACTCAATATAGGATTCCATTCAAATATATCTTTGCACTCACAGTAGCTTCAAAGGGCACGCCTGGTAAGTAGTAGCTGGGCAACTTGACTGGCTCCACTCGAAAGTGATTCAAGTACAGGGTGAGTACCGTGGAATAGTTCTGTACCGATCCTGTGGAGCGCTCCTCGACGAGTGCATCAAGTAGATACTGACGCTCATAATCCTGTTTCAGATGCAGTTCCTGTTCGATATCAAACTCAAAGTAGGCGCTACCATCAATGGGTACCACTTTACGGGTAATGAGATCATTGACAAAAGGTTGCAGGGAGCCAAAGAAGGTGGGATAGATGGAGAGTGTAGCCTCTCCCACAATGGGTTGTCCATAGGCATAGCTGAAGTTGGAGAAAGCAACACCTTAATCAACTTTCTTTTCCTTAAATATCGTACTTACTGCGCCCTCACTGTGGCTGCAATTTTGCCATCCTTATAGATAGCCTTGCGTGGTGTATCAATATCTACCACAAACTTGGGTAAAATATGATCGAGTATCTCGAAAGTTTGTTTGTGCTGCTGTTCGGCCACATCGACCACAATGGACCAGTCCCCAAAGCGTGGATAATCGGATAATTGAAGTTCGTTCGAGTATATCGAATTGGTTAGACGTATATCCTTATAACTTCGTATAAGATTATTGCCAGAATCTCTGATCTCCAAATGCACTCTTCCATAGCCACGTGCTGGCTTCAGATTGGCATCGAGTACAAGCACACGATAATGCAACAGATCTCCCGGCTTATAGATACTTTTATCTGTCTGCACCAGTACCGTATGTTGTTTGGGTTCATAATGCAGCTGTGTCTCATTTGTGAAGATAATCCCGCTAAGACCCTCCGCCGTTAGCCGATATCGATCGGCCTTGAGTGCAGGAATCTGAAAGTATTAGCGTATTAGTGATATTATATAGAGTTTTATAATCTTTTTCGAACTGACCTCAAAGTGCAGCAATTGCGTGGAGAAGGGTCTCATTTCGACGGTCTTAAAATCGGTGTAGCTGCTGCTCAGGATGCCCACCTTGATGCGGGCTGACTCTACCGCCTGGTGTATGCTAACCGCCACATGGTACTGCGAGTTGGGTCGCACAGTATTCGGCGCAATTATGGAGTACAGGCTAGAAAAACAAACAAATAAATAACAAAAAAAAAAAATAGTTAAAAAAGTGTACCGCAACAAAATTGAGACAATGTTCCGCAAGTAGTTGGGTATTTTTATTGCTCTCTCGGGGTATTACACCTATGCTGTCTGAATCTCTATTTCGTTTTCTATTCATTCACGCGCTTAACGGAAGATAAACAATACGTGCGAGGTAAATGTACCCGAGACGTCGCTATGTTTCGGGTTCACCTCTTCGGGGTGGGGTCAGAGAAGCGTTTCGGAGTTGCGGAGACCGCAGTTCGGCTTCGGAAATGATTAAAGCAATGTGCTCTACCGCGGGGTCTGAGGTTTCCCCATTGCGGTTTACCCTACACTGCATCGCTTGGCGAATTTGTAATAACAATTATGATAGACAATTGCAGTGATCCATCCATCCCTCGTCCGTCCCTCTCTCGGTTGAGTCAGTCTTATGAAATTTAAATGAATCCGCGAATACTACAGAAGCAACTTGTGTGATTTATTATCTGAGCTGAGGCGGTGTGGGAAACACAGTTATGAATGGAGTGTGGCGACTAGAAATTAACTTCCTCTCGTATTTGCTTGTAAGCTAAGTGTAGAAAAGGGAAATTGTAGGGTAGCGTAATTGGAAAAAGCACTCTAAGTAGATGTGGATTCTTTAAATTTCTGGATCTAGTCTTTTTAAACCCTTCGACCAAAAATCGAACGATTTTCACGCGGAATGACGTTTTGTTTATGTTTTCCCAACCACAGCGATTCTACATTTAAGAAATAGCAATATAGAATTTTTGAAATTTTTCGTTATTTTGAAAATCTAGGTAAGGGTCCCCCCTATGAAATATCAACAAATTTTTTTTTTTTTAATTTTTAAATCGCGAGTTTTTAATTTATATCGATTGCGGAGGTCAATATTAGTACTAAACAGTTATTTAAATCGATTTTAAACGATACTTAATTTTGGCCCAAAAATCATGTCAAAGTGGTCAAAAAATTAGACATGCAACACTCTCAACAGGGCTGGTACTCTCATTTTACACCGATCGTAACTTTCTTAAAAATCAAACGATTTTCACGGGGAATGACATTTTGTTTATGTTTTAAGAACCTCAGTGATGCTACATTTAAAAAATAGCAATATAGGAGAATTAAATTTTTCGATAATTTGACAAATTTAGGTATGAAATTTCAACAAATTTTTTTTTTTAATTGTTACCGACTTGTTTAAGTTTTGAAGGTTTAAATTGTTTTAAATTGTTTATAATCCCCCCTCATTTATTCTTTTTTAACCAGTTTTCGGTTTAGCAACTTTCGATATTATAATAATGTCTGTGCAATAAGTGGAATAATTTTGCCAAACATGTCTTGAAAGCGTATTCGCAGCACGACTTGCATAATTCCGACTCAATTCATTTAACAGTTTTGGAGTTAAGCTTCGTACTTGTTTTGGGTTTTGATTCCCACCATATGCGGGGACTCCGAGAGGGGGGGAGGTATCTTAAGTAAGCGACCAGTTGGGCTATACGTTTTCTACACCGTTTTTGGCGTTTGCTCTCTGCGCATTGCGAAATTGATTGTAGACGGGCCTAACTGTGCCGCCGTGTTTCTTCGTCTCTTCGTCTCTCTCTCTCTGTCTGTCGGTCCGCACTTGTGGCCTGTTTGTCTGTCTGGCTTTGGTGCACAGTTTTGGCTTGTTCTAATTCCAATTGGCGTGGTTGCCTCCGTCTGTCTAACCTGTTCCCACATTTTCTTTTGTGTGTTTCGTGTCACGTTTTGGCGTTTAGGCGCTGCAAACAGGTTCGCGACTTTGCCGGATAAATGGCTAAAACAATTTCGCTTTTTTTTCCGCGGCAAATTGGCCACAAAATGCACTCGGAGAACTCTGAATGGAACGGGCAGGTTATACGCATGATTGCATCGGTTGGGTTTAGTGTACTTCCGAATGAAATACGTGTATGTGGATCGTGTTGTTTGTCTTCTCGCCTTGAGATCTGACTGCGTCATATATGGGCAAGAGAATGAACTTGAATAGCCACGGCAACACTTAAGCTTGAGCCATATATGGGAGAGAGAGAGAGAGAGAGAGAGAGAGAGGGCTGAGATCAATGAGATTGCAAATCAAAGCGGGAATAGGAGGCGAAACCGCCAACGTCTCTCTGGGCGTACAAATCAATCAGAATTCTGCGAAATGGAGAAAAAAGTATTCGTATTCGTTTCGTATTCATTTGCGTTTGCGACATTTTAACTGGTCAGCTTGACGCTGTCTACTCAAGGTGAACCATCGGAAATCGGTATATGAGACAACAGGGTGACTCAAGAATATAGCTAAACTTTGTTTTTGGAATCCAGCACAATTCGTTTACGTAACGTTGACTCAGTATGTCAACTTAAATGAGATATCCGAAACAAATACGAATATGGTCAACTTAACGTGTTGCATCATCCTGAACTGTGTGCGAAAGACAGAGATGGAGAAATATGGAGAATATGCGTGCGTAGGTCGACTAACATCTGGCCAACCTCAGCTCAAAGTTATTTCATTCACCTGATGAGGTCTATGCTATTTATACCCTGTAAAAGCGAACTGCAAAGTAGTTTGAAATATTTAGAAGATTGTTTGATAGTATAAGTATGTCTAAAACTTGTTTACAGGGTATCTTCCAGTCGCTTTTGCTCTTTTCTTGCTTCCACATACACATAACAAGTTGGAAGCTGCTTTCATGTTTTTTTTTTTTTTTTTTTTTTTTTGACTCATGCTAATTTTTTGATTACACCTTGTAAATTATATGGCACACGGTTGGGGATTGATGGGTTGGATAATGAGTGAGTGTATTTAGAGTGGTTCATCTGCCGGCGTCGCCGAAATCCAATTGGGTTCGTTGCCTAAGTCTTTTGTCTTTCCCCAAAAATCTTGACGACTTGTTATTATACATATAGCGTGATGTCATTTCATTTTATATATACTTGTCAGATTCGAATTTGTTTCTTGGATACGTTGTCAGCTGAACCCGCTTTTGTCACATTCATCAGGTTGTTGGTGTGGGTTGCATATAGTGTGCATGTGTGTGTGAGTGTGTTAGTGTTATATTTACTAACCCCTGAGCAGCTGTGTGAGTTGGCACTTGAAAGAGTAAACAACTCAGGATGGCGAGCAAAAAGTTGAATCTCATTTTGCTGTTTTTGTTGTCTCCCTTAATGAAGTTTAAACACGTTTAACAATTAAATAGTCGAATTTTATCGTATCTTGTCAGCAGCACACATAATTCACAAGTTTTAATATTCGTTATTCGTTTTATTCGTTTGACTTTGTTTTTGTCTTTCCGTGTGGGTTGAGTCGATAATTTTTGCTCTCGCACCGCACCGCACCGCAGCGAACAACTTGTTGTTGCTTCACTTGTTCAACCAGCACCGTAGAGGCTTGAGAGATTGCGCCAATAATGACAACAACAACAACAACAGCAGCAGCAGCAATATCCACACAGACGCTGCGCGTTTTTGGAGCGTTTTGCTCACGTTTTTTTATTTTTTGTTCACTTTTTACTTTCGTTTTGCTGCGATTCGCGCTTGTTGCCCGTTCGTAAGCTCGTTGTAGACTGATTGTGCCCGACTGTGCTTCAAGCCAAACAGGCTGCTGCTCAGGTAAAAGCTTTAAGCGTGGGCAGAGCTTTGCAACTGTTAGGGTTGTGGTCTTGGCGAAGCTGAAAAGCTTTCGCCGCCAAGTTTTTATTTTTTTTTGCCGTGGCAATTTGCGATGGGTAATTAATTGTCCAATTACCCCAGGGCAATTATGGGAAATTATGAATAAAAAGTGATGCTGTGCGTGCTTTCTCAGCTCATGATGGTGTTCTGAAAAACTTAAGCTTTTCGGGCATGCCCGTGAAAAAACGAACTTGGAAATTTTACAGAGCATGCTTGAAAGTACAATAAACAGTTTGCAAAAGATTTAAAAAAAATAACGCCCACCGGTTTTTAGCAAAAATTCGGCAAAAAAAAGTTAAGATTTAATATAAATAAATTGCAAATAGGAAAACTAATAATAATAATAAATATTTAAAACACCGCATTAATTTTCAAGATTAATTTGTTTAATATGTACGCACAAAGAGTGCGGTCTGGCTGTCAATTAGCGAACCGGCTTTTTAACATCTAATCAAAAAAACAAACAAATTAAAAAAGAATTCGCCACAAGTATCATCGATGACGTACACATTTTCATATGTATAATATGTGTGTAAACATAAAATAACACTCGGCAAAAAGAATTAATTCTCTTTACACTCACTGGATGCCGATAAGCATACATCTATGTATGATGATATATGTATGAAAAGTTCTTTAACAGCGGGGAATTCACAGAGAACATTGTCTGTTCGTACGCTTCTCAAAGAGAATTAAATATACAGAGATTGCATGAGGCCGTTCGACTCTCCGAACGAACGAGAAGTTAGTGGTACACGTTGGGGACCTCTCGTTTAGCAATCAAAATAGCTTTCGCGGGATATTTTTGAGAGACGGAAAATGGAAAATTTTGTTTGTTTGCTTGTTTAGAAAAGAGTCTCAGAAGAAAAGCAAAGAAATATCCCAATGCGAAGTAGCGGAGAAACAGCTCAGGCCTCATAATATCCACGTTTGCGGGAGGTGAGGGGTACCGCAATCTCTGTATATTTAATTCTCTTTGCGCTTGTGCGATAACCCGATTGCCTGTTCGTCTCCCCAGCCGAAACTATACTTAAGGCGCTCTCCAGAGCGCAGCGAGCTCATTGTGGATCGGAGCGGCGATCGATTCACGTCGAAACTCTCTTGCGATCGCTCAAGCGAAATCGAAAGCAATGCTGAGCTTTGTCTTTGTGTGTGAAGATAGTGAAAAAAAAAACTAAAAACTACAATTAAACAATAAAAGTGATTCATTCGGTAGCCCTTAATTAGTAAAACAAAATATATATATCGCGTGTTTAATATATATATATCTCTGAACAATCGAGAGTGTTCACGCGAATATGTCGCGTTTTTTTGCTTTCTGTTGTTGTGTTCTTCAATTGGGACTACTGATAAATGCCACCGGGTATGTGATTCCTAACCTAGACTCATGAAGGTTATCATCAGAGCATACAAAAATATTTTCTATAGATTCTAATGAAAATAATATAATAGCTGTTAAACAAAGTTCAAGTCGGGGTCAGTAAACATATACGTAGAATGAATTCGAGAGATTCTATAATAAATGCATTTCTCTACTGAGCAAGATAAGGTGTTAACTAAGGAATACCTGGGTACAAAAAGATTTCTCGGCGTTGTTGTTGTAGTTCCCAAACCGGTCCCAAGAGTCGTTAAATGAAGAGTGTATATGCATGGCAATATCATAGTCATGTTACGTTAACGTTAACGTTATCGCACGCCTTGTTGCAGATACACTAAAAACCTCTTAATTATGCTTGATTGAAAGTAGTCAAATTTTTGGGACAACTAATAAAATATTTTATGGGTTCCTCCACGCTAATTAAGTATATCTGTTATATGACATCTAAATCTGAGGCGGAACATGGGAGAGAGAGAAAGAGGGAGCTAATGATAGATTAATGATGGAATAGAAATTAATAGTGAAATTCTGAATTCACAATTGTCGAATACACAGAATATTAATTACCTTACGAGGGGATTTTCAGTTGATAATTGATAAGCACGAAAAAATCCGGTTTGGCTTAACTCTTAACTCCGTATGTATGTAAACAATATTTTGAATTTCTAAAATGAAATATTGCAAATAAATCACGGGATCAACGTAAAGGAATATAGCAATAACTTCATGACGTACATAAAATATATATTTTTAACGCCATTCATTAATTTGCATACAAGTGTGGGGGAAAAAAACCCAAACAATTGAAGGTTTCTCGGAATAAATAAAAATGATAATATTAAAAATTTGCTTGTTTCAGTTTGTATTCGGTCATCGGACCAGGAACTATACGTTCCAATTTTAAGTACAATGTGGCCGTTTCGGTGCACAAGGCTGAAGGAAAGAGCGTTATAAAGGTGGGGATCACTGGACCATCGTACAATGAGACCAAACAGATCGAGGTAGATCCTATGTCTACGACAAATGTAGAATTCGATGTACCGAAATTGTCGAGTGGAGATTATAATTTGACGGCAGTCGGAGTCGAGGGAATTATCTTTCAGAACTCAACCAAATTGAACTATGCCGATAATAAGCCATCGATCTATATACAAACCGATAAGGCAACCTATAAACCATCGGATTTGGTACAATTTCGAGTGATCTTTTTGGATTCGAACACACGTCCGGCCAAAATCGATAGTCCCATAAAGCTTGAGATCAATGATGGCGGCCAGAATTTGATCAAGCAAGTGTCTGACATTAAATTGACCAAGGGAGTATATGCGGGAGAACTGCAATTGTCGGATCAACCCGTACTGGGTAATTGGAATCTGGCAGTGAAGGTGGGAGATGAAGTTACCGAAACAAAATCCTTTGAGGTGGCCAAATATGTGTTACCCAAATTTGAGGTAATCGTGGAGACAGACAAAGATGTTGTGGCCGCAGATGGCGTTGTCAAGGCCACAATACGAGCCAAGTACACATATGGCAAGCCGGTGAAGGGCAAGGCTACAGTCTCCTTATCACACTCTCCCAGTTGGTATGCCCAAGAAGACAACTTCAATCAGAACAAAACAATCGATATCAATGGAAAAGGTCATGTAGAGTTCACGGGCGACCTAATGGGCTCACATACGGGCAGTTATCATGTACCTTCCCTAAAAATGTTTGCCGAAGTGACCGAAGAGCTGACGGGGAACAAACAGAATGCATCGGCTACCATCACCCTACATAGCCAGCGCTATAAGCTCGAGGGTATTGACAACCCAAGCACTTATCATCCGGACAAGTCGTTTACCTATAAGATTGCGGTTAAGCATGTTGATGGATCACCTGTACTCGATACCTCCAAGAAGGTGAAACTCTCTTTTGGTTCAACCTACCGAATGTATTACCCATATCGGTTTTCCGAACCCGGTAATAGTGCAGATGAGAAAACCTTTGATTTCGAGACTTCTCTGGGAGAGAATGGAATTGCAATATTTAACGTTACGCTGCCGCAACTTGAGAGAACATATCTTGGGGTAAGCGGATCCTTTGGGGATGTCACCTCTAACTTGGGATCAATGAATAAATACACAGAGTCGCGCCAGGCCGACAAACCATTATCGATTGAAGTCAATACCAAAAAGTAAGTTGTTGCTCAATAAATGATGATGAAATATATACTATATATTTTCTTGTTTAGTCTCAAATTAGGAAAGAATGTTTCATTTGATGTCAAAGCCCAGGAACCTATACCATACTTTGTCTATGCAATTATCGCTCGTGGAAACATTGTGAAAGCTGAACATGTTGCAGTACCCGAGGGCCGTTTGAGTCATACTGTCAAGTTTACACCGACCTTTGAGATGGTTCCCAAGGCCTCTATATATGTATACTATGCTGTAAAAGATGAGCTGCGCTTTATAGAAAAGACTATTGATTTCGAAAAAGATTTTGAAAACTCGGTAAACTAACGAATGACTTGAAGTGAATTCAATTTTTTATATCAATCTATGTTGTTCCTTAAAACAGATCGAAATCTTTGCTCCCGTAAGCGTTAAGCCAAGCGAAGAGGTCAAATTGGAGGTGAAAACCGAACCCGACTCGTATGTGGGTCTGCTTGGAGTTGATCAAAGTGTCTTGTTGCTAAAGTCCGGTAATGATTTCGCTAAGGATGCTGTATTCAATGGTCTGAATAAATTCGAGACATCCACACCCTGGCAGCGAGGCTATGGCAGTTATCCAGGACAATCATCGGGCTTGGTGACCCTAACCAACATCAATTATCCCTATAATTTTGGTAAGAAATCAATCGAAAAATTAATGCAAAATTTAAGATTAATCTAGAAGAAAGAGGTAACGGGCTGGGGATATTAGTTATCCAGTTAGTTTTGTGGTTGAAATGAAGACTCCTTGTTTTGATATACAAATTTTAGCTACACGCTCATATGATGAGCTTGATAGCCAGCCAATTTATTTAGAAGATGCTCTAGAAGACGATGTAGCCGAAGAATTCGACATGCTAGAAGAAACAGTTGAATCAGATGAAAATATTCCACTGATACGTGAGCATTTCGCTGAGATTTGGATATGGCAATCAAGCAATATGAGGTAGGTGCCTACCTTGGTGGGTAGGTCCTTGCATGATGGTCATTAATGAAACTTATTAGCACTTTGATTGCACTGATATATTAATAATACCACTCTCTGTAGGACAACTAAGGTTGAGGTTCTTCTAAAATACATAGTCTACCTAGACTAACTGTAGAACTTATTGATTCTCATGCAGATAGATTACCCTACGTCTCGTATATGTTAAATGAGGCATTTTTTCTCGACCAGGACACTCCGATTCGTGAGGACTTTTCTGAAATCTGGATTTTCGATAATGTCGAAAAGTATGACTCTTCTAAAGTAAAACCCCTTTCTGTTTTGGGTAATCTAACTGTGTTAACTGTAATCAATATAGTTGTGTTTATGCTTTAATCATACAAATTGGGTTTGTATATATATATGTATGTACTAAAGATAATTTTATCTATTCGGGCATAGGTCACAGGTTACGGGGTAGTAAGAAGAGTAGAACCAAGGCAAGGACGAATATACTTATAAGATCCATAGAAAAGAAAGAGTTCACCATACGAAAAGACTTTTCTGAAGTTTGGATATTTGCAAACAAATTGGGGTGATTATCAAATGTCCCATTATAGATAATGTCTTGTAAATTCAGTTTGAAGGTTCCTGCATGTTAGAACAGAGAGTGCACTTTTTTCATTTCTATACTAATAACTTTCTCTGGATCAAGTTGATCTGTTTTAATAACGTATGATATCAGATGCAGACAAACATAACTATTAATTCTGCTCCTGACTTTTATATATTTATGAAATCAGATGAATATGAGACCACAACATTCTTTGAGGATATAATATATACAACAACTATTGCTCCTAAAATGCATAAAGAGTTTCTCAGTGTTAGACAAACTATAAAAATACGTAAAGAATTTCCCGAAACCTGGATTTTCCTAACTTCTGAAAAGTATGAAGAATTTTGTTTTAAATTCCTTAAATTGCATATCACGTATCATATCACATAGACTAACAATTCAACCACCTGTTTTTATATGAATTGTGAATAACTACCTACAATCTTAATTGGTACCAAAATCAACATTTAACTCCTAAATATATTAATCTTAGCTTTGAACAGGCACGCGCCGTCGAGTCGACGTAATACTACGAGGAGGAATTGTTATTCAAAAAATTATTGGGGATCAAGAAATTGTCGGATGGAAACTGTCGCTAGGCGGCGAGGTGGCAGAAATTGGTCCTCGAGAGGATCACGGGTTTCAAGTAGCTATTCTAGTCCAAGAAGGTCTGCTCCTCCAAGCATTTCATTCCATCGTACCGTACAACCTGCTCCAGTTCCTTCGATTAAGCTACAAATTCGCAAGAGATTCCTTGAAACTTGGATCTTTTTCAATAATTCAAAGTAATTTGATTTGAGTGTATTCTTTATGCTATGCAATTCAGTTATCATAAAATAATTGCTTTGGGCTTAACACTGCCATGCATAGAGATAGCATGGAACATTTTTTGCGTTAGTCTTATTGGGTTCTTAAATTTAAATGAAATTTAAAAATTTAGGGTTAGCCATCATGAAAAGTACATTAAAATGTTTTCACACCGTTCGATTTGCTGTCATTTATTATCATTTTATGTGCAAGTCTTTTACCATTATATGTAACAAATCGTTTACCCCTTCATGTCTTATCCTGCCGAACATATTTTATTTTTCTTAAACCAAGAAAGCACAGAAAAATTGTCTTTTAATTTCCTCTCGATTCGATTATTTGCACATTAGTTCCAAGGATCTCAAGGTGGCGACCTGGATTATCGCCCATGGGCAGACCAATGTCATTAAGAACGTACGAAGCTCCTAGTGGAATGAATTATGCTTTTTCTCGGAGAGGTCCGTCTATTTCTCCAAACAGAATACGAACTTCGAGTGATTCAGTTACCAAAGTGGCCCCAGTTGTGCCTCAAGTTCGAAAAGAATTTCCTGAGACTTGGATGTTTTTTAATAACATAATGTAAATGTATAAGATTTTTTCTTCAATCTATGTTTTTATCTGTGCTGTGGGGTTATCATCTGTTTATGAGTACAGCATGGAGAACATAATTCATTTCATTTTCGTCGCATATAGAAAAAATTATTAGAATTAGGAACCACGTGAATTTAATTAATAAATTTCCAATCGTTTTAAAAATGTTTACGACTAATTTTTAGGTTTTCCTATTGTTTTGGGTTATTATTCATTGCTTCCAATGGCTTTGCCCCAGTTTGGGCCGGCTAGCCTGGAGTATGACTCAGAACCAGTATTAGAAGAATCAATTTCCGAATCGAACATTCCTGCTGCTCCTCAAATTCGCAAGGAATTCCCAGAGACATGGATTTATCTGAGCAACTTAACGTAATTTGCAATATCTTAAAGTGTTTTAACAATCTGTGGTGTTAAGTTATTGAAGATTATTATTAACAAATAACGAAAATAATTGTTGGCGTTCATAGTTACATCTGGGATTTTGATATATGGACTTTAAGCTTTACTATTAAATTCATTTTGGTATTTTATATGTAGTTAGTAATCTTAATTATGATTATGAAGACTACGACGTCGAATATATCGCATTACGAATTGAGGATCGATCGTTCGATGGAATTAGTGTTGGAAAAACTATACATACACGTAAAGAATTTCCGGAGAGCTGGATTTTTGAAGTCGTTAAAAAGTATGCTAAATTATTATAGTTAAAATTCTTATTGCTTACGGTCGCCTGCACTTTCATTTCTCACATCAACTTGACATCGGCTAAAGTTAAAATACCATTTTTTAAATTTAGAAATTTACAATATTAATTAGTTTTTAAAACCAAAACAAGTATTTCTTCTTATATAAATCAGTAAGGCAGATCATTTTTGGGCATTATGGGTATTAAAATATATACAATTGATTGATTTAGATGATGGAAATGATTGTTCGTTACAAATATATTTAATATTTATAAAAATTTCGCACACAGAAGCATATTTAGAGCCCTACTTTCTGTCAGATAGTCCTATTTTGGACGACAGATTTTTTTTTGTGTCAGCCCCAACATCGCAACCTGTGCAGATTCCAGTTCGTGTGGAATTTCCTGAAAGTTGGATTTTTGAGAATGTTGAGAGGTATGGAATAAGTTAGAGTACTATAAATGGTAGAGTTGTCTCCTTCTTCTCGTATTCAGTTAATCTCTAGAAAAGCTTTATAAACTTAAATTTCTTATTACTTCTTGGTGCTCTGTTGTATATTGAACCCTATGTAAATTTATCTAATGGAAAGTACGAGGGTCGTTTGATAAGTCCGTGACTTTTTGTATTTGCCGCGCACCTGCTCTAAATACAACACTGCTCCTGTCAGCAGTTATCGATTAACAGCTGACTGTAAAATTTTGAGAAAGCTGCGTTTTTTGGTTTGCGTTTTATAGGCATTGAAAGCAGACGATCTCGTGAATTTTAACGAAAATGGAAAAAAGTGAATTTCGTGTGCTAATTAAGCATTATTTTTTGCGTAAAAAATCCATCACCGAAACCAAGGAAAGACTTGATAAATATTATGGGGACTCTGCACCATCAATTTCAATGGTTAAGAAATGGTTTACTGAGTTCCGTTGTGGTCGTACCAGTACAAGTGATGCCGAACGTTCAGGTCGCCCAAAGAGGTCGTCATGCCAGAAATCGTCGACAAAATCCATGGAATGATATTGGATGATCGGAGAATGAAAGTGCGTGAGGTAGCTGAGGCTGTAGGCATCTCAACTGAACGGGTACATCACATTTTACATGAATATTTGGACATGAAAAGCTTTCCGCGCGATGGGTGCCGCGATTGCTCCACACGACCATAAGCGCAACCGTGTGACCATTTCAAAGGGTGTTTGGCGATGTTCAACCGCAATCCAAACGAATTTTTGCGCCGTTTCGTTACCGTAGACGAAACATGGATCCACCACACCACACCAGAGACCAAAGAACAATCAAGACAGTGGGTTTCTCCGGGTGAACGTGCACCAAAGAAGGCCAAGGTGGGTCTGTCGGCCAACAAGGTCATGGCCACAGTTTTTGGGATGCACAAGGTATCATTCACATCGATTACCTTGAAAAGGGTAAAACGATCACCGGCGAATATTATTCAGAGCTTTTGGACAGATTCGATATTGATTTGAAGCAGAAACGAGCGCATTTGGCGAAAAAAAGTGCTGTTCCATCAGGACAATGCACGGGTGCACACGTGTGTAGTCAGCATGGCAAAATTTCATAAATTGGGCTACGAACTGCTACCCCATCCAGCATATTCTCCAGATTTAGCCCCTGTGACTATTTTTTGTTTCCAAACATGAAGAAATGGCTCGGCGGTAGAGATTCGGGTCAAATGAAGAGGTCATCACAGAAACAAACGACTATTTTGAGGGCCTTGAGAAAACCTATTATTTGGAAGGAATAAAAAAATTGGAAAAACGCTGGACTAAATGTATAGAGCTAAAAGGAGATTATGTTGAGAAATAAAACGCTTCTTTGACGAAAAAAATATATTTTATTCAAAAAGTCACGGACTTATCAAACGACCCTCGTATAAGAAACGTTTCACAATATTTAATTTATTAAATTTCTCAAAAAAAAATTTTGATATACGTCCAGGTAATCCTTGGGACTATTTCATCGATACTCGTGAAGCGGTTCCTTTTTTAGCATATGCTATGCCCGCTTCTTTAGGAATTCCTGGGCAAGCCGGTCCTTTAATTCCTGGAATTGCAGGACCTCCAGGTCCTACATTAATATTAGCCGCTGCACCAGTTAATCCACTTACTGTAAATCCTCCCTCAGTTCGCAAAGAATTCCCTGAAACTTGGATATTTATGGGAAATAATACTATGTAATTGTTGAATTCTTTTTACCAACTAAATGCTTCTGGGCTTATAACTAACGACTTAAACTAATTTGAAGAAAATCACATTAAGTTCATTTGTCAAATGCATCCGTCTATATTGATCTTAAAATAATCATATAGTATATAGTGTATTTATATAATATTGAATCAAATTTCCTTCTGCTTTTGTTTTTGCTTCAAAGATTTTCAACTATTTGGAATTTTGTCATTAGAAATTATAATATATGTATGTTTTTTCCTTAGTGTATTAAAACCATATGCTTGTGCATAGATTTTCAATTAAATTATAGGCCACTACTACGAGTTCCTAGTCCTCTATGGGTGGCAAGAACAACCTCTATTGATGGGGCATTTCTACAGTCTTCAGGACTGCCTGGAAGTGCCGGAGTATTTGCTCAACCTCTTCCTCCTCCATTAATTCCGTCTCCTACGATAAATACGCCTCAAATACGAAAAGAATTTCCAGAGACATGGATTTTTCAAAACAACATTACGTAATTGTTGCTTTTTCTAATACTAATACTTGATGGGCTCTTTTATTTATAATGGCTGTAGATTTCAAAATAATAGGATGCACTCGCACTCAATCGGTTTACTCACACATAAACACAGATCCACACACACTAACTAATTAATTATGCATTTATTTAAATTTTTTAAGTAAATAATATTAAGAAACTGGACTCGGGCATAGTTCCCATTATGAAAGTAAGTGGGAGCCGAAAAAATTCCACCAAAGTTCGAAATACAACAACCACACAAAAACCATTTGACTCCGAACACAAAATTGATGAGGAGACTAACCCAACAATTTCTGGCACCCTACGCGAAATCTTTATTGAAACTTGGATTTTTTACGGAAATTATACGAAAAAGTACACGAATATTTTGGCTATAAAAAAGTACTAAAACTAATACACGGTATATGCTTGCCTATGGTATGATATAGTTACATATGTAGAATAAATCAACAATAGAGGGTATGGCTTTTTATTCATCCTTAAAACTCCATTGTAAATAAACCTCATATTATCATCATAAAATGTTTGTGCCTGTTTCTATCTGTAGTTCAATGTTTATAGAGATTGCCATTAAAAAACCCGTTTTAAAGTTCTTTCAATTCTCCTTCTATATAGTTCCGATGGCGATGTCTTTACTTTGACCAAAAAAATACCGGATACCATAACTTCATGGGTTGTCACCGGTTTCTCATTGAGTTCTAACAAGGGATTCGCTTTGACTGAGAACCCTAGCAAGATTCGTGTTTTCCAGCCGTTCTTTGTCTCCACCAATTTGCCATACTCGGTGAAACGAGGTAAGAACTTAATACTTTTTATGATTGTTCAGATAACAAATTAATAATTTTTATAGGTGAGGTAATTTCCGTACCTGTTATTATATTCAACTATATGGAAAAGGCCTTGGAGGCTGAAGTAACCATGGATAACATGGATAAGGAATACGAGTTTACTGAAGCTACAAATGAGATTGAAGAGAAGTCTATCGATGAGATACGTCGGGTTAAGCGAGTGACCATTCCGGCCAATAATGGAGCGAGTGTTTCGTTTATGATACGTCCCAAGAAGGTTGGAGACGTCACTCTAAAGATCACGGCCATAAGTCCACTTGCCGGCGATACAATCCATCAGAAACTGAAGGTGGAGCCCGAGGGTGTCACTCAGTTCGAGAACAGGGCAGTTTTCCTAAATCTACAGAACAAAACGGAACATAGTCAAGAGTTGAAGGTCGATATACCCGCTGAGGCAGTATCGGACTCTGAGTACATTGAATTCGCTGTGGTTGGAGATCTCTTGGGTCCAACCATTAAGAATTTGGACAATCTGGTGCGCATGCCTTATGGCTGTGGTGAGCAGAACATGGTGAACTTTGTGCCAAATATTCTGGTGGTAAAATATCTTGAGGTTACCAACCGTCGAATGCCCAGTGTGGTGGCCAAGGCAAAGAAGTTTATGGAGGTCGGTTATCAGCGTGAATTGTCTTATAAGCATGATGATGGCTCGTACAGTGCATTTGGAAAGTCGGATCCTTCGGGCAGTACTTGGCTAACGGCCTATGTGGTAAGGTCATTCCATCAGGCTGCCAAGTATACGGATGTAGATCCGAAAGTGATTGAAAAAGGATTGGATTTCTTGGCCTCCAAGCAGAAGGAAAATGGCGAGTTCCCCGAGGTGGGAAAGTTGTTCGACAATGCCAACCAAAACGCACTGGGACTCACATCATTTGTCTTAATTGCGTTCTTCGAGAACGATGTAAGTATACGAAAAATTGATCAATTATTTTTAGAGATTATAACAGTTTTCTTGCTTTATAGGAAGTTATAGAGAAATATAGGGATAGCGTAAGCAAGGCCATTGAATATGTTGCTCAAGAGGTGGACAAGACAGATGATCAATATTCTTTATCGATTGCCGCCGTAGCTCTACACTTGGCCAAGCATCCACAGGCCAAGAAGGTATTGGCCAAGATGCAGAACTTGGCCAAGCAGGAGGATGGCCGTAAATGGTGGTCAAAGGACACGAAGAAAGACAAAGAGGAGAGTGAAAGCAGCTGGTATCATCCCAAGAGCAAAGATGTCGAGATTACTTCATACATGCTGATGGTGCTGCTAGAGGAGGCACCTGCCGAGGAGTCGCTGCCCATCATCAAATGGTTGATTGCCCAGCGCAACAGCCATGGTGGCTTCTCTTCCACTCAGGATACGGTCATCGGTCTGCAGGCTCTGACTAAGTTCGCCTATAAGACCGGCTCGGGCACTGGCAGCATGGACATTGATTTTGATTATGCAGGCGGTGCTGAAGGCGACAATAAGGACTCAATTCGGGTCAATCCGGAAAACTCATTGGTTCTGCAGAGTCACGTATTGCCCAAGCTGGCACGCAAGGTCAATTTCACTGCCAAGGGACATGGTTCGGCAATGGTTCAGCTATCGTATCGCTACAATCTGGCCGAGAAGGACAAGCAGCCCAGCTTCAAGGTGACACCCACTGTAAAGGAGACTCCGCTGCAGCAACTGACCCTGGATGTATGCGCTGAATTCGTACCCCTTCTTGACTCGAATGAACCCACCAAGGACTCCAACATGGCTGTCATGGAAATTGCACTGCCCTCCGGATATGTTGGCGATAAGGATAGCTTTGCCAAGATCGAGTCGGTTGATAGGGTGAAGCGTGTCGAGACAAAGAACGCAGATACCACAGTTATAGTGTATTTCGATAGTCTGACTCCAGGTGATATCAAGTGTCTCCCTGTGGAGGGAGTACGGGCACATGCGGTGGCCAAGCAGAAACCTGCTGCCGTCTCGCTCTACGACTACTACGAAACTGGACGTCGTGCCACCGAGTACTACCAGGTGAAGTCCTCCCTATGCGACATTTGTGAGGGATCCGATTGTGGAGAAGCATGCAAGAAGGAGGCATAAGCCTCCATTATCTTCCCAGCATTTTATCACTCTACTTCTGGGTAAAGCTCAATAAACTTAATAACGCATTATAATTTCTGTATAAAGTGTCTTTTATTTATGATACTGTCTATTTAGGTCTGCTCTGTGCATCAATCAGTCTAAAATAATATAAAATAGAGTTTTCGGAAATTTGTTCTAAGTTTTCACTTACGTTTGCACATTTTCGATTAACAATTCTACCGAAATTCCCTCTTGGTATACTATTCTTTTGAAGGTTCTCAACTCGGCAGGATTAACCATTATGTGTATTTCTGTGCGCCCCATATGCCAAAGGTTGTACTGCATTAGGTCAGTTAAAATCAACGTAATATTTTTTTTTTTTCAGCTCTCACCTTATCTGGTTGATCCAGCAAACTGTTGATTATTTGGCGCTGTTCCGGGTTTCGTATATGTACTTTAAAGACGGAATAGTTGTCATAACGCGTTGGTTGTTGTAGCTCAGTTGGATGTGCTACTATCACATTCAGAGATATTATCACAGTAATCACAAAGACAACTTGCATTTTGGATGAGCTTTTGAAGTGGATTGACCGGGAATTCCCTTTATATAGAGCAGTTGTAGCATTGTTTCTATACAGCTGTCGCAAACTTAAAATTGAGGCCCCTTATTGATCCAGACATAAACAATATTATTCTTTATGTGAAACTTTTTATTTTATTTCATATATTTTTATTTTTTTTTGTTTATTTTTTTTTTTTTTTTTTGGTTTCCTTTTTATGTTTAAATACTTATTAAAATTGTTTTTGTTGCGGTGTGTTAGCTTCTGCATTTTCTTGTTGTTCGTATGTGTGTGATGGTGTGTGTGTGTGTGTGATTTTTTTTTTTTTTTTTTTTATTGATGAATTTTTGCCATTTTTTTTCAATTTTTTTCTTTGAATGCGACGGCAGCTAACTGTTACTATATATGTATATATAAGTATCTATAATATAGATGTACGTAGGTCTATGTATGCAAGTGTGTGTATGCGTGTGTCAGTGTGTTTCGATTTCGCTTTCGTTTTCTGAGCGTTTCTATCATTTATCATATCATATCGCGTGGTTCTTCTCCTTTCATCGAAGTTCTTTGAGGAATGAAAAAAAAATACAAGCAATTAATCGAAAAGAACTTTACAAATTACATTTCCACGAGCGAGAGAGAGAGAGGGAGAGAGACAGGAGAGATAAAGAGAGTGAATATGCTGTGATAGAGAGCGACATAGGGGGCAGATAGAGAGCAAGATAGATTGGGAAAGCTTGAGTTGTTTGTTCTGGTGGATAGTTTTGCTGGGCCCGCCTACACTTATTTACAAAAGTATTTATCCTCGTAACTCTGGCATAAGTCACAGATCAGCTGACAGCAGCGCCCGTTATTGAATCGGCAGCGACACTTCTCCATCTGCTTGAAGACGGTCGTGGTGTAGCCACGCCCACAGCACAAGGTCGCACAGTTATCGGGATGCAGACACTGGCGATCCTTGGTGACCGAGCAGTAGGTGGGCGAGGTCTCCAGATAGTACAGTGTAGTGTACTGTGACTGTTGTTGTTGCTGAAGAAGGTGAAGGTGTGTATAAGTTAAACCTGTCCAAAGTATAAGATGAGTATAAGTAAGCTTCAACTTACTTTCTTGCGTCGTTGTTTTGGTTTTTTCATGCGACTCGCCGGAGCCTGCCGCATGGTACGCTGCGTGGGCGCCTTCCTTATGGCCTGGTTATACTTCTGACGTAGTAGGGTGGCCGTTGAATTGAAATCAGCCATTTTCTTCCAGCAGGTCTTCATCGAACAGGATCCAGAGACGCCGTGGCACTTGCACTTGTCCTTCATCAGTGTGGAGACAGCCTCGATGCCAACCTAGAGAGATACAAAGACAATAGTTAGGTCAGATCTGGAGATCTTTTCCTGCCAACTAACCTCAGAGTCATGTCGCAATATTTCAGTGACTTCGTCTCCACCGCCGCCGCGTAGGTCGAGAAAGCTTCGTGTCACACGCTTGCCATGTTTCAGATTATCATTGCAGCCGCCCCACTGGAAGTCCTGATCTCCACGATTCTGTTTGCGCGGTCCACAGCTGCATTTGGTCATCCGTCCCTCGGCGCAGGCTCGTGCTATCGAATGAGTCATGGCTGCCGCGGTGAGAGCGTGCACGAAAGCCGTCTCCTTGTAGAGTTTCTTGAATATGTTACGCTTGCCACGCGTCTCGATCGAACAGTTCCAACGATCGTAGCGGAACTGATCCTCACAGTGACTGGTCGCCAGACGCCGTGCCTCCGCCAGGGTGCCTGGCAGGCCAGACTCCTTCCGGCACTGATGATTCTGTCGCCGTGTGGCGGGCATGTAACGACACGGTCCACCCACCTGGCCCTGCGATGTGAAGACAGCCATGACAGTGTGCTCCGAAATAAAGTGTTCGCTGCAGGGAGAATTTAAAATTTAATTTTAATTTAATTTAATTTTGAATTTAACTTATATTCAAGGTTTGTGTCTGCGTTGCGCCATAACCGATTTAGAAGTTACACGTTTGTGTCTTCGCTAAGCACATACACAACCCTTACGGGTGAGCAGTGAAGCGGTTTTGAAGCAGTAAGCTTTTTGTCGGGCTGCCTTTACAACCGTTACAAAAAAAAAGATACCCTACAATTTTTGCGCTTTGCGGGCATGCCCGTGAAGAAACGAACTTGGAAAAATTGCAAAGCGTGCTTGAAAGTTCAGTTAACAGTTTGCAAAAGGTTTGAAAAACATAACGCCCACCATTTTTTAGCGAAAATTCGGCAAACACACGGTTGGGTTTTCCCTCTCTTTGCACTTTGGGCGCGTGTGCAGACCGCAATTTGCAACTTTTCGGGAAACCCTCGCACACATACGAAGCTGCGGCTTTTTTGAAACGGAAAAAACTTGAATTTTCCATTTTTACTTTTCCGTTTTTGAGAAAACTGGCGAAAACTTTGACCCCCTGCCCTGGTCGTCGTGCACACGCTGTGACTTGTGGGGGTGGCTCATAAAAGACAAAGGAAAATTGAATCCGTTTCAAAAAACCGCATTGCGCTGGCTGCGTGCGTTTTCGAAAAATTCAAAATTTAAAAATTAAAAAAAAAATGCCGTTACTCGAAATTAAAAACTGCTTGATTTTTGGCAAAAATTGCAAGTCGGTAATGCAGGGCGGCGCACACTTCCTTGCACTGCTTGCTTGGGGAGGGGGGGGGGAATATTTTTTTTTATTTTTTTTTTTAATTTCAATAATTATAAATAAATAAATAAAATATAATAATTTTAATACACATGTGGTGTTAAAAGTGTTAAAAGGTCGCCAAAACTCTATAATTATATATATATTATATTATTATATTATATTATTATATCTTATTTGTAATAAATATATTTATGAAGTTATTTTATTTAGTTAAAAAGAGACGGTTTTTCAGATTTTCTCTTTGGGACTCGCGACATCACGAGAGGATTATTAAATATAATTCGATATATATATATTTTGATATATTTATTTCCGACATCCCTTAGTCGAAAGAAAGACAGAAAACTGGCAGTTTGTAACATTCGAATTTTGTAATGGTTAAAAATAATCAGGAATACATTATGATGCAACTTGGCTTTTTGTGGTAATTGCAACAAATTGTAAAAGTATTTTTACAACTGATAAGCCGACACACCTTAGTCCACGCAACTGGTGCTTGTTGTTTGTTGCTGCCTGCCAAGCCCAGAAAATTCGTTTGCTTATCAGTTGACCCGCTATGCAGTTCCCAAGAGAACCTCATTGCCGAAATATGTCTGTAGTATTTCCACAGAGCTTATGGGAAGCTTCCAGAGAACTATTTACTCGGATCTCTCATTGGTACAAATAGTTTTTATGATGCTCCGCCACCATGCAGTGCTTCCTGTCCTGCTTAGGAGCCCCGATGATAGTGTTGAGTTGCCTCGTTTGCTCTCACTCTCCGTTTCTGATATGCAGGAAATCTTAAATTCTCATAAAACTTAAGTGCACCGTAAATTGGTGTATGAGTAACGATCACACAGCATTTTTCTAGCCTATTTCCGTCTCGGCCGCGGGCCCAAACAGCGCCGCTGATTGCCTCAGTTTACCTCCGGCTCTTCCCATTTCAATTACCTCCTCCTCCAGCCGCTCAACCTCCCCCCAGCTACCTGTCCATTTTGATTTAAACTCTTCTCCTCTACCCTCGTCTAATATTTTCGTATGTAATTTTCTGCGTTGCGTGTGGGAAAAAAAGAATCGCGCGCGCGTTTCTAATGCGAAATTAATTTGCCAGATTTTGCAATTAATTAATTAATCAAGAAGTGCCCCGAATTGTTTACAAACTATTCGAGAGCACGCCGTTTCTACTTGTGTGTACACTGACTGAGCTAGCGAATTTTTATCTATTTATCTCCCGCTGTTTTATTTCGATATTTGACGTAGTTTTCGATTTGATTAAATTATCATTTCCATCGGCCAACAATCGAATTAATCTTGGCCAAATCACGAGTACGCTCGCTTGGCAACTTGCTCCTGATGCCAGAGAGCGGATGCGCGTCTCTTTGCCAGCTCATAAGCAGCTCGCAAGCGTTTCGCCTCGGTGCGAAAAACATTTGACAGCTGTCAAACTGAACGTGCCACAAGAGGGAGACAGGTAGAGAGTGCAAGAGAGTGAGAGAAAGCTGCGAAGAATGGGCAAACAGTTGAAGGAATTTTCAGTTCACTTGGGCTGCAGAAATTTGCATTTCGAAACTTAGGAATGTCTTAAAGACAAGTAACGGGCTTAGTATACCCTTTCTTTTAATAATTTCAATAATCAAAGGGTATAATAGATATAATAGGTATTGGTATCGAAAACACTCGAAATTTCTTGAGTTTTTCAAGGGAATCGTTTAATGAGCTACCCAACTAGCAGCACATAGTAATTTGTATATCTGATTGAGTGTTCTCTTATTGTATATACTTATCATAGCACACGATCGTTAAATGTTTGATATATATTTCGAATCGAGGGAGCCCAATCGATTGTGTAAATATGAACTTAATGGCCGAGTGTACTTGGAGAATTATTTCTTCAATGGGAGAGAAATACGATTATATGAGCTGTGGATCTCATGTGATGTCGAATAAATAAAACACTTGAGAACATAAGCGATCTGTTGATTCGAGAGGGATGTGATGAATTAGAAAAATCAAATTTGGTAAGCCAAAATGAAGATAGCAACTGGATGAGCTTGCTAGTTATTGTAGGTTTGAAAAGTTCTCAATCTGTCTATAAAGAAACTGCAAACTGCATACCAACTTTGATGTCTATAGCTCCCTTAATAGCTGAGATCTGCTAGGGATTTGCGTTTATTAGTAATATTTATCAGATAAAGATCTTTTAGCTGGGCAACATCTCAATCAATCAATTTCTTGTACATTTTATCAATTTGTAGCAAACCCACAAAACTTTGACAAAGACAACAACAATGAGACAATCTTCAATTACAGCTTAAAGCTCGTGTAAGTCGTTGTGTAAGCTTACACAATGTTGCTGTTGTTGCTGTTGTTGCTGTTGTTGTTGCTGCAGTTGTTGCAAGTGCAGGCCAAAGCGCATTAGTCAAAGCCCACACATGAGAAGCTCCCCCCCCTCCACAGTCTACCCTCTCCTTCCCCCTCCTCACTCATGTTACCCACTTCAAGTTGGTTAATGTGTGTCGCCTTATGGCAGAGAGAACATGTGGAATTACGAGCTCAGCTTCTGCTTTGGGGGCGGACAGAGTAGGTAGGGGGAGATAGGTTGTCCCCCCCCGCAGCGTGTCACTTAATCCTTTTGACAAAACGTTTACATGCGAAATGAAATACAATTAGCCATGCAGGTGGAGACAGAGACAAGCAGACTGAGAGAGAGAGAGAGAGACACTGGATTTGTGTGCACTTTAATTTTACAAATTTAGCTGGCAGCAATTTGTATCTCTGAGATACAAAGTAGTTGAAAGCTATTAAAACGGCCGCAGAGCAAAACAAACTGTAAGAGTTGCTGCTGTTGTTGCTGCTGCTGCTGCTGTTGTTGCTGCTGTTGTTGTTGTTCCTGCTGCTGAGGCAGGCCAAACAACAAATTGATAGGCAGACAGACAGACAGACGGATGTGTGCCAGCAAACATGTGAGAGCGAGCGAGAGAAAGAGAGAGAGAGAGAGAGGGCCATAAAACAAAAGTGTTGATGGATATTTTCCTCGTGCGCTGACGGACTGACGACAACAAAGCAGGCAGTGTGAAGTTGTTGCTGCTGCTCGCATACCCTGTAAAAATATGAAAAGGGGAATAGCATGAGCAGCGAGTACTGTGCAGGGTATCTGCTAGTCGAGCACACGCACACACAGCACACACCTCTGTTAGTCACTGTTGTTGCTGTGTGAAGTTGTTGCTAATTGCTAGTTGCTCACATACCCTGTAAAAGGATGGAAGGTGGAATAAGCAAGAGCAGCGAGTACTGTGCAGGGTATCTGCTAGTCGAGCACACGCACACACTGTACACACCTCTGTTAGTCACTGTTGTTGCTGTTGTTGTTGCTGTTGTTCGTGTTGCTGCTTTGAGTGCTTCGCATTTGTACAGATTCATCAAATTTTCAGAAACGTAAAATATTCAACACACACACGGACTCATATGTGTGTGTGTGTGTAAAAAATCCCTTTGTGCTGTGGCAAAAGCATTTTATGGACTTACTGTTTAAGTCGCCACAGCAGCCAAAGAGCATAGCAAATGTGCAGCAGCAGCAGCAGCAACAGCAGCAGCAGCAGCAACCGTTGCTGCAGTGGCAGCAGCAACATCAGAAAGCGATTTGAAAGTAGTTCGAAATTGAAATCGACACAGGCCCATAAAATCTTATTTAAGTAGCATAAGCATATGAACTGCCTGCAGCTGCCCCTCTCTCTCACTCCCCCTCTCTTTCTCTTGCTCCTCTGTCTGCCTCTTTCTTTTTTATAGACTTTTTTCCATTTGCATTTTATTGCCAAAACATAAATGCAGCTGATACCAAGCCCCACTGCACTTTATTTATAAACGAGCTACCGATTTGTGGCATGAGATGAGATGATGTGGCATGGTATATGGCATATGCATCTCTGGATCCCCTACTTTGCATCTATTTTGTTTGCTTTTCTTCGCTTTGTTTGCTTTCCTTGAGCATTTCGTCTGTCACATAATTCAAAAGCAAAATTTCAATTAAAATCGCCAAAGCAATCGCAATCGCAATCAATGCAAAACTCTCTGCAAAATTGAAACTTAATCGCATTGTTTTGTAATGGAAATGCCTGCGAGGCGCATCCACTTTGTGTTTGTATGGCAAATTGCCAGACCGTCAGCCAGACAGACAGACAGACAGTCTGCCTCAAACGAGTCATATATGGCACAGATACTCTATGAAACTATGCATGGGCTGAGCTGAGTGAATTGACGACGACGACGGAGTTGATTGCGAGATTCGCTTGGTTCGCCTTAATTGATGTGCTCGCCTAGAGGCGCGCTATGGAGAGTCCATTAATATAGAATTGGAACCTAATGAGGGGCGCCCAGTGCTATGGCAATTTCTGTCATAGTATTATTGTCTTGTTTTCCATATACGAATTTCCATTTTTATAGATATTAATGAGGGAGCAGTCCATTTTCGTAATAGTTTGTTTTTATCCTTGAACTGTGATGGGGAATTTGGAGCAAATGGAATTATACTAGCTCATAAATAAATTAACAGTACTTCTAGCTGTATTTCTTAAGCTTTTTTGCTGATGTTTTGTTGTAATATCAGCAGCAAATTTATAGATATTTATGCAGAAGTAGTGAGAGAGTTTGATCTATTAGTTGCAGTAGTTCCAAGTGAAGTTCTCGTGAACTTTTATACTTTAGAAGTTCCTTCAATAGTTTTGAAGATTTTCGACTTTATAGCACGCTGTTTTATTTATAATTTACGATATTAGGTAGTGTATATACGATATATTCGTTTTCTTTCAACAGTTTTCAATCATTCAGCAAAGCTTGTGAGTAACTTGAAGTTATAATCAAAATATTTGAAGTTTTGCAGTTAGAATAGAATCAAGAATTTATATCTTATATGATATTCAATAGTTCCTTAAATATTCCCAGCTTCATATTTAGTTCAATTTTTTTGCCTGAAATCAGGAAAAATTTTAAAGATGCCGACCCACAGTAAAGCCTTTTAGATTCCCGGAAAACGAGTCATTTTAAATCGATCAGGCTGCTAATGTAAACCTCTTAAGTTGAACTTGATATTTGGGTTTTTTAAAATAATACTTGTTTTTTATCCAGAGATGCCCCCGTTACGCTAATTGCGAGCGTGAATGTTGTGGCTCATTTCGAAGGCATTTCTGGGGTGTAGGGAGACACACACACACACACACACACACACACAGTCATTCCCTCACTGTGCTTGGCCATCTGTTTTGGCAGCTTAAGAGCAGCTTCTCCTCCCACTGCCCTCCCCCGCCCTCTCCCCCTTCTGAATACCTTAGTGAGGTTATGTCGTTGCTCCCCTTTGCTTGCGCGTGCGATGTTTTATGGCACAGTGGGGCGACACGGCACAAAAAACACTTGAAAATGCGTTGTAAATATGCGCTTAAGCTGTTAAATTGCAGGCCGGCAGCAACAGCAGCAGCAGCAAGAATACTAACAGCAACAGTCGCTGACAGGCCAAAAATTGCAAGCGCGAAACCGCAAGACAAACGTACGTCCCGCGCCTCCCCTTTTACATGCCACCTGCCCCTGCTGCCCCGCCTACTTGTGGCCACCACTGGCAGCAACAGCAGCAACAACAACAACAACAGCAACAACAGCAACCCCGTGTTTATGAGGGAGGTTGTTGTTTTGTTGCTGCTGCTAAATGCTGATGTATGAGTTGTTGTTGCTGCTGCTGCTGCTGTTGTTGTTGTTGTTGTTGTTGTTGTTGCTGCTGTTGCTCCCGCTCCCGCTGCTGCTGCTGTTGCTGCTCGATTTCGACAGCGTTAAAACATAAAATATGCTGCCGCTCATAGTCGTTTCCGCCTCCCACTCGCACGAGCAACGCAGCCCATGAATAATGTTGCTGCGGTGTTTGTGGGGGGGATCAGCAGCAACAGCAGCAGCAGAAGCAGCAACTCGGTGGTTGTTTCACTGCAGCGGCGCTTCATCATAAAAAGCGCATCCTTGCCAGCGTCCGAGCTGAGGCTGAAGCTGAAGCTGCGTTCAAGATTATGGTCATCAATTTTGGCATCAAGCGACGACGACAAACAGTTGTAACCGTAAACATTGTCAGCTGCTGCTGCTGCCGATGCTGCTGTTGCCCGTGGGGGAGCCAACAACAAATGCGCCCCTCGAGAGTTTGCCAAAACGTGCAGGGGCAGGGGGGGGGGAGAAACGTTAAGGCATTTTTATGGGCTGCCTCATAAAATTTGTGCACGGGATTTGGTTGAGCAGTAAGTAGACAATAAAATGACGTCGCTGCTGCTGCTGTTGCTGCTTTTTTCGAATTTTTAATAAAAGACGCGGCAAATGATTAAAACCGGCAACAGTAGCAGGAGCAGCAGGGGGACGACAGCAACATCGACTGCGCAGTAGCAACAGCAACAGTAGCAATCAATTTATGCCCACCCAGGCAGTTGGTGAAGGGGGCAGGGGCAGGGGCAGGGGCAGGGAAGAGGTGTACGTTAGCGAGGGTCGCTGCAGCACTTGTTCGCACCTCTATGTTTCTGCTATTTTTTTTGTTGTTCTTCACTTGTGTTTCCTTTCGTCTTAAAGCATTTTACGGCTTACTTAGGCAACGTGTTTGCTGCTGCTGCTGCTGCTGCTGTGGTTGCAACCTCGACGGTTTATTTACTCAATACGCCTCTCTTGCGGCAAACAAATCCAAAATGCAGGCAACGTTAAAGTTTATCATCGCGCTGGCACGTCCAAAAATGCCATGTTGCTGCCGCAGTCGCTGCTGCTGCTGCTACTAATGCTGATGTTGCGATTGCTGCTGCTGCTGCTGCTGCCGCTGCGTGTGCGCCATAAAAATGCAATAAAAATCTTTACGACACATTTCGCCCTGCAACCCTCGCATTCGTACACACTTCACACCTTGGCAACTTGGGCAACTTGGGCATCTTGGGCGCTTCCTTCCTGCCCTCAGTCATCAAGTTGCTGCCGCTGCTGCTGCTGCTGATGTGCAGCAATTGCCGACGCATCTGGCGAGTAAATTTAATGCGACCACTGCCAGCCAAGCAGCCTGCGTATTTAACGCCATTACTGTAGCTCATTTGCCACGCCCACGCCCGTGTTGCAGCTGCTGCTGCTCTGTTGCTGTTGCTGCTGCTGCTGCTGCTGCTGCTGCTGGCGGCGGTCACCCGCTGCTTGTGTCATCAGCAACGTTTGTTTGTGCCGTGGCTGTTATGCTTTTTATTGGCATCTCATGCATTTGACAGCTTCATTGTGCATAAAAATCGAATTGCAACTGCCAACAGCAGCAGCAGCAGTTGCAGCCATAACAGCAGCAGCAACTGTTGCTGGCATTCGCTGACAGTCTGCTAGCTTGGCCCCCCTGCTTTGCCAGCTCAAGTTACCATTTTCATTATTAGTTTTCGATTAATTTATGCGCATGTTGCTCGCGTGCAACGGCAGCAGCAACATGTGTGCCTGGCACAGTGGAATAATCACAACATTTACTTTTACAACTTCTCATTAGTGAAGATTGGTAGTCGCTCTCTCTCGATTGCTCTGCCGCCCAAGTTTGCAGCAACGGCAGCAACATTTACTTGGCACGGCAGCAACATTAGCAGTAGATGGCCAATCAATTGCTAGAATGGGTAGTTCAAGGCGTAGGCTAAAGAGTTTACGCCCCATTCTTCTTCTTTTGTTTCTTTCTTCATTGCTAACTGCAACATTGTTTGTGCACAACAGCAACATCGTTCGATTGCCGTTAGCCTGGCAAGTTTTCTGTGAATTTGACAGTTAGTTTTACTAGATGATGGTAATTGCGTAACGCCCACAGGCCCCTAAATACAGTTACTATTCACTTAGTTGCCAGTCTCGAGAGTGTTGCTGCTGCTGCTGCTGCTGTTGCTTCTTTTCAAATGTGCTTGAAGTGGCAACAATTAGTTCCATTATATAAGGCCAGGCGAGAGTTTCGAATGGGTTTGCCCTTTGGTTATTCCAACGCTTCCGCTTTGTTGCACTGTCTGCCCTCAGTTTGTTATGATACCCTGTACTCATAGAGTGAAGGGGTATAATAACTTGTGGAAAATGTGTGTGAAAGATAGCAGAAGGCACACAGAGTTATATATATTTATCGGCATAGACTTTAAGGCCTTATCTGCCTGTTTGTCTGTTTGAACACCCAGATCTCTGGTATTATAAAAGTTAGGGGTATCAAATTTAGCGACAATATACATATATGTTGGCTTAAATTAACTGTTAGCTTTATTTTAAAACTAGCATTAATTTTTGGTTAGAAAAGCACAATAAACATTTAAATTTTTAAAGAACTGAGTAAAGATTTTGTTTAGCAGGTATTTGTCAGTCGAGCACGCTCAGCTGTTGCTTTCTCACTTGCTGCTGCTGCTGTTGTTGTGGTGGCAGCAGCAACATTCATTAGCCTTTATTGCTCGCTGCCCTGGCTGCATTGCCAAACTATTTTTCAGCTAATATTAGCTATTGTTGCTGCTGCTGCTGCTGTTGCTGTTGTGTATGTTGCTGCTGCTGTTGCTGCTGCTCGTATTTGTTTCTGCTTCAGCGGCATTCCGGCAATTTGTCTGCATTTCTTTTCCAGCAACCGCATTTTCTTTTCCTATAATTCTGTGGCAGCTCTGGCCGGGATGCTGCTGCCACGCCCCATCACAGATATTTATCAGGTAATTTCTGAATGAGGAAGTTCTTTCTCTAATAAGCAGGCTGTCCCCGCCTACCCCTCCCTCCTTGCCTCAGCCCTGCGCTGTTGTGATTTAATATTGCTCGAGCATTTCAGTTATTTATGAGGGGACCCACTTGACATATACCCCTCGCCCCCCTTCTTCCCCCTCCCCGCTCACCTTGCTCGCTCCCTTCGCGTATTTATAGAAAATGTCATAACATTTTTGCCTTCGCGCTGCGGCTGCGCTTTTACAAGCATAAGCAATTAAATTAAACTGCTGGAATTTGTTAGCCATATATCTTCTTGGCTTCCAGCCCCCTCCCTCCCTTCTTCCCCTGCCTCTCCTCCTGCTGTAGCAACTCATCAAAATTGACATCGCATTTAAATTCATTTTCAGTGCGAGTTTTCTTTTTATTAATGATTAATTCGAGCGATAGAGGGTGTAGGGGGGGGGTAGGTTCCACGGGGAAGGTCTGAGAGCGTGCTCTGATCCTGTGCGCATTAAAATTAAAGAACAGCAGCAACAGCAACAGCAACGGCGACGCCAGCAACATCAACATTAACGCAAAACGCAATCAACATTAAAAGTTTTCCTGCTGCTGCTGCTTTTCTCTGGGTTTATGTGTGTGTGTTGGGGGGGGTTTGGTAGGGGTATGTAAGTATTTTAAGCGCACTTTTATTTGCCTTCATAAAAAGCGAGACTACGTTGTATGGGCCAGCGATAAGAAGGCCAAAATGCGTTTCGCATAAAATGCGTTTTTATGACCATGACGAAAATGCGAAACGCACCCAAAAATAAAGACGAACCCACAAGCCAAGGCAAGGGAGAGCCCGGGAGGGAGGAGGGAGTGAAAGGGTGGTGGGCAGAGTGTGGGAGGGAGAGGGAGAGTGCGAGGACAGCCTGTAAGCGCCTCTCATCAGTTCATTGTCGATACATCAGCAGCTCATTTGACGGGGTCGGGCAATGATGTATTAATGGACGGTCACGTAGCGCACATAAGAATTCTGCAAAAGCAACCCTCGCAGCGAGCGGGTCATAAAGCCAGCGCAGCAGCAGCAGCAGCAACAGCAGCGGCAGCAACAGCAGCAGCAGCAGCAGCGACAGCAACAGCGACAGCAGCAACTGCGATGGCGACGGCGACGGCTCGGGCGGCCTTGTCAATGGCATCGAGTACTTTGCTGAGCGTACGCCATGAATATGTAATTGAGTACTCGCATGAGTACTCACAGGCCTACTGAGACTCATACTAACACTCATATGCACACTCACTAACTCACATATTCACATATATTAACATATATTCACATATCCATGATCACACTCACTCGCCTGCCTCCACTCTTATTCACACTCACACCTACACCTGCACTCCCACACCCACACCCACACTCACACTTGTGGCAGCTGTTGCAAGCTCTCTCTCTCTCTCTTCTCTCTCTCGCTCACTCGAGCGGCCTCTTCAGCTGCGCATTGAGTGCTAATTAGCCAAATGCCCGCCCCACGAATTGGGGCCAAGTTGGCGCCACAAGTGAATGTGAATGTGTGAGTGTGAGTGTATGAGTGTACTCGTTTGAGTGCTTTATTTTCTAAACAAATCAAATGCGAAGGCACATTCAATCAGACAACTTGCCACGTTGCTGTTGCTGTTGCTCAGGTGATTAAACAAGTTCATGCAGCTGCCACACACACACACACACACACGCACACACACACATACACTAACATACATCTCACATTATTGGCTAATTAGTTAAAGACACCAACTCGAATCGACTTCAGCGCATTATCTCGCATTATCTCATTAAATTTGAAGAGCCTTCAAGAGTGCAAGAGAGAGAGAGAGAGAGAGAGAGAGAGAAAATAACAGATATAATAATTATAGATCTGTAAACAATGGGCTACTTCAATGCCATGTTGTGTGGGGTAAAAACTTGTTGAATTTTCATATATTTATTGCTTATTACTTTATCTTTTTGTGCTTTGCCGCTTTTTAAGGGATCTGTAGATACTACGGCACATCATTTTGGTATATTTATAATACACACAATCTTGTGTAATATTATGTTGGGCAGTTTGTTTGCTTACTCTGCATTCCAGGCATATTTTCAGAGTGCACTGAGTATATGAAGTGCTTCTTGAAGGCGATGGAAGATGAGAGAGAAATTTATACTTTCTTGTAGATAACAAACTATTTCTCTAAAGAGTTTAGAAGCTTAAATATCTTCGCTTAGTCCTTAACTTATTTTCCTATTATATTATTTTAATTCTTCAAGATCTTCATGGAATATCTAATAAATTTTAAAAGAACATTTTAGGGAAAGCTTTGTTTATACAAAATAATATTCTTTATCTTGTATTTTTGTAATATTGTAATTACATTACTCTTAAATTTTTCTAGTTATTCCTTCTTTTTTAACATGCTAGTTATTTCTTTTTGAATTTTCTCACTCTCCTACAATTTTTCTACATTCTTTTCAACTATCTCTACGACAGTGCATCGAACTCTGCTACCCTGTAGTATTTATTTAGATTATTTTAGCGAATTTTATCTCAGCATTTGCGGCAGATCAAATAAGTGAGTATTGAATAACACAATCATGATGATGATGATGATGGCGAACTGGCTGCATCTCTGGACTTATAGCTAGAGTCAGCGAGTTATCGACACATTGAGTGTCTGTCGCAGCTGTGTGTGTGGCATGTAGGTGTGTGTGTGTGCGTGTGTGTGTAGCAACTTCCGTTTGTTGTATGCCGCATTTCGACACTCTACAAAATTAAAGCCAAACAAATTGCTAAACAGCCGAAAAATGCAAGGCAAGTCAAGAGTGTGGGGTGCAAGAGGGGGGAGGGGGGTTGGCTGCCACAGACTGCGGCCACACAGTCGACTCTCGAGGCGACTCGCTGCTGTCAACGCCACAAGATGCGCTTAAGCATTATTAATTGTTTATGAAATGAACTGCGCAGGCCACTAAACAAATGATAATCAGCAGCGAAATATGCAAAACGCTGCCTAAGCACAACGAGCATGCGGCATGCCACAGCAGAGAGAGGGAGAGAGGGAGGGGGCAGGGAGGGGGGGGACAGCTGAATGCAGGCAAAGGCAGCGTCGGGCAGGCAATTTTGCATAATTTCCGAAACACATGTTGCCTTCAATCATGCGCGAAGCTGCCACAGTCCACAGAGACAGAGGCAGAGGCAGTTGCTGCCACAGCAAGAGCCCGAGCCATGGCTACTGCCAGTGCGGATTGGAGGCGCAACGAGGGAGCGGGCAGGAAGAGCGCAGGACGCCAGCGACGGGTTGTCAGTTGCCCTCGGGGCGCATAGACAAATTGACTAACTGCCTAAGCGACTGAGGAGTCGCCAGGCCAAGAGTGAGAGGGGGAAGGGGTAAGGTTCTGGTCTCTCTCTCCCTCTCCCTCTTGGCGGAGCGTGCTGCCAGCAGGCTGACGTACTCACTCGCTGTGAATCAAGTGAATCAAGTGAATATGTAGCGGAAAACATTTTAATACTAATTACAAAGAATTTGTGCCGCCATCATTTGGCACTTTTCCTTTTTATTGCCAACGTTTTCTCACTCTGTTGCTCTCTCTCTATCTCTGTCTTTCTTCTCTTCCTCTCTCTCTTAGACTGACTCTCATTCTCCCTTTCGTTCAGGCTCTACTGCTGCTGCATACGCTATCATTTCATCATCCCAGATATATGATAAGGTTACTAAAAGAGGCGAAAGGTTTAAAGAGTTCTAGGCAGACTAAGTTGAAGTTCAAGCCAAAATATTTAAAAATTATTCATAATATTCATATTCACCTACAGAGATATAATTTATCTCTAAATCATTACTTATAAGGAAGGAATTAAATAAGAGAGTTAAAGTCAAGGAATTATATCAATATGAATGCCTAGTTTCACACGTAGAACAATCTATTAAAAAAGCTCTAAATAGGGTTAAGTCTAGGCTGAATCTTCTGCATAAATACAGAACTTTCTTAGCTTTTATAGAGTATTCAAATTCTTCTAGAAATTCACTTTGTTTACAGTTTTTTTTCTGGCGCAACTGTGCAGTCTCTCTCCCTGTCTCTCTCTCTCTCTCCCTCTTGTTTTACTCTCGCTTTCGGAGCAGGCTGTAGAGAGGAGGGTTTTCTGCCGGGTTTTTCCCCCTATTTTTTTCGATTTCCGAAAATAAATGTTGGCGCAACGCAGGACGAGACGGATAGGGAGACGGAGGCGACACGACGTTGCTGCTGTGCTCCGACTGCATTTTAATTGGAAAATAGTTCGTCCAGGCTGGAGTTGGAGCTGCAGGGAAGCGAGTTGACGGGGAGAGGTAGAGGGAGTCTCTGCGGAGCTGGCGGCGTTTTCGCTTTAATCAAATCGCTTTATGACAGCTCGAGATATGCCGACAAATGACACACACACACTCACACACACAGAAGACACACAAACGTCATTAAGTAAACACAAGAGCGAGGAAGAAGGGGGTAGGGTCTAGGGAAGGGGGAAAGGCAGAGGAGTCACCAGCAATGCGGGTGGCAGGTGAGTCGCCTCGGCTGACATTAAACGCGTGTTAATTTCAGTTAATTTGGGGCGTGATTCAAGAGCTAAATGAGGGGGGGGGGAAGAGTAAGAAGGGGGCAGGGGCAGCCAGTTGTGGCCATCCATCCATCATCGGGATCGCGCCAGCTTGTGCCTTTGCGCCTCGACAGCGCGGACGCGCTTCACTGCATTTGTCAATCAGCGCTGCTCGAGGCAGACAGAGAGAGAGAGAGAGGGGAGGGGAGTGAGAGAGAGAGAGGGAGAGGGGGTATAATGGCATCTTTGTGGCATTTTCATGCTTGGTCTGCTGCCTCAAGGTCCATTTCCATCACTTGTCTTGCGCTTTTAGACTGATCTTCTTGGGTTGCTCTGCGGGCGCAAGTTGTGGCGCCTTTGGTGTGAGCAGAGTGAAAGAGAGGGCAGTGGGTGCAAGAGGGGAAGGAGTGAACTAAAGAGGAGTGTGAGATGGGAAGAAGAAGAAGTGCCTAGTTGTGTTTCCAGATGAGCTAGAAAGTTGCACTTGCTGTTCAAGTGGCTGTGCGATTGCAATAGTGATAAATGGCAGGGGGGGGGAAAGGAAGAGAGAGAGAGAGGAAGAGAGAGAGGGAGGCAAGTGTGGGCGATTAATAGAGCTGCACTTGATGTGTAGAAGAAATCAGAGAAGATATATCTAGCATAAATTGCATGCTGCTATTATTAGATTTAGCTTGAATTGGCTAAAGAAATATGTGATCTCTGAGGAAGACAAATTAGAAACTTTATAATGAAATCAATTTTCTAGATATTTCTAAAACAGTTGAGAGCTCAAGGTGTATATGGAAAAGTAGTACAGCAAAATGTAAGAAAATATAGTGTAGAAAGTAAATAGAAACCAATTTACGATTCCTACTACTTCATTAAAAGTCATGTAAGTTTAGAAAAGTACAAAGAAGTTTCTTGTACAGATATATAAATATCTCTAGCTCACTATACTATAGAGGAAAATAAGGAAACTTCACAGAAAGTGACTTTAATATGAAAGAAATCACAATATATTGAATAATTAGCAGAAAGATACTCTAACATGGACTGCCAATCTCTTTCCCACATTATAATAATAAGTACTTAAGCCCAAATGAATTGTTTACTCTGCCTACTTCATCTCATTCCCAGCACATTGCGAGGCCGAAGGAATCCCAATGAAATCTTCAATCTTCGCAATTGAATTCGTGTATTTCTGCTGTAACCAATTGCCGACGTCGTATTCATTTCATCTTGGACCGACACGGGGGCTAATTGAATTAAAATACCAAAAAAAAAGAAAACATGTTTTTCTTACAGTTTCGGGACACAGTCTTCCCCCGCCCCCCTCTCTCTCTCTCTCTCTCACCCTCTACAACATGTGAGTCTGCATTGCTCAGCGTTTCTTTTCTCCATTTCCATAATTGTTGTTTCTCCCTTCTCGGATTTGCTTTGCTTTATGTTGCCGCCGTCGATTGTTGTTGATGCTGTCGTTGTTGCTGTTGCTGTTGGGGTGTTGCTGTTGTGCCATTGTCGCCGGCTGCCTTTTCAGGGTCAAATTGCCAATTTATATCGATCTGTAGACAGTTCCAGGCCACGCCCCGCTGCGAGAAATGCACATTAACACCTACGCACGGCTGGAGACGGCACTTGGCAGGGACGGGGAGGGAGAGGGGGTAGAGGGGGGCAGAGAGTTACTGACAAAGTGACTAACGCTTGGAGCATCAATTAGGCCTTAAAGACGCGTCTTGACTTCGCCTCTTGTCGCTAATTTGCGCAAATTATGTGCGCGGCGACTCTAAAAGTACCGCAAGGAGGCAGCGAGGCAGCGAGGCGACAAGGCGACGATGCGGCAAGCCCGGCCGAAAGTCCAATTATGTCAACAGCAACCGCAACAGGCGCAACATCAAAGCTTAGCCAGGTGCGGAGCTGGAGCTGGAGCTGGAGTGCTGCAGCCTGTGCCGACAAAGAGAGCAACAGTTGCCACAGCCCCTCGAGGCGGCCAAGAGAGGCTTGTGCTTTTTGTAGGTTAAACCGTTTAACAGGATGTGACTGCAATTTAACCGTTAGCTGCGTGTGGCAAATCTCAAACTAAACGGAAAACTCCTCCGGACTCCCCCAGACTCCCCAGACTCCTCCTCCCTCCCCCTTCGACACTTTTCGCGCCCGCTTTGATCTCTTTGATGTGTGTGTGTGTGTGTGCGGAACGCCTCAAGGTCCGCAAGAACTTCAAGGTCCCAAAGATGTTGCTGCTGTACTTGCCACATGCCACATGTGAGCATGCACGTGTGTGTGTGTGTCCATACGTGTCTCCTCGTGTGGGGAAAATGTTGTTTGTCTTTGATGCAACTTCCTCAATGCGCTGCCAAAACAGACGCAACTTTGGGCATCGCCAGCGAGACGCGTTGCACAAGATCAAAGGCAGCAGAGGCAGCAGAGGCAGCGGCAAAGGAAGCAGCAGCAGCAGCAGCAGCTGTAGATGCAGCTACAGATACAACGCAGCTAAAGTCGCATCTACACTGAGATAAAAAACTTCAGACTAAACGAGAAATCATAAATACTAAGCTATATATAGGTTTTAATTCAGAGAACAGCAGAATTTACCTAGGGGATACCCTGTATTAAAGGCTGTGGGGTATGCAGGGTGTGCACAATATTTAAAAAATGCCTAATACTTTTAACAGTTTTATAAGACTACACTGAGCTTGTACTCTGTTGAAAAAAGGTCTAGTAATATACCCTAGAAAATGCATAGAAATAGAGAGACTTAATATATAAAGAAACTGCAGATTAAATAACTTTTTTGCTTTATTGAACTGTTTTTTAGGCCCTTAAATTGTTTCAGATCAATTTACGCACTCTTTTCTCTCAGTGCAGTGTGCCTACACAGTCCCATAGCGAAGTTTATTTAACTTTTGACACCTTGAAGGGTTTCACCAGCGCGTTATTTGATTTTCATTTTGCTGCATGCAACGCTTGAATTGCGGCTTGAATTCAGCTTCAATTTCCACCTCAGAGCGGGTTTTCTTTTTTTTCCCCCTTCAAGATTTGTTTAAGTCATTTTGGGGTTTAACACACACCCACACACACACACACACACACACACAGAACACTCTCTCGCACACATTAATTACATGAAAATGCATTTTATGTCATGGGAACAGAGCAAAGTTTCCATCTCCGTCTCCATTTTCCGTTTTCAATTTTCCATTGTCCGCCGAATGCAACCCTTCGCTCTCTCTCTCTCAGACTCATCCTCAGCCTGCGTTTTATTAGATTCATCATCATAGCCAATTTATGATGCGATCTCTTTGGGCTTCCAGCTGCTTTTCCCATTCAAAAGTCTTTCACTTTTCTCCCCCTCTCTTTCTCTCTCTCTGTTTGTTTTCTCTCCACTTTTATTTTTCCACATTTTTATGGCACACAGCGCTTTGGCCAAGCGACACAAAGGATGCTGCACAAAAGCGAATCCAAATCCGAATCCCAAGCTGGAAGAACCCGGGCGAAACCCCAGTTTATCATTAAGACAAAAAACCTCGAGCAACGGAAGCAGCGAGAGGGGGGGGGCGGCAGGGGCGTGGCAGCAGCTAGAAATGGATGGCAACGGCATCATAAAACGCAGCCATCAAAACGACAAAATTAAAAAGTTCAAATGGCAAATGGCAGGCAAATTGTTAGCTAGAAAACGGCTAGAAAAACGCAAATCATTCGAGAGCAAATTGACAACCAACACACACCGACAAGGCGAATGCACTTGCGCACAACTGAAACGAATCGAATTGATTCAATTGAAATCGAATCACAGTCAAAGGAAAACTATGTAATGTCAATTGCAATTGTGCTAGGACAAGCAATTGATGGGGAGAGTTTATAGTTTTAAGGGAAGGCCTGTGGCTTGAGAAAGAAAGAAAAATACTTCAGCTTGAATTTTTCTTAAAAAAAAAATAAAAAAATAAAATAGGTTTTCTTATGCATGTTTTCTACAATCGAACTTAACTATTTATAATCTATTTCAAACAAGGAAAGAACGTCAAAATAATCTTCCCAATTTTTGAGAAATATAATGAAAGTTTTGGAGCTGTATTAACATGAGGTGTAGTATATTATAAGATATATATAGTATATTAAAAAAGATATAATCCGAATACTTTAAAAATTAAAAAATGTATATATATTCTAAGGGAATGCCCTCAATGAACTGCCAGCGAAGAAGAATAATCACAATTTTTTAAAAATTTAATGCAAGTTTTGGACTTGTATTAACATGAGCTGTAGTATATTATAAGGTAAGAAATTAAAAATAATATAATCAGAACACTTTAAAAATTAAAAAATTTATAAATATTCTAAGGGAATCCATCTTTTAGTCTAGTACTTTCCATAGTTTCTCTCGCTATACGTTCTCTCGGGTGTCACCAACCACTTGACCATGTCGCAATGCCCTCAATTCCTCAAGTACCACCGAAAAAGGGGGAGTTTTGGAATTAGGGGTGTGGCAAGAGAAGCAAATTAAATATAAGACCACAATAATACAGAACAGAAAATGGAAAAACTTTATGCCTGCAATTCCGCTGTGCAGGGAAAAGGGAAAGGGAAGGGGAATCAGCGAAGTCATATGCCAGGCAGGAGTTGGAGGAGCAGCTGGGGCAGGAGCAGGGACGTCTTCATTGTCGTCGCGCCGTCGTATTGAGACAAATAAATTTTTTTTTTTCGGTGGTGCCACATGGCGATGACTGCAACAGCGGCAGCCGCAAAAGATTTCCCGGGATATTTTTAATTTTGCGGCAAAGAAAAGCAGCGGAAACTTTGCACATAATCGTTATCGTCAATTTTGGGGACTCGAGACTGGGGAGTCGGGAATTATCATCTGGTTGCTTGGGTAACCCGAAACCGAAACGAAACACATCATTTGCGGCAACAAAGGCTTCTCCCCTTTTCTCTCTGTGTATTGTGTTGAAATTAACATTTTTATGTTTCCGCCAGGACGTGGCAGACACTCCATGGAGATGAAGATATGCTGGCCAGATACATAGATACTCCAGAGATACTATGCCAGACTATTGTCTTCTGTTCAAAGAACTCGCATAGTTAGCTTAAAGTTGGCTCAATCTTCTTTGTTCCCAAGTCAAAGGCTGCCCGGGCAACCCGGTAAAAGTAAGTAAGTTTTAATTACTGTTTGACAAATATTTAACATGCCACAGGGGCAGGGCAGGGGCGCACACGGGGAGGGTTAACAAGAGGGTAGAGACGGAGAGACTTACGCACAATTAAGCAGGAATCACAGCAGGCAAAAAAGGATTGTCTGAGGCGTAGCTCCCTTTGGGGTGGCCTCCTGAACTGGCTTAGCCAGTGTTACCCCCTACCCCGCCCCTTGTAACAACATCATTTTGCGCCGTATAATGTCATAAATGTCTGTTAACAAAACAACAGACGTCATAGATAAAGAGGGGGAAGGAGGAGGCAGGACGAAAGACTCTGTCAAACATTATTACATTATTTGCCTTTTGCTGAAATTGAAACCCACCCTGCCCCGATATACCCCCCCCCTGCCTATGCCTCTGCTTCTTCCCCGCTTAGTCAAATTTTTCGTTTAGCTATTTTTTTCTTTACGCATTTCAGCTTGTTTTCTGGCTTTATTTGACTTGGTTGCTGGTTGCGTCCTTCTTCTATTACAGGCGGCAACCCTGCGCCGGAGATTAATTGCGACTGTCAAGCGGGAGGGAGACTGCGGGACAGGGATGGCAATACGTGGCTTTTGTGCACTGAGTGCCCTCTGATGGCAATTATTAAATTTTCATTACTTCCCCTAATCAGCTTTTCTGCATATTGATTCGTGTCAACAGGACGTCGAGGACAGCCTTGCATCCCTGGCACGCCTTCTGCCTGCGGTTGCCCTGGCAAGCGACTTGTTTAAGCAGGTGTTGAAGTGGACATATCCAACTGGGCACTGCGCTGGAGAGGATGGGAATGAGCTGCAGAGGCAGCTGCAGTGAAAGAGGGAAAAGGGAAGGCACATCGCAAGAAATACCCTGTAATAATAGCTGCTTTTCTTGAAGCTTTCTAAAGATCTTTTAGAGATTCAATGGCTTAAAAAACCTTTTCTGATCAAGAAATACCCTGTAATAATAGTCTTTTCCTTTCAAAAGATCTCTTAAAGATTTAATGGCTTAAAAAAACCTTTGCTAAATGGACTCATAGGCCTACCCCTATACCATAATTCTCCAAGCTATTCCAAGCTATCCATCGAGCGATCCTCAATGTGTTTATTCCCCTGGGATTGCATATCAATTCCTTCTCATTTTGCAGTCGACTTTTACAGTCGATTCGCGTTGACATTTGGAATCAATAAAGTGGCGCACCTGAGCTGAGACTCTATAGACTAGGAGGAAGAGGAAGAGGAAGCGCTGAGGAACCGAGGAGCAGCTCATCCGGCGCGCAGGCAAATGGCAAATGGGAACTGGGCAAAGGGCTCCGGGTAAATAAGCCGATTAATTGTAATCAAGCGGGCCTTGTCGAAGCAGGGACAAGGCGGGGGGAAGCAGGGAGACAGAGGGGACTGTCGGTCTGGTCTAATGGTCGTCTCTATCGATTTGTCTGGCCCATCTGCCCGACGCCCGCTTGGGTCAATGTATGAGAAACTGAAACACTTTCTACCCCAATGCGATAAAGAACGCAACAAAAAAAGAAACAAAACGAAATTAGCAAAGGAATCGAGGCAGAAAAAAAAAAAGAATTGCAGTTTGTGTCCAGCAGGAACACAGGGTGACCCCAGCTCGGGTGGTTTTCTAATGACAAATAATAACCATAGACCTCTCCATGCGTGTGTGTGTGTTTGTGTGTGTGCCACGCCCCCTTTTGGCAGCCCCTTCTGTCGTAAATGAATGGAGTGAAGTGTAAGTAAAATTTACGTGGCAGGCGACGCTGCTAATAATCATAAAAAACGCAGCAACAGCGGCGGCGATTTTCGACAGCGTCAGGTTTGGGTTGGAGTAGCCACGCCCACCACAGCACTCCAACGCCTTCAATCCTTGCAAATGTGTTTTTTTTTTTTGCATTTCTGGCGACTGACAGGCACAAAAAGCGAAGCAAGTATAAATAATTCTAGTTTATTGTTTAAGCGCAGCCGCGGGGCATGCAACCGGACAGACAAACTCCCCATGCCCCTCTCCTCTCCTCTCCTTCCTCGCTTTCCCAGCTGCCACTCAGATCTGTTTCGGGTGGTCTCTTTTGCACAGTTATTTACTCAAGCCGCCCCAGGGCACAGCTGACAAAATTGTAAACAAATTTTGCGACAAATTTGCTTAATTTGCCCCATTGTGGATGGACGAAAGAAAACGTTAAGATTTCCAGGGAAATCAGATAAGTGACAGCTGGCGCATTCCGAAGGAAGCCACAATTGTTACGGAAAGAACAAATTTTATAGTTTCTTTTTTATAAACAAATCAATTATGGATATGGATTGACCGACGGAAGATCAGAAATTGCTCGCAATTGATAAGTCGGACGTAGAAAATCTATTATTATGTTTTAAGAATTAAATATTGCATAATTATAGTCATTTTTTCTAAGGAATTATACTTTTAACAGACTTTCGATATTTATTGAGATACGAGGGTCGTTTGATAAGTCCGTGACTTTTTGTATTTGCCGCTCACCTGCTCTAAATACAACACTGCTCCTGTCAGCAGTTATCGATTAACAGCTGACTGTAAAATTTTGAGAAAGCTGCGTTTTTTGGTTTGCGTTTTATAGGCATTGAAAGCAGACGATCTCGTGAATTTTAACGAAATGGAAAAAGTGATTTCGTGTGCTAATTAAGCATTATTTTTGCGTAAAAATCCATCACCGAAACCAAGGAAAGACTTGATAAATATTATGGGGACTCTGACCATCAATTTCAATGGTTAAGAAATGGTTTACTGAGTTCCGTTGTGGTCGTACCAGTAAGTGATGCCGACGTTCGGTCGCCAAAGGGTGTATGCCGAAATCGTCGACAAATCCATGGAATGATATTGGATGATCGGAGAATGAAAGTGCGTGAGGTAGCTGAGGCTGTGGCACTCAACTGAACGGGTACATTTTAATGAATATTTGGACATGAAAGCTTTCCGCGCGATGGTGCCGCGATTGTCACACGACCATAAGCGCAACCGTGTGACCATTTAAGGAGTGTTTGGCGATGTTCAACCGCAATCCAAACGAATTTTTGCGCCGTTTCGTTACCGTAGACGAAACATGGATCCACCACACCACACCAGAGACCAAAGAACAATCAGACAGTGGGTTTCTCCGGGTGAACGTGCACCAAAGAGGTGGGTCTTCGGCCAAAGGTATGGCACGTTTTTGGGATGAAGGTTATTCATCGATTACCTTGAAAGGGTAAACGATCACCGGCGAATATTATTCAGAGCTTTTGGACGATTCGATATTGATTTGAAGCAGAAACGACCGCATTTGGCGAAAAAAGTGCTGTTCCATGGACATGCAGTGACATGTGTAGTCGCATGGCAAAATTTCATAATTGGGCTACGAACTGCTACCCCATCCGCATATTTCGATTTGCCCTGTGACTATTTTTGTTTCCAAACATGAAGAAATGGCTCGGCGGTGAGATTCGGGTCAAATGAAGAGGTCATACGAAACAAACGACTATTTTGAGGGCCTTGAGAAAACCTATTATTTGGAAGGAATAAAAAATTGGAAAAGCTGGACTAAATGTTAGAGCTAAAGGAGATTATGTTGAGAAATAAAACTTCTTTGCGAAAAAATATATTTTATTCAAAAGTACGGATTATCTGTATTATAAAATTCACATTCAAAAATACTTTCAAAAATACACTATAGTGTAGATATATTCCAAGTATTTTTCTTGAGAATAGAGAATATTTATATTGTATATTATTTCATTATGTATATATTATATGTATATATAATATATTCAATATTATATTGTTTATTTTTCAATAGCACACTATGGTATTTGTTTGTCTATTTTTCTTAGAAGGGGTTCGAATTTATGTAAAGCTTTAAATCAATAAGCCAGACAGAAAAAATAAAATAAAATTCATTCCAATGTCAAAAATGATCTTATTTTTCTATTCCACAATCAAATATATTTTATAAATTCTTTAAAGAACTGTAATTTATTGTGGAATTCTAATCGCAGCAGAGTAGAAATAGATAATTTTGTGGCATTTCTCACTTGAAAAAGTAAAAACTTTAAGAACTTTTTTGAACTTTCAATAGAAAATCCCATAAAGAGCAACAATAAAACTTTAATATAGTCAGTCAGATATAAGAAGACTGAACCGAGGAATCGAGTTCTTTATGTGCAGCGGGGTCAGAAGCGAGAGATTTGTTGGGTCAGTGCGCGAGTGTAGAGTTATATGGGAGTATCTGCGGCTTTATAGAGCCACTGCTGCTGCAGTTCGTTGATTTGTTTTCCCTCCCTATACCTCCCCCCCCCCCCTGCAATATGACAACGGCAATTGGCCTCGACGAGGTTCGTCGTTAATGGGACAAAAGAATTTGACGAGCTGATGGAGTTGTGGAAGATCTTCATCAATTGATGATAAGATTTCATCTCTCGCTCGTCTCAATTAACTGTTAAATTACTCACTATGGGCTTTGCATATCCATGCCATCTCCTCCTCCGCCGCGTCCAGCTATGGCAACTCCTCCGCCTCCTCCTCCGGCGGCTCCTGCGTTTCAGCATTGTTGCTCCATAGCCGCCCAGGCCGCCCTGCAGTCCCTGCATGCCTGCCAATCCCTTGTTGCTCAGTATGATGCCCAGATTGGCCAATCCCGCCAGCGATTGTCCGTGCGAGTGTCCCGATCCGACTCCGTTGCCATGGCCCATGCCCATGCCGCCGCCAATGCCACCGTGACCCATGCCGCCGCCATGGCCCAGGCCCATGCCCATGCCCACGCCCAGGCCGTGGCCCATGCCGTTGCCTGTCGCCGCACTGGCCGCTGTGCTGCTGCTGCCCAGACCCGCCAGGCCGCCCAGCTGATTGATCATGGCACCTCCGCCTCCGCCGACACCGCCACCGCCAAGGGGCATGCCACCTGCTGACCCCGCTGGGCCAGGTGGAGTGAGCAGCGTGTTGAGCAACGTGCTGTTCTGGCTGAGATTGCTCTGATGCTGCTGCAGATGATGTAGCTGCTGCTGCTGTTGCTGCTGCTGGTGGTTGTTGTTGTGGTTCATGTTGCTGCTGTGCTGCGATTGCTGCACGCTCGGATTGCTATCGATGCTGGGCAGCAACAGTTGCTGCTCCTGGCAGCGGGCCAGGCGGCAGAGCAGCTGGAGGAGCAGCAGAAAGTTGATGAATGTGGTCTGCATGGTGTGTGTTGATCGATGTTATCAAGTTATCGAATTATCGAAATCAGTTATCGGACTGTATTCGTCTAAATGCGTTTGGTTTGCGGCTACTTTTCTACTTTTTGTTTTTTATTTCTTTCTTTTTGGCGTGTTTTGTTCGCGTGTAAGTACGTTTTGAATAATTATCGATAATTAATAAATTACTAAGTGCTAAGTTCTATCGATAGAATATGTACTTGCTTTACGGTGTATAGATTGATTATTACTATTAAAGATATATGTATTTGTGTAGGGTTCTCTTAGGGTTACTGGGAGTGCGGTGTATCAAAAAAATGCTAAAATTTATGTGTGATCCGTTTTGTTTTTCTTTTTTTTGAGATTATGTCGGGTGTGATATTTAGCGCTCCCTTTTCCAATTGGTTTTTCCTGAACTTTTCTTTTTTGGACTGCTTTAATACTTTTCGTTTGATTTGCGCGCTTTGTTTTTCTTGCCTACATTTCTGGCTTTTTTATCTCTTTGTTTTCTTTTACAACATAATTTTCATTAATTTTCACGTGGCCACTTCAAACGGATTTTCCGAACTTTCAAGATATTTCACGATTTTTGTTTTTTTTGTGTTTTTTTGTTTTTCTTATGTTTTTCTTGTGTTTTTCTTTTGCGTGTTTCACATTATCAAAACTGTTGATTTTCGGTTGCGTTTATTTGGTTAATGCGGTTGGTGCAGCCTCCTGGCCGACTGTGTGATCCAGTTGGCTTCCTGGAAACGTTTAGGGCCGCTTGAGGGCGAGGCGCAGCAAGATCAAAAGGCTACACAGACACTGCAGAGATCCCCCGTCCGTCTCTCTGTCCCTCTTCTGCCGTTCGTCCGTCCGTCGGTCCGACGACAATGACGATCGACGGCGAAACCCGTTTGAACAGACGCAGACGCGCCGCCGCACGCTCACGCCGAGCCATCCATCTAAACAGGCTTAAAAGGTCTGCTGCTGCCGCTGCCGCTGTTGCTGTTGCTGCTGCTGCTGCTCAGATAAAAAGGCGCCGACTGCGTTGGGGTGGGGAGAAGGAAGCGCAGTGTGGGGGCGAACAAGTGGGCCGGCCGGCCGGCCACGAAACATATGCAGCGAGATCGAACACGCGCCGCGAAATCGATCACACACAGGGCAAGCTTCCGTTTCCGTTAAACGCGTGGGGACAGAAAAGAGAGAGAAACGATTTTTTCGCCTGCAATTCGCCTCAGTTTGATATTCTCGCCTCACTGTTATCTCAATTATCTCGTTATGCGACACACACGTGCGTTCGCCAGCTCGTTCGGAACTCGACTGACTGCGCTGGCGGCTGACAGCAGCGACGCAACTGCTTCGTTTTCTTCGACGTGCCTTCGTGTGCGCTCGTCTCGTCTCGTGCTCATCATTCTGCTGCTGCTGCTGCTGTTGGTGTTGGCTTCAAGCCTCGTTGTTGCGCGACTCTGATAGGCACATGAAACTCTGCCCGCTGCAGTCGACGCTGCTGCGCAGATTGAAGCCAGTCAGTCGGGGAGTAGGCTGTGTCATCTGCTGCTGCTGCGGTCTAACTCGGCTCATGCTGCTCATTAATATAATCACAACAACTTGTCAATGTATTTGTCTAATCATTATTTATCAGCGCAGGCGACAAACTGAGGCGACTGTTAACTTAACATTATTATGTTAATTTACAGAAACTATAAAGCGCGGATCGCGCTCACCTGTGCTAAGCTACCGTTAGGTAACAGTTAAGCTATGTTAAGTTAATGTTAAATGCCTTTCTCTGCTTTATTGCATACTGCAGCTATGTTAATTTAACATATGTTAAGTATTTATATGTTATTTAGCAGCATTTCCCCGCACTTCTCTCTCATTAATCTCCAATTACACACACTGTATCGATCAATTATAACCTGCTTTCACATCAGCTGATCTTTATCTTTATCTATATCTTTCTCTACCTAATCGCAGCTCTATCTACGCTACTGCACATGCTGCACCTTGCTGCACTCCTCTTGTTTATCCATAGATAAACGCATAGTTGTGTTTTGTTGTTGTTTGCTCGTCTAGTTGGCTTGGTTCATCCATTCCATTCCATTCCATCCTATCCATCAGTCACTCAATCTGTTGGGGTTTCTCACACACACACACACACACATTTCTCCTGCATTTCCACTTGTTGTCTACAAATCTTGAGCTGTTTGCTGTTTACCTTTTCTTCTCTTCTCTCTCTCTCTCTCTCTACTCTCCTGCTCGGTCTGTCCCTGTCCCTGGGTCCGTTTGCTGCGTCAACACATTCCCAAAAGGGCAAGGCACTCCGCAACGCACTTCTCTACGGCCGTAACTCTTCCTCATCCTCCTCTTCTTCTTCTTCGGTTTATGGGCCTGCAAATGAGGCAAAAATTGCAGTTACAACTTTTGACCCAAAACCGTAAGCGCATTCCCAGTTCCGTTCAATATTTGCTCAAGATAATTACAGAAACAACACCAAAAGGGGAGGAAGAAGAAGCCATCATCGTCGTCGTCGTCGTCGTCGTCGTCTTTGCCGTCGATCATTCGGCTTGTTTATTTGTCCAAACATTTGTCAATTTCATTGAGCTCTCTCTCCCTCTCCCTCTTTCTCTCTCCCTCTCTCTGAGCAGGCACATTCCCTCGATCACGCGGCAGATCGCTTTGATGAACGTCCGCGTCGCTGTCGAAGTCTACGGACTACGTATGGTTTCGGTTCCAATTAAGATTCATTTTGGAGACTATATAGTGCGATTACTCCGCACAATACACGCCATGATTGTGCACTGTGGCGTTTATCTAATTTACTTTTACTTACACTCCGAGGAGAGTACAACGGGGCGCCCGCTCGCCGCATACCCGATAAGTATCTGAAGATGGGACTAGCCAGGCCAGGGGAGTGCAGTGGAGTGGGGCATGGGAATACAGGAACGAGAGAGCAGACGAGAGTTCCAGCTACAGTTCGTCTTTATTGGCTTGACAATGAGCCCGTGTCGTAGTCCCCCCACCTCCCTCTCTCTCTCCCACTTTGAAGGTGAATTGTGAATGTTCCTGAAGTGATTACTCGGGGTATTTCAGTCTCCTAAGCTGTGCCCTGTAGCCACATCCATACAATGAGTGTCAGACTGAGTCTAATGATTTTCAATGAGCTCCAAGAGACTGAAGACTGAAACTGCTGATAGCCAAATGAAACGATGATCAAAGAGGGAGAGAGAGGGAATGTATCACCTCTATCTCTGTCTCTTTCTAGTTCAAGCAGAGCAGAGATAGAACCCTGTCAGGGCAGCTGATGCGATGATTTGTAGCTCCATTCGTAGCCTGATTTGTTGCCCGATTTGTAGCAGCTCATTTATTATTACAATATGTTTTTTTTTTTTGGGGAAGGAACAGTTTTACGATTGTATTTTGATGACTTGTGCTACATAAACTATTTGGTGTCATATTTAATCTGAGCGAGAATCTAAGAAGAATCAAGCTGAACACTTTTTGAGACTCTGAAAAGAACTTAAAAGAGTTAGAGAATGAAAAGACCTTAATAAAACCAAAGAGGTATCATAAACACATATATGTACATATGTATATTTATTGTAGCTCTTTCTCGACTTGCAATAACCCCCAAAAAGATACAACCCTTTTTTCAGGACAAATTTTACGCTTTCCCCAATAAGTTATGTTTATAAATACACAGGGGAGAGGGAAAAGAGTCTTCCCTCTCTATAAGGTCAGCGACATTGACATTTGGCGCATGTTAAATGTAGCGTAAAATTGCAATGTCAAATTTAAAAAATATTACCATGCAAATCAAGCTAAATTTTCGAAGTACCCCTTGGACAGCCCCTGCCAGAGATCTCTCGTCTAATGTGTCAATGGCATGACTGTCTCCGTTTAACTACACCTCTTTCTTTCCCCAATAAGCTAATTGTCGTCAAGTGAGTGAAAGGTTTTGGGAGTGGGCACCCCTTTTAGTACCCCCCTCCCCCCTCTGGCTCTCTGAAAATGTGTCCACTTGCATTGTGAAAATTCGAAAATGTTGTAGCTCGTTTCCTGTATTTGCTGTCGGTCATGAGGTCTCTCATTCTCTCTTTCTTTCTGTCTTTCTCTCTTTCTGTCTTTCTGTCGAACCGTCAAGCTTTCGGTCTTTCACTCATTCGTTTCCGAGGAGCGCAAACAGGCCGCACTTCTCGCATTGTTTATGAATACAGCCAATTTTTGGTTTCAAAAAAATCAAGAAGATTCGAGATGCTGCTGAAAAAGTAACACAAATCAAACACGGGGCCAAGTCTAAACATTTTTACAGACACCTGCCACTAATGACGTCTTGTTTTGCTGTCGGCTGTCGATTCGTATTATACCCCGTGTGTGCTGCAGCGGAAAAGGGTATGCGCAACTTGAGAAGAAGCGAGGGAACTAGGAGACTAGAGGAAGGACTAGGACCTGAAGGAGACTAGGACTTGAATTGAGGGACTAGGGATGACAAGGAGATCAGGAAAGGATGGAGAAGGAGACTAGAGAGACTAGGGAGACTAGAGAGACTAGAGAGAGAGACTAGAGAGACTAGAGAGACTAGAGAGACTAGGGAGACTAGAGAGACTAGAGAAAACTAGTGAGGAGAGACTAGGGAGACTAGAGAGTCTAGAGAGACCAGAGAGACTAGGGAGACTAGGAAGAGTAGGGAGACTAGGGAGACTCAGAAGTTCGGACAAGAGAGACAGGGAGAGGGAATTAAGGAAACTAGAGAGACTAGAGAGACTAGGAAGTAGGCCCTCTGACTAGCAAGAGTGACTAATCAGACTGAGTGCAAGGAGACGAGAGAATAAGGCACTGTAGGGTCTCGAGGGACTAGGATTATAGTTCTGCAGAGCACAGAGACTAGAAGATCTGTAGACAAGGATAGTAAAGACATTAGAGAGACTAGGAGACTAGAAAGACTAGAAGACAAGGAAATTAAGAGACTAGAGTCTAAGGAAAACACCAACTCTATCTTCTTTTTCAAACCCAACATAATTTACTCGCTCTACAGGGTATCTCACTCTCGTTCCATAACAAGAACTTGTGCTGTCTTCTCTGTTGTTGCCTGCTGTTGTCAGTTCTTGTTGTTGGCCTGAATCGCTCAATCATGTGAAGTGGTCAACATTCTCGATCTATTCTTAGTTCTTAATTGGCGACTAGGCGCCTCCTGATGCTCCCATTATGAGGCCCCGGTAGTCTCATCATCCCGCCAGGCTATGCCTGAAACTGCCATCTTTTAATTTATATAGACCACTAGACTACAACATAACATAAACTATATATGCCGTTTTATTTAGTGGCACATCAAAGGAGACGCAACTTCAAAGCGACGACGACCTGCTCCAGGTAGGCTGAGAGTGAGTGCTGAGTACTGTGAATAGTGAATAGTGAATAGTGAGTGCCACACACGTTGGACCGAGTGTTGCGGCTGCTGCTGTTGCTGCTGGCAGTTGCGGGTCGTCGCGTTGCATGCGACATTAACTTCAGTTGCTCATCAGGAACTGATGCTCTGCACAGTTTTTGGTTTTTGCTCTCGAAAAATTAATTTCATAGCCAATTGCTTTGTGCGCCATAAAATGCCATTAAATGGCCGGCAGGTTCCCATTCTTATATCCCATTCCCCATCCCCATTCCCTATTTCTCGTTTCTGTTCTCGTTTTTATGGCAGCTTTACTAGCTGTGGCTCAATTGAAGAGAGCGAGGCAGGAGGCGGGCAGGCACATAAAGGAACAATTTGGAAGGCATTCGCTGCAATTAGTGCGTCATTTATATTTTGCAATTCAAAACTATGTGGGAATACACCCCGAAGAACCCCCTCCCCTCCCTCTCTGTCTGACAATGAACCCGCATTGGGACAGAGGCTGTCAAACTTATGACAAGTTATGAGCGCTGGCAGCATAAACAAAACGTCGTCATCATAATCATCTTTCTTTTGGGCATATATGAAAATGATCTTCTACTTCTGTGGCAGCTTAATTGTGGCAAGCGGGGAAGGGGGGAGAGCCTCAGCTTGCGTGTGAGGCTGTCGATAAGCGACGTAGCTCACTAAGCCGCTTACAGCGAGAGTTATGCGCAGCATTTTTACCTATATATTAAACAGTTTCCAATCGACAGGGAAAACCAATCGGAAAATGTGCTAAGCTGGAATTCAGTTAAATATTTTTTTGGCAAGATGATATCCATGTTATTATGTTTTCACTTTCTGGAACAAGCCCAAAAATGTCTTGACTCCTTTTTTTTTCTACCTTTTCTTACAAATTACTCCACGAGCGAGGAGAGCACTCACATCAAAGCCGAGAAAGTGCTATTCAATAAACGCAAACATTTCTTAAAGCCAACCCCCCCTTAGCCACTCCTAAGGTCAGCTTGTTTATGCGCCAAATATCCATAAATAGTTTTACGCTTTTACGAGTCGCTGCTGCGCGTCGTAAGTGCGTCGGCAAGAAGGATACTTATATAAGTACAGGATAAGATGCCGCCCAGGCAGGCAGGCACAGGTCCACTTAAGGTAACAACAAACAGAGGCAGGAAGGCAGCTAGACACATTTGGGCAAAAACTTTTGGCTGAGACTCGAATGGGGAACAAAGGCGAGAGAGCAACAAAGGCGCCCGCCGGCTCGAGTACTCCTCCTCATCCTCTCCAGCTAGCAATTTAATCAGCTGCCATGGGGGTGGGAGAGAGGGGGTTCACTCGACTGCCAATGATGTTGTCAAATGGCGAATCCCCCCTGCCATCCTCCTCCCCCTCCAGTTTTGTGTTTAATGTGGCGCAAGCGAAAAATTTGCTCAAGCTACTTTTGCCTCATTCGCTCGACGCCAACGGAATTTGTAATGCGAGCTGTAATATTGTTTAAATCTTGTTGAATTTTGATTCAATTAAAGCCGATTTGGAGTGTATTACGGGCTGCACGCTTAATTAGTCCTATTTACGGGGCAACAACTGCCGCAGGGGGCGGGAGAGAGCTTAAACAAAAAACCCGAACGGAAGCCAAAGGTTGAGGCAACTGGCAGGCGCGTGCAACGTGCTCAATTAAAATAAAGGGTTCGGCAAAAAAATAATGAGAGCCAGCATTATATGTAAATCTTAGTATAAATTGAAAAAAAAAGTCTGTAGATGTAACTAAAACGAAGAAATAAAATAAAAGACACGAATAACATTGCTCTAGGGCGTACTCCTAAAACATAATGAACTCGTCATATCTATCTAATATTTATTAGCTTAAAAGTGTGCTCACATTGCTCATTGATTGGACAAATAAATTCATCCAAGTTCACCAGTAGTGTCGGCTCTAGAGTACCACACCCACCCACCGCACACGAAAATAATAATAATCCTCTCGTGAAGTCGCGAGTCCAGCCCAAAGAGAAGAACCGAAGAGAAAAACTGTCTCTTTTTAACTAATAAATACAACAGGGCTGCCAGCTGACCCTTAAAAATGTCATAACGAAAAAAACCAGAATTTAAAAAATAATTATTTATTATATTTTATTTATTTATTTTTTATAATTATATTATAAATTAAATAAATAATAATATTAAAATTATTTATTATATTTATTTATTTATTAATTTATTTATTAATATATTATTATTATTTAAAAAAAATTAAAAAAATAAATATTTTTTTATATCCCCAAAGCAAGCAGTGCATGGGGGCAGCGTGCACCACCCTGCCTTACCGACTTGCAATTTTTGCCAAAAATCAAGCAGTTTTTAATTTCGAGTAACGGCATTTTTTTTAAATTTAAAATTTGAATTTTTCGAAAACGCACGCAGCTAGCGCAATGCGGTTTTTTGAAACGGATTCAGTTTTGCTTTGTCCCTTATGAGCCACCCACACAAGGTCACAGCGTGTGCACGACGACATTGGCAGGGGATCAAAGTTTTCGCCAGTTTTCTCAAAAACGGAAAATTGAAAATGGAAAATTCGAGTTTTCTCCGTTTCAGAAATGACGCAGCTCCGTGTGTGCGCGAGGGTTTCCCGAAAAGTTGCAAATTGTAGTCTGCACACGCGCCCAAAGTGCAAAGAGAGGAGGAAAACCAACTCTGTGTTTGCCGAATTTTCGCTAAAAAATGGTGGGCGTTATGTTTTTCAAAATTTTTGCAAACTGTTTATTGTACTTTCAAGCACGCTTAGTAAAATTTCCAAGTTTGTTCCTGCACGGGCATGCCCGCAAGGCGCAAAAATTGTAGGGTATCTTTTTCCATAAAATTTCCCTTTTAAATTTCCCTCAAAGGATCTTAAAAACTTAAGACTATTGCATACTTCCAAGCGCAGTTCGCAAAGGAAATTCCCTTGGAAGTAAAAGAAAACTATTTTTAATTGCAGCATACTTTTGAGCTGCGCACACAATTTAACTAACTTGTGTAGCAGCTGTGTAGATGGCGCCAGTCATATGTTAAGCGTCGGTTTGTGTCTTTGCTACAGTTAGCAGAAAATATTCATATTTAACAGCAGAGAAAGCTAAAATTAACAGAGGCTGTAATTGGCTGTGGCACAAACTGTTAAGTCCCTCAGCAGATGACGTCACAGTGGATTTGTATGAAAAATATTATTTAAATGTAAAAAAAGTTGGACGTACATATATTTAAAATTTTGTATATAATAGAAAATATGCTAAATCATTTCCGAGTAAAAACTCGAGTGAGCTTATTATACTCAGTGAAACTGCGAGTGCGAATCTCGCTGGTCACAGCATTTAAAAAGTGTTGTAGGGAGTGGGCGGGGGGAGGTGGCACGTACATTTGTTGCAATTTGCGCAACTGAACTTGCAACTGCAACAGCAATTGCCACGGCTGCTGCTGCTGGTGCAATCTGTGCAACCGAGCAGAGCCCATTTTCAAGCGCACTTCGCAGCACACAACGATAATAATGACGATGACGATGATGATGATGATGGCAGCTGAAGTTGAAGGATGCGTGCGCCATAATAAGCCACAGCTGTATGTGTGTGTGTGTGTGTGTGCGTCCTTGTGGATGCTGCATGCAAAATGCGAAATGCCTGCGGCCACTGCCAATGCAGGCAGGCACAGCCAATTCGAGCCCGTTGAAACGGCGTGTGGGAGTGGCAGGAGCAGGAGCAGGAGCAGGAAGGGGCAGAGAGCCATTCGTATAGCGGGGGATATGGCAAGTGCCCCGGTACACTTGACGCAATCTTAATAACCATGAAGCAGCGTGGCTAATTAGCACAAAAAGCTTGGCAATAACCATGCTCAATGAGCCAGGCAGGCAAGGCAGGGCGGCAGGCAGGGCAGGCAGGGCAGGGCAGGGCAGGGAACCAAATAACAATGCCCCAGCGAGGAGGGCGTGCAACACGCGTCGTATGCTCAACGAGCACAGCTTGCAGGGAGGGAGTAGTGGGAGGGGGGGGGAGTGCAGAGGGGTTGGCTTGGCAATCTGCTGCACTTGAGCGCATTCCCGCAGCAGCCTGTGCTGCGTGTTGATTTTCGGTTCTGCTTTCGGTTTACATATCAAAACAATTAGGTTTTTTTTTATTGCAGGCTGTGCAGAGGAGGAGGGAGAGAGGAGTGAGGGGGGGAGAGTGAAAAGGCAGCCTGCTCTGCGCTGTGCTGTTGCCCTCAAGGCCGCGTCGCTCTGGCGCTGATGAATTGTCCAGGTCGCTGCTGCCTTCGCCATTGTTTGCTCAATCAGTGCACCTCCCCCCCTGCAACTCTACCCCCACTCCCTCCCCTGTTGGCGATTTGTTGCTCAATTGTTTACGTGATGTTTTGGCCAAATTAGAAACACGCTGCCAGACTGCGTCCAGTTAGATTGCGTATACGCCCCGCCTGGCTTCGTTGTAGGCCCTTCCCCCCCTCTTCGCCCCTCCTCTGGAAAGTTGGCTGCTTTTCCTGTGTGCCTCAAGCATTTTCCCTTTCGTGCATTAATTGGCGCACATATTGCCAATTAGTGAGCAGCACGTGAAAAGCGGAAAATTAATTTGCATTCGATACAGATTCGAAAACAAACTCAAAAAAAAAAGGCTGAAATTCAAATTCGGAATCGGAATCCAAATCAAATTCAGTTGCTGCTGCTGCTGCAACGTCGGGGGTCGGATTGGCGGGGTCGAGATGTGGTAATTGAAAACTGGGCCCATTCCGGAGGCAGCGCCATAAATTTTCTGAGAGAGCGAAGCGACGCAGTAGCAGCAGCAGCAGCAACAGCGGCAGAGGCAACGCTAATGGTAATGGCTGATTGGAAACTCGTTTCGAGCATTAACATAATCGCTTTAAAATTGAAACTGAAACTAAAATGCAGTTAACATCAACAACAAAACAACAACAACAACAACAGAAACAGTGGCAACAACAACAACAACAACAACCGCAAGCGAGGCGCACACAGCGCACACACACATTTGTTAAACGATAGCGGATCATTGTTTCAATCTCTTCCATATTCAAAAACTGAAAATCTCTCGCTCCAGATGCACGAGGGTTGCCACAAGAGTTGGTAGAACTAAAAAAAATATACTATTTTTTATAAATAAAAAGTATAAATCTGTTGAAAAGTAAGTAAAGGTTCCACTTGAGGGTTGCACAACTTCTCAGTCCACCCTCGCTGTTTTGCATGCATATTAACATATCAACATTTGTTAAATGACGTTTGACTTTTGTCTGACAACGCGATATTAATTCCAAAGTGGCCTCACTTCTCCCCTCCCCCTCCTCCCCCATTTTTGGCCAAATAATTTATTTAAATAACTCAATTAAGCATAGAAAACGCAACTCAATAGACAGAGAGACAGAGCCCTGAAATTCCCAATGAAATGCCATGATATATGGCTAAATAACAATAACTGTCAAGCAGCATTTTTTAATTAAGCGGGCCACATATGAAATAATAATATAATCGAATAATCGAATAAAATATGCAACCCAACTAAATAAATAAACAAAGCCAACAGAGCCAAAGAGACCCAAACAGACCTAAACTAAATAAAAACCCAATTCGAACCTGAGAACTGAGAAAATCTTCTGTAGTGGGAGAGGCCAGTGAGACGTCTCAAGGTGTGCCCTCAAAAAAAAAAAAGGTTGTTTTCGAATTTTCGAAACGTAACTGAGCAGCGCGCTGAGCTTATCAACATATAGAACAAATTAGATACAACAATGATAATAATTAGGGTCATATGCCATGATGATTTCAAGGCTGACGATGCGTCGACGAAGTTGAAGCCTTGTGTAGGGTTGTGTTAACTGGATTTCTTCTTAAAGTTGGTTTCAGTAAAATAAATATAAATTTATAATAAACTTCATAATATATAATATAAAAATAATATAATAAATATTGTATAAAATTTAAATGATCTTTTAAATCTATACACAATATAATACTATACATTATATTGAAGCCTCTTTAAGCTGCCATCATTTTTGTAGATGGTTTTCGAAAACTCACTGTGAATTAAGAAGGTTAAGTGAAAGATTAAAGCTTAAAAAATTATGTAGAGTGCTGCAATATATAAAAATAAATATATAAAAATAAGAAAACATATCTTTTATCATAATCTTGAGTTTTCTAAGGAACCTTAAAGCAAACTCCTTATCCACTGTGAATTAAGAAGGTTATGTGAGAGATTAAAGCTCAAAAAATTATGCAGATATACAAATAAATATATAATAATAAGAAAACATATCTTAAGTCTAAATCTTGAGTTTTCTAAGGAACCTTAAGGCAAAACCCTCACTTTGAATCAATATTTCATACAGACTGCCCCCTAATTGCCCTCTCTCTTCACTCTACACTCCACAAAAATTGCCACACTGCAGGGCATCTGGCAAGTTCCACCCAACCTCATCGTGTTTTATTCGAACCATTTTAAAGATATGCTAACGATTATGGTCCTAAGGTAATCGTCAGCTTCATAACATTTCGAGCAGAGTTTAAAAAATTGCTTATTAATATGAAATAAATGCTTTGGGCCACCAACGATAGACGATAAATGCGACTAAAAGTTTTTGGCATTTACATCTGATGAATATGCAAATTGTGTGAGTGTGTGTGTGTGTGTTAGTATGTGTGTGTGTGTGCATTTGTTGTGTGGGCTCGTTAATATAAACGTTTTGCATACATTTCAATCGATCGTGTCGCTGGGTAGGTCGATCGATCGATCGATGGATCGATCGGTTGGTTGGATCGTTGCGTTCGATCGGGTCTGCTGCGAAGTGGTCTCAAAATGAGCGTAGCTGTTGAAATAAAAACATTTGGCATTTTATTTGATCTGGGATTATTAAGTTGTATGCATTTCATTACTTCTCCCCCTCCCTCCCTCCCTCTGTCCCCCTCAGCAGTTTTATAGCAGCGACCTAAAGTAGCCAGCGATAGTTTGTTTTCCCTTTGCTTTGCATCGTTTTCTTTATTTTATGAATCAATTTGTGTGAGTATTTTTACGACTCAATTTGGAGAGATGAAGATGATGTTGTGAGTGTGCCCAAAGAGAGGGAGGGGGATGGGTAATACAAGGCGAATGCGTAATTACAATTGAGGGGGGGACAAAAAATTGAGTAACTTTATTACAAAGTTACATTTTGTTGTCAAAGATGGATTTTTGGCAGTTTAAGCAAAGTTTTTATATTTAAGATAAATAAATAAATAACTTAGAATTTTCTGACTCACTACAACAAACTATTTTACATAGAAAGAAGCTTATATTATTCATAAAAAATAAACTCTTCCTATCTATATCTATTCTTACTCGTTTTCCCTTTCTTTCTCTCTCTCTCTCTCTCTGGAGTAAAGACTCACACTCTCAGGAATTTCCAGCCATAGTATTTTAAGATATTTGCGTCAGCTAAGCGAACTGAACCGAGAAGATCTTAGTATACCATAGTTCAGTTGCCGTTTGAGCCTAATTAAATTTATGGAGATTTCTTGCTCGACTAATTCCCACACACAGCGCCAGGTGAAAGAGCGAGAGAGAGAGATGGAGAGAGGGAGAGAGAGAGCTAGACATTGATATAGTGAAATATACTGAAAACGCAGTTTTAATCAAGTTATTAACTCGTGAAATATCAACACATACCACGCTGAGGCCCCAAAAGATTAAATTATAAATATTAAATGACATAGAAACGAAGCCAGAAGCGAGACAGATAGAGAAAGAGAGGGCAGACAAATCGACAGCAAATAAATATATGCGATATGAAGATATTAAGACATGAATAATTAATTTCACTGATGAAAACTTAATGAAGAAATAGAAACACGATAGAGACACAACAGAGATGGAGATGGGGACGGGGATGGGGACAGGCAAATAAATAAAGAGCGGAATCTCCGGCAAACGAATTGAAATATATTTGTCATAGTAAAAACCAGAGGCCAAAAGGTCTCAAGCTCTCAAGATCTACGGAGCGGGGTCGTCGCTCAGACCACACACGGTTGATCCAAGCGAGTTTTTTCTTGTGTTTTTTCTTCTTCGTTTTTTTTGTAGTCTCGTTGGCGATGGCGATGGGCAATTAATTTATTATTGGCAAGTTGGAAATTTATCGAGCTACCACACGAGTGCGGAAAAATGAAACTGTGGAAAAAACGCAGCAGCAATTTGTAGATCATAAAAGCGTGGAGAGGGTAGGGGGGAACTACCTCTAGGCAGTAACTTAAACAAATTTGACATTTTTACAGCCACAGAGCCACCGGGCAGGAACTGGGATAAGCTGCGGAAACTAGGGGAACTGCAGGAACTGGTAGAGCTGGTGTTTCTCTTCTGATGACTTCTCTTCTCGTTTCCCTATAGAGTTCTCTTCTGGTTCCTCTACAGTCTTCTCTGCAGCCTTCTCTACTGTTTCCTTTATATACTTTTCTACAGAATCGTCTTCTGGCTTCCCTACAGTCTCCTCTGCAGTCTCCTCCACAGACTACTTCCTAGGCTCTATCTACAGCCTTCTCTTCCGCCTCTTCTCCCCAGCATCCCCTCGATCAGTCGCTGCAAACAATTTGGTTGCATTAAAAGTCGCAGAATGCAGGCAAAAAGTGCCGTGTCTAATCAGCTCGGGCCGAATAACAACTTAATTAAAGACCCTAAAAGCCAACACACTGTGCATCATGGAGGGGCAGTTCCTCGGTCCCTCTCTCCCCCAATCTCTCTGCCTGGCCTGGTCTGTGTGGGGTGTGCACCAAAAAAAGCATTTCCAATTTACACTTTGCTGCTAATTTGCGTTGACGCTTTTAGAACCGCCCGGGGCGCTTCACGACGACTTTGGCTCATCAGTTCCCCTCTCCCGCTCTCCCTCTTGCCTTCTCCTGCCTGGCGCTGCATTCCACAATGTTGTCCTCGCCATGTCCAAGTGTCTGCCTGTCTATCTGTCCCCCTCTCTCCTCTCTCTTTCCCTCGTGTGTGTGTTTTATTATTATGATGCATGCGGCGGCAGCGTCGTCGTCGTCGTCGTCGTCGTTGTCTCTGCCACATTGACATGCACCTTGTGCTCGTGCCCCAAGCTCAGCTTGCTTGTTGTTGCTGCTGCTGCTGCTGCCTCTGCTGCTGTTGTCATTCAGCGTCATCGTCAGCGTCGAAATTGTTCATTTCGAAAATGCCTCAATAACAATAACAATTGTCGTAAAACTGCACAGGATACGCTCCGCACCAGCAGAGCTTTCAGTCAGCCTGTCTGTCTATCTGTCTCTTTCATTGTCTCTCTCTCTTTCTTTGTCTGTCTCAGATTGCGTGTGATTATCTATAAAAGGATTTCGAGCAGATTAATTGCGCGTGATTGAAGCGCGCTGCTTGTTATACCCTACGTCTATAGAATATTGTCAAGAAAGGTATAGACATGTACGACCCTCAACACGTCTGGTACCATCATATTTTACCGATCGTAACTTTCTTACAAATCAAACGATTTTCACTCGGAATGACATTTTGTTTATGTTTTAATAACCTGAGTTATTCCACATTTAAAAAATAACATAAAAGCTTTTTTGAAATTTTTCGATATTTTGAAAATTTAGGTAAGGGTCCCCCTAATGAAATTTCAACAAATATTTTTTTTTGTAAATTTTAAATCGCAGGTTTTTAGTTTTAATCGATTGCGTTACTCAAAATTAGTACTAAACAATCGTTTAAATCGATTTTAAACGATACTTAATTTTGGCCCAAAAATCAGGTCGAAATGGTCCAAAAATTAGACATGTACCACCCTCAACAGGCCTGGGAACCCGCATTTTTCACCGATCGTAACTTTCTTAAAAATCAAACGATTTTCACTCGGAATGACATTTTGTTTATGTTTTAACAACATGAGTGATTCTCTATTTGAAAAATATCAAAATGGGCCTTTTGAAATTTTTCGATATTTTGGAAATTTAGACAAGGGTCCCCCCTATGAAATTTCAACAAAAAATTTTTTTTCAAAATCTTAAGTCGCTAGTTTTCAATTTTAAACGATTGCGGAGGTCAAAATTAGCACTAAACAATTGTTTAAATCGATTTTAAACGATACTTAATTTTGGCCCAAAAATCATGTCGAAGTGGTCAAAAAATTAGACATGTACAACCCTCAACACGCCTGGTATCCTCATTTTACACCGATTGTAACTTTCTTAAAAATCGAGCGATTTTCTCGCGGAATGACATTTTGTTTATGTTTTAACAACCTAAGTGATTCTACATTTAAAAATTAACAAAATAAATATTTTGAAATTATTTGATATTTTGGAAATTTTTGATTATTCAACAAAATTGTTTTTTTCAATTTTATATCGAGATTTTTAGGAGCGAGCTTGACCAGTGTTGCCAACTTTTGCAAGCAGCAAGTGCTGCCAATAAACTTTACATATTTTATATACATGTCAGTCAAGCTGCTATTCAGAAATTTCCTTATCTCTTTGGTATCTTATCAATAGATACTTAAATATTAAAATTATTTATCTATGCATAAAAAGACACCCAACTCATTGCAAAACACACTTAAATATTGATAAGACTTTGCCTTGTTGTACCCATTTTGCACCTATGTATTTACCCAAGTTGATTCAGCAAACTTGCAATTTCAGTTGGGTTAGGGTACTTTTCTAAATTTAGTCGAATTTCGTAATTGTTAGACAAACACGAAACGCGATTTATAGACCTATTAAGTTAAGTAACTAACTGTATAGTGAAATAGTTCGTTAACAATTTAGAGTGCTCTTTAGAAAATGCTGGAAAATGGAAGTTTTATAATAGAAAAATAATCCAAAGAGTTTTTAAGGAAAGTAATACGTGGCAATTTAATCGATAAATTAATTAATGCAAGCATTCAAGGTTTCTGTATTCTTTAAACTCATGGGTTTTTAAACTATCAATATTCCGCTGTTTTTGGGACTTTATTAATCAATATAATCGAGTATATTGGAATAATTTAAAGAACTTATTTAATAAAATTTTTAGGAAACCTTATAAAGGATTAAAAACAATCGATTTATTGATACGAGGGTCGTTTGATAAGTCCGTGACTTTTTGTATTTGCCGCGCACCTGCTCTAAATACAACACTGCTCCTGTCAGCAGTTATCGATTAACAGCTGACTGTAAAATTTTGAGAAAGCTGCGTTTTTTGGTTTGCGTTTTATAGGCATTGAAAGCAGACGATCTCGTGAATTTTAACGAAATGGAAAAAGTGAATTTCGTGTGCTAATTAAGCATTATTTTTGCGTAAAATCCATCACCGAAACCAAGGAAAGACTTGATAAATATTATGGGGACTCTGCACCATCAATTTCAATGGTTAAGAAATGGTTTACTGGTTCCGTTGTGGTCGTACCAGTACAAGTGATGCCGAACGTTCGGGTCGCCCAAAGAGGTCGTCATGCCGAAATCGTCGACAAAATCCATGGAATGATATTGGATGATCGGAGAATGAAAGTGCGTGAGGTAGCTGAGGCTGTAGGCATCTCAACTGAACGGGTACATACATTTTACATGAATATTTGGACATGAAAAGCTTTCCGCGCGATGGGTGCCGCGATTGCTCACACACGACCATAAGCGCAACCGTGTGACCATTTCAAGGAGTGTTTGGCGATGTTCAACCGCAATCAAACGAATTTTTGCGCCGTTTCGTTACCGTAGACGAAACATGGATCCACCACACCACACCGACCAAAGAACAATCAGACGTGGGTTTCTCCGGGTGAATGCACCAAAGAAGGTGGGTTGTGGCCAAGGTCTGGCCCGTTTTTGGGATGAGGTTTTTCATTACCTTGAAAGGGTACGATCACCGGGATATTATTCGAGCTTTTGGACGATTCATATTGATTTGAAGCGAAACGACCGCATTTGAAAAAGTGTGTTCCTCGGACATGCGGTGTTGTCGCATGGAAATTTCATAATTGGGCTGAACTGCTCCCCATCAGCTATTTTTTCCTGTGTTTTTTGTTTCAAACTGGAAATGGCTCGGGGTGATTCGGGTCAAATGGGTCTCCAACAAACGACTTTTTGAGGGCCTTGGAAACCTTTATTTGGAAGGATAAAAATTGAAACGCTGGACTAAATGTTAGGCTAAGGAGATTATTTGAGAAATAACGCTTCTTTGACGAAAAATTTTTTTTCAAAAGTCCACTTTCACCCTCGATAATATTATCGATTGTGCTACCCTATTGCAAAAGAGCATCAGCTGACAGAAGATTTGGCAACCACTGTGCCTCTCTCTCTCTTCGCTCCCCCTCTGCACTCTATCGCGTCTCATATCGCTGGCAAACATGTATAAGCTCGCATCGTATTGCCATATAAGTTGCTTGGCCTGTAGGTAGTGAGTCAGGGGGGAGTGGGTGAGCAGGGAGGCAAGTGGAACTCTCTGTGAGCACAGCAGTAATATGAGGAGTAATAAAATTTGAATTTATGACGAGATTCCATTAAAGCTTCTTCACCACACTCATCACACACACACACACACATACGCTGCAAGGAGCAGGGGGGAAGGACGAGGGGCAGGAGCAGGAGGTAGTCATGCGGGGCGAGATACAATATTTGCCTTTACTGCCTGCACAATGCGCGATAAACAACTCGATGAGAGAAGGAGTACGGGGACGGGGAGGGAAGGGAGGGGCAACAGCAAATTCAGCAGCGCAAAAACAAAAAGCAGAAGCAAACACACAAAATCAAATGCAGAGAAAGAAGCTGCAAAGAGGAAGCAGCAACTCGTAATAATGTGATTTGATGCGGCAACTGCTCCCCCTCCCTCCCTCCCCCCTAGCCTGGATGCCACGCCCCCTTGACCAACATCATTTGCACGGCAGCTGGACAACAACTTTGTCTGTCCCGGCCAGATATGCCCGTCCTCGTATACACACTCCATAACTGTCCCACTGCTCGCAGGAGGAAAGGAGGAAAGCCTTGAGGTGGCCCCCCCGAGAGGGAGTGGGAGACGGGGCGGGGGGTCTGTTTATATGACTTCCATTTCATTACGCGTAAACGAATTGAAATGAATTTTTATTACGCAACAACAAAGCGCGCAGACAACATTTCGCCAAGTTGTTGTTGTTGTTGTTGTTGTTGCTGTTGTTGTTGTTGTTGCTGTGTTGTTGTTGCTGCCTGCCTGCCAGCTGCTCTTATCTTTTGTTTAATGTAAAAACTTTGTTCAATTGAGCTGCGAAATTAGTCGTCGATTAATAATTTTGCACGTTTCTCGCTTAAGCAGTCGACAAATTAACAAGAAAGTGAGTTAAGCCTCAAACTGGGTCGAATATTGCATACCCTTTAGTCAGCTGCAGTTTGAAGCGAAATTTTTAAATTTATATTTACATATTATACACCAGAAATATGCAGAATTAATATTGGTAGAGTGTTAAAAAACAGAGACTATTGCAGGTTTTGAATTTTCTATAAAAATATTCAGTTTTTTTTTTTTTTTTCATAAGCTACGTATAGTTATTTAATATGTCTGAAGGGAAAATCTATATATAATATAAATAAAATTAATTTAGTATTCAGTATTTGGAAAAGCAATTGAGATTTTCAAACAAAAAACCCTCAAAAAAGTTCACGAACATATAATACTATTTCTTTATTTTTATATGCCTTGCAAAATACTTGACCAAGGCAATTCTCTTTCTCTCTGTTAGAGTATTTTAATATTTTATACCGTTTCTTTTTTTTTTCAATTTAAAATTTAAGTTCGAAAATTTCACTGATGTTTTTTTTCGAAGCAATTAGCATGCGCTAATTAAATAATCACAGTCATAAATACCGAGCGGGAGATACGCCAGGGAGACTTGCCGCACGACTCCCACGCTGTGATAAGCAGCTCAAGGAGGAGCTGCCTCCGACTCCGACTCCGAATCGGACTCCGTCTGCGGCTCCCACGCTGCAGATACCGCGTAAATTGTCATCAAACATTGCCGGTTGCGAGTGCGATCGTTTCTGGGTTTGCCGCAGAAACGCTTTTCCGGGAATTCCGACGGCGACGCTGAGCTGGAAAAACCGACAACGAAATGGAAAATAAGTCAACAAGAGCAGCAAATCAGGCTGAGTGAGTGAGAGAGAGAGACAGAGAGAGAGAGGGAGCGAGAGGTTGACAAACAATAACAACAAATTGTTTAACAACAAAATATAAATCTTAATTGAATTGTGATACCTGTTAGACAGGTGTTGCCTGATAGCGCAGGGCAGGGGAGTGGAGTGTGGAGCCTACGTGGGGTGTGGACTTCAGACTGTGCCGGGGAGGGGGACGGGAGGTGGTGCCGGCATTGTGGGTGTGTTTCGTGTGCTTTTGTTTGACATTCGCAGCTATCTGTGGCCCCAAACTGCAAGATACACATCCGCAACTGACGCAGATACCCCCACAGCTATCTACAGGTATCTACAGGTATCTAAAGGCATCGAAGTATCTGTATTTTTCTGTATCTGTATCTGTATCTGCTATCGCTGCGTGTTTTATAGATGCTTGCATGCTCAGTTTTACGATCGCAGTACACATGTATTTATTAATAACAATTATGGCTCGATTGTTCAAATGTTGTCGCTGTCACTCTTCTTCTTCTTCTCTTCTTCTTCTTCTTCTTCTTGTTGCTGTTCGTATCTGAAGAGTTGCAAGTGGCATGAAGCATGCAGCGCAGCCATAAAGTGACTAATTGCTGGGGAATTGCGCGACTTTTTGTGGGAAAAGACAATATTGAGTTGGGCCCAGGTTGTTTGATTGTTTTGGATTTATTGTTCTACGATAGTATCCACAAAAGGATCTTTGAGATACAAAAGTATCTTTGAGATACAAAGGTAACAGATATTATTTGTTTATTTTCGAGATACAAAGGTATGTTGGGTAAAAGTATCTTATAGATGCTAGAGTATCTTACAGATGCAAAAGTAACTTACAGATACAAGGTTATCTGGAGATGCAAAATTAGCTTACAGATACAAAAGTATTTTACAGATACAATGTGTCTTCCAGAGGTAAAAGTATCTTACAGATGCAAATGTATTTTACAGATACAAAAGTTCTTACAGATACAAAAAACATCTTATAGATACAAAAAATATCTTATAGATACAAAAGTATCTTACAGATACAAAAGTATCTTACAGATACAATTGTCTATCAGATTACAGATTTTAGATAAAATTGTATCTTTTAAAGATTCAAATTTTAAAGTATACAAAGAGCATCTTCAAAACGCATCTTGGAGATGCTATTGTGGTTACAAAAGTATCTTGAAGTCATGGGAGTATCTTTGAGATAGTGCAGAATCTTATGGATGCAAAAGTATTTTTTTATCACATAAAAGTATCTTAAAGTAGCATAATATATTGTGGGTATATTACCTTAGAGAAGGAATAGAAATATAAATTACTGGTATCTTAGAGATTCAAAAGTATCTAAGGCTACGAAAAAATCTCTGAGAGTTTTAAAACATAGTAATATCTCTTTAAGGGGACATCTCATATCTTTCTATCTCAATTCAAATGGGGTTTGTCTTGCTTGTCTCCTTAGCCTTATATACCCTATATCAATGTTTATAATTATGTGAAATACTATTTATTTGTATCTTTGTATCTTTTCATTTCCTTTCACTCGTCTCAAACCATTTTGCCTTTGCTTTTCGCAATCGTTGAGCGTGTGTGCCTGCGCTTCTCGCAATAGAAAGGAAAATGTCAAGTAGGCAGAGGCTCAGTGCTGCAACAACAACAACAACAACAAGAACAGAAACAACAACAACAATAATAACAAGTCGAGATTCGGGAATTGAGAATCGCCTACGGCTTACGTAGCGTGCTTATGAAAATAGTCCAATTCCAATTTCGAGTGCGCATGGCTCAAGCCTTAAGCGAAGCAGGGCCTGAGCAGGGGTAGGGAGAACAAAGCTAAATAGGGCGCAAACAATAGGGCAGGGTGCAGGGGTGAGGGGTGCATTGGTGCAGGGTGCACGGGGTTGTAGAACGGATCTGTAACGTATACACAGATTTGGATTTAAATTAAGCTAAATCCGCTCAAGCGCACTGAGCGAGTGTGCCAGCGCGAGTGTGTGTGTAAGTGTGCCTGTGTGTGTGTATGTGTTTTTGTATGTGTGTGTATGTGTGTGCATGTGTGCCAGGTGTTTCTCTGTGTGTGTGTGGCACGCTAATAGACAACAAAAAGGTACAAAGATACAGATACATTCAGATGAGATACAGCTACAGATACTGTTGATGCTGTTGAACGGTTACCGCTTAAGTGCCGCTGCACAAGTACCTACAACAACAACAACAGCAGCAGCAGCAACAGCAACAACAACAGCAACAACAGCAGCAGCAACAACAGCAGCAACAGCAGCAGCAACAACAGCAACAGTTGCCGCACAGCAACTCGACAAGTGAGCGAGTCGGAACTGAGGCTGCTGCAGCTGAAAGATGACCATAAAGTAGGCTAAAACCCACTTGGATGCAGTTGTCATTCCCTCTGCCTCTCTCTCCCACTCTCTCCCTCTCTGTCTCGCTCTTAATTTGCATAAAACTTAAGATACACGTTGTGCTGCAACTCGTCGCAAGTCGCAAGTCGCGTGAATGAGCGCGCTGTGGCAGCTGCTGCGAGTCGCGCGCGCACGCCAGGCGCAACTTCCTGGAAAAGGACCGCCAAAGTTGCCGCCGGTTCTCTCTCTTCTTCTTGTTGTTGTACCTGCCGCGTGTGAAAAAAAGAGAAGAGTGAGACAGAGAGAGATGGAAGTGATCCCCTGCCCGCTGCGTACCGATCCCATCCCAAGTACGTTACCAGTTTTTGTGCTCAGCCGACTTTGAGTTTCGCCAAGTGCAATCGATACTTTTGCTCACGCCGATGATCGCCTCGAAGCTGATAATGATGTTGCTCAGAAGAGATACAGTCCAAGTCGCAGTGATCTTCAGCTCATTAAATCTAATATCGTGTCTCTCTAATCTCCATCTCTAGTTGAGCAACATTGTCAACTTCAACTTCCATTTTTATGAATGAGAACCGAAAAACGGAAAGAAACTCACAGATCGAACGATCGTAGCGGTGATCCACGCTTAGAGATAACCCAAAAAAAAAATAAAGAGAGCGAGATGGCAGATATGTGCACGTGTGTGTGTGTGTGGCTCTATCAATCCACAGATTCTCTCTGGAGAGCATCTCTTTCAGCAAAGTTAATCATTGGAAAATCACATCCTGCTCAGCTGAGGATCACGATCTCTGATCACATATGAGTGCAGATTAGTGCAAATTACATTTGCAAAGGGCAGGGAGAGGGAGAGGAAGAAGAGAGAGGCAGGAAAAGAGAGAGGCAGAGATATTGATCTTTAACAAAAGTATCTTTAGATTGCGCTCTCGCATTTCCTGCATCCATCTCAACCGCACGCAAAGTGCTTGAGCAAATTTACATAGGCAACTAAGGGTTAAGCTATTTTCTACCCCTCCCCCCTCCCTCCCCTCTCTTGCCAAGCCATCCCCCAAATTATACGGTTGGCCACTTGACAGCTGTCAAAAGGGCAGGCAAATATTTTGTCAAGACCCTCAAAAGGGATGCCTAATTAAGACGTTCCAAAAATGCAAGCGACTTGTTGTTTTAACAGATTCTCAACTTGAGAGAGATCGAGAGAGAGAGAGAGAGAGAGAGAGAGAAGGGGAAGATCGCCTGAGATCTCTCAACTGTTTGTTTTCCTACTTTTCTCTCCCCTCAGCGAGCGCGCGCGCCACGTCAGACAGATTTAACCCTATGCTCAAGCCCGATCTTGAGTCGATCCCGACCCGATCCCGTCCCCGATCCCGTCTACGCGGCAGGTAAAAGGTTAAGAATGCATTTCGGGATCTTTGTTTGCTTATGCAACATCGTCGTCGCTGCACGCGCGTCCATAAAACGCATCGGCGAATCGGAATTGAAATTGAAAATTGGAGAAAAATGTTTTGGGCAAACAAATCGCGCGCTCGGCTCTAAAATCTTTACCCGATCTGTTTGCCCACCTTCATGGGAACATGCCTCTCAATCTCAACTTGCCGCCGCCGCCGCTTGCCACTTGCCACTTGCGACTTGCCACCAGCTTAGCAGCGATCCCAGAGATCCCAGAGAGCTCACAGAGCGGAGCTGGGTGCACTTTACGATATTTGATTTCCTCATTTACGGATTTAATTTTCTTTCAAATTTACCGATCGCAGCCGCGAGCTGCGCTCTACCCGTTCTTGCCCCAGGGGCAGGGGCAGGTTCCTCGGTTTGGTCTAGTCGGGTTGCATCTTCTTCTCTCTCTCTCTCTCGCTCTCTCTCTGTGTGTTTACTTAGTTTTGGATGTTTTATCGCTTGATTGGTTCGGTTTGCTTTTGCTTTGGTTTGCTGCTTGGCTGCTGCGGCGGCTCCCGCTGTCCACGTCGATCTCAGAGTCGGAGTCGACTGTGTTGACCCAGGGCGCGCTGCCAGCTCGTGAATTGAGTTGTGCTAGTGGAGCACTTAGCTGACCATGAATTATGCACACACAGAGCGGGAATGGGTGACTGAAAGATGGGAGGGAAGGGAGGTGAATGGGACTACAAATTGCTGAAAGAAAGAGAGAGAGAGAGGGGAAGAGATTGAGAGATTCTTTTGTTGCATAAGGCTAGATTTGTATCTGACAGAAACTTGTTTGAAAGCGAACAGATTTTCCTAGAGATCATATGATCATACTATGATAGTGGATGATGTATTAAAGATAGTTAAATGTAGCTCATCCTAGCAGCTATAGAGATTAATTTTATATTAAATATAAACCAGACATACGCTCTTAAGCATTCTATGTTCATAATAGAATCCCTAATCCATAAGATTCGCTTTCAAATATCCCAATATCTCTAACTTTCTAATCAATCAGGCAGATGCTAGGCTATACGCCTAATAAAAATTATATTTCTTTTGGAAGCATATTTATCCTCAGTCTCTTATTTTCTTTCCCAACACTTCCTCAAGCTCTGCCAAGAAGCTACAAAGTCCGTGCTGGCCATAAGTAAATTCTTTTTGCAAATCTCTTTTTTCTCAGCCAAGTTATTGACCTCAGTTCTCTCTCTTCCTCTGCCAAAATTTCACGAAATTCCAAACCCGACATCCTTACGTAACAACCCATTGCAAACTGATTAATTAACGATCAGTTCGATCGCTTCGCTGCCTCATGTTGATCCACAACACCACACTCAGCGCCCAGCTGGAGATCACATTTCCCAACTCCAACTCCAACTCTCCATGTACTTCCCTCCCTCTCTCTCTCTCTGGCTCTCCTTTCTTCATATACATAACCTCAATTTGTCGCCACATGTCACACCATGAGGCGCAGGCGACGTTTCGCTTTAGGCGCCACCAGCTGCAGCAGCAGCCCCTTTGGCAGAGGGTTCCGCTACCCCCCTCTCGCCCTGCCTCATGTAAGACGCTGTTGATGACATATCCAAGCCTGCCGCCTGGCGTTTCATTTAATTGAGTTCACAGCCCAAAAACAATAACAATAAAAATTAATTTGAAAGCAACAACAACAACAACAACAATGAAATTTTGAACCTTTTAACCTTTTTCCAGGTTCGACTTCGCTTTTTTAATGACCATAGGCCGTGTCAGCGAGACAGAGAGAGAGAGATCGAGACACTCCTTGATCGGATCTTCAATCGAGGAGGTTCGTGTTGCTGGCGCTACGCCGACGCCGACGCCAACAGCAGCTGCCGTTTTGGTCTTTTGGGTTGTCAATTCAATCAAAGCCTAGTCGAGCAGGCAGGCAGCCAGAAGAGAGAGAAGAAGAAGAGGCAGAAGAAAAGAAACCGAAGATCACCTCAATTAGAACCTCTTAGGAGCGTGCTCAAATTAAGGGAAATTTAACCAACAAAATGTTACGAAATTAGCTAACAAAATTCTTGTGGTTTGATTGCCGATCTTTCTCGCCTTGGCAGACTGATCTTTTAACTCAGATCTCGGATCTCTCGGGGGGATCTCTCTGTGGTCACCTAATGAAGCCAATCAACATCAACGCCCGCTGTGACTTGTTGATCTTTTGTCCATTCGCAGCGCTGCAATTAATGCATTTTGTAGATTTATTAATACGGGGCTGCACTTGGTTCGATCGTCGTCGATCGGCGATCGGCGATGAAGATATTTCCTTTCTCACACTTTCCACTACAGTCCGAAGAAACAAAGAAACAAAACAAAACACAAAGAGATCGAGATGGAGATGGAGATGGAGGAAAAAGCGGCATGAAAAAGCATTCAGCATACAAAACATGACACGATGACAAGCAAAAAGAAGCGCCAGTCCCGAAGATCGCTGATCGCGAGTGAGGGGAGAGAGAGAGAGAGAGAGAGAGACCCGATCAAGAGAGCATTAAAACTCAGCCAGTTTGAGATCGTTCTCGGTTCGATTCGATTCGGGAACAGGTAAGAATCGAGCCAGGTCAAGAGAGAGAGAGAGAGAGAGACGATCGTGTGATCAGTTGGTGAGATCGTGTGGAGTTAATGCGAGTATTAAAACCTTTTAATAAAAATCTTTAATGAATCAATGAAGCCCTGCGTCAGTCTCTCTCGCTCTTATCGAATGAATGGGCCAAACCGACTGATCCCCAACTGATCCAACAGATCGCTGCACAATGTTGCCCATGGTCCATGGTAGATGGAAGGTGCTGATTAGGCGCATTAATCGATTTAAGCCACAATCGCTGAAGCATCCACCTCCCCCCTCTCCCCACATCGAATGGAATGTGGGAGCCACATCCTCAGCCCCAGCCTCAGCCCGATCCTCAACTTACTTAGTTGTTGGCGTCTGGCCTTATCAAAAGGCATTCTTTTTGAATAAAAATTAAATGAATTAAATTAAAGGCATGCAACGTGCTCTCTCACGGCAACTGCCACACTGCCACACGGCCAGGCTGCCACACGGCCACGTTGCAAGCCGCCAACTAAAGAGCTGCAATAAAATTGTTTTTAATCTTATCGCACCAAGTGGACAGCCGAGAGAGCCTTTTAGGCCGTATTCGAGACCGTATTCCGGCTCCGAGTAGCGTAGCCCGTGTCCAGGGAGTCCTTTCGCTATCGCAACATTGACGTTCTCTCATTCACCCCAAAAAATACATAAAACCCACTAAATATGCTCGACTTATGGCGCATTATTCGCTGCTCTCGACAGCAGAAGCAGCTGCCCACAGTTCCGTATTGCATGCGGATGCACTGAAAGAAACGGGGGAAGAATCATCAAGTCTCAAGTTAAATACGATAGCTTACTCTCTCTTAAACACTCGAGATTTAAAAAAAAAAAAAACAAAATCTGTTAAAAATGATTTTTATATTTATATATATTTGCAAAATTTCGAAAAATTTTAAAAGATGCATTTTGATATTTTTTAAATGTAGAATTACTCAGGTTTTTAAAACACAAACAAAATGTCATTCCGCGTGAAAATCGTTTGATTTTTAAGAAAGTTACGATCGGTGGAAAATGAAGGTACCAGGCCTGTAGAGTGTGGTACATGTCTAATTTTTGGACCATTTCGACACGATTTTTGGGCCAAAATTAAGTATCCTTTAAAATCGATTTAAATAACTGTTTAGTACTAATTTTGACCTGCGCAATCGATAAAAATTAAAAACTCGCGATTTAAAAATAAAAACAAAAAATTTTTGTTGAAAATTCATAGGGGGGACCCTTACATACATTTTCAAAAATCGAAAAATTTAAAAAGATCCATTTTGATATTTTTTAAATGTAGAATTACTAAGGTTGTTAAAACATAAACAAAATGTCATTCCGCGTGCAAATCGTTTGATTTTTAGGAAAGTTACGATCGGTATAAAGTGAGGGTACCAGGCCTGTTGAGGGTGGTACATGTCTAATTTTTTGACCATTCGACACGATATTTTACCAAGGAAACTTAAGCACCATATTATTTTTTAAGAAATCATATTATATTATTTACGCTTCTCTCAGTGTATTAAAGTCGCATATATAACGCATTGATATCAGTTAATGTCGCAGTCATTTAGTTTTTAATACTTTTGCCATGAATAGGGTGCTTCGTCGGGTATTCTTCATTCTTGTGGCATATGCGGCGCCGGAACTTGGACACACACAAACGGAAGCACATCGCCCCGGCCACTTGACGAGCAGCTGGCAATTTGCGATTGCCCCTCATCCATGTAGAGATACATATGTACATGTCCGGCCGGGTCCTCCTCTGTAGGCTGTAGGTAGGGTCCGCATCCATTTATCTAGTCGGGGCGACGACAGCTCAAAGAATGCCATACGCAACGGGCAGTCGCCTTGCCTTGCCCTGGTCAGGTTTGTCTGCAGCTTCTTCGGAGCTGGGTGGTCGCCCAGTTGGTCGCTCTGCCGATCGCTCTGTCTGTCAGTCGATCGGTCGCTTGGTCTGTCGGTCTGTTTGTTGGGCTGCTGTGCGGTTGGTCCGACATAGAGAGAGAGAGATACCCACATCATGCACACAGATCCCAGGGCCATTCTTGCAACTCGCTCTCGCTCTCAATCTTCGGCTACTGCCACACGCGGCATGCGGTCGTCAACGCACAACGTCGACGTCGACGTCGAAGTGCTGGTCAAATTGCAGCAGCAGCAGCATCACCAGCAGCAGCAGCAGCAGCAGCAAATGAAGTGATAAAGCTGCGCACGCCGGGGGATCCAAGCTAGAGATGAGAAATGTTCAGGTACTTTGGGTGCAGGTTCACACGTTGCAGCAGGTTGGCAAGGATGGCAGATTAATCGAAAGGAAAAGAAGCATAAAAGTTGAGAAATTTATTGGCCTTAGATAGTTTTTTAAACTTAAAATATAAGTCTAACTTTAGTATGATATGTGAGTCATTTAATTATAATAATATATTCATATTTTGGCACCAAGAGCAAAAACAACAGTAGAACAAGATTTGATAGGTGATATTATTAATTTGTAATAATAAAACAATACAATGAAATTATTATTTTTAATTATAATGAACAATTTACACTTAAGAATGTCTTCTTTATTTTCGTAAATCAAAGATCAATTAATATAGTATTTGTCTATGATAAATTATATGAGCAAGATTTTATCAATATTTTTATTGCCTATATATATGAAAGATTTTTTAAGAAAATTAATAAACAACAACAAATGATGAAACACTCATATAACATCGGATTTTCTTTAAATTTCATTATTGCAAAAAAATGAAAATTATTTTTAAATTTAACTGTCTCATTGTCCAGTGCAACTCTTCAATAATCGTGTCACGCTTAGCCTCACGATACGACACGCACTCCGCTCTAGCTACAACAAATCGCTTGATCGGCTGCGTCGTCGTCGTCGTCGTCGTCAGCGTCTTGTGCGACATTCCCACAGTGGACCTTCGATAATGTTAATATGCCGCCTCATGTTGCGGCATTTGAATAAAAATTGTGTCATGTCAAGGCAGCAGCGAAGAGGCAGAGGCGCAGGCAGCGGCAGAGGGGCAGCATCAACGGGGGCATCGGGAGTTGCCTTATCAGCGGGCGAGACAATTGTGGTGCGACAACTGTGGATCGCATTGGTGGGTCCACAGCGGCGTGGCAATTATCAACGCTGTCTTCATCTGCTGCTGCAGCTTCTCCTACTCCTTTACCTTTATCTTCCTCTTCTGCTTCTTCTTCAACATTGACTCTGGGCCAGGCTAATATGTGTAAACCGTGTTAGTTACGCTTCAAGAATAATGAAGACATTATTAACTTGTATTTTGGTCGAACTGTGAGACGAGACGAGCCTCTCCCCCCTCCCTCGTATTTCCTGCCGCAGCTGACAGGCCTTTTACTTAAGACTTTCCTACTTTTCCTACTTTCACACACACTCACATACTCACACTCACACGCAGAGGGAGTTCCTTATCGAGACTGAGAGGCAGAGAGGCTTCTGTGCCCATTCTTTAGCTGTCAGGCCTGCCTTGCCTGCGGTCCTGTCTACATCATCATCTTGAGCATCGTGTGCGATGGAACAGTTAGTTCCTTTGTCGGTGATTTGCCTCGGCACATCCTTTTCGGCCCGTCCTCGATGAGGGTGGCCCCTCATGCAATTCCCAATTGCAACTGTGCAACTTGGCAACAATAAATATTTTTTAAACGATTTGCGCCACAAGTGGCCAAAAGAAGATGTTTCTTTCTTGCTCTACACAGCCTGCTACCTATCCCTCTCTCTCCTCTCTCTCTCTCTCTCTCTCTGTTTATTTGTTTCGCTTATCAGGCCAACCATAACCTCACACAATTTACCATTTGCATATCGTGGCACACCCATTAGGCAGCTCGCTCGAAAAAACCACATGGCCTCAGCCCACCACAACACATGGCCCCAACATCAACGTCAGTTCTTACTCCATTTCAATGTCAATTTTCAATTTTCTCATTTTCCCATTTTCATTACTCGTGTCTCGGCATTAAATGGAAATCGCAATGGGCAGATTCGATTGCGGCAGCTAATGGGGCGTGTGTCTGCCGCAATGTCTGCAATTTTCAGTTGCCTCCATCCGCTCCCAGCTCATCCAACTCATCCACCTTGCTCCCTTTCTTTGCTTTTGCCATTTCCACATTTCCACATCAAATGTGGGGTCGGTTATTGACTCAGCCCCCGAGCTGATATGGGAGAAACGAACTCATATCGTAATAGCGTCAAATGGGCCGAGTTACTTTGCCCATTGCGAAAGAAGTTAATGAAGTCGAGAATCGGGAATCGGGAATCGAGAGTGGAAGGTGCTTGCACTCTGTATAAAGAAAATAATCGTATAATATACTCATAATAACATTTATTATAATAGAATATAAACTTTAATAAATATGTGTTAGTTTGTTTTTATTAATTATTATTTTTCTAGAGTTTTCCAGAATATACCTTCATAAAAATACATTTAAAGAAAATGTACTCAAGATTTTCAATTATCTTTCATTGTATTTTATTTTACAAAAACTTCAATATACTAAAGAATTATATACTATTATTATATAATAATAAAATAAGATATATAAAATTTGGTGGGCTTATTTTAATGCGAAAAACTTATATAATTTAGAGTTTTATATAAATATTTCATATATAAAAAATATTTACTTCTTTAGTTCATCCAAAATTATTAATGTTTCCAACTTCCTTATACTATGATTCACCACATCATTTCATTACCAAAATCCCAGTGAATTCCCACCAGACTCTTCAGATCTAATTGAAATTTGATTGAACTCGTGTAGTTGCTCCCATGAGTGTCTCTCGGAGATCAGCGTCCGAAATCCATTAGATGAATCAAAAGCGATTTCTCGACAAAAAAAAAAAACAACAACAACAATAGAATGTCGCTATAGAACGATGAGGAACCCTCGTTAAAAATGAATGAAAGCTTATTAAAAATATTTCTTTATTATTGCAAAAAATCACAGTAAGTAAGAAAGATAGGGAGACAGAGAGGGAGAGAGAGAGATTGGCTGCAAAAAATGTTTATAAAATATATACGAGACGTGAAAAAAATGGTAAAAAACAGGCGTACAAATGTTAAACATTTGCCACGATCCCATGACGAGAGCTGACTGCAAAGATCGCTCCCGAAACGCTGACTGACAGCCGGTCTGTCGATCTGTCGATCTGTCGATGCCTCCTCGATCCGTACGATCTGCTGATGATAATGACAATGACAATGACGAAACGCATGTGGCAAGGCCGGCATTATCTCTCTCTCTCTCGCTCCCTCTCTTTGTGGATCTGCAATGCAAAACTACCGAAATGCCGAGGCTGAAAAATCCTTAACGAAAGAAATAAATCTCGGAAAGCTTTCTAGTTTTTGCTCGTCTCCAGTCTCCGGAGAATTGCACGCTGATCTGATCCCAAACAGGAGAGTTGGCGACAAAAAACTATGCCCACTTTAGGTCTGTCAGTCGATCCCGAAATGCGTACACAAAAATGCCATGAGCAACATTTTTTTCCAGCTCGATCGTTTTTTTCCAGAGTATTTTTTTTCGGTTTTTTTCTTCTTTTACTTCAATCAGATTTTTTGCTGTCTGCAATTTTGTTGTTGTTTTTTATTTAGCCGTGAATCTTGTGCAAAACTGTCACAAAGAAGAAAGATTTTTGGTCAGTGATTTTTTCTGTTGGCCATGGCATATTTAAAATTATGGCCGACTTCGGATTGGGACTTGAACTCAGTCTTAGCCAGGGCCCCATTTAAAACGTCTTCGAAATTAATATTGGAAGCAAAAACTGTGAAATGCTGTGAAAAGAACGCCAAAGCGAATCCTCAACAAAAAAAAAAGCAATTTTTACCAACTCAAGATCATGACGAACATCCTCATCATCATCGTCGTCGTCGTCGTCGTCGTCGTCGTCAGCAGCGCGATCATCTCGCTTGGGGCCGCCTGAAGACCTCTCTAGACCCCAAGACAAGCGAATGACGAATGTCGGGGCCCATGGGCCGTCGGAACGAATGGGAAATTTACGGAATCCGCAACGTTTCACAATTCTGCAAGACGACAATTAAGCACGAACTTAGCCGAAGGGCTAAGGAATTCTTCGTCGAACCGAAAACTCGACTCGGGGTCTCGTTCTGGGGACGCAAAGGAGAGGAAACTCCCACGGGCCACCCAGTGTTACAATTTTCACTCTTTCCGACACTTTCCCAGTGCCGAGCAAGAGCCACACCCAGCAAAAACAACGAAAAACAAAAAGACACGGGCAAAGCAAAGACAAAAGATCGGCGGGGTAAGAAAAGAGAGAGAGAAAGAGAGGGAGAACGACTATAAAATTCTTCTCTATGTGTGTGTGTGTGCTTGTCCATCCGTCACAAATTATATAATTATCACCTGTATATGGTATACTATATTATTGGATAGGCCGCTTATCGCTAGCCAGGCCGCTGCTGCTGCTGCTCGAAATTTTCGATTTGTGACGCTTTATGTCTTAATTTTGTTAGGGTATCTACAGCGGGTTGGCCTGGCCAGGCGTAGAGCGATAGAGCGGCAACTCGTCTGGCTTATCTTTCCACGAAATGCCACCCAAAATGTTCATCTTTATAATGCGCCGACGCTGGGGAGCTGAGAGAGCAGAGAGAACGAGGAGAAAGTGACGTCGCATAACTTTCATTCAAGAGAAAAGATCAGCAAGAAAAACCGAAACAGCAGCTGAAATATTATAAATGCAGCTCGGAACTATCTGATAAGGATAGAATGTCTGGCTATGTCTGCTTCTCAAGGATTTAACTGCTTTTTGGGTTTTTGGGAAAATAATTGAAGAGATGCGGAACCTTTTAGCAGAGTGATATCTTTATGTGGGAGATTATTTTGATATGTGATGTATATAATCAGAAACATTTTTAATTTAGTTTGTTTTAGTTAAGGTTAATTTTATTTGAATAACATTTATATATTTGAAAGGAAAATGTTTCTAAGTATTTAATATTAAGCATACTTGTTCATACGATTAAGTAAGATCAGTTCCATATATGCAGCTTTTCAAAATTGTTCTGAATATGGAACATTCTTAAGTTTGATCTAATAGGGAAATTTATTTATAAAAATATATTTTTAAGTAAAAAAAAATGTGTAGAAATCGAAAACTGAATCATTTATTAGTATTTAATTAAAGAAATGGAGTTAATTTCTTTTCCTATTATTTTTAAGTTTTTTTATCAGCGTATTTTCCATATACCATGTTATATACAGATCTGACAAAGCTTTACTCAGTTTTTTTTTTTCCAAACTGCACACACAGTGATTCTTCTTGACTAATCCCCCACGACTAGCCTAGAGTCACCAACTCTTTAGCGAGGGGCCACGCCCAAGTCGTTTCTCATTGACTTTGATTGTCCGCCTCTTCGCTCCTCTCCCTGCTCCCTCTCTCTTCCTTTCAGCAGAACTTGGACAAGGGCTTGGCAGATGCCAAGACAACTGGGCGTGTCGCCGTCGTCGTCGTCGTTGTCATCTTTGTCGCTTCGTTTTTTCCATATAGGCGCCATTTTGAAGGCAATTAATTTGAATTTTTCCGCGCGTTAATTGCACAATGACAAAGCTGTCAACGCCTTATAGAGACGGTAGCCAACTCCAGCGACAGCCGCCGTTTGCCTCGTCTTCATTATTTGCTGATTAAACAACGGTTAAAGACAAGTTGCAGCAGCAGAGGCAGAGGCAGCGCTGCCTTGGCACACCGAAAGCACACACAAACAAGAAACAGGGGCGGGGGGAAGCGAGGGAGCTGCAACAGCAGCAGAGCTAGTAGCAGCATCCCAAAAAAAACAATACACAAGTTGGGGTAGTACAAGTCAGAGACAAACCGAAGCTTAGATACGCTTTCTGATAATTAAATATATATTTTTTCTAGATTTAGATACATTATTCTTCAATTTATGGATAAAGAAGGATTCATAGAGAAAGAAAGTCTTTATTATTATATTTTTTATATATTTTATTTTTTATTATTATATAAATATGGATGGATATACAGGTATGGCTTAAGGATTCATAGAGAAAGACAGTCTTTATTATTACATATTTTATTTTTTATATATTTTATTTTTTATTATTATATAAATAATATATTGAAATCTATATATATATATATATTTATATTTGATATAACGTTAATAACCTGAAAAAAAACGTAAATATAAGCAATAAAGTTAGGAAATCATACTTTAAATTCTTTTTAAACAAAGTATATTCAATATATTAACGAAATTCCCTCTATAAATGAACCCTATAGCAGTAGTTATATTTCAAACCTTCTACTCAATTCACCCAACTCTCTTGAAGCGTGTCAGAAAGTCAATTGACAATTACACTTACAACAACAGCTACAGCAACCGTAGCTGCTTTCTGGCGGTTTTCTGCTGTTGTTGGCCAAAAGCCACTCACAAAGCGTCAACTTGGCCAGCTTGTCTGTTTATCTATTTGTTTATGGCCTTAAGCCAAGTCAAGCCAAGACGCCGCCGCCTGTCAATAAGTGTGGGAAAAGCCAACAAAAGCTGAGCGAGCTATGCCAAGAGAGCTTGAAGAGAGAGAAGGAATAATATTCATAGAGGGAGTATGAGAAAGAGATCAAAGTGATCAGACTATCCCAAATGGGCGAAAGAGAGCAATCATTTTTAGGAAGAAAGCGATCATTCAAAAATAGAGAGAGAGAAAAAAATAGGAAGATTAACTAAAGTGAGTATAAGGCGAAGATTGGGAGGTAAACTCTGTCTATTCTTACGATCAGCGAAAGATAAAGAGGCAGAGAAAGCGATCATAGATGGTACAGTATGAGAGAAAGTGATCTTTGAAGGATTAATCAAGATATTAATCGAGCATTAATGGAGTTATTTAAAGAGATCGTCAACTGTTATAGAGACAAATCATAGAGATCATAGAAAGTGGAGAGTACGAAGGGCTGAAAATGGGAGAAAACTCGATCGTTGAAGCTTACGAAGATAGAGAAAGATCAGAACATAAGCTAACAGCGAGAGAAACTAACTCTATCGATCTCTAAGCATGAAGAGTGCAAAATAATCTGAATATGGAGAGAAATGATCGTGAGAGATCCCTGGGACGTGTGCAAGAGGATGGAGCTAGGGCAGTGATGTGATCGACCACCCAAAGGTGTCTATTCCTGGAAACAGGACTCGCTGCCTTTTAGATGGCCATGGCTAATTAATATGTGGCCGCTTTTTGGCACAATTGTTGCGCTACCGCGCCGAGGGCAGTTCCAGGAAAAACACACATACAAAACACACACACACACACGCACACAAAAGCCAAATAATTAAGTTGTTTTCGGGGTCATTATTTTTCACGGCTTTTGTCGGCACAAGACACAAAACAAAAACAACAAATGGGGAGGAGCAGCTGTGTCCACTCGAGGATCGAAATCGATTTCAGGATCCTTCAGGCGCAACGAATGTGGCGTTAACACGCTCTGATTTGTCTCCCTCTCTCTGTCTCTCTCTCTCCCTCCGCTTGATCGAGCGTCCTGCTACGTGCCCAGAGTGCGCTGGCATTGTCTCTCTGCGGCGGCGCGGGTCAAAGGTCGTGCAGCTGTGGCGACAGCGAGACGCGTCGTTGGCGCAGTTTTTGGGCGCCAAAAAGTGCCAAGACTGATCCCTGCGCCCCCTTCCCCCTCAGGGAATATTTCAGTTATCCGATTCGCACTTCATAAAGTGCACGATCTAATGGCCCCTCCCCTCCGCCGCCCCTGCTCCCTCTCCCAGTGAGCTGCAGTTGCACCACACACGCGGCACGATCACGGCGATCGGTGGCGCCTGCTTTGTAGTTGTTGCTGCCTCTGTCTGACGCAATAATTAAGTCATTTAAATTATTAGATGACAACAACAACAAACAAACAGACACACACACACACACACACACACACACACGATCAGCGCTCATTGATGACTTTTGACTATTTTTGGTTACTGATCGCGCGCTCGCTCGCGCGTCTCGCCAAATCCTCGAGAGAGTTTTCCCGTGTTTTCATTCGATTTTTGTTTTTCTTTTTTGGAAAAACTGCCACACGGCACGTCGCAGGTTTTTCACACGTTTGCGTTTTTTCCACACACACACACACACAGTCGCACACACTCGACTCGTGCAGCAGTTAATAATTTTCCACATTTTATGCAAGTGTCGTTGAAATTGTTTTCATTTCAAATGGAAATTCTAAACGCTTAAGTGCCGCCGCAATGGGAAAGCGAGTAGGGAAAACTCAGTTTTCGATCCGGTTCCGGATTCGGATTCGGATACGGATCCGGCGTGCATTGACTTTTGCCAGACACTGTTTGTATGCGAGTCTAAGTAGGGCTCTCTCTTTCCTCACTAAGCCCCTGTTTGGTTACTTTAAACGTCGTTAGTCCTCTTCTTCCTGCTGATCCCGCTCTGTTCTCCTCTCCCCTTCCTTCCTCTGCTTCGCTCTCAAGTGGCGACGTGTGGCGAGTAAATTGCAGCATCAATTCCAGGCCTGAAGTGCCTGAAGAACGATCGGACGAGACTTGAGAGCAAACATTAACATAGGATCCTTCTTTGAGGTTAGTTTGAGGCATGGAATCCTCACTAAACTAAGGATAACTTGCAGTAGATGCAATATAAATGGAATCCTGTAATATTCAGCGAGTTAAGGATTTTATTTCAAGCTGATAATTAGTTGAAATCGATTTATTATAAATATCATACCACTTTTATTATAAATTTCCTTCTTTAAGGTTAATTTGAGGCATGGAATCCTTAGTAAACTAAGGAAAAACTTGCAGTAGATGATATATAAATGGAATTCTGTAATATTCAGTAAGTTAAGCATCTTATTTCCAGCTGATAATTAGTTGAAATCGATTTAATTTACTTTTATTATAAATATCATAATATTATAATCATTTCGAAGTAATTTTCGCCTGCTTATCAACTTCGAAAATGGCTTTCTCCGGCAACCATTCTCTTGCTCTCCCTCTCTTCTTACGCTTCGTTGCCTCTCTACCCCCCCCCTCCTAACCCCTCCCCCTTTGGCAGCCATTGCAGCAGTTCGCACTTCCGGCGACCGCCTGCGTTGTCCGCACTGAGATGATAATGCATTATGCATTCCGCTTTGGAAACGGTTTTAATTGTTATTAGGAAAGTGAAAAGGTAGAATGAGAGAGAGAATGAGAGAGAGAGAGAGAAAAGCACGAGATAAAGAGAACTTTAACACCTTGGTGCCCTCGCCTGTGCCCGCAATTAACCCACGATCGGCCAAGCATGCGAAGATAATTTGGACATTTTAAAGGCACTTAACGGGGCACAAAATGGATGAAAGAGGGGGATGGGGAGCAGGAGAGAAAGGCAGGGGTTGAGAGAGAAGAAAGAGAAGTGTAGAAAGGCAGAGGGGGAGAAAGAAAGAGGGAAATAGTTCGAGCCAAACTAGGACAAAAATGCACGCTCATAATTTTTTGAAGCATATTTTCACTCCCTCTCTCTCTTTCTTTCTCTTTCTCTCTCTCTGTCTGTCCGGCACGGGAAATATAAATTGTGTAGGGTAAAAAAAAAAAATAAATTCTACACTGTCATCAAAGCGTAACTAAACGCCCATTTTTCTCAGCTTCAGCTGCGCGAGAGATACAAAACGAGAGATACGAACCGAGAGATCCGAAAAGTTGGTAACGTGGAGAACCGGGCCCTGAACCGGGCTGGCATTTTCGGTAGTTATTAGTGGCATATTTTGGCCTAAAGTGCGTGAACCATGTCGAACCGAAAACGTGGCCGAGAGCAAGAGAATTTATTGTTAAAGTTAACAACAAAATGGACCTCCCCATGCGATGCCGCAGACTGCGCAGACACGCAACACAGTCATGCTGCCGGGTGAGGAGGGGCAGGAACAGGGTAGGGGGCAGGGGCAGTGGTAGGTGCAGGGGCAGGCAATATTAACGCCTCGAGCGACGGGCAGCAGCAGTGGTAACTGTTGTTTTGGTAGAAGAAGAAGCCAAACCTCTTACCTTATTGGCCAAGTCGACCACCATCATCGACAAAAGCAGCCAGCAGAAGAGAGGGAGAAGGGAGAGAGAGAGAGAGAGAGGGAGGGAGAGCGAGTCGAAGTCAGTTGATGATGGCGTTGATTATGGCTTATTTTCAAATCTCTTTTCATACCTCCTTTCTACTTCTTGGAACTGGCCAAAAGCAAATTATGTGGAGTCATCTCAATGGCAGCGAGGCAGCAACAGATCGCAGCCGATCTTGGCAAAAGCAGCGTAATCGTAATGGGAGCAGCAGCTGGACAGGATTGGACTGCACTCGCAACCGGGTGGGTGTGCACTGCAACAATTTAATGCCAGAGATGCCTCTGATTAGAGAGAGAGAGGGGAGAGAGAGAGAGAGAACTGAGAACTTGCCACTTTTCCTGTGGGTCACCAAGCTAATGTCGGAGATTTTCCCCCGTCTATAAAACTTAATTTTATTTGCCATAATTATAGCACAGGCTTTTGCCAGCTGGAAAATTATACACATCTCAAGAACTATGTCTAAGCAGCGGAAACTTAAGATCTGCATATGATATTAACTAAAAGACAAAGTAGTGATCGCTTTACTAAAAAAAGAAGATCATTTTATTAGAGGAAAATTATAGTAAAAACTGCATAGAAGTGTGGAATATGATACGAGGGTCGTTTGAAAAGCCCGGAATTTTTAAAAAAAAAAATTTTTTTTCCCAAAAAAAATTTTTTTTTAAAAAAAAAACATTTTTTTTTTTAAAAATTAAAAAAAAATTTTTTTTTTTTTTTTTTTTTTTTAAAAAAAAAATTTTTTAAAACCCAAAAAAAAAAAATTTTTTTTTTTTTTTTTCTTTTTTTCTTCACCCAACTCCCCCCCCCCCCCCCCCTTTCTTTTTTTTTAAAAAAAAAAAAAAAAAAAAAAAAAAAAAAAAAAAAGATGAGGTGGGTGGAGTGGTTGTGGTAAAAAAAAAAAATTTAAATAATTTAAAAAAAACCACAAAACCACCCCCCCCCCAATGGAAAAAAAAAATTATACTTTTTTTCCTTTAAATTTCATCCTAATAATTAAAAAAAAAAAAAAAAAAAAAAAAAATAAAAAAATTATTAATAATTTTTTGTCTTTTCTTTTTAAATTAAAAATAATTAAAAAAAATTTTTTAAACAAAAAAAAAAAAAACTTCTTCCCCTTTTTGCCCCACCCCCCCCCCCTTCTCCTCTTTTTTCTCCTCCACCCAAAACCCCTTTTTCTTTTTTTTTTTTTTTGTTTTGGGGGGGGGGGGGGTTGTTTTTTTTTTTTTAAAAAAAAAAAAAAAAAAAAAAAAATTTTTTTTTAAAATTGAAAAAAAAAAAAAAAAAATTAAAAAATTGCGCCGGTGGGGGTGTTTGGGTTATGGTTGGAGAACCCCCAGAACAAAAAACCTTAAAAAAAAAAATATTTAAAAAATAAAAAAAATATTTTAAAAAAATTAAATAAAACCACCTACCCCCCCCCCCCCCCCCCCCCCCCCACACCCCCCACCATAAAAATTTTTTAATAATTTTTTTTTTATATTACTTTTTTTTGGGGAACTCCCTCCCCTTTTACTTAAACAAAACCTCAAAAAAAAAAAAAAAAAAAAAAAAAAAAAAAAAAAATTAATATTAAAAAATTAATATAATTAAAAAATTTTTTAAAAAAATTTAAAAATTTTTTTTTTTTTTAATTAAAAAAAAATTAAAAAAAAAAAAAAAAAAAAAAAATTAAAAAAAAAAAAAAAAAAATTCTTAAAATTATATAAAAAAAAAAAAAAAAAAAAAAAAAAAAAAAAAAAAAAAAAAAAAAAAAAAACAAAAAAAAAAAAAAAAAAAAAAAAAAAAAAAAAAAAAAAAAAGAAAAAAAAAAAAAAAAAAAAAAAAAAATATATCAATAAAAACATTAAAAATAATACGATTTTTTAAGAATTCTCTGATTATTTCACTTCAATTCGTTCAAACAAAGAAAACTTAATCTTACCTCGGTGTCTTCTTATCTCAAATCATATATATACATACTATATGCTTTTCTTTTAGCTTTACTGCAATTTTTTAAGATAAATCACAAATAGATATCCCAACTTTAGTTTAATCTCGAAAAATAACACATTTAGTTGCCATTTCTGGCATTCCCAAAGAGTGTGCTTCGTTCAGCTTCAGTTCAATCTACCATGGCAATCTCATCTCTCTCGATATCATAAATTTCCCAAAAAATCGCACATGATCGCAACTCGCTTCTACCCATTTGCACCCGGCACAAAATTGGAATTACCTGGCAAAGATGCGCAGATTAGACGTCATAAGAAACGCTTATGTGGCGTGATGATGATCGTGCTGATCTATACTGACTGATCGAACAAACATTTACAATATGCTCGGCATAATCGCCTCATGTCATGCCCATTACAGCTGCCTCCTCCCACTCTCTCCCTGCCTGTCTCTCTTCGCTCTCCCCAAGTGATCCTCGCTCGATCGATGCGTAAAATCGAGTGCAATAAAATTGCTCGGACCGGGCTCGGCTCAGCAAGTGCCCAACTGTTTGGGCTGGCAACAAAGGAGGCAAAATGGACAGGGAGAGGGACCTGGAGAGGAGCGCGAGCTGCAGATCATTGCTGCGATCAGCGGGAACAGCTTGGGCTGAGCGAAGCGTAGCGGAATTGGCTGCATTTCTGCACGGCGCATTAGCACACACAGCAACAGGAGAAGGAGAAGAAGGAGGAGGAGGAGGAGGAGGCAGCAAGCATAACAAACAGAGAGGCAGAAGGAAGGAGCGAGAGAGAGAGAGCGCAAAGTGTTGCAAATTTTTATTTGGAAGCAATTTTCACACCCTGTGCGACATTCAGGCACCCCGCACCGATCTACCCGATATTGACCCCTGCCGGACGGACTCGGACTGCCGCTGGCTGCGCTGCTGACAGGAGACGCAGCAGCGTGGCGAATGCGCAACTGTTTGACAACTTCATGGAGCGAGCCGGGAGAGTCTGAGTCTGGGCTGAGCTGAGCTGGCGATCTCCGCTTGCAAATGATGCCAAATGATTGCAGACCATATAAATTTCGATTGTAGCTGATTAGGTGCGCGTACCTCTGCTACCTGGCCACGCCTACTCCAACTCTCCTGTCCCTCCTGCTAACCCCCCCGGGGTTGCCATGAAGTCACTACGTTTAGTTGCGCTTACCCGGCGATTATTTGCAATTATGAGCTGAGATTTCTACAGCTTAGGGGAGGGAGGAAGAGAGAGGAGGGAGAGGAACTCCCAGCTACAGCTGGCAATGCTTTCCCTGCTCCTGCTCCCGCTCCCGCTGCCCTTGTGGCCACATTAACTTTGCTACTTTTGCTACTCTCGCATTGACCTTGAGCGCGCGCTGCCTGTTTGTTTGACCTTGCAGTGCCTCGGGGGGTGTTGTGGGCGCAGCACTGTGGTTGACACTCTCTCTCTGCCTCCCTCTCTCTCTCGCTTTGTGTCTCTGCTTTGTGTGGCGTGTTGTGCTTCGGTTTCGATTTCCATTTCGACCTTAGCTGGAATTTTTGATGGATTGCTGCGGCTCAAGGTCGCTTGGCTCAAATCGAATTCGCCACGTCTCGTTTTGTGTCTGCGGCTAACCATATCGCATGGTAATACCAATTTATATAGCCTTCATTATGGCCAAATTAAAAGAGCTCATCGCCAGCCATTACTCAGTCCGCGGCCAGGGCAGAGCAGAGCAGAGCAGACCCAGCCAAATAGCGCGCCTTTATGATGCAAACTCACCTACCTACAGCGCATTTTTATGATTTGTTTACTCGACTCAGTTTTAGTCTGAGAACGGGAACGGGAACTGGGCACGGGAAAGGGAACTGTGCTCTCATCTCGTCGGATTTTCCGCAGCAATAAAATTAATAAGAACGCGCTAATTTTGTGCAGCCTCGTCTCGGCCCCTGCCCTCTTCCCCTGTCGCTCTGCCTCTCTCTCGTGGCCTAAGCAAACACAGTTTCGTCTCGTCTCTAACTCTTTACCCTGCACTGTGCCAATATTTGCACAGCCGCCATTTTGTGCGTGAGCGTGTGCGTTGCCAGGCGCGCATTAATGACATTTACGAAGGATCGCGCTGCCTCTCTCTCTGCCTCCTCCTCTACCTCTTCCTCTCAGCTGCAGCTACACTCATTAATAGACTGACATAATCTTTAAGGCAGCGCAATTGAATTCATTCATTTCGCATGTGCTAGAATGCAATGGCAATACGTACGAGGCGCAGCAGCAGCAGCGAGAGAGCGCAGAGAGCAAGCGCAGCTGCTGCTCTCTTCTCCATCGCTCTGCTGTAGGTGCAAGCGGGCGCGCGCATGCCCAAAATGCAAGGCGACTTTGTCCAATTAGTTGGCGCACTCGAGTTGCGCTCTCTCTTTGCGTGTGTGAGCGAGAGTGTGAGAGAGCGCCTGTGTGTGTGTGTGTGCGTGTTAGCCAAGCGCGTGAGTGTTTGTTCTGTTGCGCACGAGTACATAAGCAGCGCGTACTCCGAATAAATGCACACACACACACACGCACACCCTGTGCTTGTGTATTTACTCCGAATGTGTGTGCAGGCAGCCACAGGGCGAATGGAAAAATTTGTGAATGGAAAATGTAAATGAACTTTTAAGCAGGGGTTATTCTTATTATTAAAGTAATTTTCCGAATGAAAGTTATAAAGGGAAATAGGAATGAGAAAAATAAAATAGGAAAATAAAAAAATAATAATAATAATGTATATATTAAATTAAAATTTATACGAATTTTAATGTTAGGAATAAAAAGATATGAATAAATAAATATAAATAAAAAAAGATAGATAAGAAAATAAGGCAAATGACTATATGTTTCATTTCTGCTAACTAAATAAAATATTAATATAGAGTTACTATATTTAGTATGTAATATGTAATTAAATTTATGTAACAAATATAAAATATAAAATATTATATAAAATATTATTACATTTTAAATAAAAACTTTTAAAATTGAAACAGAATAATAATCTGATATGTAAATACATTTATCCACACCCATATTATATCATGGGTAAAATACTATAGGAAAACATTTACGAACACAATTACAATATTATTATAGCCTACTAATAACGGTGTTTATCTGGCAGTACCCCCTAAAGCTGTTGATATGGTAATAAACTGTTATTGATATCTGTGTGAAATTGTGCAAAATGAGTGTAATTAACTCTCTGCGCTGAGTGCGGTCATAATTTGCCTTATAGAAATAATAAAATCATTTGCAAGCAAAGAGATCGCATCGGGCATACCGAAAAACTGCAGTCGGTCTCGAATATTTCCGCCATTTCTTATTGGGCGCAGGCCTGTGTGTCTCTATATACAACACACACACACACTCACCTCTACACCCACACAGAAACATGTTCAGAGAGCGAGAGCATATTACGTACGCTCTCTCTCACACACGTCGTGCTGCACGCTTCGTCGTTTGCCTCTCGCTACGCTAGCTGCACTCTTCTAGCGCACGCTGCTCTGGCTGCTGGCGAGAGTGAGCGCGCATATTGCTCCACCTCCACGTTCGCTGATCGTTTCCACAGGCAGCACAGCGACAGCAATAGCTAAAGCGACCCCAGCGGGAAACTAGTACATGCCGTAGGCAGTGAAAAAGGCATGCAAAGGCAGGGAAAAAATGAAATAACATGGATTTCACTTTTAAAATATTTTAAAATTTAAATAAAATTCAAGTTCACAAAAATCGTTCATATGAAATATATTTTTGCAGCTATTTTGGAATACTAAAAATAAATAAAAAATGTATAAAATTTATAATAGTTAGAAATAAATGTGTAATAAGTATGAGCTACTTTAATTATATCAAGAAGAGTAATAATACGATTATATAAAACATTTAAGCTGCTTTAAATACATAAGCAAACTTTCCTAGCTACATTATTTTACACACTTCTCTTATAAATATTTTCCCAACGCAGCCTCTTCTATTCTCTACTCTGTTCCTACTGTGCTACACGCGTCTATGTGCCTGCTCACACGAAGAGCATCATCATCATCATCGGCATCTCGTGCAAAGACGACGACGACGACGACGACGACGACTGTCATGTCGATGCTCGAGCCGGGGTAATCTGGGGACTCTGGTTGGTCGTCGACGATCCGCTAGCTGGCTGCGACGCTCGTCTGTCACTCGCTCATTCGCCTCTCGTATTCGCTGTCGTCAACACATACGCGCACGCAGCAGCAGCGACAGCAGCAACAACAACAGCAACGGCAGCAGCAGCAGCAGCGTCAGCTGAACAGGTTTCAATATCTATTTGAGCGTTGAGCGTTGAGTCGCGCGTCGACTCGAGCGGGCCAGGTAAAAGAACGCGCCGTGTGTGTTTCAGTCAAGCGTTGGCACTGAACCGGGTAACAATCTCAACACTCCTCCGCTCCGCAAACGCATCGAGATCGCGCAGAAACCGTGTCTACTATGTAGAGCAAACAGAAAAATAAAAAATAAACCCAAGCATAAAAAATAAAAAAATCGAAAGGAAAATTCCCAATCCAAAACACCGTGTGATCGATCGTTTAACCGTTATACATAAAATGTTCCCCAGTTGGCGATCAGTAACGAAACGACGATCAATTATCGAAGTGCGAGTACAATGCTAACGACAACGATTATGCCTCATTTATAGTGCGCTAATTGAACGTGAAATTTAGTTGAAAATATTTAACTAGGGATATACCATACCATATCATATATGATAAATACCAACGAGTAAACAGCAAACAAATTTGGCCAACTCTAACTGGGTAACTTGGTCGATAACAACAACAACGATAACGATAACAACTCTAATATTTGTGCGAAAAGAAAAGAAAGAAGATTAAACATGGATTTAAGTTACATATTCATTGTCTGCCTGCTGGCGCTGTGCAGCGCCGACGCGGAAAGCAAACAGAGATCGGGCAGAGGCCGAGGCTCCATGTGGTGGTAAGTAGCAGGGCGGGGAGGGGTAACACGCAGGGCGGGGCGGGGGCAGCTTGTAATCTTGCCTGACATTGAAAGTTTGTCAGCTCTCGCCCACGCAACATTTGCATAAGTCAACAAATTTTAAACAGACAATTAGCGATCTTGCGAGAAGAACAAGCGCAAACAGTGTGAGGGAAGGGAGAAGGGGAGAGGGGATAAACTGGCAAGCGATCCATAGACAAATAAAGTCACAGGCACGCGACCGCCACGAAAATTAATGCAAATCAATGAGTTTTCCAAGCTTCTCACAGCTTCCTCTCGGTCTTCTCCTCTCTTCTCTTCTCTCTTCTTCCCCTTCTTCTTCTTGCACGCACTGCGCGTAGCGGAAGCCACAAAATGCAGTTTAATGAAAGCAATTAACTAGTAGAAGAAGAAGCAGCGGAATAAGAAAAAGCTGACACACTTTTTCCTTGGCCAGCCTGGGCAAGTTCGTTGCCTAAGTCTTTTGTTACAGTGGGTGCAATTAAAAAAAGTTGAGCACAAAATGCTAACAAAAAATATTGGGGCACTTATAAAGTTTAATAACGACAGACAAAAGCAGGAGAGTGGAAGAGCGAGACAGACAGAGACAGAGAGAGAGAGAGCGAGCGCATAAATCATCGATTTTCGCTTTTAATCCGCCTGGGAATACGCCAAATGTATTCGCCGTCGCTTTCTGCTTGTTTGTTTTCTGTTTCAATATTACGCAACATATGGGGGCAATTGTCGATAAACGATATATATGCACGACATGCCTCATAAACAATGCAAGCACGCTCTAAAAAAAACGAAAAAAAAATGATATATATTTTTCCCACCGCAATCAGCGGCCAATTGAATTCGCCGCATTTGCATTTTGTTTATTTATTTGTCGCCGAGAACAATGTGCACAATTTGTGCGGCAATGTGTAATAAATACTTAAATACTAAAAAAATACTGTGCGCTAGTATTTTTCACTCTCCCTCTCTCTCTCTCACTCTTTGAAAACGAAAAAGATGACAGCAAATGGAAGCGAGTGCCGACAAGTGTCATCAAATATTTGTCAGTGTAGGGGGTTGTGTGTGGCTATGTGTGTGTGTGTGTGTATGCTGCATGCATGAGTAACGCCGGCAATTGACGTGCTCAACAAAAAGGAAAAGCCGCAAGTGAAAAACCAAAAGAACAACAACAAAAACAACAGCAAACTCAACTCAAGTCAAGTGGAAATAAACATAATGCCAAAAAAAAAAACACACACACACTCACACACACATACAACAACAAAGGCAACACATACCCATACAATAAATATGTGAAAATTTTGAAAATGTTGAGCCGTCGCTCGTTTTGTTTTTTGTGGTCTGTGCGTGTCCAGCTGCTGCAGATTTCCCCCCTGCCCCTGTCTCCACTCAGGCATTAAATAGTCTTGCCACGCCTCCCGCCTCCTGTTCTAGTTGCACTCAATTAATACTTTCTTTCTCTCGTTTCCCGCAGGGGCATCGCCAAGGTCGGCGAACCGAACAACATTTCCCCCATCAGCAGCGGCATCATGTACATGGATCCCGCCATTCACTCCACGCTGCGTCGCAAGCAGCGCCGCCTGGTGCGGGATAATCCCGGCGTGCTGGGTGCCCTGGTCAAGGGTGCCAACATGGCCATCGCGGAGTGCCAGCATCAGTTTCGCAATCGCCGCTGGAACTGCTCGACGCGCAACTTTCTGCGCGGCAAGAATCTCTTTGGCAAAATCGTAGATCGAGGTGAGTGCGAAGCGGGAGACGGGGTAAACGGGGTGTGTTTGGGAAGAAGCGAGGGGATCTTCAGATACAAAAGGTTTTAAAAATGTTGGGTAGATTTTTTAAAATTAAAATACTTTTTTTTTACTTTTTCCTTGAGATACAAAAGGTTTAAAAAAAAACTTGGGCAGGTTTTTTAAAAATGTAAATTTTTTTTTAATTTTTGCTTGAGTTTTAAAAGGTTTTAAAACACTTTGATAGATTTTTAAAAATTAAAATACTTTTTTTTTACTTTTTCCTTGAGATACAAAAGGTTTAAAAAAAAACTTGGGCAGGTTTTTTAAAAATGTAAATTTTTTTTTAATTTTTGCTTGAGTTTTAAAAGGTTTTAAAAAACTTTGATAGATTTTTAAAAATTAAAATACTTTTTTTTTAATATTTCCATGAATTACGAAAGGTTTTAAAAAGCTTGGTCAGATTTTTTAAAAATAAATTTACTTTTTTTTAATTTTTCCTTCAGATACAAAAGGTTTTAAAAAACTTGGGCAAATTCTTGAAAATTAAAAATATTTTTTTTAATTTTCTTTAACTCTTTTGAGTATTTTTGAAGTGTATTTCATCATATAATGCAATATGACAGCCGCAACGCAGTTTTCTCTTCTCTCTCTCTCTCTCTCTCTCTGTCTGTCTTTTGTGCTCTCGTCAATTGGTTTCCATTACTGCTGCTAATGAAATATGATCTGTGATCTGTGGATCTGAGTTGCTGACGAGTCCAAAATATTGTTGTCAACGCCCTCTTTCCTCTCTCCTTCCCCTCTCCCCCCTCTGCTTGCTGCTGCTGCCTGCTTGTTACTTATTTATTGTTGTGAAATGTCGCCAAGGGGCAACTTGTTGTTGTTGTTGTAATACGATGCGCAGTGCACTTCAAACTTTGCCACATGTTGCCGCGTTGCAGTTGCGCCACTTTCGCTGCGAGCTGTGCGGGCGTGTGTGTGTGTGTGTGAGAGTGTGTGTGTGTGTGCAACAATGCCTGCGCCTTGTTGCCACACTTGCTGCACTCGCTCCACTTGCTGCATTTCAGCGTGTTTATGCTAATTGCAGCAGGTTGACAACCCTGCCCTCTGCACAGATCAATCAAGCGAGCTCGTTGTTTCGCCCTCTCCCGCTGTGTGCCTGTTCCTGCTCCCCGGTGACACACGACGCTGGGCGGGACGGATCGGGCCGTGTCTGTTGTTGGAAATGATTTTCCTATAAACGTAAACAGCAGCAGCGGCAGCAGCAGCCCCGCAGCCTTAGCCAAAAATTGTCCTGCAGTTTTATTAGCTACCGTGTGCCAGCAGCAGCAGCGCAGGTAGCTGGATTGCTCCTTTATATATAAGGCAGATATATGTATAGTATATACAGATATATACCAGATAGTTGTAACCTTTCACTCGTCGCAGCTGACTTTTATAGCAAACCCTCTTGACCTTATCAACGACGCGTCGTCCTTTTTATGGCTTTCTCTCCCTCTCTCTCTCTCTCTCTCCTGCCTTATAGAGGGAGTAGTGGCTTAGATTATGGACTTGGTGACAGCTTTTTATCGCCAGCACTTTCAACGCATCTTTCTATTTTTATGGCTGCCCTTGGGCCCTAATTAACACCTCGATCATTAACACCACAAGTGACTGTCAAACTGTAAGGGGCAGAAGAAGGAGACAGAGACAGAGGCAGAGGGATAGGCAGAGGGATTGCCTGAGCCCGAGTAAGATCTCTAACTTGTTTTCTAATTGGTGACACCTCGTCAATTTGCCATGCCACACGCTTTAATGGGCTCCAGGTGAGGCGAGAATCTACTCTAATCATCAAGTATGACGAATCTGCTGAGGCAGCAGGAGCAGAGGCAGCAGCAGAGCCAGCCAGGATTGCCGCCTGTGGTTTTTATATCAATGTCTAAACTATTCCAGGAAGGGCGCAACCCTCCAAGGAGGCACAGCTAAGCTGCTTAGCTGGGCTACCTGAGCAGGCTCAGCTCAGCTCAGCTCGGTTAGGATCGATTGCGCTGCTGCCAGCCACGCCCAGAGGCAGCAGCAGCAGCGGAGGCAGCAGCGGAAATCCGTTTAGCAATTAGCCCAAAAAAAAAAGAAGAAGGAGTTCAAAAGGAGCAGGACACACAGACAGGGGGAGCAGGCCAAGGGGGAGGGGGAGGGGGCACAGCTACTCAGATTACAAATAAAATTTTCCAGGTGGGCGTGGCTGCTCTCGTTGTTTGCCCAAGCAAATTAAAGAGTATCTGCGACACACCCAACGCAGCGACCAAATGAATGAGTCGACTGAGAGGAGAGGGGAGAGTGGAGAGAGAAGAGTGTAGTGCGCCACTTTTGGGTTTTTTTTTCTGCGAAGCATTTGCCCAATACACACACACACACACACACACACACACACACGCAATGTAACGCGAATTCTTGCTAAGCTAATCACCAACAAAAAAGTCACTTTCAAATTGTTGTTGCCGCCGCTGCTGCCTGCGCATGCGTCGCGTCGCTGCCTTCGCCTTATCACAGATTAAACAGAGACGCACGCGGTATTTACCTTTTTTTTTATAGTACGTGAAATTATTTAAAGAAAACAAAAATGAAAACGAAACCAAGTCACACACACACACACACACACACATACACAGAGCAGCAACAGCCACACGCGATAAACAAACATTAAACATGAATTGAACTGTTTGTGGGGGCGGCATGGAGGGGGGCGGGGGTTTATACACAATTCCGGGAAATTGGGAAAATTAGGCGGAAGTCGCCTTTGCCAAGTCTCGAGCCTTGCGCTCGCCGCACAGCAATCGTCAATCGTCACCTGCGCTGACAGTCAATCACAGTGACATCAATCAACGCTGCGAACTATTTTAATGGGTATCTCTCTAGTCGTGGCAAGTCGAGAGGCAGTTTAAATTCAATTATACACATTTTTATATAGATTTTTATAGTTCCATTAATTTAAAGCAGTTGTTAGAGAGTAGCAGCATTGTTTTTTTGTGTGCTATAAAATTTATAGCAACTTATTTTATGTTTCAACTACTCTAGGGAGGCTAAATAAGCAGCAAGAACTCTAAAGAATTGTTATACAACAAAGTTTAATATGCTATAAATTTTATAGCAAACGTTATACTAGAAATGCATGCAAGTAAAGTTCTGTAATAGTTGACAAACTGATAAATTAGAAATTTGCTATAAATCACCAGTAGTTCAGCTGCTTAATTTCCTATAAATCTCAACTATTTAGTTAGCTATAACTATCAATATGTCTGCCATAAAAGTTACGTATGCAGCTCTCTCTCTCCCTCTCTCTCCCTCTCGTTTTGTGCAATTCAAACAAGTCAAGTCAAGTTCAAAATACTCAACAAATATGCCAGCTGGGCAGGGAGGGGGGAGGGAGGAGTAGGGTAAAAAAGGGAGGGAAATACCAAATAGTTGTCATATTCATTTGGCCGAGACACTCATAAATAAGTGAGTACACTCGCTACATGGCTACCTGACTGCGCTCGTGTGTCATCCCAGAGAGATACAACACGCTCTCGTCTCTTTCTCGAGTATCTCTACGGGGACTGGGACTGGACCCAGGTCCCTGATGGCGGTACCGGTGTCCGGTACGAGGCACTTGAAAAATTATCTGCAACATGTAAATTCAATTTTCATTGTTCTTTATCAGCGATGCCTCGAAACGGAGGCAGTTACTAAAAATAAAAATAAAAAAAAAAAAAAAAAACAGATACGAGAGAGAATTGCTGTGGGGTCCCCACTCGAGATGGGGCAAAGTGTTAAGTTGGAATTTATAGTGGAGCGTTTAATCTGTGTCAGACAGATAACTTGAAGTGTCATAATTGACCAGAGTTTTGAGGACAAGTCCCATTATTCATGGGAATAGAGCAGGCTGGACAGGAAGAGGAGCCTGCTCCGGGCCTGCTCACTTCAAACAAGATTGAGATCTCGTCTTGTTCCTCGTGTTGGGGGGTCGCCACCCAGTAGGCACACACACACACACATACACACTCACTAATCCCCCTCTCTCTCTCTCTCTCTCTCTTGCAGGCTGCCGCGAAACGGGCTTCATCTACGCCATCACCAGCGCCGCTGTGACCCACTCGATCGCCCGCGCCTGCAGCGAGGGCACCATCGAATCCTGCACCTGCGACTACAGTCACCAGACACGCTCCCCGCAGGCGAATCATCAGGCCGGCAGCGTGGCCGGAGTGCGGGATTGGGAGTGGGGCGGCTGCTCGGACAACATTGGATTCGGTTTCAAATTCTCGCGCGAATTTGTCGATACCGGAGAACGTGGACGCAATCTGCGCGAGAAGATGAATCTGCACAACAACGAGGCGGGTCGTGCGGTAAGTACACACAGTCTATCTCTCTCTCTCTCTCTATGATAGGTAACTCCTCCATCTAATACGCTGCGCTTCGCTTTGGTTGGCCTCGCAATTTACGAGTTGACTAATAAAAATCGACGACGACGCAGCGCCGATTTCCGCCCCAATTGGCGACTTGTTGCAACTTGTTGCACTGTGGTTGGGGATGGGGAGGAGGCACTGCCTCCTCGCTGCACTCGTTTGCGCTCGTGTAGCTCGTATATTAAAATCGCTGACAGCTTCCAAGCGGCGGCAGTGCGACGCAGCTGCCGTCGCTGCACAGTGGACAAAATTAACGCACGACACGATCATTTATCAGTAGGTGGGCGTAGCTGGGGGGGGGGAGGAGGCGTGTGTGACAGCCAGGGGAGGGAAGAAATGTGCAGAGATTTGTTAGCTATGCGCTTAAATAGCTTCGCATTTGGAGTGCAATCGTTAGCGTTGCGATATTTATCGATTAGTCACATCACTCGTAAAACTAGCTTGATTTTCTCTTTCTAGCTTCGATAACTTGGCTTTATAGGAGTTTACTCATCTCTTGTTCGTTATATACCTATAGACTTCCATTTTATATATGCAATAAATCAGGTTTCACTTTTGTATCGATATCTTACGTCATATCCAGGCCTTTATCTTAATTGTTATCGATTTTTTTAAGTTATCTCTAACTTTTTAATTATTTGCAATATTTAGTTCACATTTATCGATAACTTGCTTGCACATACTCATAGAATATTGCATATGCTTTTCTCATTTTGTTTGTAATATATCGATTTTCTTCTAATACACTTATCTAGCACATTTATCGATATTTTGAGTGCTTTTCTTATGCAATTCTCTGCATAAATCTTCATTAATTTTCCCCCAAATCACACACACACTTCATGCAACCCACTGTGCAGCCCTGCTCCCACTGTGCCAGCACAACCCTGCCCCCTTTTCTCACCCCTCCTACTCCTCTCTAGCTGGCATAGAAAGTAGCACACGACTAGTCGCAGGCTTCATCAGCGCCAGCTTCCAGCTCCGACTCCCAGCTCCGTCTCCCAGCTCCGTCTTCCAGCTCCCACTTCGACTCCCAGCTCCTTCTCTTTGGGGGCCACCATCTGTGTTATTATTTTATTACTTGTTATGGGGATCCAGCCAAGCCGAAGACGACGATGATGATCATGATGATGTGGCTCAGTGGGCCCCCAACTGCGTTGATTTCTTACTTTTGGTCAGGCCAATTACAACAACAGCAGCAGCAGGGGCAGGGGCGGGGGCAGCAACAACATGCAACATGCGGCAAGCAACATTTATTGATTTTTAATAACTGCAACAACGTGGCAGGCGGGCCAGGCCAATCCAAGCAAAGCGAAGCGAAAAAAACTGCAAAATAATTAAGTGAAAAAGATATTGCAGCAGCCGGAGGAGGAGGAGGAGCAGCAGCTCCCCTCCATCGAGCAACCTAATAAAGTCATACTAATGAATCCCCTTCTCCTCCTTGCAGCACGTACAGGCGGAGATGCGGCAGGAGTGCAAATGCCACGGCATGTCCGGCTCGTGCACCGTGAAAACCTGCTGGATGCGTCTGGCCAATTTCCGTGTCATAGGGGACAATCTGAAGGCGCGCTTCGATGGCGCCACACGGGTGCAGGTGAGCAACAGCCTGAGGCAGAGCAGCAATGCGGTTGCGGTGGTCAGTCCCAATGCGGCCAGCTCGAATGCAGTGGGTGGCGTGATCTCCTCCAGTGGCGGCAATGTGCTGCCCGCCCTGGGCTACGATGAGGAGGAGCGCATGCTGAACGATCATATGCCCGAGCTGCTGCAGCTGGAGAGCAGCGGGAAGCAGCATCATCCCAATATGCCGTCGCCCAATAGCCTGCCCGTAGCGGGAGCCCGCTCGAGGGGACAGGGACGCAGACAGGGACGCAAGCACAATAGGTAAGTGTGGCCCGGAGTAAGGTTGCTTCCTCTACAGCTTGACTAACTCTTTCCCTACCTTTTTCTCTCTCTCTTCCCGCCTGCAGATATCACTTCCAGCTGAATCCACATAATCCGGAGCACAAGCCGCCGGGCGCCAAGGACATTGTCTATCTGGAGCCCTCGCCCAACTTCTGCGAGAAGAATCTCAGGCAGGGCATACTGGGCACCCATGGGCGACAGTGCAACGACACCTCGCTGGGCGTCGATGGTTGCGATCTGATGTGCTGTGGGCGTGGCTATCGCACCCAGGAGGTCGTCGTGGTGGAGCGTTGCGCGTGCACGTTCCACTGGTGTTGTGAGGTCAAGTGCAAACTGTGTCGAACCAAGAAGATCATACACACGTGTCTGTAAGAGATCACTCCATCCAATTCCTTCATTATCCCCCACCTAACCTCACTTTGTGCAGCCCACCTAACCTCACTTTGTGTGTGTGTGTTATATTGTCTACGCTTAGTCCTGTTATTAGCCTAGTTAAAAAGAGCACACCCCACTCCCACCCCGTACTCCCCCCTCATCCATCACTCTCTAGCAGTATTACGTAGTACATGCTTGGACATGTTGCATCACGCACGAACAGGATCGCATCCACGAGGCAAAGTGTAAACTTCGTTTCGCCCAGTTTTTTAATAGTTTTTAGATTGATTAAGTCGAGATGAGAGAAATTTTGTAAATTTCGTTTAGCATTTACCGTTAGTTTTAGCTGCTTTATAGATATGTTTTTTTAAAAATTAAAAAGAAATCGATGCCGCGCCAGGCCCCCTCCCTGTTACCCTGCGAAAACCTTTAACCGAAAACAAGACTGAAAATTCAATAAGGCGCGCTCTCTCTCTTTCTCCTACTATCTCTCTCCCTCTCCCTCTTGCACAACAACTCAGTGTAGTTACTGTTGTTATTGCTGCTGCTTCTGCTTCATACGCTAGCAGCGACGCTGGCAGTGCTGCTTGCATTGCGCTTTGCTCGACTGCAAAGCAAATGTTAAGCATACGCCCGGTTGGCTGTATATCCCTCTCTCTCCCACTCCCTCCCTCGATCGTGTAAATAACTAAGTTAATTTGATTTAAGTGAGTGTGTGTGTTTATAGTTGCACGCTAGATGGCGCCACACACATACACAGAGAGAAACAAACAGAAAACAGAAGTGAAATTTGAAATTGAAAATTAAATTAAAAATTAAAATTACAATTAAATTACACATTTTTTTAATTAATTTATGTGCGTGTTGTGTTTCTTAAGGTATTACTAATTATATAATTAATTAATAACAATTACAATAATACAATTAATTAGTTTAAGTCTTAGCATAAGCAAACTAATTCGCATAGTAATTAATTAATTTATATTAGCGCATAGTTAAAAGAGCAAAACATTTTGTAAAGTATTAAAAAGAAGAGTTAAAAGAGAAACAACAAAGAGAAGACGATAACGAAAACGAAGAGAAGAGAAAACACATTGCGAATTGCAGTGTGCGAGCGAAAAATCAATAAAAAACGAACGTAAACAACAAAAAACAAAACGTGTGTGTGGAATTCATTTTGAGTTGTGCAATTATTTGGTTCAAGTGTGCGGCAATTAGCCAAGGGAGGGGGCAGTTGGGGGAGGGGGGTTCAGGCGGGGTCACTTGGGTCAGGGCTGCGCCAAGGTATTTCAATATTTGATTTAAGCAGCGCGCTCAAAGTTTCCCAAGCGCATTTTTTGTGTGTCTCTCTTGCCTCCGCTGTCAACAGCAGCAGCAGCAGCGGCAGGGCAGCAGCAGAGGCAGCAACGAGGTTGCAACAACGACAGTTGCATCTTTTGTATATCGTCGGCGTCTCTCCCTGCCTGCCCTCCCCCTCCTCCCTCTCTCGATCGCGGACAATGCGAACGACAATTCCGCTGTCCGCGCGCTGTCAGCGTCCGCTTTCAACTTTCAGCGACAATCAGCCAGGGGTATGGGCAGGGGCCGGGACAGGAGCGGAGGCAGCGAGGGGCTGCACTGAAGATCTTGGACATGCAATTGCCTGGGCAACTATGCAACTGACAGGCGACAGATCTAGACGAGGCGCGCAAGATCAGCCTGGGCAGAAGAAGAGGCAGAGATGCATTAGGGGCAACTCGGCTTACATTGATCCTGATTCCAGCTACTGATCTGCCTGCCTGCCTCATGCTGCCTGCCTCATGCTGCCTGCAAAAAGTGATCGTGCTACATGTGTCCGCTGCAGTTGACAGTTTTGTTTCGCTTTGCAATCATTAAAATGGGTGGGAAAAACGAAACAGAAACCGAAACAGAATCTGAAACAGAAACAGAATGAGAAACTGATCACAAACTAAAACAGAAACATCCGGAATGCAGTAGGAAGTCGCCAGAGGGAGATTTGTGCGTTCTCGATTAGTCGAACAAATAGCTGGATATATCATCTATTTTTAGAGTACGCGATAAGAAAAGAGAAAACAGAGATTAAGCACTTACTATGGCAATTAAAACAGGATTAAGTCAATATAATATGCAGTTTAGAAGTTTGGCTGATAATATCAACACTTTTGATGTTATGCAACACTGAAAAAGCGTGCTAAGCAAAGCTTTAAAGATCACTCTTTCCATTAAAGAAAGAAAACAACGGAGAATCAATGAAGTTTTATCAAAAAGGAAAGTAGAATGAAACCTATAAAAATAATAGAAGACAGCAGATACTTTTTAAAGAGAGGAAACTTAAGATAACGCAAATAAAATATTGTAGAATTATAACAAATAAACGAATGACTTAAGAAGAGAGTTAAAATCAGCAGTATTTAAGGGAATAAGGGATATAGCTTTATAGATACGGAATTTTCTAAGTTTTCTCTACTTTTAGCTATCTTTTTAGGTGTAAAAGTTCTTCATTTCTTTCGATCTCTCACTGATCTCCAACAGACTACAACTATTCCAATCTACTGCTCTTTTTGCCCCACATATTATGTCATTTGTAATTAGGAAACAGCAATGAAATCTTTGGCAAATGATCCACAAAACAGATTTGAAATAAAGGTAAGAAAAGAAAGAAAGAGAGAGATGAAGAGTGATAAAGAGGCAGCTAGAGCTCTTGTGGTGTAGCTGAGCAACTGCCATTACCACTGCGATTACCAATACGATTGCCCAGTTGCCCATTACCATCGATCGCGAAACGATCTTGGCCCCACGGGGCACACAGCGAGTGTACGCCGTAGTTGGGCAGAGGATCGAGGAAGATCGAGGAGGAGGATCGAGGCATTGTCTCTGGCTGCGAGTGGAGCGCAAATATGGCACAGCGAGGCGACAATTGTTGTCTCCGAAGAGTCGTCGCGACATTGCTCCTAATCAATAAAACTAACGAGCGGATTAAGATTATGTTGCTGCAGGAGAAGCAGAGGCAGCAGCAGAGCCAGAGCCATCTCCCGAGCCCGAGAGGAGCCCACTGTGGCGGGCCAAAAGCGGCGCACGCGCATCCCAAAATGGTCTGGCGGCCTAATGAATTGCAACCGCGGCAGCTGAGCGAGCGTGCAACGTGCAACGTGCCGCATACGAAATCAAAATGCAGCCCGCCCTGCCATCTCCCTTCCATCTCTCTCTCCTCTCTCTCTGCTGCTGCTCATCTCATGCCTTGTCTCGTTGTGGCAATGTGACAATGACAGTTGTTGTTCGTCATGTTTGGAGCATGTTGCATGCAACGGAGTCGCCTCTGCAGCAGCAGCAGCGCAGTGGAGTCGCCTCTTTGTGTTGTAATTGCAGACGCCACACGTCGCTGGTGCCGCTGTTTGATTTGGCAAATGCAACGGTTCGACATGGATATATCGGAACCATTGGGGCAAGTACTGCTCCCTCTCTCTTCCTCTACCTGCCTCTCTCTCTCTCTCTCTCTCGCTTGTCTGCCACAATCACTTGTCATGCGACTCACGCGCCAGCGCTGGCATGACAAAACTTTCAGCATTGCGTCGCATTGTCCCCTCTCTACTCTCTTTCTCCCTCTCTCTCTCTCACTCACACTCTGTGCTAAAGGGCCGAAATATTTTCGACACATTGGCCCCAGAGCTGGAGCTGGAGTTCGTGTTAATTAAGTGGCAATTGTTGTGCTTGAGGCGTGAACCGTGAGAATTTAATGGATTAGACAAATATCAGAGGCAGTGCACTGAGAGAAACAGGCGAGGTAGTTGTGAAAAATATGTACCTAAGATCATACAATCAATTTACTACTTAAGCAGCCTCATTTCAGCTTATTTCATTATATTTCAAGCATCTCTACCGTTTTCCGTCTGTATGAATACGCTGATCTTGGCAACTAAAAGAATTAAGCCCATAAAATTTGGTTTGCAGCTAGCTGTATACCTTGAGCAGCGGAAGTGCTTTTCAAATTTTGAATACCACGCCTAGCAGGTCTGTTAATTATAAATTTATATTTTAAAAACGTTTATAAAGCGCTATATGTAAGCTACAGTCTTGTGCCTTGGTTTACTTATAATTATAAGCTTTTTAAACATATTCTACAAATTTCAGTAATTTCTCGCAGTGCACCATCAACTAGTTGCCCATTGCCCCTTTGGCTATCAATCATCTGTGCTGCGTAGCTGCCGCTGTTAACTGTTTTACAACTGGCGACAAGTCCGAACTACCAGGAAGCAATGACCAAGCAGAGACCACCAGGCGAGAGAGCGTGGACGTCGACGTGGATGTGGATGCGGACGTGGACAGCGCCCTCAGAGACTGCAGAGACTAGACTGAGTAACTCCCCCTCCGCTGCGCCTCCCTGGCCAGGCTGCTCATGTAATTAACAGCACGCAAAAAGTGTTGCCAACACATACATGGACATTGGCAGAGGGGGGAAAGGGGGAGGGGGAGGCATGCCACATTGTGGCACTGTGCGACACGCATGTAAACATTACCATTTTTGGCTAAAGACGCGACAGCTGCCAGAGGCTGTACAGAGGCGGCACAGGGGCGGGGGGTAGAGGGAGCTGCCTGCTGGGTGGCCTGTGATCATAATTGAGTTACCATCGGGTTCAAAGTCAAATCGAATCGAATCGAATCGAAGTCGAAGTCGAATCCAAGTCGAGTGCGCTCCACTTTCCATTTAGTTGTTGTTTTTGTTGCCTAATTAGTTTGAGTTGTTTTTTTTATCTTCCCTCCTCCTCCTTCTTCTCTTCATCTGCTGCTCCGCTTTGTGTGCTCTTTCGCAGGTGAAAAAAGGTTTCCCATCATTTGGCTGCCATTATGCAGTCGCGTTCGCGGCCACCGAATTCCAGCAGAGGTGTGCGTAACGAGGGGACAGGCAGGGGCGGAGTGGGAGGGGGCGAGTTATGCGCCTGGGTGCCCACTACAAATTCACAACGGATGCGAAAACTTGTTTTGTTGTTGTTGAGGATGAGGATGGGGATGAGCCTGCTCAGCGATCATCTCATCGAGGCGCTTTTGTGTCCACTACAAGGCAGACCCTGACTCCCTGCCTCCCTCTCCTTCTCCTTTCCAACATCAACGCGGTCCTTTGTTTGGCTGGCCCTTTCAGCGTACCCCTGCTGTCCCCGCCCCTGCCTGCTCTACCCTCTGCTTTATTCTCTTCCCTGCTTGGGTATTTCGCTTTCTTGCTCAACTTTGTTTAACTTTGCTTTATTGTCTGTTGTTGCTTTTGTTGTTGTTGTTGTTTTGCCTGTTGTTATTCCTTTTGTTGTTATTCTTCTTCTTGTTGTTGCATTTTCTTGATTTTTGTGGCCTTGCTAAAAGAAAAACAACAACAAAACAAGCTGGAAAAATTAATGCAACCACATTATGATTTCCTAAAGAATTTTTTGAGATGGAAGGAGATTACTTTAGACAAGATATAGCCTAAGGAAACTCGCATAATTTAAATATTATTAGAAAATTAAAATTTACATAATAATAATAATCACATATCTTTAAAATATGATCATATGTTGAGTATTTATTTGTGAAATTAATTTTCTTTTAATTTTATAAGTTTTTTGTTTATTTTATTAAGGTTTTAAAAGTATTTTCTTCAAGATATTGTCAGCATATGCATATAATTCTCTTTCATAAATGATATGCACCCCTTTTCTGTTTCAGATTATCGCTAATTGAACACGTTTCCATCATCGGCAAAGTGCAAAGTCTTCGCACACGTAATTTGAGTGCACTTCTTTAGCATATTTACCCAATTCATGGGATTCTTCCTCTTTATGGGTGTCATAAAATCAGGTTTATAATGCGAGTACAAGTACCATACAGACTGGCATACTCACTTAGAGCTTGACAGAGCAGATAATGATCTCTGCTGCAGACACGCCCCACAAAAAAAAAAAAAGAAGAGAGAGAGAAAAAAAAACAATAAAAGCAAAGGCACAAGAAACTCAGATAAGACGCACAACTTGACTACAGGAAGTTTTACATATCTCAAACAAAAAGCTCTCTCGGGGACTCCATACGACAACTTCCTTTATGGGGTCTGGGTCTGGGATCTCTCTCTTTGCGGGGTAGAGGGGGAACTCTTCTCTACTTGGGGCACTTGAGACAGTTTTTTGCACTTGTTGGGAGCACAACGAAAAAAAAAAAGACAACAAGGAAACAGGGGAGTGGGTGAGGCGGGAGAGAGAGAGAGAGAGAGGAGAGGCTTGGCATATTCTGCAGATTGTGAGAAAGATAGCAGAGAGGAGACAACAACAACAACAACAACGATCAAACAATGAGAAGGCCGCAGGAATTTGCGCGCAGAGATTAAGCCAGTCGCTGGAGAGGAGCATGGGGCAGGTGGCAGGGGGGGCAGGGAGCGGAGCAGGGGCAGGGGGGCCAACAGGTGCTGCTGGCACAAACTATGCCACAAGGTATTGGGGCAATTAGTGCTCAACTAATTGATTTAAGGCATTTCCTTTCTGGACAAAGCACTGGGGAGGAGCAGCAGGGGGAGGAAAGCGGGGTAAGCCACGCTGCAATTTCCGCATGCAACGCGTCGCCTTGTCTCCCGCTCGCTGCGGCATTTGTGGCATGCGGCATGTCGCTTTTGTCGCACAGCTGCAGCGCTCTCTCTAACTCTCTCTCTCCCTCTCTCGCTCCTCTCTCACTCTATCTCTAACTCTGTCTCTTTCTCGCTGACAATTAAAAGCCGCCGCACTGCACTGATTGCAACAATTTCAGTCTAAATGAACAGAAGGCCAAGACGTTGCCCAACGCGATCTCGTCGCGATCTTCGGCCGATCTTCGGCCGATCCTCTGCCGATCTCTGAGGAGCAACCTCATCCTGCCGCACGTTGCAAGTATTTAGTTTCAATTTGTTGCTTTGTTAGTGCGTGTTTTTTCAGATTTCTCATTCGAGGCGAGTCTCCAGTGGAGTCTTCTAGTCCTGCAGTCTCTGTCTTCTTCTTGCTCTCTTCTCTCCTCCTCTCGACTGATTAATTTTTGCGCTATTTACACGCTCGTTGGGCTCCAGCCCCGTCTCCAGCCCCGTCTCCAATCCCGGCCTGCTTTTCACTGTGTCTGGCTTTAATTTTGCTGAATTAGTCACGCGATTTTTATGTACTTCGTAGGCTGCAGCAGCTGGAGGAGGCAGCAGCAACTGGAGGCAGCAACAGGCTGCAGCAACTGGGAGCAGGTTAACTAGTCCGAGCTGCGCCTCGTATGACAAATGATTTTATTAGCTTAGTTGAGTTAATCAATGTTGATGGTATTTATTAATTATGTTGTGTGTGTCTTGGCCTGGCTAGGGTTGTCTAGGGTTGGGTTGGGTTATTCGATACTCCACCTTGGAGAAGGAGTAGGAGTAGGAACGCACATGTAGTTCTAGTTCAAGTTGCAACAAGGCAGCTAGAAATACTTCCCCTCCTCCTGCCCTCTACCTCTCTCCAGCCTGGGCAAATATTTGTTTCGCAAAGCCAAATTACACGCGCCAACAAAATTGAGTTCAATAATAAGCATGCAGAGAGGAGAGAGGGGGCAGCCCAGTCACGAAACGTCTTCATTCGCTGTAGACCTCCGGATGCGTCTGCCAGTCCAGTTCAGATAGGAGTCATCAACACACACACACACACACACACACACACTGCACTACATAGCCCTGGGCGTTGATTGGCCATGGCCAAAGCCACAGCCAGGTCTAGGGCAGAGTCCTCCATGGCCAGTCACGGCTGGTGGCATATGCTAAACCTGCTGCAAGCTCAGCGCACACCCGCACAGTCTCAGTCTGCCCTCTCCTCCCTGCTCTTCCCTGCTCTCCTCCCGATCTACAGTCTCTTTCTTGCTTTCTTTCAGGCCCATTCCCTGTGTGCAGCGCCAATTTAACACACTGTGGCGCGTGAATTAAGGCCAATTTGGGAATTAAGTAATCTGGAGCCGTTGCTGGCATCCTCAGACCAGGCCAGAGTCTCGAGCTGGGGCAGCACTAATGTTTATTAGTGACACTAGGGAGAGTTGGAGAATTGTTGTAGATATTGAAATTGAGGCAGGAATTTCAGGAAGTACTAAGGGAAAATTGCATGGATTAAATCAATATGGCATATAGAAATCGAAAAGAAGGAATTTTTAGTCTACGGTATAACTATCACATTTTTGTTTGTTTTCATATTTTAACAATATCATAAGCATATTATGCATCCTTTGCATCATTTTCAAGCAGTTTTCGATCGATCATAGTAAACATTTAAAGTTGGTTAAAGCAATTATCTTTAATAATTTCGATTTAGCTTTAATCTGTGCAAATTATAATCGAATTCTAACGATATTGCAGTATTTTAGGCAGCTAAAATAAATCGATAAATATTTCTTTATCGAACTTTATTTAAATTATAATTGACCGCACAAGTTTTCACTTTCATTCCACACTCATGTATCTTAAGCTGTTGCCCAACCTAACCTATATGATTATTGATGTGCACATCGGAGCTTATCGACTGCATTTGTCACTCCCGATTTGGATCGATCGGACGTAGCTGACCGCAGAACCAAAAGCCAACGTCAACGTTAGGACAAAATGCAATGTGAAATTTCTGTGGTCGAACGCGATTTTCGGATTGGGTTACAACAATTTCCCCATAAAAATGTCGAAAAATGTTAAGGCAGAAAGAAAACAGCAACAAAACCATAACAGCTGAACCCTTTACGCCCTTCCCATCCCCCTTTCCCGACATGGACAAAGATTAGATCTGCCATGCGCAAAAATATTATGATGCGGCGACCGCAAACAAACAAAAGCCAAAGTCGAGAGATATCAAAAGGGCAAACACAACAAATGAAAATAAAAAAAAAAAAAAAAAAAAAAAGAATTGCCGAAAAAGCGAGTGAACTCAAAACTGGATGGATGGCTACCACCGAATCTGATCTCGGCTGCTGCTGAATCATAGAAACATAAGCGATTATAAGCGATCGAGTCGAGATAGTCCCATAAACTCCGCATGAATATCATAAAAATGCTGAAAACTTGAAGCCGAAACCCGCCGAGGATCGCAGATCACAGAGATGGGAGATGGGAGAGGGTTCTGCTGCTGCTTGAAACATTTTTTTTGTGCTAATTTGTGCAGGGCGACTGCCAGTAGGCATTAATGTCGCTCAACTGTCGTTTGTGCAGGGCAGAGAGAGAGAGGGAGAGAAAGAGAGGGAGAGAGATCTCGGGTCTAGGGCGATCCACCGTTCGATTCGGTGTGTGTCGGCTTAGGACTCGAACTACATGCGAAATCGGTTGACAAAGCGTTTTCGCAACTGGAACTTGGCATGAGAAGTGGAGAGTGTAGAATCGCTGAGAACTGGAACTCAGTCGGGGTTGAGATCTCTCTCTCTCTCTCTCTGTCTCTACCGATCCTCAGGCAGATGACTTCATTCGCATTTTGTTCGCAGTGCCAATTTATCGATCAACACGCTTAAGCGCATTTCGACGATGACGCTGACAACGTTGAGGGCTTTAATTTGCCCCTCTCCCTCTCTCCCCCTCTCTTTCTGGAGCGGGGTAAGCTTGATAAGCTTTATTGATGCGATTAGCGAAATGAGCTTTGCCAGCCGTCGCGTCGCGTCTCATCGTGTCCTGCTCCTGCTCCTGGCCGGGCACAACTGACATTTCTCATTAACAGTTCGCTTCTCTCATCGGTTATCGACTTGCTGCATTTTGTCAATCGACATCGAAATGAAGTCATCTATGGAATTACCTTGACAAGGGCCAAGGGGATAAGGCAGCCCAAAAAAAAGAAGAGTTTGATGTGACACTGAAGAAGCTAAGGCAGTAGGACGCTGCCAGTGGAAACTGAGTAGGGAATAATTTGGATTATATTATTATAAGGAAATAACTCTAAAATAAATTAATAGTTTGTAATTTAAATAATGTAAATATTAAAAATTTTATTAATTTGATAATAAATAATTATTTTAAGCTGCAGAATTACTTACTATAACTCTTTTCTCATCTACCCATTCTTTTTTCTCTATAAATATTATTTAATATTATTTAATATCCTATCTTCATTCTCTTTTCTGTCTATTCTTTCTTTCTTTACATTTGTTATAATATTTCTTCTGTCTCTGTTTTAATTTTTTAGCTACCTTCTTAATTTTCTGCGAAGTTTCCAACTCATAACTCCCTTTCTCCTACTCCCTTCCACATTTTCTCTCCCTTTCTCTCTCTCTGACTCTGCACATGCGTCACACCATTCCAATGACGTCATTAAGTTTCCTCATTCCCACTGATTCACCACGAATTGATTTCAAAAATTCCCCCCAAAAAAATGAGAAGACAAAGCATTCCACGTGCCGCTGGCCTTGAGTATTGCCACATACCTCTCTCTCTCTCCTCTCTCTCTCTGTCTCTCTCTGTCTGCTGACTAATACTTCCTTCCGCTGCCGCTGGCACTGCCGCCTCTGCCGCAGCTGTAACTAATTGCTGAGGCGAGCGAACTGGAGCAAACTGACCCTAACTGAAAGAGAACCCAAAAAAAAAAAAAAAAAGCCAAAAGAAGCCGAAAACAAAAGCCAAAAACGAAGCGTAGCTATCAAAAGCGCCGCTAACACATGTACAACTCAAATGGCAACATGCCACACGCACCACCAGGCGCAGGCAGCAGCAGCAGCGGGAGGAGGAGGAACAGCAGCAGCAGCTGCGTCTTTAAGCTCAAGTCCAATTCAAGATCAGGTCGAGACGAGATCAGCCTCGGCTTGCCCCGCCCCGCACCGCCTCGTCCCCAGCCGCGCGTGGACCGCAAAAGCCGCAACAGAAGCTCGAAAATTTTGGGTAATAGTTTGTTGTTCCTCTTCCCATTCCCATTCCCCATAACCATTCCCCATTCCCATCCCAATCCCGTTGACGTTTAGTCATAAAATATTCCATTTTATTTGAAAATAAATGCTCCAACTGCGGCTCCATTCGCGGCTCCAACTGCGGCTCATCTTGCCGCCGATTTTCACACAACCTTCTTCGCTGGAGTTTCCGGCTATGGCGGCACGGCGTGTGGTCCTCCTCCTCCTCTCCTCCTCCTCCCAAGAAACTCAATTAAGTCGCCCCGTTAGACACGCGGCGTGTCAAAACAAACGTTTTGCCAAAAAAAACGAGAAAAAACGCTACCACGATCAAATCTGAATCTCTCGAAATGGGGCAGGGCTAGAGAGGTAGAGGTAGTCCAGGGAGGAGGCAGGGGGTCGGCTGTGGCATGCGGCATGCGGCACAAGTCCGATTTCGTTTTCGATTTCAGTCTGCTGTGGGGCCTTTGATGTCATAATTCATGTATATTAACTCATAAATAAGCGAATGCAACTCGATGAATGCGCTGCGAGTGTATTTGCCTGCCCGCCTGACTTTGCTCTAGTGCAGCTCCCTCCCTTGCCTGCTCCCTCTCTCTCTCTCTAGTTCTCTCACTCTGTCTCTCACTCTTGGAGTGTGTTTATGCGGGGCATACTTCATGACAATTAACATCAGATACATATATTCCCTTATTTAATTCAAGAATTCAGTTTAATGAATGAAAAGCTGTGACGCAGCCAACTTAACTCACTTCAAGTAGGTGGCAACGTCGCGACATACTCAATATCTTCTTGTTGCAACTGCAGAAGCAAATTTAGATCTTAGAAATAAGTTTAACTATAAAATAAAAGTATTATATAATATTTTCGATTTTAGTATAAATCTAATAGTAATAATAAATATCTGACTATATAAATTTGCATATTATTGAGCGTGTATGGCAACTCTGATTATATGAAATCACGAATTAGTTTCTTAAATTTTAATTTCACATATATAATCATTAATTTCATCCATAGCACATGACATAAATATTTCTTTCCATTTCCATTTAAAGTTTTCAAGTATTCACGTATTACCACGCATAAACGTAGTTGCATCTGACTCTCTACCGGGTCCATTGCTGCTGGCAATGGGTATTTAGTGCACTTAATCTACGCCAAAATACCAACTAAGCGAGATAAATAGCTGCGAAATAAGAATCCATAAAGGCAGAGCGAGAGAGAGAGCGCGAAGAGGGGCAGGGAGTGCGACAGATCCGGAATCGGAATCGTAGACTGGCGCTCCATGCGCTCCCTCCAAGCTGCAAGCTCGACCTGGCATGGGGCTATAAAATCGGCACGACTTTTCAATAAATGTTGACAACGGCGGCAAACGCAGCGCACAAGTTTTATGATATCCTGAAGGAAGTGAAATATGATATTATGAATCGCCTGGACCAGCTGGCGACAGATTTGCAGAGTGTAGAAGGTGAGAGAGTGGGGCGGGGGCGGGGGTGTGGGTTGGGTAAACAGCACACTGAGAGAGCGCCTGCGGTTGCGGCCTGGTCTCGGCTTCATCTTCTGACCAGCAGGCTCCTCCTCCGCCTCCGCCTCCTCCCTATGCCAGCCTAGTCAGCACTTGTGGCTTGTGACTTTGCGGTTGCTTAACCTGAAACCTGTTGCTCGCGTTGTTGTTGCTCGCGTTGTTGTTGCTCTCGTTGTGTTGCTGTTGTTGTGTTGTTGCTGTTGTGTATGTCGCCAATGTTGTATTATGAGTTTGCGGTTTGTCATGTTAAAGTTAAATGCATGCAGCACATGCCCTGCATTCAGCGACTGAGTGCCATTGACAGGCAGCAGCAACAACAGCAACAACAGCAACAGCAACAACAGCAGCAACAGCAACAACAGCAACAACAGCAACAACAGCAACAGCAACTGCAGCGGAAAGCCTCTTTAAAAGGGGCAGTTGCAACTGCCGCAAACAGCCCGAGGTCGGTTTTTAGTCAGTCTGGTGTTAAATCAGGTCATTTAATTACTATAAAACAATTACGCAGCAAACAACAACAGCAACAGCAGCAGCAACAACATCAGCAACAGCAACAACAGCAGCAACAATATAAGCTGAAAAAAACTAAAACTAAATCGAGGTTGTTTCAGACATGGCTTAAAAGAGCTTTAAGTGGCGCCATCATGCTCTTTATTATCTATAATCTAAAAATAATATAAAGATCAACAAGTAATTCCAGTAATTATAATTAATTTGAGCATTTGTTTTATCAAAATCGAATTAAAAACACATTTACTCTCAAATTATGCCTCATATAAATATTTAAAAAAATTTTCCAAGCAAGTATCCATAGTTTAATAAGCTTATAAGATTAAAAACCCAAAAATAAGTCGTCAAAAATTAAAAGATTTAATTTGATTTAAAATAAACAAATAATAATAATAAATAATAAAAAAAAAAATAATCAAAAATAAATAATTCTCAAAATTTGCTTTTTTTCCCAAAAATATTATGACAGTTGGTCGAGATATGTCTCAAACTTCCGGCTGCTAAATTTAGCCAAGACAATTGACAGGTTTTCAGTCTTTTGCCTACCAACATCAATTGACAGATGAATAAAAATAGTAGGAAGAAGGGGAGGGGGATAAACTTGTTAATTTATTAGCAAGTGGCAGTGGTAATAAATAATTTAAACAGTTAACAACTCGGGTTAATTACTTAGGGATGACCCATTTCGATGCACACGTGACACATCACATGGAAATGCATTGATTAGTGTGGCAATAAACACGGTTAGGGGCACCGCCAGCTGAATAATGAATAATGAATACTGAAGAAGAAAGAGAGAAGAAGAGAAGACAACTCCATTCATTTCCCATCACAGAATGATCAATTAGCATTATTATAAAAAATCGACAAAAATCACATGAATGAACTTGAATAGCTTTCGCCTTGGGATCAGAAAGAAGACTTCTTTTTTTCCTCTGCTCTCCTCTCTCTCTCTCTCTCTCTCTCTTTCTAAAGATGCTTGAAATGGTCGTCAGCTCGCTAATCACGCGGCGTATGCGCAATATTTATAATTTTACCTCTACATATGGCGCCCGCGCATACGCAATATCAGCTAACACACACACACATACGCACACACACATAGTCGGTGCATAAATTTGTTAACAATTGCCAAGCAGCAAAGTTGCTATAAATTTGTAAGTTTTGCTTTTGAAATAGCCAAATCGAATCGAATCGAATCGCAACCTCAGCCTCGACTCGGATCGTAAATTGTGCATTTAATGAACTTCAGGCGGCATAAATATTAAAATAAATTCTCGTGCCGCCCGAGTGTTAAAACGGGCAACTAAACACAGCCAACTAAATGCAGCATAAACAAATCGTTAACAATAATTATAATTGGCCATTTGGGCATCATAATTTGTGGCGTCGAAATTGCTGCGTTATGGGGCAGGAAAAGCGCCAGGAAAAGTGTGCTCGGATAATCGGGAAAAATCGAAATTATGAGCTGACACAAAATAAACAGAGGCATTAGGCATGAGGCACCCTATAAGAGGTGGGAGGTGTGGCAGGGGAGGGAGAGACAAAGAGAAAACACTCAAGAAAAATCAACTGAAACTCTCTTATTTCCTATGAGTTGCTGCAATCGAAAGTGTACGAATTTATCGATAAAACTAAATCGATTGTGGGTTGAAAAAACAGAAAAAAAAGAGAGGGAACACTTCTCTTTCTTTCTTTCTCACGATTCTGATCGATATTATATGTTTTTGCAGTGCGATTTTGATTTGAAATTTTGAGAGCATGAAAATAAATCCTTCTATATATAATATATGTTTCTATTATGTAAAAATAATTTTGTTTTATAGCTTGAAATTTATAAAATATATAAGGAAATTTGCGCATGCTTTAAAAATACGATTAATAATTATATAGAGTAGTATACAAAGCAGATAATCTCCTGCAATTAGCTAAATAAATTTCTCAGTTTATATTTGAAGACTTTAAACAGAAGTCTCAGGAACTAAACACCTGTAGCAGATACCGCATACCAACTTTACCCAAATCCCAAACAGAATTCCAGCTGCTGCCTGCTTATGGCATGCAACTAATTTATAGTCAGCTTTATGGCACAACTCGCATAAGTAAACGACCAAATGAAGGTCTTAACTTTTCCACAAATGCCCGTGACATATTTAAAGTTAACGCCAGGACAGACGGGGTCCGATTTTTATTAATTTTATGCCGCATACCCTCGCTGTGTGTCGCATCGCAGCGCGTCGTGGTGTGTGGTGGGTGCAAAAAAGTAATTTGTTTTAATTTGTTTAATCGCTTAATCCCGCCAAAGGAGAGGAGAGAGAAAGAGAGAGAGCGAGAGAGAGAGGGAGAGGGGAGTAGAGTTGGCAAACCTGTTCAGCAAATTAAATGGAGAAGCCCGTCGGATCGATGCGAAGTGGCGACCGTGGTATCTCAGGTGGTCCTGGCGGTCTTTTGTTTTTGATCGACTAGCACGCTCTCGCTCGCTCTCTCTCCCTCTCTCTCTCTCTCTCTCTGGCACTCTGCTGCGGCTTAATTAAACTTTGGCACTTTTCGTCAGGCTTTTGTTTTCCTTTTCTTTTTGGAGTTGGTTTTTATTTATTGTGCCCAGTAAAATTATGTTGAAATTCATAGAGTGGAGGTCTGATCCCTCTCCTTCTCTCTCAGCATATCTACCTCGCTCTCTCTCTCTCTCTCTCTTTCTCTCTTTAACTAACTGCGAGTGAGCAGCTCACGCAGCTGACAAAATGAGCATAAATCTCTTTTAGCACGCCGCCGTTGACTGTCGGTTTCAACACGCCTGTCAACACACGCACAACACCAACTACACACACACACACACACACACACACAGATACTCCACACAGACTTGAGTAGCACCCGAAACCGCCTCTGACAGGGGGCTGCCTAGTAAATCAAGAGAATCGCTCGTAAAAAGTCGCGCAGTTGTTTTGTTTGCTGCTGTTCTTGTTGTCGTTGTTGTTGTTGTTGCTGTATTTTAATTTTAATTATTTAAACAACAATGGGTGCTAAAGCAGATAAATAAATAATCATAGAGCAGCAAACCAAAATAATATATAAACTAAGTTTTTTTTTTATTCTGCTTTAAAGAATCATCATTTCCTGCGCACTTTCTAAAGAGTCTGCTCCCCTCTCTCTGTCCGTCTCCCTTCCAAGAGGGGCATCTGTGGCACATTAAAAAACACCAAAAACATTTTAACAACTAAAAATCTAATTAATTTAATAAGATTTTATGACTGCCGGGCTAAGACAATTAAAACAATTCAATTATGAAGCGAGAGAGAGAGAACGAGTAAGATTGCGTAAATAATTAAAATGAGGCAAAAAAATTAACAAGAATTACAAATAGGGGAAGGGGATAGGTCGAGAGGGAAAGGCAATAGAAAGAGACCCCAATTTGTTGCACTGCATTTTATGCGAGTTTAATTGCAATGCTGAGAAAGTGAGTTGCTCTCAAGAAGATCAGAGAGGCGATTACAAGAAATGTTGCATATTTCTGGGCTGGCAGAGAGGGTATAATAAATACACTGCTAGAAGAGATATATAATATCCATATACATATATTCCAAAATGAAGAAAAATATAAGAGAAGAGTTATTATAAAGCTTTATGCAATCCGCAGCGATCTTTAAGGAATAATCCATTAATTGTTCAGTTTCGCAGAAAATATGATTAATCTCTGAACAAGCTTTTCAGTGAAAGTCTTATGTTTATCAAGAAAAAGCAAACCATTAGTTTGCAAAAGAGTTTCAGCGAATTTTCAATCAAAGTTGGTTCTTCAGAATCTTAAATTTTAGTTCTTTGATTTTCTGCTGATTTTTCCCTATACCTGGAAACATATGTATATAAGGAATAAATACATATCACTGCTTGATTTACAAATTCTTATGAACAATTTCTCATGAAAGGAAACTTCCGACGGGGCGCAAAAATACTGTGTATTTTTGCAATGATTCTTGTACCATCTAGTATATATGTATATAACACTATATCATATAAAAATTCTGCTACTTTGGCAAGAATTATCTTTAAACTTTTCTGCAAACGATCGCGGAATTGCAAACCTAACTTCACCTACTTTTCTCTTCCATTCCCTCTCTCTCTTTCTCCTTCTTCCTTATCTGCCAGCCCACTCCCATTAGTAACTGTTAATGCGCCGGCCAAGAAGTAGGGCAACACTGTCCACTTCCCCCTTTCCCCTCTTTCTCTATCTTCGATGCCATTTTCCAATTACGTTAATTGATCATAACATGACGTTTTTGTTTGTTGTTCTTCGGCGTCGAGAGCTGAGCTGTGCGGCACATACAATATACGCAATTGTTTCCCCGAAACCAACACACACACACACACAACTTAACAGATATCCAGATAGATATATGTATATATATATATAGAGCTGAGGAGGCAAAGAGATCGCGCCGTCATGCAACTATGCGGATCGCTTGTGGCTTATTTTAGCTGACTTTAAGTTTATGAAGAATTACGACGAGGCAGAGGCGCAGGCAGAGGCGTAGGCAGAGGGGGAGGCAGAGGCTGAGGCAGAGGCAGAGGCACTTAAACGAATTGGTGCTGCCTGCGTATGCTGCGCGTTTGTCTGGTCCATAAAAATTTTATGACCCATTGATAGTGCGAACAAATCTACGAAGCAATCTTCCCTCTCTGTTTCTCTCTATCGCTCTCTCTTTCTCTCTCCCTCTCGCCCACCTGGCTGGCTGACTGTGTTGGGCAGGTGAAGCAAGTTTGACAGTTGATTTTGAATTTGATTGAAGCCAAGTGCAATTGTTAATCCGATCGAGTAGTACCAACATTGTTTATGGCATTTCGCAAGCAGAGGCAGCAGCAGCAGCAGGGGTAAGGGGTGAAGGGGCAGCTTGGCTGGCATCCATTAATCATGAGCGATGCCTTTCGGATTTTTATTGTTTTTTAAGCAACGTAGCTTTTCCCCGCTTTTCCCCACTTTTCCCTCTGCTTGTGTCTATTTTCATTTAATAGACATATTTGCCTGCCTCGGAAAGTTTTGCGCTTTGTTTATTTGTTGAATCAGCGCCGTCAAACCCGCAACACACACACACTCGCACACACACACACACACACACACGCATACAGATCAGTGATCCGCATGTCAGTGTTGGAAATGTGTTAACAGCGTCGAGATAAGTCGGAGAACAGACAAACATTTTGACAACTTGTGAACCGTGTGTACCGTGGAGTATCCCCTTCAAAAAAAAAAATGCCACTACGCACAGTGGTACCAGAACACACAGTGTCTGCTCAATAAACCATAAATACCACACACACTATATAAAAAAGAAAAAAAATACTAAAAACCAAAAAGAGAAACCAAACAAAATAAGCAACAATAACAATCACAAAATGATGCTGAAATCTTTTTACCCACTCACCGAATTCAACGAAAAATAACTTTGAAATGTTCTGTAAACAAACAGAAAACTGCCCAAGCAACGATTAGCCCATATATATATGTATATCTATGCTATATACTTTATACTCATATATGATGGCAGTACGTAACACTGGAGAGCCGGAAAGCTGAAGCGGCGCTATAAAGCTAATCGAGATTATGCAGGCCCTTGAGAGTGCTGAGTAGATTGAACAAAAAGAGTTGGGAGAAGAAAGTCAAGAGTAAGGATAGTATAAAACTGATCTGAAGGATTTTTATAGGGCAGAAAAAGATTTAAAGAAAGAAAAGATTAAGGAATTATTATTAGTTTATAAAAAGAAAATCTATTTAAATCTTTAAAAAGTAAAAATGTTTAGTATATATTTAGAATTACTACTTAAGATTAATTTGATTGCTTGAGAAACTGCATAAATTTTATTATAAACAAATATCTATAATAATGCTAGTCACGCTTTTATGATTCATTATTATTTTTCAGCCATATTTAGTTTTGTATATTATCTTAAACTGGTTTTCCTTATTTATTAGAGTTATCTCTGTTATCTACCATGATATTTATAAATTTTACTGGGCTATACTTCAGCTTAGCTTAGTCTTTCATTGTGATTTTCCCTCTAGAGCAACCGAACTTCGTTGTAATCTTCTCTATTCTTTCCAGCCTTGTCACATGTTTAGATGCATTAGCTCAGAGGGCAGACAAGTGAGAGATGATCCAGTAGGGGGAGGGCACTATGGCAGGGGGGGAGGGAGTTTGTTTTGTTGTCGAGGCGCCGTGCCGTGCGTTCGTCAGGCAGCACGAGATTAACACGCCATGCTCTAAATTCAGCTGCCTGTTTGACTGACTAAGCTTTTGGTAGCAACTGTTGCTGCTGCTGGCGTCGACGCCGCCGCTGCTGCTGCTGCCACCAGACGCAGCAACTCGCAATGAAATCTGTTTTTATTGTATTTGAGCATGATTAGCCGAGCAGATACGCAGACGAGGCGAACGTGAACGTCTACGCCGTCGCTGTCGTCGTATACTTCATATGGAGCTGGAGTAATCTTCCAGCCCAGGCAGAGGGCAGGCAGCTCCAGCTCGTCTCGAGTGGCAGCGTTTTACGAGCCTCTGTGACTTCGGGAACCTTTGGAACCTTTGCTTACCTGCCTCGTTGTTGGGCTAGGCCGGCGACATTGTCGGACATGGCCAGACAAAGTCGCTAACCTTTTTTTGGGGTTTTATCGAAACACACATAAAAAACAGAAGAAGAAGAAGCAGAAGAGGAAGAAACACAACATAACAAAACAAAACAAAACAGAACCGAACACAAGGCAGATGACAAGTTTGTCGCGTGTAAACAATTTCGCGGCTGCCCAAAAAGGCGGCGCGGGTGGTGAAAGAGCGAGAAAGAGAGAGAAAGAGAGAGAGAGAGAGAGAGCATGCTATAGCCAAGTTCGGCAAGCGTGGAGATATCAACGTAGAGACATAACATATATCAAGAGAAATATTGCCGTTTGGTAAGTCGCTGTTGGAGGAGTTGACACTGACCGCAAGCAGTATGTGCATACAGCAAAATGTTGAGGTAGGTGTGAGCTGAGAAAATATATAAAGAATTAGAGTATTATTAGAATAAAATAATAATAGTGAGAGAAAAGTAAATAAAGATTATTATAATAATATTTTAAAAATATAAAGAAAATCTTTAAGATTTAAAAAAACAACCAAAGTTTGGCATATGAAACAACAAGAATTGCTTTTTGATAGATTGCAAATTTTGAAAAAAAAACTTAAGATTATATTTATTTATTAATTTACTTACTCAAATTAAATTCTTATGATAAAATTATATTATCAAATAAATATAATAAACTTTAAAATAAACAAACAAAGTTTTTCATATGAAATAACAAGGATTTCTTTTTGTTAGATTGAAAATTTTGAAAAAATCTTAAGATTATATTTGTTTATTAATTTACTAATATATTATTATTAAATACTTATATAGAGTTAGGATATAGTTATATATATTCATTTTTTAATAGAATTAAAGACACTCGATCTCAATTTCAGGCACTTATCTTCGCCCCATTGCACATACACTTTTGGCAGCCACTGTGTGCTCAGTGGGCAGAACACACAGCGTCGAGCGCGCGCGCAGTACGTTCACATATCTAGCAGATACATTAGAAAATATCTCAAAAAATCAACAAAATAACAGCGACGTCGGCGCTGGCGTTGACAGCGACGTCGCCGACGACTGCGAGCAGCGCATGAGTGAAATAAATTTTCACGCTTCTAAGCAGAGCGGCAAGAAGAGGAGAAGCAGCGGCAGCAGCAGAACCAGAGCAGCGGCAGCTAAAAGAGACTTTTTGACTGCGACAGCAACAAGAAGAAGAAGAAGGAGGAGGAGAAGAAGAGGAAGCACACGCTACGCGTCCATTCATAGCCCCATGCGCCCGCCATAGCCGGCAACGTCGCTGCCTGCTCCCGATGCCAAACGCAGACGCAGATCAGTCAAGAGTCAACGCAGCGCAGCGTCGCAGTCGCAGTCGCAGTCGATAGTGGCAGTGACTGTGGCAGCGGCAGCGGCAGCAGCAATCGCAATCGCACAGCAGTCCGGACGTAGACGGCAGGCAGATCGAGACGTAGTAGAACCGGCGGGCAGGGCATCTCTCTCTCTCTCTCTGTCTCTCCCTCTCTCTCTCTTTCGCTCCCCCAAACTGTAGCGAGAGCGTGTTGCATGTAGTAGAAAGAATATTGCAAAGTTTTTCGCGTGTTTTTTTCGGTTTTCACAATTTTCAAATCCCGCAGAGCGTCGCGAGCTGTGGCCGGCTACGGTACGGAGAACGGTGAATCAAAACAACGAAAAGTTAAAAAAGAAATTCGAAATAAAAAACAGACAACAGAAACGAGACGAGAAGAGAAGAGAAGAGAAGAACGTGTCGATCGTTTTGTGTGTCTTAGCCGCGAGTTTCGCTTCGCTTCGCTTGGGATCGCTTCGGATCGGTTCGGATCTGTACTGTGTGTGTGTGTGCATTTTTTGCGGGTTCCCAGGGCTCCCGAGGAGCATGGGAAAAACAGGCTAAGGATACAAGAAGAACTCAAGAACTGGAAGCTGCAGCAGAAGAAGAAGCAGCCCCAAACAACGACTGCGCTTTGATTAAAGCGCGCGCGTTTAATTTCATTTTTTACGCTACTCTGAAGTCGCAGCCAGCAGCAGCAGCAGCAGCAGCGATCCCTGCCTGCCTGCCTGCTCCCCTGGATTTTATTTTGGATGCGACTCCACCCTTGAGCCAACTATTTTTCAACATTTTGCTCTTTGATTCGTTGTTCACCTTTTTGGCCGATTTCGGGCTTCGTCTTCGCCTGCAGTCGACGCAGTCGCTGATCGCGAACGCCGACGCTGACGTTGACTCCTGCGATCGCTGGCTCCTTGGGCGCTGCTCAGTACGCCGCCAGCTTTCTCCGTGTGCGCAGGCAGCAGCAGCAGCAGCAGCTCAAGAACCCAGAAGAAACAAAGTAAAATATATGTATATAAAGCATAAAAGTGAAAGAAAACGTAAAAACGATCGATCTGTGTTGCGATCTTTACGATCAACGTGTGCGCGTGTCTGCCCCCCTCTATCTGTCTCTCTCAATCTCTCTCTCTCTCTCTCGCTCGCGATGTGCTTCTTCTTCTTCTTGGCGTGCACCAATCTCAGCTGCAACTTCAGTTTGACTGATCTTAACTGATCTTGGCAAAAAAAAAACACACAACGCGCATCAGAAACTTTAAACATTTTTTTTTGAATATTTAAAAAAGCTATAAAAAGTATTCAATAATACTACAACAACAACTACAGGGTATAGAACAACAATACAATACGATAGACTGGGCCACATTTGTTTGTTGCCGCATTTGCGGCTTCGGAGCGATATGCGGTTATTCATGGTAATTGCAATTCTAATATTCGCAATGCCAATGACGGGATTCGGTTGGTGAGTTTTCCCTCAGTTATTATAATTATATTATGCTAAATATCACTAAGTCAAGATCACTAGAGATCGGTTTTGGAACTGTATATAAAGTTTATCATTATGGTTGATTTTTTAAAAACTTTTTGTATAGTTTTATTTAAAGAACACATACTGATATAGATCACCAAGCGATCGCGGAAAATCCAATAATATTTCTTGAATTATATGTAAACAAACAAATCAAAATAGTGTTTTAAATTATTTATCCCACTTTCCTAACAATTTTCTTATTCAAAGTGATCACGATTTAACAAATTAACTTTAAGTATGTTAGATCACTTACAATCGCCAGTCCAAAATAGACACATATACAGCACAACTCATATAGCAAATTTATGATTTACCCAAATATTTTAATGTTTGAGCGCCGTTCTAATTTCATCAATTTATTTATTAATACTTTATTACAATTTGTAGATCATTGGCGATCAGTTTTAGCAAAAGATTCAGTGGGAACTGGAAGTATTCACATTTTTAATGATTTTTTATGAGCTTTGCATATAAGAATATTATAAATAGACTTGAAATATAGACGCCAGCGTGTACTAACTAATGAAGATCAATTTAATGCGCGTATCAAGAGGATGATCATCTCTGATTGGCTATAAAGAGTAATTTAATTTGATAAAAGTAATATATATTATTAAATGATGTTCATTATATGATGTCTACACAATCTATTTTAATAACGATCAGAAAGTAATTCGCTTTTCAACTTTATGCTTAACTGAGTCTTGAAGATCACTTCAGATCGGCAGATTCCTTTAAATCAAATGAGTCTCTTGGCCTCTATCAAATTTCGAAAGCAATTCGATATTTATTACACCACTTCGCCGGGGAAACAATAGGGGCGTAATTTCAGTATCGACTGATTGAAGCTACACACTTTCCCAGTGATCGCTCGGGCTTTTGAGATCAGCCTTATTTATATAGATTGGCAAGCGCGACAAACTCGTTCGGGCGAAATTTATGTTTCGCTGCGTTGCGTCGTCGATTTCAATGCCAAAAAACCCATTACAAATACGATCTACGATCGGCGAGATCTGTGTGAGGGGTGTGTGGGGTGCGGGCACTACCCCACACCCAATGCAATATGTCAGATCCCATCAATATATGAGCTCGCTAGATTGGCGTAACAGTTTCCGGTTTGAAAATCGCAATGGAAAACTGCAACGTCGCGATCGATGCTGAGGTGAGTCAAAGCCAAAGTCAAATCGAGTCAAATGGGGAAAAAAACGAAAATTTCGGGGCAGAACCAATCGAGCGGATGATGTCGCCTATGTCGAGGGACCTTCAAAATGTGACGTTTGATTTAGATTTAATTACATGGCAAAATGTGGATAAAAATAAAGAAAAGACGAAAAGTGCAGCCAAAATAAATAAAAAGAAAAGCGGAGAGGTATCTCCCCCCCATAACCCCTCTACAGAGCACTACCCTATCCCATTTGAATTTATGCGCGAAATTACAGGCCAAGATAAATAAAATAAATAAGCAACATCAGAGACATCAAACATAGAGGGAAAAGTGTCGCTAAAAAGCACTAGGGAAAGGGGGAGAGAGGGGAGGACAGGCACACTCTACACTGGCTGCCAAAAGTACACGCACACACGCACAGTGGCCGCATCAATGAATCTGCAACTGCAACTGCGAAAGGTAGAAAAATTGTCGCTGTCAGCGCCAACGAAATTTGTAATGTCTCGACTTTTGGCTAACGTATTTGTCAAGCCAAGGAGGCAGTGGCAGGGGGGGGGGGTAGGGAGGGGGAGGGGAAAAGGTAGGGAGGAGGCACTGGGAGTGGGCGTCGCGTGGCGTAGACTGCATGACGGGCAGCGCGTCGTATTTCTCAAAAATACGTTTATATTCGAGATGCTGCTGCTGCTGCTGTGCAACTGGGCGTGGCAAAGGAGGCCACCTGCAACATTAAAAAGCTGTTGCTAATCAAAGAGCAGAGGCGTGGAGAACAGTGGAAAGGGGGGGGTGCCTAACGGGCCATCCCGTTTGTCTTTTCCATTGAGTTCAATTGAAAACTTTCGCAATAAATTAATTAAATAATTTGAGCTCAAGTTCAGTTTGCCGTTTGATGTTGCCCCAAGAGGAGATCATGATGATCGTGTTGTTAATTACGATATTGTTGTTGTTGTAGTTGCTGCTGCTGCTGCTGCTGACAGGCCACAAAAAAGTCTATTGCGAATTTGCGCCATTTTTACGCTTCATCTGCGCTGCTCAAGGGCGTCGGCAAAATGCATACGCCGATGACAACAAGCAGGCCGTGACGAAGGGGGAGTGAGGGGGGAGGAAGCTGGGTGAGAGGGGAGGGTAGAGAGGGGGGGGGGTGTCGATAGCAATGAAGGAGAAGGAAGGTGCCTTCCACACTAATATGCTATAAAATTAAAGCAGAGAGATAATAAACAGTCAATATATTACAAAAATATTATCGATTATTTATCGATAAATATCTAAAATTAAGAAAAAGACAGAAATTTATAGAAACAACAACTATTGAAGTGCTAACAAGTTAAAAACTATCGATTAATCGATAACAACACTACTTTTTAGCAACAGTAATCTTTTATCTATAATAGTATACTTTTATTTACATTTATCTACAATAGTTTTTTAATAGATTTATACGTACGAGTGCCAGAAATATTCAAATACACAGAATTGAGATCGATATAAAAATGTGCATATATCGATAACATATAATATGCAACTTAAACAACCCTTTTGCATTTTGTTTACTACTTTTTCCGATTTTCTGCAGTTTGTAGACTCTTCTCTATCTCTATTATATCTCTATCCCTTTCGTTTTGCATCTCTAAGTTTATAGAGCGACGATCTGGTCAGCTCATAATTTGTATACGTTATTTTCCAGCCAAATGCACTAAATCAAACGATCATTGTGCACGCTGGCGATGCCGATTCCGTGCCGATCCCGATCGCGATGATGATCGCTTCGAAAAGCCCTCGGATGTGCCGTTAAATGAATGGAAATTCCACTTGGACTGCCCGATTGCAATTACAGAGAGCTTACAGCGTATTACAGCAAGTGATGTGTCTGGAATTTAATTAAAAAAAACAGCAGCAGCGGGTTGAAATCTTGAATTTATGATCTATTCTCTATGAGATTTCCCCCCCAATCCATGCCTCGATCGAAATGAGCTCATTTCCGTCGCATGACATTTGCACTCAGTTTCCTGCTTTTCATTCACTTTTCATTCATTCATTCCCATGCATTCATTCATTCGGGCACAATTTTGGCACTCACAGCAGGCGAAATGGTAATTAAAAACCCGCCGGGGCCTTAATGGGTTAAACAGCAAACCACACACACACACAGAGAGACACTGAGAGAGACGTGCCACTTAGTCTCAAGCTGTGTGCTGTGTTGCATTTGGGCTGCCTGCCTGCAGTATGGTCACCCTGGGAGGCAAAAGCAACAACATTGCGCATACGCCGCGTGGTGCTGCCGCCAGTGAATGTGTCAGTGGAGCAAAGCAATCGAGAAATTGGCACACTCTCGTCTAGATCCTCAGCATCATCATCATCATCATCATCGTACTACACCCCCAATGTGATTAGTTTTAGCACAGGCAGACAGGGAGAGGGAGATAGCCAAGTTGGCTAACAAGCGTACAAACTCGGCCAATTGCCAAAATTGCATATGACTTGATTATGAGAGCTGCCTGCCCCTGCCTGCTCCTCCTCCTTCGTCACCTGCCACGGGAGAGCGTGTCCGGGAACCATCGGTTAGTTACAACACTTGGCACGGGCTGTCGCTGTCACCTTTTTTGTTGCTCCGCTTGGCGGGTTCTGTTTTAATTAAGAACCCCATGGGATTTGTTTATTCTGTTAATTTGTCTCTGCACCTCATCGTCACGTTGACAGTTTCGTGTCTCGGGCAACACTCCTGCCCCTGCCCATGCCCCTACCTCTTCCCCCACCCTTTCCCCACTTGCTGCATCATAATTAAAACGCATGACCAGAGACAAAGGCAAAAAGACGTTGACGAGAACAACGACATGGGTCAAGTTGAAGGACTGACGCGGGCCCAGACCCCTAGGCTGCCTCAAGGTAACCTGGGAAATCCACTTGTCATGCCTGAGATTCTTGAGAGTCTGTCCAGTTATGAGATAATCTATGGCAATTCAGGGAAGTGTATGAAGTATCTAATTGATTTGCTATAAACTTTATAAACATGATTATAATATACAATAAAAACAGCTGCAGATGAGTTTTAGCCATATAAAAGAAAAAAAATTACAGAATATGTTATTTTGAAAAAAATAATTTTTATTAAAAATAAACCAAAATCTCAAAAATTATTATTTATTTTTAATTTATTAAATTGCAAAAACTATTAAGCCATTCTACTCTAGAACTAAATCCATGAATAAAATGCTTTACCCGAAGAAAATCGCTTGATTTTTAAGAAAGTTATGAAATGATGAAAGTGAGGATACGGGTCCTGTCGAGGGTCTTACATGTCACATTTTTGGTCGACTTTGACATGATTTTTGGCCAAAAATTAAGTACCCTCTAAAACAATTTTAAACACTTGTTTTATACTAATATTGACCTCCGCTATCGATTAAAAGTAAAAGCAGGCGATTTTAAATTTTGAAAAAAAAAATTTCTAAAAAATTTACAGGGGGGACCCTTACCAAAATTTCGAAATTTAAAATTTTTTTTGAATTTTTTAAATTACAAAACCTATTAAGACATTCTGTTCTAGAACTAAAACTACGAATAAAATGCTTTACCCGAGGAAAATCGTTTGATTTTTAAGAAAGTTATGAAGTGAGGAAAACGAGGATACTGGTCCTGTCGAGGGTCTTACATGTCAAATTTTTGGTCGACTTTAACATGATTTTTGGCCAAAAATTAAGTATGCTCTAAAACAATTTTAAACACTTGTTATCCCTTGGAGGTATTTTATACTTTAACGCACCTTAGGAGACATCTCCGACCCTATAAGTATTATTCTGAATCAGCATAAACAGAGGAGTCAAAAATGGATGTCCGTCTGTCCGTCCGTCCGTCCGTCGTCCGTCGTCCGTCGTCTTAAATCGTCTTCCGTCTGTTGCAACGCAAACTAGTCTCTCAGTTTTTGAGCTATCTTCATGAAACTTGGCATATAAGTTTTATTGCTGCGAGCTTAAATAAGTCGGAACGAGCTAGATCGGACCGATATATCGTATAACTGTCATAGAAACTATCGGCCGATTTAGTTGTTTTTCAAGATATTTTTCAACAAGATTTGGCAAATCTTATTCTTATTACGTTCCTAATGCTCAAAATTGTATCAAAATCGGACCACTATAACATAAAGCTGCCATAGGAACAATCGGCTAAAATTAGGGTTGTTTGCATGCAAACCTGTTTTGTTCTTGGAAATACCGCACATTATCAATACTTTTAATGTTATACAGTAACCCCCTTTTTCGTTATTTAAATATCTCAGACGTTTATATTCTATAGCTGTTATAGGAACAATCAGTCAGTTCGTTGTTCTTGACGCAAATTAGTCCCCAGTTATTGAGCTTTTATAAAGTTGGCTCACAGTCTTATTTCTCCCTCTTTAAATAAGTCGGATTGGGCCAGATCGGACTGATATATCGTACAGCTGTCATGGAGCCTATCGGCCGATTTTCGTTATATTTCAAGATATGTATGTCCTTAATAATAAAGTTTCATCAAATCGAAGTTTTATAACTTATAACGATAACGATCGGCCTAAGGAGGACCTGTTGCAATATTATGAAACTCTAAAACAATTTTAAACAACTTGTTTTATACTAATATTGACCTCCGCAATCGATAAAAAGTAAAAGCAGGCGATTTTAAATTTTGAAAAAAAAAATTTTTCTGAAAATTTTACAGGGGGGACCATTACCAAAAACACAAAATTTAAAAATTTTTTTGAATTTTTCAAATTGCAAAAACTACTAAGCCATTCAATTCTAAAACTAAAGCCATGAATAAAATGCTTTACCCGAAGAAAATCGATTGATTTTTAAGAAAGTTATGAAATTATGAAAGTGAGGATACTGGTCCTGTCGAGGGTCTTACATGTCAAATTTTTAGTCGACTTTGACATGATTTTTGGCCGAAAAATGAAGTATGCTCTAAAACAATTTTAAACACTTGTTTTATACTAATATTGACCTCCGCAATCGATTAAAACTAAAAGCTGGCGATTTTAAATTTTTAAGAAAAAAAATTTCTGAAAATTTTACAGGGGGGACTATTACCAAAAAACCAAATTTTTTTGAATTTTTCAAATTGCATAAACTATTAAGCCATTCTAACTCTAGAACTAAAGCCATGAATAAAATGCTTTACCCGAAGAAAATCGATTGATTTTTAAGAAAGTTATGAAGTCAGGAAAGTGAGGATACTGGTCCTGTCAAGGGTCTTACATGTCAAATTTTTGGTCGACTTTGACATGATTTTTGGCCAAAAATTAAGTATGCTCCAAAACAATTTTAAACACTCGTTTTAAACTAATATTGGCCTCCGCAATTGATTAAAACTAAAAGCAGGCGATTTTAAATTTTTTAGAAAAAAAATTTCTGAAAAATGTACAGGGGGGACCCTTACCAAAATTTCGAAATATAAAATTTTTTTGAATTTTTTAAATTGCAAAAACTATTAAAATGTTCTATTCTAGAACAAAAACCATGAATAAAATGCTTTACCCAAAGAAAATCGTTTGATTTTTAAGAAAGTTATGAAGTGAGAAGTAGCATGATATCAAGCATGATACCAATGCTATATAGCATCTCTCATCATAAAGATGTGCTATAAAACTGTTTCTATAGCTGTTTCTTTTAGGCCTGAAACTTAAGCTTACTTACAGCCCTATAAACTATTCAAATGCTGCCATAAAACTGCATATAGAACCATAACAGATTTTTATCAGCTGCTATTTCAGTTTATAGTACAAGTTAATATGCTGCCATAATCCGCCTTATAGCACCCAAGCTACCATAACCGTTTCATACTCTCCGCACACCGCAGCTCATTTATCTAATGTCACATAAATTTGTGGCATAACTCACAGCAGAATCGCGGATTTCTCACATCTCAGCACGGCCTGGAACGGCACGGCACAGCTCTGGGTGATTTAGCAGACGCGCGTCCAGAGAGACCAGAGAACTGGACACGGTCATGGGCGCGTTGCATGTGGCAGGCAACGCCTATTTGAGCCATAATTAAGTTAAACGTTGTCGCAATTTGCGCGCCAGCCAAACCGAAAGATTGATGTCGTCTTTGTTTTCTTTTGCCCGTCGTCGTTCTTTGAGAGACGTTCTCGGGATCCTGCTTTAGCTTGTTAAAGGCCAAATAGTAAATATGCCTGAATTATTAGCTAGCCAGGCGACAATTGGACATGCGCATGCCTCGAGAGCCTGGGAACGTACTAAGCGCAAACAGGATGCTCAGCATGTTGGCCTGATCGGGGGGTTTATTATGATCTATACTCTGTTTTTTTTTTTTTTTACTGCGGCGCTTGCTGCACATGTTAATTTGCTAATTGCTGCGCTGAAGGTGCCACATGGTGCCGCCCACACACGTTGCCACACACAGACACACAGACACACACGCCTTCCTGCGGCGAACCAGAGTCGTGTCAACAGCTTTGGCAACGGCGTCGACGGCGACGGCGGCGGCTAATCAATTGTCAATGCTGCCGCCCACATCAAACGCCAGTGCCATGTGCCACACCCCTCTTGGCCAGAGCTCTCCCTCTCCCTCTCCTCTCTCTCTCTCTCTGTGTGCACAAGAGATCAGCACTTGCGCTGAGGCATTCTGTGGACAAATATTTGTGCGCGTAAATTGAAAACTGACCAGCCACAACAACTCTCGAGTTGGCCCAAAGCGATCGACGACGGCAACGGCAACAGCGACGGCAACGACGACGGCGACGGCGACAGCGGCCATTCATTCACTTGTCAACGCTTTGTTTAAATACTCTGCCACTCGCCGTGTTGACAAGTGGTTTAAGTCGTTGATTTGTTTACACTGTGCAACACTGATACACACACACACACAACACGCACACACACACACTCTTGCGCTCTCACAGCATGCGAGGTATGTGGCAGCTGGGCGACTCAACAAAATGAGTCAATCAAACGAAGTTGCAGCCATTGTCAGACTTGTCTATTTACATAGAAAACAACAGAGGCCAAGTGAGGTGAGCTAGAGCTGTGCTACACGCACGCCAGATACCCTGTAAACAATTTGAAGTCTATAAAAATTATTTTAATTAAGTTGCAATCATTTTTTCATGTTTTAAATTGTTTAAAATTTCAAATGAGTTGAAAAAGTAAAGCTGAAATGAATTGTATATACCCTGCCTTATAATATCTACTTAGGATAAAGATTATGATATGTTTAAGCTACAAAAAAGAATATTTAAAATTGAAGTTATTCTATTTAATATGGTAAAATTAAGTTGAAATGGCTTCTAAAATTAAAAAAAAAAGCTAAGAACTTAACAAATAATGCAATCATTTATTTAAAAATTAGAAATTACTTTGATTTAAAAAACATATCGATAGGTTTTAAAAACAAATAAACATAGGGTTAATTCTTTATATACTCTGCATAAAAATTCAAATAATATATTTAAGGCTAAGAAAACTGTATACAGCCTACAAATACATTCATTAAAATTGCTAGCATACTTCCATATAGAGTTAAAAAATCATTAAAACAACGATAGATTAAAAAAAAAATACCACAAGGTGTTTGTTTTATATACTATAACAGTTGCATTACCTATTTCACTTTCATAGTACAAAATATAATAATTTTAAGAACTTCTTGAACATTGCAAAATAAAAACTACCCAAACATGCTATAAAAATCCATATACCCTACACATTGCTGGACTGAGTGTGATCGCATTGGTGTGGCATGGGTTGGGTATGGGAAATTTCAACCACTTGTCAATGTGGCTACCACCAAACCGAACCGAACCAAACCAAACCAAACCGGGCACTTTGATCAAAGAAAAAAATCACTGAAAATCCATTGAGGCCTATAACGACACCCAGCAGCAGCAACAACTGCAATAGGGGCACACTTGGAGCTGAAGAAGAAAGAGACTGACACACACACACACACACACTGCCGCACACTCTTCCCTTGCTCGGGCTGTGTGTGAAAGCAAAATAAAGATACGTCGTCGCGGCCAAGTGTTGCCTGTTGCCTGTTGCCAGTTGCCTGGACTGGGAACTGGGAACTGGGAACTGGGACCTGGAATCGGGCGACTGGCAGACGTTGAAGTTGTTTGGCCTTTTTGATGTTGCCGACAGCAGCGCTGCTGGCGTCGCTGCCAGTTGCTGCTGCCTCTGCTGCTGCTGCTGCTGCCAGGCAAACTTCAACTTCAAAAACGAAAAAGTGTCGATCGAGGCAGATCGGCCTCGGCTATTTTCCGCTTAACCAAAAACTCCCCGTGTTTATTGTTGTTGTTGTTGCTGTTAGTGTTGCTGCTGTTGTTGTTGTTGTTGGCTGGCAACTTGTGTGGTTACGCGCACGCTTGAAAGGTGTTTGAGTTCGAGTTCTTTAGATCTCTCCAGTCATCTGGGATCGCATCGCAACGCATCGCATCGACTTGCGATCTCATCATCATCTTCCTTCACCCAGCGAACTTCAATTGTTTCTACACGTTGCTGTTGTTGCTGTCCGTGTTGTTGTTGTTGTTGTTGTTGTTGCAGTTGTTGTTGCAGTTGTTGTTGTTGTTTACAAGCGCGTCTATCATTTACTTTTGGCGGCCCAACACGTTCAGTTTGTGCGTGTGTCTGCTCTATTTGTTTTTTAAAGATTTCGTAGCTATTAAGTTGTCATAATCTCTTGGCTCTCATCGAGATCGAGTGATCGCCACAGGGCCACACATACACACATACCTAGAGAAGATTAGAAGAGAAGAGAGAGAGAGAGTGTGAGTGAGACAGCAGGCCATGGGGCATGGCCACCAGGTGGGCCATCGCGAACGATCCAGGTGGGCAAATTGGGGCAAACCACAGACACAGTTTGGGTAAATGAGGCACCACAGGTAGTCGATATGGTTTTTTTTTTTCATTTTTTTCTGGGGCAGAGTTGTGATATCTTTCGCTATAGGAAATATTAAGGAAATTAAGGGAATAAGTCACACGATATGGATGAAAATTGGAAACAAAATTGATATTATGATGATGTTTGAGTTGTGATTTCAATTCGAAAGAGTCTATTAGGTAAATAGACAAAATAGACTAATAATCGTTTAGTTTATCGATATACTATCGATAGATTTTTCTAGAATGCTTTATTAGGACTTATTCTATACGTTATTATGCATATTACTCATTTCAGTACCTTCTGGTACTGCAATATCATCGATTACTTTAATATTGCTCTAATTAATGATGTATACAAATAAAATATCGGCATACTATCGATAAATTCTTTAGCAAATACCAATAAATAACTCTTTTTATATTCAGAAAGTATGGTATTACTTTTGACTACCTTCGCTTACTGCAATACCATCTAAAAGTACTACCAACTCCATTTCTAGATACATTTTAATATGCTAGCGACATACTATCGATAGTTTCTTGGGGAAAATACCAAACAATGACTCTCTCTCTCTCTATACTCTATAAGTGACATTACTCATTTGAGAACCTTCTCGCACTGCAATACCATCGATTAGCAATACCAAATAAACAAATGCCATGCAAAATCTATGACCAACTCGAAGGGCTTGGCCCTGGTCATATCAGCTCTTTGTCATCGATGAATAACTGTGCCACAAGTGGGAGAAAGAGAGAGGCTCTTTAGAAAGAGCGAGAAGGGTGCGCTCAGTTTGAAGTTGCCGATTTTTTCGCGCTGCGATTTCTTTGCGTTACCAACGCCTCAGTCAGTCCGAGCTGACTCAGCTCAGTGCTGTAAATTGCCCCATTAATTGCTAAAAATAACACAAATTCCACAAAACAGTACAGAGAGAAAGAGATGGAGATGGGTGAGTGAGAGAGAGAGAGAGACAAGCCAATAGACTTGGCCGCACATCAATCACAGTCTTGAGTCGCGTCGTCTCTGCAGTAGCCCTACAAAAGTGCTTTATTTACCCAGTGTAACCCAACTTCTTCAGATCATCCTCTCCCTCTTCATATATCGTACGTACTTCAACTGAAATTGCGCAAAGTTCACGAGCAAAGCAAATTTCACGCGAGTGTGCAATGTGAAGAGCGAGAGAAAAGAACAACAAGTGAGAGAGAGAGGGAGAAACCTAACAGAAATGCGAACGAAAAACAATTGAGCTATTAAAAAGTCATAAATCTGAAATGGAAAAACATAAATCAGCGCCAAAGGCGCGCACAAAACACAAAAACAATTTAAACGCCGCCGCCCAGTGGCTGACACATCTCCAAGAGGGGAGGGGCAGGAGCTGGGAGGGAGGAGAAGGGCCTGGAGTCGACCCCTGGGCCAGCAGCGACGCATGCTCACTGCGAACTGCACCCACATTGTACGCGCTGAGGCAATAATTATTAATTTTCCAGCTAAATTAAATTTTAACGCTTTTGCTGCAGCTGAAATGAAAATGAAAATTGCATCGATTGGGAAAATTGCTAAAAAGTCAAGTGGGTGTTGTGCACTCGGTTGTGTGTATAAGATGTGTGTGTGTGTGTGTGCCTGGCAATTTTATTGAGCGCCGACGCTTCCAACAATAAACAAAAACAAAAGAAAACGCTCGATTGTTGACTCTCGCGGAGACTCCTACGCCATATTGCGTATACGCCGCATCGGCCGCAACAAAATTTAGTTCAACTGCCCCGAAACACTCGAAGCGAGTGTGTTTTCCTTATTCAGTGCAAATAAACGAATCATAATGAAATGCTAAACTAGCTAAACTAGCCGTTTTTTTTTTGTTTCTCTCTCGCCTTTCCCGGAAAAAATAAATGCAACTATTTTTAATGAACTTGCACGAAGCGCAGAGGCGCCACAGATGTGATTTGGGAGCGAAAACTCTGGAAATAAAATTGTATTTAATATGCTAAACTTAGCTGATAATTCTAGCTAGACTTTGCTCTAAAAAAAAATTATAACAGTTTTTTTTCTTTTCTTATTATTTTTTTAAGCACTTCCAACTCATTCACTTTCCTGTTTTATCTATTCCAGGGCGGAGGGCACTAATATACTACTCGATCCAAATCTAATGTGCAAAAAGACACGTCGTCTACGTGGCAAACTAGCCGAAATCTGCCGACACGATTCCGCGCTGCTCAAAGAGATCATCAATGGGATTAATCTCGGATTTCGCGAATGCGAATTTCAATTTCGCAATCGTCGCTGGAATTGCACAGTGCTGCGCAAGAGCATGAGGAAAATCTTAATGCGTGGTAAGATACAGATACATGTAAGACCAGCAGACTTGGGATACACAAAGTGAAGAATGACAGATAAAGGAGAAACTGGATGGGGCAACTGACGACAAAGGCCAAACGGCGCTGCTTTATTATGCAGCGCAAAACTGGCCGCCTGTCAACACGTGCTGACTCAGAGCGGGGAAAAACTCAGAGATGGCAGCTAAAAAAAATATCTAGAAAAAGCTAAAACTTAAGAATGTGTAGGAGAATAGGGCTAAAATAAGATTTCAGCTTGTTTTCAATACTGAGAGCACAAAATATTAATTTAGAAGCACAATACGCAATGTATTTTTAAAAGATAATGCATTCAATATATAGAAAAATCTAGAAAGACTGAGATAATTTTAAATTCTCATTTCTTACTATTAAGACATAAAACTCCACCAAATATTTTCTGTCTTTTCTTTCGTAATAGTAAATAGCCTAGACAACTATTGTTAGCTTTTTAACTCTAGCCGTTTTTTCAACTTTTATCGCAAAGTCTTTATCCTCAAAGCCAAGCTGATAGATTCTGACTTTGTCTAGAGTAAAATCGATCTTAATTTGACTCTTTTAGCGATATGCAAATTTCGTTAAAAAAAAGGCTAAATTAATGACAACACTGACAGCGATTGTAACTTCAGCAAGTGGGACAAGTTAAGATGAAGATGCCTTGCGACTCATCGACTGCCCCGCAATACTGCCTAATTACAGCTGAAGTGCAGCGTCTTTTGCATCGCAAACACGCTAAAGAAGAAGAAGGGAAAAGAGATGGGAATGGTATGGGCTGGAGAGGAAGAGGGAGTGAAGTGAAGGAAGACTTCAGCGACCGCATCATCCATCAAGTTGCATAATAAAACTGTTGCACACGCTGATGAATAGCGCCTGAAATGAGCCTACAAAGCTGTCAATTTTAATAAATTATTACCCGAAATGCGCAAGGGTACCTGGGGATCTCTCCCTGGAGAGAGGGGGGAGGTGGAGGTAGTAGGGAGAGCTGAGTCCAGCTTGAGACTGCAGCTCCTGCTCGGCAATCTGCACTTAATGACAACAATGCGCAAACAAAACACATACCAAATTATATGCAATAAATTCCACACACGACACACACACACACACACACACACAGATACACACACACACACTCGCCTCTTTGTCAGCTGCTTCGGCCTTCCTGTCAAGCTGTCAGTTATCAAGTCGAGGAAACCTTTTCGGCCAAGGCAGCCCCCTGCCCCTGCCTGCCCTACCCTTTGGGGTGGTGACTCTTCACAAAAAGAGACATATCACCTGTCCACTTCGGTACCCCCCCTACCCCCCTTGGAACCCCTAACCCACACCCATGCGACTCGCTCGCATTACAAGCGTATGCAAATCGTTGGACGTTGCGATTACAAGTGCGATTTTCGATTTCATTAAACGTGACTCGACTCGCCTGCCCGCCTCTCTCTGCGCTTCTCATTTGCATAGAGATCAGTGTAGAGCAATCAGCGATCGGTTATCGCCGCATGGCAATAAATCATTTTGTCGCCTTAGCTGACAAATTGACATCAATCACGATGCGGGGCGGGGCGGGGGGGGGCAACATGTTGACAACATTAATCAGCATCGATTATCTATCGATAATAATCGTTATTTGCAAAACTTAACTCAGCTCGTTGTAATCGCAAATGAAATTGTCATTTAATGACAACACTTTATAGGCCCAGCAAACCCAACAACAACAACAACAACAACAACTAACTAACCTCACTTACACCTAACTATATCACGATGCTATAAATGTTAATGACACACGCTGCGTACTCCCAACTAGTTTATGCGATTGTAAACAGAGTGTTATATTGCCGGTTGTACTTAATCCCCGCAATTGACTCAAGATTATTCAGCAAATGGGTAGAATTATGAGAGATTATCAGCCGAGTTCCGACTTTAATAGCCCCCCGTTAACGACTATATAAAGCTATAAAAGTTGTCAAATTTGCACAAGGCAGTTATTAAAATTATATTGTGGGAAAATCAACTTTTCAGAGGCGGTACAACAGACCTGTAAAATCGATATATTTCACAATTAAGCAAATTCATTAGATTTTATTGAGGGATGGCTCTTTCTTCATTAATTTATCGCTAGATTGATTCTGCATCAAAATATTAGGGATCTTAAATTTAAAAAAATTTTTACCTTCCATGCTCCTCGATTTCATAAATATCATGTAAGAACCCTATACAGACTTCTAAATCTCATAACTTTGTTAAAATTCATCACATTTCTTTGGGAGATATCTCATTCTTCATTATTTGACCGCTAGATTGATTATGCATCAAAATATTATGAATCTAAAATTTTCAAAAATTTGTACCTTTCATGCTTCTGGTTTTCCAAGATATCCTCATGTGAACGAACCCCATAAGGACTTGTAATTTTCATAACTTCGTTAAAAACAAACGGATTTCTTTGGGAGATGTCTCTTTCTTCATTATTTGACCGCTTGATTGACTCTCCATCAAAACATTAAATGTTTAAAATTTTTGAAAAAATTTTAAAATTTTAAAATTTTTGTAAGGGGGTTAGCATGGAAAAAATCGAAAATTATCGAAATTCTCAAATTGATAAAATTTAAATGCAAAATGAATTTGGGTCCAATATCATGTTCAGAAAGTCAAACCCGAGCAAAATCCATATAGATTTGACAAAGTTAGGAGTAATTAAAGCTGAAAAATCAATGGAGTGTTTCTCACAATTTCTCCCCCCTACAAATTTATCACTTTCTCTTCCCTCTCTCCCTCCCCCGCAGACTCCCGCGAAACGGGCTTCGTGAATGCCATCACCGCAGCGGGCGTCACCTACGCCGTGACCAAGGCCTGCACCATGGGGCAACTGGTGGAGTGCTCCTGCGACAAGTCGCACATGCGTCGCAATGGCGGCCAGCCGCAAATGGTCAATGCGGCCACAGCGGAGGCAGCGCTGGAACGGCAGCAGCAGCGACAGCAGATGCCACATATGCTGCAACAGCAGCAGCTGCAGCAGCAGGAATTCAACAACAGCGTAACGGCGCTGCTGCTGGGCAGGCAGCGGGGCAGAGGGCAGCGTGTGGGCGGCAGGCGTGGCCGGCGCAAGTTCTGGGACAACATCAAGTTCCCGCAAGGTGAATGGGAGTGGGGCGGATGCAGCGACAACGTCAACTTTGGACTGCGGCACTCGCGCGCCTTTCTGGACGCCAAGCAGCGGCAGCGACGCAGCGATCTGGGCACACTGGTCAAGCTGCACAACAACAATGCAGGAAGATTGGTAAGAAACGCAGGGAGAGAGCGAAGTGTAGATATTGGAAAAGTAAAGGTTTCAGGAGGAAAATCAAATGGGAAGATAGCAAAGATTTGGCAATGAAAAAATTTACAGATTTTGAAGATTTAATTTTATTATGGTAAATAAAATACGCAAATTAATAATATATCAAAATAATATATAAAAAAAACCCAATATAAAGCTAGACTTAAAAAAATTTATATATTGAATGTATATACCAAACTTGAGATTATAAGAGTACAGACTTCGAAACACTGAACCGATTATTGCTATAAAATGCAACATAAAATAATAATGATAATAATAATGATATAAAAAATTAATAGACTGCAAGCAAAGAAGTTAAAATAATATTTAAAAATTAATTTGATTTATAATACAACATAGTAAAAGCCTTATAAATATGCCAGCTCTTTCCAAAAATCCATTCAAATCTTTTAAGATCTTCCCATTTGAAACTGCACGCAAATATCTACACTTTATAAGCGCAGAAGATCGCAACAGACAGCCATTCAAATATCCATCAATTTACCAACTTAATTCCCACTCTCTTTTCTTCTCTCCCCTCTCTCTCGCTCACTCTATCTCTGTCTCTGCTCTAACCACTTGAACAGGCCATACGAGATGCGATGCGTTTGGAGTGCAAATGCCACGGCCTGTCCGGATCGTGCACGGTGAAAACCTGTTGGCTGAAGATGCCGCCATTTCGTGAGATATCATCACGATTGCGGGATAGATACGATGGGGCACGCAAGGTGGCGCTACGCAACGATGGCAACAGTTTTATGCCCGAAACGCCGCACACGAAGCCGGCGAACAAATACCAATTGGTCTATGCCGATGATTCGGCAGACTTTTGCAGCGCGAATCCAAAGAGCGGTGCGCTGGGCACACAGGATCGTGAATGCAATGCCACATCAACGGGGCCGGATAGCTGCGATCTTCTATGCTGCAGTCGGGGGCACAAGCATCGCGTGGTCAAGGAGTTGACCAACTGCAATTGCGTCTTCAAATGGTGCTGCGAGGTGACGTGCGAGAAGTGCCTCGAGCATCGCGAGGTCAATACATGCCTCTGAAAGGAAAGATAGAGGAATGAGGCAGCAAGATCTCGCTTAATTTGTAGGGTATATACCATATACATATATCCTACTTAGGTTCGACGCATAGTCAGATGAACATGATTTTTGAAAGCTTTCCATTTCGCGTGATACACAAAACAGTTGACGTCGTTTCGCTGCAGTCCAATTTTTAAGTATTATCTAACAAGAAGAAGAGCACAGGGTAGTAACCAGTTGAGTTGAGTTTTAGTTCGTATGTAAATAAGTACTATGTATATCATCCATGTGAAGGCCTGTAAATAGTCGTAATAAAAAAAGAAACGCAAAAGAATCTCCCGCTCTCTTTAATTCTTTATTTCCTGTTCACATTTCTTTCAGTTGGATCTTAAGTTTTATTTAGTCTCTCTCAGTCTCTTCTAATTGCTTATTCACTTCCAATTAATTGCAACAAATTGAATATCAAAGCAGTTAAATGAGAAATGAAATATAATCGGACTCTCTGGGTTTATGCTAAACGGAAATGTCATCGTCATCATATCATCGTATCGCTTCGCCCATTGATCGAAATCTGCATAAATGATTAAACGTAATTTAATGAAGACAACAGCGAAAACCGATTGAGAAACAAGTTCACCAGGCTATATCTATATATCTGTATCTGTATCTCTAACTGTAGCTGTATCTGTGTCCATTCACGACTTGCTATTGTCGCGTATCTATGTACACGTATCTGACTATATACCCTACCACAATGGGCGCCCAATGACTTTCCCATAAATTAACACAATTTTATTGTTGTCGACACGAGATTAAAATCAATTCAAAATTTGCCTAACAGCAACAAAAAACAGAAAAAAAAAGAAAAAACAAAACTGAAAATCGCATTCGAAACAGAATCAGAAAATTGATTTGCCTGCTGTGCATAAATTATCGATAGATCGATCGATCGTTGGTTGAGTGCATAAATTATAAAATCGTCGTAGATGTCGCTAAATGCATGTAATTAAAAAACTATCGTAGCAACAACAGAAGCCAATGAATCCGAAACGTAAATAATTCTAAATCATTTGTGGAAAGTTATAATATACGTATGGGAATCGATCAATAATGCAGCGATAACTTCTGAATGAATATCGATCGAGTGTACAGTTATAAATCAAGTTCAAACTCATCCAGAGCACACCCATTTTCGTATTTAGACTGGCTAATCTCAGCTTAAGATTTCCATACCAATTTCGAACTTTGTTCAAGTTTGATATGCATGGAACGCAATGAAATTCCATTCCATTTGCCTACTGGACTGGGCCAGGTCAAGCTCAGAGTGGAAGAGAGGGAGGGAGGGAGGGGAACGATAAGATACTATACAACAGCAGCATCTACAGCAACAACAACAACAACAACTAATTAACAATCGCATTCATTTTATTTATCGTACAACAAATGCAAACCGCTTGACTTCCAAAACTGTATCTACATGCATTTATAAGAAGGCTCTGCTCTGGGGATCAGCAGTATCTCTCTCCCCCCCCTCCCTCCCCCTCTCCCCCGGCTCTTGATCGGACCACAGATTGACCAAGCGACTGACTGAGCGACGCGTCGATCGACGACGATCGCATCGCATCGCATCGCAGCGCATCGCATCGGATCGCCACGTCTCGTCTCGTACACTTGACTGAACAAAATGTACGGTGAGATACTCGCTTGGAGTCGAGGGGAGGGGGGCAGAGAGGGTCAGAGGAGGGAAGGGGAAGTTTCGGATTCAGTGGCTTTATCTTGGGCGCGTTAATGAGATTTGCTTGTATCTGGAGCCATTCGGTAGATGCATATCAGCGGGTTTCAATTAATTGTGGCGACGCTTATTAGTCATCCATCTAACAAACTAAACTGGCAATGGGCTGCCTCTCTGAAACTCGGACTCGGACCCTGTATCTGCATCTGGCGCTGACTCTGGCGCTGGCGCTGGCGCTCTGAAAATCTCACTATCGCAACGCTGCATACACTGGAAGAAAAGTGGAGATAGGGATTAAAATAGTAAGAATAAAATGAGGTTTGAAAAAATATTTATATATTTAGGCTTAATAAAAAATATGAAAGTTAATTTTTACCAGTAGAAAAGGAGATTCTTCGTGGAATTATGTGTAGCTATATAATAATGAAATTTAGCAGAAAGTGATATCTTTCTTTTAGCAATGTGAATAAAATACAATAAAACATTATTTTAAGTTCTATTGAGTCCAGAAATAAAAATAAAATTTTGTTTATCGTATGAAGAAAATTTCTTCAAAATTTAATTTTAAAACCTTAAGTAAATATACCTTCTTGAACTATAAAAAATATTCCTAGCTTAATAAAATACAATTTAGTATTTTCCCACTTTGTCTTTTAACCATTTCGAGTTCCTTTAGATTTCCACTAGACTTTTCTTGCAGTGCAACCATTTCCACTTGCCTAGTGACCATGCCAATGACCCCAAACTGACCTTGGGCCACTTGGTAACTTCTCTGTTCATCTGTTGCCTTATAAATGTGCATTTTATGTTAATAAAAATTCATTTTTATTTCCCATTTCTAGATCAAAGTTCCTACGGGGCGGCAGAATTTCTTTCAAGTGGCGCTAAAAATGGCGCCTGCCCTATATGAAGGATCCATCGACTCTGAGCAACTTTCCCATGCGATTTTTTGGGCAAAAGTAATGGCTTAATTCCCCCAAACTGTTTCCACCTACAGCTGCAGTTGGGCTGCGATGAGGAGGTCGCAGGGACTGCAGATGGAGCTGCCTATGCTGGGGCTATCGCAGACGCGCATCACCGCAAACAATTTTAGCCAAATTGCAGAGACAGAGAGAGGGAGAGAGACAGAAAGAAGAGGGAAGAACAAACGCAGGGCGCTAAAAGAACAACTATTAAGAGCGGCGGCTCGAGAGAACCCAACCCAACCCAACCTGACCAAAAGCGACCATCGGACGCGTCGTCTCCTCCATGGAAGAGGAACAAAACCTGAAACATGAAATTCCTGCGTAATTTGTAAGGAAAGGCGTGAAGAACACCAACGAAGGCAACACCTTAATTAATGTTATTAAAATGGAACGAACGACCGACGGACCGGCGATTGGACCTGGACCTCAAACTCAAACTCAGGCTCAGACTCAGGCTCAAACTCACAACTAAAACCGAACCCGAGTCCGAGTCGGAGTCGGAGAGAACCCTCAACCAGTGGACTGCAAAAAAAAGAAGGAAAAAGAAAACGAAAGAAAAAGAAAAAGAAAAAAACTAAAAAGAAGAAGCAGGCAGAAGAATGTGGCAAAAGGGAAAAAGGGTCGTACCGGGATCGTCTCTTCGTCTTTTTGGGCTGTGGCCGATCGCTTTGGCTCAATCGCTTTGGCCATGCACGTTCCCTGTTCCACATGGCAGAGAAGGAGGGAGATGGAGAGTATGCGAATCCGAATGGGAATGGGAAGGGGAATGGGTATGGGAAATGGCCTGTTGTCTTCATTTGGGGCTTGGCCTGGGCCTAAACGCCCGGTAAAAGTTATTGGGAAAGTGTCCGAAATCGGGGCTGGACAATGAGTTGTAATTTCTCAGTTATTACACAGACTCTGTGTGTGTGTGTGTTGGGGTATATCAGAATAATTTTTTAATATTATATTCATGACACGTTGTCGAAAACAATTTCGGAAGTCTGAAATGAAGTTCCTTATATGGCCAGAGGCTACCCAATAAATAATCGAATAGTTGTCAGTAGTGTTAATTTATTTATGGTTATTTTTTTATAAATTTGACATAATCAATGGATTGCCTAGCTGATATATTGAAATAAAATACGCTTTAAGACTTTATATACACTTTTTAAGGGAATTATAAGAACAAATTATTATTTTTTAAAGAAACTTGAGAATTTTCAACTGTTTTATACATATCTTGTATTATAGTTAGTTTGAGTACCTAGGAACACTATATACATTTTTCAGATATCTTCTTTAAAGTTATCACATTTCTACTTAAATATTTCTCCTATTTACCCTTATCTTCTCCCTCATTTTTCCCTTTCTCGAGCGACTACTGTATTTCACACTTTGTAAACTCGCAGCAAATGTTTAGAAAATAAACCCAGACCAGGCAGACCCAGAGAGAACATATGTTGGCACATCTCTCAGCCACGCTCCAAGAGGCAGCTGGAGAGGCAGATCTTCTCGTGGTTCCCAGCATTGTGTAAGCCGCCAACAGATTTATCACTGGGCACAGAGCGTTGAGAACTGACTACTTGACATATTCATTAAATTTGCCACATTGTTGCAAGAACCGACAGCGAGGAACGAACTGAGAGAGAGAGAGAGAGGGAGAGAGATGGGCATCATTTTGACACCTTAATGCGGTAATTAGGGTTTTCTCAGACGTCCCAGAGACGGCAGTAACACCCTGCCCAGTCCATCCTTAAAAGGCGATCATCGTGAGCAAATATTAACACAGCGCAGAGACCAAAGGCGCGATCTAAAGGCGCAACTAAAAAGCGCAAATGGTTGCGTCTCTCTCCCTCTCTCTCTCTCCCTCTTGCCTGTTAACGGTTTACGGCGAATTGGCTTAAATTATTAAAAGATTACAGCCAAAGATCATCACGGCGATCTGAGAGCAAGAGATCCTTGCACGCCAGAGACGCAGCGATTTGGGTGTGAAGATTATGACACAGCAGAAAATAAAAGACGAAAAATGGAATGGGATAAGAGAACGGTAAAAGACGAACGAGAGAGTCAAAGGAGGAGTCAAAGGAGCAGGCAGGCAGGCGCAGCAATTAATTTCAAATTTCTTAAGCAACTCACAATGGGGCAGGGGAGGGGGAGAAGGAACCAAAACCACAGACCAGCTGCGTGCAAGGAAGGAAGAGAAATTGCAGACAAATTAAGATAAATGAATTGTTTAATTGTTGCATGTGGCGTTCATTTTTTATTGTGGAACTGCTAATTTGGCTTGTAAAGTGAAATGAAAGGGTTTTAAAAAGGGAATTGCAGATGCAACTTACCTGCTCACATGATTGAAGATCTTTTTCCGTATGCGTAAGTGCATTACACACATTTATTACACTACAAAAGGGGTTGACTAACTATGTGCAAATGTATGTAACAGGCAGAATAAAATTCACTCTTAAATATTTAGAACAACATAAAACAAAGCTAAGGCAACACTGCTCAAATATAGTATATAAATAATTTAAATTCACCTTCAAATAGATCAAACTTAAACGTAGCTAAGGCAACACTGCTCAAATATCACTGTCAGTGTTGCCACACTAATTTCTAATTAATAATAAATAGAGCTTAGACGTCACAATGGCGCGTGGCTAATTAATAAGAGTGATAAGCGTTGCCACATAGTCAACATTATTAAATAAATAAATAAAAAACTAATTAATAAATTATATATATTTATTGTTTATGTTATACTAATTTTAATTATTTTAATTGCATTACACACTCTTATAAATATTTATTTTATTAAGAACTAGTTCATTTTGCACATTGCATCAGCTGCTCTACAGTGCTGCCCATCAGTATCGCGCTTGGCCGCACTGCAATACGCCTAAGCTTGCTATTAATTTGAGCTCAGCTTGAAATGCTATTAGTTGCGCATTAACACCCATACACACACACACACACACACACATCACACAGTGATACGGGTTCATCAATCAACGTCCTGATGTCTAAATAATACAACAGGCAAGGCAAAATCGCCTGTTGCTCTCTCTCTCTCCATCTCTTTCTCCCTCTCTGTCTGTTTTGTGTTTTCTGTTTGCCTGCCACAAAGGACTACCGCACTAATTAATACTGCCGCCCTGGCTGACGGATGGGGCAAACACTCACACACACACCTGCACACACACACACACACACACACCATTCTAAGCTAAATAAAGTTATTAAGCAGTCCACAAAGGGCCACAAGCGAAAAAGCGTTGCCAAAAACGAAAAGAAACGAAACGAAACGAAACGCAAAAAAGGCCCAAAACGCAGCATGTGTTAAAATTATATAGAGAGTGCGTGTGCGCAGCGGACCCCCCTAATGGAGCCCTGAAGAGTGGAGGCACACAGGACCCACACCACGGTTGGCAGGATGGCAGCCCAGTCCGTCGTTCGGGACCGGAGTTAATAAAAAACACATAATTGCGTTTGTTTGGACCATGCTACGATGCATTTAGTCGCGTTGCCTCGCCTTGCCAAGATGCCGATTTGACTCCGTTACGGCCCACACCCTTCTCCTTCCTTCCCTCTCTCTCTCACTCACACTCCATCTCTCTCTCTGTCTCTCTGCGGCCGCCGCGTGCTCAAGTGCGAAGTTCTGCGCAAACGCCAAGCGCCTGTGAAAATATGATTTTTGTTGCCATTTCGTGTTTTGCCACTTTGGAGGTCTTCATCATTTCTTTCTCCGCTCCTCTTTGTCTCGCTCTTTTTGTGTTTCCATAAAACTGACCCCATGGGCAGTGAAATTAAGTTGATTTTTAATGCAGTCGAGGTGGGCAGAGTCAGCCTGGGCGAGGTGAATTCGCGCGCGCCCGCAGCCTGGCAGGCATACGAAATTGAGGTATTTGCAGCGATTGCCGAATTAAGACGGCCAAAATGTGCGGCCCAAAGCGGAATTATAATAAAACAAAGGGGAAAGAGAGTGGGGGAGAGAGCGAAGAGAACTTTAGCTTTCGTTCGTTTTCGTTTTCAATCTGCAAAATTTATGTAATGCAACTAAAGCAAAGCAAATATTTGCTGCCAAGCGTTGCCAGATGGCGCAACTATCGGTAATTTAAATTTGTGCGGAAATGAGGGCTGCCTTTCCATGTACTTTTAAATTAAATTAAATTTTTAAATTTTAAATTAAATTTGAAAAAAAAAACATTTTAAGGGCAGTCAAGTATTTAATTAATTTATAATTTAATTTATTTCTCCTAAATATGCAAGCTTTTATTACTTTTCTGCAATAAGTATCGCAATTTAATAATTATGTAATTTAGCATCATAATGTATTGCATTATTTATTATACTTTTAATATAATCTATGCTATATCTGCTACCATCTATTACCTACCTCACACATATTTCGCGTGCAAACGTTTAGCCCCCGCAATTATCAACTGTTTGCCACATCCTACGACATTCCGGCTGCTCATCTCTTGTCCAAAACTATCGAATATCGAATACTTCCGCGCTTGCTCACTGCCCACGTTCCCAGAACGTTGGCCATAATAAATTTCAACTTGTCTACACCTATTTTTACAAACATTTAAAAATTATTACACTGACTTTTTCATTATGCTCACCAGGCAGAGCAGAGCTGAGCAGAGCAGAGCAGAGCGGACCCCAGTCCGAGACTCGCGTCCACCAGGGACCAGGGACTACCTTCGTCCGTCTCCGGACGCGAACGCGGGCCTGATGACCTTAAATTAAATGTGCAGCACATGAATTATGTAAGCTGTTTAATAAAGTGATTCCATTTGCATGCAAGAGCCCCGCACGCATGCGCAGCGGGCAGTCTCCTCGCCAGGAGAGGAGCCAGTTGCCAGTTTGCCAGTGTACCCGGCTGGCATGGACCAACCTGGGCAACAACTCAATACTCAAGAGAACGAACGATCTGGGGGCCCCCAAGCACAGGCAGGCATCGCGCAGCGCGCGCTGATTGTCGCTTAATAAAAATGGTTATTGTGTTTTCTGGACGAGCACAAGGAGCGTGAGAGAGAGAGAGGGGGAGAGGAGCGGGACGGGTTGCCTTGCAGATTGCAGCGGCTATTTATGTGTGGCTTTTGTAAGAATTATTAATGTAAATCTTTCATAATTTTCTTAAGCTGTGCGCGTGCGCAGAGCACAAAAAAGAAAAGAAAAAGCTGAAAATAAAAAAAAAATCAGACTGGCAACTTGGACAGCGTTTACAATGATTTATGGCGCCATCTGGCAAGGCTGTGTGGCATCCTGTGCTGAGACGGCGAAGCTTTAAAGCACACGCACACGTGTCGCAGCACACGCGAGAGCTTTAAGCTCGCAAAGCTCGCACACATTGCACACTCGCTGGCATTTGCTGTCTCCCTCTGGCGTTCATTCGTCACTTGGCTCCACCCACACGACGAAGCGTTCATTTTGTGTGCCGGCGCATGCGTCGTGCCCCAACACGGGGGATGCCAACAAAATGAAGTTGCAAGGAGGCACACAGACACGCGTGCGTGTATGTGTGTGTGTGTGGAATTACAATAACAACTGGCACAGAAAGCCGATTGCAGCTGACAGCAAATCAAAGCCAATGCCACATTTGGCCCTCGGGGCAAGCAGAACGTGCGTCGTCTGCCCCGCCAGGATGCCAGCCCCAATGAGAATGTGCCAGTTGCTCCTTGGCATGCTGCAACAAACGCTGCACCAACTGTTGCCGCCAGCTGCAACTTGTTGTTGCTGCCGTTGCTGTTGCTGTTGCATTCGTCATCTGCAGCAGCGCCACATCAACGTCATAAACAGGCAGCGAGCTACAACTCCATCTCCGACTCCAGCAGCATCTCGTCTCCTCACCTTCTTCTGGTTGGCTGACAGCCACTAAAAACTCAAGATGGCCGCCCGTGTCCAACGTCTCTGCTGCTGGCTGCACTTGAACTTTCATTTTTTTTGACGATCTTCACATGGCAACAGGGCTGCCACTCTGCTCGAAAACAGAAACTGTGATATTTCACAACACTGTGACAGATGCAGTGATTGATGAAGAGTGTGTGAAGAGTACAGAAAACAGCAAAAATAGAAGAGTGAGGGTCGCATATGAAATGTGATATTATACACATATAATATGAAAAAGAAAAGATTAAAATCGTTTTCTTAAAAATACAGAAAAAAGTTCTGCATTATAGAAGAGAATATATAGAGAATCACTCAATCTTCACTGTCTGCAGTATATTAAAAGTTCCAAAGAATGTTCCAATTAAATTCAGTTGCTTCGACTCAGCTCATTCTCTATAAGAATGCGTCATGAAGTATGTCACTCTATTGCCTTATGATCTAGCTCGAAAAAAGCTACTTAAGTGATTCAACACGGTATAATTAGTACACGAAAGTTTCTATAGAACATCTTGTATTGTTTTCCTTACTATTGCCTGAAGCGTATCAATGATCTAATCAATTAATCAAACGTAGAGGAAATGATTCACAATGGGTTAGGAAATAAAAAAAATACTCAATGGAAAAAGAAATCAAGTTGAATAAGCAATGAGATCAGTGTAATTAAGAAACTTGTACACTTTAAAGTACTTTTTTGTGTTTTATAAATATGTATATGTATGTATGTATGTATAAATACCTAGAACTATTCTAGAATTATTATAGAATCATTTATTTGAGCTATAAAGGGTGAGGCCTCTAGATTTTAAAATTCTGTAAGAACATAAAACGTTTTTCTATCGTTTATGATAGACATAAATTATAAATCGTGTTAAAAGTTGGTATATATAACAAGATTTCTAAACAATTTCCTAATTTTTAGCCAACCTTACTATGCACAGAGTTTTTGCAGCTCTGCTCTCAGTTTTGTTCGGGTTGTTGTGCTGCGCGTTGCGGTTTGTAAACCACTTGAAACAATTTTTAATTGTAATTTGCGCAAAGCAACGCCCTCCCTGCCGGCCTGCCTGCCTGCCTGCTGCTATAAACTTGGCCGGGAGTGTAGTGGAGAGTGGAGAGCGGAGAGTGGAGAGTTGCTTGCATAGTTTAGATGGAGGCATTGCCGGGATGCCAGCCGCGGCTGCGACGTTGCCAGGAATTTCCATAGAATGGCGCGTTCGGCATGCAGACGCGCTTTGTGCTGGGCGAGATTTGTAGGTGGGCCAGGCCAAGCCAGGCAAAGCCAACCGCAGCAGCAGCAGAAGAGGTTGCCTCTCGACCAAGTGCGCTTTAAGCCGTGCTGGCAACTCTGGCAGTCGCTTTAAAATTTTCGGCTTCTGCCGCAGCTCGCGACGACGAGTGCAATTAAAAATGAAAAATTTTCCCACACATTCGACGACGACGACGACGACGACGTGGACGATAAGCGAGCAGGAGACAGCAGAGTGAGTGTGAGTGAGAGAGAGAGTGAGAGGGAGAGAGCGAGACAGTTGTCCAGTTTGAAACCCTTTTTGCCCTGTACTGCACTGATTTCTTTTTCATGTCAGAGAGCAATGCAAACTGCGTGCACTGATTGGAGGCCAATGGAATTTTTCCCATACATACAGTCAAGGTGCGTCCCAGCCAGCTACCATCTTCCATCTACCCTCTCTCTCTCTCTCTCTCCTTGTCTCCCTTCTGCCAGCCTTCTTACCTTGTGCCACTTTGGAAGCCAACGGAATGCGTCGAGTTATGTTTGCAATGTCGTAAGGTTGCTTGTGTGCAGCGGAAGACGCGCCTATCCCCTCCCCAGAAACCCCCCTTACCTCCCTGCCTTCCTCCCTGCCCTTCTGAAATTACTTTGATTAATTTACGCTTAATTTTTATTTTTATTTCTTACTTTTCGCAAATATTTGTGCAGCGCGGAAATTTGCGTCATTTTTTGGAGATTTATGAACGTTGTCTCTGAGTTAATTAAATTCAACGGCAGCCGAAACCCTCGAAAATTAACTAAATTATGGCTATATTCTCTCTCTCCTCTCTCTCTCTCTCCTTCCCTGTTCCCTGGGCGACGACGCCATTATGTTTGTTTTTCATGATTTTTTCCTTTTAATGAGCACAAATTGTTTTGGACTTTCGGGGCGCACCTTACGAATTGCTGTGTAAAGCATTGAAAAACTATGAAAATTAATGAAAATAATGAAAATTGTTTGACATGGCCAGAGAGGGGCGTGGGAAACGTGCGATTTGATACGGAAATCATTTGCAGATATATCTCTCTCGAAATATCTCTCAATTCGAATAATGAGCGTATTACACAAGCTGATGCAGCACGACACAACCCTCAACCCTCTAGTGCTAATTGATGGGTACATTTTTCAGGCAGTGGAGGGAGAGAGAGGAGTAGTCGACAGCTGAGATACGCTAGAAAATTTATTGATGAAAAATATTATTATTTTTATTTTCCTTCTTACTTTTAGTCAAGTTAAAGTTTTGTTTACAATTAATGAAGGTATATTATGGTAAGTCGATGGCTTAAATACCCTGTAATGTGTATTAAATTATAAATAATAATTTCTTTATTTATTTTCAACTATATTTTATTCTCTCTTTATGCTAGAGAGTGACGTAACAACTCAGACAACTTCTACCAACATTTTCAGTAATACTCTACTTGTTTTAGCTTTATAAAAGGTATTATATCACATAAGAAAATGTTTAACATAATTTTCGATAAGCTGCAATATTTAATATATTATTTTAAAAGGTATTTACTAATAAGATACCCTCTAAATTATTTAAAATAAATATTAACCATATTTTATTAATTTATTTTATTCTTTTTCAGCTTTTACCATTGTATTCTTTGTATTATTATGTTTCTCATACCCTGTAATCATTTCACAGAACAAAAGCAACCCCCTTTGTCATCTGCCTCTAAACTGAGTTATCAACACTTACCCCGGCAGCGGAAATATGTTAATATCTGTGAAATTGATCTGATTTTAATTTCAACGCTGTTACCCCTGCTCTCCCTCTCTTCCCCTCCACCTCGCTTCGGGAATTCCTTTCAGTCCGCTGCACATTTTTCATGCTTAGCCACAACAACATGAGCAACCCTTCCTACCCGCTTCCAGTTCCAATTGCAGCTCCATTTCCATTTTCATTCTCATTTTCAGCTGGCGTCGGATCTGGTTGGTCGCTTAATCCTTTTGGTAATTTATGCGCACTCCCCCCTCCCTCTCTCCCTCCTCCTCCTCCTCGCTGCCACTTACCAAACTAATCATCATCATGATCATGATCATCCTCGGGCCATGTCACGTGTCCGTCTGCCCAGCCCTGCCCTCCTCTCTCTCTCTCTCTCTCTCTGAGTCGCTGTCATTATGCCTGTGGTTGTTGTTGTTGCTGTTGTTGCTGCCGCTTGTCGTGGTTGTATTGTTTATTGTGACAATTCTTGTCAACAGCGCAGCAAATGTCAACGGCACATTGATGGATGTGCCGCCAGTTTCAGTTCCACGGCCAGAAACCGCTGCTGGCCGCGAGGCAAAAACCCGCCAGGCTGTAGCTGAGCCTGAGAATGAGGATGAAGCTAAACCTGAAGCTGAAGCCACAGCCAGGTGATGGTGATTCATGGCAATTGCATGCGGTAAAGAGATGCTCAATGTTGTTGCTGTTGTTGTTGCTGCTGTTGCTGTTGTTGTTGTGGTCACTGAACAGAGATAATGCCTGCAGTTGTTAACGGTCGTGTTTAACGAGAACTTACCGAACCCAAATTGGCTTAAATTACACAATAAAGTGAAGAGTTCTGCATAAAATGTTGCTAAGCTCAAGAGAAATGTTTATATTACACGCAAAACATTTCTGTTGAGATAAAGGGTAAACGAGTTAAAAGATATATTCGAAATTGTTAAAGGAAATGTTAAAATGTTTTTTGGAATTTGAATCGGGAAGTTACTAAGCTAATTTAAGCTGAATATTAACAATATTGCTCTAAAATTACGCTTGCAATGCGATTTTAACGATTTACAGAGGCACAAGAGGGCGTGTCCAAATTCTAAAATACACTTTAAGAAACTCTTATATGTATGAATATTCTCACCAATTTTGATGACTGTAACTCTTCTGGTTTCCAAGATCTGCGTGTTCATACAGACAGACATGTTTATTTCAATGTTGCCTGCCTTGAGCCTGCTGCACAAGATGTTGCCACATCAAATTGTGGCATAAACAGCTGGCAACAAGTGTGGCAGCCTTTGAAGTGTAACAAGTGCGAAGTCAAAGAGGGTTAAGTTCACATAACCTCACAATGAGACCTTCTGCCACACACACACACACACACACACACACACACACACACACGCGACCCACATTCGCTGCCCTCGCTGTTGTTGAAACTAGGAAGTAGACGCGAATCAATTGCCACGCCCACACCCCACGCCTACTACGCCCACACTGACTAAATTAGCATATTTCAAAGAGCCGAAGAACAATAACAAAAGACAACGAATGCAATAATTGGAGTCCTTGAGCTGCGCCAGTTTCACTTTTGCCTCGTCCTCGTTGTCGCTTTAATCCTTTGATGTTCAGCAGAAGTGGCACTCGGTCGCGTGTGTCCTTGTCTCAACAGCAACAACAACAACAACAAAGACACTTAATCAGTTTTCTCTCTTATCCCCCCTCTCTCTCTCTCTTTAAAGCCTTAAAGCTCGCGACTGAGTCAGGTGTCAAGCCGGGTCTTGGGTCAACAAAGGGTTAATGCATTGAAATGCATTTTGTGTTAATTAGGCCGCAAGTGCAACAACAAAAAAAATGGGAGAGCCAAAATATCGCATGCAATAAATCGCATGCAATACCAGGACATGCTGAGGCTGCCCTGCCTCAATGTGTGGCATGTCGCCTTTGATCTATTTGTACTTTCGCCAGCCAGTCCTGGCAGAGCAGACAGGAGCCTGAAGGAGACAACCGCCAGCAGCAGCCTCAGCAGCCACCCCAAGGACGGGCGCACGACGTCAGTCAAGGCACGCGCATAACAACATCATCGCCTTCATCTTCCTTCATCTCTCGCCCGAGCAAACCAAACATCATCAGCAACCCCATCGTCATCATCATCATGGGCATCGACGCTGCAAGGATAACACGCCAGGACCTGCGCCGCTGCCTCTGCTCAGCTTCAGCTTCGGCTTCGGCTTCAGCTTTTGCCTCTGTTTCAATTTTTCAATTTTCATTTGCATTTAGAGGCGGTCGCACTCGGCTCTTGCCTCATAGTCGTGCCACGCGTTTCGCTGACAGGACGTTCCAGCCGTGTCCTGTCTCCTGCCCTAACGTGCGAGTGTTGTGAGACCATATCTTCTAATAATATATAAAATATCAAGAGCTTAAAAAATATTATAATGTTTGCAATTGTATAAATTGTTGAAAATTGTGTGAAAAATAATTATAATAGTATATAATAATAATAAAGATAAATAACGGCAATAAAATTCTTAATTTGTGAAAGTGTAATATCAAAAATAAATTCCTTAATCATTTTCCTTTTCAAAAAATAATATTAATATTATTTATATTTCAACATAAAAACCAACAATATTAATAAATATACAATTAAAACTTAAAATAATCCCACATAGTGCAGTGCAATAGGGCATATTCGTTGTTTATAATATTCAGATCCCGAAAATATTGAAAAGCTTATTTTCCTACAAATTGATATTAAATTGTCTAATAAAAATTATATAACAGAAAGTTTCAAAGCAAATATTATAGAAATCTAAAATTCTACAGTCGAATGAATTAGATTTTAGAACAAACTAAAAATAAAATACATGATGAAAATCAGTAAAGTTTTAAGCGTGTTATCTTTCACATGTAAAAAACATCGAAAAACTGTGAAATTCTAAGAATCATTATCTCGTTACGATCTCGAATGAAAAGTACAGAAAAATGTGAAAAATATCTACATTACCATGCCAATTATGAGCCTATGAGCTATAAGCAAATCAGGGGTATTTCTCACGCATTAACAGTGACTTTTAATAACCTGAACAACATAAGGGACCGCACACAGTTTTATCCTCAAGCAAAAAACGAAACGAAATCGAGAGAAAAACACACACTCAGCAAAAAGTGCAACGAATCAAACTCAGTTCTCGGCTCTCCCAACTCCAATCTCCAATGCAAAAGAAAAGCCACCCAGAAGCAAGGTTCGTGTGGATTAAAAATAAATATATATACATAAGAAAAGCAAAGCAAAACCCAGAGAAAAATGAACTGCAGACCAATCAGATCAGCACAGGCTGAGCTGAGCCATAAAAAACGATTGTAAAGCAACAACAAAAAGGAAGGTAACAAAAATATTACGAACAAAAAAAAAAAGAGAGAAAAAAAAAGAAAAAGAAAAGGAATCGTAGCTGGAGCTGCAGTAGCCCAAAGAACCGAAACGAAGCAAAGCTGCAGCCGAGTCCAACGATCGATGTTTATTGGCGCTTTGGTCACGATCGCAGACGGGCCGCGACAGTGTTGAACAGTGTAAAAAAAAAAAAAAAAAAAAAAAAAACAAATGAGAAATGTGTAAAATTTAACAGAAATCGAAATCAATTTGAAATGCAGCGAAAATGTAAATTGAAAAGCGAAGCGAAAACTCGCGTCTCTACAAAATGTGGACGCAGCAGCAACCCAAAGCAACAGCAGCAACAACAACAGCAACAACAACTGAACGAGTAACCTGTGACTACAACAGCAACACGCACAACAATCATGTTTTGCCACTGAAAATTAGGCAAGAATTGTATGAAAATTTATGCAAAACAAAGCCAAGCGATGACTGCGTTGCAAGCAACGACAACAACAGCAGCAGCAGCAACACTACAAGCAACAGCAGCAACATCAGCGTGCAACAACAGCAACAACGCAGGAAACATCAGTGTTGCCACATCGCCGTCGCGTCATTCCCATTTGCATTTAATTGTTGTGATTATCTTGGCCTGCTGCACACGCTGGTAAGTGTAGCGAGTATCTTGTATCTCATAGATACATATATATATTGTAGTATGCCAGCGAATCCATCAACACGTCGTCGTTCCATCGTAGTATGTAAAGCAAAGCTTACCATGTGTAAATGGCCTGTCAACAAATTAACCCAAGCTCAGCTCTGTTGCTGTTGTTGTTGCTCTCGGTGGCAAGTTAATTAATTAAACGACAAGCCACAGCAACAGCAGCAACAACAACAACAGCAGCAGCAGCAGCAGCAACAACAGCAGCAGCAGCACTTAATGCTGTCGAGCCAAACAGATTAATCAATTGTCTCTGCTGCATGTCGTATCCAACGTCCGGAAAAGTGTCAGACAAAGGTGTTGGCATAATTAATATTGATCTAGCATTAAGGCTGATCACTTAAGCCAACCCAAAATGCTAGGGAATGTGAAAAAATTGAAAAAATGAAAATAACTCAAGTGTTTCTTTAGGAATGTTAATGAAATTTTATGAGTTCATTTTTATTAGAATAAACTTCTTATTTGCCAAGTTTCAAAAGCCTGGCTAATTTGGTTTTCCAGTTATGAGTTCTGAAAATTTGTTTAAGCTCATAACTTTAGCTATATAAGCTGATCACAAGAGCTTATAACTGTTATAGCTAGGGAATTTTTAGGGCATTTTTTGTGCAAAATTTCATAGCAGTTGCTTTTATAGTTTCTCAGTTATTTAAGATTTATTTATTTTTGTTGAATTTTTCATAGAAATAATGAAATTTGAATGATTTGGAAACATAGTTTATGCATATTTTTAAAGCCAATAATTTTTTGCTGCACTTACTTATTATTAGATAAAGTTTCTTAAGGAATAGTTGCACATATTATAATATTAGATAGTTTAGTATCTTTGCAATATCCCGCTTAAAATGGCAACTCATCTTGCTGCGTCTTAGACCAAACTGCGCGGACAGACAACGCCATTTTGTGCAGTTCATGGCCATTGCCGGACAAGGCATCCAACCAGAGCTGGAGCTGCAACTGTCGCTGTGTTGCCCGCGGCTGCAGCTCCCTTTTGGCTGCTGTTGCTGCTGCTGCTGCTGCTGGAGCTGCTGCTGCTGCTGCCAGCCTACACAATTGAGTTGATTTCCATTGCAGGGTGGTCCCCTTATAATACGCCTGGCGCTGTCAATCGTTTCGCCGTTCGCCAACTACTCTGCCCTTCCTCTCCTGCCCCTGCTCCAGCTCCTGCTCCCTCCACATCTTGCTGCGCACTGAGGCGAACGAGAGCTGTGTGTGTGTCTATCTGTGTGTCCGTCCCTGGCACCAGGTGCGGCTGACTGAATGCCTTGGTTGGTTGACTGGCAAACTGGTGGACTGACGGACTGGCGGACTGGCTGACTGCCTGACTGGTTGCCCTGCCTAGTAGTTGCAGCTTGTTAATCTCGTTGTAGTTGCTGTTGTTGCCGTTGTTGTTGTTGCTGTTGTTGCACGGGGTTGTCAACATACTTTTTTGCTTGTTGACAACGTTGCAACGTTGCAGTCGAGACTCGAGACACTGCAGCCGGAGTCTGGCTGCCTGGCTGCCTGCCTGAAGAGCAGGCTGCAATTCGTTGCTGCCTCCTTGTGGCAGGCAAGCGTCATAATTGCAGCGCATAATGAGGCTGCAACTGCAACGAATTTTGCGCAATTTCGTTTGAAATGCAAATGATGCCACGCCTACTCCAACGCGGGGCAAGTGCAGTGCGAGTGCAGTGCATAATGTGCAGCAGGCAAATCCTAATTGGGTGCAACAACACACACACACACACGCACACACACACACACGCAGATGAGTGCATTCTGGCCTGCAGCACACATGGCGTATGCGCAACGACTTGAGTTGACTCGTTGACTCGCTGCGGCTGCCGCTGCTGCTGCTGCTACTTTGCCTGCCACGGAATCTCAAGCAGACCTGGCAACTCTTTTAATTGTCTGTTAAATTTGTTGCATTTCCTTATCGCAGCACAAACTCACGATAAAAAGAAAAATCTGGCCCCAACTTGGATCGATTCTTGTCTGAAATTTACAGCCAGTTGCAAGGATTGCAATATCTTAGATAGGCAGGGTACTAAAAGGAATGCCAGCCTTAACCGCAGTTCGAAAATGATAGGGAGTGACAGTCTGCATGATATGAAATTTGATAAGCGCATCTAATGGGTGTTATCTAAGCTCTCAAGTTGTAGATAAAGTTGATTAAGTTAAGAATATTCTATGGAATAAAAAATACTATAATATATTGAAGTAATTATGAAAACTACATTTTAAAATAATTTTAACTTTCATTAAGAAAAGCTTTAAGCTGTAATTCTATTAAATTTAAAAGAAAAATCCTTTGAGATTTAGTTTCTTAAATATAATCATTTTTCATAAGATTATGTTCAGTATAGAATTATAATTAATATTATTATTCATTTATCCACTTCCTCAAGCGAATCTAAAGAAAGCTGGCAATTGAGACCCCTCTGTGTCCTACCCATTCCCCTCTTTCTCCCTCTCTAATCTCTCCCTCTCTCTCTCTATCTCTCTGTACACTCCACACATATCTGCACTGTCTGAAAGACCGCGCTCTATCGCCAACTACAAATCAGGCAAACAAAACTGCAATTTAAAGAGCTCCAGTCGAATACACCCGATAAGGGGGGAGACATATAGAGAGAGAGAGGTAAAAACTTCTTGGCAAAATGCATTTTAATTGGTCGCCAGATATGCAATGCAGGCCATCGCACAGAGCCATCTGCCAGACGTCTTTCAGATAAAGAATTTAAACTGATGCACATTTTGTTAACAGCTTTATAAAGCGTACGGCTTTTAGTCCTGGAACTGCGAGTTGTTGTTGTTGTTACTGTTGCCAGTGAATTCAATAAAACTGATAAGGCAACAAAGTCAAGGAACCGCGCAGAGATGCGATCCGTAGCTGACTCACCCGATCCCGATCCCAGTTCGAGTCTGCGATGCGATGCGATGTGAAAACGTCGACGTATTTCACGCGATGCGATAACAGCGCGATTCGCAATTGATTCGCTTATAAAATTTATCGATCTGTTAGCCATGGCTTAAAATGTTGCCAACTTCGCCACTTGCTGCTTATCAGCTGCGACTAAAGTGTTGCCACGATAAAAAGAAGAGTAGAGAAACTGAGAGAAGAATAAACTGAAACAGAAAAAAAATACAGAGACAGATAAAAGTCGATTTCATTTTCATAATTTCAGTTCGGTTTCTCACGCTCACAACGTGAGCTCTTCGAGTTCTATTGAAATGCCATAAAAAGATTGAAATGTGTGCTACAAGGCTTTAATAGGCGCCGCCGCCGCAGTGAGTCGCCTCCACTCGATATAGGGAGAGGGGCCCCTACTCTTTGGGGGCACTGTCAAACGGTAGCCCGTGCATAAATCAAGGATTTTTCAGCTTCGGTTTATGCTCCACACATCCAGCGAACTATATCAAATCAGTTAGCTATCTAAGCCAGTTAGGCATAAACATTGTTTCCCACACACACACACACACACACTCACTCACACACACACACACTCTCGCTATACCCCAGTCGAGAGACGGTACATTCCAGGCTTGCCTCAGTCCGTAGTCCAGCTAGGAATGCTTTTGATCTGTGGCGACTATTCAAATATACAGGGTGCCTCTGCTTAAATATCAACTCAGTTTCCAGTTAGCTGCAATTAAACGAATTTATCGCATATTTTGCGTAACTTTAAAGTGAATCCAAACTGGGAAAGGCCAAAAAGCGAAAGTCACTTTGTTGAAAAGTAATTGGAAGGATGATGAATTCAAAATTGGAATACCGTAAAACATGCTCTCTAAATATCGAAAAAAAAAGTAAACGCAGTTCTAGATAACCTGAAGCCTTAAAATAAAAAATGAAATTTAAAACTCCATATCAAACGATAGGTTTAACCCATACATATTACTCTCTGCTTTCTTAAATTATACCAAAACTTTTAAATATAATATAATTAATTATAGATTTTAATTCTGTTGATAAGATATTTTTCTTAAAATAAACTAAAGTATTTTTTTTGGAAATTCCCAACTAGAAATGTATATTGAATGATAATATATAATTAATATTTAAAATTGTACTTTCATTTATTTAAGTATATTTCTTGCAATCTCTCAAATATTTAATATTTCACATATAATATGATAGTACTTTCATTTGCTTAGGCAATGTAGTTTTTTTTCGAACTATTTACGAAGCTTTGCAGGTATTACCTGCGTAATACTCGCTCTAATCTTCTCTTTGGCATCTGCGCAAAACCCACACTCAAGAGTTGCACCTCATTAACATGGCTAAACAGTGTGTTGCAACATCTCTCTCTCTCTCCCTCTCTACCCCAATGCGATCTTCATTCGGTTTCCATCCTCAGCTGCAACTGCAGCAGCTGTCAAGAGCGGAGAGTTAAGATCGAAGAGTGGAGAGCGGAGAAGTGAGAGAGAGCTCAGGCTAATCAGCTTGCAGCCGAAGCGGAGCAGAAAGGTTTCGTGAATGGCATACCAAATGATCGTGATAATGATGATGATCATGATGATGATGATGTGGTTGGGAAGATGACGATGAGAGATCCTCAGATCTCAGGCTTGACTTGACTGTGTTGCAGCTGAGGACGTGTGTGAAAATGGCACGTTTCTACATTTGAGTATTTTTTACATGCGCTACGTGCCCCAATTAACCCCACTCCCCTCGCTACCACTCTCTCTCTCTCTCTGTCTCTTTTGCACACTCAATGCAGACGCCAGCGGGCAGCGCATCACGTATACGCGCGGTATGCCAAGTTGCGCTCTGCGTGTCATAGATCAACGCGATGCGATGGCGCTGGATATGCCTCAGCTGTGTCTGTGTGTGTGTGTGTGTGTGTGTGTGTGTGTGTGTGTGTGTGTGTATGTGGCAATGATGAAGTTGTTCAACGTCAACTGGCACTCGCAGCAGATCAGTGGCACAAGATCAGAGAACACCTCTCCGCTGACCTTGAATGCCATGGCGCGCTCTAAATGAGTTCAATGAGAGCCAGAAACTCTTTACTTCTCCTCTCTCTCTGGCTGCTGGCTTCCTCTGGCCTGAGTCATAGACCAAAGATTTATGACATTTCTGGAATTTAATTTAGCTACTGTCCCCCCTCTTTTCTCCCCTCTCTCTCTGCTGCTCTTTTTGCTGATTAAATCGGCCACAAGCGCAAATTAAATTTCACATAAACAAATCAAATGAAATTAAATTAAATTTGTTGCCAAGCATTTTTGTTATGCTCTTTCTTCTTCCTCTTTTTTCTCTCCCTCTCTCTCTCTCTAACATTTTTGTGTTTTGTCTGCGGTTTTTTGGCGCTCAAGGTTAATGGCAAAGTTCAGATTTAATTGTCAGCTGCGGTTACAGTAATCACATTTTGAGATAGATCAGAGAAGAGAGAGAGAGAGAGGGAGAGGCGAACGAGAGTTATATCATATAGGAAATCATTGCTAGACTTTCAGGTAGCATAATTATAACGCAGTGAATCATATGGAAAATAAAAGAGTATACTAACTTTATGCTTCAAGTTAACTACAATTTCAAATATATAGATATATAGATATAGATTCATAAAGTGCTTAGTGACTATCATATACAATTTTATTGCACAGGCTCTATTAATAACAGAGATCTGCAATTCTAAATGTGTATAAACTTTATATTAAGACTTACTTAAAACATGATATATAATTTTCTGGTTTTAGATTACTTAATTATTATTTTTTTAAAATACATATATTACTTATTTATTATATTATTATATCGTACCATTCCTTCAGGCTATATGGCTTACCCGACGGACGCGCCACCTGTCGCTCGGTGCCGGGTCTGACCAAGGATCAGGTGGAGCTGTGCTACAAGGCAAGTGATGTGACGGCCGCTGCGCTGGAGGGCCTCGACATGGCCATCAGAGAGTGCCAGATACAGGTAAGAGAGAACGACATCAATGGGCTCCTATACGATCTGAGATTTCACATTTCATTTAAGTGTCGTTCGAGAAAATCAAAGAGCAAATTTCCCCACTTGGCTTTTCACCATCATTAGCTAATCATTTGATGTTTATGTAGTTTCAGTGGCATCGTTGGAACTGCTCATCGCTGAGCACAAAAAGTCGCAATCCGCATGCCTCCAATCTGCTCAAGAAAGGTGAGTTATCCCCCCCCCCTCTCTCCCTCCTAGTGATAGTTCCCAGGTAGCCGGGAGGAAAAGCCATTAAGCTGACACTAAAATGTGCAGTAAGTGTGGCTCAGCTTTCACGCAAACAAAATCGCTTTATGACCAACAAACGACAACAACAACAACAACAACAACAAAAGCAACAACAACAACAACAAACTGTCAACGAGTTTGCGGTTAGAGTCAGCGCGCAGGCCCACACGCAAACCGCTAGGAAGTTGGCTAAAAAAAAGAAACATAGAAAAAAGAACCGCTAACTCTGCGTAGATGAAGATTTTATACTCTTTCAATGAGCTAACTAGCTATAAAGCCAGCTGATCGGCTACTCAGATAGTTACAATGAGAGAATCAATGAAGTTATGGCAATATTAAAGCAAGCTGAACTCCATAAATCGAAGAATCATATTGTTCTTTTATAGATGCTGGAATGCTTAAGAGTTTTCTAATGAGACTATTAAATTTATGCCTTGAAAAAGATATTTAGAAATATTAGTGATCTATTTCTCTATAAAGCGCTTCGAAATCCTTAGGAAACTCTAGTATAATAATGGAAAAGATATCTAGATATATCTATTTCTCTATAAAGCTCTTTGAAATCCTTAGAAAACTTTAGTATAATACTGGAAAAGATATCTATAAATATCAGAGATCTATTTCATCCTTAGGAAACTAGTATAATAATGGAAAATATATTAATATATTAGAGATCTATTTCTCTGTAAAGCTCTTTGAAATCCTTATGAAACTTTAGTATAACAATGTATTATATAAAATTGTTCCATGCCTTCTATAAAAATGTATAGTACCCTATGGAAAAACTTCAGGAAAACACAAAGTCTAATTAAAATGATGCTGCCCTCCCCCCGCGCGGCCTTCTCAGTGTCCCTCGGCCTGTGTCCGAAGCTATTAGCCGTCGCATTATTAGACACGCCATGGGACAGAAACCACAGCAGCCCAGTATCGAGGCTCTAATACCGGACTCCCACTGCATCCCCTCCCCTCCCCCACTCATATACGCTTGACTCGCCGCAAGATCATATTTCTAAGTTTCTGTGCCCCCGAAGAGGGAGAGAGAGAGAGAGTGTCGCTGCGGCGCTTGTACTGGACGCACCTTTGTCACAGCGTAGTGCATCCCGTGCTGTGCGGCAGTGCGAACTTTGACTTTGATATCTTAATCTCTTTGCAAGGCATTATATTACACATGATTCCGACTATTCACATATACTATATATAGTGTAGTGTGCACGGCGTGTGCCTTATCCCGAACATCTACAAAGAGTTTGCCGCTTTGTTCGCTCTGCTTGGCCAGGCCAGACGGCAGTAGCGGTAACTGCATGATCACAAGCGCCGATCTATAGTCAAGAACTATATCAGCTGACTACTGTTATGGGGTGTGTCTGGCAAGTAGTAGCTTAAGTTCTGCAAAAAGAGAAGAAGCTTAAAGTAAGAAGGGAAAAAGTAGGGGGAAAGAGCAAAGAGAGTTTTGGAGTTTAGTTTAGTTAGTTCCAAGAATATCAGTTAAGAACAGTTTTATAAGTCTCAAACAGTTTCTAAATTAAATATTCTAATATAGGGAAATTGTAAAGATTCAATATAGATCTAAAAACTCTAGTAAAATTAAGAGAAAGTTGCTAAAATTAAGTTTGACAACAGTTTTTGCTTTCTTCTAAGGTTAGCTTAGTTATAAGAAGTTTATCTAGCTCAGCCTAGGAAAAAAATCTGGGAACAATTCTCTGAGCTATGTCAAGTATGTTATCTCAGTTGCTTAAGAACCACAATCTTTCGAGCTAAACAAATAAATCTCTCCATCTGATCGCCAAGCAATTGCTCAGGTGACAATCAAAAACAAGTCGAACTGAGATTGGGTTGAAGGTCCTTCGGTATGCTGGATATGCTGGCGTTCCCAAGCGCTTCATTAGTTAAATTATGCGTCATACAATCGCTGTAAAAATGCCAAAACAATGGGATGACCAAAGGCTGCGTCAAAATGGCGGCATGCAGTGCAGATGCAAACGATATCTTTGCCCACAGTAGCTGGAAAAAAGGCTGAAAAGATTTCTCACAACTTTCAATGTGCCTCCAATTGAGGCAGGATGGGCTATTGGGGAGGGGGGTAAGCAAAGAGACAAGCAACATGGGGAAGAAGCAGACAACGAGTTGCCTGGGAGACGTTCCGACAAGTAAAAGGGAAAGGCTCGTCTCAGGTCTCGTTCCAGCCAGTTCCATCGGTCAGTCCGGCGTAATTTATTTGCATTCATCGTATAAATTATATTGTAAGCAAACCACTTCATTCAATTTCAATTTAAAAAATTGTTATCTCTGCTGACGGATGCTGCCGCGGCCACTGACAACGCAACAGCCAAGTGGACAGAGAGAGAGAGAGAGAGAGACAGCGCGACATTTCGCAAGACAAACGAAAAGCGAACAAGGGGCAGGCAGGCAACAGGCGGGGAGGGAGGCAGGTTGGAGCAGGCGGAACTCTCCCCAGGCAGAAAGTTAAGCGAATCAAACTTGAGCTTAGTTAGAGACAATGTTACCCGCTTCATTAGGTAGAAAAATCCATAGAAAACTAAGGATAAACTTGGTCAAACTTTAAAAATGCGATTTGTAGACAAAACTGAATATTATAGAAGGGTAACAACTTGCAGAACACTTTTCTTCTACAAATGGTCTTAAATATTATTTTAAATATAATATCTTACCTTCAGACTAGTATAAGTATTTTTTACTGCAAGAAAAGAACTTAGAAATATATTATATTTTATATATTTAGAAATTTAAATTTTAGAAATTGTTAAAGAACTTCTAAACTAGCCCATAGAATGGCTTATCCTGCTACTATATATTAATCCCATTAGAATTTCCAACTAATTCAACTTCCTAAGCTTCAATCCCAAGTTACTACTTGCGCCTACCCGACTACCTTCTCTTGAGTCCCAACAAAGCCTACCAAAAAAACAATGTCATTACAGCATATCTACATATAATTTGCATTTGGCCATAATCTTGGGGCTGCCATCAAGTGCAGTGATCGGGCAAGTTGATCGGGCCAAAATGCTGAGTCGCAATGAGTCGGGTCGGGTTAAAGTTTGGCTCAAAGTTAACAATGCCAAACCATAAATCTCCAGATGCATGCCACACCAAGTCGGAGCAGCAGCTTCCACTTCCAAGTAAACTCCTCTAGCCTTCGCAGCCCACGAATATGGTAAACCCAAGCTTATGTCAGTGACATGTCGGGCCGTCTGTCCGATCGTCTGTCCGTCTGTTTGTCAACCCGTCCGTGTCCATTAAATAAGGAAGGAAACACCGAACTGAAACTGCACATAACGAGAGTCAATATTGACAGGCAACAACAGCAACGCGTGCAACGCGATTCGATTGGAGAACCAGACTTATAAGGGCAGTCGGCGGCAACCTGAGCAGGGATCGACGAACGACGATCGACGATCGACGATCGACCAAGTGAAACGAAACAAATCAAGTCCGAGAGGCACAATGACTGACAATTCGAACGGCGCACGGACAGGTCAACTATTTTGCATATATCTACTATAACTTATGGAACTGCCCCGATCGTTGATCGTCGTCGCAGATCGCCGATCGATGCCGCTGCCGTTGCTGCTACTTCGCCATGCATTATTGTCAATCAAGTGAGCTGGGAGGGGGGACTGGCTATAGCAAAGTAGTAAAAGGATTACGTACGATCGTCGTTGTCAGCGATCGACCTTTATCTTAGTCTCCCCTCTCGCTCTCTCTCTCCCTCTCTCTGTCTCTCTCTCTCGGTTCGGCATGTGACAACAAGCGAGCGACGTATGTCGCAAACAATTACTTGGGATTGCAACACAAGAGTCTGAGACGGGGACGACGATCGGGCTCGATCTTGGCTTGGCTTGGCCAATTTATGCGCAGTAGAGGAGCACGTCAGGCCCCAAGGCATTGTCAAATGTAACTCGCTGGCAATGATGTGATTTGGATTTGCAAATGGCCTGTGGGGGGAAACAAAGCGTGCATAAATCAAGCGCCCCAATCGAGCGATCAGCGAGAGCGAATACCGATTGCCTTGAGAAGAGGATCGGGGATAGGGGATCGCAGATCGGTAGACTACTGTGACTGTGTGGCATGGCATGGCTTCTGTGCGCACTGATGCATTGATTGATGGCGTCTTAATCGTCAATCAAATGCGCGCTACACTTTTGCATCGATCGTTTCCAGATCCCGCATTGGCTTTGTAACGACAACGACAACTTGTCAGTTCGCTTGACATTTGCATTCGTGCGCATCCTGCCCGGCCACTTGACCGTCTGACTGATTGTTTGACAGCTCCAGCCTGCTGCCTCGATCACTCCATGACGTAGCTCCGTCACATTGACATATGTACTCTGGGCGAGCAGGCGTGCAGTGCAGCAGTTGCAGTCTTGGCGAGATTGAATCTTTTATGCAAAGTGACGCTGACAATTTGCATGTCAATCGCTTGACAAATGTTGCCAACTTTGGAGCGACTCAATGACGGACCATGTCGATCATGATTAACGTCTATTTTTGACAGTCGTTTGACAGCGATTGCATAAGTCGTCAGGCTGGCAGGCGGCACCACCCTGGGGGTGGAGGTGGGTGTGGTGCCACAAATTTTGCATCATTAAAACTTGCCCGATCGATCGATCGATCGATCGTGTTGATCGCGTTGATCGCTTTTGGGGCTTGGCGGCTTGTCCGGTCCGCATGTCAAAGCCAAAAGCCGCGCGAGAGTTGCCCCATGGGGACCATGGGAGGCATTCAGTGTTAAAAATAACACTGCATAATTTTGCAATTCCCAGTGAGATCGCATAACTCTAACACACCTCTCCCTCTTCCCCTCTCCCCCCCCCCTAGGTTATCGGGAGAGCGCATTCGCCTTTGCCATCTCCGCTGCGGGAGTTGCTCACAGTGTTGCACGCGCCTGCAGTCAAGGTCGCCTCATGTCCTGCGGCTGCGATCCGACCATAAATCGCAAGACGCTGAACAAGAATCTACGGCAATCGCTGGACAAGGAGAAGAAACAGTTTCTACAGTATTTGGAAACAAATCAGATTCTAACGCCCGAGGAGGAGAAGAAATACGAACGATCCAAGATTGCGAGTCGCTGGAAATGGGGCGGCTGCTCGCACAACATGGACTTCGGTGTGGAGTACTCCAAGTTGTTTCTCGATTGTCGCGAGAAGGCCGGAGATATACAATCGAAAATCAATTTGCACAACAATCATGCGGGCAGAATGGTGAGTAGCGATAGGATCCTCTAGGATCTAGATAGATAGAGATCTTAATCCTAATTAAACCCTTGCCAGGCCGTCTCCAACAACATGGAGTTCCGCTGCAAATGCCACGGCATGTCGGGCAGTTGCCAGCTGAAAACCTGCTGGAAATCCGCGCCAGATTTTCATATTGTGGGCAGAGTACTGAAGCATCAGTTCCGCAAGGCCATACTGGTGGATCAATCGAATCTGGGCAATGGGGAACCGGTGGTGGTGCTCAAGCGGGCACGCAACAAGAAGTCCAATGGCGGCGGTAATGGTGGCGGTGGCGGCGGCGGAGTCGGTGGCAATGGCGATATGACAGTCGCCGATGTGTCTGGCCCGCTCGAGGGTCGTGACACGCAACGCGACGGGGACAGCGAACGTGGCACGCGCCAACCGAATGCGGATAAGAACGCAGCGAGGATGGCACGAAAACTGGAGACGTCGCTCTTCTACTATCAACGCTCTCCGAATTTCTGTGAGCGTGATCTGGGCGCAGATATACAGGGTGAGTGGGGGAATTTAGTATATAGGGAATAGACATTTAAATATGGCAAGGAAATAAATAGCATAAGTTCTTTATATTCTTTTCTTTCTTTATTTTTTTTTTTATTATTTTTCAATCCTCATTTTCTTTAAAATATTTTTAAGCTTCTTGAGCACTTAGTATATAGGGAATAGACATTTAAATGTGGCAAGGAAATATAGAAAAATAAAAAGCATAAGTTGTTTAAATTATTTTTTATTTATTATTATTTTTTATTAATTTCAAACCTCGTTTTCTTAACTATATTTTAAGCTACTTGAATCTCAATTAATTTGCATAGATTAATCTGCACATAATCAAAAAAAAAATAGAAAACTTGAAAAGGAAATACCACACAAATAACATATAGAAAATATAAAAAAATAAATTAAATAGGTTCTTTATATTCTTTTTTATTTATTATTATTTTTTTTTATTATTTTTCAAACCTCATTTTCTTAACAATATTTGAAGCTTCTTGAATCTCTGTTAATTTGCATAGATTAATCTGCAGATAATCAAAAAAACAAAAAAACTCGAAAAGGAAATACCACACAAATAATTTAACAAATTTTGATTTAACAAAAATTCGGTCACACTGCAAACAGAGTTGACTAATTAAAAATGATTTATTAGCATCGCTCGCGGCGATAAATTTGATTTGCCGCTAATAAATAAATCACAAATGCAAATTAACAGCAGCCGTGCAACAACAACAACAGCAACAACAACAACGGAGATGCAAAAAAAATAAACAAAATAAAAAATAATAAAAATCATTTATTAACTGAGCTAACAAACATGCCACATAACTCAAAATGCAGCGCGGCGACAAAAGTTGAACGAGGCAGCAGCGACGCGAGCGCAGGTGCACGAGGCACGTACGCGGCAGCAACAACAACAACAACAACGATAACGACAACAACAACAACAACGGCGGCTCGATCGACATGTACGTTCAACTGCCACTTGCAATTTTTGTTAGCCATTTTGTGGGGCTGCTTCACGCTAAATGTTGCTGTTGCTGTTGTTGTTGTTGTTGTTGTTGTTGTTGCTGCTGTTGACACATTTGCAAATTATCAAAAGCAACTTCAGCTGCGCGGGCCAGTTTAAAGTGTTAATTACGACACAAATTTATAATTAATCGTTGACTTGGCCTGCCAAACTACCCCCGCGTGTGTCGGGCCCAAATGATGGCAATTAACGTTTGGCAATTAACATCTAACAATTATGATACTTTGCTACTAGTTGCACTTAATTGTTTATTTATGGTTTTTTAATGGACGCAACGTGAAGCTGTCGCTGCGAGATGTCGATATCGATAGACAGGTTGCAGGTTAATCGAATGGAAACAAGGTTTCATATAACTATCGTTTGATTAATAGAATTCATAGAATTAATAGAATATTGATGACAGCAACAGTAAATCTAATCTGATTGGGTTTTCCTTCGCAGCAAATGTTAGATCGGGAATTCTTGTTTTATATTTCCCAGCCTAAATTAAAAAATATAAATATATTCTTAATTAATTTAAATTTTTTAATTTTTTTTTTTATAAAATTAAATTTTAAAATCATAATTTTACATTTTTATTATTTCCTTTTTTTAATTTTAATTATATCTTAATATAAAAATAAAAACTAATTTTAATTTCAAGTCGACTGTCTTAGTTGACGTTAAATAAATAAATAAATAATCTGACTCTATTATTAGTACTAACTTATACATATCGATGTGTATTGAAAACTATCGAACTGACTATCGTTTACCAATTATATCGATATACGCTAGAACTCATCATTTTCTTTCATTGCAGGCACAGTGGGTCGCAAATGCAATCGCAATACCACAACCAGCGATGGCTGCGCCTCCCTCTGCTGTGGGCGTGGCCATAGCCAAGTTAAGGAGCGACGAGCCGAGCGTTGTCGCTGTAGATTTCAATGGTGCTGTAGCGTGGAATGCGACGAATGCCACGTGGAGGAGTGGATAAGCGTCTGCAATTGAGAAAATATAGAGAGAGACAAAAAGAGAGAGACCCAGCAGATCGAGTGAGAAGAAGAAGCAAGGAGAACTGAAGAGCGAAAGACTTCTCTTCGTAAAAAAAAAAAAAAAATTAAACGACAGTATTATAAAGTACGATACGATTAATGAATGCAAATGAAATTTAATTAGATTAAAATACACTTTAATTATCGAATAGGATACGAATACGTCGACTTATTGATCGAGTGTGTGTGTGCGTGTATATTTTATGTTTAGTTTAGCAATCGATTCTACCACTCCCCCCCCCCCTGTGTGTAAATACAAATAAATAAGACCCCCGACACGATTAGTCTGTCAATCAGCTGACTTTTATTTAATCTAATACCCTCTCTTTCTAACTGCATTGCTGTCTCTTTCGCTCTTGCGATGCTACTACTGCACGTGAATGCGACTAATTGAATTAGTTGTCTAAATAGTTACCCAAGGTGCATTCTACTAAAAGTCTCTCCCTCTGCAAGTCTCTTTCATTCTCTTCCTCTCGAAGCGGGCCTTGGCGACCTTGCGGGGCTTCTTGGACCTGGTAAAAAGCCCACGTTTCCATTTGCACAACTTTCAGTTGGCTTTCTGCAGCGATACGTGCTGCAAGCGTGCGCTCGGTTCGGGGAAACGATAACGATAGGAAAAGGATAACCCAAGCTAGTTTTCAGAGAGAGGTCGGTTCTGCCTATGGAAAAAGGATATACGCAAGTTGTAGCTGCAGAGTGTATTAGTTGTCAAATATTCGACCTGAGTTCTATCTAAACTATGAAAAGTGATTCTTAAAAAAACGGTTGACCTTTTAAATGAGATAAAACCAGAACTTTGACCTCCAATAAAATACATTATAATACTAAAAGTTTCATAATAACAGAAAACCCTATTTCCATAGATCTTCGAGCAGGCAATCACTTGAGAAACTCAGTTAACTGTTCGAATTATAATCCAAGAATACCAATATTATTTTCACTTTCTAGTCTTCCCTTAGCATAATTGAATCTTTCACGGTCTCATAATTTCCAATAACTCTTTGCGAGGGAAGCCCCCCAAGAGAAAAGCTAATGCGCTTTGCAGCAACAACCCAGAAATCCAATTCAATTTCATTCTAACCTCAATCGAAACTACTGCAGATCCTTTTGATATCCTGTGGTGATTCGAAATGTATTTACCCTACTCACAATTACCGGATCCGACGGATAAATTCGAGATCTACGAGGAGATCGCACAGGGTGTCAATGCGAAAGTGTTTCGTGCCAAGGAATTGGACAATGATCGCATCGTTGCACTGAAGATCCAGCACTACGATGAGGAGCATCAGGTGTCCATTGAGGAGGAGTATCGCACACTGCGCGATTACTGCTCACATCCCAATCTGCCGGAGTTCTATGGCGTCTACAAGCTATCGAAACCTAATGGGCCCGATGAGATATGGTTTGTCATGGAGGTAGGAGGGTTTGGAGGGGTGCATCCACTTTAATCATCAGCTGCTAACCCAATACTCTTCCCCATTTAGTATTGTGCCGGAGGCACTGCTGTGGATATGGTGAATCGTTTGCTGAAATTGGATCGTCGCATGCGGGAGGAACACATCGCGTATATCATACGGGAGACTTGTCGGGCCGCCATCGAGCTGAATCGCAATCATGTGCTGCATCGGGATATACGTGGCGATAATATACTCCTGACCAAGAACGGACGCGTTAAGCTTTGCGATTTCGGGTTGTCGCGTCAGGTGGACTCGACGTTGGGTAAGCGGGGAACTTGCATTGGATCACCCTGTTGGATGGCACCCGAAGTGGTTGCGGCCATGGAATCTCGAGAGCCTGATGTCACCGTGCGTTGCGATGTCTGGGCTCTGGGCATCACCACCATCGAGTTGGCTGATGGGAAACCTCCGTTTGCAGATATGCATCCCACGCGGGCCATGTTCGCCATTGTACGCAATCCTCCACCCACTTTGATACGCCCCACAAATTGGTCACAGCAGATCAATGATTTCATCGCCGGAATGCCTGGAGAAGAATGCTGAAAATCGTCCAATGATGGTGGAAATGGTGGAGCATCCATTCCTCACGGAACTCATTGAGAACGAGGAGGAAATGCGTTCGGATCTGTCCGAGATGCTGGAGCTGGCCAGAGACGTGAAAACGTTATACAAGGAACCCGAATTGTTTGTAGATCGTGGCTATATAAAACGCTTCGAGGAGAAACCGGAACGCATGTATCCAGAGGATTTGGCCGCCCTGGAGAATCCTGTGGATGAGAGTATACTGGATTCGTTGCGCAATCGCATTGAAATGGGTGAATCCTATAGCTTCATAGGCGACATACTGCTCTCGCTGAACTCCAATGACATCAAACAGGAGTTTAGCAATGAGGTGAGTCCCCTGGGTAGAGGGATCCCTCCCATCCCCTAATCCTTATGCATTTTCTTTCAGTTTCATGCCAAATATCGCTTCAAATCTCGCTCGGAGAATCAACCGCACATCTTCTCGGTGGCGGACATAGCGTACCAGGACATGCTGCATCATCGTGAGCCGCAGCACGTTGTCTTCTCCGGCGAGAGCTACTCGGGCAAGACCACAAATGCGCGATTGCTGATCAAGCATCTGTGTTATTTGGGAGCAGGAAATCGTGGTGCCACCGGACGTGTAGAGAACTCCATTAAGGCCATCCTGATGCTGGTGAATGCGGGTACTCCGGTGAACAATGATTCCACCCGTTGTGTACTCCAATATTGTCTGACCTTCGGCAAGACGGGCAAGATGAGCGGCGCCGTCTTCAATATGTACATGCTGGAGAAGCTGCGCGTGGCCACCACCGATGGCAGCCAGCATAATTTCCATATTTTCTATTATTTCTATGATTTCATACAGCAACAGAATCAGCTAAAGGATTACAATCTGAAGGCAGATCGTGGCTATCGTTATCTACGCATTCCGCCAGATGTGCCACCGTCCAAGCTGAAATATCATCGAGATGATCCCGAGGGCAATGTGGAACATTATCGTGAATTCGAGAGCATCTTGCGGGACTTGGACTTCAGTCACAAGCAGCTGGAGACGGTACGCAAAGTGTTGGCGGCCATTTTGAATATTGGCAACATCCGTTTCCGGCAGTCGGGCAAATATGCCGAAGTGGAGAACTCCGACATTGTCTCACGCATTGCGGATCTCTTGAGGGTGGATGAGAAGAAATTCATGTGGTCCCTGACGAATTTCATTATGGTCAAGGGCGGCATAGCGGAACGACGTCAATATACAACCGAGGAGGCCAGAGATGCACGCGATGCGGTATCCTCCACACTCTACTCGCGCCTGGTGGACTTCATCATCAACAGAATCAACATGAATATGTCTTTTCCGCGTGCCGTCTTGTAAGTCAGCCTGATGCCTGATCTTCCCCCCTTCTTGCTCACTCCTAATCTGTGTTTACAGTGGGGATACCAACGCCATCATTGTGCACGACATGTTCGGCTTCGAGTGCTTCAATCGCAACGGGCTGGAGCAGCTGATCATCAACACGCTGAACGAGCAGATGCAATATCATTATAATCAGCGCATCTTCATCAGCGAAATGCTCGAAATGGAAGCGGAGGATATCGATACCATCAATCTGAATTTCTATGATAACAAGACGGCACTGGATAATCTCTTGACCAAGCCCGATGGATTGTTCTATATCATAGACGATGCTTCGCGTTCGTGTCAGGATCAGGACTTGATTATGGGTGGGTACCAACGTACGCCTAGTTAACCCTGAGATCCCTCTTAGACTCTAATCTCTTCCCGCCAGATCGCGTGTCCGAGAAGCACAGCCAGTTCGTGAAGAAGCACACTGCCACGGAGCTATCTGTGGCCCATTATACGGGTCGCATCATCTACGATACGCGCGCCTTCACCGACATCAATCGCGACTTTGTGCCGCCCGAGATGATCGAAACGTTCCGCTCCTCGCTGGACGAGAGCATCATGCTCATGTTTACCAATCAGCTGACCAAGGCTGGCAATCTCACCATGCCGTTTGAGACAGTGCAGCATAAGGACGAAACCGAGCGCAAGTCTTATGTGAGTTGAGCTGCAAGTCTGAAGAGGATTAGCCTTATATTCTTCCTCTCTTTCTTGCAGACCCTCAATACGCTGAGTGCCGGCTGCATTTCGCAGGTGAATAATCTACGCACCATGGCGGCCAATTTCCGTTTCACCTGCCTAACGCTGCTGAAGATGCTCACCCAGAATGCCAATCTTGGCGTGCATTTCGTGCGCTGCATACGCGCCGATCTAGAGTACAAGCCACGCTCCTTCCACTCGGATGTGGTGCAACAGCAGATGAAGGCGCTGGGTGTGCTGGATACGGTTATAGCCAGACAGCGTGGCTACTCCTCGCGTCTGCCCTTCGAGGAGTTCCTCAAGCGGTGAGATTGGCATATGGGTGGGGTCAATCCGGTACTGAATCGTTCTCTCTCTGCTCAGCTATCAGTTCCTGGCCTTTGATTTCGATGAGCCCGTCGAGATGACCAAGGACAATTGTCGCCTGCTCTTCTTGCGCCTCAAAATGGAGGGTTGGGTGCTGGGCAAGAGCAAGGTGTTCCTTCGCTACTACAACGATGAGTTTCTGGCCAGGTAAGCGGGCAGCCATCTCTAATCTTCTGTCTTCTTGTCACTGAATTTTCCTCTTCCTGCCCAGACAATACGAGCTGCAGGTGAAGAAGGTTATCAAGGTGCAGTCCATGATGCGTGCGCTACTCGCTCGCAAGCGTGTCAAGGGCGGCAAGGTCTTCAAGAGTAAGTCCCTCCTAATAAGGAGTCCTACCTAGTCCTAGCTAACATCTGCAACTCTCCCGCAGTGGGCAAAAAGGCGCCGGGACAGCATGATGAGGCTGCGTCCAAGATACAAAAAGGTAAACCAAAAACTCAAGTCGATAGGCTTAGGGAATACGAAGAGGAGCAAATCGACATTAGTGAGACACCCTCGGAGGCGGATGAGATGTTTCTGGAGGCGCGCAAGGATGAGGCACTCGCTGCGGTGCGCATCTCCAAGATCGAACAGGCATCGGTTGAGGAATAGGAGGGGGAAAGAGAGATGATAACCCCCCTTTAAAAATACTAAATATCACACTATTTATATATACTATATATCGCGTGGGACTACATATAGAGTACATAATACTCTCGTACTCTACCAATATCAATAAACTATCGCATTATCGAAGCGTTATCGAATCACAAGTCGCGGTTTCTCTGTGTGTGTTAAGCGGCTTAAGTGGGCGGGCCTCGTAAGACAACCAACCCCCTTCACTATGGGACCCGCCCCCACGCCCCTGCGATGATGCAACCAATCGGCTTAACGACACCCACGCCCCCAGAACAGATGAATTATAAGTGCTGCATAGAAAATAAATGAAAATTTAATTAAATTAAGGTGACAAGCCACGGTCGAAGCAAACCTCCCTCCCCCCTGCCTGCCAATCCTAACTGACCACATTGCTAACCCATTTACGACTTCTTCTCTTCTTCTTCTACTTGTTTCTCTTAGCCTTCCGCGGTTTTCGCGACAAGGTGCGACTGCCACCGCTGGTCAACGAGAAGTCCGGACAGCTCAACGAGAACACGGCGGAATTTATACGTCCCTTTGCCAAGAAGTGGCGCGAGAAGTCCATCTTCCAGGTGCTGCTGCACTACCGTGCCGCACGCTTTCAGGACTTTGTTAATCTGTCGCAGCAGGTGAGTCAAGCCAATCCATCTCACTCATCTCTGTCTCTCTTCCTGCTCCAGGTGCACATCTACAATCAGCGCATGGTGGCCGGGCTCAACAAGTGCACGCGTGCGGTGCCCTTCGAGCGCATCAACATGCGTGAGGTGAACTCGGCACAGCTGGGACCACTGCCCGTGCCCATCAAGAAGATGCCCTTCCGCCTGGATCAGATACCCTTCTATGACACGCAATATATGGTCGATCCGGCCAATTCGATTTCACGTCAAACCTTTCCCAATCATCTGCTGCTGCAGCATGGCGAAGACGATGAACCCTGGGACAGTCCACTGCAGCGTAATCCCTCGATGACTTCATGCTTGCTCACCTACAATGCATACAAGAAGGAGCAGGCCTGCCAGACCAACTGGGATCGCATGGGCGAGAGCGATAACATCTATAATCAGGGTTACTTTCGAGATCCACAACAGTTGAGAAGGTGAGTCCATGGGGGGGGGAGCAACTGCTACCGCCAGTATTCAGAGCACATTCCCCTCTTCAATCTTCGCCAGAAACCAAATGCAACGCAACATGCAGGCGTATAACAATGCCTACAATAGCTACAACAGCAACAACAACTGGGGCGGAGTACATCGTTCCGGTTCACGTCGCAACTCCTTGAAGGGCTACGCGGCGCCACCGCCTCCACCACCACCGATGCCCTCGTCCAATTATTACAATCGCAATAATCCCAGCCAGCAGCAGCAGCGCAACTATCAGCAGCGTTCCTCGTATCCGCCCTCCTGATCCCATACGTGAGCTGCAGAACATGTCACGGCGCAACGAAGGCGATGTAAGTGTACAAATTCCATTTTATATTCCATTCCTAATCCTCTAATCCGCCAGAGCTCCGAGGATGCACCGTTCAATTTCAAGGCCATGCTGCGCAAGACAAACTATCCACGCGGCTCGGAGACCAACACCTACGACTTCCACAATCGTCAGGATGGCGACAATGAGCAGCAGCATCACACGTTCCAGGCGCCCAAGCTGCGCTCCACGGGTCGTCGCTTTGATGACGATCAGGGTCAGTACTCCACTGGCAATTATGGTGTATCCCGGAATTTTGGACAACGTGCACCACAGCTGCGCCAGATGCCGGCGAGTGTGGGTCGCAGTTTTGAGGATAGCAATGCGCGCTCGTTCGAGGAAGCCGGCTCCTATGTGGAGGAGGAGATAGCACCAGGTGTGACACTCTCCGGTTACGCTGTGGACATATAGAGGAACACATTAGCAAAACAGAACATTATCTAATCTTAATCCACGAGTGGATTAATTATTGTCATAAGTTAACCCACCATAAATTTTAGTTATAGATTACGTTAATTAAATCTAGCAATAAATTTGAATTCAGCAAACAATATATGCGATTTATTTTGACGCGGAAAAAATTTCATATTAATATGTATAGATATATATGTAGATAGATAGATATTATATATCGACCGATACGATATTACATTGCTTTTGAAAAGTTCATTCACTTGTAGTCCTAAAACGCAACAACAATACTCACAGTATTACATAGACACTATGCATATAATACATTACGTATTCACTTAATAATTATCTATATGGCATATAGATCGTATATGGGTTTGAGTGTATATATATGTATATGTGTGTGTGTGTGTGTTTGTGTTAAAAACTACGCAAAAATTTGTAGGAATGGAAAGAACAACGAGTTTTTTCTTCTTGTTTGTGTCTGTTCTCAAGAAGATATTTAAGGCTAAAGTAAATATGTAAAGGTTTCCTTAACTGCACCCCCTCCCTAAATAGAGACATAGTGCTATAAATTCTTGAACATGATAAAACCAAGTCATTCTTTAACAGCAACAACCACCATCAATCATCCATGCCGGGCTCACGCAGTCCATCCGAATGCATTTGCTTTCCGGCAATTTCAAGCATGGCACGATCCTCCAGATTTCCATCGAGTATAGAGCGTTTCTATCATATCGGAAAAGGTAAAAGATAAGCATAGATTCTCTAAGCATATATGGCATGCCTACCTGTCCCTCCCCACCGCCATCCTCATCATCCTTGACGGGCAAATCGCCCACAGCCCAAACCTCCATGTTGCGTATTTTGAATTGTTTGCGCTTGCTATAAAAGATAAATTTAGTTAAGATCCTGTTACTTTAAGTTATCTAAAACAAAAACTCACCTCAACTGCACATAGTCACCGTATGTGGTGCAGCTCTCCACACTCTGACCCTCACCGAACATGCAGTCCAGCCAGAGACCTGTGCAACAGTTGAAATCAATAAGATAAACCAATATTAATTCGCCTTACTTACCCCAAAACTCAAACTGTCCGCCCATACCCTGTAAAATAGCAATGCAAATGAGTATATTATCTCCATAGATATAGCGACTATAACTTACCAGCCCATTGGGCATTGTTTGTTGATTAAGATTCAAATACTGATAATGGTCATTATAGCCGGTGGCACTGAAGCAGCGCATCGCCGGACTGAGCGTGTACAGCAATGAGGTGTCATTCCCAGCGAATTGGGGTTTCAGGGCCCACGATTCGGGTGCATAACCACCGAATATATATTGATCCTCGTCCTCGATGAAGAACAACGTTGGTCCCTTGTCCATTACCTTGCCCAGCATGGTGGAGAAGCTCTCGCCATGTATTTTCGATGAGAATAGAAAACGCCATTTGTGACGCATCTCGCGAGGCAGCTGCGCATTGATATAGAGCACATGTGGCAGCTCGATGATCGGCCTGTAGTGGCTATTTTGCGGTGCATCTGTATAAATGATTTACGATTGTTATAATAGAACAATATATATATAGTATAAGACGTACCGCACAGTTGGGGCAGAATGCTAATTTCAATCTCCTTGACGATTGTGCGCTTGCTGCCGCCATGGCGTGTGTACAGCTGTGCGAAAACTTCGCGCCACAACTGTAGGAATTGTGGTGTGACATGTAGCCAACGCTCGAGTGTCTCGTTGGGCATGATGTGCTCCAGATCTTTGCCTAGATTACGCATTAGACCCTTGGCAAATGTGCAGGCTGAACGTTCTGTGGTAATGAAGCCCAAATCCTGCCATTCCTTGATGTTTGAACTCTTTGCGGTGCTCTCCAGATGCACATAGCTCTTGATGACCGAATGGATATACTGCGAAGGAGATAAAATATGATATATAACGAATGAAAGATAAGATAAACGAACGAACTCACCTGTTCCAGCTGCTTGAGATTGAAACTATCGACTGAGCTGCGTTGCAACGATGCCAACAGCATTTGCATCTTCATCTCGATGCTGCCACGCTCCATGATGTAGTAGGGCTCCCCGAACTTCCTCAAGGGTATATTGATACACTGCTGACCCGGCTTCGTTGGCATAAACAGAAACTGAGCCGTGCTCTCCGCTAGCGAACGCTCGATTGTTTGGGACCATGCTTCCTGTTTTGTTAAATAAAAATAAAAATAAATTATGCGATCGTTGGCACATTCTTGGGGCATCAAATTGGGAAGGGTGAGGGTTGCGCAATATATGGATTGCTGAGCTGGTAGTCAACACATTTATTGTTTACGACAAATTTAATACGGGCTGGCCGCATAATTATGTGAGTGGTGGCGGCCTTCCCCCCATTGGAATCACGATTAATTCGTTAACAAGCAAATTAAACAAAAGCAAAAGCAAAAAACAAACAACAACTAAAACAGAAAGCGACAAAAACGACAAACGATGAGCCGCAAATGCGCAGGGCAAACAAATTAGACACACATTGCCCGCAATCAATGCAAAGTGCGAGCAATATCACTGATAACGTCGGGGAATGGGAATTTCTTTCACCTGTACGTGCGTATTACGTGTATATTTGTGTGTGTGTAGTCGCATGACACTGACTTCAGTCGTAAACCTTGAACTTGTGACCGGGACTGCAGCAGAATGACATTGATTTTCATGTGCAAGTGCAACGACCCAATCAAAAAAAAAAAAAAAAATTATACTACGTACCACCAAACGATCCGAGGTTAACTTTTCCAATGCACCGCCCGATGCATTGCGGTATGCTGTCTCCAGAAAACGCAACTCTTCCGATGTGTACACATTTTCCGATTCCTTTTTGCCACTTGCATTACCCATGATTAACTGTGTTTCCTATGTTTGCGGAAAGTAAACACGCGACTGACGCTTGGATTGCTTTAAATTGAAAATAGAAAACACAACAAAGACATGGCAGACAGCTGTTGCGCAGTGTGACCGTAGTGTGCTCTCTGCTTGCCAGCCGCAGTTCGCCGCAATGCAGCTGGCTTTAGTTGGTTTACGCTAGATGGCGCTTTATGTTGGCGCGCATTTTCAAAACGAAAGTGAGCGCTTTCATCGCAAATAAATCTATCGATTTTTTTTTCAGCCTTGCTTGCATGCTCAAATACACTAAATATGTAGAGGAATTTTTAATATTTCGTTGCCTTGGCAACAACTGTTATTTAATCGATAATTAACTGGCATTTAAAATTCCTTTACGTAAAACTAGAAACCAGAAATTCCAGAACAACAAAGTTGTGTTTGACAAGCAGTGACAACATAATTAACAACTATATATATTATATATTTTTATAGGAATAGTATATACAACAATGAATACCACGGCACGATCGAGAAAGCCACATAAGGTACAGTGTGGTTCCTGTCCGGATCGCTTGAAGGGCGATAAGAGGCAAGTGATAGCCGATGATTCGGAGACAACGGAGGAGGAATCATCAACGGACGAGGAGGAGCGTTGGAAGGATGTGGCACGTGCAGCTGAAATCCCAGCCGACTATTATAATATCCAAAAACTGGTGAAGTACATCAAGTCGGGCAATCAGACGGCAACAATTGTCGCCCTATGCTGCATGCAGGATTACGATCTGAAGGTGCAAATCAATCAGTTTGCCATACAGGATATTGGTGGACTCGATGTGCTGGTCAACATACTCGAGTGCAATGACAGCAAGTGCAGTCTGGGTGCACTCAGTGTGCTCTCCGACATCACCATGAACATTGATATACGCAAAACGATTGTCGATCTGGATGGGATTCCCCTAATTGTCGATGTACTCAATTCGGCCCTGAAGGAGCTAAAGACCAGGGCAGCCGAAACCTTGGCCCATGTGGGCAAGGTGCGTCTGGCACGTAAATATGTGCGCAATTGTAATGGCATCTCCAAGCTGGTCGATCTGCTGGACATCAAAATGAAGTAAGGTCACAATCCTCTCCCTCCTCCTCCTTACTCTCATATTTCAATCTCTTGCAGCATTCTGGTGACGCCACTCGATCAGCTCACCGTACTGGAAGTGGAATCATTGCATATGGCACGTGGCGGTGCTCGTGCCCTGTGGACATTGGCGGATTCCAAGCATAATATGGAACAGATGCGTAAGAGCGGCATTGTGCCGCTCATGGCGAATCTCTTGAAATCCGTGCACATCGATGTCGTAATACCCATAATGGGCACAGTGCGGAAATGCGCATCTCAGCCAAAATTCCAGCTGGCCATAACCACAGAGGGTATGATAACGGATATAGTGCGTTACCTGAGAATGGATAATCTTGATCTTAAGGTCGAATGTTGCATGGCCCTAAATCTGTGCGCCACAGATGCCACGGCACGGGATCAGATACGTGAAGCCGAGGGACTGCAGCCATTGGTTAGTGTCATCAAGGATAAGACAATCAGGGAAAATAAACCGTTATTGCGTGGTGCCACCGGTGCCATCTGGATGTGTGCCACAACAGATGCGAACATCAAGGAAATGGAGGATATGAATGTCATCTATTATCTGGTTGCCCTGCTCAACGATGATTGCGACGAGGTGTTGACCAATGTGGCTGGCGCCATATCCGAATGCGTACGCTTTCCAGAGAATCGCAGAAATCTGAATAATGCGGGCGGATTGCCCCTGCTGGTGGCCCTCTTGAATTCCTCGCATGCTCCTCTCCTCGAGAATTTGGCAACAACGATTAAGGAGTGTGCCCAGGATCCGGAATGTATGCTTGAACTAGAGGCCAATGATGCAGTGCGTCTGGTGTGGTCGCTGCTCAAGAATACCAGTCCCAGGGTGCAGGCCAAGGCGGCCTATGCGATCTGTCCGTGTGTCAAATATGCCACAGATTCGGCGGAATTGGTGCGCAGCCTGGTGGGCGCCATGGAGCTAGTTGTGGGTTTGCTGCGTTCCAAGGAGATTATGGTACTCTCTGCTGTGTGTTCGGCGATTTCAACCATTGCACTCGATCAAACCAATTTGGCCATACTCACGGATCTGCGTGTTATATATAAACTCTCCGATCTGGTTAATACAACAGATGATAATCTACGCATGTATCTGGCTGCTGCGGTGGCTTCCTGTGCCTGCTATGGCACCAATACCGAGGAATTCGGTAGATTACGCACCGTGACACCCATTGTCACGTACATGACCAGCGACAATCCCGAGGTGCATCGCACCACAGCCATGGCACTGGAGAAGCTATCGATGGATCCACAGAACTGCATCACAATGCACCAGGTAAGCTGCGGGCTGGGATTGATTTCACTCTCCTTCTCCTTCTCACTCTACTTCTCCCCCAGAGCGGCGTGGTGCCCTTTCTGCTGGAATGCATTGGTTCCACCAACAAGGAGCTGCAGCTCGCCGCCGCCGGCTGCCTGCGCAACATACGCGAACTGGCGCTGCGTGCCGAGGAGTATATGCTCAAGATAGACGATGATTAGGACTGGAACTGGACTATATACGATAACTAACTTTGTTTGCTGTTTAAATTGTTGCAGTGTGCAAATAAATGTGTAACTGGATGCACTTGCTCCTCCCATTTAGACTCCGATCTCATCTACATTTAGCTACAAGTATATTTGGCGCAACATTTGGACTAACTAAATCGTACAGAGAGAGAGGAATCTCAGAGAGATCTCAGTAGCTGGCATTGCTGCCCCTTGTGGAGATGCTCATGCGACGCTCGACACGATTCGTGTGCGGCAGGAGGCAACCTGGTGGTGGATAACGCCAACGTCTTGGACGGGAGAGCAGTGTGCCATCGGTTGAGGCACGATTACGGAATGGTGCATCGATATCGCTGCGTGAGCTGCCCAGACTGCTGCTGGCAATGTCATCTGTGGACTCCGTATGATCCCCATTGCTCTCCTCCTGGCACGCATTGCCAATCAGCAGAAACGAGCGACGTGTGTTGTCATAGAAGGAACATGACCCGGAATCGGGTGTCAGATTGCCATCGGAGGCATTGGCCACATCGCTGGTGGAACGTTTGAGCTTGGGAAACTTGGTGAAGACGCGCCAGAAGCGGAACACATCGCGGAAGACGTTCTGCACCTGCAGAGGGAAGAGCAGGAGATTCATGAGAGCTCTAGAAGGATTTGCCAGCCTGCACCGACCTGATCCACATTCTCCCGCACAGAGATCTCATGGAAGCAGGCACAGGAAAGCTCACGAAAGCGACGCTGTCCCTCCTCCAGGCTGACCATGCGATCGCCGGGTTGATCTGTCTTATTGCCCACCAGTATGACGGGTATATCCAGCGTATAATCCTGCAGGGCAGACGAAATAGATTAGAGATTGGTTTGGCATTTGACATGGGATTCCTCACCTTGCTGGCCGAGCCCAATTTGCGTCTGCGTTTGTTGTAATTGATGAGGAACTTCAGTCGGCTGCACTCGTCGAAGGAGCACTTGTCCGTGATGGAGTAAACCAGTATGAATGCATCTGCCCAGCGTATGTTCGACTCCAGGCTAACCCCATCCAGTTCCTGCAAGAAACTTGTTACCTAGGGAATACTTTATGGTCTCTATATGTATCCACCTGCAACTGTCCCGTGGCATCGAGTATATCGAACTGTATCGCCTCATTGTCCAGTGTGGTTTGACATGTGTAGATCTTCTCCAGATTTGGATCGTATTCACCAATGAAGCGGCGTGTTATGAAACGCACCACCATGGCTAGAGAAAGATGAAAAGAATTCCAGAAGACTGGGAGAGAGGGAGACAGGGAGATTCACTACTCACCCGTCTTGCCCACGCCGCTCTGGCCAAGCACCATGACCTTCAGCGTCTTCAGTTTGTTGGTATGCAGGCCCAACTTGACCAGCGAGGATTTTGGTGACGTGGCATTCATGACGCTACCCAAATGGTCAGGGTTCTGCAGAGAGAAAGAGAGAGAGGGAGAAGGGAGAAAGAGACTGAGTATGCTTTGTATTCGTTCTGGGCTAAGACAAAGCTTCATGCCTCAATTGATTGACACAACCTTTTTTTAGGACACTGACAGCTAATGTGGGCAGGGTATATGGTAGAAAGGCAGGGTATATGCACTCTACGTGACAGTTCAAAGTTCATTGAACCATAGAAATGCGCTGTGCGTACCCTGTAAATGGGGAAATCATAGGGGGATTGATAGATTGGGCATTATATTGTTTATTGTTCCTCTACAGGGTATGCTGTAGTCGTTAAATTTTTCCTCTTTACACATGCAAATGTGTGTTAACTGCGCATAGTTGTCCTATCCGTAATCCTCTAATATTAGAGCTGTCAACCCACCCAAATGTGGCAAGAGAAGAAAGAACAGGTCACATATTTTGGGTTCAACTGCCAAGTTTATTGCATACTTTTGAGCGACATCACAGGCAACAAAGGGCACATGTGTGAGTATGTATGTATGTGTGTATATATGTGTGCTTAAGTATGTATGTGCCTCTGATAAGGTCAACAATGTCAGCAACAAGCAGCGACAACTATGAAACATTTATTGGACACTTTTTGCGTCGTCCTCCAGGGTCAGCCTGGCTACATGAGCAGGAACATATATATATATATATATGTATAATCATCATTATCATCGACTCCAACACACCCCGGCAATTATCGGGTAGATTAATCGTGAGCGAAATACACTTCAAAATAAATGCAATAAAATATCAATTATCACTCGACTCCACTCGAGACTGGAGACCCGCAAGTCGCCAGTCAAATGACGCCCTTTCAAGTCCACAAGCAGCAAGAGAGAGAGAGAGAGAGAGAGAGAGAGAGTGCGAGTGCATGTGGCATGAGTGGGTGGCAGGGAGAGGTCCAGACCAGACCCGACCAGACCAGACCAGCTGTTTGCCCAGCCGGTGTGCAAACAATGAAAATTACTGACAAAGGTAAGTTCCCGAGCTCATAGGTCGCAATTTACATGCTCTACTTAAATTGGGGAAGAACTATACTAGATTTATCTTTTTTTTCTGAATTTTCTGTATTTCTAGTAAATATTTCTATGGTATTTTACATACCAATGAACTCCTTACACGTAGAATTTCCTAATCCTCTAATTTGTACATTTGTATATTTCATTATAAATTCACATTATCCAAACTATATTTTTTCAAGCTACATATAAGGTTAAGTTCAGCAGGAACTGAACGATTTCTGTTGAATATAATAATAAATAATAATTAATAATTAAAATAAATATATATAAATATATGTATATTATTTGCCATAAAATGTTCTGTTATAAAAGTAAAGTAAATATTTATCTAGTATATTAAAAACTTCAGTTTCTGGTAAGCATTTTTATAGATTTTCTGTTTATGAATATTTTTATCGTATAAAGCCAGTAAAATAAAATAAAAATGGGAACTAAAATAACTTGCAAAATTAAAAAAAAAACTATCGAAACCGCAGCAAAAACCTATCGTTAATATATGTTATACTAAACCTATTTGAAATGCTTCATAAACCTTTTGCTTAATCTTTATAAAGCTCTAAATCGCTACCCTAATTTAGTATAGAAATATTTCTGAAATATATAATATTATATCTATACATATAATATAATATGGCTTAGTTAGTTATGAAGAGCTTATGGCTATATTAGTTATTAAGAGCTTATATATGCCTAATGTATGATAATATCTCTAATCACATATTTATTTGTAATACATGATAATATCTACATTCAATCTAGGCACAATGACTCAATATACTTGTCTCCCGAAAGTGTATAATAATTACTTCTTCTAGCCTCCACAAACTGTTTGTGTTGTGTGTGTGTGTGTGTGTATGTGTGTTTGTGCATTGCGAATACGTCGCATTTTCCACTCACACAGCATGGAAGATAATGTAACTATGCTTGGGTATGGTAGAAGGTATTAATGTCGGCCCTGCTGATAAATATTCATCAGGAGAGGCAGCAGCCACCTGCATGCATGCTGATTATGCCAAGCAGCCTGAGCCAGCCTCTTCTTGGCCAGAACAGAAAGCCGCGTTCCAGTGTAAACTTTAACTTATGCCGACGCGACGCGACGCCTTGAAACATTGCTGCGTAGATTTTAATTAGATGGATTTGCAGCTCAAACAAACAGAGCCAGAGCAGAGCCAGAACAGGTGGAGGAGCCATGGCAACCTACTACAGCCTTGGTGCGTGCCTAATGAACCAAACTAGAGGATACGCGGCGTATACGTAACGCAGCAGTACCAAGTTTGCTTCCCTCCCCCTCCCCCTTCGACAACAGGTGCATCAAGTGGTTGTTGTCATGGCTTTAAAGCAACCCCCCGAAAAAAAAGAAAACTTTTACTTTTGGGTCCAGTACGGACCCCACATTAATCGTCTGCCCTGCGTCTGCTACATGAGCAGGAAACTTTTTTCCTTTTTCCTCTTTTCCTGCTTTCCTTTTTTCTTGATATTTATTTAATTACTGCGATTGCCTTTGTTCAACTTGGGCGAATGGGGAGGGATGGGCTGGACTGGGCTACATGTGGATTTTCACACGCTGTCCCCAGGGTTGGCAAGATTCGAATCAGTCAGGGATGGGGGGGAGGAGGCGCAACAGCCGTGCACACTAATGAGTACGTTAGAAACATTATCTAACATCTTCCCCCAGAATAGGGGGTATCCATGTGGTGGATTATTCCATACTATTTTCACCTTACGCAATCTTCTTTTTGTTTTCATTTGTCACGCAAACCTTAGCAAAACTGTTGCAATTATATGAGGGATAAAAGAAGTTTCCCAATCAATAGAAATGACATGGTAGAGTGATAATTATAAGTGATAGACTAGCAGTTACTCTGCAAATTGAGTGATTTATACATTTTTATATTCAACTTATCTTAGAATTGCTATAACTTTGAGTACTATAATAATATGATCTTGAAATTCTTCAATTATATTCCCAAAATATTAAAATGCATGAAAAGCTTTTAAAATCTTTATAAATTACAAAAATATGCGAAATATTTTATAATCAGTTTACAAGCTCTGTAGAAACTGCAACCAAAAATCATAAGGACGATAAATTAAATTTGTATAATTTTTATAATTATTTAAACTGCCATAACTTTGAGTAGCGTGCGAATATACTTATGAAATTTGATAATTATATTCCGAAAATACTTTAAAACATATTAAAATTCCTCTTTCTTTAAGAGCCACAAGAATAGTCAAAATATCTCATATTTTACTTAATAAACTATGTGGAAACTGTAGCTCAAAGTCGTTAAGAGTGTAAATTAAAGCTGTATTTTATGAGTACCCCTACGCACCTTCACATAAGCATAACATTACAAGGGACATATATAGGGACCTTGGCCAAGACATTGCGCGAAATGGTATATGAGAGCGAGGGCAGGTCAGGCTGATGAGCGTGTATGAGCCGGGTGGGGTCTTACCTGTTTTGGGTTGTTGACCTGTTTATGTTTATGAAAACTTATTGCGTGCTACATTCTGTGTAAATTGAGTTGAGATTGGGTTACACACAGGAAGGGGGCGGGGAGGGGCTCGCGTTGCCAGGGCACGTGGCGGCTGCTGCCACTGATTATGCTGCTTAAAATTCCATAGAAAATAAATCAAGCTAACCAGTGACCAATAACAAAAATATAAAAAATCAATGGCAAAAACAGTAATAACAATTACAACAACAACACAAGTGGCAACAACAACAAGTTGTACTCGCTGTCGGGTTGTCATGGTGCTCCTAACGCAATTCTGTTTCCACTTTACCATAGACTAAGGTCATGGGAAGCACGGCACTTGCCCACGATGCGGTGCGATGCGACGCAACGCGACGCGACGCTCTCGCTCGGCTGGAGTTGTAGTACCCCCGCTATCGCAGCCCCCCCTCTTCTCCTCCTTCTCCTACCACTCTTTGTCGTCGCATTTCTGCTTGTCATTTCACTTCATTACCAACCATCGACAATCGACCAGTGAGTTAACATTAGCAGCAGCAACAACAGCAGCAACAGCAACAGCAGCAGCAACAACAACAGCAGCAACAGCAGCAACAACAACAACAGCAGCAACACCTCACACACAACTGTTGCCATTGGATGTTGGCCATGAAATTGAAAATGCGAAATTGTTGCTTGCAGACTTGACGGTCAGCCTCCTCCTTCTCTTTCTCTCTATCTCCCCTCCCCCTCACACACTGCCTGCAATGGCAACATTTATTTTGTCGCGCATTTTCATGTGGGATGCGAAAGTAACCACGCACAGTCTGCGTCGCAGTACCTTGAATACGGTATTAGCCAAAAAAAAAGAAAAAAAGAGGAAGAGCAGCAACAACATATGAAATTTGGTAAAAGAGAAGCTGCAAAAAGGTAAAGGCAGACACAGCAGATACCCTTTAATTGCAGGGAGTAAGGATTGAAAGAATGTGACTATGGATACAAGATAGAAAAGGAACTACAACTTCTATATAAAGTTGATCATTTATTTTCAGAAATATATGTATAATAACTTATAACCTATATTATTATAAAGAAATGGTATTATATTATATTTTTGTATTTTTATTTATTATTTAAATTATTATACAAAAGTCAGTTTTTGTTAAAAAATAAATAAAATAAATAAATAAATAAAATAAATAAAAGTTATCTTAAAAAACTTCTCAGGTATTTGACAGAATAAAGATTTAAATTAAATACATACCATATATGTATAAAATTCTAGGAACAACACCCATACTATCCACAATCAAAATGTCTCTAGTGTAATCACAGCAATTCCCAGAAAGTTCCTTCGACTTTTTCCCAAAAAATTGCAAAAAACTCAAAAAACCGAAAATTCCGAGAAAAACTCAAATAAAAACCCCAAAACAATATTTAATTGCTGGCAAAAAAAAAAAGGAAAAACAAAATTATTATGAAATCAAATGCTTAGGCAAAAAGTGTTCTATCCTGCGGGAAGGGTAGTGAACCCGATGGGAACCCAAAAAAAAGACGAACAGGAAGCCCGATGGCGGCGCAGAGAGACCTTGTTAAATAAGCCTCATAAATACAAGTCAACCGTCATAAATGTCATTTTCGGGGACCAATACGTTAGCAGACAGCAGACTGGCGCGAAAGGAGGGGGGGCGGGAAAGAAAATAGGGCGGGGCGTGAGTGATAAGCGACGTTTAACTAAAAATAAATGCGATATAGAGAGAGAAAAAAAAGAAAAGAAAAAAGTTGCAAACTCACCGGATGGACAGGGTTGAGAAACAATGCGAGTAATATGATATAAAAACCACAAGTACCTATAGTATATAGACACACACACATATACACACACACACACAGCCGAGACGTGCTAAGCCGGGCCAAGTGCTGTGGTAACTTAACTGTTTTATTTAGTGCGAGCAGAGAAAACACGTGCCCCAACTGACCCTAACCGACCCCATTCGACACTGCGCTACCCTAACCGACCCTAACTTACACACAACCTGCCTAACATAAGGCGCAAATAGAACTTAAAGCGAGGGAGAGGGGGAGAATGGATTTTCGGCAGCTTTAAGAATATTAAGGCAACATTTATGGCCAAGTTAAAAGAGCTTAGAGCAGTTTGCCAAATTCTTTTGGCAAATCAATTTCATAATTTTATGCATTATTCCCCCATAATCCTCTTTCTTTTGCTCGTCCCACATGTCGTATGCGTCATCTACTTTGAATATCGATAACTTGCAGCGAATTCATTTTTGTTCTACGTTTACGATCGACTCGTAAATGTGCGGGAAAGAGGAGACACACTCAATCTCAATGAACAATGAATTATGAGCAGGGATCCCTTTTAGCACTCCCCCACCCCCCTCCACCGCCTTGGGGCAATAAAATTGTAACGCTTTTACTTGCGGTTTGGCAGCGTTAAAGCCGCAAGCTAAAGCCAGCAGCAACGGCTATCGCATGGCACTTGGTTAGCAGGGAAAGGGGGGAGGGGAGGGAGTGGCAGAGGGGTCTGCTATTAACTATAGCAAGTGGCAGCGCACTGTGCAACAAATTCACTGACCTTGTGTCCAAAATTAAAAACAATATTTCAAAACTAAACGAAACAAAACAAAACAAATCAAACAAATCAAATCTTACATGTTGAATATACCATATATCTTTTGAGATATTGTAGTATGTATACACACGCTGAGATTTCTCAAAGTCATGCCGGATATACGCGGAAACAATCTAAAGCTAATTAAAATGATTAACAACGGAATAAAACAGAAAAAAAGTGCAACAATTAGCTCGAGATGATCTAGTATTTGTATAATCAAACATTTCGTATTGCTTTTTGAATGAACAATAAAAATATTTACAAATTCCAAGATAAAACGAAATAAACAGCACAAGTTTTTGTATAAAATAAAATCCTTTTCTTTTCGTTCGTATTGTAAACATACAGGGTATATAAAAAAAGAGCTAATTATGAAAATTTCGGAATTAAAAAGGGCCAAACATGTTTGCTTAAATTATGTTCAAATGGCGAAAAAAACACACACACAGGCCCATCATATGATTCGAGGTCGTTGAATGTGTTAACTGACAGGGCAGAGGCGGCCCCAAAAAAGGGAGATTAATATTTTAGAAGGTAGAAAAAAAAACACACAAGTTTCCCAGTCACACCCCCCCCTAAACGACGCCACTGTGCCCGAACTGTTTACCTTGCAAAGGCCAATCAAATATTTCGTAAATGATGTCTTGTTTATTTGCTTCCACGCAAGTGTTTGTTATAATTGTAATAAATTACCGAATTTATTTTATATTTCCAATACACGCACACACACAGGGAAAGAAATGACCAGCAAGTATACGCACCGTGTGACTGCAACAGGAAATTATTTATTTACAGCGCACGAAAATAAATTTGTTTATTTTATGCACTTTTTGTGGGTTGGTATCTCTTTTTTTTGTGTATTCTATTTGTATATTTTAGTATTTTATTTTAGTTTATTTTATTTTCTTTTAGAACCTTCGCGCATAAGTTCCTGTCGCGTATTAAGCCAGCGGCACACAGCAATTATGCTTTTATATGCACATATTTAAACTGCCTCACCCCCACCTCCACCTCCACCGCCCGCCCACCTTCACGTAGCACTCACAAGAACCGCGAGCCAGTAAGTAGTTCCGATGCGTGTGTGTTTATTGCGACGCCATTGTAAAACAATAATGAAAAATCGCGCGACAAGTCGAAAACAATAACAACAAGAAGCGCGAGGCGACTGCGCGACGTTGTCAAACGTATGAGAGGAGAGAGCGTGAGAGGAGAGGTAGAGCGCGCGACAGCGAGAGTGAGCAGGAGTGGACCCCCACCCCTTGTGTGCAGTTGTAAAATGCAAAAGAGTTCGACACGGAAGTGCAGCGCACACATACACACGCCCACAACAACACGTCAAACAGCGTAAAATACGCGCGCGCGGTGACGGCGACTGCGACAGCGAAAGCAAAGAATGTACGCAATGGGAGTTTGGCGACGCGTCCGTTGCGCTGGCGTTCAAACAGGCGAATAAACAACAGTAACAAAAACATGAATGGCAATGGCAAACGCCGGCAGCAGGCAGCAGCAGCAGACACGACAGAAGCAGAGACTGCGGCGACGGCAGCGCTAGCGGCGACAGCAACAGTTAGCAACAAAACAGCAGACGACAACACACTCACAGTATATTGTTAATTTAACAACAACAAGTAAATGCTTTAAGTTTGTCAATTTAATTTTCTTTATTTAGTTACAGCAGCTTTTTTCCCGCTAAACATGTGGCAACACTGCTGCGTTAACAGTCTGTTATACGTTCCAAGCAGACTGTTAAGTTTGGCGCGCTTATAACATTAACATTAGCAGGCATGTATAACGGTTGGGCGGCCATTTAAAACTTAGCGAGCATAAAATGTTAAAAATACTACTAGAGAAAAAGTATTAATACCATTAAAAACATATTTACTTACAGCAGACTTTGTCAATATACTTTTTATATTACATATATCTTGACCAATGTTAAATGAAGCTCGACGTCAGCAACACAATTACATACACGTGCACACACGCACACGCACGCGCACAGTCAGTGTAAATAGTATACAGACAGGCAGGCGGACAGACAGGGGCAACCTGTTGACATCGGGGGTGGTAGGGCACATACATACATACATCATACTACTCCCTACGAGGGATACGCATAGGATACGCGTGCACGTTGTTTACCCGAGTATTGTGTACACATTTATGTTTGCAACTGTGGGAGGGGTGCGAGGTGCGACCTTAATTATCATAAACATGTCCACATGCATATGTATCTCAAAAGATAAGTTATTTATTCCGTCTGACGTGTGTACTGAGCTGCGTGTAGGCTGCAGTTCTGTAGGATGGGAAATAATTAAGAGTAAGATTTTTTAAAAAATATGGAATTATATAAAATATTAAATATATGTATATAAAATATATATAATTAAGAAAGAGTAAGATTTTATAAAGAATATGGTATTATATAAAAAATAAAGTTATTTTCTTAATAAATTGAAATAAATTGCATATTTTCAGACCTTTATCTCTATAAAAATTAAACAAAACATTCTTCTAAATTTATTATTAATTTTTAATAATTATAGAGTATCTAATAGTCACATTCCTGTCACTACGCTGTGTGGCTTGGACCCTGGTCACTAATTGCTTCTGACAGGCACCCGTGCGGCTGAGTCTCAATTGGCAACAGGTTTAAATGTCCCCACAGGAGGCACGTTATGCGCATTAATTTTTGGTAGACACTGTGCTAGTGAGAGAGAGAAAGAGAGCGAGCGAGAGAGGCTGTGCGTGTGCATTCATTACGCTTGACTGCCCGCAAGGGGTACCCCTTTGTCTCTTTCGCGACAGGATGCCTACACGTGCAGCTGCCCTCTCACCTTTAACCCGCCCCCCGGGTCAACTAGCTGTCGCTTTGCATACGACTTGTTTACGCATCAAGAGAGCAGCAAGAAAGAAGGTGTTGGCACACCTCGAATAACAATCCCCAATCCTTCCCCCACCTTGTTGTTAACTTGAAAACTTTCCGTAAATTCCGAAACGATAATCTATTAATCTTGTATACGATTTCCGCAATAGTCTACCCCCTTTTTGGGGTCAAAATGTGAAACAAGGAAAACAATTTATATCAAAGTCAAGGTCGAATAACAAACCTTTTAAGACATTTGTCATGCTGTCCAAAGTGTAAAGAGGATTGAGTGATGGTATTAATAATAGCAATTCAACATTATCTTACGATATTTTCATCACATTCAACACAAATCACTCCCCTGTTGTTTGGCCTTTTCCAAACTCCACTTTTAGAAAATCAAGTTTATTGATTTATATTATCTTTTTATTCGCAATAAACCTCTTGCTCTTTTCCAAAAAGCTCTAGCAAAGCTCTTGCCAAGCAAAATATGCGTGATCATTTCGTCTTTACATTTTCTTAGTCTTAAGTATTAAGTAGTTTAGTATCGTTAAAAATCAATTTAAACAATTGTTTATTACTAATTTTGACCTCCGCAATCGATTAACATAAAAAACCAGCGATTTCAAATTTACAAAAAAAAAATTTGGTTAAAATTTCATAGGTAATAAATTTCCAAAAATCGAAAAATTCCAATAAATTAATTTTGAAATTTGTTCAATGTATAATCACTAAGGTTGTTTAAACATAAACAAAATGTCCTTCCGCGTGAAAATCGTTTGATTTTGAAGAAAGTTATGGTCGTTGTAAAATTGGGGTACCAGGGCTGTTGAGCGTGCTACATGTCCAATTTTTGGACCATTTCGACATGATTTTTGGGTCAAAATTAAGTATCGTTAAAAATCGGTTTAAACAATTGTTTAGTAGTAATTATGAACTCTGCATTCGATTAAAACTAAAAACTCGCAATTTAAAATTCACAAAAAAAAATGTTGGTTGATATTTCATAGGGGGGACCCTTACATACATTTTCAAAAATCGGGTGTAAACTGAATGTACCGGGTGGTAATGTCTAATTTTGATTTCGACATGATTTTTGGCAAATTAAGTATCGTTAAAATCGTTTAAACAATTGTTTGTACTATTACGAACTCTGCAATCGTTGAAACCGAAACTCGTTTAAAATGTCAAAAATTTTGTTGAAAATTCAGGGGGACCCTTACATCATTTTCAAAAATCTAAAAATTTCAAAAAATCCATTTTGCTATTTTTTAAATGTAGAATCACTAAGGTTGTTAAAACATAAACAAAATGTCATTCCGCGTGAAAATCGTTTGAGTTTTAAGAAAGTTACGATCGGTGTAAAATGAAGATACCAGGCCTGTAGAGTGTGGTACATGTCTAATTTTTTGCCCACTTCGACATGATTTTTTGGCCAAAATTAAGTATCGTTTTAAATCGATTTAAACAATTGTTTAGTACTAATTACGAACTCTGCAATCGATTGAAACCAGAAACTCGCGATTTAAAATGTCAAAAGAAAATTTTTTGTTGAAAATTCATAGGGGGGACCCTTACATACATTTTCAAAAATCGAAAAATTTCAAAAAATCCGTTTTGCTATTTTTTAAATGTAGAATCACTAAGGTTGTTAAAACATAAACAAAATGTCATTCCGCGTGAAAATCATTTGAGTTTTAAGAAAGTTATGATCGGTGTAAAATGAAGATACCAGGCCTGTAGAGTGTGGTCCATGTCTAATTTTTTGCCCATTTCGACATGATTTTTTGGCCAAAATTAAGTATCGTTTTAAATCAATTTAAACAATTGTTTAGTACTAATTATGAACTCTGCAATCGATTAAAACCAGAAACTCGCGATTTAAAATGTCAAAAAAAAATTTTTTGTTGAAAATTCATAGGGGGGACCCTTACATCCATTTTAAAAAATCGAAAAATTTAAAAAAATCGATTTTGATATTTTTTAAATGTAGAATCACTAAGGTTGTTAAAACATAAACAAAATGTCATTCCGCGTGAATATCGTTTGAGTTTTAAGAAAGTTACGATCGGTGTAAAATGAAGGTACCAGGCCTGTAGAGTGTGGTACATGTCCAATTTTTGGACCATTTCGACATGATTTTTTGGCCAAAATTAAGTATCGTTTTAAATCGATTTAAACAATTGTTTAGTACTATATATGAACTCTGCAACCGATTAAAACTAAAAACTCGCGATTTGAAATGTCAAAAAAAAAATTGTTTGTTGAAAATTCACAGGGGGGACCCTTACATAGATTTTCAAAATATCGAAAAATTTTAGAAAATTCATTTTGCCATTTTTCCTATATTTCAATCAACTCGGCTAGTGATCCTGAGAGCAAGGGGTTACTACCTCCAATAATTTAAATATTATCTTAAGCTATTTTCAACACAAATCACCCCACTGTTGTTTGGCCTTTTCCGAACTCGCCTAATGACCCACTTATAGAAAATCAAGTTTATTGATTTATCTTTTTTCGCGATAAAGCTTTTGCTCTTTGCCAAAAAGCTCTAGTAAAGCTGTTGCCAAGCAAAATATGCGCGATCATTTCTTGTTTACAATTTGCTTTGGCCAAAAAACATGACAATATTGTGAAAAACCCGTCAAAAGAAAACGCAGTATAGTAGTTACAAAAACACAGGAAATTGAAAAGTTAGTGAGAAACTGTGGAAATAAACTTGAGTTAATCAAAACAAACAACATCTTCGATCTCTGAATGAATTGCAAGATTTGACAAATTTATGCTAATAATTTGATAGGCGTCTGTCTGTTGCCTCCTTCCAATGGGACATCTGTTCGCAACGTGAAACTCACGTGCCAAAGTCTTCCAGATTAGCATCACGATAAATTATCGATCCAAAAAATCACTGCCAGCTGTGTCTTAATTAAGATTGAAAACAATAGATGGTTTATATGGGTATTATAACTAGTATATCATATATAAATATGTGGTATGAGGCAGCTTGTTGACTTTAGATACGGTCTCTATAGAGGCGATGTTTGCCGCTGTCTGCAAATATCATGAGTAAACAGTTTGGCCAGTTTTCTGAGTTGGCTCTGGGCATGTGGCTGTAGCATGCTCTATATGGATTTGGCCTAATCGAACTGCATGATTCAGTGGGAGCACGCGCTGCAGAGTTAACAAATTTTATGAGGTAAGACTGGTTTTAAGGTGAGACGGGGTTTCTATGACGTATTGGGGGAACCTGCCTGCTAGACGCTGTTGATAAGGTTCCCTCCCTTTTGGGACTTATCACAGTTGCAAATATTTTCGAAAGACCGAAATCATATCAAAGACAAACAAAGGAAATTTCGTACCCCCCAATGGGAGCTCTCCGACTATCTATAAGAAAAGCGGTTTAAAGTGGAAAATCACAAGTTACTTTGGGTCAAATCATTATGCATTGTTTATCGAAACAGGGATGGGAAGAGGGGGGATTCTGGGTGCAATGGCATCGCCTTGATGGATGCCCCATGCAACAGGCACGACGACAACGCATGATGCATTGCGTACAAAAAAATGAGAATGAGTAATTGTAGAGAGAGAGAGAGAGAGGGGGAGCCTTTGTCTCTTCCCCCTAGAGAAAAAAGAGAGGGAGAGAACAAGAACAAAAGGCGAAAATTGAATTTGTGAATATCGCAGGCATTATAAAACTCAGCTCGACGGCGAGCAAAGCAGGCAGTGTCTATGAAAGCGTACAGCGGGTAAGTAGCGAGATCGTACAGAGATAATCCCAAACTACGATCAATAAAGAGAGTGATAGAGCGAGCGATAAGAGAGGAAAGAGAATGAGAGAGAGAGAGAGAACAAAGCGCGAGTTTCCACGTTATCAGCAACAGACTGCGAACTATCTATCGTCTAACCCGGTGATTTTAAAAGCAATCGGTTCTAGTCCCACGATTCACAGTTCCAACTCAGCTCTTGCCTGGAGTAGAAGCTAATTTCTGGAATCGTTTCGTTTCATTTGTTATTGTAGTGCGTGCCATATACTATATTTTTCAACTCATTGCCGTCGCATTGCTCATCTTTAATCTGAGGATCTCTGGAAGCGCCAGCAACATGGAGAAACGGATTGCACCTGTTATCAGTCGATTGGAGGAGTTCGAGCAGAAATTACCCGGGTGAGTTGCAGTCGTAATTGACTGAATCATCCATCATTATCATCATTGCAAGAACAGCTGCAACTTCGTCATTATCATGTTTTATGGCATTATCATCGATGTGACCTTGTTCAGCGCGATGGGAAGTCATGTAATGCGTGTTGTACTGATAAGACAGATTATACAGAGAAAGCACATAATCTGTGTGCACTGCGAGAAATTTGGTGATAGTAGAAAAGATTAGGAAATCTCTTATGAATAAATATAAATAATATTTAAAGTTTTTTGATTACAGAACTTTACTATATTACTTTAAAATGTTTAAAAAATTAGTGAAACTTTTTATAGCATCGTTATTTTTATATTTATATATTTAAGATCTCTAGAAATGATTTAAAAAATTCTTAAATTTGTATTTCGTTTTAAAACTTTGACTTACCCCTTCCTCCAAGCTGTTCCAAACTCCAATAAATCGTAAATTTCCTTACATTTTAGAGATCTCTTCGTAACCTTCATTTTCTCTCCCCAATAATCTCTCTAATCACCTGCCCTGCTCTTCCAGCTACCTGAACCCAAACTACGAACTGGCAATCCTGCTGGACTACGATGGCACCTTGGCACCCATTGCAGATAATCCCAGCAAGACGAAAATGCCCGATGAACTGGAGGCAATCCTCCACAAGCTGGCCAAGCATCCACTGATCTTTCTGGCCGTGATCTCGGGTCGTGCTCTGAAGGATGTACAGAAAATGGTAAATATCGAGGGTATTACGTATGCCGGTAATCATGGACTGGAAATCGAATATCCCGATGGATCACGTCATGATTACGAGTTGCCTGCCGACATCCAGAAGAACTATACGGCCATGGTGAAGGAGCTGAAGGAGCGTGTGGAGAGGGATGGTGCATGGGTGGAGGATAAACATGTCTCGCTCACATATCACTATCGTGACACGCCCGTCGAGCTAAAGGATGAGCTGAAGAAGCTGGCGGCAGAGATTTGTCAACGACATGGATTCCGTCCCAATCAAGCACATGAGGCTATCGAGGCGAAGCCTCCAGTGAACTGGAACAAGGGTGAGGCCGCTCTCTACATACTCAAGAGCAAATTCGGAGAACTTTGGGCGCAGCATGCGGCGGTGGTATTCGCTGGCGATGATACCACAGATGAGGATGCCATGCGGGTGAGTGAGAGTCTCAAGACTTTAACTAGATTTCTCTTAATCCCTAATCTTCTCTTCATAGGTGCTCAAGTGCCTGGGACGCTCGTTCCGCATCGCAGCCGATGCACAGCTTCAGACCTTCGCCGATTTCCGTTTGCCCAAGCAGGATGTTATGACCGATCTGCTGAAATGGATCGCAGGTGTCTATTTCTAGAGTTGCCAAGCCTGTAATTAGTGAATTTATTTAGAGTTTGCAAATCTGTTAAAAGACCATATATATAGTGTAAGTTAGTTGTTTTTAGAAAAGAATTGAACAGCTCTGAAAAAAAAGAATTATTATTTTATATGTTATAGCAAATGTTTTTTATACATATTAATAAAAGAAGATTGAAGAAAGCTTAAAAATAATTTCTTATAGTATTCTTTTAGTATTTCTCAAATTATTTTTTAAATTTTTTTTTTTTTTTACATCGATATTCCCCACAACATATTCATCTCATTTTTCCCAAACTTACTTAGTATCTTCAAGTATTACACTCAAGATCACTTGCAACGGATATACCGCATATACAAACTATATTTACTCTATAATTGGGCTATAACAATCCATTAAAAACTCAACTGAGGAAACACTTTCCGGTGATTAATCAGATCGTCAGCTGATAATGAAATGTTAACCCAACAAACACGCGCAGATCGATGAATGAAAACTTGGCACTTTACGCTGTCAAGGAAAGTCAAAATATCAAGACATACATTATAGATATATATACTATATCTATGTCTCTTTATATACGTATATTTACAGAGAAGTGTGTCAACTGAGACGATTCCAAAACAGCAACGACCTCAGCAGAAGGTGCATAGAGAGATCGCTGTAGTGCGACTATATAGACAGATATACTATATATATATACGCTACCTATACAGATACATCTCTGCCATATAGCGATCCATTATGGTGTGTGCTTTTTTATGCGCATATACCTCATAAATAACGTGCGCCATTACTTGGCCAAGTTTCGGGGCGACGACCAGAGTTGCCACACACACGGAGAGAGAGAGAGAGAGCAGGCACAACTGAGAGAGGGGAGAGAGAGAGTACATATAGACGATGCTGCAGCATGGGGCTGGCGCTGTAGCGCCTTCTGGTTCAGTATTAAGTCGGTCGAGGTACGTCCAGCACGTCGCACTGTTTCCGGTAGAACGGTAGATACAACCAATTCTTTATATAAATATATATCTAAAATGGCTGAGCAAAAGAAGGCACCGCTCTTGAAGAAGGAGGAGGATTACGTCAAGGCTCTGGAGGGGTAAAAAATCCACTAGGGTCCCCAATTAAAAAAAAAACTAAAAAATAAAAAATTCTCGCGTTTAGTTTCATTACACCCGAAACCGAAAAGGTTGTCCTGCTCCTGGATTACGATGGCACACTCGCCCCCCTCACCGAGGAGCTGTCCGTAATGCCCAAGGATACGGAGATTAACATCAAGAAATTGGCTGCCAATGAGAAAATCTTTATGGTTGTGTTCTCGGGTCGCGAACTGAGCGAGATCAAGAACCATCTGAAATTCCCCAATGTTACCTATGCCGGTAATCATGGTCTCGAGGTTGAGTATCCATCGGGCAAGAAGTTCAAGATCGAAATGCCCGAGGAGCTGCTCGAGAAGCACAACAAACTGGTCGCTGAGCTGAAGGAGAAGGTGAGAGAGAGAGATGATCATGGGGAACTATATTATATTATTATATTTATATTAGGTTGTCTGCTCCGGTGCCTGGGTGGAGGACAAGAAGATTTCGGTCACCTATCACTACAAGGGTGTCACCGATAAGCTGAAGGCCAAGCTCATTGCCGAGGCCAAGGGCCTGATCCAATCCCATGGCTTCCAGCTGATCGAGACCCCCTACGCCTTGGAGGGCAAGCCACGCGTCAACTGGGACAAAGGTTAGTGCGATTAGAGATTATAGATATAGATAGATATAGTTGATTTTTCGATTATATATAGTATATACTATATGCTATAGCAATCTATATAGATTTTCGATTTGTGGCCAACTGTTGCCATCCATTATCGTCTGTCATCTGTTGCCGCCCGTTTCGGCACCTGTTCGAAACAATTCGATTTTGAACGCGACGGACGCTTCGATGATTTAATTATTGCCCCGTCGGGCAGTTTCTTATTCTCCGATTCGGGCGCAAAAATTAATGTGGGCGTTTTGTGACTGTCTGTCGTGAAAAATTTTTGAATTTTTTTCTCGAAAAAAATTGAGAAATTTATGTAGACAGACGAGAAAAATTTCTCAGTGCGGTGCCCTGACAAACAAGCATAGCGCAAAACTGATGTCTAAAGCGCGCCACTATCCCATTATACTAAAATATATATATATATATTATATTAAGATCTATATCTATGTATACGAACATATATATGCTTCCTATATATGCATGCTGTAGAAAAGAATTTACTTTTACCCATGTTAGATTAACAGATTCGTGTAATTTTTCAACAAAATATTTTGATCTATTTTGTTGGCTTTTTTTGTGGAAGATCGACACTATCGGGGATTCTATAAAAATCGAAATAGAACACAAACTAGGCGTCGCTTATGCCGAACAGATTGTTTTAATGATGCGATGCTTTGTAGAAAAGATATTTGAAATAATTTCGAATATCAATAAATTTAGATTATAGAATCTTCAAAGCTTATATGAATTTATTATAGAGGTCATCTGTTCGTTAGAATCTTCAAAGCATATGTGAATTTATGCAGGAAATTTTGTAATATTTTTTATCGAAGAATTTGGTACATGTTTTTAAATATAAAAAAAAATTGCTCGCCAAAGAAAATGACATTACAAAAAAGCAGTAAACATTTTAGATCACAAGCTCCCACACGGAATACTTAAGATCCCAAAAGAATTTTCCAAAAATCAAAAAAAATCAAAACGGAATGGGGGGCGTACAGAGGTTAGAGACATCTCCGATGAGCTGCGACAAATGGGCATAATTCAAAAGACAAAAAATATTTACGGCTGGCAGATAAATATTAATTATGATTGTGCCCGCCTTCGGGAGCAATAAATTCATAGAGGAAAAAAATATTGCAGCCGAACACAGAGAGAGCCGAAACAATTTTTAGAAAAACGAAGCTCATATTTATTATTTTTCTATTTTTCTATTTTTTTCGAAAATGAAAATGAGAAATGAAATTGCTGCCAAGCGCATTGGAAATGGCAACAAAAGAGAAGAAGGAAAGGAATTATTGTTGGTGCCGTCTGAAAAAAAAGGCCGCAATGCAGGAGAGCAGGGAAGATGAGGAGAAGGGGGAAAGGGAAAGAAAACAGACAACAAGACAGGAGACTAATGCGTCATCAATTAAACAGAAATGTAGCGTTAATAGCAGAAACCAGAAAAAAATAATATACACAAAAAAAAAAAAAACAAAAACAAAAAAGCTCACACAATTAAAATAATCAAAAGGCAGATGATCTATAAACGCAGCTATAGCTATACATGTTCATATATCTAGCTATATACGATATTAGTTGTGTGTTTGAATGATTTGAAGATCTGAGATTGTGGTCTACTCACAATTTACTTGACGTGCCGCAGGCCAAACACAATTTCGATGCTCCACGCCCACGCGGCAGACTAAAAATAACGCCCAGAACACACACAAAGATATGGTATATGTATTGTATATAGATAAATCTCTACACAGTTTGGGGCCGCTGCAGGCGTTTATAGACTGATATATATGTTTATATATACATTATTAGAACGCGCTAGGCGAGTGAAACGATTCAAAATATTTTCGAAAATTTTGTTGTTTTGCGCCACTTTTAGCTCTGTTTATTCACCGTCGATTCGATTCTCCAGATTGTTTCAATATCTGTGGGGGTACCAATGGAAAAATTCTTTGAGCGAAAAACAAAAAAAAAAACAATCGCAAATTCTTGCAGAATTTTTCAATATTTTTTGGAAATATGAACCCGTTTTTGGCTGTTTGAAAGGGAACTGAAACGAGATGGATGTAGAACTTGTATACCATGGTATATAGTATATATAACAACTATACCTTGATTCTAGCATATTCTTACCCATTTTAAACCGCTTTTGCCGGCTTCCCTTTTGCAGGAGAGGGCGCCAAGATGATTCTGGAGAAGCACTTCGATGCCGACTGGGCCAAGAACCTGAAGATCGTCTATGTGGGTGACGATACCACCGATGAGGATGCCATCAAGGTGCTGCACGGCATTGGCAAGACCTTCCGCGTCTCGGAGCTGCCCACGCTGAAGACCTACGCCAACTACCAGATCAAGACCGTCGAGGAGGTCGGCTGGTTGCTGAAAGCCATTCAGGCCAACTATGAGAAGAAGAAGAAGGCCTAAGCGTTGCGGCCCTAGCTCTAGCTTAAGCTAATTCCACACACTCATACGCACACGCACACACACACACATACACATACGCACACGTATCTTTGTCTTATCAAAAATTATTACAGTGTTTATTTATCATATTATTATTATTATTATTATGTAGTATGTATGTTTGTATGTAACTCTCAACAAGATACAAACAAACATAAATGCATCAGCAACTTTTCTCTGTCCACGATTCGCAATAAAAAATCTTTTAATATTAATATATTATACTATTCCTTATCTACGTTCGCCCTTGAGAGCACCGGATCGGGCTGCCCCACTGCGTGCGCCGCGTGGTGCTTGCTTTACAATGGTGGGTGCCACCACGGCTGGCGTTGCATTTGCCGGAGGCTGCGCCGCGGAGGCAACTACGCCCACCGGCGCTGCAACGGGCGTCTGAACGGCCACCATACCCGGTTGTGGTGCCGCAGATTGTGGTTCCGCCCGCTTGGGTTCACTCATATTAAGTGCCTCATTGAAGATCATGCAGAATTCACCGATCTTAAAGACTTCGCCATTCTTTCCAGAATACAGCGTGAGGCAATGACGCCAAATGGAGGCGTATCCCTTGGTCAGTCTTATGATGTCGCCAGGCGTTATAAGCTTGCCCGGCTCGTCCCATATAGACACATTGATGCTGGCTGTTGGATCGCCGACTTTGAAGTTGCGCACCTCCCGATTCTCCTTGGTCACTGTAGCGACACCCACCTGTTGTTTAGGGGAAAAATATGTGGTTTTATTTCAATATAAACAAAAGCAAAAAACTTGTAGTCATTTGTTATCGATAACTTGCTGCAGACCTCAAGCACAATGAATATAACGTTTATATTTTTCAGTCCAGGCTTAATGTCCTTGATGGCAATGCATTCTGCGTTGTACATGGTAGGTAAAGAACAAGTAATGAAGTTATAAATTCTTAAGAAAAGTTGTTTGTTAACTTTTTCAATTGGACGCTAAATTCAAGTGCACGTCCCAAACACAAGCGCAGTAAAACAGCTGTTCGTTCCTTAGAGACGGCAAATATTAACTTATGTAACTGTGACTAGTGACAAATAACTCCAAGCTGTGGGTTGAACTTGACGGAACTAATTATCGAAAGTAGCATATTTTATCGATAAGTTGACGCAAATTGAAAAATAAATCAATTAAAATATATTTGCGACTTATTTTTACTTTTACTATGTAATATACTGCATATACTTTTCATAAATCACTCATTAGGGTTTGCCAATCATTCATGTTTCATCATACAATGGTAAATAAATATATCGAGCTAGCGTTGCCAGATCAATAAATCACAACACTTCCCAGCTGTTTGCCCGCTCAATGCCATTGCGAACCAGTTCCGAACGAAACAATACAATCCAATTGTTCTTTGCGGTGCAAAAATAATACAAACCTATAATTTGCAAATTTAATTACAAAGAGATAGAAAATCAAACTTTAAATTGGTTACAATTTGAATATAAGCTACCGGCATTGAAGTGCTGTACGAATTTCAACAATTACAAGTCTTCTGGACACTTAAGTAGCCTTTATTTACATTTTGTTTGTGGAACATGGACAGTGGCAGCAGTTCCAGCTCCACATCGGGCAGCACGTCCACGAGCGGCTCCTCCAGTTGCACAGACACGGGCAGCTCGTCCGATACAGACTCAAGCAGCTCTGGACCGCCAGCTGCTGCAGAGAAACCACAACAACAACAGCCACAGGGAAAAACACAACCAAGTGCAGTGCGTCGCAAGGCGCCCGCAGCTTCGAGCGCGGAGACAAGCGAAAAACCGAAGCCAACAGGCAGCAGCAGCGCAGCGCTGACGTCAGCAGCCAGCAAAGTGCGTTCTGTGGTAGCGGCAAGCAATCAGCGAAATGGAGCCATCTCCAGCGACGATGATGATGATGATGACGACGATGACAGTGCGCCGCCAGCGAAAAAGAATCCACGCACCATGAACAATTCGGTGGCGGCAACGGCACGACGCAAACCGGCAACAACTGTGGCCGGATCAGCTGCAACCAGCTCCAGCAAAGCAACACAGCCGGGCAAAAGTAATGTCAGTCAATCACAGCGCAATGGCGACAATAAGCGACCCTCGCTGAGCTCCTCCTCGAACAGCACCGATGACTCGCATAGGGAGGTGAAGAATGGGCGCAAGGTGCCGCTGAAGCTGGCAAGCACAGCGACTGCGGTCAGGGCAAAACAGATGCGTGCCAAGGCGCTGCAGGCCAAGACAGCGAGTAGCAGCAGCAACAACAACAGCAGCAGCAACAACAACAACAAGAATGGACCTGTTGCGACACGTCGTGGCAAGAGCAGAAGCAGCGATGGCAGTGACGACTCTGAAAGCGGATCTGGCTCGGAGAGTAGCTCCATAAGTGAATCTGAAGGTTCAGAGTCAAGCAACTCGTATAGCTCGCAACCACCGACGGGTAAATCCAAAGTCAAACGACCTGGAGTCGCTGCTGCCGACAGCGAGGAGGAGCGCAAGGACAAAGCGAATCCCATGCGTAAGTTAACCCGCTCGCTGAGCATGCGACGATCCAAGCAGCAACAGCCCAAGCCCAGCAGTGAAACCGAATCGGATGCAGATCTTGATCAGGACGATGAGCAGGACAAGCGACGTGTGCTCTCCAAGAGTCCGGCCAAGAAATCAGCAGCTGCCGCCGGTTTGAGCAACAACAACAGCAGCAGCAAGTGCAAAGTTAAGAAGGAGATGGGTGGCATCGGCATGGGCAGCAGTATGCTGGGTTCCATCAAGTCACGTCCTGTCTCGCCGGCTGTGCAGCTGGAGAAGAAGTGTCCCATCGAAGGATGTGATTCCTCCGGGCATCTCAGTGGCAATTTAGATCGACACTTTCTGCCCGAGGCCTGCCCCATCTATCACAACATGTCCGCCTCGGAGTGCAAGGAACGCGCCAACGAGCGCAAACTGCGTAACGAGCAGCGGCACAAGCTGCCGGTGAATATCGTCAGCGCTCCAGGAGGTAACCAGCACAGCAATGCCAAATCTCTGACGCCGGAGCAGCGTGAGTTTCTGGCCAAGATACGTGAATCTCGTGCCAAATTTTCGTCCCATTACCAACAGTTTCATGAACGATAAGGTGAGAGGCGACTCCTTCGGATACCCCATGCAAATTTCATCTATAACATTTTCCATTTTCAGGTCAAACTCGAGAAAGACTGCACGGATGAGGATCGTGAGCCGAATCTGGGTGGCCTGGTACCCGACTATGATCTGCAGCTGTTCCGTGAGGCTCAGGCACAAGCCTCCGAACGCATTGAGGATGAGCTTAAGGATCTGCCTGTGGGCAAGGGCATCAAGTGAGTTGGCTGTGTTTTCCATGCCCATTTGAAATTTCATTGAACTTTTTTCCTGCTTCTCTTCTCAGATACATCAGCATGGGCAAGTACAAGATGAAGGTCTGGTATCAATCTCCATATCCGGATGATGCTGCCCGCCTGCCCAAGATGTATATATGCGAGTTCTGTCTGCGTTATCAGAAATCCGAAACGGGCATCAAGCGACACGCTCAGAAATGTGTCTGGCGTCATCCGCCCTGGGGATGAGATCTATCGCAAGGGCAAGCTGCAGGTATGGCAAGTGGATGGCAAACGATATAAACAATATTGCCAGCATCTCTGTCTGCTTGCCAAGTTCTTTTTGGATCACAAGACATTGTACTACGATGTGGAACCGTTTCTCTTCTACATCATGACCCTGGCCGATGTCGATGGATGCCACATTGTGGGCTACTTTAGCAAGGTGAGCAGCGGTTTGAAAAGTTTTATATATAAGAGATATAGGATATTTTAAATGAATATACATATAGTAAATAGCGTAGTATAGTCTACAAAAGTAGATCTAAAGGATTAATCTATTTTTTACACATTTCCACAATTCAAAAATCGTTTCCTACTTGTTTCTTCTTATACTGCACTATAAAAAATGCCTAGAACCCAGATATTTTTCTTTATACATAGTGTATTACACCTTTCCTATAGTCAGTCTAATACTTTAGACTTTAATTTCGATTTTGATTTTAATCTCTCTATTAAGTTTCCCTCCTTAATATTCTATATCAAGTGTCTATCCAAAAGTACTTAAACAATCTATCATTACCATAGTTTTTTAACCAAATTTCACCTCTACCTAAAAGATAATATCCTAATTTATCCTTTATGTTTTAATTCTACCTTTTCTTTAGCTAAAAATGTGTAAATTATAATTTGATTTCAATATTTTTATAGCTCAGGCATTCCCTCAGATCTATAGACATGTCTGGTCCATTCCCTGCCCCTTCCCCATTCGTGGGGCAAGTTGAATGTCTTGTTGGAAATTATAGAGGATTTTGGCCGCTGTTATTTGCAATCGAAATTGAATAATACCATTTCACAGTTTTATGATTCCTTTATGTTTGCCGCAGACAGGAGAGAGCGACGACAGCGGAGTTGCAGCTTAGACAGACAGCAGACCCAAAGTCAAAGGCACCGCCAGCCATGTAATACTTAAATTTGGAATGAGAATTACCTTATATATAGAGTTATATATGCGGGTTGTAGACGGCTTTCCCTGCCTCCTCATGACATTCTTGACCATACCCAAAAATTGTTTTGTCAACTTGGCTGAGACGATGCTGCTGCTGCTGCTGCTGCCAGCGGCGACTGCGACTGCGACGTCAGCTGCTGCGGCACATAAGCCAGACACTATCAGAGGCGTGGCAGGCGAGGCGAGAGATTTCCCCAGCAACCCTGGAAGGAAAGAATCGGAACAGCAGCAACATGAACTGGGAGCATGGGACACAAAGTACACTGTCTGGCCATGTGCACACACGGTTTCTTGACCTCCCCCTGGAGCTGGATGACGCCTGACGCTGCTGCCCCTCGTTCCGCACGTGCTGCAGCTGCATACAAGTTTTTCGGGGCGCTGCCAGAGACTGGGTTTGTGTTACAAATTGCGCATGTCGTCGCAGCCCGCTGCCGACTGCTGCGCAGGCACAGTCAGAGTTACAAACCGAGTCCCCGAGAGAGTCGCCACCCCAGTTGCCATTCATGATGCGGATCAGGAGCAGCAGCTGGTTACACACTACTCATGCCATGTTGGGTTTTGTCTAGTTTACATGCCTCATGCTGCGCTCGCAATTTTCGGCAATGTACCGCAGCTCCGGCTCCAGCTCCAGCCTTAATTCCCCCGGCTTCGAATGGCTGCCAGACAGCAGCCAGACAGGGCGGCTTGGGGCAGGCAGGCAGGCAGGCGGATGCTGCTTGGGCGTGCACACGATTGAGGTCGTGCACCTCGCCGGCGTGCTGGCTTGTGCGCCTGCTCCAACTGTCTCCCCCTCGCTCTCTCGCCCTGCTCCTGCCCCCCATTCATATGTGCGTTCCCAGACATCATGGCAGACGCTGCAAAACAAAGCAAGAAGAAGATGATGATGACACCCGCTCAACCCACTCCTGCCTGTCCCAGCGTACATAAATGTATTTCCGAATTGCGAATTGTTGCCCCTCGCGAGGTTCACACCCATTTTGGCTTTTTTTTTTGGCAGTTCCCAGAGATTTCCCCCGTTCCCATCAACTTGGAAAAACTTGCTGCGTCTCATTGTCTCGCTCGCACTCTCTCGTCTCTCTCTCTCTCTCTCTCTGTCATGTACAGTGCGTATGTGCAGGGGCTGCGTCTACTATATGGAACTGCAGCTGTACATACATCCCGCATATATACTATATATATACTTTTATATATAGCAGGATTTACGCACTGCACACAACTCTCTGCAGAGCATCGATTCAATTCGTTGTCGTGGTCATTGAACTCCCGAAAAAGCTGACAACCCCCAATACCATCTCACCCATTCCGACACATCTTCTGCCCAGACCAAAGCTGTCTGACACTGCGTCTCCCCCCTCCCACTCCGTGTTAGTCCATCTGTCTGTCTGTTCTGTCCAGGCAAATTGGCTACGTCTGTGTGGGAGTCTATGCAGTTTTGGTTATTGATTTAATTGCCATATTATTTTTAACTTAAAACACAATTTTAAAATTGTTTATTTTGTGCCATTTTCAAATATTTTAAAGCTAAACGTTTCTTTATTAGCTTCTATTTTGTTTGGTTTATTACTTTGCAAATATATTAAAGCTATAGTAGGTTTTATTATGATGTCATTTAGGTATGTAGTTCGTAGCTCGATTTATTTGCTCTGACAGTTTGAAATTTGATTATTTTATAATAATAGGTTAAATAGTTGTAAAGATTTTTCTATCTTATATTTTTGAAATTATTTTTATGCCTTTAAACTCGTTTTTCTTTAAAGATTTATACACTACTTTAACCTTAACTCATTTATTATAACTCAATGCTTGCATATTTATACCTTAGTATACTAACTATTTTTAAACTCTTTGTTCTCATTATAGCATATACCATTCCTGCAAGAGAAAAACTCATTTTACAATGTCTCCTGTATATTGACACTGCCACCTTATCAACGCAAGGGATATGGAAGGTTACTCATCGATTTCAGTAAGTTTTTAAATTGACCTTTCTAAGACTTTATCAAATCTTCGATAGTTAAATTAAAGCTGGGATTAGGTTAGGTTAGTTTTGCTGTACTTTTTTCCAGATTTCGTTGCTCTCTGAAAACATTATTCTCTTACAAAATCATAAACTCTGCTTAGATTATTTGGTGAGATTATTTATAATTTAATATATTTTTAGTTATACTTGGTGTACCCTGAAATCACTTTATTTTTGAAGCTTTTATTGTATATTTCAGTGGAAATTCTCTGGATTCTTCTCTTAAAGCGCTGAGCTCATTGCCGAAAAATTTCCAAGTTGTTATGCGCATTTCTTATGTGCTCATTCTATAGTGAATCACCAAATTATATTGAAAACGTCTATAGATTGCACAAATGTTAAATGATTTAGAAAGTTATTAAGCTGAAAGTCTGAGAAACACTCTCTTAAATTATAATTCTAAGATTTACCCCATAATGGGACTTCCCACCAAAAACCTTAAAGTTTTGCAAGGTTTTTCAGATTTCACATCAAAGATAAATAAACTTATTTCTTTTAAACTCTTCTAGAAAAGATTTCCCAGTTCGCATACATTTATTTCAGTCTCTTTTGTTAATTTGCAGTGCAATTTAGAACCCAAAGCTGGCGAAATTGAAAAATTCGTTTATATTTAACTGATTTTCTGATTAATTATGCGGTTAGTTTGGCTCGTAATGAGCTCGCTGTCGATTTAAGTGCCTTGCGCTCTCTGTGCGTGTGACTCATTGGCTTAAACAGGCAGGTATATATATATATATATACATATATGTGTGTGTGTAGCAAGTGCAATATAGTTAATCATCATTGCATGAGAGAAGTCCACATGCCAAGTGCAAGGCAGACAGACAGAGAGACAGAGAGCTCTGCCCGGACTGCTCCGGACTCCATTCGAGCTTAGCTTTCCATTTTCCATTCTGCTGCAGCGCGGTGCATGCAATTTCTGCATCAATTAAGCGTAGACCAGGTGGATATATGTATGTGTGTATGTGTGTGTGTGTGTAATGGCAGCGCATAAGTAATTTTTATCGTTATATTTTTTCTCCACCAAAATTGTTTAAAATTAATCCGCCTTTGAAACGGACCAAGGCAGCGCGCGCCAGACAATAAAGAAAAGAAACAAAGCAAGCCGCAGCAGCAGCAGCAGCGGCAGAGGGCGAGGGAGAAGCAGAAAAGAATTACCCCAGCCCCAGACCAGGGCTGGTGCACTTGAGTCATACGCGCGGCTTGGATGAATGGCAATGGCGGCGACGTCGTTCGTCTCTATGTACAAAGTCGATACATGCAACTGCCGAAATGTGCAATAAGTAAGGAAGAGAGCGAAGGGGTAAAGAGAGAGCATGTGTAAGGTGGTTGGGTGGCCGAAGAGAGGCAGTTTGCAGCAGCGGGCAGAACGAACGAAACGACATTGACCTTACACACAGCCCGGCTAAAGAGCGAGCGAGAAAGACAGAGAGAGAGAGCAGGAGAGCGCGTGCGAGTGAACGATTGAGAGAGCCTCAGCCTGAGCTTTAGTTGGAGTGCGAGAGCAAACAGTTTTTGTCATTATTAACAGCGGCCAGAAATGTGTGTGGCGTTTGCCCTTCTGTATCGCCCAGCCAGGTGTCCGGCAGGACGAGGGGGCCCCTCTGTCTGTCTCTTGTCTGGCTCATTAGCAAGCCGGCTGGTCGGCGCGAGCGAGATGGCCATACACAAGAGCATAGAAGTATATAATACAGGCAGGTGTAATAACTGCATACACGCAATATGTAAATGAGAAGCGCGGAGGACAGGGCAGCAGAGAAGCAGCAGCAGCAACGGCGACAGGGTTGCCATGATGATGCATAGAGTCCGCCCTTATCTGCTGGCTAATATATTAATTAATGAAATCAAGCCCAGCCACAGAGCGTATCAAAAGTTGCAGCCCCCACCAAAAAAAAACCAAAAACTGCAAAAACCGCGTGGTACTGGCGCTTAAAGGTCGACGGCGACGGCGAAAAAATCAAGAATTCAAATAAAAACAACATAAAAACTTGTGCAGACGGCGATGCAACAATGTGTGTGTGTGTGTGTGTGTGTGTGTGGGAGTTGATGGTGTGAGGGGGTCAGCAGCAGCAACGGCAGCAAGCAGCAGCCGCGCAATTGGCGGCAGACAACAAAGGTCAGCGCAGGTCACAATGAAAGGGCGTCGTCCTCTGCGTGCCAGTGCAGTGCAGGGTACTCGGTTCGCTAGTCCCGGTAGTCGGTAGTCGGTATTCGGTACTTGGTACTCTTTAGTCGGGTAGTCGAGTATCGGACACTCGGCAAAACGAGCTTTCGCTAATTGCAACAGAACTGCACAGCAGCAGCAGCTGCAGCCACAACATCAACAACAATTAGAGCAATGCTAATTGACTGCGATTTCTAAAGTTGTTAATTGTTTCTCGCTTGTGCGAAAATCTAAATGCATTTATCATCAAACTCGCCGCTGCAGCTCTAGTCGAGGCGACTGCACTGCGCCCTGTGGGGTATGCAACGTTGCGCAGTCGGGCCAGCAATGCGAATCAAGAGCGTCGATCGATAAAGTCGTCTCGACGTTGCCTCTCACACCATTGCAGGACGCGTGAGAGCGCGCAAGAGCGTATGAGTGTGGGAGTATGAGTGGGCAGAGAGAGAGAGAGAGAGAGAGCAAGCCGGGCAGGAAAGAAATCAAAACGCCACCCGAAATGCGATTGCAAACATGAATATTCACAGCTCGGGCACAGTGGAGCAAGAAGCGAGAGAAAGTACATAAATTGCAACGTAGGCGAATTTCAATATTACTATAAAATATTTTCCTTTATTTTTACATTTTTGAATACTTGTACTCAGCAAAAGCTTTTACAATTGATAGTTTTCATTATATATACATTAGTTGCTTTTAATTCAGTATGAGTTTAGAATCAGCATGCATGCTTTTTAGTCTTTTAAGTTATGTTTAAATATGTAACATATAACAAATTTCCAATATACAAACGTATTTGGAAATTATTTATTATCCATTGTTTTTGTAACATATTGGCATTTCTTTATCCAAAGCTTATCGATGTTATTTCTCATTTGAGTTATCTGCTGAGGCGTAAAAAAAGTGGCTAGCTGCATTTCAAGCTGTTTATTATGAAACTTGGCCCTCTCCAGTTTATGCGCATATTCTTTTGCTTCTCTTTTGTATTTCTTCTGCATTAGTTGCATGTTCACTTTATGGCGCATATTTTCCATTTGTAGTGTTTTACTAAAATTAGAAAATTGTGTGTGAATGTTATAATATTCGAAAAAGAGTTGCTGAAAATACTTACTTTAGGTTAGTAAGTTCATCGATTACTGCCTCCGAACTTTCGACATCTAGAATATCATCATCTATTCTGTCTATCAGCTGTTTTCGTATGAAATGTATTTGTAGAACTGCTTTGGGATTGATGGTCCTCGTAGTGTTCGTCTTCTTCTATGATATCCGCTTCACTAATAGTATCTTCAAGAGGATTAATTTCGTCATTTGGTTCCGATAGCAGTTCCACCATTAACCGTTTATTGCTATGCTGCTCTCTTCTCTTGCGTCGCCCAATAGTTGCCTCTGTCTCAGGTGTCTTATGCATGCACGGCATGGCGCCAGGCCACAGCCGACGTTTTCTGGACATGCCTAATTAAACGATAGATCGTTAGTAGAATGTACTATAACAAAATATATATGTATATATAATTAATTGCGCGCTCTTCTCGCCTGCATACACACCTATTTCAAACGCCAAGCCGCCAACAATATCGTCTGCCTTAAAATGTTCCGAACAGATAAGAGCAGTTCTTGTGTTTATCTTTTGTGTATTACCGCAAAACACTTCCCATTGTTTCGACGACTTCACGTTCTTTGGGAACGAGAAGAAACTTAGTTCCTTATTTTTGGTCGATGTGTTATTATCGCAATTTAAAACTGCACACTTCATAATCGTTTGGTGTTTTCTTCTTTTTAGTACGTACAATAATAATTAAACATCTGTTTTGTGTGCTCATTCGCTATCGATAAACTGAGCTGCCAACTAAAAGAAATGATAAAAAAGGTATCGATATATCGAATCATCGCACAGCTGAGATTCTGATGAAGCATATATTAAAAACAAACAAACAAACAAAACGAGAACCAGAATTTTTTACGCATTTTCGTCCCATTGTACGTAATTTTCGTGCTAAAACAACAACAAACCGCGACTGAAGCTTTTGCCCGCCGCTCTGCGTACGTCTCTCGCTCTCTCTCTATTTCTCGCTCTCTCCCATATACAGTCAGCCAGCCAGCTGCTCCCTGTGTACCTCAACCAGTTGCAGTTGTGTCTGCCTTTGAGTGTGTCTAGCTGTATGTATGTATATATATGCAAAGGTTTGTGTGTGTGTGTGTTGGGTTTTTTTCCCGAGCCTGCCTCAGTGGGTTTTGTGTTGTGAGGGCACGACGGACTCGTCCTCGTTGATTTACTTGCTGCTGCTACGACGCGACGCCGCCGCCGCTGCCGCCTGCACTCATTGTTGCTGTTGTTGTTATCTAGACTCGAGAATTGTTGCTGCCAGACGACGTCGGCGTCGCCGCTTTGAGCTTTGGGGGTTGAGCTTTTGGGTTGAATGCACGCCAGAACGTTGTTTAAATGCCGCGTCCGTCGACCGTCGCTCATCTTCCTCCCCTCGAAGCGGCGTTACTCGCACACTTTGCGGAATCCTGTCTAGACACAACACACACACACATACAGACACACGCGTTCTTGCAGGGTTGTAGGGCGGGGCAAAGTTGGTCACCATAAATAATGCGCCGGAACTTGGCAGGCTAGTTCTATCTATAGCATACTTATGGGCATCTCCCTCTCTCTCTCTTTCTCCAGGCTATCTGCTGACCCGCGTGGAGGGCAAAATTGGTTCGCCTGAGAAACCGCTATCCGATCTGGGACTCATATCATATCGCTCCTATTGGAAGGATGTGCTGCTCGACTATCTATGCAGTCGTTCCGGCAATACGCTCTGCATCAAAGATGTCTCTCAGGTGAGAGTGGCAGGAAGAGATAGAGTGGGGATTATCTATTAATCGTATATCTTGCAGGAAATGGCCATATATTCCTATGACATTGTCAGCACACTGCAGGCGCTGGGCATGATGAAGTACTGGAAGGGAAAACACATAGTACTGCGAAAGCAGGTAAGTCTACATGGTATATTACTATATATATATATATCTATACTATATGCTTTCCCTTTCCCCGCACTCGCAGGACGTGCTGGACGAGTACGCGGAGCGTGTGAAGCGACGTGGAACCTTTCCCAAAATCGACGACTCCTGCCTGCGCTGGCAGCCCTTTATACCGGCACAACCGAGCGAGTCACCATAACCCCGCAGCTGGAAGCACGTTGCGGCGTGCTTTTTAGACTCATCCTAGTTATAAGGAACCTGTCTGTATTTTCTATAGAGATTCATTCATTTTATCTGTAAGAAAACATCAAGAAGTATTTGTTGTTGCTCTAGCCAATTAATAGTAAAAATTCTACATAGTTCTGATAATATGTATGACTACGAAACGAAAACGTAATGAGATAAATGAGAAAGAAAGAAAGAAATATACTCGAGAACTGCGAACAAATGTTGAAAAGCAGCCGCAACTTGTCTTCGGATTCTTTTTCATCACTGTGTGCAACGAGCTGAGCTCATCACTTCAGGGGCCCCGGCTCAGGGCTCAGGGCTGCCGGCTCCCGGGCTCGCAAAGATGAATCATGCGGGAAGCGGGCAAGAAAAGCCAACGCGTTTACATGGTCGTACTCGATGCGCCTGGCCAGCCGTCTGTGTGTAGGGGAGAGGGGTCTGAGGGAGTTTGTATAGCAACAGCAACAGCGCCTTGCAAAAAGTGCACACTGTAACTGCTGGCAGCGACAGAGAAACAGAGAGAGAGAGAGAGTGAGTAAGAGAGCGGGGCAGGCAACCGGCAGCAGCAGCAGCGGCAGCGCATTGACATTGCCGCCCAGACACTCCTCGACGACGCCAACCGCACACACCAATACCAAAGCGCAAAAAACAAAGCGTCAGACAGGTAGAGAGCGCAACGCAGCGGCAGAGAGGACACTCAGAGAGAGAGAGCGAAGAAGAGAAAGAGAGTAGGGAGTAGACACAAAAACTGCAGCCGTTGATGGCGGTGACTGCGGCGGCTGCACGCCACGTTTATGGCCAAAAAGCATATGCAGCAGCGGCAGCAACGCCAGCAGTGGCTGTGGCAGCGACAGCGACGCCAGCCGCACGCCAAGCAGCCAGCGACAATGCCGCCCTGCCAGACACAGACATCAATCCGTCGCACAGTGGCACACGCCAGTTTTGCAGACAGTCAAGGCTTTTCGAGTGTTTCGCTCTATTTCCCTCTGCGTCGAGCTTAGACTACAAATCAAAATTATGTTGAGTAATTAATCGGTTTATAAAACTATTACATTGCATGTTTTTTAATAGTTAAATAAAAAAAACAAATAAAATTATTAGCACAAAATGCAGATAAAACCTTATGACAAACCGGAAACTATCTCGTATCTAATTGTATAATATAATCTTAGTTTTCGAAAGTTTGCTTAGTGATAAAAGCCGCATCTCGTGAGTGTGTGTAATTTGCTTGTAGAATAAAAAACCAACTTATTTCATTTAAGGTAAGACATTACGCTAAGTTTTCTTTTTTTATATACTTTTAAAACAGGTTTGTAAATAAAGCGAATCTTGAACTTTATAATTGCTTCTAACTGGTTCTAATATTTAAATTACCTATGGAAATACAAATATAGAAAGCGGCGTTGTCACACACCCGTTACACAAAAGAAATAAATATAAGTTTGTCAATCTAATGCAATTTTCCTTTCTACATTAATTTCGCCATTGCAATTTCTAGAAGGAACAAACATATACTTATTTGCACCACTGTGCCAGCTTTTTGTTGCAGTCAGTTGGCTGGTGGTGCCTGCCAGTTTTATAACAAAGGAACCCCGTGAGTGAGAACTGGGCAAAAAGTATATGCAATGTATGCGTTCGTGCATGTATTGGTGAGCGGAAAGCGCGGTGTAGGAAGCAGGAAGCGAAAGAAACGGCAACACATACGGCTGGCTGCTGCTGCTGCTGCTGGTGCTTTTTGTGTTCGTGACTTGCAGACACACACAGACAGCTGACGACGTCGACGTCGTGGCAGCAAACAGCGAGAGCGGCAGCAGCAGCGCCATTCGCAGCAGCAGCGGCAGCGTCAACTTTGTGGCAGTGCGAAATAAAATTCGCGCATTCGGCTTTTGATTAAGCAGCAACACTGAGCATTTGATCACCAACAGCCGGCGTGCGCGGTTCGCTTCGCTTTCGCTCAATCGACACACAGAGAGCTGGCACAATATACATACATACATACATATGTAGCAGCAAGTAGTAAAAGGCAAAGTCAAAAACCGAAATCACAGAACCAAATAAAATAAAAGGCCAGAGCGTTTCTAGGCGCTCGCACAGTCGGCCATTTGCACATCAAGTGGTCGATTGTGTCTCTTTTTGCCGCTCTCTCACTCTCTATCTCTCTGCCAGTTGTCGTTGTCTCCCTCTCCCAGTGTGTGAGTGCATGTGTATTTCGTGTCTGACAGTGCCTGTCTGCCTGCGTGCGTGCCGTGCCTGCTTCTCTGCTTGTGTGCAATGAGAGACGGACAAACTAAAAAGCAAAATGAAGTTAAACTTTGCAAACGCGCGTGTGTGTGAACAATTAAAGCAACAGCAAGGAACGATAAATAAAAGCTTAAACAGGCAACAAGAGCGAGCAGCAGCAACTACCGCGCAGTCATCGCAGGCCAAGTGCAACGGAAGTTGAGTGTTAACAAAAGTCAAAAAGAACAAATATGAAAAGAAGAAGAAGATAAACGGACATAGAGAACATATTGTGAAATTCAATGCTTTAGCTTTAGTCAGACGAGAACAACGGGCGGGTGGCAACACTGCGACGGGCGACGGCGGCGTCACCGACACAAGTAATTGTTTCTAGTTTTTTCTGACAGTTGAACGGAATTAAACGCAGGTCAAAAGCGACCAAAAGCTCGTTAAAAAGAAGACTTGAAGCAAAAAAAAAAAATTGTAGTTGAGGTTGGGTTTATTTTTAGCGTTTTGATATCACAAGGCACCAGCAGGCCGCGCCAGCAAAAACAACAACAACAAGCAATCATCAGAAAAACAACAAATTTGTGCTACGCACACAGAGACGATACGACAGCGACGGCGACAAGACACTCACGCAAAAAGAGAGGGCGACCGCGAGAGACAGCTACAATTCTTGCCGAAGGCGGCGAAAGAGTGACGCAAATATAAAGCAGCAAAAATGTTTGAAGCGACGACCACATGATTCTACAATTTGTAGATTCTAAATATTTCCAAATTTCTTTAGCCCCCCTGAACACACAGCACGCACACACACAGAAGCAGAGACAAAAGCTATACTACCACAAACAGGCATATTTTTTGTCGCTCAAATATTAATTTTAGACAAAAATTTTGCCCAGACCCATGACGGCGGCGACATTCGCCGCAACACACACACAAATAAATTTTGGCAATTTCAAGTGTTTGTGTGCGAGTGTGCGGCAGATATGTGACAATGTGTGTGTGTGTGTGTATTTTTCTGATCTGACTTGCAAAACGTTTTCTGCTAGCAAACTCCAACTCAGGGTTAAGGGCGTTCTCAGTTGAAAAGCATGTGCTTGCACTCTGCATCACTCACACATAGACAGCAAAAGGGTGAGAATAACGACAGACAGAGAGAGAGAGGGAGAGGCAGCACCCACACACTGACAGATAGACATGCACTCGGCAGTTGTCGGCGCATTGTTACTATTTGAGGTTAGGAATGCCCCACCCAAGCAAGACACTCACACTTATGCACATTGGCATATAAAGCAGTCATGTCTGCCAGCCAGCCTTCTGCTCATTATATGTAAGTATGTACATGCACATATGTATATATCTATGTATGTGCATGGTACATATGGTAGCCCCGACATCGTCGCCATTGCTATATACACATACATACACATACAATTAAATGCCTGGCGCACACACACACACACATGCTCGGCTGGGCACGACAAACGACATTCGAACAAAATTCGCAATTATTCACAACGCGCGGCAGTCAAAAGCTGTTCGCGATCGCAGAAGCAGCAGCAGCCGTGACACATCACACATACACTTACGCACACACTCGCGGCACACAAGTACACGCATATACGCACGCATGCATACACACATGCGAGACTTGAGCGGCAGCAAGTCCAAGTTCATTATACCACAATCTGCGCGAGCGGCTTAAAAGTTTATGAGGCGTTGTAAAATACAAAGAAAAACGAAAAAAAAAAAAGAAAAAATTCGTGTAGCTGCTGGCAATTCATTTAATTCCTTTTTGGCGAACAGCGTGCAAAAAAGACAAGAGGTAGAGCGACCGGGAAAGAGAGTGAGCGACAGACAGAGACTAAGAGAGAGATGGAGCGAGAGAGGCAAAAAAAAAAACTTTGAACGCGTTTGCAAATTCGATTTTATGCCCTCTGTCTTGCTGCGCCTTGGTGTCTGTGTACCTTACATATGTACGAGAGAATTCACGAATGTAGTGGGGCACGTGTGTGTCTCGGCTGCGCCACAAACTTGCCAGCAGCGATATACATATGAATATACGTGAGTGTTTGTGTGGCTGTGTGTGTGCATTTGTCTGTTTGTGTGCGAGTGTTTGACGGCGATCACGCACGTAGCGACGCTGCGCTTAGTAACAGAGAGCACGTACGAGAGAGCAGCAGAGAGCGCCACCAAAGAGAGCATCGGCACAAAACGCCGGTTCTTTTTTTTTCGTTCGCTTCTCTTTTTCTTAAAATTTTTTTCCTTTGCATCTTTCTTGGCTTTTTCTTTACAGCGTTTCAAATATAGAATATCAAGGGTCTCTGTCTATAGCGAATATGACAACCAACACACGACTGACACAACCTGGTGCTGCTGCTGCAAATCGAAGAATTTTTATAATTTTCGCATTTGGTCACCGATGACGTCATATCCGATTCTCTGGAGTGGATTGTGTAGCCATTAGCACGTCTGTACATACCTTTGTACGTACGTACGTATGACCAGGCGGCAGAACGAGGTGCGCAAAGAGAATCATATGACTAATTTGGCATTGTTATTGCATAAATCTGCGCCAGCCTGTGAGAAATTTGCTGCCTGGCGCAGATTTATGCAATAACAATGCCGACCGACGGCTTCGGCGACAAAGCTTCAGCTTGGAAGAGCTTACTACATAATGGCCTCCCTGCATGTATGTATGTATAAAACACACTAATGTATTTGTATGTGTGCGACGAGTGTGGTATGAAGTCATCGGCGTCGTCGCATGAACATACACACTCACAGACAACGGGAGCGAGAGAGAGAGAGCGAGATCGTTAACCTTAAAGCTCGACATGGACACTGCGCGCAAGGTCGTTTCCTGCGCGTTGCGGCTGGCTTCAGGATGGCAGCAGTTACTTTGCAGCACTTGGCAACATCTGTTCGGGTCGTCGGGGCTCCAGGCACGCCCCCATCCCGCTATCCGTCTCTTACCGTGCGCGCTAATCAGTGACCGGGGCTGGTTTTGGTTATATCCCACAGTCAGGTACCTGAAGTAGCGCGCGTGGTGGCCAGACGCACTCAACAGCGGCTCAAGCTACCGCCCCAGCCCATCCGGCTCGATCTCTCACAGCAGACACATTTGCCATGTCTCCCATGTCTATTGTACTTCATCAGGTGCTCTGGTGTGACAAGTAACCCGGCACATGTTGAAGTACACTCAATATGCGGCGACTTGCGTTTGCCCTGGCTAAGTCTGAAAAAGTGCATATAATATGATATATCAAATTTTTCAGAATCAATATGTATTAAAATAAATAAAAAGTGAATTTTGTGAGAAACCCACATACAGCTTGTTTCTTGTTCCTGGAATTCATCGATATGCCTGCGGCACCTGCTGCGATAGCAACAGGTGGTTTACGCAATTTCTTATTTTTCCCCTTTCCCTTCTTCATGCGATATTCCAAATTCGCAACGGAAACGATATGCGGAAACTGCCTTATCTTATTCTAAGCAGCTTAGTTGTTGTATTAGACATTTAACGAAGACGACCTCAAAAGGAAAGCAAAAGAAGACCAATTGATTTATTCTGTTCAGAGGGAAACACTAACAACAACAGCAGCAGCTGTAAAGTTGTTAACAAATAATCGAATCTCATTTACGGCGTACACTAACGTTAGTTTTACTAAGCAACAATTTGTTACGATTTTAAATTAAAAAAAACAATTGTTTTTTAATCGTTAATTAAGAAACTTTACAGCTTAAAATTAACACAAAACTGTTAACAGTGACAAGTGAGTAAGTGTTGCATTTACAGTGTTTCCACTGCATATTTTAAAATAATTTCGATTAATCGGAAACTCTTTTATACGACATAAAATATATAAGCATAGCACATTTATATTCAATTCATTTTTAACATAATTTGTGAAATACTTTGCAGACACAGTCAAAAATATTTTATTTACATTCCATTAGTGAGTCTCATTTGTTAGTCACCCTGTGGTGCAACACTGTTACGTGAGGAGCAGCACTGTTAAAAGAGTGCGCTGCTCCACACTGATAAGGGAGGAGCAAATCTGTTAAACTACGCGAACCTTCAGCAAGGGCTGCATAAACAGATACTCAAACAGAGTTGTCGTAGTAAGTCGTGACCTAGTAGCGTTAAATAAGGTCGGCTGCTTGGCAAAAGTTTGTATTCTGATTTTTCGACAAAATTCGACTCCAATTTATTATCTAAATTACGAGTATACTCACCGGAGTACTAGGTAAATAGTGTACGAAAACAGCGTGTTCCATCATAATCTTTTACTCCCGACAATTTGTTATTAGGCAAAAATAATTAAAACGATGTTGCGCACACTGACTTTGACACGAAAAGAATTGGGCGCCCTGCGGGCCGTCTTGTTGAGGTCTCAGAAACTGCAACATATAACCAATTATGGCACCCGGAGCCTGAGTATCCTTTGCAAGCAGGTGGAGGCTAACAGGTATGCAAAATCAAAATTGATAAATGTTTACGGGGCCGACGCGCAGTTGAGGTTAGAATTCTGTCTGTTGTGTAATATTGCAAATTGCAAGTGGGCGGCGGGTGTAAGACGTCTCCTCCACAATGTCAGGCGTCGTCGTGCGTAGGACAGCAGACAGCAGCAGCATATTGCGTGTGTGTGTGTGCTAGTGAGAGTCTGGGTGCGTGTACGTGTTCGTGTCCAGTGCGTGATGCCGCCGATTAGGGCTGCTGATAAGAAGCAGCGACGGCCTTCGTGTGTCTCAGACAAAATTCTGATTGGAAAAAAATCAACTGCAATTGTTTACGTTTAACATGTGTGTGTGCGTGTATGAGTTATCGATAAAAAAATCAGCTGATAGCTGCTGCCTGTCAATCGAGTCGCATGATTTAACAGCTGCAACAACAACAACAACAACATTAATAACGATTTACGATCCGCAGCTCATCCCCGTTGACGACCCGCACGAACTTTAAAAATCCGCAAGCTATATGGAGTTACAACTTTGCCCGTGCCTATGCCGACCTTCCAGATCACATACGCGTACCACTGCCTGCCCTGTCACCGACAATGGAGCGTGGGTCCATTGTTGGCTGGGAGAAGAAAGAGGGTGACAAGCTGAACGAGGGTAAGTCGAAGAGTTGGAATAGATCTTCAAGCAGAGTCTTCCATTTAATTATTGCCATGTTGCAGGTGATTTGCTGTGCGAAATCGAAACGGATAAGGCAACCATGGGTTTCGAGACACCTGAAGAGGGTTATCTGGCCAAGATTTTGATTCCTGGCGGCACCAAAGATGTACCCATTGGCAAGCTGTTGTGCATCATTGTACCGGAGCAGTCCAGTGTTAGTGCATTTGCCAATTTCACCGATTCTGGAGCATCAGCACCACCACCAGCCGCAGCTGCGCCACCACCACCACCACCAGCTGCGGCACCTGCTGCGGCACCAGCACCAGCGCCAGCAGCAGCTCCCACACCACCACCTCCAGCTGCTGCTCCACCAGCAGGTACACCCGCTCCCGCTGCCGCACCAAGTGGTGGTCGTGTATATGCAAGTCCTATGGCCAAGAAATTAGCAGAAACCAAACAGATGCGCTTACAAGGTTCTTATCACTAATCCCACATATCCTGCTGTGTGCATGCAACACACACTAACTCCAAATTGTTTATTGTTCACTTACTAATCCTTGGCCATTTGTACAGGCAAAGGTTCCGGCGTCCATGGTTCACTTAAATCTGGTGATCTTTCAGCCGCCGCACCTCCACCAAAAGCAGCAGCAGCGCCAGCGCCAAAGGGTGCTGCCTACAAGGACATCCCGTTGACCAACATGCGTTCGATCATTGCCAAGCGTCTGCTGGAGTCCAAGCAACAGCTGCCACACTATTACACCACCGTGGAAGTGCCAGGTGGACAAGGTATGTAATAGAGAATCTCCAAATGTTGTGGCATCTTTCTAATGTTCTCTGTTGCAGCTTATCAAGTTCCGTGCCCAAATCAACAAGAAATACGAAAAGCAGGGTGCCCGCGTCTCCATCAACGATTTTATCATTAAGGCAATGGCAACAGCTTGCCGCAAGGTGCCGGAAGCGAACTCAGCATGGATGGACACCTTCATTCGCGAGTACAACGATGTGGATGTATCGGTGGCCGTGTCCACAGATAAGGGTCTCATAACGCCCATTGTATTCAATGCCGATCGCAAGGGTGTGCTAGAAATCTCTAAGAATGTTAAGGAACTGGCGGGCAAGGCGCGTGAAAACAAGTTACAGCCAGCTGAATTCCAGGGTGGCACCATTTCCATCTCCAATCTGGGCATGTTTGGTACGAAGCAGAGGACTCGAATCAATCTTATTTTCCTTTATTTAATCAATTGTAATCCCTTCTTGCAGGTGTCAACCAGTTCTGCGCCGTCATCAACCCTCCGCAATCCTGCATCCTGGCCGTCGGCACAACAACGAAAAAGCTGGTGGCAGCTCCAGATAGCCCCAATGGGTAATAATAACCAATACACAGAGTTTACCATCCTTCTAATCTTGTCATGCATTCTCTTCCAAAATAGCTTCAAAGAGGTTAACGTGATCACGGTAACGCTTAGCGCCGATCACAGAGTAGTCGATGGTGCAGTGGCCGCCAAGTGGTTGCAACACTTCCGCGAATTCATGGAGGACCCTGCGACAATGATCGTCTAAAGTTTCTACAAATTTTAATAAGTCGCGGACTGAACTGGAAACTGGCATGAAGGCAGCGTGTCACGAGTTCAGCCCTGGCCATTAGCTGCCTTTTTGTTTGCACTATCTTTGCTACTCTGGATTACACACACACACACACACAGACCACAGACAGAGAGACACATACACATACAGATTCAGAAAAAACACACATGTAAACGTACATTAAATAAGTGTAAATTTTAAATTGATTCACTACTGACAAAGATGTTGTGCGTGATCAATCCATGGTCGTCATAAAGCGCTTTTAAATTAATAGTAGTTTTAAAATTTGATTGATTTGATGATTTGATGATATTCTATAAAAAACTATTACTCAGTACCCGACTCAACTCGAAACTTGTAACTCAGAAATGCATAAACCTCACAAGATCCTGGTCTTGGGTAAACTCTTTGGTTTAATCTTTATTTTTTTTTTTTGGCAAAACGAATGTTCAATTTGTAGAAAAATATCAGATTTGATTAGAGCTATAGTATGTGATTCTTTAGTTAAATGCCATGATGTTAAACCGAATGAATTGTTAAATAATAAACCCCGCACAGTGTGTTGAAGTATCGAATAGCCAAAAAAAAACAGAAAAGAAATTTCAATTAAAGTACAAGTTATATTTGTTATGTATACATGTTTATCTAAGATTAATCAAACTTTACGACTGTCTTTTTGGATTAGCTAATCATTACTTTGTACTATTTATCTGAGGGTCTCTTGAATTAGTTTTTGAAAGTCATTGTGGGAAATACTTAAAGAACTCTAATGAATGACTGATAATGAGCGATAGGAAACAAATCCATCTAATTTGCGTAAACATAGGTAATACTTCCTGAAACTGAGTATAATTATGCTTCATTTACAAAGTGAATTGATCTATTAAGTTGTAGTGCCATATCAGATCTTGATAAGTTTTGAGTGATGAATTTCCAAATTCGTCTGGGATTTTTTTTTCACTTAATACTATCAATCTATTAATAGAATACAAGTTGCTATATCTGACTAACTGTCTCGACTTGGAGGAAAGATTATAATAGTTTCAATACAGTTGCAGATAACATCATTATTTGTTTATCTGAAACTCGTCTTTTATCAGTAAAAATCTTTCGGTTGTTTTTGGTATTATGTAACTAGTTTATTGTCAAGTGCTACGAACTAATCAAGAACATATTTATAATTAGACAAATGTACATTAACTATAATCGGGCTGGTTGCCAGCCCCCAAATCGGAATGGCATCTACCACTGGGCGGGACCCAGTTCTCCCCAGTTGTTCACATAGTCGGCGTGCTCGTTGAGGGTGGGGAACCACTCGGCACCGCCGTAATTGATGGCAGGCAGGTTGCCCTTGTAGTTCTCTGGCAGCACGGCGGGATCGAGGAACTTGTGCAGAGATTTCATATCGCTGCCATGGAAGTGCATCTGTATAAGAAGGAAGACAATCAGATGAGTTTCATATCGAAGGGATATTATCTATCTATCTCTACTTACGCGCTTGTTCAGCTTCTCTCGGACGAAAGGCTTGAAGAGCGACCAGACCATGTTGAAGATGAAGGGTTGCTTCACGAAATGCACCTCCTTCATGCGCAGCGGCATCGCGTCCTGGATGAAGGTAAGCAGACGCTTCGAGAATGTTGGGGAGAGTCCCTTGACCTGCTTCATGCCCAGTCCATCGAAGTCCATGATGCAGACGACACCGCGTATTTGTGTCTCCTCCTCCAGCTGAGCGGCAATGTGCACCATATAGAGCAGACGGAACAGCTCATCGCTGGGAATCTCTGAGGGATTCCACAGCTTGCCACAGTTGACAACCATCACACGGCGTCCCTTCTGATCGCAATTCTTGAGCACATTTATCACGCTGCCCTTGATGAAGCGATCCTTGACATCCTCAACCCGCAGACCGTGCACCAAACTGGCGTATTCCTTGCGGAAGTTGGCAATACTTTTCATCTGCAAAAAAAAAAAACAGGTAAATCACCTTGAGTTGTTTAACTTTTCATAAGCTTCCCCAACCCAAACGTGATAAGAACACAACCAGCTAGTTAGCTGACCATTGAACGGGATCGTAAAACCCCAACATGGTATATCATGATAAAAAAAAACCATAGCGCGTTTTGTTTATGGTCTAATTTTACAAGTAGCTCCACGTAGGCAGCAGCCGCACATGCTTTATATATATATATATATATGTTTTTGTTCCACATAAACGACTATATACAAATATATTAAGTCTATGACAGATATATGTATATAAAGAGCATACTACTTAGGAGGCGCTTATCGCTTGTGTTTTGGGTTTCGATTTCTCTCTCTCTCGTGTGTGTGTGTGTGTGTGTGTCAGCGAGTTCAAAGCGTATCAATGCGAGAATCGGAATCGGAATCGACGGGAATAGTATGTTCCACATATAATACATAGGAAAGTGGCCCCTGGCGACAAGTGTGGCTTGCACAGTCTTGCGATTCCTTTTCGTGTTCCACATTTGCTAGGAGCTCAGATTACACACACACAGGCAGTGCAGTGGAGGTTGTAGACCCCGGTATATTATAGTATATATAGTCGGTAGTCATAAGTTGTGTCTGTTGTGTTGGGGTCAAAAGGTGCGGCAGTTGTTGATAAGGAACTGTGAGTCGCATGTTCGTTAGAAATGCAATGTGGGTGCAATGTGGTGGATTGTATGTGGATTGTAAACGGATTATGTATGAATTATATATGCATGGTATGGTATGTGGATCGTATGTGGATCTTGTGTTATTCATAAATTAATGGCATCATCTAAGTGATTGCATATGGATTGGCTAAGCATTGCATTTGTGGATTGCATTTGTGGATTGCATTTGTGTATTCTAGCATTACGAATGTTTGTAAAACATGGATTTGTGAAAGGAAATAAAGATTTGCACATAGATTGAATATAATCAATGTGGAATGAGTATGCGGAATTAAAAATAATTAACTAATAAAAATCTATTTCAGTTTCTGATAAGGTCCACACAAAACAAAGGCGTATTTATTAATGTGGAACGTGACTGTGAATTTTTTATGAGTTGTTGCATTGCGGATTTATAGAATATTTTTAAAAAATATTTAAATGATTGAATGAAAAGCATTTAAAACTTTCGATAAGCACAATTTACTAATTCCCCCCTAACTTATCAGTGTGGAACGTGGGCGTCTAGTTCGATTACATAACGGTACAATATTATCACAGTACATCCGTTGTGGATCCTAAGTCACTTTAAATACACTTTCAACTTTCAGAATACGCACCTTCTCCAATGCACTCTCCGGATAAAAAGTGACTGGGACGCAAAAAGACAAGCAGGAATGCATCATCATCCCTGTAGTTCAGCTCGGGCGATGCCTTGAGCAGCTCACGCAGCTTGACCAGCGCCTCCGCCTTAACCTCTTCGGTTTCGCGAATCTCATTGCGTGCAATCTCCAGGGTATCGGGCTTCACGTAACCCACACGCAGATGAAATGCCTCCTCGCTGATGTCCGTCATGTTGTGTGTGATTTGTACTACGTTGGGCCTGCGTGACATTTTTGAGAATGCATTTCGATTAGGTTCTGTTTGTTTTTCAAACACTTTTTTGTAATTTTCTCAAAGAAAAAAATTGCTGCCAATTTTCAATATTCCTTTTGTTGTTGTTGTCGCTGTTGTTGTTTACCGTAATTTGCTGTAATAACTCATGCCTTATAGCATTATTTACCTATGGGGCGTAAAATGTTCAACCGCAACGATCGATCGATCCCGACTGTCTCCGGACTCCGTGTGTATTTTGTTTTTACAGTTCTCTAACGGATTTCAATCGCGTTCTGGTTCTGGCTGCTCGCGGCTCGTGTGTTTTATACCAACTGAAATTTGCTTTTGAAAAACCCTTACGACGGAACGTTTATGTCTATACAAATGTATTATATATGGTGCTGCCAGCAGCGAAGCCAGCAGCGACGACAACAACGACGGCGACTACGATCGAGCGGCTATCGCAAATACAAGTACGAATACAAACACAATAACAAGCAGGCACTGTGTCGATCCAGCGCAGCCAGCGTCGCAGTCGCAGTCGCAGTTGGCTGCAGCCGCAACGCACGCTTCGTCATAGAAAGAAGAAATCTCTCTAACTCAAAAAAAGAAATATCTTAGAGATACTCATTTTCAATCTAAGCTGCAATCGGCTGTGCCTTATCTACTTTTACTACGATCGGTTCGGTCTGTCAATCACCCTACGCCCTCCAGAGAGGGCAACTCCATACACCGAGTGCATTTACCTGCTGCGTGATCTTCATAATATGATCCATTGTGATAATTGCCCTCGCCTCGGGCTTGGGGCTCGGCGACTTCAATCTTGAACTTCCCTCTCTCAGGCGTCGCAATAAATTTGCAATATATTATGACAGAGTTGGGGGGAAAAAAAACAAAGGCCAGGCAAGCACAACATTGACAGGAAGACCCGAAACTTTTCACACACACACAGCGAGAAGTGCTGACTTACGTGTGGAATGTATTTTCATGGCGAGTAAAGTCCAAGTTAAACAATTTCTTTAACTGATAAGCAGGCCCCGAAAATTTCAGCTATTATCGTGTATTCCGTATTCAATTTTCTTGTAGTCAACTGTGTTACTTACTGCCTGCCTCCGGTTCGGTCTCAGTCCCTCTGCCCTCTCTTCCGCCTGTGCCTACCCCACGCCCCCTTTTCACTCGCCACCAACTTGTCCGATAATGTCCTTATCAGAATCAGCAGCGCGCTGCGAGCGATCGACAAGTGTCTTAGCAGCGCTGCCGCTGCCGCTGTCGCTGTCGACGCAGCGTAGCCGATTGTAGCCGGCGGCGCTTTGGAAATGTCAAATCTCTCTCGAGCCGAAATACCCTTGCAGCCGGGTAGTTGCGGCTTGCGGGGCAGTTTGTCACAGTCGAGATGAGTTGAAAGAAAAAAGATTGCAGATTATTTTTATCTATATTAAAGAATTTATTTATTTATTAAATGTGTTTCAGTTGATGTCTATATATTTTATTTTAATACATTTATTAAATATTCAAGATTGATGTAAGTTTTAAAAAGTATAATATGAGCTTTGTATAGTAGTTTAAAATTAGGGAAGAGTAGAGAAAAATTGTTATAAATTGTTTTTCTATAAAAATTTGATTTTAAAAGATTTGATCTTAAAATAATAAATTAAATTAAAAGTATATATAAAAGTATAAAAGTATTCAAATTTTTAACATTTAAAAAACTACTGCCTTTTAGGGTATTTCAGCGAAAGGGCATTCTCATTTGCTGCTGTTTTTTGTTGGAGACCCAAAAGTCGAACGGAAAAGAAAGATAAAAATAAATTCGATTCTTCACAGAGTTGTCAATAAAGAGAGATAAGATAATATAGTATGTTGTATATTACAAACAAGGTAAAAGGTGTTATATATCTAATTGTGACATATACTTAGTCTATGAAAAAAAAAAAACTACAGGGTACCCTAAAGCACAGCAGAGCCTGCCGTTAGCGAACTCTTTTGATTTCATACAATTTTCGCAGCTTTTTGTGTTATGATACTTCATATTGCAATTATCAGGTGCTGCAAAAACAGTTGTTGTTGTGGTTTATGTGTGTTCTGTGGATGTTATCATTGTTAATGTTTTTTCACTTTTTTTTATTATTATTATTATTGAATTTTGTCGGGCGCATCGAACGTGCGCTTTGAGTTCGTGCGAAAATAACAAAAATCGGTTAAAGCCATGAAACATATCATATACATATATACACGTCTGAGAGATCGCATTAGAGCGCATTCGAATATAACTGGATATCAGTATTCGTTCGCAATTGTATTCATATTCGCTTTTGTATTCGAAGTCGTGTGGCGTAGTCATAGGGCAAAGTCTCTGCACTTGATTCGTTTTGTTGTCATCGTCGTCAGTTTTGTTTTTGTTGTTCTTCTTCTTCTTCTCCTTCTTCTTCCCCTTCTACTACGCTTTGTTTTCAAGTGTTTGCTGTAATTGTTGTACTCGTGTATTTGTTGTTTAGTTGCTGAGTGCGCTCAATTTGTTGTTGCCATATCGAGCTTCTGTTTTGCCATTGTTAATGAGTATTTAAATATGCTAAAAGATAACACATTTATTCACATTCACTCACTCACATTCACACTCACATTCAGTTAGAATCATTTGCTTACGAGTGTTGTTTGCATTCACTACAATTGATTCACTCTGAGAGTTCCTCAACAATTACGATTGGCTAACCTTATCATATGCACGATTTTATGGCTTTTGCGAATCTCTAGCGCACAGTGGGTCAAGTGTTATTGGAATGCTGATTAATCGGGAAAAATGGAATGCAAATAAAATATCTTAAAATATTCTAAATTATTATAAATATTATAGTAATAGCTGATTTTTATTATTATTTATTTATTAGCGTATAACCAAAGTAGATCTTGAAAAATATATTATATTTATATAAATTAATTCATAATTTTCACATATCATATATATCTTATATATTTTAAAACTACGGAAATGTTTATATAATTAAACAATAAATCATTCAGTACAATAACTTTATTGAATATTTCTACCACAGTTCCTTATCAGATATCTAATATATTACCGCTTTAAAATTGTGTAATTGCAGGCTAAGTGAGTTAAGTCAGCTGATAACAAGAACGAAATACGAAAATGAAAAACGAAGACAAAAATCATTTTGTGAACAAATCGTCGAGTCATTCTTCCACCATGTCAACTGTGAATAATTTAATTGTAGTGCGTACTATCAGAATCGGAATACTTCACAAGAGCAGCCTAGGCAGGCGTTCCAATTTAGATAAACAAGCTAACTATGCCAAGTACAAACAGTGCTCCGCTTCTTCCGCTTTATAATTATGGGTTCTACGCGACCGTATAAAACGTTATACTCGGGGACTTTGAACAGCCCGTCGATTTCATCCATTCACAAAGAGAACGACGAAGACGACGACGACGTCGTCGATTTTGTGGTTTGCTCGGAAATCGTAGGATGAACTTTGCAGCAAGTGAGAGAGAGAGAGCGTATGCTCAATCAAGGGCTAATGAGTGAATTAGAAAGAGAAAGAAATAAAGAGAGAGCAGGGCTACAGTGTAGAAGTGAGAGGGAGAGTGATAGAGTATAATCGTCAGCTAAAGTGCAGTTGCTTAGTCAATGATTTAACATTGTGGAAATCGAGCAGAAATTGCAAATATGGCGAAATCGTTTTCGACTTTGAGCACCTCCTTTGCCGCGATGACGTCACAGAGAATCTTTGAACAGTTTGGAAAACCGTGTCACGCTTCATAGAAAATAAAAACAATGTAAACTTTAACTGTTTTTAGCGTGTTTCAAGCGAGGTTTGTCTTGACACCTGTGCGTGTAAGTACTTAAGGGAAAATGCAACGGAAGTGTCGGGGAAAAACAATGAGTAAGACCCGATTATGTTGACATAGCTTAGAAAAACTCTCGGAAAGGGTTGAGCTAATATCGCACTAAAAACTGAGAACTACATTTAATTCTTTAACCATATGCTAATTACTTTTAAAGCCCTGTCCGATTTATAGTCAAGATTATCTGTCGCAATTATGAGCGACCTTTTTATTTCGGGCAATAAATACTTATGTTTTATGAAACCATGCTAAGGTCAGTCACGGATAAAAGATATACTGGTTGCGCATTATATATTATGTACAAGGTTCGACGATAAAATTCATATATGTATACTTAACATATTTATATTTATTCTCTAAATAAATCTGTGCCCCTTCTTACTGCATTACGTAACTAGTACAGCATCTGCGTAATAAGTCTCTATAATATATAATTGATATAAAATACTAATTTATAGATCATTTTATACTTTTATGCTCTTGGTAAATTGCAATCGTTCCATCGTGTTGGCCGAATACGGTTACTAATCAATCAATAGACCATTTAGCTATCTTTATGGCATTTGTTTATACCCCAAGCAACAATTCAGATAGCTGGCAATCGCTGATAAAAATGTGAAAAATAAGTTAAAAACCATATTAAGTATATATGCAGTATAAATGGCTGATATTTATAATGCAACAAGAAATGAAAAAAGAAAAGAAAGCAAAAGCGTAGATAATATTGCAGAATTTCAGTAACGTTGAACTTAGTCCGAGACTGGCCTTGGGCAAGTTAATGACCATGAAGAAAGGTAAGAATTGCAATTTATAATGCTGCAATTGGCATGAAAGTGTTCAGATATGTCATGAAGGTTAATTCTAGATTTCTAGAGTTATCGCGGGCAAACTGGTTCGGGTGACACAAAGTCCAACAGCGTAAATACCCCCCAAACGGTAGTATCGGCTTATTGACAAGATTAAAACAACATCGATAGGACGTTATCAAATACCAAAAGGAACTATAAATTTGCTGGTGGTATTTCTATTGTGTTTTTGATGTGAGCGCCAAGCATAACATAATCAAATAAAACCAATAAATGAATGTATGAATTTATAGACGTAGCTATTAGTACCCTATAATTATACCTAAGATTATATTTAAAAGAAATTTATACATTATTGTTATTATATATATATATTGTACTAACAAATTATATTATATTAATTAATAAATTAAATTAATTAAATATTTATTTAATATTAAATTAAATTAATATATTAAATTAAATTAAAATGTTTTTTTTTTCACATATTTTCCCATCACCATGTACCACGGTGAATTACCACCTTCAAATTATTTGACAACTCAGCCCATTTTGTACACAACTTGCAGAGTTGCCAAGCAAAATAAAAAACTTATTAAACTGCCCTCAAGATAAAACGCAAAGCAAAACAAAAATAAAACACACACACACACAAACAACAACTCAGACGAGCTTTCGCGTGCGTGCTTAGCACGTTCAAGCAAAGCTTTTGCCTTGAGCGAGTTGGCAGCGCGGCACAAACAAGCAAAAGAGAGAAAAAAGAGCATGCAAAGCTTTTCATGTGATTATTGAAGCACATTCCTTGTAGCCATTTGTTGTTGTTGTTGTTGTTGTTGTTGCTGCTGCTACTGTGTGTGTATCTCTTTCTGTTTGCTGTTGCTGCTTTTGCTTACGCCGGTGTTGGCTTCTTTTCGTTGTGTGTTTTGTCAAGCTTGACTTGGCCAGTTAATTAATTTTATGAGCGCGCGAGCGAGCTTCCAACTCAGATTCGTTTGAGCCGCGTTGCGATTTGGACGTCGTTTTCGCTCTCGCTCGTGCGCACTTTTATCGCCGTGTTGTGTCGCTTAAATTCGCCTTTGCCTTTGCCTTTGCCGCACCTCGCCATTTCGCCGCGTCCTGCCCAGCAGCAAACATAGAGCGTGCCCGTTCAGTGTCTATTGTGAATTTGCCGCCGCTTGCAAAATCTCTCTGATTTTTTGGCAATTTTTACGTGAATATTTTGTATATTATATACACGTGTGTGAATTGTGAACAATTGTTGCGGTAAGTTACACTCTCCCCCGGGTCAGTTGTTATGTTGTTGCAGTTGTTGTTGTTATTGTTGTTGTTTATGCGCATGTGCGGCAGCGTTGACACACTTTCTGCCTCTGTCTGTTGCTGCTCGCTTGCCACGCCAGGCAGCCATAAGTCTTGCCTGGCATTCAAGTGCCGCTCGAGCGGATTGGCAATAAAACAATTACCACTTGCCGCACACTGCATTTGCTGCCTGCCTGCCTGCCTGCCTGCCTGCAGCATTTCGTCAGCTATTCCAACCAACTTGCCCATTCATAATCAGCGTGCGATCAGCTGCAACTCCGCGTCAGATCTCTGGGCTCCAAGCCGGCTGGCTTTGTATAAACTGATCTTCAGAGCGTTGGCGATAATATCGTGGCAAATAGTTGAGGGAAACAGTAGTTAAACTTGGCGTTGATTTACACTGTTCGCAATAAGTTGATGGAAATGAAATGCATTAAGTAAATTAAAGACAATTTCCTTGCCTTTGCCCATCATTTCCGCTCAAGAATTAACTCCGATAAAGTGAAGTTTAGGTAATATTAAAGTCGCTTATGTTTTATAACATTAAAACGTATGTAAACTTTCGTGCAGTGTAAAGCAGCGCAATTGTTGTTGAGAAAACAAAAAGTGAAACAATTTACTTTTATTGTCTTCGCTTTGAAAGTTTCTTTTTCAAGTGAATTTTTATGTACACAACCTCACATAGTAAAGGAAAGTTATCAACGGAAAAAGCTATTATTATAACTTTTTTTTTAATTACAAACTTTGTTGGAAATGTAAAAGCTGTAGATCTTAAGTCAATACGTGAGATGTAGAGGTTTTTCAAATGAACGAATGATATCATATAGTACATATGCCCCGCTTGGGTAATTGTTGCGAATTCAGAGAACCAACCGCGTCAATTGGCCTGAGAGTCTTTTGTGTTGTACTCTCCCTTTGTTGGGGTGTTCGTCAATCCGATCGTCTTGAAGGTTATTGAGCTTGACACGCATCCATTTTGATTGCATACAATTTGCACTTCGCATTGTAAGGTACACAAATATTATATATGTATATGCTGATTCATGGGAACTACAACTGCCTTATAAATATTACTGGCAGCGATCGCCAGCTTTGTGCTAATGACACCAAAAGTGCGATCTTAGACATTCGACTTTAGCTTTAATTCAGTTTTTTTTTTTTTTTTGATTTTTATTTTTTGTTTGTTCGACCAATTAAAGCTTCTAAATACAATCGCAACGATATCAACTTCTATAAGCGGCGACCTTGACGACAGGCCTGTTGATGCATCATCGTGTGTATGCCTATAGATCGTAAATCGTATACGAATTGAATACGCCTGGGTAACCCGTACTATGTACCGTATCATCGCCAAAAAGTGATCTGTCGATCGCGACTCAAAAACCAGTTAAACATCTTTAGGCAATGTTTCGATAAGCTTATGTATATGTACACACATCGTATACCTGTATACAGATCTAAGTTTCTATACAGTTATATTAGCTTGAAATATGCCTGCAAATGCAAAAAAAATAAAAAAAAGATAATAATAAACCCAAACATTGCCTGTTATTGAATGTTTTCGTATGTTTATTTTGGTTTTTTTTCTTTTTTTCGACCACTATATGGATACAATAATCATATACAGCCAGTTCGATAGATTTTCGTGTGCTAATACCGTACTTGAGCTGAAGGCGAGTGGTTTCATATGCCCAGAGAGAGGGGGCGGGAACTTAATACCGATTGGCATTTTGCAAAAGCGAAACCGGCTTTGATTTTTGACCGATTCTAGAGCATGATATTTCTAGGCCGGCAACTGGCGCGATGTCTGTAATTAAGTTTCTATGCAAATTCCTTGCTATGCTTAGTACAAAGCGAATTGAAAACCTTAAGTAATCATCTAAGGCTAATTATGTGAAATTCAATTCTACGTATACACAAAATTAAGGTTTATTATCGGAAGTGCAATTTGGGTGGGTTTGCGGTTTTCAGTTTTATATACCAGTTTCTAATTTTGCTCATACCTGTATCTGCTATATTTTGTTTTATAAACTCATTCCAACAGTTTGGACTTTCCGCTCTGCTCTCTTGTCATTCTAGACCATAATTCTTTCGTTTATTACCATACCATGGTCAACTTTATTCCTAAACTGATTTTAATATAGGTGTATATCGTATATTATTTAAGTATTGCAAAATAAATGCTAATACAGATACTAATTTAAAAAGAATTATACTTCTAAGCATGATTTGGCACTCCTTCGGTTTGTTGGGATCAGGTTTACTTTCGAAATATCCCACAACTCATGCACTTTTATGGTTTATAGAGAATAACTATATCATCACATGATGTCATACATTTGTTCTATAGTTCAAGTACTTAATTTGATATATGCCAGCTATATATTTCCTCATTGTGAGGTTCCTTTAGTTATTGACTGTAATAGGCTCAATTTGCATAGCGAATTATCATTATCATTTGATTTATTGCCAATTGACAAGACACTAGAAAAGTACTCAAAACAATTGTTATATTTCGAATAGTTTAGATGATATACGCTTCGTCACCCACTCGATAAGCGGGGATAGTTGTGCACATGAGGCAAGCCCACAATTTTCGCTCGTTTTAACGTCTCTACGGTAATTATCCGGCACGTACATACAGACAGACATATCTCTCTCCTATATAGTCATTTCGATCGGCTTGTTATGATCTCGGGAATGATCATTAACGGTTGTGCGGCGAGTGCAGTTCACAGTAGACAACGATTATACTGAGTCATTCCCAGATGCTTTGCAAAAAATTATTATTATTATTATTATCCACTGCATGATTCTGTTCGGACGCTTTGTCATCCCCCCATTATCACCATCACCATGTGGGGTCTTAACTGCCCGATTAGTTGTAGAGTAAATTTTATGCAGATCACGCCATATTTACCATGCTCTCTGCCCAAGTACCGCCAGCATTATGTGCATATAGTGACTGCAGTCAAGTGCAGTTGCGCGTTTTATGAGATATTTCTCGAGTTGCGTTTCCACATTTCGAAAACTTCAGCGTACACTGTAAATAATTGCAGTGTGGTTTACTGTTTTCCGAGTGCTAATCAGACATAAGTAGCAAAAATAATACGCTATCCGGCGCGAGTACTTAACGATAATCGCCGCTATATACTTACTATATATGTGTGTATGAAGTGTCTGCATTTGTTGATATGGTTGGGGGGAAGGCGCACTATGTACACTCATCATATATTCACTTTCGGAACCAGATTAAACGTTTGACATGGAAAAATTACTTATGTACATTGTGTACCCCCATATATGAATAAGTCTACTGTCATAAGTGCATAACATGGCACTATAGAGTAGGCGTTACTTTTGCTAGAGATGAGTGCGTGATTGCACTATTATCCCATGCGATATCTAAGAAGATTTACTCATTTTGATAGCATTAATTTATATTCTGCGCCTTTCACCTGCCCCGACTAAGTAGACATACTAATTTAAGCAGACATCAAGGTCAAAGTCAGTTGGTTAAATCCATTAAAAATACACTTGCGAATTGTCAAGTACAGAAGGTCATACAGCATTTGCGACGGGGAAGATCAACGAAATAAAAATATAAAACTTGACCTCGAGGATCGTTGAAAAAAAAAACGTACTTTCGCAGATATTTAGCGCATAATTTGTTAAAATAAACAACACCTTGAACTATATATGTGTAATATCATTTCATAATTTGCTCGTAGCTTGCGATAGTTTCACACTCACGCACGCATCTCTAGTCGCAATTGCGACTTATTGCATCTAGTTCATTTCGGAACCGCTCGCGGAAATCTGAGTTTGAATGTAGCACATATGTAAATATGTATGTGCTATATAGAGAGAAACAAGTTGTCGATACCAGTTATCAGCATTTGAATTGAACTTCTTAACTACTGCGGATAATACGACGTCGCCGATTTAATGGGGGACCCGCTTATTTATTGTCGAACAATCGCTGAATCGGAACAGTTCTCGAGTTCAAGTCGAAAAAGAGACACGCCTCGTTCAGATTAATACTCCAGTAATTTGAATACTAAGTAAGGTCAGTTATAAGTGCATAAGGAATATCATATAATTGTGAAACCTTAAGACTTAAGTAAGGAAAACAACCCAATTAAAGTTTCTTGATAAATACGATATCCCGTAGACCTTGATGAAAACCAGTTTAATTGATTTGTTTTGTACTTAACCTACGCCTTATATAAGTACAACATTAAATGTGGAACAATAATACAAAGTAATGATATCTGGGGAGTGAATTGAATTACATTTATGAGTTATGCGATATTTAAAATCAGGTTTTATCACTTGTTTACGTTTTTAATGCATTGCACTTATTGAAACTGGATGAACAGGTATAGAAAAGCAAGTTCTTATAGGGTATATATTTGCACATTCATAAACTGAGGTTCCTGCATAATTCACAAATACAGTTTGTGTGTTTATTGTAGTTTCTTACTTTACCTCATTCATTTTAGAAGAAGAATAGATTGTTTTCTCAAGTTTGTCACAATATTGTTTGCATATTCTGTCCTTCACCATGACTGATATTTTTTCTAATCAATATTCAAAGTCCATAATACAAGTTTGTTTTAAGTTCCTTGTTTGTCTATTGTTTATGCTTTATTTGGAGTTTTGCATTTGTTTTTATTATTTGCAAGATCAAATAATGCGCTAGTAGCACCTTGATAAAACAAGAACAGATATGTCCAAATAAGGTTTTTGATGCTGCATCAAGAAATTATAAATTTAAAATTTTCAAAAATTTGAAACATTTCATATGGCAGCCCTATAAAGCCTCTAGTATAGTAAAAATTCGTTAAAAATAATCCTATTTCCTTGAAAGAGAAAAGTTTATCCATTAATTGGCCTCTAGATTGATATATTTATATTTCTAGTTCTAAATTTGCACACAGATTAAAACTAGATAATACGATTATATTTTCGCATGTTCATTTTACACTCTTAATCAGATTAACACCGTCTCGATGTTTGCGATGTTCGTCAATTTTTCAAGATCATCTCGCACTTGTTTGACATTAAGTCGATAACATCTGTAGCAGACTGTGTGTGTGAAAGACAGGTACATATATGAATTATAATAGATTCGCCCTTATACGATAAGCGAAACAGGTTTTTATATTATATATTACTGGGTGTGATTAGGTCAATTAGGCTGCCAAGATTGGTAATTTACGTGACACTTTGCATGCGGCTAATTGTCAATTAAAACTAAAAATTTAATCAAATTAACTGCACGTTGCGTAGAGTTTACTTCAAATATTTATTTCCAGCTATTTTATTTTCGGATTTTCAAATACTTGCTTCACTTTAGCAAACAGAGAAGGTCCAACCCAGTAAATCTTATGCGCATAACTTAACGGGCTGTTGAACTCGAAGTCAACTCGCTACGCCAAGTCCAGTCTAATACAATACCCGAAAATTACAAAAAACACAATTTACGAAATTTCTGGGCATTTCAAAAACTCGATAAATAAAATCGTCAACATGCGCGTTTGGAGTACTAAAGAAAAAATTAAATATTGATTCGCTCTGGTCGCGCTCCGGCCTTGACTTTAACCTTGACTGTTAACAAAAGCATTATCTGGTATATTTACTAATTGTACTCGTTGCTGGCCACGTAGTTAAATAGATTTTGGGTCAGTTGTTGGTGACTTGACTGGGTGATCTGACTGACTGACTGGCTGCGTTGGAGCGTGCGAAGCATGTGTAGCAGCACCGCACAAATGGCTACGTCATGCTCGACCATGTTGGGCCTGGTTTTTATTTTTTTTCGCTAGCCAAGGTGTTGCCAAGTCGAAAATAGACGAGATAATGGGCTGAAAGACGACTTGGACGACAAGTCGAACTTGCGTTGCTCTAGAGTAAAGATAAATAGATAGATAAATTCCGAATTAAACAAGATTTATTTATGTGTAAATTTTAAATTAATTTTATCTTATTATAGTAGATATATAAGATCAATTTTCTCAGCAAGCTTGAAGTAGTAAAAGTTACCAACATATTTTTTTTTGAATAGGCCACACTCTAATTTAAAACATTTCCATATTTAATAAGAGGTTCCGTTATAAACGTTTCCATATTTGCTGGAACTTGCCTTTTGTAGGGTATTCGTAAGAGACTTAGCGGTTTTTCGGCTTTGTGACGTTGTGCGACCAGTTTTGGTCTATGTCGTACTCCCTTCCGCGCTGTTGTCTATAGCTTTTCGACGACTTTTCGTCTTCCGTTGTGGGCTCTCGCTGTGTTAATGAAGATCAGCATTGAGTCATGTTTAGCCATCGGGCCAAGGCATTGAACCGATCGAGGAAGTAACCCAGTTGTGTCAGGCGGCTTTAGTAGACAAAACTCTCGATGTTTATGGAAAACACTTTTATTCTCGTTCACAGCTCGAGACGAACAGGGCAAGATGGGCAAAGCGGAGTGTATTAGCTACGATGACAATCAGTTGCCATATATCGATTTGGGCACTGCCAAGATCCGCATGGACAAGGAGCAGGCACCGGAATGGGCATTGAAGAAGGCACAGGATGAGCTGCGCGAGTTGCCCGGCATCAAGGAGGAGGCCATCAAGGAGCTACGCGAACTCATTCAGGCCGAGAAATATCTGAACTTGCCACTCGACGATGAGTACATGATGATGTTCCTGCGTCCTTGCCACTACTATCCAGAGAGTGCGCTCAAGCGGGTGAGTTGTAGAGAGTTGCAATCTATTAATTTTTCTTTACTAAACTTAGTTTCTCTATAGCTCAAGAACTTCTACAACATGAAACTGAAGTATGGCCAGGCCTGCGAGAACATTGTGCCCACCAAACTGCGCAATGTCTTCGAGGCGGATATACTGAATCTCTTGCCAACACGCGATCAGCAGGGACGTCGTCTGCTGGTCTTGGAAGCGGGCAGTAAGTTTCCCTCTTAAAAAAGTTAAAAAACTCTTTATAACTTATCTGACTTTTATAGAGAAATGGAAACCATCTCAGGTGCCTTTGCAGGATCTGTTCCGTGGCATTCAACTCACCGTGCTGGGCTCCATGGTGGAACCGTATTCACAGATCTGTGGCGCAGTTGTCATAATTGATATGGAAGGTAATAAAGCAAACAAAGTTCGTTGAGTAGAAAGAGCAGATAGCATGTTAATGGTCTATAAAGTCAGCTCAAATTACACGTACTTTATTTTACAATCTGAAAACGTATTAACGAAACCTTTTTTTCCTGTTGTAGGGTTGCCACTGAGCCACATAACACAGTTTACACCATCTTTTGCCGCCATGCTGCTTGACTATGTGCAGGAATGCATCTGTATGCGTCTGAAGGGAGTGCACATTGTGAATAACTCGTATATCTTTAATATGCTCTTCGCCATCTTCAAGCCCTTCATCCGGGAGAAGCTGCGCAAGCGTGTAAGTAGATCAGCAGAAAGAATTCCGGATTAGGTTCTCTGTGTGCTATTCTCGATCTCTCTCTCGCTGCAGATCTTCTTCCATGGCAAGGACTGGAAATCGCTGACGTCACACATTGATGCCAGCGCACTGCCACCCAAATATGGTGGTACTGCCACATATGAACTGCCTCCCGGCAAGCTGCTGGGCGAGTTTTTCGAGTGCTATGCCAAGGATTACGAACGTAAGTTACCATATAAAAATATATATAATATAAGTAACTCATAACTCTTTCTGTATATCACACAGAGGCCGACAGCTATGGCTACACTGAGGGCTACAAACTGAAGAAGAAGTAGATTTTGATAATAACCCTAGCCAGATATCTCGTTTTCGTTTTGTATTTAAACACTTTAAGTTGGGTCATTTGTGATATTGCAAATATTGTTTGTACCATGTAATAATTAGTTATTTGCTCTGAAATTGTTAATGCCTAAGTATGATACATATCTTATATGTATAGAGTATGCTACACACGCACAAACTAAGAGCAGAGACTTCTAGGGTTTTCCATAAGGTCTGTGTATATTGTACTTTTGTTAATTATAAGTGTATAACGTAGCAGTGTATTGTTTATTGTAATGAACATTTGTTGAAGCTGACGCAATAAAAATGCCAATTTTGTTACCTTTTATACAGAAAATTACTGTTTTTTATCAATTTAATTGGCAGCTTTAAAGCCCATCGACAAATAATAAATAATAATATACGCAACAGTTTTAGAGCCACAGCGTCGGCATGCAAAGGCAAGCAGTGCACTGTGCAGTGCAAGCAGTGTAAGTCAGTTGTGTGCGCAAGCAGTTCATAACTGAGAATAGAGCCACAGTTTGGGAGTCACTGCCACAGAGCCACAGCGTTGGCATGCCAAGGCAAGCAGTGCACTGTGCAGTGTTGGCTTGGCTGAAAGCAGTGCAAGCAGTGTAAGTCAGTTGTGTGTGCAAGCAGTTCATATCTGAGAATAGAGCCGCAGTTTGGGAGTCACTGCTGCGCTGTTCAACTCTTTTAAGTTAAGATCAGTGCTTTCCACCCCTTATAGACCTAATGAAACAACATTTGCTGGTTACAGTAAGTATACAAAATGTTTAATTCGATATTTAGCTAAAACATATCTAATTATCATCATACTAGATATACAAATTTTTATCAAAAATGTCGCTGAACATTTCACATATCAAATTAAGACTAAATGTGGCGACAGAGTATTCGTAAGCTGTGCAAGAAGATGACACTTAGCGCTCTGCATCCCAAGCTACTTAATCTTTGGCATTCCCATTGGCATTGCACGATGTGAGGGACATGTTTCCTAAATGACTAACTGACTATGGACTAAGTAAAGCACTAGGACGGGCTTACTGGCTAATGGAAAGTTGATCCTGTTGGTTTGCTCCTTCGCCCCTCGCCTAGTCACGCTTACTCTCGGGCGACTCGCTAATGGCCGTGGAGGCGGTGGCAACACTATCACCTGTCTGTGACTTGGACATGATCTGTATAGCCTTATGATTCCTTTCGAGCAGCGGCGAACTGTCTGGCGTAACGCTGGAACTCTTCTCGCACACCAGAGTCGATGCCTTGGACTTGAGCTCCTCCGCGCTGGAGCACTGTGATCGATTCTTGAACTGGCCGTTGCTCTTGTGTTGCATGTTCACCTCGTAGTTGCGACTGCGGCACCAGTGGATCAACTGTTGCATGGGCGCCCAGAAGAGCAGCACCATGCCTATGGCCAGGCAGAGGCCGGCAAAGATGTGTCCGGAGAGCAGCACCAGTGGCAGCACCTTCAGCTGATCCGCCAAGTCGGCGGTGATGCGCACCTTCTGCTCGAACCAGATGAGCGGGAAATAGATTCGTGGAATGTCCGTGTATAGAGTGATGCCCTCGATGGGTTCAACCAGCATGTTGACCTGGAAACGAGCTGCCACCTCCAGGGGAATGCCAGTGCGTGGCTCCACCACCATGTAGAACTCATGATCCTGCTGCTTCGGCTCTAGACCCTCTACCTGATCCAAATAGAACTGATCGGCGTTATAGAAATGTGGGTAGGACATGAAGACGGGCGAGTCAAAGCGGCAGGCGGTCACATTCATCACACCGGAGGGGGAGCACTCGCCCCCGCAGAAGCAAAGGTTCTCCGGGTAGAGTGTGCCTAATGAAGGAAGAGATGCGGATTAGTGGCAGAAACCTATTGAAAAAGTGTGCCTGACTCACCATTATCCACAGATCGCGGTCCACCTGAGAACTTGTAACCTTCCAAACCCTCCACATCCACTGTGGTGGTGTAGTCCAGCGGCAGGGTGCGGCACATGTCGGGTGTGAAGAGTCCCACGCTGCCTCCGGGCTGGGATTGCTGTGGCTGGAACTCGCCTGCCGAACCATTGGTCATGCCACAATAGGAGTCAAAGAAACCCGTATGCGTTTGATAGTTCCAGCTATGCATCTGCCCCAGCTTCGAGAGATCATCGGCTCCGGTGTAGACATTGAAGACTCCGGTCAGGTCGGCACTTCCATTGCGTGTGTAGAACCAACCGAACTTGTCGAACGGCACCTTGACCTCATCCCCGAACAGGGGCATTGCAATGGCCACATCAATCATGGGATCGTTGTAGCCCGTGAAGAGCATCTCGTCCACCGTCTTGGTAATGGACATCTCCTGGGCATACATCTTGAGACCCACATCGACCAGTCTGCGTTTCATGGAGTTCCATTGTTTTGCCTTCGCCGCCGCTGACTGAAAGATGAGATCAGATGAGTTGGAGGGGGATAAGGAAATGAGAGCATAGGGTTACCCACCAGAGCCACTGCATTGAGGGTGGTCACCTCATCGTCCAGGCTACCCGCACTGCCCGCTGCATCGAAGTAGTAATAGCTGAGCCGACGATAGGTGACAGAACTGTTCCCTGGATGCCACGAGATGTTCACCTTGTCGGGTCGATCGACAAAGCGATATGGTCCCAGCTGCTGCAGAATGGGTTTGCTGCTCATATTCCCGAAATCCTCGGGATTTGTCCAGTTATACAGATAGATGTCCAAGTGCAGCTCAATTGGCGGCGTCTTCCAGTTCTCATAGACTTGTGTGTTGGGCGAGAGTGCCATTTCCTGAGCAAAGATCAAGTTCCAAATTGGCATTAATTGAAATCTTCGAACAAGTGTGCACCCAATCAATCAAGCAGTCAAACAATCAATCAATCAAATGCAGAGAGGCGGCACTTTTGAGCCACCTGCTTGGACTCAGCTTGGATTGGCTTGCAGCTGTGCCGGCTGTGCCAGCTGTGCTGGCTGAACTTGACTAACCTTGTGCTTGATCCAATTGAAGAGATCCTCCCAGAACATGCCGCAAACGACACCAAACAGTCCCAGGCAAAGGCCAAATATGCCGATGATGAGGCCACGGTTGCTGCGTTGCCCCCATGGGGCGTTGTTCCGCGTGGGCATGACGAGCGTTGACGCTGGAACTTGTCGGGTTGCTGTCAAGGTAAAGCAATTGCTATTTTTGGCCTAAATTGGGAGGGAAGCCATAAGGCATGAATGTAGGTTGAAAACATGAGATTATTAAAGAAGTCATTCTCATAACGTACAAAAAAAAAACGCGACTTTCCTTTGACATAATAAATATGCTCTTAATACCATAGAAGTACTATATGCATATACTATCCTACAAATATATTATAAACAAGTCGGTAAGGATACAGTTGAGTGCGCCACACTATATATGGCTTACTCGCACTTAAAACACTCGCGATTTAAAATTTGGAAAAAAAAATTTTTTTTTGAAAATTCATATCTTAATTTCCAAAATATTGAAAAATTTCAATACATTTTTTATGATATTTTTTAAATGTAGAATAACTCAGGTTGTTAAAACATAAACAAAATGTCATTCCGCATGAAAATCGTTTGATTTTTAAGAAAGTTACGATCGGTGTAAAATGAGGCTACCAGGCCTGTTCAGGGTGGTGCATGTCTAATTTTTCGAACACTTCGACATGAATTTTGCGCCAAAATTAAGTATCGTTTAAAATCGATTTAAACAATTGTTTATTACTAAATTTGACCTCCGCAATCGTTTAAAATTGAAAACAGGCGATTTAAAATTTTGAAAAAAAAATTTTGTTTAAAAATCATAGGGGGGACCCTTACCTAAAATTTCAAAATATCGAAAAATTTCAAATCATTTTGTATGTTATTTTTCGAACGTAGAATCGCTCAGTTTGTTAAAACATAAACAAAATGTCATTCCGCGTGAAAATCGTTTGATTTTTAAGAAAGTTATGATCGGTGGGAAAATGAGTGTACCAGGTATGTTGAGCGTGGTGCATGTCTAATTTTTGGACCACTTCGACATGATTTTTGGGCCAAAATTAAGTATCGTTTAAAATCGATTTAAACAATTGTTTAATACTAATTAAGACCTCCGCAATCGATTAAAGCTAAAAAAACAGCCATTTACAATTAAAAAAAAAATTTTTTTGTTGAAAATTCATAGGGGGTACCCTTATCTAATTTTCCAAAATATCGAAAAATTTCAAAACATCCATTTTAATATTTTTTAAATGTGGAATCATTTATTTGACCATTTTCAAGAAGAATCAGTCGCGATTAATTCACTGTATCTGCAGGCGAAGAAGTGTTGCATACTTTGCGGGATGCTTGCTAAGCGTTTCCTCTACCGAAAAATGTGTAACAAGTTACTAATTAAGCAAATATTAGTTAAAGCTTTTAAATAAATAGTTATCACTTAGATACATTTTAGGGCCTGCCCACGTCACGCCCAATTTGTTTTTACAATCACTCATCAACTGTAAAGTGTGTCTATAATGTGCATATTTATTCTATATAATATGCATTTATATATGCTATATACATGCTATATCGCTTTGTATTTATAGTCTGTCTCTCGTATCAGCGTTGATAATTACAAAGCCTCCTGTTGCATTCACATGCGAGCCGGCGTTTTGTTTGCGAGCGATGCCAACTGATGCGTATACGTAATACGAACAAAGATATGTCCGGCATTTCTTAAATATTTTTCAGTTTCTTTGTTTATAGCACACTCAATATAATATGGGATAATGCGAATTGATAAGCGTACTTTGAACCCGATAAGCAATTGGGCTAAGAAGTAGACAGACAGAGCAGATCGAACTTTATAGCAATCAAGCAAATGCAATTTCTAATGCCCTGCATTATCTGGGGGCATTTCCAGTGGGCAAGTGATCAATGATATTATTTCCTGTAGAACTCACACTCAACGTGCCTCAGGCAATTAGCAGATCGCGTGTCGCTACGCATGTAGCAAGTGAAAATACCATATATATATATGAATATTTATATATATGATATATGGTATGATGGATGTTTGAGTATGTGTCGCTTGCTGTGCCACTCTCTGTGAGATATTGTCATAATTGAGTCTATCAATTGACCCCGATGTGAGCTATGGTTGGGTCTTTGACACCTACCGAGCACGCTCGCACTCAAATATATGTATATATATATATACATATATATATCGCATCTATATATAGGGAGAGAGTGAGAATGCATTCACAGCAACCTTTTATTTTTTTGCGGTTTTTGACGAATTCTGATTGAGTTACAATGGTTTAGTTTATCAAATAAAGACAGCCTCAACTTCCCTGAGAGAATCTTCTCGAAGAAGAATTGATTGAAGGCAATGGGAAAATGTGTTGACTTTGACCTTTGATCAATATACTTTCAGTTTGAAGACATCATTATGAAATCTTGTTGAAATTCTTTCCCAGTTTACGTATATATGCATATATCATTTATTTTGTGACTTTAATTCATCAGTGAGTAAACCCCCGCATGCAATAATTGCTGTCAATTACGCGTGAGTTTTCGTTTTTCAGTTTTCAGTTTTCTCTTTCTCTTTCAACTTGGGGGCAATTCTCTCGTTTAGAGGCGGCAGGCATAAAGAACCTTTCGTTCATCGTTCATTATTAAATTAAGCATGTGATGCTCCACTTTATAATAAATCTTATCATCACGAACTGGCAACAAAGCGATTCAAGTGCAACTGCCCCTTAGGGGTGCCAATGATCCCGCCATGAGGCACGATAATATTTTATATAGGCAAATAGGGAAATACTCGTTAGAAGTTGAACTCCCGATGGGGTTTCAATTAATATAAACAGCAGCGTGTGCCGGGTTGACGCCCCTCGTAAAAAGTAGTTGCAAAAATGGGGGTTCAAAAGTTCCTGAGAATATCTTTTGGAATTAGAAATAATTTTATTATTTTAAGACCTATTTTACTCCTCACTATAACCCATAATTTCGATAACAATTTCAATTGTTTAACCCATAATAATTGCTTGTATTGTTAGCACATTTTAATTGTAGTTCATATTTGCTTAAGCATTGTTTTAACAACTTAGTATACACTTTTACTAGAGTCACGCGCAACAATTAGTACTAAGTGAACTCTAATTTTATTCATAGAGAACTTTAATTACTATATAAAGTCAGCCAGAGAACAACTTTCAAACTCAACTAAATTTAGAAAACATTTATTGAATAACTTGGAATATTGCATACTAAATCAAAATAAATAAAAAAAATTGAGAGTATTATAGGAATTACGTATGCATGGCATAATTAACTGAATAACCTACGTCACAGCAATGATCTTGCAGCAATATCATTCGAATATCGTATATAATTAGTCGTTCATTCACGCAGTGAGAACTTGATCTGTTCATGAAGAATTACAAGTGAATCTCTCCCTCTGTCTGTAATTTCATTCTAAGCCGGATTCCATTTGAATTCAATTGATTCTGATTCTCGGATTCAGTTAAATATGGTGTTAGCCGCAAGATATGACATTGTGGCAACCGCAATAGATCTAGACGAGGTGCAAGTTTCGAATGATTTGAGACAACAACGCAATTTGCATATATTGTCGCCGATTATTTGCTCTATCTATGTAATACATATATATATATACTATATCTTATCTTCTCACTCTCGCTCAGAGTATCAGTACTGAGCACTTTTCTGGCGTGCATTGCTTCCTGACCTATGCAATTCTATTCGTATTTTTAGCTGCCAGTTAAGGTTAATGAATGCGCCGCGGTTTGCCTCGGAACGAGTTCCCGAGTGTGCCCCCTATGAGATTTGAGAGAAATGTTTATTGAGCAGAGTGTCTGCCTAATGTAAAACCCTTTGAAGTACACTGAATTTGTTTAGTTAACTATATTTACTTAAGTTACCTAAGAGTTCTAGTACTAGCGAGGACTCTCAAACTGCGTGCAACTTTCACAGTTTCAATTTGCACTGCTTAACCTACAGTTTGGCAAGCACAATAGTTTAAATTCAACGAATCACTTCGCATAGTTCGGGTGCTTCTTAATAAAACTTTTAAGAGGGCTTTACTGGAACTCACTTTTACTTGAACCCTATCAAGCGCCAGATTAACAGCTCAAGTACTTACTACCTATATAAAGAGGGATCTATATGTACGTATATACTAAATATAGTTATTTGCGCGCCTCTGTACATTGTTCAGCTGGTTGAGTATAATCTTAATAGGTCTGCACGCGATTAACAACTGATTGGATTGTTAGGAAAACCAGGGAAAACTTTGAACTTGGCCAATCGAAGACGTAAAGTATACGTAATCCCTTTGTCACTGGGCCCTTGTTTGCCAAACAATAACATATACACGGGGGCGGGGGGCGGAACTCACTTGTGCAGAATCTCCTCAAGCGCAACTGGGATATAACACGGATAAACACGCAGGCAAGAGACGACGTTGGATACGACACGCGACGAGGACGTTTGGGGCACGTGGATATGCGTGGATGATAAAGGCGAAAGTCGATGTCGAAGTCGATGTGGATGTCGGTCGGGGCAATCAAACAAATTGCGCCTCGTGTTCTGTTACTCGCCAAAGCTCGATTACGACTGTGCGCGCGGCACTCTCTGGCCGACCGGGGCTGCCTCTGTCTCTGCCTCGGTGCGGCGCGACTGCGGCTACGGCGTTTGTTCTTTCTGCTGTTGTTGTTGTTGTTGTTGCTGCACTGTGGCTCGAGAAGTGTTCAGCCTATCAGCATACGGTGTGTGAGAGTGTGTGTGCATTAATTTGCGCTTTAGTTATTCTATATGATTGTCATTGAAAGATGAATTAAAATGCATTAAAAGCCGAGCCAGTGCATGCGCAACTGTAGCAGCAGCGCAGCAAAGCAGTGCGTAGCTTAGAGTTAATTAAGAATTACTGCTTGCTTTGAGCTTGACATTGAGTACGACTTAACTGAGCTGCTCAAACTGTAAGGCAGAGTGATTGCTTACAGCTTGCTGCCTCTCTAACTGTACATCCGACACTTGTTGCACTCGCTTTATTTATTATTGCTTTTGTTTTCGATTTTAGCAATCAATCTAGAGCAATTTTTATAATTCTTTATCAACGGCACATTTATGTCAATTTGTATACGCTTATTAATATACACTCGATTCCAGACACTGTTTTGAGTGCATTTTAGATTTAAAAGGTGTTGAAAAGTAAACAAATCGTAAATACAGAACGCCATTGATAGCGGGTTGTCAGCGCCTTATCGACGAGGCTAATCGAAGTGATTAGTACTAAGTGAACGAGTGCTTACACATGTACACGATACTCACACATTGAGAACATATGTAGCTCAATTTGTATGTACATTTGTATGTGTTTGTACTGTGCGAATATTTCAGTAGTTATTTTGCATATCGCCTGTCAATTGACACACACATACATACACATACACACATACGCATGGAAATTATCACCACCCACAGAGCTGAAAATGAAAATGCGATCCGGCTGAGGCAATATAACAATCAAATGTCGTTGCATTGCGCACGTCAAATGGCCCAAAGCGTATTGGGGCTCCTTATTGGATTATGTCTGTGTGCGTGGCGGCTCGGAGACGTGGCGTGCTCATATGGATTAGTGTGAGTAGTACTTATTTTAGTGGTGGATGGCGTCAAAGCCGCAGAAAGTGCTATTGCGGTTAGATTATGTTGTTCTGTGACAATTAGTTGCCCAAAGCAAAGTCTAGAATAGAAATTAAAACTAGGACAATTCAGTTTGAGGGTGGCATCATTATAACTAGGCAAATATATCAATCGTTTTAACGAGGGTTTCCCGAAAAGTTGCAAATTATGGTCTGCACATGCGCCCCAAAGTGCAAAGAGAGGGAAAACCAACTCTGTGTTTGCCGAATTTTCGCTAAAAACTGGTGGGTATTATGTTTTTCAAATATTTTGCAAATTGTTTATTGTACTTTCAAGCACGCTCAGTAAAATTTTCAAGTTCGTTCCTTTACGGGCATGCCCGAAAAGCGCAAAAATTGTAGGGTATCGTTATAACGGCTCGTTCTTTGATTGCTTACAGCGTTGCCAGCTGCTGTCGAAACAAGCAGTGCGTATCGCACTGCTTGCCATGATGCTGCCGTACTGTGCTTATTTTTAAGTGAGTTGGCAACAAGCTCTGGAACGTTGGCAACGCGGTTGCCTTGTGCGCAAAAAGAAAATAAATATGTAAATGTGTCCGTTATAAACGTGTAATAACACTTACCATATAATTTAAAACAAAGAATTCTGCACAACTTATTCTACAACATATGTACATATGGCACTTAAAAACGCGCGATTTAAAATTTTGAAAAAAAAATTTTGTTGAAAAATCATAGGGGGGACCCTTACCTAAAATTTCAAAATATCGAAAAATTTAAAATCATCTTTTATACTATTTTTCGAATGTAGAATCGCTCAGGTTGTTAAAAAATAAATAAAATGTCATTCCGCGTGAAAGTCGTTTGATTATTATGAAAATTATGAGCAGTGTAAAATTGAGGTAGCACACCTGTCGAGTGTGTTACATGTCTAATTTTTTAACCATTTCGACATGATTTTTGGGCCAAAATTAAATATCGTTTAAAATCGATTTAAACAATTGTTTATTACTAAATTTGACCTCCGCAATCGTTTAAAATTGAAAACAGGCGATTTAAAATTTTGAAAAAAAAAATTTTGTTGAAAAATCATAGGGGGGACCCTTACCTAAAATTTCAAAATATCGAAAAATTTCATATCATCTTTTATGATATTTGTCGAATGTAGAATCGCTCAGGTTGTTAAAACATAAACAAAATGTCATTCCGCGTGAAAATCGTTTGATTATTATGAAAATTATGAGCAGTGTAAGATTGGGATACCAGACTGTCGAGTGTGTTACATGTCTAATTTTTAAACCATTTCGACATGATTTTTGGGCCAAAATTAAATATCGTTTAAAATCGATTTAAACAATTGTTTATTACTAAATTTGACCTCCGCAATCGTTTAAAATTGAAAACAGGCGATTTAAAATTTTGAAAAAAAAAATTTTGTTGAAAAATCATAGGGGGGACCCTTACCTAAAATTTCAAAATATCGAAAAATTTCATATCATCTTTTATGATATTTGTCGAATGTAGAATCGCTCAGGTTGTTAAAACATAAACAAAATGTCATTCCGCGTGAAAATCGTTTGATTATTATGAAAATTATGAGCAGTGTAAGATTGGGATACCAGACTGTCGAGTGTGTTACATGTCTAATTTTTGGACCACTTCGACATGAATTTTTGGGCCAAAATTAAGTATCGTTTAAAATCGATTTAAACAATTGTTTATTACTAAATTTGACCTCCGCAATTGTTTAAAATTGCAAACAGGCGATTTAAAATTTTGAAAAAAAAAATTTTGTTGAAAAATCACAGGGGGGACCCTTACCTAAATTTCCAAAAAATCGAAAAATTTTATGAAATCTATTTTGATATTTTTTCAATGTAGAATCACTCAAGTTGTTGAAACATAAACAAAAAGTCATTCCGCGGGAAAATCGTTTGATTTTTAAGAAAGTTGTGATGGATACAAAATGAGGGTAACTGGCCTTACGAGTGTGTTACATGTCTAATTCTTGGATCACTTCGACATGATTTTTGGGCCAAAATTAAGTATCGTTTAAAATCGATTTAAACAATTGTTTATTACTAAATTTGACCTCCGCAATCGATTAAAATTAAAAACTCGCGATATTAATGAAATAAATTTTTTTGTTTGCTGAAAAATCATAGGGGGGACCCTTACCTAAAATTTCAAAATATCGAAAAATTTCATATCATCTTTTATGATATTTGTCGAATGTAGAATCGCTCAGGTTGTTAAAACATAAACAAAATGTCATTCCGCGTGAAAATCGTTTGATTATTATGAAAATTATGAGCAGTGTAAGATTGGGATACCAGACTGTCGAGTGTGTTACATGTCTAATTTTTGGACCACTTCGACATGAATTTTTGGGCCAAAATGAAGTATCGTTTAAAATCGATTTAAACAATTGTTTATTACTAAATTTGACCTCCGCAATTGTTTAAAATTGCAAACAGGCGATTTAAAATTTTGAAAAAAAAAATTTTGTTGAAAAATCACAGGGGGGACCCTTACCTAAATTTCCAAAAAATCGAAAAATTTTATGAAATCTATTTTGATATTTTTTCAATGTAGAATCACTCAAGTTGTTGAAACATAAACAAAAAGTCATTCCGCGGGAAAATCGTTTGATTTTTAAGAAAGTTGTGATGGATACAAAATGAGGGTAACTGGCCTTACGAGTGTGTTACATGTCTAATTCTTGGATCACTTCGACATGATTTTTGGGCCAAAATTAAGTATCGTTTAAAATCGATTTAAACAATTGTTTATTACTAAATTTGACCTCCGCAATCGATTAAAATTAAAAACTCGCGATATTAATGAAATAAATTTTTTTGTTTGCTGAAAAATCATAGGGGGGAGCCTTACCTAAATTTCCATAATATCGAAAAATTTCAAAAAGTCAATTTTGCTATTTTTTAAATGCAGAATCACTCATGTTGTTAAACCATAAACAAAATGTCATTCCGCGTGAAAATCGTTTGATTTTTAAGAAAGTTACGAACGGTCTAAAATGAGGGTACCATGCCTGTCGAGTGTGTTACACATGTTACATGTCTAACTTTTTGACCATTTCGACATGATATTTGGGCCAAAATTAAGTATCGTTTAAAATCGATTTAAACAATTGTTTGTTACTAAATTTGACCTCCGCAATCGTTTAAAATTGAAAACAGACGATTTAAAATTTTGAAAAAAAAATTTTTGTTGAAAAATCATAGGGAGGACCCTTACCTAAAATATCAAAATATCGAAAAATTTCAAATCATCTTTTATGATATTTTTCGAATGTTGAATCGCTCAGGTTGTTAAAACATAAAGAAAAAGTCATTCCCCGTGTAAAACGTTTGATTTTTAAGAAAATTACAATCGGTGTAAAACGTCTAATTTTTTTTCCATTTCGACATGATTTTTGGGCCAAAATTAAGTATCGCTTAAAATCGATTTAAATAATTGTTTAGTACTAATTTAGACTTCCGAAATCGATTAAAATTAAAAACTAGCGATATCAAATTAAATTAAAAATAGAAAATTAAATTTTCAAAAATTGAAAAATTTGCATAAATTCGTCATACATTTGCACAAAGTTAGTATACCCTTTTTTGACTATTTCAATGGTCGAAGGGTGTAATAAGTTTATTTGTATTAAAATTACAGAAGCTGCGATTGTATTGTACTCTACATATAATCCGTATTATTACCGGCTCCGGTTTCCAAATTATGATGCGTCGAACGAAACTGTATAAGTATGATGAGATAGCAAGTGGCGGCACCGGTGATCTATAGAAACATAATAATAATATTAGGACTCTTTAGAAGTTATCCCTAATTAGATAAATATGTATTACAGACCGTAAATATCAGAGTGCGATCCAAGCGAAATAGTCCTGCAGCCGTAAAACTAACTTTGCGATGCGACAATTGCAGGGACAGACGAAACAAACGATCTCGCAGCTCGGGCTCATCGGTGATGTTGAGAATCTTGTGGACAATCGATGCGCTGCAATTGCTGTGACGGATGGTGCTGCTGCTGGCCTCGACAATCAGGAATATTATCACAATATACCATATCATTTGGGTAAGAAAGAAGGCAAAGAACTCGTCTGCCTCAAAGTAATCTAATCTTTTCGGATTCATCAGCGCTTCCAGTATGTAAAAGTCATCGAAGAGTATGAACAGAAACGATATAGCGATAATTCCCAACAGCGGATACGTAAAGTATTCCTCGATAGTTTGACATATGTCGCACAGCAGGTTGTGTATGTTGGACACCTGTTTAAGCGCATACTCCGGATTCTGGCGTATGATGGAGGTAACACTGTACCGCTGCATCGGTGTGCTTATCAGATTGCGCAAGCGATGCGCGTAACGCTGATGATTCACAATAGAGTGCATCGGCGACAACTCCAGAGCGCTGGTATGCTCGATGTGTGCATCGAGAATGTCCTGAAGAATCTGTGGAAAATGGAAAGAGAACATTCATCCGTAAATCCCAATGATCAAAATAAGATTTCCCTTTTCATTCCCCTTACTTTCAAATACTTTGAATTCATAATCATAGCAAGATTACTCCCAGAAATTTCTAATATAAATACACCATGAAAAGAACAACTTATACAAGATCTGACAAGGTGCTTCAGTCAACAAAACTGGAAAACAAGTCCATACGTTTCCTGATCATGTGGATTAACAAGGAGATGGAAATAAATATAAAGTACTTAGAGGAACTTCGTACAGGGGCCGTATACTGTCAACTGTTGCACAAAATGTTTCCACACACAATACAATTATCGAAAATCTATTTTGATTCCGAACGGAAACGGGATTGGGAAGCGAATTTGAAGCTACTGGATAAATCTTTCGAGAAGCTATTAGATAGCCAGGAGATATCCGGATTCATAAATATTTCTATAACAGAATTGATGTTGGGTCGAGGACATCTTGAGTTTGTTAGATGGTTCCATACATTCTACCAGCAGCATATTAAGCATATTAAGGTGTCTAGTTATGAAGCTGCAGAATTACGACGTCAGGCTAAAGGTCTAAAGAAATTTCCAACTTCATTAACTTTAATGAAAGCGACTACAAATCCGAAAGAGGAAAGTCAGAAGAACTATTTGGACATAGATGAATTTTGCGAGGAGTGCAAAAAAAAAAAAATGATTCTATATTACAAACAAGCACGTATCGCTTGGCTGAGATCAAACCGCATCTAGATTGCAGGATCCCAGACTGGATGCAAATTTCCAGTTAAAAATTCAAGCAAGCATCAGACATACAACAGATCTTATGAGGATCATATACCAGCTATCTTCAGCCATACTTACCTCATTCACCATACTAAATCGACTCAGGGCCAGGTGGGTGGTACAGAGAAATTTAAAGACCATCAGGCTGATGTTTATGTGGGGCAGTGCGAAGGCTGTAAATGTTACAAACGAGGGGGATATCAATGCACTAATTAGAAGTCCAAAGCTGACACAGAGATATATCACATTAAAGATAACCATGCCCAGTGAGATAAGGAAACTGAAGAGCAGAATCCGTCGGTAATCCAATTTCATGCCAAGACGTACGAAGATCTCATCGACCACAATGTTACACTGTATAATGCTGACAAGTTTCTGCCGCTTGAACATGGCGAATCCAAAGATCGTAGTCATGGCAATGATGCCAGTCAATCGCAGCGTGTGATCACCAAATTTTGTTATATAGGTCTGAAAGAAGTATCCGATAATGGAGTCACCCTCACGTATGGACTTTACGAAACACATCACAAAGAACAAATAATGCACAATGCCGGCCACAAATGAATAGGTCGATGTGTGCACATCCTTATCCGCGTTTAAATTAAGGCGAAACGGTGCCAGGCCCACCAAGGAGATATAGGTTAGAGGACGCAAAGATTGAAACACATTATCCGCCTGTGAGATGCGCTCCCAGATCTTAAAAGCCATTTTCAATCTACGCAGTTTTCTATTATAATTGTATCCCTATCGAACGTTTGTTCCACTCGCAGGTTCAACTTCGACTGACTGCTGCAAGAAGTCTCTATCGCCATCATATATCAAAATCGTTAGCACACACCTGAGGCTCCAGTCGTTTGGACTTCAGGACGTCGTAATAAGCTAATATCAGAAAGGGGCAAATATTTAATTAAGCTTGAATGTATGGTAAGCCCTTAGGAGGGGATGGGCAGAGGGGGTTATTTTCACGGCTTTGTTTCTAGGTTATTTGTAATATGTGAATGGCGACCTATCTCAAGCCCGTTCCCGTTATTTTTCTATTTCACAGCGCAGTAGATAATACGAATTTAAATGACATTGTCGTGCCTCAAACTAGAAATTCTATTTAAAGTTAAAGGAGTTACAAGTTCTATATTTATTATTGATATTGATGTTACTAAAAGTATTATTTGATAAATGAACCAATAAAAATTGTCAAATAATAAATAAAGTATTTTACTCAATTGTCAAGCTACAATTGTATGGCGGGTTTTATAGCCTTTTTTCCTCCCTCCTCCTATAAAGTGACAAATTTAATTGCAACTCGCACAATTAGTTAATTAGTTTTATTTCGACGATAATCAGTTTATTGCCAATAACGAATCAATTAACATACAATAATATGGAATGCAAAAGCAACATCGGCTAGGGGGAACCACTTAGATTATAGTATTATATATATGCTGCACACAGTGGGACGTTTTGCAAATTTCACCAGCTCCAGTATCAGGATAAACCAGGAATAGTCTAACTAAACCGTATGATTCGTCATATTATGCAAGGCCTCGCAACACTCAAAGGAACCTCCATTCTCCCCAGTTGGAGTATTTGAGGTGAATTGCAGCAGGATAATGAGATAAGTGGTTAATGCTCCGCTAATCTGAAACAATAATGGATAAAAGAGATAAGTATTATTTAAAGATTTGAATATCAAATTAATCACATATATATCTTCTACAGACTTACCGTAAAGTATAGCGTACGATCGATATTGAAGAGACCTGCCGCTGTGAAATTGATCTTTAGATGCATCAGTTGCATGGAGAATTGTTGCAGCTTCTCTCGCACCTCGACGCTTTTGGTCTTGTTGAGCAGCGAGTGCACAATGCCGCCAGTTTTCTCGCTCTTCTTGATCGCCCTGTTGCTGCCCTCAACGATCGATATGATCGCAATCAGATAGAGGATCATTTGGCATGAGAAGAAAGTGACAAATTCGACAGTTTTAAATTTGCTCTCTCGCTTCGATTTGCCCAGCAGAGTCTCCAGCACGTAGTATGCATCAAAGACGATGATCAGAAAGGCGATCGAGATGATCGTTAGCAACTGATAGGTAAAGTACTTGTTGGCCGTGGCAGCAGCTTCACAAATCAAATGATGTATCTCCATGGATTCCTGTATGATCTCAGCCGGATCCTTAGTGACAATCGTGTACATCGAAAAGGAGTCGAGACACTGCAGCGATCGCTGCTTCTGCACGGCCTTGAGGCTGCGAGTGTCCCACTGATGTGCGAGGTTCTTTAGCACCTGAAAGGGGAAAGGGAAAAAGAATATTTATTAAAGATATATAAAGTATAGAAACCATTTCAATCCGACCTCATTTAGCGCATTGAAGTAAATGCGCAGCTTGATAAAGATTGCGCTGACGAGGATGCACACGCCACAGACTATGACATTGGGCGAGAAGTAACTGATAATGGCTGAGTAGGAGATATATGTCTTGGGACTTGTAAAGATAATATTAAAACTATACGCGATAAAGCACAACAAAGTGCTCAAGAGGAATGCAGCCAATCCATTCAATTGCCAAGCTGTCTGAACCTGTTTAAAATTGACACCAATTCGTGGAAATGCATCGCGTTCCAGGCTATCGAAGTGCAGGAGCAACTGCACCAATTGCTGGCGATGCAGCAGGGATGAGACGAGCACCGCTATAATGCCGAATATTCCATTAAACATCTCGAGATCTGCGGTAAGCTGAGATAAATTTGTCATCGACAATTTCACCATCATGGTGCGACGCTCGAGGCTGCTATAGAAGAAGTTCAGGGTATATAGACACAGACGCACGATGACGTTGATCCAACCGAAGCAGGATATACGCAGCCTGCCGACGGGCGTAGTTTCCACACTATACGGCACAATACCGAACAGGAGTGCGAGGCCGAAGGTCACACGGTAACAGCCGTAGACGTTTTCCGGACGCGCAAGTCTATGTAGATACTCCGAGAGCCCCATGGCGTATGAACAATACGCTGGAGTGTATAGAGCAGACAACCCGTCGATTTCCCCTTTGACGCATTAATTATGCAAAAAGCTGGACCGATAGGGAATATTGCAAACACTCGGATAGTAATTGAAGGATAATAAAAAGGGTGGCATACCATGCGTACTTAGGATACGTATATAAATTAATATTTCCTGTACACAACCGGATATTATACTTTTCCCAGAATTTATTTCCGCACTAGCTTACCCTATTGAGCGCCTCGAAGTGCTGCCAGCTGCGATGCAGGATCGCCTCGAAGAGCAACACAATGCTGAGCAGAAAGACCTGCGGCACATAGAAGGCCACAGCAGCGGGATATGTGGGCTGGACGCCGTTCCAGAGCAACATGCACATGGAGCTAATCAAGTAGGCAAATTGTATGCCCGAGATGAGGAACAGTTTCACATGTCGCACTTGCATAATGCGGCGATAGTGAAAGGAGACGCCCACGCTGAGCAGACGATCATCTATGTGGGCAGATCAGATCCCAGAGTCGGATGAGTAGACGCACCTGCAGCATGCTGCACAGGAAGAGCGTAAACATGCCCGTCATTCCAATGAATTTCTGCAGCGAATCTCCCACCTGCGATATGGGTGAGTTGAAGAAGTAACCCACTATGCTCTGCTGCTGGATGAGGGCGTAGAGAAAGCAATAGCCAAAGAAACCCAGCTGGAGCAGACCATTCAGATAGCCCAGGCGACTCAGCTGGAAGTGACGTGCCTCCGCCTCGCCGCCACGCAGTCGGAATGGCGTCAATCCCAGCAGATACGTGAAGAGCAGCAACGTCTGCTCCGCTCCATATGCGTCGCGTGGACGGAGCAACTGACGCCAAATTGGCCACATGAGCAAAGAAAGAAAGAAACTTTAACTGATTTCTCAAGTGCATCAGCTTTTATATACAGTACCATAGTTAGTTACGATGATTTATTGATGGAGTTCTGTCACTCATCGTCTAATTGAAAACGTGTCAAGCTGGACGAGCTCACTTTCAGTTTGTTTGTTATGAAATTGTAAAGTGAGCACGGTAGGATTAGGGGTCGTCTAGTGGGTGGTATATGGGGCGTGGGGAGGCGTGGTTAGCAAAACGTTTAGGGGTCGAGTTAATTAAATTAATTGAATTCGGACATGCGCTAATAATAATTGTCTCGCTTTAAAGACGCACTAAAGTATGCTACGATTCCGCATTGTTTCAGAAATTATACCACAGGGAGTTATAAATACTATACGAACTAGACAGTTAAGGGAAAAGGACGTAGAATTTTAGGACTCTTTAGATTTCTATGAAGTATATTCTGTTTCTACAGCTCAAATGATTCACCTAGCTAATGGTCTCTTTTTCTCTCTAATATATAATAAATTGTTTCCGTTCTGTTCTGTTTCTACAGCCCAAATGATTCACCTAGCTAATAGTATACCTCGTTCTTCCAGAATTCTCTACGTCTTTACCTTGTTGACCATGACGAGTCGCATTTCCACCAGATACGTGAAACAGGAGAATGTCGTGACGGCAATCGCAATCACCGTGTGCTGTATGATGAAGGTGAAATGCAGAGCCCAAGTGGGCGACACATCCGAGGAGTAGAGCACGGCGAAAGTGCCCCACGAGAAGGAGAAGTTGACAAAGAACATGGAGATCATGACGGCATAGCTGAAGCGCAGCACTTTGCTATACATGATCTTGATGCCCACACTGTGTAGCTGCAGATCCATGGTGTGAAACTTCTGCAGGCACTGTTCCAGCCTATGCTTTGGGATAATTGCAGCCAAATAGATGACAGTGACGCCTATAAGTCCGCTGACAATCTGCATTAGATCTCCAAAGTATGTGATACGCGAGCGAAAGAAGTAACTGGCAACGGATTCACAATTATTCAAGATTGTCATGATATAGCAGACGCTATAGACACCGATGTGCGCGATGCCATTCACATAACCGAACCAGGACTTCTTGATCTCGCGTCGTCCTGTCTTATCGCGACAACTGACATAGAACGAGGTCAGGCCGTACAGGAAGGTGACATGGAAGAGCGGACGCAGACACTCGTACAGCTGCTTGGCCGACAGCAGGCGCCGGATGCGACGCTGCAGGGGATTAAGCTCGATTTCCACATCCGTATCCTTTTCCACGTCCACGTCCATTTTCGGGTATCGTCCGCTCAGCTGGAGCTTAATGTGGCAACTGAACGCAAAGGGCGCAAATAATTTGCATGTTGCCACCAGCGACGTCAACGTTGACGCCTCTGCCGACTGCGTGGCTGTCCCTCTGCCCGTCCACCCCGGTCTGTCGCCTGTCTCATGAGGTGGGGCTTAACCATTTCATATATATTTCATTCATTTCTTACCATCGCTTTTGTTGGCTTTAAGTAAATAATTCCAGTATTTTTATGCCGCTTGACAACGGAAGCGAATATGAGTACTCACGTACGTGAATGAATGTGTCAATGGGTGTGTGTGAGTGTATGTGAGTGTCAGCCATCATTTCACTATTAGCTTAAACTGTTGCATTTTAATTAATGCCCGCTTACAGGTGAACCCAGACTCTCCCCTCGGGGACCCATTTGCCTCGCGACTCTAATTAGTTGTGCGATTTACCCACTTTTAATAGATGTCTCTCTGAGTGTTCTACTTGGCCAGAAATTGGTCTATCATTTGCTTAATCCAATTATAAGCAGGCCTAACCAATTGCTGATTATCCACTCAGTACTTGCAGGGGGGCACAGGCAATCCTTAATCTAACTAAATGAACTCACAAATTGAATGGAAGAGTGAAGAAAAGAGATTAGGCTACAGCTTAATTTGCTCAGGCCACTTTTATCAGGCTACTGAAAGGAATACTTAGATATTATTTATTTATATTATAAGCTTAAACTATGGGAATAAGTTCTGTAGAGGCAGAAACCTTTACCACAAGCAGCTGTCTCATTATTCTAATTTCTCTAGTCACACTCTTATTTCTCCAGTTTTAAGCATGATTAAGTGGTATCTAAAGACCATAAACTTACCAAATAATACCCCTCAAATAACTTCACCTTGTTACAACTGTATAATATTGTACCCCTTTTTCGTAAATTGAATGGAATCTAATGATGTTTATGGTTTCCTGGAACGAACTTCGATATGTTCGCATGAATTTATGTTCATTGTACAAGGGTAAATTAGTAAAAGCGCCTTGTGTACCGTTATAAAAGCTTGTAAAAGTCGTGTAAGATTTGGTCAGTTACCTTTGCGAGCTTGTGGCCACCGGCAAGGGAGTTAGGAGGTCTAAACAATAAAAGAGAACACAAAGAACGCACAATAAAAAGAGCAGAAACAGTAGGCAACAGTTTTTGGCTTATGAATATGAACTTACGAACTTTATATATGGGTGTCGTATAGTTAATAGAGTTCTATAAAATTTTTAGATTATAATACGCAGTTTTAGTTGACTCTTACGGGTAAACAGAGGATGCAATTTCAGATATTTGGATTGTAATGCATTTATTTACCTTTTGTATGAAATTTACTTTATGACTTTAAAATATCTATCAAAACTCAAACTACTGTATTTACAAATATATATCGCACCATACCAAGTAAATAAAACTGTCTAGACGTAACCCAATCTCAAGCACACCCCAAAACTAAAACATGACCTATTTGTTTTTTGGACAAATATTAATGGAGACCCTGTGAATTGGATTTACATAAATTAAATTGTCGAATGTCGCCAAAAACAGGAAATTCCCTCCCGCTGCGCGATTATTTATCCTGTAAGCCCCACATAAAATATGATAAGCCAGACCTCCCCGGGAACTCACCTGATTGACGATACTCAGCCGTCGCTCGAAGCTGAAGGCGATGACGCAGAACAAACAAATCGCGATGGAGACCACAGAATGCTGCAGGAAAGAATGTCATGCAGACGCAGAAGGAGGGCGTGACTCCCAATGAGACGAGCAGCCGGAAGACGCCCACAAAGTACACGCCCAAAATGAGCAGCTTGAAGACGAGCAGCAGGATCGAATAGCGAAAGATTCGTGAATACTTCACCCGTACTCCGATGTTCGCGAAGTTCGTATCGAGACTGTGTAGAATTGTCAGGGTGCCCAGCAGTTTGCAGCGCTTCAAAATGGCCGACGTGTAGATAACTGCACCGGCTATCAACCCATTGAAGATCTGCAGACGATCCCCAATTGTGGAGATCTCGGTGCGAAAGAAATAACCCACGATCGACTCGCCCTGACGCAGCGAGGAGATGTAACAGAAACCGCACAGCACAATGTAAACAAAAATGTTGAAGATGCCAAAGCACGACATCTTCAGGTACGACTCGCCCATCTTGCGTCGCACCACATGGAACGGCGTCAGGCCGTACAGGAAGGTGAGGAAGAACAGCGGACGCAGTGCCTCATAGACCTGCGACGATATGAAATATTTGCGCACACGACGCAGTGCAGTGGACATTTCTAAATATATTTATATATATATTTCTCCGACTAGGACCTGGCACAACCGTTCGACTCAAAGGAACAACGCGAACTGCAGTCACAGTGGACGCAGAAAAGCACAGCCGGCGCCCAGCAGCAGCAGGACGAGCTGAGAAACGAGTGACGAACGCGTTGGGTAAACAAAAACATGGAAAATCGTTCACCGGCAACGGAAGGAAGTCTAAACCGCTCATCATTCCATCATTTAGTCAGTCTGTCAGTCTGTGCGAGAGCAGTGTGAGTGCTGAGTGTGGAGCCAGCTAGGATTACATAGCAGCGGGAGCAACAAGTGTGCGTGTGCCTCTGTCTGTGTGTGTGTGTGTCCTTGACACGGCGCACGCATCCGCGCAGCATAGTCAAGCAGACGCCGGCGTCGCCTTCGCCTTCACTAATGGCAGCGGCATCGTAGTCTGAGTTTCTATTTTTTTTTTTTTTTTTTTTATTGAGTTGTTAGCATAACTCAGTCCGCTCGTCTGACTTCTGAAGGGGATGCTGAGTGGGTTAGTGGGGAGGGGGGATAGATACATAGATAGTGCAGAATGGAGTAGGGAGCGTGTCACAATGACAAATTGCGTATAGAGTTGATTAGATAGTAACGTTACCTGTTAAAGCAAAAAGCTGGAACGGATTTAACGAGCTATCAGTGCTATCGTATTATCTATGCATCATAAAATGGTATTGTATATTATAATTGATGTATTATGGATAAATATAATTTAAAAGGAAAAAAAAATAATAAATAATAATTAATTATTATTTACTGTTATAATCACAAGGAATAGCTTAAAAAATATTGTGGATAATGTGCCTTAAAAATAGTTCACAAATGATTATGATATCCTACGGGTAAGGAGTTCATTCGGATAGGAATTTAAGAACATAAAGATAACTTGTTGTTCTTATATTTTCGATAATTATTTAAATATTTATTTACATAACCTTTCTATTTTAATCTTTGACATGCTGCAGTCGCAATTTATAGTATAAGCATTCGCCTATAATCATGATAAAAGCACACTGTATACCTCGACTTGCTGTGCGACATTTATTATCTAGCGCATTTATCTCTTATCTCCAATTTCATCGACACTGTGGCTCATCCCTAGCGAAGGCAGCTCCTCTGCTTGGCAATTCATTATCAACACATATGCTTGACACTCTTCACTAGACACACACACACACAGGCACACATACACACACATACACAGTACCCCCTGCGTCACACTCAGCTGCGCGGCTTACGAGGCGTATGCGCAACATTAGGCGAGAGCAAAGGAAGAGAAAGTTCTCATCTACGCTATGCCATATGCTGATCAGTTTGTTGGAGGAGCTGAAAGGGGGCACCCACTGCGCATGCATAATATATCGCAATTTATGGAGCGTGGCATGCAAAATAAGTGAGTAAAAAAATATTGAGCATTTCTTTTTTTGTTAGTTTTGTTTCTTTGAGATGACATCTGAATAGCGAATAGAGATAAAAACAGCGTAAACAGCGCGGGAATTCAGTACGCACTCAACTTAATTATGACTGAGTGAGTGTGAGTGTTTTTCTAATCATGTGTCCCACTGTGCACAGGCTATTGACCCAGTTGTAGGCGCTGCGCGAGTGTCGAGTGACTCATTTAAATTCGTGTTGCCTACTTTCAGGCGGCTCTCGAAATTCTATTTCTGCGCATGAAGTGCGAAAGTTAATTAAACAAATTAATTGTAATTTTCCGTTAGGGTACTATGACAGCGGCATTTCAGTAAATATAAATATAAATATGTTTTATCTTTTTTTTGTAAATAATTTCTGATTTCTTACCTTGTGCAATCGCATGAATCTCCTGCGCACCGACAGCACCAGCAGGCAAAACATAAAGATCGTAATGGATATTGTGATGAGTTCGTAGATCATTAGAAAGTACAGTTGCCACGAGGCAATAACCTGCATTTGGGCAAAACATATCAGGCACACGGTGATGATGGTGCCATCCAGAGCCAGGATTATCAGCAGCGTCCTGAACGTCTCCAGCTGCACACCCACATAGTTGACAGGGCAACGCAATTCCCTGAGTCGATGATCGATGCGTACCAGCATCTCGATGGAACGACGCAGATATCGACGTTTATACAGGGGCATAATGAAGATGATCACAGCCGCCAGAATGCCTGCCACATCATGGAGCCGGGTGCTCATCGCCGAGATGCGATTGCGCATGAAGTAACCAATTAGGGATTCATTCGAGAGATTCACATGCGTGTAGCAATAGGCAAAGAGTAGCCAGCGACTGATGGCATTGGCGAATCCCCACCAGGATTCTCGCACCACACGCTCACCCTGGCTACCTGCATAATCGCGTGTGATGTGATACGGCGTGATGCCCAGCAGCAGGGCCAGGCCAATTAGGAGGCGAATGCTGCTATAGAAATCGCGAGCGCGAAAGACACGATTCCAGGCCCGTTGCCACGTAATCCCCCCACCGGGCGTCCTTGAACCTTGGCGCGGCATGGCACGTCGTGACTGGCAATGCGTCTGATGAGGCACTGAGAGGCATCGAGGAATCATGGAATCGTTGGACGTGCCAGCTAATTGAACCAGTCTCTATGCCACTTATCTCAGATTAAATATGTATCTCTGATTGTAATCGCATTGAAGTGCTGCCTCCCACTCCTCCAGCCGGGTAAATCCTCTAATTCCATTTGCCAATACAATATTAAATAAATTTATTTTTTTTTTTTTTTTTCTGTTGCGAGTTTTGCATCGTTATCAGTTACTTAGTCGGGTTATTAATGACTGATGGCGATGGCAGGTGCTGCCTCAATCTGCCATTGTTGTCCATGTCAGTGAATATGTCAGTGAATAATTACGAGTCGAGTGAGTCGGACGAGGAAGTTCGAATCGGGAGTTGCATGTAGAGTGTGAAGTTTCCTGAGTTTTCTGGGAACTGCAAGATGGTTTCTTTGTGTGAAGCGCACTGAAATGAATTACAGGGGAAATGTATTGTAAGTGGCACTTTGTAAAAAAAAAGGAAATAAACTTTGGAAGATTGTATAGAGTTTTTTAAAATTGAGTTGCATGAGAAATTTATATATTAAAGCACGTACATAAATACTGCACCATATATTGTTAAAATTGATGTATAACAAAGAGAAAGATCGTAGAACATGTATTATTTATTCCAAAATTAAATTTAATATGAAACTTAATTTCAAATGTAAAGAAACCATATAATAATTATTTCTTTCAAGCTTAAGCTTGGCAGTTCCCTTTCTTTTGTGGATAATCTTTGCGAATTTGAAGAGCATTTTATTTTGGCACAAATACTATAGCTGAGAATGATATACAATGTCAACAATGTGTGCAAACTGATTGCCATTATATAATATTCACAATTCAAAAGTTATAGACAATATGACAGAGAAACGAGCACACTTTACGATCTATGTTATGGTACTCGTATTATACCATGATGTTCTTTAAACAACACTCGAATATGTACAGAACACAACATATTGTGGCAGTTGCGAGTACTCGAGTGTACTCAATGTGATTACACACACACACACACACATAGATGGATCCATTCAAAATCTGCGAGAGCTGCGAGTCTGGCAGAGCTGCCACAGGGTCTCTGCATCTGGTTGCATTTGCAACAATGCAAACGAGGCGAGAGATTGCATAATGAGAGCAGCTTAATGAGCTGACAGCGTCATCAGCTCCATCTGCTCCGACGGCTCCGTCAGCTGCTGCTGCTGCTGCTCCGCTGCTCCGCTGCTGCTTCGTGCGCATAAGAAAAACGCAACAAATCATGCGGCTTGCTTAGAATTTTGTCGCACAATTTGCCAAACACTCACAATGAAAATAACACAAGCAACAACAACAACGACAACCGACAACAATAACAATAACAATAACCGATTGCAACCGCAGTGGAAGGTCTGCCCTGGCTGGTTGGAGCTGGCTCTGAGTCTGGTTCGCTTTGCTGCAACCCGGCACGGTCTGGTCTGGTCGTGCATGCCATGACAATGGCGCCTTACGACCGACCAAGTCAAGTCACCAAAAACAAAAACTAAAAAAAAAAAAACAATCCAAGTTGCGGCATGTGGCATGTGGCATGTGGCACCCCACACACTCGCCTCGCATTCTGTTTATTTTCTCACACGTGCAACGCATCTCGAAATGGAAATTTCTGCAATGTGTTGGCGTTAGATCACTTTATTTTAGTATATATTTTAATATTCCTCCACATCATCTTTTTCAGCATAGTCGAAAATAAACGAAGGACGCAGCCAAGCTGTAAAAGTTGGGATCAATAAACAAAATGTTTTTATATTTCACAGATTGAAACAGATATCGTTCCCACTTAGTTGGGCAAAGGGTATTGGGATTTTTCAATAGAATATGCAATGAAATTGAAAATATAAAATTGAATTTATAATATAGTATAATACTATAATTTTAGTTTTTTCTACCAAAGTTTTACAAGGCAGGGTATTCTAATCAGGCATAAACGCGCTCAGCCTACTTTATTTTGCCTACTCATTTTGTTTTTTTATTTATTAACTAATTGACCCTACTTAATCTTAAGTATTTAAAAATAAAATCTAATGAAACTTTTACTGATACCCTGTACAATTTATAAATAATTGAAGCAGGGTATATTTTTGACTAGTAATATTTTCAGTTGAGATAAAGAAAAAACAGAAGAATTCAATACGTAAGTTCTCTAACAACTTTGCTAATCTTTCTCCTTCCTTCTTCCTTCTTCCTTCCTTCTCTCTTGCACAGGGTATTTTGCAGTCGAGTACTCAATTGATAGCAGAGAAGACGCCATCTGGCGTTTGCCCAGTCAGCGCCTCTAACTATGCAAATCGATAAGCGTTCAGTAGCATCATAGATGGATGATAAGCTTATCAATCGGAACTGACCCCCAACAGCAAGTTCAGGGGAAATAGACCGAATTTGGGCGATCTAATCTTCCTCTCGAGCTGCTGCTGTACTGCGATGTGTTTCAGTTTTCAACTTGACTTGGAATGTGGCGCACAAACATCGTACGGCAGGCAGCTGGGCAGGAATGGAGGCGCCGCTTCGCCAGCGCATCTGCGCAACTTCCCGAACTACCCAAATCCGCGGATGTGGTGGTCATTGGCGGTGGCTCGGCTGGTTGTCATACACTCTATCATCTGGCCAAGCGGGGCGTGCGAGCGGTGCTGCTGGAACGGGCCCAACTGACCGCAGGCACCACATGGCACACGGCGGGGCTGCTCTGGCGATTGCGTCCCAGCGATGTGGACATCCAGCTGCTGGCCAACTCGAGGAATATGCTGCGACAACTGGAGGCGGAGACGGGTCTGGATCCGGGCTGGATACAGAACGGCGGCATCTTCATAGCACACAACGAGACGCGGCTGGATGAGTATCGTCGCCTGGCCACAGTGGGTGCTGCCTTGGGTATTGAGAATCAAATACTCTCGCCGGAGGAGACACAGAAACTGTTTCCATTGCTCGATCCGAAGGCTTTCATTGGGGCTCTGTATTCCCCAGGGGATGGCGTCATGGATCCCGCCATGCTGTGCACAGCACTGAGACGCGCTGCCACCACAAATGGAGCCAAGGTCATCGAGAACTGCGATGTGCAGGAGATTCTGGTGGAGGAGCGTGGTGCGCGGGGCAAGAAGGTGGTGGGTGTGGCCACGCCCTTTGGAAATATACGCACCGAGATGGTGGTCAATGCCACCGGCGTGTGGGGACGTGATCTGGTTGCCCGCCTCGGATCCCATCTGCCGCTGCTGCCCATGAAGCATGCGTATATTGTGTCCGAATCCATTCCTGGCGTGCGTGGCTTGCCCAACATAAGGGATCACGATTATTCCACATATTTCCGCATTCAGGGCGATGCCATCTGCATGGGTGGCTACGAACCGAATCCCATACTGTTGGATCCGGTGGCCAAGGACTTCCACTTTGGTCTGTACGAGCTGGATTGGTCTGTGTTCGAGACCCACGTCGAGGGTGCGCACAAACTGTGTCCTGCCTATGCCAAGTATGGTGTGAAGAGCACCGTCTGTGGTCCCGAATCCTTTACGCCAGATCACAAGCCACTGATGGGTCCCGATCCCATTGTCTCCGGCCTGATGCACAACTGTGGCTTCAACTCGGCTGGCATGATGTTTGGAGGCGGCTGTGGCGAGCAGATGGCTCTGTGGATCACCAAGGGTCAACCGGATGTGCCCATGTTCAGCTTTGATCTGCGACGCTTCACACAGGAGCAGGGACGTGCCACCAAGTGGATAGAGGAGAAGTCGCACGAGAGTTACGTGAAGAACTACAGCATGGTCTTCAAGTACGATCAGCCGCTGGCGGGACGTGACTTCCAGCGGGATCCGCTGCACGAGGAGATGTTGCAGGCCAATGCGTTCATGGAGGAGAAGCAGGGCTGGGAGCGACCGGGTTTCTTTCTGGGCTCCCAAGTGGAGTCAGCTGCGGTGCTGCCCTACGATTGGTATGGCAGCTACGAGCATGTGCGGCACAAGGAGAGCAACTACGAGCGCGTGCTGGAGGGGGATCTCAAGTACAACAGCTTCTCGGAGCATCATGAACTGGTGAGGGAGGGGAGAGGGGAGGAGAAGGAATCCTAATCTCAACTTATTGTCTTGCAGATCGGATCGGAGGCTCTGGCCTGTCGCAACAATGCGGTCCTCTTCAACATGAGCTACTTCGCCAAGATGCTGCTGACAGGACCTCAGGCTCGACAGGCAGCGGATTGGCTTTTCTCAGCGAATACCAACAGGGATCCTACGAAGTAAGTGCAACTGGGGCATCTCATCATCTTTATCCTGCATTCTTCTTGATCTCCCCCTTCCAGAACTGTCTACACTTGCGCTCTGAACGATGCTGGCGGCGTGGAGGCTGATGTGACCATTAGTCGCCTGGCAACGGGTTCGGGTCGCGTGCATGATCCCAAGTTTGAGGGACAGGGCTATTATATAGTAGCAGGAGGTGCCTCGGCCTACTACACCTACAGCACACTGCAGGCTGAGCTGCGCCGCAAGGGATTCAAGGCGCAGCTGACGGATGTCACAGCGGAACTGGGTGTCATCTCTATACAGGGACCCAAGAGTCGTCGCATACTGCAGCCACTGTTGGACTGTGATCTGTCCGATGAGCATGTGCCCCCCAATGGCACCAGACTGGCCACGCTTCAGGGCATTGGCCTCCGCTTGCTGCGTGTCAGTTTTGTCGGAGAACTTGGCTACGAGCTGCATGTGCCCAAGGCGGATTGTGTGGCTGTCTACAAGGCATTGATGGCGGCAGGAGCAGCAGAGAATCTGAGGAATGCCGGCTATCGTGCACTCTACTCGCTCAGCAGCGAGAAGGGTTATCATCTCTGGAGCTTCGATCTGCGTGCCGATGACACGCCCCTGGAAGCCGGACTCGGTTTCACCTGCCGCAAGACGGGTGACTATCGTGGACGTGCCGCGGTGGATCGTCAACGCTCCGAGGGCCTCAGGAAGCGTTTGGTCTACCTAACACTACAGGAGCAGGTGCCCATTTGGGGCCTCGAGGGTGTCTATAGGGATGGCAAACCAGTTGGAGTGCTGCGACGCGCTGAGTACGCCTACACGTTGGGCAAATCCCTTGGGCAGGTCTATATAACCCGCGATGACAATCAGCTGGTCGATGTGGACTATATCAAATCGGGCAACTACGAAGTGGACATTCTGGGCAAGCGCTACAAGGCCGATTGCCATCTGCGTAGTCCATTCGATCCCACGGGACAACGCGTACTGGGCAACTACGAGGGAAAGTAGGCGTGGAATTGACTTAATATTTTTAACTTAGTTTCTGCATACTTTAAAGATCTTAAATATAGAGATAGATTATACTATATATTATATTAAACTTCAGAGTATAATTTAAATCAATAGATTCCTTTAGAATATTTAAGAAAATCGTCTCTAAAACAAATTCTACTGAAATTTCCTATAGTAACTAAAATAAAATCAATTTTCGAGTATCTATAACCTTAGGTTCTCCAGTTCGGATGATGCTCACTAGATGGAAGTCACATGCCTAGTGAAGTCATGCTTGAAAGTATAACTATGTTAGATATATTTGAGAATCTTGTTATCCCCCACATTATGGATCGTTATTTAACGATGGCATATGCCAAGGTTGGCAATTTTAATACTAAACTATCGGACATATCAAAGTAATACTCAGTTTTTTTTTTATTTCTATTTTAACCTCAATATTTCTTGTTGTCATTTGCTGAACTTTTATCTATTTATATAGCTAAAATGTTTATTTTAATTGTGTTTTCGCAGCAAATTGTGCTTGAAGACAGTTGAAATATATATATAAATTTTTGTATCTCGATGAAGGTTCTTCAAATTGCTCTTCAGTTGGTTTCAGTTGGAATTTGAATTGTTTGCAAGCTACAAAACATTTCCTTGAACAAACGTTTCAATTCTACATTGTATTATATCGTATCATATTGTTTTCTGCAATTTAAATCATGGCCATGGAAAATGTTTGGATAAACTTGAACTGGCCGACAATTAAAGCGCCCTCTGCCAGCTGTTTCGATTGCACAGTGTGACGAAATGCGCGACGATTGAGTCGACTTTGGAGTCGGAGTTGGAGTCGGAGTTGGAAGTGGAAGAGTTCGCGTTGGGGTTAGAGAATCTAATACTAGACAAAAAAGAGTTCGACACGTGACGGCACGGGCAAGTCAAAGTCAGTCAGTGGGTTATGGTTATATAGTATATGTAGTATATAGTAGTCGTAGTCGTGGTTGCCCAACACACATCGGAGGCTGAGACAAGTTAATTAGCTCTCTCGATCGCAGACACCACAGACGGAGTTAATTGCGGCCTCATGAGGCGATGTTATTGTAATTTATCATTGTTTACGCTTTGTGCGCGCACTTCTTCTTGTGGATTCTGCCGCAAGATGGCCTTGAAGAGGGATGAGAAGGGGGAGGAGGAGATGAAGAGCAGGCGAAAGAGTGATAGATGAACCCTAAGGCGATGGCGCGACGATAAACTCTCGTAATGCCAATTAAATGACAGTATTTCTTACCTTCTCTTTTATTATCAAACTATCTCACCCCTCTCTCTCTCTCTTTCTATCTCTCTCTCTCCCACACTTACGCATAGAAATGTTGCATAAGCAGAAAGAAAAAACTCTGCAATGAGACAAAGCAATTAAAAATTGTCGTGCATAATGACGGCAGATGTCAAATAGCTGATTAAGCTCAGGTGTGGGCTCCGCCAGGTGAGTTGAGTGTGTGGGATGCGGCAGAGTGAAAAGTGAAAAGCAACCCACACACACACACACACACGCACAGTAGAAACTTGCCAAAACCTGCAAAAAACTCAGTTAATTAAAAAAGCGTTTCGATGCGCGTGTTAATCGTCGATAAATGTAAATCAATTAAGCAGATAATTAATTATTATTTTATTTTTTATTTTGGCAACTATGGAAGGTTGAACTTAGCCAGTGTGCACTGTAGCTGGATGTGCATTAAATGGACTAACTGTAAGAGGCCTCGGGCCGCACGTTTGCTTCATGGTAAGCGGCTTTAATACCATATCAACGGCCCCAGCGTCGACTCGAGACCCAATTCCAAATTGCCTTCATTTGGTTGGGCTTATAGAGACCCGCAGAGATCTAATTGCTGACTGAGTCATGGGTAATGAGGGGCGCTCTAGGGCGCAAAGATTTGCCAAGCTGCTGCTGCTGCTGCTTCTGCTTCTGCTTCTTCTTCTCTGCGTCCACGGATCGCGCAGTTAGCAAGTCAGCAAGTCACACTCAAGTCGAGCCACTTCAAGTTCAAGTTCAGGCGGCGTCATTAAGTCAATCGAACAACTGCAATTTGGCAATGTTCACACTTAATGAATTCACACATGAACATCTTCCTCCCGTTCACTCCCCTGATCTCTCTGCTGCCCATGGATGCTGCATAAATCACTTCACAACGAATGCGCTCAAAGTCAAGACGCACTGTGGAAGATGCACAGTAAACGGCAACGGCAACGGCAACGACAGCAGCCACATCGCATTCAATTTCGTTTTCAATTTCAATTTTAACTTCCATTTCGATTTCGATTGAGTTTAGATGCCGCTGCCACTTGAGCTAGATGAGTTGCAATTAAGCAAGTAAGGGTGCTGTGAGTGGCCAAGTGACTGACTGCGCATATACCCTATAAGTAACTAGAAAATAATGAAATTATATTTAAAAGGTACTGCACAACTTTCTTAAATTACTTCACCATTTGTCAGTCTATCTTCAGCAAATTTACAGCATGTTTAGAAAACATATTATTGTGTGTATATTCTAAAATTTTGGAACTATGACTGCAAAACTGTAGGCTTAAGGGAAGAACAAAGTCACATTTCTTAAATAACTCTTTCATTTGTCAGCCAATCATAAGGAAATTCGGTAGAATATTCTAAAACATATCTGAGAGTATATATAATGAGTTTCAGAATTGTAAATGTAAAAGCAAAGGTTTTATTTGCATTTCAAGCAGCACACTATCTGAATTCGGCTTGCTTAACACCTAAGAGCAGTCCCTGCAATAGTTATATAGTGTTTCTGGCCATTCCCCACTCACACAGCGCTTACAGGGTATACAAAATTAATTTACTCAACGACCTTAGAGCAGCTGCTGCCATAATTTTCGATGTTCGATGTTTGCAATGCAATTTGAAGATGCGCCTCCGATGTGCGTGTTAGGATGCGACTCGCCTTGCTCAACTGCCGACTGAACTTGAATATCGAAAGTGAGCAAAGATCAGAAGCTCGCTACAGATTAACACAATATTTCCATAAACGATTGCGATGATTTGCGCTGAGAAGGTAAGGGAGGTAGAGGGGAAATGGGCAGGCAACACCTGCTGGGAGGCATAAAAGCGGCGCACGAAAATTAATTAAAATGTATGAGGCGAGTGGAACGTAAACATTAATCAAAATCATAATATCAGCATATAGGGGCTGGCTGACAATGAATGAACTAAACACATGCTATACGATATATGCTACAATTAATACCCATAAACTATGGATACCATATATATATTTAAAATATTTTCGTTTATTTTTTATTTTATTGTCTGTTTTTTTTCTGTTTTTCCATCTTTCTGCGCTTTTGGCTAATGATGAGCAAATTGTGCCGGAAGCAATTTTGCTTCATTGATTTAACTGACACATTATTGACACAGTTTTTGTGCGTTGTACATCCCCCCTCCCCATATCGCTTCCCCTCTGTCGGGTGTGCGAAAATAAAAGTTACATAAATAAAATGTAAATAAAATGCCGATAAATGCGGCAATGGCAAAGAGTTGTTAAGTGCGTGGGTACGGAGGGGCCAGCGCAAAGGGGTGTGGGATGAATAACAAAAAAATGAAAACGAAATCAAAACCAAAAAATAAATGTAGATAAATCAATAATGAATTGTTTAAACAAAGCGCGCATAACGGCGCGTAAATGCGAACAAAAGATTTTTGCGAGGGGCGAAACAAAAGACTCAGGCAACAAACTTGCGCGCAGACATGTTGCATGCAACAAGCGTGGCCAGATTGCAACTGCAGCTCGAACATAGCACACTGACACAGTTATAACTGCACTGGCTGAGGCAGTGGCAGCGCAGCCGGCAGCGACGTCGACTGCGACTGCAACGATTCAGTGGGCCATAACTCAATTAACAATGAGATGTCACAGCGCAGACTGAGTGGAAATCGTTGTCTGCCTCATTTTTCGCCAGATCCCCCCAAGAGTGGGAGAGAGGGAGAGAGACGCAGAGAGGGAGAGCGCACCTCAAGCTCGGTTTGAGCCGCGTTCGAACGGCAACGGCAACCGCAGCGCCAAAGTTGCTCGTTTTATGCTGTACTCGTTGTTGCTTTGTTGTTGCTGTAGCTCGTTGCTGTTGCTGTTGTTGTTGTTGTTGTTGCTTTGTTTTTGTTTTGGGGACAAGCTATAAACCGTGGCAAGATCGTCGTTGCGTTCAGTTGGTAAAAGTGAAGCGTTGCGTGCGGTTGTCTCTCTTTATAAAGTAAATTCCTAACTACACATATACATACATATATATTTCCCTCATTCTCTCGTCATATCGTCAGTCAGCCTTATAAGCTCGCTGTATCGAGTCGTTCGTGTGGAATTCGCACAGTAGTCAAAAGGTGATTATCATCAGCAGCAGCAGATCCTTATAGGATACTGTACTCGTAAAACTGTTCGAATACGCTTTGTGCCTGCTTTACTTGATATATGTGTTACTTTCTGTGTGTGTTTCTTTGAAATAGATTATAATGGGATGATTGCGTTGAAATTTAGTTGATGGTTGAGTGAGAGTATGCATCACGATTAAGTGAAGTTAGAATATGCCAATTTTTGTTGAAGAAAAAGATTAAAAGTTTTGCAAAATAATATAGAAAAGCAGCACAAGATATTTTGAAAAACTGCATGAGAATAATGAATAAAATATTATACTTGGTTAATATTTATTATATTGGGCTTAAAGTCAACTTAAGCTATAAATAAATGAAGAGTTTTTTAAGTCAGGTTTGTATTATTTTTAGCTGCAAGTCTAGTAATCTGGGATAAGAGAATTAACACGATATTCCTCGACTATTTGTATTTCCTAAAATATCATAATAATTTCTTGACTTCAGGCTGCTCTAGCTTAGTTTTAGATTGTGTAGGTAGTTAAAAAAAGCTGCAGCCATATTGCAGTTATTAAATATTGCAAGAACCCTCGAGGGTCGCTTCTAGCAGTAACGAGGGCTAGGTAAAACCAGATGTGGGTACTTTTTAGAGAGGGTCGCCATATTTGCTGTGCTGCTTATCTGGCTGCAATTAAGTGTGCCCCCGTTTTTCGGGCAAACACTTCTCTGCGAGAATAGGTACACACCCAAGCATCACACACACACACACACACACACACATACGTGGGCAGTAACCCGCTGGGTAAATGACATGCATTGAAGCAGAAGATTGCGCAATATGTTTTGGGCTCAGTGCAAATGAGCGGAAAATCTAATTTTCCAGCTGCATGCAAATTTTGTTTTATTTTTGTTGGCTTTTTTGGCTTCTATTTTTTTTTTGGCGATTTTTATTTGCATCATGGCAAAATGTCAGTCTCGAAGGCGGACTGCGGTCATGAGCTACTGGGGCTACTGCAGCTTGCTGAGGTCGTAAACATAAAGCATGCTCATAAAGCTTAACGAGCTGCCCAGATAAGACAATGCGAAAATTGAAAAACATTGAAAAATAAAAGACCGTTTGACATTTTTGAGCTGCAAATCACACAGTAGAAGATGCGCCGCATGCAGCATGCCACAAGCCACAGACCTCATGCCCAGCATCGTGACCAGATAATGCAGGCAATCTCCTACAGTCGAAACCAAAATCAGAAAAAAACCAAAAGCAGAAAAGACACTGGAGGTAAAAAAAATTCCAGCAAAGAAATCGCAAGTCACGTCGTCGCTGGCATCGCTGCAATTTTCAAGGCTGCCAAATTGACAACAAATAATTTATATTTATTATTTATTTTTTTTTTTTTTTTTTCTTTGCTGTCCTATACGATGCGAAAGTCACACAAATTGCGAATCTCTGCAGATCAGTCTCCAATTGGAATGTTAGGAAAGTTAGACACGAAAAGGCTTTTATGTTGGAGCAGCAAGTTGGGTGAGGGAGAAGGGAGAGAAGCCTTTTTGGGAATTGTGGAGGAATACATGAATATATTATGATATTTTGTATATGTTAAAAAACTCTGCTGAGAAAGCTTTGCCTGATATTTTGTGTCTAAAAAAAGAACAGAGTTTATTTTTTATTTATATAAAAATACCTTGGATACGTCAAAGAAAGCTTCAAGATCTTTAAAGCAAAGAAAACAAATTTTGGAAATGTAATTTCGTAAAAGTCGTATTATTATGCGATTATATCATAATTGTTATTGAATCTTTCACGCTGCCCAGTGCGGCTGCCCAGTGCGGCTGCCTCGTTTCCAGACCCTAATCGATTTAACAAATTGATTCAAATTTAATTTAATAACAAGTTGTGTCGAAAATCGAATTAAATTCAATTTCAATTTCGATTTCCGTAGACCTTTCTCCCCCAAGCTGGCGCACTTGATGTTTATGCAGCTCATTAGCGAGACAGGGAGATAGGCAGAGCTGATCTTTCCACTCCCCCAGCTGTAACTCCAGCTATCTCTCTTCAGATATACACACCTTTTTCTCTCTCTCTCTCTGTCTCTCTCCCCGTCTTCTGCTTGTGGCGTACTTTGCCTCGTCTCTTTTTTATGTCATGACCAAAAGCTGCAAATATTTTCACTATCATTTCGTGGCATGTTATTGTTATTTTCTTCTTCTTGTCGCTGTTGTTGTTGTTGTTATCGAGTTGTTGTTGTTGTTGTTGGTGCCAGTTACTACGAGGCCTGCAGAAAAAAAGCTAAACCTGTCCCGCTGCTGATGCTGTGCCCATTGAGCAGTAAAAGTAACGCACCTTGCTGACCAACCTGACAGCTCCTTAGCTGGTCGCAGCACCTGCCACCCCCCCCCCCTCCCCTTCTCTTTCCCCGCCTGTAGCCTCCTTTGTTTCCTCTCCTCCATATCGGCTACAGGTGCAAACTTGCTTGCTGCAAGCTGAATTGGCTGACTTTCTTCTTGCAGCGACGTCTGTCCAGTTTTTTCTGCACATATTTTGTTTACCTGACGCAGCTTCTGCCGCATGCCACATCAGTTGATGAGCAGCAGCGGAGGGAGGGGGGCGGTGGGTTTGGCAGTTAAAAGACGCATCCGCATGCAACTTTCTTAACAGATCGCTGTGCTCGCATCCTGCTCAAATGCCTCGATCCCTCTCACTCCAACAGTCCCTTGACTCAGCCTCGACATCATTTGGGTTTGACCCCACGGCGTGACCCCACAACGTTGTCATCGGCTTGCAACATACACTTCTAATTAGCACCGAAACTCAGCTGCACACCCAGAGACCCAGACAAGCAGCACACACAAAGGCTTGGAAACAGACCTACTTTTGGCCAAGAAACGCCCAGACGACTGCCAACTGGTTGTCACCAGTTGCAGCTGCTTGTTTGTGGTCGTTGGCAAATCCGTCTTCTTTATAATTGCCATCATCATCATGGCTAGAAACAGTGAATAGAAACCCGTCTCCATTGGCGTTCTACATACTACCTGAACTTGGAGTGCAACCCATAGCAAAAACAAACTGATTTCTCTGCGTGCACATCATGTTGAGGATGAGCTGCTCTTCTCAAATGATTTCCAATTAACAGAAAGCTGTCGATCGATTAGAAGAATCCAGAAGAAGAAGACTAGACACGACGAGAAAATCAAATAAATCAGGATTCTTATTCTAGTTAATTAGTGAGATTCTTAAGTTTTTATGATGAGTAAAATGATCTAGTTTAGATTAACTCATTTATTTCTTAAGTATTTTACAAGTAAACTTTTAGATTCTTTTGTAGTTGAGTACTATACTCTGCTGTATAAGATTCTGCAGGTTTGACGCCTTAAAATCTTCTGTGATAGATCAATGTATATATATTTTACCATATGCTTGCAGTTTCTTTTCTTTGCTTCCCTACTTTAATAATATTCTCCTTTAATTTCCCCTCCAAAAAGCGGAAAACGGAAAAGCCCAAAGAGATCGTATATGGTATAGTAGATTTACATATTCTACAAAGTGATTACGACACGCAATGCTTTGGGCTTACATAACTCTGCATTTCGTAATAATTAGGTATCTTCCAAGCCTGCAAAGATAATTAATAATCAGTTTTCCTACCAACCTTTTTTCTTTTTCAATTATGCATTTTTTCAAATTTTCAATTAAAATTGTAAATCACTTGCGCGCTTGAGGAAATATCAATTATCTGGGCTTTGTTTTTCGAAACGACTTAATCCCATCTGACCACATCGAATTGAGTAAACATGAAAAATTGTACAAACGGTTTTTTGAATTGTCGTAATTATTCCACAGCTTCTGCTGGCCAAAGATCATAAACGGGTAATGACAATATAATTTATGGGCGAGTCGAAGATGAATTCGACAGGTGCAGGCAGGTTGACCTAAACGCGACTAGAGTATACCCTGTAGGGAGGAAAGAACTCTTGCCATAAGTTTCTGACATACTTCAGATGTAATGTGAATAAGATATATCTTTCCATTCAGTTACGTTCATAGTTGGCATTTAATACACCCCTCCTAATTATCTTTTGCCAGTACAGGGTAACCAAAAAATTGTATAGCCAAAATTAAGGAAGAATAATCATGTGTTTGAAACCAGTTGCTATTAGCCTGTAGATTTGGCTATAAAATTTGTCTAAGCTGGCGATTAATAGCCATATTTCGCTAGAGTCGTGACTATGGGGAGGCAGAGGAGATGGAGCGGGTATCTAAGGGGTTATTATTGAGGGGGAGAAGGTGTTTGCAGCTGCAGCTTGGTACCGAATTAATTGCCCAACAAACACCTGTCACATAAATCGGAATGTTGCACAGATGTTGCAAGAAGAAGCAGAAGGAGAAGAGGCAGCAACTGAAGAAAATCAAAATCGAGAAAGAGAAAAAAACAGAAATTGAAAACTTTATTTGGCAATAAGAAGGTTGAATTGTTATGGTTGTCTTTGACACATGTGTTGTATAAGGCGGGGGTAATTTGAAGTCGAATCGTCTCCGTTTTATTTTGATTAGTCACAAGTGCCAAAACGATTATTCATGAACAAGTCTCGATACATAGTATGCCTTTCTCCCCCTGTGTGATCCACGCAGAAAAAATACCATATAAAAACAACATTAAAATCAATAAATACGAAATGAATTCAATGAGGTAGCGTACCGTGGGGCAATTATTGCATAACAATTCGAACTACTCGAATTCGAGGCGGGCACTCGAAGAGCACGTGAAGAGCTCGAGCTGTATTTGAAATGTCTTCTCGGTCTCGGTCTCGTCTCTTCATACCCACGACAATTAGCTCAAGAGACAGACGGACAGAGGACGCGTGTGAGGCAACAATTGCAACAATTACAACATTGGGACAAGCCGTTAAAAGACAACAACGAAATACAAAGTCGAAAAATCTTTTGTCTCATTATCAAGTTGGACAGTGGCGAAGCCTCGAAGCCTACAACAGTCAACAGGTCTCTCTCTCTCTCCCTCTGTGTGTTATATGTGGCCCCAAAAACAATCAACAACAACAACAACAGCAACAACAACTGAGCAATGCAACTTTCTCCATTAACGCCAAGAAAGACTAAAAAAAAAAAAAAAAAAAAAAAATTGGTTTCGTATGCAAAGCCAGACTTGGCCGCGAGGCTAGAAACGACTGCGTGTGCGTGTGGCATGTGCCCTGCCCCAGAGACAGAGACAGCGACAGAGACTCCCCTACCTACTGACAGATCTGTGTGTGTGTGTGTGAGCCGTGCGTGGTGCCAGTTCTTGTGTAGCCCAGTGTTGCCCTAGGTCAGTTTGTGGCTCGAATTCAGGTGGAGGTCAAGGGTTTAGAGAAGGTCAGACTGCGGAAAGAGCTGAAGGCGGGAACAGAAAGTGCCGCGAAAGTTGTTAAGGTAGATGAGAAGAGCAAAGAGAGGGAGACAGAGAGGAAAGAAAGAGTGGAGAGGTAATAAAAGAAAAACAGAGAAATATCTGCTACATCTTGAGTTTTAATAGTTGAAACACTTGCTGTAACTGTTCCTAGTTAAATATAGGAAATTTCCTTAATAAAAACTTAGATTGTTTAAAATGTCTTTGATCTCTTTTCCTTAGATAGCAGGTATACTCGTATAATACTTCAACTAATGTAATTCATACAGAATTGACTTCATTTCCTCAGACTTTCAGCTCTCTTTTTCAATAATAGACAGATAACTTTGGGTTCCCAATCGTTTCTAACTGATCCCAACTGTTTATATCAAGCCCTTCTCTATTTCAAGGCCAGCTTAATGTTTAGCGCATCTCTGAGCTGTAATATATTGAATTACAGCTACATTTCATTCCGGATCTAATTCTGGCTAATACAACTTGGCTTTATAGTAGTAAAACCCATCGATAGAAGCATTACATGGGTGATGGGCTGATCGGCCTGGCCGCAGCTGCCGTCAATAGACCATAAAAATTTGCATACAATTTCGCAGCAATAACTTATAATAGAAAAAAATGTATAAAAGCATAAAACAATAAAGCAATTAGCATAGAGAGAGATGGGGGCGAGACTGTTGCTAGGCGGGCTGGATCTCCGATTGTAAAGTTCTCATGATTACGAAATAGGGCCGAGTTGGGGGCGCACGACAAGGCCGTTTCGGGGCAAAACTCGATGCGACAACAAATTGGAAATTCGGAAAATGGAAAACTACTCAATTAGGCGAAATGGAATTGTATTGTGTGATTTATTTAAACAATTGCACGATATAAAAAAAGTCAAAATCGCTCAAAATCAACTATGTATAGAGACAGACAGAGAAATCTGATGCGATCTATTTCCAATCACTGATTTCGCATAAACGCTGCGTTGGGTTAGCCAGTCGAGCGGAAATGGGTTGGGTCAAATTTGGGCAATGGAAAACCCCAAAACGAATATAATATCGATTCTAGGAAAATGAGAAAACTGTGAAAACAGTTGCAAATCACGATCGTAACTATATACATATCTCTTGTAACTCTCTTGCAGCCTGGTTTCTCTCGCACACGCTCCTTCTGCTCCGGTTGATATGTTTGTGCTGCGCACGTTGCTGCTGCTGGCGGTGAGCGCCACCGTCGCGTTGGCCCAGCGTCGTCTGGCGCTGCCGGATCCGCGCAGCTGCGCCAATCGTGTGCGCCATGCCACGTACCGCGACGCACGCGGCGTCTCACACTCGTACTTCTTCAGCTGGGAGCATGCGCCGACGCGCAGCCTCGAGGTGGACTGGCTGGATGCGCGTAACATTTGCCGTCGCCACTGCATGGACGCCGTGTCGCTGGAGACGCCGCAGGAGAATGATTTCGTGAAGCAGCGCATCGCACGCGGCAATGTGCGCTACATATGGACATCGGGTCGCAAGTGCAACTTCGCCGGCTGCGACAGGCCTGATCTGCAGCCGCCAAATGAGAACGGCTGGTTCTGGTCGGGATCGGGTGGCAAGATCGGACCCACCTCGCAGCGCAACACTGGCGATTGGTCGCAGACCGGCGGCTACAATCAACCACAGCCCGATAATCGTGAGGCGGCGCAGGGCAACGATGAGAGCTGCCTCTCCATTCTGAATAACTTCTACAACGATGGCATCAAGTGGCACGATGTCGCCTGCCATCACATCAAGCCCTTCGTCTGCGAGGACTCCGATGAGCTGCTGAACTTTGTGCGCTCTCGGAATCCCAATGTGCGTTTGTAATTTCTAATGATATTCTATGAGATAAGTGGAAGAAGAAACCAGAAAACAGGAGGATGAACAGGAGAATGAAGGAGAGAAAAAAAAAAAAAAAAAAAAACAAACACAAGAAATATTTATGTAGCATTTAAACGAGCATTGATTGATTGTCTGCTTCTGATTGATTAATTGATTGATTGACTGCTTGCCACGCGGCGCCACATTTGGCCAAGTTTCATTTACCATTCTAAAAACTCAACATTTCGAATAACATTTTCCGTGTCCATTTGTGCATGAAAAAAAACAAAATTGTTAAATAATTTTAAAACAAATTGTTAATAAAAATCTATATATAAATTGAAAATTTGCTGAACTTCTTTATACACATGCATACATTTTTATTCACCCAACTTCCTGATTATGAGAACTATAACATTTTCAAAATAATGTTGAACTTTAACAGTTGCGTGAAACTGTTAGTAACAGCGCTGCAGCTGTTAAATATAACAGAGAAAGCCACTGTTAAATAACCGGCTTAGAAAAAGCTTAAAGCAAATGAAGCCGAGCTTTGACTGCAATTGACCGACAGGTGGCGCAAGCATTTGTCCAACTATGGTCACCCTAATTGAAATTTTCTTATCAAGGAAGCATTGTTAATATTGACACAATTTCTAGCATTGTCATTTGGATATTTTGACTATTTAACACATTCAACTACAGCAATTGACAACATAAACTTTACTTACAAGTACAACTTATATAATTACAAAACTACAAGATTGTATCCAACCGACATAAAATAACACTGTTTGTATTTTAATTGTTTATAAAGTTTTGCAGTTATTTCTTATATTTATAATGGAATTTGGATTTTTTAATACATCATTCATTGGGACAGACACAGTCGCTCAAAGAAATGATGGTTTTCCGTTTCAATCAATGCCAAATCTATCAGGGTCACTTGACGAGTCCTCTTTGAATCCAATGGCATCGGAGTTCGTACCGTCGTACCTTAAGAAACCAAAACTACAACCAAATAATAGTGGCAATTGTGGCAACATCGTGGAAAATATGAAAACAGACGAAACCCCAAATGCAACGCTCTCATCGAGGGACCTTGCCGATGCAACCTATCTCTATGCCCAGCGACAACTATTCGAGTTGTTGCATCAGTTGGGCAACAAGTTTATGCCACTTAAGACGATCAATGTAAGCCTAGCGCCCGATGGCCTTGGCATCAATGTAAAATTCACTGCCGAACAGGTGGGTCCACTAGTTAAGAAGCCAATGCTGGACGAGACCGTCTGCCAAAATTGTGCACTCCATGTGGAGATTGGCGAACGCTCCTCTATGCCACGAAGATTGCCCAATGTGCTGACAGCCAATTTTATGACTCGCATGGGTGAGATACTAAACGATAAGATGGAATGGCGCATTGGCTTAAACGGTGATTCCACCACATCTGCGAAAAAGGAAGCCACCAACAACCCGACTAACGAACAACGCCACAATCTAAGCTCCAGTACAAATGAAATTAGTTCCAAGTTCAAGAAACCGATGACATCCAACCAGAATGGCATAGGAATCTTATCGCGACCAAACTCAGCTTCTAAAATTCCCACCCTTGTTCCCAGTTGGAAGCGATCGATCAGCCGTACTGACCTATGCCAACTAGGTGGCGAAATGGTTAAGGTAGATGGACATATTGAGTAAGTTAACATAATATAGTGTGAGTCCAGCTATTTTTAGCTGATCCATTTGTTTCGATTTCAGCAAGAAATCATTTAGAATGATACCACGGAAGAGTTTGCTTCATACCAGATCGAAACTGGCTCCACGTGACACAAACACATCCCTGATGCGTCAGTTAGAAGTGAAAAAGGTAGATCTATAATTTCCATAAGGGAAACTTATTCCTATCTAGTACTACTCCTGCAGCGTTTAAATGATATGAAAATCGGCTAAAATTGTTTTAATTTTAAAATATTTACAAATATCGATATAAAATGTTTGTCCGAGGAACAGTTGACCCAAAAAATTCTTAGCTGGAATTTTGCCGACAACATGAAAATTTGATTGTTTTCGAAATTATAATACGCAATTGCACCATTTTAATGTTTAGTTCTCCAAAATTACCACCCACAAGGGTCATCAGCCCTACTGAGTTATGCCAAATAAGTGGTGAAGTTAACTCGAGTAAGTTAACATCATATTGTGTAAGACTAGCTATGCCCTACCCGGATTTTTTCTTTTTCAGAAAGCAATCAGCAAGACTGACACACAGGCCATATGGAAATTGGTTCCACGTAGCACGATCACATCCCTGATGCGTCAGACAATGAACAAGATAGAAATATATTTTCTATAAACAAAAATTATTACAAAAAGTTGTCACTGGAATTTAATTGACAACATGAAAAATTGATTGTTTTTGTGTCTTAAATTATGATCCACAATCGCAGTATTTTAATTTTAGTTCTCCAATGAAATTTAGTAGCATTAACGACATGGCCGTATTCAAACAATCTTAATAAATTGAAAACTAAAAAATAAAAAACAAGCCTAAGAGCACCATAAAAAATGGAACATCGCCTAGTTTTTCTTGAAACATTTATTTTTATCTCGATTTCGAGTTCGATACGATTTCACTAGAAAATGCATGTAAATATATATTCATGTATGTTTTAGTTTATCATAGGTTTTCAATACTTTGGTAAGTTCTTTTGCTTCTGGTATCTTTGTCTAATTTAGTTAGGTGTACAATTAATAATCATAATGATAAAATAGTTAATACAATAATTCGCAGAAGACACAAAGTTAGTTGATTTTATCTAAACTTGGGAGCTCGTTTTATATGATAATTAAATATATTATTAGGTATACATATATTGAATAATTTCTATTATCGATTTATATCGGTTTCTAGTCATTCTTCACACTGGAAATATAATCGTAATAATAAATAGAAGAAAAATCAATAAAAAATTTACAATCATAGTTAAGTCTATATACAAATATTGATATTAATTCTAGAACAGTGTTTAACAACAATTAAAGTTCTTTTTGAGGGTTTAATAAAATTATTAACAAGTTTAGTTTCGTTTTTTCGAGTGTACTGGAACTTGCGCAACTGGTCATGTGTGCGTGTAGTGTATATACTTTATATAGTATACAATAGGTATGTGTGTTCATTGTGATTTTGTGGGGATTGATTGGTTTGCTGGTGTTTGCATTTGGGCTTTAATAAACGGCAAAACCAAAACCTAAAACGGAAATTAAAAAATATGATTAAATTCAAATGTAATTAATTAATGCATTTTGCTAGATTCACACTTTCTTCTAAAGGGGGAGGGGCAAAGTGTAAGCACATTTAGTACCAGTTATTGTTTATTTGTTTAGTAATTGCTTTCGGTTAGTTTTTGGGTCAATCTACCTTGTTTAGTTAGTTACAATGAATGCGCGTTTTTAGCCTGTTAGATGAAAGACACAAACCGAGGCACGGGACGGGACGAAATTCTTAGTTTACCTTTACAACGACAACGACAACGACAACATCAAACATCATAGATCTGAGATCATCTATCATACGATATACCAGGGATCATAGATCTTACAAAAGGAACACCAAATACAAGTTAAATGGCTACTGGAATTAGGCTTCTACTTGTTGCTTGTTATACGAGTACGTTAATTTAGTAGCTGTGCGTGTGTGTGTGTGTGTTTTTGTTTTTGTGTGTGTTTGGTAACTGTTTAACTGTTGTTGTTGTTGAACTTAAGCAGTACTTGAGTTATGTGAGGCCCCACTGATCGCATTGAATAAAGCCATGCTATTTCGCTGGGCTGCTGCATCGGCATCATCGCTAAGCGGCTGGAACGACTCGTCTTGTAGTAACTCACTAAGTGCCTGGCACAGTTTTTCATAGTTCTCCTTCAATACCAAATGATATTCCTTCTGATCGGCACTGATCATGCGCTCGTTCACAAACAACGCCTTGTGACAGACACCAATGAAATCCCTAGATGAAGAAAAAGTGATTAGTTACATAGTTCTAACACATTTTAGACTAGACTAGCATATTCTAGCACTTTTTACCGAAACACATCTTTCAGATCCTCAACACGATCCACAGAAAAGTTATTGATTACTTTGGCATCGAGGAAGGCATGTGCATATGCCAGGGGGCCCGCATTGACTGTAACCGCTACACTGCCCTGCAGACGTAGTTGCAGCTTCTTCACATCGGCTGGCGGCAGAATGATCTCCTCTAGCTCTGAAACCTTTGATTGCATCTCATCGATGGCCACCTCAATGGGGCTAAGCTCGATGATCTCACGAGATTTGACTGGTATGCGCTTAAGCACATACGGAAAGGAGTATTGAGCTGCGAGAGAGAGAGAGAGAGTAACTGATAAAGAATCTGATCATCAGCTAGTTGACTCATACTATACTCACTTTTAATCACAGTCTTACGTTTCCATTGATCCTCGACGCTGCCACGTGCAGCGCCTGATTTGGTGAAGGGTGTCTCGTACATGAAGGTGTCCACATCGTGATTCTGTTCGAACTCATTGAGCCGCTGATCGAGCTCGTCTTTGCTGAAGAATGGTATCACATGGGTAACCTGTATGTAGGCTAGTTTGGAGTCCAATTCGTTAACTTTTACCTGCAGTGAGATAGAGTTTAGATTAGGTATTAGATCACTCGGAAAATATGCTGAAAGAAAGAACGAAGGATCTATTCAGGTAGCTGTCAACAAGTTTTAGTAGAATCCTTGAAACTGAACGATAGTTGGCAACCGGAGAGCGATTCATCGTAGCAACACTTTTCTCTCCAGTTTGACGACATCTCAAAGCTTTCAAAATTAAATCATAAAACAACAGTTGCAAACATACTAACTCACGAATCGCTTTACAAGACGTAAATTATTTGTAAGCTTGAGAGTAAAAGCACTAAATTAAGTTTCGAGTTTTTTCTTTTAGTTTTTTTTTTTAATTAGACCGTTTAAGCAGTGCCTTGCCCAGAATGGATGAAGACATACCCCAGCAGCAGCCCCAATGTCCAAAACAGATCGCCGAATTGTCTGAGGGGCCCATAAGTAGCGATACGAGCTCAAGCCCATGCGAATCTTCGCTAAATCCAAATGCAGCTGAATTTATCCCATCGTTCATCAGATGCAGCGGCGACGTAAAAAGTGATCAGCTCACAAAAGAATCGAGTGGAGAACTGAAGAAGACTGAGAAGAAAACAGAATCGTCGACAACGTTGGTGAATCAAGAGATCGTCGGAGATGCTGTTGTGCATCAGAAACGCACAGATGCACAGAACCGACACATTCAGCGACAACTCTTCAATCTGTTGAAGCAAATGGGTAACCAGAGTCTGCCTTTGGCGCAGATTGAATTTAGTCTGATTGCCAATGGGCTTGGCGTGTCGGTGCAGTTCATGTTGCCGGAGGTGACAACAACAACAACAACACCAACAACACCCGCTGGGAGCAAATTTAAACTAGACACCGAGGCCTGCCAGGCGGCTGCAATACGCCTTATGGTGGGAAACAAACCGACAAGAGGTCAAGCTTTAATCATGCCGTTCTTAAGCCGTATGTCCGAGATACTCACACGAAGTCAGTCCGAAAAGAAGGTAGAGAAACCATCACTGTGTCCACGCTGCGAGTCGCTGCCCAATAAACCGAGCTACACCGAGCTCGAGATCGAACGACAGATCGATTATATCAAGGCATTCGAGAAAGTGATCAACGACGACGGGGGTAGAAGATATCAGCAGGCATTCAAGGAGTTGTGCCACAAACTGGGATTAGCCGCACCAGATGATCATCTCAACTACTTTGAATGCTGTGTTCTCGAAGGAGGAGGAGCGGAATCAGAGCTGCAGCCTAATCCCAAAGAAGACCACATTCCAAGCACAAGTCAGTATAGCAAATCGAATAAGAATACCAAACAGGATGAGGATCAAACTAGCGAGGAAGATATCATCCAGAACAACAACAACAACAATGCCAGCAACAAATGTTACTACACGGACCCCGATGACCAATTGCCCTACGATTGGGATACATTTACCACCGATTTCAGCAGCATGAAGAACTATTCATATGCCAATGTCGGTGGATCTGAGGTGCATGTGAATCATATCGACGAATCTCCCCGGGAGCGAAAACAGTTGTCAACCGGTAAAAATTCCATAAGAGTGCGACCCAAGGATCGGGTATCTTAACGAAGAGCAAAGCCAACGTGTCTTCATCGTATTCGAAACTCTTCAAGATGAATACGATGAAGTGCAACAGTGCACAGGTCGCAGCTCGCAAGACGGGATTGCACAAGGATAAGGATCGTTGGCGTCACAGCATGCCAGGCCGATCGACAGCCTCCGGAGCAGTGAACAAGACCACAGCGGAGCCGCACTATCTGACCAGCAACCGCAGCAAGCTACTTCAGCGTGAAGTACATCCAAAGTCTAGCCAAATCAGGAATCAAATGTCTGAGCTAACTAAATCTCACATAGTAAAGGCAGCGACTAAGTGTGAAGTGACCAAGTCACAGCAGATTGACACAATGCATACGTGAGTAGTTGGAGATTTCAATCTCTAATCTAATCTAATCTCTTATCGACCAATTGCAGCAGCAAAGTATCCAAGACAAACAATTTGGGCTGCAGAAGCAGTACAGTTGCAACCTCGTCCACGCATCTTGGTAGCAAGCAGAGTATTCATCAACGACTCCTCGCACCCCGCAGTACTCACGCCTCCCAGATGCGACAATCGGAAGTGAAGCGTGTAAGTTATCTGAGAGAGAGAGAGAGAGAGAGAGAATAACCTTTAAGCCTTTCTATCCTATGTAGCGCCTGAGTCTAATGCGTGGCGAGGACAATGACAATTCAATTCAATTCAACGACTATCTGTTCAAGTGAGACCCGTCTAATATGTAACTGATTGTATGACAATATCGATCCAAACTTTTCATAGATAGATCCGTTAAGTAGTTTACAAAGTCACCTTATCTATGTATTAAATCAATTTTGTTCACAAGATCTTTTTTCTTTCTTACCGGCGATGAATCCATAATTAGCTTGACCACATCGGCCCCAAACTTTTCCTTATACTGCTTGGCCAGACGCTCTGAAATCTCGCTGAGTGACGTCAGCTTTGGCTCCTTGTACACATACTCAATGGCATGATCCTCCTCGAAGTACATCTGGGAGAGAGAGAGAGAGAGATTGAGTTAATGCATCCACAGGAATAAAGACTCTGCTCTTACCATGCCATAAAAGACCACACGATAGAAACGACCCAGCATACGCTTCCCCGAACGATTCACCTCGACCACCTTGTTGTAGGCCTGAGCCAGATGCTCGTAGCACTGGGCTATCTCGATGAAGCTGCGTTCCCGTTCATAGATGGGCAGAATTAGTTTGTAGAGCTCACCCAGACACTCGAAACGTTCGGCACGGTCGAGAAAGTCGGCACATTGCTTGAGCTGTTCGAGCAGCATATGCTCGGTGTACTGTGAGTCCTGAGCACCTGCGTCCAGCTTTAGGCCCTGCTCATCTAGCGGTATATTGCGTGAAATCTTACGGAACGCAGTCGATGACCAGTTGAGAGTGCAACCGCCACGCAGACGCAGATACTCGCACATTAGGGCAGCGATGTGTAGATGACAGCACGCTGCCTCTGACAGATTGCCGTTCTGTTCGTGATTCCTGGCCATGGTTACCAGCCAAGTGTGACGCAGCTCCGGTGTCGAGGCATACGAATTGGCCAGTGAATACTGCAGCTCGAGCAAACGTTCCGGATCCATGTGATGTGCCTGCATTTGTGCCGTGGCCATGAGCACGGTGCGCACACGTCGCGTTAGATCCTTCACCTCCATGGGGAAGCCTGTGCCCTTCATGGCCTTATCGCTATTCGCATAGCTATTGATGATCGACAGACTCTCCTGGAATCGTGCATTATTCAGCCCAATCACATTGCCAATCATCTGCGACACGGAGATGATAACCTGCAGATGGACACGAGTCAACGCTTTGCGCCCGCTGAATTCAAAGTTGCTGCGCATTAGCAGATACAGCACGGCGCAGGATTCATGACGTATGTCCACCAGGCGACTGTCGCATGCCTTGAGCAGCTCGTAGACCATCTGTCCACAGAGCATGGCATTGCCTTTGAACAGAGCCATCGAGTAGTTGTTGATGAAGGCACGCAGAGCGGCAAACACGTGCTTGGACAGACGCTCCGATTGGCCCAGCTGCAGGAAGCGCAAATAGACTCTGGCAAGCTTGGGCAGCACCAGGCTATCGGCGAGCAGCTGTCGGAATTGCAGCACATAGAGACCCAGACAATCCAGTATGATCATGCCCACCTCTGTGGCCAGAATTCGATTCGTACAGTGCCTGCTGTGATCTTGCTGAAAGATTCATATCCTCAAGCAGATGTTCTCGTGTCTGGGTGAGTGTGCCAGTTCCACCACCAGCTGCACTCGCCTCTTGGTTGCCATTCTCCAGCACCGGTGGAGTGGTGCGTGCGGGCAGCGTGTGCGCCTTAGTGGGTCGCGTCACACGTACATCACTGGGCAGCGCCACATTCTTCTTGCCCACATAACGAAACTGCAGCAGACAAAGATCCAAAATCGATAGAAAGTGCAGTGTCTCCGTTTCGGTGCAGTTCTGCCACCAGCCAATCATTTGATCCTGCGATAGATGCTTCACAATGAAGAGGAAACCCAGCAGAAGATCCTTGCTCTCGGCCGCACTGAACTTGTCGCATCTAGAGAGGATCTGCCCGTGGGTAACGCTCACCGAACGATTATGTCCATTCCGCATGGCCACATCCGCGTCCCCATTGGTGTAGGCACCAATTGTGGTTGTGTCCTGGGAGTGCTAATCGAATGGAATAGTCTCATTAGACAAGTGAAAATCTTGTGGAGAGCAGAGAGTCTTACTTACCCCCGAATCGGTATTGGAGTTCAGCGATAGATTGGAGACGCCATTGCCAACGGCAGAGCCTGCAATGGCGGCCAAATAGTTCTGCTCCTTTGATGTGCATCGAGGTGCGACAGGGACTAATCGGTTGATCCATGTGCAGCGTAAGACGATTCTTCGAACGCGGCGTGGAGGTCAACGAGCCAAATGTGGATGATTCCTTGCTGAAGACATAACTGCTCGAGCAGCTTAGCCTCTTCGTATATGATGCAGAATCTGCATAGACATGTCCATTGGGCGTACAGTTGCCCGACTCCGATAGATCATCGATGCGCTGCAGATTGTCCATGACAATGCCCAGCCAGGGCACATAGAGCAGTGCGATGCGAGAGAGTTGACCACGCTGCTGGTAGCGTGCATCCAGTTCGTGCTTGGCCAGCAGATCCTTGAATATGGCCAACGCATGACGACGTACATGACCCACCTCGTTGAGGCTGCTCTTTAGCTCCTGCAACAGCAGCCCGGAGAGAAAATGTTGCCGGCAAAACTGCTCGGAGAGTGTGAAATGATGCAGCAACTCGGGCGGACGATTCTTTGGATTCAGCACGAATGGCAGATTCAAGGGAACATAATGCTCGTGCTGGCAAATCTCTTGCAGAAAGTTGAACTTGTATTCGTGCAGTACACGCGGATTGCCAGGCGCAAACTGTTCCATATAGAAGCGAATCAGGCGAAAGACAAAACCACGATCCATGTAGCTCAAGCACTGACGCACAAATCGGGCCAGGGAACGATTCAGCTGATGAGTCTCTTCGCCCAGATCATCGTAGCGTGTGGTTATGTACGGCACCAGAACCTTGATCAATTGTTCCACACGATCTGCATACTCCCGGGGGAAGCGTTCGTTGCGCAACATGCGTATCCTGCCCGTGGCCAGCAGATGCTGTGCCATGCTCTTCACAATCAGATCGAAGAAGATCGAGGAGTATCGCATGAACTTGTTGACAATCAGAAAGTCCGTGTTGTTCGGATTGAGTAGATAGGGCAGATGACGACACAGTTCACCGTGCACCGTACGCTTCCTGGCGGTCTGTTGACTATAGTAGGGTGCATGGAACACGTACTTCACATAGGCCGACAGGAGTTCCGTTCGCTTGGCCTGATCACTGATCAGATGTATGATGTTGGTCAACAGGCGTATGACATTCAATCCAATCTCCTCCGATTGTGTGTGCACCAGCAGCGTGAAGAGCTCGTTGAGCAGCGTGGGCAGATAATTGATCAATGACTTCATATCGATGGCATGTGTCGCCTTCAGTATCTTGCAGGTTTCCGTCTCCGCGGGCAGTGCACCCGTCTTGCCGCCCTCCAGCAGGCGTTCGCAGTGGGCAAAGAAATTGTGCAAATGCTGATCCGCTGTTAGGACCGTCGAATCCAGTCGTAGGCCAACACTATAGAGCGGACGCTGATTGTCGATCCATTGAATCTCCGGACCGCAGTTCTGCTGAGAAATTGAAAGGGTTTGTAGGCGGCCAGGGGTGCGCGAGGTGCGGATTGGATGCAGGTGTTGGTTGTGTTGAGGTGTGGGTGGTTACGTATGCGAAAGAGAACACAGAAAGCGGGTATATCGGTTAGGCAAGCGGGATGATAATCATGTAGGAAGTAAAACGAATGCATGAGTCATTGATGGATCGGCAACAGCAGCAACAGCGGCGGCAACAACATCTTACTTACCCCTTTGCCCCAGCCCAGCGGCTGTATGGATAGATAACCCACGGGTAAGGTGGCTGCAACGGGCAGCAGCTGCTCCTCCAGACAGATGCGATTCTTCTGCAGCAACGGCAACCAGGCATATCCAATGGGCGTCTCGAATGCGGCGTGTGCATCACGTTTCTTGCTCAGATTACATGAGACATGGTAGAACGAGAAGAGCAAATGATGCTCAGGAAACAGACCCAGTGGCAGGCGCAGCTTGATCTCCTCATACCACGTAGGCGACACATTGTGATGCAGCACAGGGCAGGCAAGTTGTGAGACCAGCAAATCCTGTCCAGGTCGTCCATAGATGCACTATGGGTAAGAAAGAAATTCAAGATTAATCCAAGTACTAGAGTCGCTAGGGTGGATATGACACTACCTTGAGTGGTTTACTGTACTCCCCATCGCCATCGCGCAGCTCCACGACCACAGTGATGTTTCTGGCGCGCGAGAAGATCTTCTGGCTATCGAATTGCAGGCACAACGGATACACATAGAGATGATTGTAGAAATTCGTATAGGGATACGCATCACGTTCGGCCTGGCTCTGGAACTCGGTTAATTCCAGCGTCAGTGGCTGCTTCGAGGAGGCACTGAAAGTGGGCAGCGGTGCGAGAGATTTGCTGAGACCACATGGTGGCGTTTGATCCAGCAGTTGCAACTGCAGCCGCATGTAACCAGGAATGATGGTGAGCTTGCTCAGCTTCTCCGGCTTGCGATAGTCTGCCAGCAGTTTGAGCAACTCCTCGTCCCGCAGCTTGGGCAACTCCTGGCGATAGATGGTACTGAATTCGAAATCCCTTTGGGGTTCCACATCCAACTCATGACTGTAAGCCTTGAACAGCGGCCGTGCTGCCCAGGCGAATGGCTGGCGATAGTGTCCAATGTGCTGGGCACAACTCTTGGCTGCCTTGTACACCTTCTGACCCAGCTTGGCATCGCGTGCCGCCTTCAAATACGGCTCGGCAGCCTGTGCAATGCTGCACTGCAGCACCTTCTCGATGCGCAACACCAGATAGATGTCCGCATGGGGCGCACTCACCGACAGCAGGCACTGTCGCAGCTGCTGGAACTGTTGACGCGGGCAACGCAGCAGCTCCGCAGAGACACCATCGAAGAGCGAGTGCGGCGCCTGGGCTGCGTCGCGTTCATCGCTCTCCGAGCGTCGTGGTACGCCGCAACCTGCCACCGAAGCCGGCACCGGCGTGTTGGGCAGCAGTTGCGCCGCTTGGGAATCGTTGATGTTGAAGTAGAAACTCTCGCTGAGCTTGCGACCCGCTTTAGCGTCATACAGTGCCAGACTGGTTATGTAGGGTTCCACCTGGCACAGCTGATCGCCTGCTGCATCGGGCAAATCAGTTGGTTGATACTGCAGACGGAAGCGTAGGCTGTGGCAGCTGAGCAGGATGCGGGTGCCAAAGTGCTCGCGATACTGTTCCACATTATCGCCGGCCAGAGCCCTGCCTGGAGTCTGGTAGCAAGCGAAGAGTCGACGCCGTTGCTCGCGACGTGCTTGTGCTATGGAGTGATCCGTTTCGCGGCCATATTTCATCAACTGTGGATGCAGCGACTGATCCAGTCCCTTGAGAGTGCCGAATGTGGGCGGCTCCATCGTGGGTGGCTGCAGCTGCGGTGAAGGTGTTGCGGGTTGACGTTCCAACGATGCATTGCGCTTCTCCTCCTGCGCCTTGTTCTGTGCCAACACCGAGGACAGTTTACTCAGCCAATCCTTGAAGTCCTGCTCATTCTCGGCGGCCAGTGTGAAGGATTTGTGGCCCGTTGTCATGCGCAGCTCAAAGCAAAAGCGACCACGTTTGGGATTCTAAAATTAGCAAGAGATTAGTTGAGAATCTTAGGGAACAGACTTGTGGCAGCTGACTCACCTGCACCACTTCCGTGCAAAAGTCCATGACAATGGTGGCCTTTGCCTCGCCCTGTTTCTCATCCTTGTGCAGATCCAGCATGTAGGTGCCGTCGATCTCCTGGCGCAGATAGCAGTAGCGACGCTTGAAGGATTTGTTGCCAATGTTGGCAAACATGCGATCCGATGCGGAATCGGGTCCCTTGAGCAGATAACCCTGCTTGGTGATGGTATCCGCCTGTGAACGTGTCATTTGCTCATCGATCCGATCCTGATCCGCATCGATTTCATATACCTCCTCGATAAGCTCCTCAGCGGGCGAAGACACTACAAACGGAAGAAACTCAGTTAGCCTGGAATCATTCTCTCCCTCAAATCATTCTCTCACCTGGGCAAATCATGACAGTTTCCTCCATATGCACTGTACTTGTAGTGGATAAGATGATTCTTGGCGCGATACGTGTACAGCGCTTGTCGTGTGAAGCGTGTGCATTCGGCACGTGAGCCCGTTGCCATTGCTGCATCTGGCACATCCTCGCCAGCTCTCACATGCTGCTCTTGATCCTCATCCGTCTCTGCATACTCATCCACCTCCTCGGGCTGTGCCAAATGCGAACGTAGTGTGGTCGAGGAGAGTGCCGACTCATATGAGGATTCCTGTGACAGTTTTCGACTTGCCGAACCATTGGAACACTGTGAACTCTTCCGCGAGAGCTGACCATTGCCATTGGATAAGCTGTTGTTGCTGCTGTGTCCATTCTGTAGGCTGCCATTGGACTGCACACTGCCCTGCCGGCTCACCTGGCTGTGCCCATTGCTGCTGAGCACCACGGACAGTGGGCAAACTATCGATTCATTCGCTGGCTCAAAGCGATCCGCCACAGATTTCGCTGTGCTGCGTTGCTTGCGCGGCATAATGATCTCCTGAAAGGGACGAAAGGGAGCAATAAGTAAAGGCTATGATAGGCTAAAGATAATGACAGTTATATAGAGATTATCGGACCATATATACAGAAGTTATTCAAGTTATCCTCCATTTCTTTAGAAAAACATTTCCATTTCTCCCTTTCGAGTATATTTAAATTCCAATGGAATTCAAAACACATTCAATTTAATATCTTTTATCTCGAAATCATCGATAACTTACCGAAACATCATCTGCCGGATAGATAAGCAACTCCCGCTGTGGATCATTTTGTATTAATGTTTTATTTTTGGCTATAAAGGCTTCAAAGTCAATGGGCTCCACCACGAGGGGCTTGCTCTGTAAGTAGAAAGAAATAGAGAGAGAGAGAGTGTGAGAAGAGAGATGACATTTTGGTTTAGAGATTTGCTAATTTATGTTTGCCACTTGTAAAAGCAAAGCGTGTCTATTTTCGGACACTCCCAGTCTCAATAAGTAAGCCAACAGAAACAGAAGCAGAAGAACCCCAAAGTATTTATTGAATCTAGCCACGCCATAAATTTATAGCTACTTAAAGAGTGTGTCTACCCCATCTACCCCATCTCCCCCTACTCCGACTGCATTTCTATTCTTGTTCCTGCGTTTAGACCTTGACCGCATTACACAGCGGATATCGACATCGTTGGTGGTTGTAATGATATGTATTCTTCTTCTTCTACTCCTCCTCCTCCTTCTTCTTCTTCTGCTTCTTCTAGTCGTGCCATGACGTGGGCCACAAACAAAAATCGTGGCATAAACAAATTGATTTTTTGTTTAATCATTTTGCAACAAATCTCGAATTATTTTCGATTTTTGAATTTGATTATGTCGGCAAAACTGTATTTGTATTTCTGTGTGTGTGTGTGTGTGGGCACACCTTCAGTGCTGGAACAGGTGACCCAACCCTTTATGACATGGCGCCAAACGTCGCAAAAGGTTAAAGTGCCATTTCCGGTCGCTTGTCGTGTATGTGTGTGTTGTCATTCGATGTGAAACCTGAGCTTGGGCTTGGTTCCACGTTCTGCTCGATTCTCAGACCCTGCGTAAGGGGAGCATCGTGTGATAACTGCGTAGAAGTGTCGCAATAAAGGCGCGAAGGTCGCAGGTTATAATATAACGGGTTGGGTATCATAAAAAAACACATTTGACTTAGGTCAGCAGAAGAATCATAAATAAAATACAATTTCTATACATTTTCATATAGAATAAACTTTTACTAAGGGTTTACTTCAGCAAAACGGGGTTTTTATTGTATTTTTCATTTATTTTTATAGTTTCTCTTCTTTAAAATATAATAACTTTGTTAGGTTAACATATTATCTGAGAGAAATCTGTATGTTTTCATAATTAATCTAATCAATAACAAATCGTAAAGAAACAGAAGCCGGCAACGGAGAGAGAGACTTGCATAAATTTACAGAATTTGCATTTGTTATAATGTTTAAGGTATATGGTCTAATGATATAAGGTATAGCAGTTGTTGAACTTTCTTTTGCAATAGATTTGGCAATCTTTTGCCTTCAGCTTTGGCCCATAGACAGTGTAACCTGTGTTGCCACCCAGACACGCCCCCCTCCCCCTCCTCTTCCTCTCGAGACCTGCAGTTACATGTCAATGCACTTGTCGCTCGTCACATGTGGAAAACATTCAACGCGTCGTAGGCTCACTTAGCTCTCCCTCTCTCTTGCTCTGCCCCTTTCTCCCTCTCTCTTTTCTCTCTCTCTCTTCCTTCACGCATAGCATGCAAATTACAATTGCCGATGCGTCGCGACGTCACTTGCGTAATTAAATCCCCTCGCTAGCTTCCTCTGGCCCCTCCTACTCACTCTCCTCCTCCGCCCCTTTCTTTCCCCTCTTAAGTTTTAAGCCAACGACAAGTGCAATGCGTATTACGCAAAGTAATTGCCAAATCAACTCAAATTAAACAACAGATTTATAGAGGGGAGATACCCTGTAATGTCTAGACTGCGGTTTATGGTGTGTATAACAAGTAGTGCAGAAAATACCCTTAGATTCGGGGGTAATGTGTGTGTTTCCAGTCGTTTCCACCCCACCGCATTCCTTCTCTACAGGGTATCGTTATCAAAATGCCTGCAGGCCAAGTGAAACTGGTTGTACATAAGTCAATCAGTCAATATCGGCGCTATCTATTAGTCGATCTCAATAACCGTGCCCAACACGCAAATTTCTTGTGAAAATATGAAATTTTTTAGCCGCAACCGCAACAACAAAAGCAGCAGCAGCAGCGCAGCAAGGCGTGAAACCTGAGCAGGCAGAGGCAGCAGCAGCAGCGGCAGCAGCATCATCATAATCAACCGCAGCCGCAGATAGCGCTATCATCTGGAGATGGTTTGGGCGCCATCATCATGGAACGTGATGTTTTTCAGACGCTGTGCGCAGCCAAGTGGCATGTGGCATGTGGCATGCGGCATGCTACTTGTCGCTGGCCCCCATGGTTAACATTCAATGGCAATGACCGTGTGCAGCGCCAAGATGGGCGGACGCTTGATTGATTTCCACTATATATGCCTATGCACAATTGACCCCCCCTACAAGCCACTGACTACGCCCTTGCCTCTAGGGAATGTCACTTAAGCCAATGCAACCTCCCCAGCAATCAGACCCTGCTCCTGTCCCTGCTCACCCCTGCACAACAATTTAAATTGCAACAATGCACGCCGCCGCCTTTTCATATATACGATATAAAAAAAAAGAAGATCTCTTGAGCCGCTTGTGGGGGGAATGACGGAATGGGGGAGAGAGAAAATCGCTTATTTCTCTCTGCTTCGCTTTGAAGTGAATTGGAAACCATTGAAGTGGTCGTCTGCCTTGGCTACTCTTTATAAACCCCCCCCCCCCATATCCCTCCCAATCGAAAGCGATTTGCATTATGAGTCTGTGGAAAAGTTTTGACTAAATTTAGCCTACCCAATGCATAGTTCTCTTTGATTATTTTGTTGTTGTTGTTTCTTCTTGTTGTGTCTGTCGAACTTTTGACCCACACTGGATAATACCACCAAATGAATTTCGGTTTTTTTTTTTGGTTTGGTTTTCCTTTCTAGAAAAACACTGTAAATGCCATCGTTTTAGACAGTGGGATCTCTCTGGTTATGCTTCACTTGATTTTAAGTGCTGCGAATAGATATCCAATTTTTTTTTTATTATTTGATTCACGATTTCCAATTGCCAAAGTGACCCACAATAAAAAACCACCAAGTGTTCTACAATTTTCAAGAGCTTTTTCGATTTAGTGAGTTTCCCATAGTTTTTTCTATGGATTTCTCTAATGGAATTTTTAAGCATTTTAAAAGAGTAGCTAGAAATACTGTGGAAATTTAAATTCTTGAATATATCTGATAATATTACCAAGGAATATCGGTAAAAATTAATAATTATCACAATCTAAGCCCGAATTCTTTTAGGACTCGATTTTTTATATTTATTTTGTGCATCTCTATCGATTTTTGCATAAAATAAGAAATTTCTTTTTTGAAAATTTTTGAAATTTAGTGCAGAATCAATAAGAGGAAAGTAAAATGAATAAAAATTCAATTCGATTTTCTTGAGTATCGAAAACGATTTCAGAATTTAAAACCAAAACGCAGCTTCTAAATGAGTCACTGCATAAGGCCGATTAGGAATATACGCTAAAAGAAAAAACTTATATGGCATATATTATATTATTGTGTGTGTATATTCCTCCACTATAAAGTTTCGCATTATCCGTTGCAAATTCCCTAGAGTTATGCACAGCGCTGTGTGTCACGCCATTTCCTTTTGCGGCTGTTCTCCTCGCGCACATTTTTTATTCAATTTTTTCCATTTTTATAATTTTTCTCTATACGATACCATGTAAAAAATGTCGCTGCGAACGACTTTAGAATTTGCATGTGAACTTGAGCCATAAAAAGGGCGCAGAATGTTGATAAAAAAAAGCCGACGACTTGCATAGCAATGTCATGTGTGTGTGTGTGTCGTGTGTGTGTGTATGTGTGTGTGCTGTGTCTGGATATTTTTATACTTTTATAAAGTTACGTTTTATCAGTTATCCACGGGGCCGGTTTCCCAAGTGACGCAGCGCAAAAGGTCTAAACAGCGCATTGTTTTGGTCATCAGTGATGGAGTTGGAGTTGTTGTTGCTGGTTCAATGAACCCAAAAAAACACTTTGGACAAGACCAGACCAAAACCCACACACACACTCACACTCACACACACGTAAGCGAACTGAAAACGTGTTAACTGGGCCGTAACTTGGGGCAGTTTCAAGTGCAGCCCGACAAATTTGACGACAAGTCAGCGATTTATGATCCGAAACTGGAACTGGAGACACGACCCGATCTCCATTTAGCATTCCAAACATCATGCTAAGCAAAGTCCATAGGAAAATGAGTTTTATAATCGCCGACAATAACAATAACTTTCTAAGCTGCCCAGCAATTCTTTTCAGTGTGTGATCGCTTTTGATTTCCTCTTCTTTTCGTCTTCTTTTTTCGATATTGGCGAATAAAAAAATAAAAAAAAGTTTCACCTACTCTCTGTCTGGGTCTGGGGGTCTGTCTATTCAGCTCTCTTGTAAATCCCGTGCTAATACAAATTGCCTTTGTGCCGCATCGTCGCAGCGCATAAATGAGGAAGTTTATCATTAGTTGGGTTCAATTCAGACCTCTGACATGTTCGACAGTTTAGTGAGAGAGTGTAGAGCGCATTCATTAGATGCTCGTTGTTTGTTGAGCTGCGAGTCGCTTAAATCATTTCAAATAATGCCAATAACTGAGCCATTATATAGTATACACACTCACACACACACGCACATACACTCATGCATATTATAATGCATTAATCGCATCGCACATTGCATAAGATACAAAGTGGGTAAAAGTGCCGCAAGACTTTCGATTCGATTGCGCAATGCAAAGAGCAAAGGGGGCGGGGCAGGTGGAGAGGGGGCACCCCGTAACCAGTGTTGTATGTGCTGTAAACGTGATTCTTCAAAAAATGAATTCATTATATTGTACATTGCATATCTGCCAAAAAGGGAGCACAGCGCATTCGCGACGAACGAGATACAAAAGTATCTGTAGCTAATCAATTTCATGCACGCAAATATCATGAAAAGTCACAGACGAACTATAAATACCCTAACTGGGTAGAGTATTTATGCAACTGTCAACTAACTGATTAAACTAATTATGATTTTATTGTGCTTTTCATAATGTCTTTAAATAAGGTTAAATTTACTCAAGTACTATGATTGTTTTAAATTAATGATTCATTTAATTTTGATTTTAAAGTAATATTTATCATTTCTGCCAATTTTATAGTGATTTAACGGAGAGTTTTAAATAATGTTCCATTACTTTCTATAGATTTTATAATAACTAATAATAATATTAATATAATTTCCTAACCTAATTTTACAATTCCCTCTGTTTCCAAAGTTATTTAACTATTATATTACAATAATGATTCATATCTTTAATCTACTTAGCTGCTTAATCTTTTTCCTACTTCAGTTTTATAGTTATTTAACTTCCTCTTCGGTTATAAATCACATGGTATATTATAGCTTGCTAATTGTCTACACAAATCGATAAGAAAGTATTAATAAAAATTGCAAACAAGATGTTAATCTCTTGCTTTGCAGCACAGTGTTACGAGGACTTAAAGATCAGCGCTTGAGGCTGTTTCGAGAGGCTTTAGTGGGTTCTTGGAACTTGTTTTCTCAAACTGTTCGAAATGACAGTTGTTCGGTGGCTTATGGATGGGTGTGTCTTTGGAAAAGTTCAAATACCAAAAGGAGACTCCACTCGAAAGACTTGAGAGGTTTATTCAACTCTCTAGGCGCAGACAATTGAGCAATTAATGAATATATATAGAGAGATATAGAGAGAGAGAAGAGAGAGAGACTCGAGAAAAGCGGCTTTTAGTCTCTTGGCCATAATTAGCCGATCGACAGGCGCTGACAGGTTCTTGTCTTAGCCAAAGACACGGTTGTTAAATACAATTGAAAGTGCTAAGTACTTTTTAGAAAGTAGCCGAAGCTGCAAGACTTATAAACATGTGTAAAATACACACACACACACACGCATAATTTACCAACTGCACTGAAACTGTCAACTTTCCCAATGTGACGTCCATTTAATTGAAGATGGGAGCAATTACCAACTCAGAGCGAAGATTGAAGAGCGTGTAGCCCGAAGACGTCGCACAATATTCTTGCAGCAAAATGTTTGTTCAACTTTGTTTGCTTTTCTTTTACTTTCTTTAACACACTCGAGGCATTTCTTCTCTTTTAATTATCATTTTCTGCTGATACCTCTTCTTCTTTAGCTCGTATTCTGTCAGAATTGAAAAACTATATCAGGCTACCATAATCGTTGTAGTTGCTTTTGTCGTTCCCCTTGATATAATTAGCTTTTGCACTTTTTGTCGTCGCGTGGGAACTTTTTTGCTGTCGTCCTCTTTTTCTTTCGCTTTATTACACTTGCTTATGCCGTTGCTTTCGACTTGTCCTCAAGGCTGACCCGACTCTACTTTATGTTGTTGTTAATAATGTTATTGTTATTGTTATTGTTGTTGTCTTTCTTGGTCAGCAAAAGCAGTTGCCGCAGGGCTAAAAGCGTTATTCGAGCAGGTGAGGTGGGAAGTACTTAGTGAGTACTTAACTTAAGTGGAGCACATGACCTTGAAGGGGGCTTCAGACTACCAACAATATTGTGGTGCAAGAGAAGGTCCCCCAGTTAAGGTAGATTTTCATCTTGATAAGGGGAAATTGTAAATAGAGTAGTAAGAGAGAGAGAGAGAGAGAGAGAAAGAGAGAGAGAGAGAGACCGACACCTTTTTTAAGATCACCGGAAGCACAATAAACTCTTTATTAAGAAAATAAAATTATATTTTGTTAATAATAAAAAACCTAAGGAGTATTAATAGTGTAAATATTACCAAGTTCTGTAAAGCAATTAAAACTAATGCTATTAAACAGTTTAAGCTGTTTGCTTTTCACATGCCATCGTTATTCCTGTCTGTAATCTTATCTCAACTGCCTGTAAATGCATTAGGCAAATCTCCAGGCAGAGACTGAGGGTGTGTCTGCCTCGTAAGCAATTCATAAAACTATTTAGATGCCAACGCACTCGGTTATCTCTTTGCCTCCCAGCCTCCTCCTGCCTCCCCCTCTCCCACTCTCATATGCAAAGTTCTTTGCTCGCCTCTCTTTGCGATTCTCACACTTGAAATGACTTTTGTTGTTTGCAACTTTTGTTGCTGTTGACACTGCAAGTTGTTGTTGTTTTTGTTGTTCAAGTTGCACTTTGCTCTATTGCATAATAAACAAACAAAACTGTAGTCTGCCTGCCTCATATACATTGTACCTCATCCAACTTTACTTCAATTTAACTCTTACTCTGCGTATTTTCCTACTCTCTCTCTCTCTCTCTCTCTCTCTCTCCCTTTATGTCATTTGCGTCTATTGAAAAAAATGTCGCATCATAAAATTGTAATGCAATTTTTCCCAGTTTTCCACAACACATTTTTCCCCCAATTGGCAATATTTACGCAAATGTCATTCACATCTCTATAGAGTGGGCGTGGAAGGGGAGGGGTTGGGCATGGTGTGAGTAACTTGTTCGAGATACTTTTGCAACTGTCAGTTAGTTGGCAAATATTCACAGTGTGTCTCTTTCTCGCAATTCTCGAGTTGACACATTTATGAAAACCTAAAAAACAAACAATGTTAACTCGCTTCCGTATGAATGAAGAGAGACAGAGAGAGAGAGAGAGAGAGAGGGGGGAGGGAGACAACCGAACTCGAACAATACGAGCTTTGTTTGAAGTTTGAATCTCTCGGTTCTTTTGAATGGATTCGCAGTCTGTTTTTCTGTTGTTCTTGCCTCGCTCTGGGTAAATGGGTAAAAAGGGTATGCGACATGTCAGCGACCTTTACTCTGCTGTGATAAATCTTAGCATCTAGAAAGTAGTCAGCCCCACTGTGCCACATATGAGGGAATTCTTTGAAATATGAGATCAGGTTATATTGTTATTAAAGCGAGAATCTCAAGTAACTTTTAAATTTACTATACATTTTTTATGCCTGTTTTGAGCACTTAAAACTCACGTATATAAATGATATTCATTATGATTTTTATAGTGCACTAAAATTAACTAACGATTTCAATCAGTCAGTCGTCTCTATGTCTAGCGAAACTTGCTATAGCCCTTTGCGAGCGTGCCTCATCATCATCTTCGTGTTGCTTTCAGTATTCGCACCTTTCACCGTCTTACGATCGTGGTAGATCTGGAGTTTCTCTCTTGCACAGCTTTATAAGCTTTTACAGCCACAGACAGAGATACAGACAGTGATACAGCCAGTTGTACATTATCTACAGTCGATTCAATGCGGGTTTTTTTTTGACACCTTTCGCAATTCACAAAGTAGAAACAATCTATGCACATGTATCTTTAAGATACTTGTTTGTTTTGCCTTCCTTTTTTGTTTATCTCGCACTTCAATTCTCGTTTCTACCACGATATTTATCAGTGCAGAAATCATCTCAAGGCAAGCTCATAAATTAAGTTGCTATTAATTTGTATAAACTCGCGATTTGCGTCGAATTCACAGAAATGTTTTCATTATGGGTCAAGTAAAAGGCAAGAAAAGGAAGCAGGGGTAGACGATAGAGAGATACTCTATAATTCACCGAAGACTCACTCTTGTATTTAAAATACTATAAATTAATATAATGCAATCTAAAAGAGTTTCTGCTTGATACAATCTATTTGTGCCCTTTTAAGCATACCCTTTTCGTAGTCTACAGGGTATTAAACACACTGTTTATGTAGAATATCTCTCTTTGTGTGAAAATTACAAATGAAAAATTCCCAAAAATACACGCGAAGTCTAAATTCAAGAGAATGCGTGAGTGTCTATGTGAATGAGAAGAATTTCAAGCTATACAAAAATCATAATAGAAAATTTTCATTTGTTTATTTATTTTTGGTTTTGTTTTTGTTTTCTTTTAGCTGTGCTTTGCCGCCTGCCTGCAACCGACAATTGTGTCAATTCCGGGCAAATTTCACAGCGAAAAGAGCAACAATAACAACAGTAGCATCAACAAATTATGATCAACAATTTATTTTAATAGCATCAATTGTGTGCAACAGTTTGTTGTATTTTTCGCCAAGGTCTTCCACTACACATGGCCCAAATAGAGCATAGACAGATGGACAGATGGAGCTGGCAATTAGAAAAGCCATAAACAATAAAACCGATTGCAATTGCAGCTCTTTATTTGTCGCTTTCGGCCAGTTATGGCTGAAGTTGCTTAAAGTTTTCCCGTTCTGTTCACTTTCCCCTTCTACTTCTGCTCCATCGAATTGGAAAAGCCACCAGAGACCACTGGCAAACAAGTTGGAGGCTCCACTAGACACCATTTTCAATGTCAACATTATCACAAAGACGACAAAATAAATTTGAATAAAGATGCATCTTCATGTTGTATATATGGTTGTGGTATGGAAAGTCGTGGGGAAAGGAGTCGGAGGAATGTGCTACATGGAAAGTGCTGCAAGAGTTATGAGTCGACAGATTAACAGGCGGGTAACAGTTAAATTGCTTGTCAAATATGCATGTCATGGGCGCATTAATCATTTAGTTGGAATGCAATGGAATAACTTAGGATATGTGTATAGTATGTACGAGTGAGTGAAGGTCAAGGCGCGTGAATCGATAAAGGAAGAAGAAAATCAGGTAAGGGAATTGTTTTTTTATTGTTTGGGGCATTTGTTATAACAAAATTGCTTTACCAAAATCGAGAGACTGCGCTGATAGCTTCCAGGGCAGTGTAGCTAAAATGAGATAGAGAAGAGTTAGAAGAGAGAGAGAGAGAGATGTACAAGCTGTTAGACGACTAGCTAATACACTGAGATTATAGCATACATATATATATATAGGCATGATATACTTATGAGCGATGGAAGATACTCAGGCACGTATCAAATGAATGAAATACGCATGTTTACAGTTTCATATGAGTCAGGTAAACAAATCAGGTAGAGATACACATGTATATAGAACAGAGAGAGAGAAAGGGGAAAGAGAAACGAATCGGTCGAGAGGTCAGAGGCAAAGCTTCCGCTGAGGTAGGCTACATGCGTCGAAACAAATGAACAGCACGATGGGATGGAAACAAAAAAACAGCAATAAAAAATACTCAAAAGATACCCTATACAAATGAAAAAATAAATAAATAAAGTCTGATATACTGCACATATTTATAAAGTATCCAAATAAAAAAATACATTAAGATAGATTATGCTTAATTTAGAAAACTAAACAACCCCTTTGTACATGCCATGTTTACAGGGTATACAATGCGACCCCTCAACAGTTGAGCCGTGACAACTGAGCGCGCTTAACACGTGAAGCGTCACTTTCGAATACAATAAATGGACGACGAAATGGATAATACGAGTACCAGAGTCGGCATAGAACAATTAAATAGAGGAAGCACTAAAATAAATATATGCTGAAAGCACACAAAATACAACAGGTACTATATATACAGACATATAGACACACTTAATAAGAGCTTGTATGGCGTCGGTAGAGCTCAAAGACACTTTGGAAAATACAATAAATAAATAAAGTTTTAGTTGGAATTTATTTACATACTGATCTACTACATACTATACGTAGATACACAGATTTATTTACATACTGATCTACTATATATTATATAGATTTATTTACTTCCACTTCTCAGAGTCCCACAATTATTCAAATACTCATTCAATACTCTCTCGAGTGAGTGCCTCCCGAAGCGAAGCTGTGCTGCTTCAGTTGCTTTTCGCTTCGGAGATTTTTATCGTATTTATTATATGGCGCGAGATTTCTGATCATGCTAATGTTGTTGTTGCTGTTGTATCGCTTTTGTACATTTATGGAACCGCCCATAATATGCATGTTTCTCGTGCTCAACATAATTGAAAGATGAAGTCATGCCCCAAGGTGTTCAAATGAAACAAACAAACAAAACAAACGATTTTTAGGGATCGTGAATGGTACAGATTGTCATAAATCTCAATTGGGAATATTCTCGAGAATTTTGGCAAAGATTTGTGTATTGTATGAGTTATTAACACTCCGAAATCTTCAGTTTCCTTGATACTCTGCTTCAAGTTCTTATAACTTTGTCAAAAATTACTCGTTTTCCTATTAGAATTGCGATTTAAATAATGTTTACAATAATTTTAGACAAATCTTTAAATACCCAAGCTTATGCTTCAAATCGTTGAGTCAATTAAAAATTGTCATGAAATTGGTTTTTAAACGTTTTCTGAATCTAAAATTGGACAAAATACTTTTAATAATCGTCATAGAGAAGAAATTATTATTATGCAATGTCGTGCAGCTGCTTATATGGTTATTAAAATGTGAATTATATTTCCTGTTCTCAGAGAACGCATTGCACGACTCTTGACTCTCGATTCTCGACTTTTCCACTCATCTGGCTCAGACAAGTTGGCTGGGCTGAGTCTTTTTAATCGTCTCATGTTGCAGTTGTTAGACTTGTCGAGTGTGTGTGTGTCTGTGGGGTGGTGTAAGGGGTGTGCATACACATGTTCACAATACTTCAACTATTGCCAAGTATTTTAATGAAAAACAGGCCTGCAAGCTGTGACTACGAAGATATCTACTTGTCAGTCGTCAGATATCAAAAAAGGAAAAGATTATAAAAGAAATGAAGGTTCTTCAATCTTAAACATAACCAGACAATATTTGTCAGTTCCCCCAACGGGTTCGTGCCTTATCTATTTGTAGATGAAACATAGACTCAATATAAGGGTCAAACCTCATAGACAGTGTGTGCCCCCTTAACTATTTAGACGACCCGCTGCTCTAACAAGTTGTACACATGTTTCCTAATGCATTCAATAAATAAACAAGGCGGCCTTTCTAAGCACTTCAAAAGTGTGTGTGTGTGTGTGGTAACACCCCACAACTGGCTTGTTAATCATCTTCATCATTATCATTATCATCATCATCATGATGAACTCCAAATATGTCCAATGAACCGATGTCTAACTACACTGACCCCAAAATGAAATTGACGAAAAATGCGCAGCGTGTGTCAACATATTTAATTAAGATGGAGTTATACTATAGCTCCAAAATTTCAGTACGGGACGGGGAAGTGGCAAGGTTGAGATGCCTCCCAAAATCGGTGCCAAACAAGTGAAACTTTTGGCCAAAAAGCGGTCATAAACAGCTGCAGCTACTCTAATTATAATTATAAATATTATTTGTCATACATATTATAGCATATAGATACGATTAATAGTGAGCCTAGTACATCTATGGCTTTATGGCATGATATCTATATAGTACCTAGTACGTGCACTCTCTCTCGCTCACCGCATTATTACGCACTAATTGAATTAGATAGAGAGCGGGCCTATATAGAGAGAGAGAGAGGAGCAGAGGGTGCCCACCCACGATATGGATCGCTTGGAGCACACTCTAATTGGCATTGAAGCGCGTCTAATGTTGCCCCATAATTTGATTTTGTGGCTAAGTGTGCTACGGGCCAAGTAATGTAATTAGTGGAACAGTTAGCAACTACACGTGGAGGAGGAAGAGCAGGAATGCAGCATTCAAGTCGAGCATTAATCAAGTCACGCCCCGGTCATAAGATATTTGTTTCCACTGTATGCACGACCTCAATCTATCGATATTTGAGCATGGACAATAGGAAAACAAGCGCAGTGTGTACATTAATTATACACGGATCGCACTACGAGGAATCCACTAAGAAAAGAGGTGTAATTGAGCAGTGCAAGCGATAATGGATTTTCCCTTTTATGGCGTGTGTGCTATACGAAATTAGCAAAGTTTTATAGCGGTTTACGAGCTAGAAATTCATTATCTTTGGCTTTGGTTTTAGAGTAAATTTGCAGAGGAAGATTAGGGCATGTTAATATAAACTTTTAATAGTTTTCTCATTTTAGCATTTATTAAAAACTTATTATCTCTACTATTCTATAAAATTTATAGAATATTTTGATGCTTAACATTTCAAAAGTTGAGCAGGCTGCCTAGTTAAATTCCCTTAAATTCTCGACATAGTTTTTTCTAGCTGTTATTCTACTTTATATCAGTTGATTTGCCTTTAGGTTATGCTACCCTGTGATTACAGTTCGCTTTAGGCAGTTTCTACTGTCTCGTTTATGGCAAACACATCATTATCATTTTGTGTACACGAATGTAAACAAAAGTGGAAGCTGCTGCGGTATTTCAAATCTCACGGCCTTGGATCTCCGATTATCACTAAAGCGCGTCTAGAGAATACGAGACTAGAAGAAGAAGGGGAAGAAGAGAGCAGAGAAACAACAAATGTAAAAAAGAAACACAAAAACAACTGAGTAAACTAAGCGACAACGTCGACGACGACAACAATCAACGGGACAGAAGTCAACGCGTGCTCTGTCCCCTCCTCCTACTCCTCTTCTTTCCCCGTCTACTCCTACGCCTCCTGCCATGCCACGCCTTGACATGTTGTTGTTGTTGTTGCTTATGCAACGCAGAGCGAAAAACGTCATAAAAATAAAATTGTCGTAAGGTGCCGAATGATTTGTTTAGCTGCGCGAGAGAACGAAAATATTATTATCATACTGACTGAATCAAACATTTTGGATGTTTGCCAAATAAATAATAAAAATGGAAAAACGGAATGAAACGAATGTTTTGCCTCGAGTGGATTGCAACACAGACGCAGCAAGAGACAGAATGCGTGTGTGTGTGTGTGGAATGTATTTAATGTGGAACGCATGATTTGATGACTGCTCAAAGGGAATACAAATCGTAATTCTATGCAGTTAACAGTTATTCCCATGCAAGGGGACACGCCCACACAGCAACTGCATACTGACCATAATGTCAAAATAAACACGAAGAAAATAATTCAAATACAAATGCAAATGCAGGCGCACAAGCAAAAGCAAAAGCAAAGACAACGACAAAAACAAAAACTCGCTCTCTCTCTCTCGGCAGGAAGAGAGAACTACAAATGCAACGGCAAAACTTGTACAAAAACAAAACGTACCAAAACTGCGCTCTCACGCACCACCTGAGAGACGCTCTCTCTCAGCTGTGCGGCCATGCCCGGCTTATTCAAGCCACGCGTGAATTTGCGTTCCATTCTCGAATTTCCTTTGCGTTCACAGTTGTTGCTGTTCCTTTTGTCGTTTCTGTTGTTGTTTTTGTTGTTTCCACTACCACGCAGGGGTTAAACGATGCATGGAGAACAAGTTGTTGTTGCTGTTGGCGTTGTCACTTTGCAAAAACCGGCAACACACGCACACACACGTACGCAGGCAGGATGCGCCGACTGCGCTGCCAGCAGCGCTGCTCAGCGATGACTAATTCTTTTATCCTGCCACGTTTCGCGGATGCTGCCCGCACGAAAGCACCTTCAAAGGACACTGCGAAATTCTTTTTGTTATACACAAAACTGGACCGCACACACGCACACCCACACATGCACAACACAGCACACACGCAGCACAAAACGTGTGTGTGTTAATCGAAAAATTCCTTGTGTTTTACGCCCTAAGCGCACATCCAACTGTGTTTATAAACAGCAAATGTTTTAATTATTTAAAACTTAATTGCAGCTGTTTAGGGCTTGTAAACTGTTTTGCGCGAATTCCTTCTCACTTTTGCATTTGCGTTGGCGATGCCGACGTCTCTGCTGGCGTTGCGCGTGTTTAATGTATTCAACGATTGGCAAAACAAACGGTTCGCATCTTTAATTTTTCTCTCGTCCGACGCGCACAACCGAACCGCACGAAGTTCGAAGAAGAATATTTACACTTGACCCATGGCGATAGCCGCGTCTTGTATATCGAGTGACTCGATAACAAACAACATTCCGCTCTTAACAACATTTCGTAGGTTGGCAGCGCTGCGGTGGTTGTGCTGTTAAGCTACTTAACAGCGCTGTTATTGAAAATGCAATCAAACTTTTTGCGTTTGTAGCACATTTATTTGGTTGATAAAGATGATTAAACTTATTTTTCATTTAAAAAACAAAAGAAATGTCAACTTTCTGTTATTAGCTCTTACAATATTCGAGCTGCTTTGCAACATTTGAGTTTAACAGCCGTAATTCAAATTGGCGCGCAATGAAAGCAATGCACAGTGCTGTAAAGCGGGCTGGCTCAACTCAAATTGGCACTGCTAGCTAACAGAGTGCCAGTGTTGGAAAACACAGCAAACAGCTGTTTAGTTGCAAAAATGGCGCCACAATTCAAAAGAAAAATACACGGAGAATGATTTAAAATTTAATTTTCGATGTTTTTATTAAGTGCACATAGGAAAACATACATAAAATGTTTGCAGAGATTTGCAGGAGCTTAACAACTATGAAATAAAATGGGTTTTTCTTGATTTATTTAAATATTTACAATAAAATATGAATTGTACAAAACTTCTCTCTCTCTCTCCCTACGTCTTCTTCTTCTCTTTCTGTTCCTCTTCTACTATTAACTCTACTTAAATCTCAGAAAGTTATCGGCACCACCCAAGGGACCATGGCCAAAGTGCAGGGCATCCGACGTGGACTCTGATCGGGTACGTGCATCCAGCACGGAGGCGACACGCTGCTGGCCACTGATGTAGCCCAACGAGCCGGATCCAAGGTAAACATTGCCATTGGGCAAGCGGATGTATCCCAATCCACCAGAGCCAAGAGCAATGGCATCGCTCTGTCCACCCTGTCCAGTCTGACCCTGTCCGCCGAAACGTGGCTGCACGCCCAGCGCCTGCTGCTCCAGCACCAGCGCATTGGCACGTGAATCCAGCTGGACGCCACTGCCGGTGGCACCGGTTCCACTGGCGCCCAGATGCGCGCGATAGCGATCAAAGAAGTTGGAGCTAAGGAACGGAGCGGGCTGCTCATCGATGTCATTGTCGATGATCTCAATCACCGAGTACTGCTTCAGTTGGCGTCCATTGGCCACGTACGACTCGCCGGGAGAGAAGAGCGCCTGTTTGCCATAGGGCACACGCAGTGGCTGTGCTGGCGTCTGGGCGGCGGCGGGTCCACTGGGCACATTGATGGGTTGCTGGAGACGCACGGACTGAGGAGCAACGCCGTGGAAACTGATGGAGGAGATGGGCGCCGTTGCATATGGTGGTGGCAAGTAGGTGCTCACCAACGAACTAGTCGGCGGCGTCACGGGACTGGAGGGCAGGTAACGATTCAGGATGCCCACAGCGGGCGATGTGGCCAGTGGACGAGAGCGTGGCAGTGGCACCCGAGCCGTGGGCAGTGGAGGCAGTGCTGGCACCGGAGGCAGTGGCTGCACCGTGGGCAGCGGTGCAAAGTGGTGACCCGTGTAGATGGAGCCGCTCAGGCCGGGAGAGGAGAGCGCGGAGGGTCCTGTAGGGCGTGTGGGACGATCATAGTGATAGCCCACAGGTTCGGCAAAGATTAGCGTGAGGGAATGCAGGGCGAGCAGCAGCAGGAGCAGCTGCCTGGGCTGGTGCGTCTTCAGGTGATGATTCAGTGACATCTGCAAGAGAAAGGGAGAGGTTGAGTTAGAAATAGATATATTTATAAAGAAAGAAAGGGATGAACTGAAGCAAAAAGGTCAGATGCGCATATGGATGAGAGAGAGAGAGAGATGCACAGATAGCGAGAGAGTGAGAGCGAGAGTGGAAGCTAGAGAGCAGACACTTTTGTGACATCATAATAATAACAATCATATGAGACGCAATCAATCTTATAAATGTTTAATGAGACGCGAAGACGTAAAACATAATTGACGAAAATCACTTAAACGTTTACGGTTAGCACGATTTGCTATTGCTATTGACTGCGAGATACCCTACACTGACAAAGACAGATAAATAGAAAAATCATAAGAAAAATCGAATATAGTTGGGGATACAAGAAAAACAACAGAAAACTGAGGCTGGAGAGATATAAATACAAAATATTACAAGCTGCACAAGAGTTAGAAGATATATAAATATATTATATATACCATGTAAGCCCAGTGAGGGTATTCAGTAGTCGCTAAGGCGCACAAAAGCGTCTCAGTTGTTCGAAAATTGATTAACTGCCGCCACTTAGCCTAACTTTTGTGACAGTGTGCAGCAGATAAACGTGCATGTGTGTGTGCTTGTGTACATGTGAGTGTGTGTGAGTGTGCCCCTGTGTGTGTGTGTGTGTGTATTGACAAACGTGTATTTGCTTTTTGTTATTTAATTGATTTAATTTGGCGGCGCACGCGCACTTGCAGCAGCCACTGTGGCGAGCAGCGATTGAAAAACAGGACAGAGCAGAGCGTGGACAGTGTAGAGCGGACAGTGTAGAGCACAGAGAGTGCATACAGTTGGGAGTGTGTGTGTGTGTGTCTCGATCCCGAATCGAATGGAGACTGCGATCCCAAATTGGTGCGATATTTCATGCATGGATTGTGACTCAAGTGTTGCTCAACGCACAGCGGCAGCAGCAGCAGCAGCAGCAGCAGCAGCAGCAGCAACAAGAGCAACAGCAGCAGCAACAATATTAATAATTACAACAACAATAATAACAAGAGCAGCTAATTAACAACAATAAAAACAAAAGCAGCAAAGGAAGCAAAGGAATTCGATCTAGGGTGATGACAAAGGGAGAGCAGAGGCAGTTGAAGTGGACAGAGTAGTGTGCAGGGGCAGAGGCAGCAGAAGGGGCAACAAAAAGAAGAATTCTCAGTTGTGGCAGATAACCTGAAGTGGGCGTGCCTCAGGCATTAACAGCTCCACCCTCTCCCCAATGATTTCAATCAGACAAAAGTTGCCGCAGCATTTGCGGCAGCTTCAATTACAGCCACCCCCCTCCCCCTTCCATATTGCAGCTGTGCCTGCCTGCCACCGCGTGTTGCACTTGCAACTGCAATCGCTTGTGGCGTGTGGCCACAATTGCTTTGCCACTTTTGTTGATTCTGTTGCCGCAGCGCGTGGGCGTTGCCTTTGGCGCCGGAAACCTTTCGCGCTGTTTAACCACAATAAATGCGGCTTAATTAAGTTATTAACAATATTGCCACAACAATAACAACAACACGACAAAGTGCCGCACGGGTCAGGCGTGAGACTTGACTTGAACCTAAGTCAGATTCGTTATAATGAATGCAGATTGAAGATAGGAAAATTAAATAGAAATAATTGAATGTATATTGAAAGAATTCTGCATTATTATTATCAGAAAATTCGTTGTGGAGATCGATTGCGATTTATAGAAATATTATACATTTTTCAGCAATTTTTATAATAATATTTATTATAATAAATAAATAAATGTAATATTAATATATATGGTATTTAATAATCCTAAATTTGAAATAGTTTAGGCAGCAAGATAGACACTTAGACAGAAAGACAAGCTCAAGCAGCTCGTTTTTAATTCAAGTCTCTCTCTCTCTCTCTCTCTCTCTCCTCTCTGTCTCTTTCTCCCTCCATGCCTTTTGATCACTTTTTTGTGCAACATTTGTGGCACACGCTGTGGCACACACAAAAAATGCGTATGCAAAAAAAAAAAACAGCTAGAAAAGCGACCGGCACAAAAAGTTGCGTATGGCAAAAACATTTATTGATTTATTGTGCTGCAGTGTAGCGCATAATTTATTACAAATCTATTTCGGGGATTCGGGGTACCGATAGAAGGAATACCATATCGTATATATACTCTTATAAGCGGGACTGCATGCGATGGCTGCGTTTTTGTGCGTGTGCCACGTGATTTATGGACCCGGCAAACAAAAGACTTAGGCAACAAACTTGCTGCGTTAGATCTGACAACACAAAGTGCAGCAAGATAAATCTCCCAGCGGAGGCTAGTTAATGGATGTGCCGTTATATAGGCTAAGAAGAACTGAAATCTGTCGGGAGGGGAAAACTTTGGAAAATTTGCCAATAAATTGAGTTGATTTTTTCTTACTTCGAATCGAAGCTTGATTTCTTTTTAAATATCATGCATTTGCATACATATGGTTTTTTAAGGGTAATAATTAAGATACTAGATTCCTCTTTAAGTACATATATTTTTTTAATCTCTTTATAGATCGTAATTTTTTTCTGGCAACTAAAGATCCCGTCAAACTGTTTCCATATTACCATAGGCTATGCCCGCGCAATCGGCCTCATCTGCATCTATATCATTATCGTTTTTGTGTAGACTTGTCTCATTGATGCCACATTCCAGCTGCCACCTTCGTTCGCTTTACTTGCCACCACTTTGTGGCACCATTTGCTGTTGCAACAGGCCCACTTAGGCGATGCTGTGGACTCCAGTTTCAGTTTCTGATTCAGCTTCACTTTCAGTCTGCCAAATCGAGTCGCCTTGCCCGCTCCCCTAATCTTTACCTCGCTTTGCTTCTCTTTCCCCCCCCTCTTTGCCTCTCTTCCACCTTTTCCCTCTACCTGGCCTGGTGCCTCCTCCTGCCGCTTTCTGCCTGTTCCGTTGACCATTTCGTGCTCCATGAATGAATTGCATTGATTGAGCGACTGCAACGTTGTCGCGCACGCACCTCGTTGTGCGCAACAGACACAACTACAACAAGGAGTACAACAACAACAACAACAACATCAGCAACAACAACAACAACAACAACATCGGCTACAACAATCCATTACAAGCAGCTCCATTTGGGCACTCGTACGCGCTCTATAAATTTTGTGTGTCCATATTTTCCCACTCATTCAGCCTGCTCTCCTCTAGCCTTCCCTTTCCATTCCTCCTCCTTCCCCTCCTTGCCCGTTTCTTTCCCTCTGCTTTCCCCCTCCTATTCCTCTCCTTCCCTCTCAGCCAGTCCCTCCTCAAACTGTGTCAATCTGCAGCATTTGATTTGTTTTTAACTCGAATTTACTCGATTTTTCAATTCTTTTTTAACATTTTGAGCAGGGTGGGGAAAGGTTCAGGGGCAGGCATACAAGCAGACACGCAGTTATTTTTCTTGAAACGGAAATTAGATTTTTGTGCAAATAATTAAAATCCTTCGATATTTACAGAGAGTTAGCCAGAGGCCGAGTCTCGGCCTGCGATTGGGCCATAAACCGCAATCAGTGCACGCATATTAAGTTACCCCACAGCGTAGCCAACTTGTCTGTGCGTATTGGGAGTCAGGCCAGGATGTCACGTCATACCCTGCAATTGTGCAATGAGCGTGTGTGCGCGGCGCGCCGAGATTCAGATCGTTTCGATTGGAAAGTGCGTTGATATTTAATGAAACCAGTTTGTGGACTCCAAACTGGTCTCTCTCCCTCTTGGTGCGGGTTTTTTTTCTATTTCTTGATTTTGGTGCGAGAATCGGGCGAGTCAAGCGAGGCAGCAGCAGCTCCCCCCTTGGCTGGTCATAAATCATCTGATTGCACATCCTCCTACTGCTGCTGCTCCTACTCCTCCTCCTGCAGTGCAATCGCTGTACACATGTTCCACGACAAGCGCGCCGATAATAAATGAAAATCGAATGGAACACAAACATTATAATTAATGATAGCCGCATAGCGCAATAGACGAATGACAAATGTTGCGTATACGCAGTGTGCAACGCCAGGAGGAGAGTGAACATACTCTATAATCTATACTCTACACTCTCTATACTATCTATCGCCCACAAATATGCAGCATAAAATCTTCACAAGTTTCACATTAAATTTAAAACCAGAACATTTCCTCATCGTGCACATTTGAATACAGTCGAGACGCGCTTGCATCATTCTGCGTTATTCGATTTTTATGACATAGTTAGGCACACGCACTCACACACACACACACACTGGGGCAGTGTATCAAATGGAGCGACAAGTTTTTAATTACCCGATCCACACGGCATATGCGGCCTTTCGAATGCGTAAACGAGTTGCTCACTCCACGCAGATTTCAATTAAAAGTCCCGCGAGGCAGAGAGCAGAGAGCAGGAACAGGGGAGGAGAGGGAAGCTGGGGCAATCCAAGCTAGGGTGTGCCATGTACTGCGCCGTCAATGAGGCAGCAATATCTACGAGCCTGGCGGCGCTCTACAGCCAACAAAAAATTTGCGTAAGTCGCCGCGTAACTTGAGTGTGTGCCGCCTTTCCAAATGGCTTCCAATCTGGCATCGGCATCGACATCGGCAGCCGTTGGAGTTGGCAATCTGCCCCGCCAAGGCTGCAGTCGCAGCTAGTTAGCCTGGATCCGAAGCGGAGCAGACCGATTGGAGCGGGCCATGTAATACGCGCGTCGCTCGACACACACGGCACAGCACTAAATTGATTGACTCGAGGCGTTTTTCTACGCATTGCTCTGCCCGCTTAGCCGTTGCTCTCCAGGCTCAGCCACCTCCCTTCCCTGCTCACTCAACTGTCTTGCTGTTTCACGCCAAATGTGGCCGCATTAAAAACTCTGCTAATTGATGTCGTTCACAGGCAACTGCAACTGCAACTGACGCAGGTTGCCACAGCTAGCAGCAGCAACAACAACAACAACAGCAACAACAACTACAAGACGGCGTGGGCCTCCACTGACCATGATAATTTGCTTAATTGCCCCCACAAAGCTGACCACACTCAAAACAAAACGCAATTAAGAACGCTTCTCGCATGAATTTCGAAATATTTTTTTGTGTAATTCCCAACGCATTTTTATGAAATTATACAACACTTAAAATATATATGTAATCTCTTAATTGGCCTCAAGAACTTGTACGGAATTCAACAGGTTTGCGAAATATAAATATCATAATATATCATAGGTAATTCGATCTGTCAGCAATTGCAACTTATTTGTATGACAATCTTCACTTAGCACCTTTTCTAGTTGCCATAAAATTTATGGCATGCCAGTTTTTTAATTGCTCTACTATCATAAACGGATATATTGGGGGCCAGTCTGTTTGCTGTCAAAATTTTTGATATTATTTTAGCCAAATTTAGGAGAAGAATTCAAATTAATATTGTGAATTTAAATTGCAATTTACTGTAAATTGCTTAGCTACGTGAAAGGCATCAGAAAAAAAAACAATTTCAGAGGCACGAGTTTACAGAATCTTCAGTAAGAAATCTTTGATAAGCCGAAGAATCGCTGCCCTTACTGAAAAACATGCTATGATGATATTTAATATGGAAAAAGAGTAGAATAAAATAGGAAATTTAACCAGAATCAATCTTCCAGAACACCGAACTCCATCTAAGGTCTATAGTACTCCCCATAAGAGTATTCAAATCTGGTTTGAGCACTTGCCTACAGAACTCACCGCAAAAAAACGTTCTAAATTTGAAATAAAACGCGTTCAGTAACCCGAAAAAAAAGCTGAAAACAGGAGGCAAATAAAAGCTGCTCAGTTTGCTCAGATTCTAACTCAAAACCGGTGAATCTCTTTAGGTAAAGTGTCAGAATTTTAGCAGCATTTAACCAAATAAGAATTGATTATTTTTTGAAATTTCAAAATTTCAAATAAGAACCTCGAACTCGATTGATTCCTTTGACTTCCTTCACAGTTCACGGCGAACCGCAACACGCAACGCATTTAGCACTCAGATCGTAACACGTAACACGTTCTCATTCGCATAAAAATTTCGATTTCAGGTAACGCCTTGTTAGCCGCATTGCTGTTTACCCGGCCAAGCCACGCCCACATGCGTTGGCCTGGCCCCATGCACAAGCCCCAATTTGTAATGGAACAAGCAGCATGGAAAACATTGCACAATCATTTGCATTTGCAACCGACAGCCGTGGACAAGCCGAATTGACCTGGTTAGATGATAATAAAACTGTACCCAATATGCTCGACAGGTGCTAAAAGCTGACTACAAGATTTCAATTGAATAGTACGAAGATCGAATGGTCATCATTATAACTAATTAAATTACCATAATCTTAAAAATCATCAATTTTTAAATATATTAAGTTCTTTAAAAAAAAAGTTTTGATTTTCAAAAAAAGTTATGAAGTGAGGAAAGTGAGAATACTGGTCCAGTAAAAGGTCTTGCATGTCAAATTTTTATTGGAATTTTCAAATTGCAAAAATTACAAACCCATTCAATTCTAGAACTAAAACCATGAATAAAATGCTTTACCCGAAGAAAATCGATTGATTTTTAAGAAAGTTATGAAATGATGAAAGTGAGAATACGGGTCCTGTCGAGGGTCTTGCATGTCAAATTTTTTGTCGACTTTGACATGATTTTTGGCCAAAAATTAAGTACCCTCTAAAACAATTTTAAACACTTGTTTTATACTAATATTGACCTCCGCAATCGATTAAAAGTAAAAGCAGGCGATTTTAAATTTTTAAGAAAAAAAATTTCTGAAAAATGTACAGGGGGGACCATTACCAAAATCACCAAAACTAAAAATTTTTTTGAATTATTCAAATTGCAAAAACTATAAAGCCAATCAATTCTAGAACTAAAACCATGAATAAAATGCTTTACCCGACGAAAATCGTTCGATTTTTAAAAAAGTTATGAAATGATGAAAGTGAGATACGGGTCCTGTCGAGGGTCTTGCATGTCAAATTTTTTGTCGACTTTGACATGATTTTTGGCCAAAAATTAAGTACCCTCTAAAACAATTTTAAACACTTGTTTTATACTAATATTGACCTCCGCAATCGATTAAAAGTAAAAGCAGGCGATTTTAAATTTTTAAGAAAAAAAATTTCTGAAAAATGTACAGGGGGGACCCTTAGCAAAATCACAAAAATTATTTTTTTTTGAATTTTTCAAATTGCAAAAACTACTAAGTTATTCAGTTCTAGAACTAAAACCATGAATAAAATGCTTTACCTGAAGAAAATCGATTGATTTTTAAGAAAGTTATGAAATGATGAAAGTGAGATACGGGTCCTGTCGAGGGTCTTGCATGTCAAATTTTTTGTCGACTTTGACATGATTTTTGGCCAAAAATTAAGTACCCTCTAAAACAATTTTAAACACTTGTTTTATACTAATATTGACGTCCTCTATCGATTAAAACTAAAAGCCGGCGATTTTAAATTTTTTAGAAAAAAAATTTCTGAAAAATTTACAGGGGGGACCCTTACCAAAATCACAAAATTTAATTTTTTTTTTCAATTTCTAAAATTGCAAAAACTATTAAGCTATTCTATTCTTGAATAAAAACCATGAATAAAATGCTTTACCCGAAGAAAATCGATTGATTTTTAAGAAAGTTTTTGATTTTAAATAAACAAAAGTTACCAAAAAAAAAAAAAAAAAAAAAGTTATGAAATGATGAAAGTGAGATACGGGTCCTGTCGAGGGTCTTGCATGTCAAATTTTTTGTCCACTTTGACATGATTTTTGGCCAAAAATTAAGTACCCTCTAAAACAATTTTAAACACTTGTTTTATACTAATATTGACCTTCGCAATCGATTAAAAGTAAAAGCAGGCGATTTTAAATTTTGAAAAAAAAATTTTCTGAAAAATGTACAGGGGGGACTATTACCAAAAACACAAAATTAAAATTTTTTTTGAATTTTTTAAATTGCAAAAACTACTAAGCCATTCAATTCTAAAACTAAAACTATGAATAAAATGCTTTACCCGAAGAAAATCGTTTGATTTTTAAGAAAGTTATGAAATGATGAAAGTGAGATACGGGTCCTGTCGAGGGTCTTGCATGTCAAATTTTTTGTCGACTTTGACATGATTTTTGGCCAAAAATTAAGTACCCTCTAAAACAATTTTAAACACTTGTTTTATACTAATATTGACCTCCGCAATCTATTAAAAGTAAAAGCAGGCAATTTTAAATTTTTAAAAAAAAATTTTCTGAAAATTTTACAGGGGGGACCATTACCAAAAACACAAAATTTAAAATTTTTTTTTCAATTTCTTAAATTGCGAAAACTATTAAACTATTCTATTCTTGAATAAAAACTATGAATAAAATGCTTTACCCGAAGAAAATCGATTGATTTTTAAGAAAGTTATGAAATGATGAAAGTGAGATACGGGTCCTGTCGAGGGTCTTGCATGTCAAATTTTTTGTCGACTTTGACATGATTTTTGGCCAAAAATTAAGTACCCTCTAAAACAATTTTAAACACTTGTTTTATACTAATATTGACCTCCGCAATCTATTAAAAGTAAAAGCAGGCAATTTTAAATTTTTAAAAAAAAATTTTCTGAAAAATGTACAGGGGGGACCATTACCAAAATCACAAAAATTATTTTTTTTTTTTTGAATTGTTTTAATTGTAATAACTATTAAGCCATTCTATTCTTGAATAAAAACCATGAATAAAATGACATGCTTGTGATACCCTAGTTCGTTGCCTAAGTCTTTTGATTTGTAGTACTAAAAAACCTCTCAAAACTGATTACAGAATAGTTAGCAGCATTAAGTAATGTGCATAGTATATTTTATAGGGTATTTATAGCACACTTCACAGCGAATCAAAGCAACCGTTGCCAAACTGGAGAAGATATTCGGGTTAAGCTTGCCACAAGCTGCCAATTCGAATGTCAGTTCTGAGCTGCCGCTAATTGCCCCAAAGTGTCAACGAAATACTCCCAATTCCATTTGATGTCGCTGCTGCTGCTGCTGCTGCTGCAGTTGTTGCTGTTGTTGTAATTGCTGCAGCTACCACCCATTGCTGAACATTCTAACGCCTGTGACATATCACGAACTTTGAGATTTTCCTTAGGTTTCTTTTTTGAGAAATGCAAATTTCTGGGCAAAAAAAAAACAAAAAGATAAATTTGCATTGGGCTCGCATTCGAATTGAGTAATCACTGCGGAGATTCGTAGTGGAAATCGAAAGGCATGCGTGACTGGCCAAATAGCAGACAAACCCCAAAACCGAAACTGTCCAAAAGTCCAGCGATTGAACCCGTCTCTGAACCCGTCCCACGATAAACGGCGACTCGTAATAAGCCCCTGCTTGAACCTTTGACTGACCAACGACGATGACGATGTCTGCCTCCTCCTCTTGCCTTCTTACCTCATCCCCCGAGGGCAATGTAAACAAAGGCGATTTCGTTACAAATACGCGATAAATGGCAGATCTGTTTGATCTCGGGAATTTGATTTGTGGCGTGCAGGTTTGGCAATCGATAAAATGCTTCATTACCATATAACACGATGAGTCAGCAGAAATCTTGTTAAACGTTCATCGAGCAGGATAATGTGTTAGTTATCTGATTGAGTTGTTTACCAAACGAAGCTGCAGTTGAGATGGGAGAGAGAAAGAAGGAGAGGGAGTTGCTCCAGAGGAGCAAAATACTTAGACACACACTATATTAGATCTAACTATACCATATTTAATTATATTATTAGAGTTTTACACTTCATGAAGCAGTCAAACTTGTTATAATACTTTTTAAGCTTCTTTACGCAACACTGCTCGGTAGTGCTACTTATATTAAGCTCACCCCCTTAACTCTGACAGATCTTAACAGCTTAAGTATCTTGGGAAAATTCCCAATTAGAATTTCAACGGCAGAGATCAATGAATCAACTGAAGCTACCGCTGCGAGACATGTCTGCTACCGAAGGCTAACCTAATCGTTTTTTTTTTTTTGAGAGAGAAAAAGGTTAACATTATCTGCTGCTAGGTGGGTTAATTATAGTCCCCACTCGAGTACCCACTTTAGACATGATCAGCAATAACAATTTAAGCTCGAAGATCGCCCGCTGTGGGCAATCAATCAGCTCCGTTTCAACGCGATAGCTTCTTCTTCTTCTTCATGCTGCTTTTCGACTGTGAATCGCGTCTAACGAAGAATTGTTGATTTCTAGATCTTTATTTGATTGTGGTCTGTCTGCGATCACTTTCAATTAGATCGTGTGCCTGCCCTTGCTATTGTCTGCTTGTCTGTCTGTCTGTCTGTCTGTCTGTCTGTCTGCTTGGTCTTTAATGGCTTGTTTTGATTTCTGATATGTTTACAACTCATTACGAAATGATTCGCTGACGTTGCACCTTTTGTTCTTCTCTTGAACTCTGAACCAAAGTGTGTTGTTTGTTTTTGTTAATTTGTAGGCGAAACCAAATTGATTTCACTTCTTACACAATCCTCTGGGTACGCCCCGCTAGGAGGCCTTGAATGCACTTGAGCTTGTACGGACGCGGATCGCGGATCGCTTAAGTGAAGCATGGCCTGCAATGTGCTCCAGTTGAGACAGCTCGAGACTAGGCGAGCTCAATTAATGTCGTCGGCATCAGGCGAGCCTGTCTGTTATTGCAGTTCACCCTTCTCTCTTTCTCTCTCCCTGTCGCCCTCCCTGTCTGTCTCCCTGTCTCTCGCTTGTCTGGCAAATGTCAATCGAGCCATACGCACCATTTCTGGGTGCAGTCAGTCGCATGTGGCATGGCAGGGCGAGTCTGGTAGCTCAGCTCTGCTGTGGAGAACTATATTGACTATTGGGCCGACTTCATTAGAGATAAATATCAGTGTTCCCTGCTCTATTAGTCAGACGCTTGTCATGGTGAGTTGTAAGTGAGCGAAAGGGAGAGTTGATTAGTTTTGGAATCTGTAAACAAGTTACAGTGTCTTGATCTAATAAATTAAAAATGATTAAAATTCTGGCAAAAGTTGCTGAGTTTTCTATAAGTGTATCCCATATGCAAGCACACAGTGGCACTTAAAACTAATGCTACTCTTGAGTCAAGAGATAAAAACATGTCTAACGCAGCTCGTTAACCTGCAGTTCGTATTGCTTGTCCATTAGCTAAGTGAGTTGAGTTATCTCTGTCAATTAACCCCTCAAAAAAAAAAGATGCACATCATAGTGAGAGAGAGAGAGAGAGAGCGCAATAGTGTCGTATGCATCAGATAAGATGCTACACGTGTTACTGCTGCTGCTGCTGCTGAATGTCGATCAAGCGATCAGAATCGGATCGCATCGCATCGCATCACATCGCACAAGCGACTCAAGTCCAAGCTCAATGACTATGCTGCTTGTATCGTACGATTTGGCCTTTTATAATAGCACTAACAGTAGTATGTATGTTATTTCTATTTCATGCTCTTGTTGTTGTTGCTGCTGTTGTCTTTGGCGCACAATTAAAAGTCGTGGGAATCGAATTTGCATATATGCAAATCGAATTTGAATTTGGATTTGCGAATCTTATTCAAGACATTTTCGCATTGGCTTTTAGCATTGTATTCATTTTTTTCCTTTAGCGTTTTTATTAACTCTTTCGGCTGGGCCAATGTCATTTTGTAAGCCAAAATTGGTGCGGCCCACGAGGCGGAAGAGAAGGTGTGTGTAGTTTTGCGGATAAATAGAGAATTTTTTACGACTTTTCAAAAATCTGCTGAATTATTTTATTATTTTGATGTGCACACGAAACGAAAGACTTAGGCAACAAACTTGATTTTCGCACATGCTCGAAATGCCACGCAGCAGCCGCAGCAACAACATGCGTTAAGTCAAACGAATGTTTATCGACACCGCACCGCATGCATTATTCATACGAATCGAAGGAGTCCAGAGAGCGAGTCCAGAGAACGCCTGTGCGCCTGTGCGCCACATTCGCTCGGGGTGTCTGACAATCTGTCGCTCGGAGCTGGCTTCGATTGTATGTTAATTCGTGTTCATTACAACTCCGAGACCCACCGCAGCCTGGAATGGCTTATTCAGCTCGACTTCATTTGAATCTCACTCACTCTCGATGCGAATTTGACATTTTCCATTTCAATTGCAACGATAATACGATTTCAGCTACGACAACGAGTGCACCTCATCGTGGTCGTTGTTCAATTAAAATTAATATGCAAATTTGTACAACTGTCGACTTGAGCTTCATAGTCGACTACCGACTGACATCTGTCACCATGATTAAAGCTCAAACTCGAAAGTTTTATCATTTATTTTTCTTTTTAATTGTCAGTGTCGCAAAGACTTCAACTCTCTCGCGGGTTGAGTCGCTGCTGGAGGAGAGATCTGGTATTGTGTGTCGCGAACAAAGGAGAAACCTGCTCTAGAATATCAGCAAAGTGATTGGCAATAAATTATATATTTAACATGTCTAATTGTATCTTTATACTGGCGACATTTGCGAAAAAAAAATATCTTGTTTTTATAACTTGCATATTTTTCGATAGTATTCTAGCATGATGTTATATAATTTCTTTCCTACTTTTATATTTATGCTAAATAATTTATCACACTCAGCATTTTGGATAGAATTTTAAATTTGGAATTTGTGCTAAATTCAAATCTGGTCAGAAATGTTTAATCTTTCGTTTTCAGTTGACTTTTAAAATAGAAACATGTTTTATTAATCATATTTTAGAAGGAACTTGTCGTGTTTCATTATGTGGTTTAAAAATAAATTAGCAAGATAAAAGGTATTTGAACATGTGTTGGTCTTCTAATATATATATAACTTTTGTATTTATTTTATATTTTATTTAACTTCATTTCAGTTTTATTCAGCTTTATTTTGTCTTGTTTAAAATTCAAAATTATTTGCATTTTAATTTCTATGCCAGTCCGAAAAACTATTTCACAATTTCTAGTTTTGTATTTAGCATAATTTCTGCACATTTGCGCGACGACCTTCACAGAACTCACCTTCGTTTTAATCGTTTCGTATCCGCAAATAAAATATTTTAATCCAAATATAACGTATACGTTGAGGCTGCAAAATGCAAATTTTAGGAATTTGTTAATCTCAATTAACATAGACGATATAATTCGCGTTGAATACAAGCAATGAATCATTCGCTTAGAATACACACAAATAATCGATAACACACACAAATTCTCAGACGATCCCCAACAAAAAGGATGCTGAAATTGTGAATGGATTTGGTTCACTTCCGCGCCGACTGCCGAATGGATTCGAAGTGAACGAGTATGTATGAATGAATATCCCGTGGATACGATTCGCTTCGCGTTCGCGACGTTGTCAGTCTGAAGCCGTTTGCTCCACTGAACCACTTTTTATGCAACGCCATGGTAGAAGTACTCCGCACCGAAGGCGAACCGAACTGCAGCCGAAGCAGGCGGCGAAACGAAAGCGAATTGGCCGAGCGAAGATTCGATGTGCGGGTTTGTGTCTCGGCTAAACGAGACGCGCCCACGAAACCGACTCCGAATCCGAATGCGATCGCGATTATCATCCATCCATCCATGCCCATGGCCTTTGTTTCTTCTGCTGTTCGAGTTGGTTTAATTAAATTTGGCTAAAATAAACTGTGTCTTTGCTTGTGACCAATCGAGCTGACCAAGTTAGCCTCATTATTTATAGGCAATCGGATAAATCATGACTAAATTAGCCATAAATTCTGCTAGCGCGCGCTGCCAGCGGCGCAAACAATTCATTTTTCAAACTGCAGCACACTCTCTAGCCTGAGATTCCGATTCCGATTGGGGCAATCGTACTATAAATTCAATTTAATAACTTCATTGAGCACCCGTGCCTGAGCTTGAGCCTCATTCTCGGCCCGCCCCGATCTCTTATCGCGCCCATAAACCATGCGAAAAGTGGCAGCGTGCGCATGTAAAATTTCATAATCACCTGAGCTGAGGCATAATTTCCGATTCGATCGGGAGTGCAGGGAAGCTGGAGTGGGTGTGTGTGTGTGTGTGTGTGTGTGGACGGTGTGGCATGTCGATTCGCTGTTTTGGCACCATAATAAAACGTCAATGGGTCGCCCCAAAGTGAGTGTGAATTATTGCACTTTGCCTAGACACGACTTCCCTCGCAAGGCGGTTTGTTCGATCTGCGACAGCAACTGAAGCATTGACAAAATATGCACCCAATTTGGGGCAGACATATACCATATACATATGTATGTGTATGTAGGCCTGGCTAGGGAGTCAGCCGCATTATGGTCAAAGAGGCAAAAAGGCAGCGCCACGTCAAGGCGCGCTAAATGCTATCGCAATATCGCAGTCATTTCACTCTTACATAATATTTTCGACAAGCCCCTCCTCGCCAGCCCCGCCATGTTATGCAATCGCAGTGGCCTCTCCAAAAAACTGAGATATACTTGAGATCTAATGACGACATAAATGGATCGCAAAATAAGAAACACAATAAAGAAGGGCGTAGGGTAGTGTGGCTGGAGAGTTGATGGTTTTTACGCACTGAAGCTGGCACAGGGATGGAAAATTTAACTGTATAAAGTACATATTTTCTCTTAAATTTATTCATAAAATGACTAAGTTTAGAAATTGAGGTCTAAATAATCTCTGTTATCTTTGCTGCAAATCTCATAAGAAATCTAGACTAAAGAAAACTTACAAGGATGTGCCAAATTCTTAGTTTAGTTTATTATATCAAACTCATCTATGCTTCCTCAGTTATCAAGCTCTTTTATATCATCTCTTCTATAAGATATCTATCAATCTATACCCTGCCTAGAGTATTCCCTAGTCGCGATTTGTCCCAGCCCTCACTTTGCTTTCTCATTTGCGGTTTCTTATTGTCAACTACTTTTGTGCTAAAACTCATTGATCTTTGATCTATTGTTGTTGATGATTTTGCCGATCTTGAGCTCGAAGCGAACCAGTTTTATTTCATCTGCTTTTTTTTTTTTTCTTTTTTTGGCAATATCGATTGATTTGCGTGATTCTATTGTGTCTATTAAAGTCTTTGTGTCACTTTCAAGACTTTCAGTCGGCGATTTCCGGTTCAATTTGCATATTGCTGACAGAAGAGCTTAAATCAAATTTGTAAACATTTCAACGCCTTCGATTAACACCCAACTCCGTCAGCTGTGGCCCCTGCTCCATCTGAGGCGACCACCCTGCTTAATGTCGCCGACACCTTGCAGACAACTCAATTGACGCCCCGACTCAGTTTACTCTGAGGTGGCTAATGTGCTCCCGACACGCAATGCGCGAAAAGTCATCGTCAAATAATTCCCACCGAAAGGTAAACTTTAATAATAACTGCAATAACAACAGCAGCAGCAACAGCAGCAGCAGCAGCAGCAACAGCAACAGCAACAGCAACAGCAGCAGCATCGGCAACTGATTGCTGAGGCGGGCGCACGTTTGCAGCAAATAAAATTAGCTGCCTGTCTTGGTAATTGCGGCACGGCCAAAGCCAAAAAGCCAAAAACCCAAAAGCCAAAAGCAACAGTCACTAAGCCAGACGACAACAGCAACAACAACAACAACAACAGCAGCAGCGATGTGAAGGCGGAACAGCGGAGACTGCGACTGCATTCTGCATTTGGCAAGAGCACAGCCAGGGCTGGAGAATGGAACTAGAACCAAAACTGAGATTTAAATTAAGATAATGAATCGTATTATAATGAGCGGAAATTCGCAGAGTATTCTTCATGCTGGCTGAGTAATCCTTCTCGGGAAGAACTTGACGTGAAAACCCAACAAACAACCGCATCTCGCATTTCGTTGTTTCATTTAATTCTAATACATAGATCATCAGTTTGGTAACCAGTTTAAAGAGTTCGATGCCTGAAATTGCCCATAAATTTTTAGCACATTAAAAGCGGGAAACTTGAGATGAACTCGTAAAACATAACTTAAAGTAAACTTAAATAAACAAAAAATAGATGGACTCGTAAATCTTAAAGAAAAAAGAAACTAAAAGTAAAATAAACTAAAACAAAACTCGTAAATCTGCTAAAATACTTCAAGAAATAAAGAGTAAAGCGATAAAGTGCTTAGATAACTTTTTTAATAGTTAATCGAATTTTCGAACTTCTGCTAAGCAAAATTATAATCTATATAAAGAGTTTATTTAATGTGCCGCTTACTAAAAGATTTTGAAAAAACTGTTCACAATTTTTCATACATTTTCAGCCTAAACTAATCCCACTTTCGGTATTTTTATCCATTTACAAAGTATTATAATTTGGTCTAGCGCACATCAATTAATAACGATAAAGTCGACTTTCAGTTGGAAAAGCAATCCGATGTTTAATAGCTATAAAACTGTTCGCTGGGAAAGTCTATGTGATTTGGACTGTTTTTTTCGGAACCAGTTCGCCAGTTCGCTGGCCTCCATCCGAGCGGACTTTGCGGAAAAGAACAGCAAAAGTTTCGAGGTTCGAAGAGAACTTTTCGTGCAACATGGTCATGTTGCAATTAACTGGCAACTAAACAGCAATTGGCCACAATTATTATTATTATTATTTTCGGACGGTTTGCTATTTCGATTGTTGTTCTTTTTGTTGTTGTTGTTGTTGCAGCATTTGGTAATTGTTTTTGGCATGTTTACCATTTGGGGCTCTCATTCATTCGACTGGGCTTTGGCCGCGGCAAACATTTATTTATTTATTATGTGCAGTTGGGCCATATTAAGCATGAGTCTGTCTGTCTGTCTCTCTGTCTGTCTGTCTCTCTGTCTGTCTGTCTCTCTGTCTGTCTGTCTCTCTGTCTGCCTATGAATTTTACTTTTGCTCTGCTACCGTTTGGGGGCATGCGTGGACAAGGCACAGCAGTAGCCAAACAGTACAGATACAGATACAGATACATATACAGATACAGATACAGATACTTTTGGTAGGCAGGCTAAGCTGGAGATTTTCGCCAATGACCTTAATTCGCTATGGTCATAGCTCGTTTTTCTTCTGGCTCCGCCAATTTGCTGCACATATTTCACATTCGTATTGATAGATACAGATACATAGTAGTATTTCATAGTTTCTCCCACTGTATCTCTCACCCCACACACAGTGGGTGGGCGAGAAAAAAAAAAGCAAACACATCGATTACTACAAGGAAAGCTTTATTAGTTACAATATCTAAGCATAGTTTAACAGCTGGACATGGTGCAGTATCGTTTATCGATCGAATCGTACAATAAACACGAGCAAAAGCGCCGCTTAAGATCTACAAACTATATATATTCTAACATACATTGTCGTATATCTGTAAATATAAGTATATATTCATGGTATGTGTATATTTGCACTATTTCAACCAGGAACTGCCCCTTTATTTTTTCGCGTACCATATACAACTACAGATCATCATCGAAATTAGATTAGTTAATATGGTAAAATATAATATACATATGTGTTATATAGTAAGGCTAGCTTAGGCTTAGTCTAGTATCCAATTTGTCAACTTGAAAACATTTCAAATATTTCTCTTAGATTTTTTTTTGTTTTCTAAATGTTCATTAAAATCTAAACAATATAATGCACTTTTTATACCCTTGCAAATAAATATTATCGTTTTGTAATATTCTTTTAGTTAATACTTATTTCAATGCAAAGAGCTCCAAAATATATATATACCGTGATCTCTGTTACCTTAGGGTGTAGGCTTAAAAGCTAGTAAATATATAATATATGTATATATAAAGTATACAGTATATAGTGTGTTAGGTATGTGGTTCATATAGATATACATGTTTAGGTAATAGATTTGCAAAGTTAAGGTACTTCGATTAATGCGATGCTGGGCCCATTTGTCTAGTCTGCCTTTGTCTGCCTCGCTTGAATCACTCAAATCACTCGAGTAACTCGATTGGGGTGCGAGTTACTTGAATCACTCGAGTAACTCTGTTACGGTGTGAGTCACTCGAATCCCTCGACTTACTCGTTACGACTCACTCTCTCTTTCTGACTGACTCTCTCTCTCTCTCTCTGTTTCTCTGTATCTCTCTGACTCTGTCTCGCTCACACTCAATGATAATGCGGCACTGGCACTCGGAACTCATGCTTCTCATCCTCATCGCTGACATACATGCGGGTCAGGTCCGATGCCACCGAGACATTGTCGCTGCTGCGATGAGAATTGATTGGGGGGAAACAACAACATTAGCATACGTATTAAGTAAAAGCCCAAAAAACCAAAGTAAATTGCAAATTGCAAACCCAAAAAAAAAAAAAAAAGGAACTTACAAATACATGAATGAAATAAAAATAATATTATGGAAATTCAATGGAAGTACCGCCCCTTTAAAGGCGCCGCAGATAAACGTAATGCGAATTGGACATGCAACCGCCTCCATTTCGGTCACTATCGAAATCGCCTTAAATTGAATAATTGCCCGCCATAAATTTATGTGAGACACTGTGCCGGGGCATGCTCCCGAGACTCGCGAGTATTGACAGCTTGACATTCTGTCAACTCCATCGACTCCGTTTGGCATTTGCGCAATGTGTCTAATTGTCAATTAGCTTTGGCCCGCTTCTGACATGGCTCAATCCAATTGGCAACTTGCAACCGGCAACTTGCAACCCACTCACTCACTTGGCTATTTCATTCTCGTAGACCGATGCCACCATCGCGCTGTATTCCTGATCCAAATTGTTTGGCCTGGCAAAGTGTGCTGCGCCGCCACTGGTTACCTCCAGTCTCTCGAACGACGACTTCATCACCGCATCCGCATTCGCATCGTTGGCACTGGTGCTCATCAGGGCGGCTATGGATAGCGAGGAGACTGTGCCGCCACAGCCCGAGCTGCTGCTGTTCTCATTGAGGGGCGTCAGGAAGCTGCTGTTGGTCAACTTGTTGAGGCAGGCCTGCGTGCTGGTCGGATTCGCCATCTGCGACTGTGCAGCCTGCGAGGTCGATGTGGACGCATTGGACTTTGCCCATGCCCTCGTCATCCGCTGTCATGGTCGTAGAGCTGACGCTGTAAGCAGACAAAGGGGGAGGGAGATGGCAGGGGGAACAGTTATTATAATAATCTAACAGCCAGTTGATTTATTGACAGACTCGATGACAACTTATGAACTTGGATTATAACTGAATATACTCATGAATGTGCTCATAAATTCACTCATAAATTACATATGATATAAAGTGTGCAGACAACTCTGCAAAGATCTTGGAAAACTGATTAATACCTGTTAAACTTTTACATATATATACATATCAAACATATACATACATATATATCAAAAAATATCTATAATTTCAGCAATTTACTTAAAAAACCGCTTTAAAATAGATGTTTATACTTTTTTTGACCTGCTCTATCGTTTCAAGGCAAAAACTAAGATTTTAAATTTTTGAAAAAAATTCGACATTTTTGTAAGGGGTTTGAATGAAAATTTTCTCAAAAATTTGAACATTTTCAATTCTTCAAATTTTAATGCAACATCAAAATAAATCTAAAAACATAAATAAAATAATATACACCAGTAAAATAGGATGATTTTTGAGCAAGTTATGCGAGTTTGAAGTGAAGAAAAGGATACCCGGCCCTTCGAAGGGTATATGAAATTTAAGATCTTATTTGGTTACATTAAACTAGAAATCGAACCCGCAACTAAATGACATTACCGACTTAAATCACATGCTTTTTGGACAGATATTTATGAGAGCTGCAGGCCGTGGTCATATTTCAGGATCCTAACATTTTGATAGTGTCAATGCAAAGTTGCAGGCAATTTGCGAACCCATCCCATTCAATTTTGAATTTTTGTTTCAGTTTCACCCAGCCCACACTGCTGCATATAGATGGTACCTCAATTAACCCTTTGTTGCCTGAGCCCATATATATTCTCTCACACCCTGCGATCAGCTCGATGTGTGACTCACAGCGAGCGGCTTAGTGTTTTGGCTGCTGCTGAGGCTGCTGCTGGTAGTGCTCGGGAAACTTGTTTATTTAATAATTAAAATGATTTATGCGACTGATTGATGTGGTGCTGTGCTGCACCACTCAACAGAAATCCACACCAGAGCATGGTACAGCAGAGAGACCACTCCACAATCGTTGTCCATGTTTGTCTGCATGTTGCGCTTAATGCGCTAATGCCTCCTCCTCCTTCTCCCCCTCCTCCTCCTCCTCTGTTCGGTGTGTGCCCCATAAATTGCAGCAGCCATAAAGCAAAATGTTAACAACTTCAACCGGGCCAAACCCAGTACAACAAAGTGTACCCAAGCTGAGGCTGAGCTGAGTGAGACCAAGCAGAAAGAAGGTCGCAAATTGAACCCACGAGTTCTGCATTTGATTTTACTCTTCGAATTTATTTACTCAAGACATCTGCCGGCTGCCGTATTATGAATACCCGCAATGAACACTCGAAACTCACTCGAGACACTCGCCAAGTGCACCCGACCCCGTCGTTTTTCCTGTCTCTTCGGGCTTCCTTGTGGGGGCCGCACAACAAATGTCAAATTCAATTTTCAGGCGTCAGGCCAGACGTCCGAATAAATTACCTTGGAAAATTGCATTTTTTTTCAACGCCCACGCGAATCTGGAGAGCCTGTGGCAGAGACATGTCTCGTGCCCACCTCGTAACGCCTTTGTGTTAATTTGCCTGAAAGGTTATTAAACTTAATTCAGGTAACCGCAAGTGCTACGAATCTGTGTAGGCCTCAAGCGATTGCCACCAGGTTATGGCTTAAGTAGTTACAAATTACATGGAAAATTGCATGAAGAAGTTAAGAATAAAGGCTTTATAGTATTGTACAATCTAACTGAAGATCAACAAGAGAAACTAACACATGTCTTAAAAGACATTAAGTTTATAAAACAAAAAATTAGAATGGAAACTAAGTTTGGAAGCATAAATGAAGATAAGGGAAGTTTACGCAAGAGTTATGAGATCGAGAAAGAAATAAAAGAAGAAAGATGATACGAGTACAGTTAATAAAAAAAGCAAGCAGAACAATTGCAAATTAATACAAACAAGGAAAAAATAAACCCCCTAGCAACATGAAATATTAAATTCTGGGAAAAATAATGAATACAATGAAATCAAATTTACCTTGGGTTATTTTTGCACTCATATAAATCATATAAGTATTATTATAAACCCACAGACTTTAAACTAATTATGAATAGCAAAAATATGCGAACTTGTTATATAGAAAATGCAAGAAATGACGTTTATATGTGCGACTTTATCTATTTAGATATAGAACTGGTTATGCTTCCGTATAGGCGAGCGATTGCAACCACAACGGAAGCCTCTCCGAGTGGTTCTATTCGCGTTGATTTCATTTGTCACTTGGGACTCCAAAGTTTCGCTGACGTTAATTGAAACCTGTACCATGCATTCCCAAATAGTTTTAGATCTCCAGTCTCGCAGACTGACGCAATTGATTATGAATCTTTAGTCAAATCATAGCTCGAAAGATCGTAGAACTTGTTTGCCATTTCTCAACGTTTTATGTCATCTAAAAACATATTTATGTTTGTATCTCTCTCTATATATGGCACGGGAATGGGCCTTTGACCGTCTTATAACTTTTGACTTTTTTGCCGTGGTCACTTTCCAAACTTGTTTCACAATATGCAGCGAAGCATCCCAACATCCCAGCAATAAATAAAATAATCGACAAAATATTTCAGAACGCAACAATCTATTGAATTTTTGGGAACTGGTTCAGGTCTCTCTCTCACTCTATAGCAGGGGAATTTGCAGCAACAGCTGCGTAATTTCAGGTTGAGGATGCCATTGTAAATTTTTGGCAAAATGTCATTTTGCCTTTGTTTTTGATTATACCCTATACATGTGGAAGCAAGGAGGTGTATAAGTTCTGTGATAGATCTTAGAAATCTTAGTGATCATAGTATGTATATCTTCACCTGGCACTGTCTACAGTTACTTTGCATATTATATGATATCTTCTTCCTCTTGAGTATATCTTAATAGTGTCTCCATTAACACATTCCTGTTTTCTGCTTTATAGCTTATTTATGATCCATACAAAACCCATTTTTAATTACCTACTCAATAATAATGGTTAATCGGTAACCGTCAATCGGTAATCGGTAATCGATAGTCGGCTATCGGCAATTGCTAATTGGAAACTGGCAAAACGGCGATTAAACATCTCGAGGCCTGCTTAATTTGGTCACTTTCAGTGAATCATTTGATGTTGGCAATTAACTAGGTCGCAATTATAATACACTACCAAACACGAGCGGGTCTTAATTAATTCCATATTTCTCTTTCTCACTCTCTGCAATATTGTATATTGATATTAACTGCCAGCTACCGTCCAAATCAGGCAGGCAGGCAGGCCAGAGTTATAGGTATATATCCATCTGAGATACTCGTGCTGCGCGTGCTAATCGCGATGACTTCATTTCGTGTTCGACTCGAACCCCGCCAGAGGTCAGACAACGTTGCTAAAACTCATGGACAGCTTCGATTCCGTTTCAGTTTCGATTTGAGTTTATAGATCTGCATAGTCCGATGAGAAGGTGTCGCTCCTAACATGAATTGAACACACAAACAGGACAAATTGGACAATGACGACTTGAAAGTGCGCTATATATCACATTGGAATTGTGTATGAGATAAGAACGTGAATATAGTAAATGATTATGGCAAAATTATTCAAATTTCCTAAAGAAATGAGTGTGTTATTCACGCTATAAATAACTGATTGGATTATTCATCAATGGCCAAACAAATCTCTAAGTAAACACAAGATTCTAACTCTGCCACGCCCAGCATATCCCACGCCCCAGCACAGTTCAGAGGGTGCACTTATCGTCGATCTTAGAACAAGTATACTAAAGCTCCCAAAAAAAATAAGAGGAAAAAAAAAAAGCGATCATAAAATGTACGCAAAATGCCGTTTAACATGGGTGTAGGGGGAGGGGGGTTGCTAGGGGAACAGCAGGCGATCGTGTGAGGTCCAAAGGCCCCCAGAGATGCAAACAGTTAGATACGACTGGCACACACACACTCTCACACACACACGCACACAAACTCGTGTGTGGACAATGACCAAAACGGATGGAACATGGCTTATGAGATTTTAGATGGGCCAAAACGGCAGGGAGGCCCACGGTGCGGCGCGGCAGACAATGCGCGCCGCGCAGTTGCAGCCGGCTGACATTTTGCAGCAAGTTGCAAGCCGCAGCAAGTTGCAAGTTGCAGCAACGGCGACAACTGTCAACACACACACGGAAAGTAAATGTGTTGCCAGGTCTCAAAAGTTCATAAATTGGATTGAGGGCGCCATGTAAACAATGTGTTGTCGGCCGAGACGAGCTCCACGAGCGAGTTGGCTGCCGTGTGCCATAAATCTGATTTGTGCTTCGTTACCTTCGCTGCCTTTGCTAGACTTACCAGTCGCTGGTTTCTGCACCCGGAGCAGCTCGTTGATTACATTTGCTGCGCATGACCAGCTGCAGCCAGTTGGGCACCGGCGGCGTTGGATCTGGTGTGTATCTGGAAAGGGAGAGGAATTAGAAGTTACTGCAACTGTTATCGATATATTCGTTTAAGACAACTAAGCGACCTATCGATATATCGGTTAAGCGTTTAAGATCAACTCTTTTCATAGACCAAGTTATCGATATATCGGTTGAGCGTTTAAATTTCAACTCTTTTCATAGGCTAAGTTATCGATATATTGTTGCATTTATCGCCGCACTCACCTGATAATTGAATTACAGTGCTTGGCCTTGGGCACTGCGAATATTTCATTGCCCGCACCTACCGCCACTGCCGCCGCCGCTGCTGCTGCTGCCTTCTCCACGGCCGCATCCACCTCGGGAATCAGCGCCAACTCCTCCGGCTCCACTCCAATATCGGCATCGATACTACTTATCGAACTGAGCGAGTTGCGTGGACCCGTTAGACGATACCGGGACGAGGCACACGATGAGTTCACATCCTCCAGCTCACTCGGATCGAACTTGAGCGACACTATAAGAGCCGAAAATGAGGAGAAAGAGAGGCACAGAGCATATCGAAATACACCGATTGACGCACACGCAGAGCCACAATGAGAATGATGTTCAGATGCAAAGATGGAACGGGAGAAAGAGGTGGGGGAGCCGCACAGAGTATTATATAGGATTGGGGGGGTGGTTGGGATGTGGGTTAGGAGAGTCGACGGGCGAGATTCCCATAATCAAATTTTTGTGTCGTCAAACAAAGAGAGCAAAAATTATTGATAACGGTATATACATCACCTTCAATTCTCTAGAGTGCTACGAGTATAACTCACGTTTATCCAACGGTCCCAGCTTCTTGGCCAACCCATACATAGTCTCGGGCGTCCAATAATCGGGTATACGTGCGAATATTGATCCGGCATCTGCCGGCAGCTGTATGCCCAGCTTATGGAGCAGCAGCACGAAAGGCTGATATAACATCGTGGTGGATTGTTCGTTGTTCCACTGCACGACTGGGATCGATTTGTGCTTGAAGATGCAATGATAGGCTACGGGTTCCATAATGGGTTCTGCCTCGGGCAAAGCTGCTGCCGCACTTCACCATCAGCTTGATGTAGCAACACTCCAGCAGGAGTTTCTGCAGCCAGACCAGATGATGTGACTTGTTCTCCTTGATGATCAGATCGAGCAGAATCTGCAGGGAAGGAAATAGAGAATGTACATAGTGCCTGGTAACTTCTCTAAGATCCCACGCCTGCTTCCCTACCTGCACATCATCCGAGGGTTTGCCATAGGCGCATTCCTTCAGCTCAATACCCGATTCGGAGGTCACCGAGGTGGGCGTGGTCAGCAGTGTACGCTGATATTCAGCATCCTCAAACTTCATCAGATCATCGTACTCCAACAATGTTATAATATCCTAAAAGAAAGACTCAAGTTAGAGAAGGTTCTCTATGGGCTACGACTCCTCTACTCACCTGCTGTAGCAGCTGCTGTATAATGGATATACGTGTCTTCAGCTTGTTGCCATTGTTGCTGAAGAGCTTCACGATCTTGCCCACCACATCATTGTTCTTCTTGCTCTGCACATAATACCAATACAGCGTGTCCATCTCCTCCTGCGACCAGGTACTGCGAGAAGAAAATAAAAATGGGGACTAAGCTTACTTCTCGACTAGCGTTAAAGTAGAAACTCAAGTGGGGGAACATTTTCAGGAAAATATATACTTAAAATATATGATATATTTAAAAGCAGAATGGATAGCGATGAAGAAGGAATAAACATCCAGCTTTTATTTGATGAAGTCACATAGGCGAAGAAGAGACAATGAAAATGAGGAAACTATATAGTAGCATAAAATCTACTTCCAGCTTTTATTTGAATTGATGCATATGATATCGATGCTTAAGCATAACTGAAAGTTTCATAGAGAATCGCAGAAACTCTTAAGATATATTTCAGCTGATTAAACATCTAATATAAGAATAATAATAATTGTTAAATATATCAAATCTGAAAGTTTTTAAAGAGAAGAATTGTGTTTAAAAACTTCTCATAAAACTCTCTACAAATACTATCTATATACTCTACCCTTTCGATTGGAAACCTACCATATAGTATGCTCCTGATTGTGTTCCTTGGTCATCTCGGTCAGCGAAGTAGTCGGTATGGTTAATGGCGACTTGGGTGGAGTGTTCATGAACTTGTGTATGACATACTCGATAAGATCGGACCAGTCCTGCAAGTAAGAGAGTGAAGAAATTATAATCCCGCTGAGGATTAACCCAATGCCGGCACATACATCGCATAGCTCGTAGTCGGCCTCCCAAATACGGGAGTAGGTCTTCAAAATGATGGGCTGAAAGAGCACACCGATCTGTCCCAGATCGCCACCAATGTGATGCATCATGGTGAAGATGCAATCGTTGACGAACTCGCCATTGTTGTTGAAATCCTCCAGCAGAATGCCATAGTAGTGCATGACCTCCAGGGTGGCAAATCTAAGAGAGCGAAAGAGAGAGGAATTAATAGGGAATAACCCACTGTCTCCAGTTCTCATTCAACCCACTGTGCAATGTGCTCCGACAGGCCAATGGTTTGACCGCCCTCCAGCTTGGCTGCACTGTCCAGGACCAGCAGTAGTATGTGATTGGTAACCACCAGATCCTGTAGATACTGTTTGGAATGGATGCTCGGATTGAAGCGACGCAGCAGCAGCACGAAGAGACAGCGCAGATCGGTTGTGGCGCCGATCTGTAGCTGCAGCTGGCGCAGATGCTGACGATCGTCCTCGCTGAGATGTGTCACCTTGTTGTAGGTCTCGATGGCCTGCAGGAACTCCCTGATGGCGGTGACCACAAGATGTATGCGTCGCAAATAGGGTTTTAGATCGCTGCCCTCCTGGCGGGCATTCAGCTCGAGTTGCTCGCACAGTGTGACTCCTTCGTAGGTCAGATAGCTGAGCACATCGTAGGTGAGTATGGTATCGATGTGTTCCATGTCCAGCTCCAGCTGTGCGGCAAACTTGAGGAAGTATGTGACCAGCCAGAAGAAATGCGAGGTATCAATGGGCACCTTCTGCGCAGTGGAGGAGGAGGAGGAGGAGGAAGTGAGTGGGAGCAAACTAAAGCAGTGAGTGCGTTCCTTACCGCATTGGACATGAGTTGCATGTGCAGCTCCTCGACCAGATAGTTGTAGCCCTTGAGCAGAAAGTCCACGGTGAACTCCTTGAGCAGATTGGAGATATCATCATCCGTTGGCGTGTGCTGTACCAGACCCTTCATATTGATGCTGTAAAAGCAGGAGAGGAATTAGTGAGTGGGGGACAGGATGGTTAACCTTCCTGCGACTACATACAGACTGCTCTTGCTGCGCTTCACCAGCTTCTTGCGACGCAGCTCCTTCTTGTCCTGCGGCGACATCAGAGTGCGCTGCTTGTTGCGCGGCTTCGTGTTGCACGGCGGCTTCTGATGCTGCGGCTTACCCTGTGGACCATCATCATCGTTGCTGGACGTCGAGATAGACTCCTGGTTCTCCACCTGGGTGCCATAGCCACAATCGGATAGCTCCGACTGCGATGAGGGACACTCTCGCTTCTGCGGGCAACACTTGCCCTTTGTCAGCTGCAGTTGACCCGCATGCGGTGACTTCTGACCCAACTTGACCGCAGAGACATGCGCTGCAGAGCTGTAGCTATCGCTCAGCCGGCTGGGCAATGGGGCTGCTGGTGGCTTGAAGGGTTCATAGAGCAGGCTGCTCGAGGTTGTGGCCAGGATTGAGGACATCGTTTGCGTCACACTGGCTGTGCTCGTGGTCCCGGTGACGTAGACCACGTTGGTAGTGCTGTTGACATTGTCAGCTGGTTGTGTGTAGTTGTTGTTGTTGTGGTTGTTGTGTACTCCTTGTGCACCCGGCTCTGATTCCGGCTCCTGCTCCCGCTCCTGTTCCTGCTCGAAATGCTGCGTCTGCGTCTCGTAATCTATATCCTCCATGACCTGCTCCACCGGCAATTCCCGCTGCGGCGAGCATGCCGGCTCCGTGCTATCACTAGCCGCTTCCGAGCTATCATGCTTATCCTCCTCGACCCGGGCCATGGCATTCTGATACTCATGTCCCTTGCGACTCACCTCCTGCAAGGTGGCCTCGGTACCCTCACGCAGTGCTTGACGCCGCTCATCGCAGCTCTCCTTTTTGCCACTGCTACCGCCTCCATTGCTGCCATTGTCCGAGGAGTCTGACGTGGGATCCGAGGTGAGCATGGGACTTGAATCACCGCTACCCTGTTTCGGTGGCGATGTATTACTCTCGTTGTCCTCCGAGCTCTCCGACAACGATGCCTCAAACCAGAGATTCAACAGCTTCTGCAGTGTGCTAACATGTTGATCCTTGTAGATCAGTGCGATCAACTGCACCATGGTCACACCCCAGAGGGCACGCTGCGGACAAGTCATCAGATAGAGCAGCAGCTTGTCGATGCTCTGTATGAAGAGATTCCACAAGATGGTATTCTGCATGGAGACCTGATGGCTGCCCGAGGACTGCAGCATGGGCATCAGGAAGTGCGCATGCGTCTCCGGGATGTGCAGAATGTTCCGCAGCAGCAGAAGGCAATTGTTGATCTGATCGCATTTGTGCGGCGATAGTTTCGGCTCCGACTCGAGTATGTGCTTCATGTACTCCACCACGCTCTTGGTGCTCTTCGGATCGGTAAATGCCTCCTTGCTGCTGTAGAGCAGCTTGTTCAGCTCGAAAATGGTGTGACGACCCACCTCGGTGCGATACATCACGTCCACCGAGAAGAGACACTCCACCGGCACGGTGAGGTTAACCAAAATCCGTATGACCGACTCCAGCACGGCATCATCTTTGGCATTCTCCAGCAATGGTATCAGATCGGAGCGCACATTCTGCCCGAAGCCGATGGCGCGACGAAAGGTGCGTAATGTTTGATCCTCATACGTGAGTTTGTAGTTGATCTCCTCTAGAATAGCTGATAGAAAAGAAGAGAGCAGATGAGTAAGTAATGATGGAGCTATTCCATCCAAGAGCTTTACCCACCTAGCGCATTGGGGCTGACCACGTAGGTGTCTCCCTCCAGGGAGCCCAGCGAGGAGAAGGCGCTATGCAACTGTGGCGTTGCGAGTAACCAGTCCATAACAGTTCCACTCTACTGGAGGCACTCTCTCAGGACGTTATAGTCGAAGTTAGAATTGCGTTGTGGCCAATTGTGGCACATTGTTGGGGTGGCACATAAAACCGATTCCCTTCGAAGGAAATGCAAGGAAAAGCTCTGAAAATTAAGAGAAATTGAGTTAAAGATATATGTTTTTACAATACGACTTCTCAACTTATCGATTATAAATAAAATATCGATAAGTTAGAGAATCTACTGACTTTCCTCTTAAATAAAACGATACTTTTGCCTTAAGCTATCTCGATTTTAAAAATCGATAAGAACTGTGATATCGATTAATTTTTAAAAAAGAACTAACTGATTTGCCTTTCCCAGGAATATTTTAAAATACATCTTCAGGCCATCAATATATTATAAATCTAACTGTACTATTTATGTATATGTATTTATATTTCCATATATTATTTATTTTAAGAACACTTTGAATGTGGAAAATATAATTCCGATTACCATCCATCAATTCATTGAAACGAATCTATTGCTGACTGTACAATCTGTTTGTAATCTTTTTTTTGCACTCGCTCACAATTGAATAACTCAATATTTATATTCATCATTCAAAGCGCTGGCACCATGAATCACTCCGGCGATTCCATTATACAACAAGAGCTTGTCCAGTCCAGAGCTTAAGCTGGCCATAAATAGAAACCAGAGCTGGCCACAAGTGAGCTGCATGTGACCGCAGTCCAATCAGCCTCCAATTCTCCTCTCTCTCTCTGTCTCTCTCTCTATCTCTTTCTCACACTCTGAGTGGCATTGGGTATCAGTCAGTCAGTGCAATGTGCAATTGGACTGCGTGCAGGATAACGCGACACACTCAGCTCGCTCAACACGTGCCCGTGCAGCGCGTGGGACGTGGCAACTTTCAGGGGTAAAAGGGGGTGGGGGGAGGAAGAGTATAGAGACTACGCCCACTAGGAATTACCAGCTGAGTCTCAGTTGAGGCAAATGCGAAGCTTGAGCCCAAAAATGCACACGTAACCCTTGGGAGGGCAGGCAGGGGAAGAAGCATAAGCATTTTCCAGGCATACGCAGGCCGCATGTGACTTACACACACACGCACACACACACACACACACACATACACATGTGGCAAACACACACACAGCATTGGAACTTGAGCTGATTGTGTAAACGTCGCAGCTGGAGGACAACACAAGCTGCTGCACAATGCTTTCTATGACTATGCCACGCCTTCTTTTGTCTTCTTCTTCTTTAGCTGTCCTCTCCTCCCCCTTTCCTCTCCCTTTCCCAGACAATGTTCTTGCTTGTGTTATATGGAAATGGCGCAGTTTTCTTGGCTTTAACTTGCAGCGAAGCTACACAAATGTTGCCAATTGTTAATTATTTACATGGACTATTTTCGTCTTCCATTTCAATGTGGCCTACATACATATATTGTCTCTTCGTGTGTGTGTGTGTGGGTGCATTTTAATGTGTGTGTGTGTGGGGCTTTGGGTCAGTGCAGTTTGACGCAGTCAATTCTTGTTGCATACTTTCAGGCGGCCGTTTAAAAGGTCTTGGGCAAATTTAGATCAACGTTTATGGAATTTAGTACAACAAAGAATAGGAGATAAAACTATACAATTACTATTTATATTCTATATATTATATTTATTCTATATATTATATTTATATTTATCGAAAAAGCTTGAAAAGAATCGTTTGAAAATATTTCTTTGTATATCTAAATTTCATGTATCCTGCAAAATTTGTATATTTAAATTATGCATTTATTCTCAAGTCATACATTAATATGCATTTTGAAGGTGTTTTCAGGGTTACACATACATATAAATAATACTTTCCTTGTACATAACAATTTTGATATATGCACAGTTTTATCTTCTGCATATCGCTCTCAATTACAAACCCCAATACCATTTCCGCTGAAAGTTATGAAACCAAAGCGGACTTCCAGCTTACATAAAATTTGTTTTACAAACCACAACGCACATATACGTATACGATTCTACGTAAATGATATGCGCATTGTGATCGGATTTGCCCTCGAATGATCGAGGTTCGATTCGCGATCAAAATGCATTCTCATTCTTTCGCAAAAGAACCGAATTCATTCAAAAACTTTTGCGCTCCTATTTTACATACGAAACGGTGCAGGAATATAGTATGAACTTTCTTGTTAATAATAAAGAATATTATATATACATGTTATATATATGTAATGTCTTTTGCAAGGCAAATTCGTGGAGTGCAAAGCGAAAGAGAAAGTAAACAATTTCCTAGCTGTCTGTCAAAACAGATGGGCACATCCTCTGTCTGTCATCTGCACAGTCTGTCAAGAACAGAGGAGACCAAGGGGAAAATACTACAATAGCGAAGAGTTTATACCCTAGTATAATCAGTTTTACGAATTTTATCTTAAAAAATCAACAACAAATACATTTAAACAAAAATATAACTAGTTTATGTTTATGGAAAGATATATTTATAATTTCCCAATAAAACAAAACATGCACAATTTTTAAAATTTCAGCGTTTTCCGTGCCTTTCCTTAACAAATTCGTCATTTCAGCATTTCTTATAACAATAATGTTATTTTACTTTAATGCCCTATTCAATGTGCCCTTTAATAGCCTTGAAAAATGCAATTGGGGTGAAAATATCCTAAATAATATTATAAAGGAAAAAGCAAATCTTTCGAGGAAAACTCAATCGAGCGAAGCATTAAGGGAAAAAGTATATAAAGAATTATTTAGGGAAAAAATTAGCAAAGAATTACAAAAGATAAAATACGAAGATTTTAAACGTGTTCTACTAATCTCATACTCTGCTCAAATTCCTCAATCAACTCATCTCAAATAATAAATTCAATTTTAAATTCATTTGCGACATGCTCTTAACTTCCCCCCGTTCTTTTTGCAAGGTGTCATATGCAACGCAGCTGTCTGTGGACTGCATTACGGTTCAATGACTGCAAATGCCGTTGGCAGCTTGTCTTTTATTATTGCTGACCCAGGCGAATACTTTTTCGAGTATGGTTTACAAAATTTATAAAATTATATAATAAAACGAAATATTTCCGCTATAGCAATGGGAATTTTCTAAAGCGTTGTGCAATACTGAGGGAGAAAGGAGAGAGAGAGAGAGTAGAGAGAGAGAGAGATGGGAATGTGACTAACGCATAATCAACACAAAATTGCAATTTGAATTTGGCGCTCTTTTAATTGCAAATAATAAAAGCTTTTTTCCGCTTGGAGCTTTGCTCTAAGTGGGCACGTCATGGCAGACTGTGCTAGGTCGGGTACGCGCTGCGGGCCTCCCTACTTAGACTACACACACATATGTACATACATATATCATACGATGATTACTTTGTAGACGACGATTATTAACAAGCTTACCGGATTGTGTTCTATGTCGTCGCCTGTGCTAGCTGCAGATTGTATTCCACTGTGGTTCAAATGTTATTTATTTCCGGTGAAAAGTGAAATATTTTTTCTTGAATTCTTTTTAAGTTTTTCAAGTCGCTGTAAAATGTTTTAAAATTTTTTTAATACACTTTTGTGTTGCATTTATTTTTTAAAAATGGTTTTCTTTCTCAAAATTGCTTTGAATTTTAATAATAATGTGTTTTTCTCGCTCAAATATATGATATCTTTAGTAAATCACTGTAATATAATTTTGATCTATTTTAAGACACATTTAAATTAAAAATTTTATTATTTGCTTCGATGTAAAATATATTTAAACTAGTTTAAAACACTTTAAATTATCATTTCTTGAGTTATGCATATTCTGTTTAATATTTCGAACTAAGACAAGAAACTTTCATTTATTTTGGTTAATTATATTTTGCATATTTGCAATTTCCACTCAATTTAATATCACTCGACTTGCACATGAGACTTGCACTTGAACTATATGATATTATAGTATAGTCTGGCCTGTTGTTGTTGTTGTTCCCTTGCATGATTCGCAGTTTCTACGTATTTCAAGTTGAACTTACGTAAAATGCAACGACAACAATAAACACAAATTGGCCCTTTTATCAGTTGCTGTGCAAGCAAGAGAGAGATAGAGAGAGAGGGAGAGTAGTATTATTTACTTATTGCACTCACACAAACACATTGACAAAAACTATACACATACACATGCACTGGTTACACTGTAGTGCAATTCTTGTTGCTCGCTGTTTCAGAATATGTTTAAGTATTTTTTGCACAACTTGTTGAAATTGTTGTTAATAATTGTTGCCACTTTGAAGTTGGTAAATTCTCTTTTTTTTTTGGTTTCGCTTTCGACCGCGACACGAACCGTTCGCTAGAAGCGCACAAGTTTGAATGCTCAACGAGCTGACAGCGCGTAGAACTCACAGCTGCAGTGCAGCAAAGCTTTTACACACACACACACGCACACGCAGAGCGACCGTGCACATTGCAGTCGCGCATGAGATTCGAGAAAGCTTCGTTGTAGTCGTTGCCGGCCAAGCGAAGCTTTTGCTCTCACTCTCTTGCGCTCTCTGTCTAACACACGGCCGGTACGCTCAGCTCACGTGTAGCGACAACGTGCGGCACGTTTGTTTTCAAGCGCTGCGCTCTATGTGTGTGTGTGTGTGTGCGAGTGTGTGCGTGAGTGAGAGCAGCGTCAAGCGCCGTTAAGCGACTTTTGCCTCAGTGTGTCTGACTGAGGATGACTGTGTTCTCTATTGATTCTTGACGTGTCGTTGTTGTTAATGGTTACGCTCACTCGCGCGCACACACACACACACACACACACACGCACACAATGTGTGATTTGTGTTGCCTAACACCTTCGCCTTTGGGATACATTTACACAACATGCAGCCCGCTCAACAGTTGGTCAGTCAACGCGGCGAATGCGCAATGCACTTCGTCTCCCTCCAGCGGCTCCAGCTGCTCCTCCTGCTGCTCCTGCTCCTATTGTTCCCTTTTGCTTCAACTGCGGCGCGAGCCCGAGCACGTCAGCTCCTCGCCACTGCAACGCTACTAATGAGTTCAGCCACATCGGGAAATGTTCCCCCATAATCGACGACGACGGCGTTGATAATCTCCAGTTACAGCCCCGAAAACACTTACACTGCGATTGTCTTCTTGCCCAGCATTGTTACTTAATCAGCATAGTACATAATGCAGTTCCACTATGTATATGTGTGTGTGTGAGTGAATTGCGTAAACATGTATTTGTGTGTAGTAGCTTCATTATCATTATCAAGTTCAGGGCAAGATCATGTTTACAGCTCATTCACAGTGAAGATTGCTGTAGATGTTTAGATGAGGAATTGGTTGGGAAATATGTGATATAATAGCTGAGAGATAAGATACAGTACAGTTACAGTTAGTAATAATTAAAGACAATTAGTTAAATAATATTCTTGGATTTATATAATATTTAATATTGATTGAAATATTTTCAATAATTAATTAAGTGCAAAACATATTTCGAATTTTTAAAAACGTATAAAATACTCATAAAAGTTCTACTGCACTTTATATTTGGAAATTTCCAGAACTTACGTAAATATTTTAAAGATATGCAGAGAAATATATTTAAAATAATATGGTGAATATACTTTTTAGTATTATTAAAAAATTAATTACCTGTAGTACTTTTTATTAATTTTTCAGACTCACTACGATTTTCTTTAGTTTTATGTTCATTCAATTATTTTATATTCTTTTAAACTCTCTAGATATTAACAATAAACATTTATAAGGTTGATATAGGAAATATGATGCGATTGTTACGCTTTTAATAGCCATAAAACATGCAAGTTGCATTCTGCTTTGAATTTCCAATTATGTAATTTGCTTAAATTAAGAACTAATTGTTTCTCTTGTTTTTTATTAAATTACCATTTCATAAGAAGTCAACATTGTGTGGATTGTGCAATCACTGGGTAAACAATATAATTAATCTGACTTATCAACGAGGCAGGCAGGCTACCCTGATGTGCCGATGAAATACGAACTGTTTGCGCCGTCGTATACGTAATATTAATTGTGTATACGCATTTGCAGGTAGGTATGGAGAGAGAGAGAGAGGGGTATACAGAGGCATCCAGCTATCAATAGACCAGGCTAAACAATCGTGAGAATAGGTTACTAATTGCACAAACACACACAGGCACACACACACACAGGCACACTCGCTGCCTGCCACATGGACACATGCGACATGCGTTGGCATAATGTGAGCCGCGCGCAGAGGTCGCGTGTTTGCCGCTTGCTCTGCGTGCATCCACCGCGTGCTGCGGCAGTGTGGGCTGGAACTGGAACTGGGGATGTATGGATGGATGAGGAAAATACTAAGCAGACAGAATCGTTTTAGCGCAGCAATAAAAAAGGAAACAATTTATTTTCTAGAAACTTTTCTCCATCAGACGCCACTGTGCTCCTTAATCCAATCCCGGGCGTTTGCCACTCGCGAATAGACACCAGGATAATTGGGTTTGGCACAGCCATAACCCCATGAGACCACGCCCACCAGCACCCCAGACTCTGTGACCATGGGTCCACCCGAATCACCCTGGCAGGCATCCTTGCCACCCTCCATGTAGCCGGCACAAATCATGCGTTCCGTAACGCCTCCATACTGCTTGTACTTGTCGCTGCACACCTGTTGATTCACCAGCGGCACCTGCACCTGGCGCAGCCATTCGCGCGACTCCAGCAGGTTCTGCGTGTTGCCCCAACCGCTGACAAAGCAGGCCTCTCCATCGTCAAACATCTGATCCGCTTGGGGCAGCATTATGGCCTTCTTTGTCTCATCGAACTCAATGGGATGCTGCAGTTGGAGCAGCGAGAAGTCATAGTCCACATTGCTAAAGTTGAACTTCTCGTGCTGCACAAGCCGCTGCAGTCGCAGCAACTCCCCGTTGCGCGATGCCTCCGAGCTGCCCAGGCGCACACGCAGACGATCTGCAGTCTTGCCACTGAAAGAGGAGGAATAGATACCTTGGGTGGAATCCCCTAGAGCTGCTACCCGCTGTCCACTTACTTGGTGCAATGCGCTGCCGTCAGTATCCACTGGTCGGAGATCAGGGAGCCACCGCAAATGTGACCTGATGTCTGCAACGAGATTTGATGTGGTGCATCCGTTATGTTTATCCTTTGTCCTCCAACAATGCGCCCATCCAGTCGTGGCTGCGGTGTCCGAAAGTCATCTAGCAAGGAACGTTGCCGCATTACAGGATCAGGTATCAAGCACACGCCGGCCAAGACACACACGCTGCACTGCAGCAAGAAACCAAGAACTACCAATTTCGTTGACAACATTGTGACTTGTACTCTCAGCTTGTTCGAGCTGGGCTTTTTATAGGTAACTCCCCTGCCCTGGATTACACCCAGCGATAGCCACCCACAGCGCCCGACAAAAATAAACCTGCTGAGACGTTATCAGCCAAGTTAAGAGAGTGACATACCATACTAAATTGAAGGTAAATAGAGCAAGGCTAGACCTCAACGAACATTGGATACGCTTTCCTAGGGCATATTGAAGATAGAGTATAGGAAATAGGTCTACTTATGAGATAAGATCTACTAGACTTGGGTATCCCACCTTTCTACTGTCAGTTTTTGAAGTAACAAAAGAGATTTCCCCATACATTTCCAACAACTTTTTCTCGCTTATCAGTAGATCTTAAGTTTCCAAAGAGAGTAAGGATCACGTGTATTCCAACTTTACAATATTTAGAGCACACATTCTTGTATTAAGGTAATCCATTTTATGGTCGACAATGGTTTTACAACGTTTCCAAGTTCAATTCACAAATAAATTAAGCAGGCGGATTAGGTAGAGCTGGAGAGGATTTGGAGCTTTGTGATGCTGTATCTATTCTAGCACATAGATTAGATTGCGTCCCACTTCGGTTAGTTTGCCAGCCTGTTGGACGCTAAGGCGTTTCGCAGCCACATCCAGAATGAAATCACCTTCGGTGAGCGGCGTCTTGCCTGTCTTGTAGTCCTGGAAGATTGGCATTTTGCGTGGTCCCAACAGAGGATCTTCATAGCGCCAGATTTGCAGTGTGGAAATGTCTGCTTTTAGGCCAATCAACTTGGCCAGCTTCTCGCGCAGTGTCTGCACTGTATCGCCCTCGGAAACGATGGTGTTGATCTGGAAGAGTGATGAACGCTCTACGGGATTCGTCAGTTCCACGCTGATGTGCGGAGCAACGCTGAACGAAATAAACGGTGAGCCGGGACGCACCTCTTCGCGCGTCTTCTCCGGTGCCGATGGATCATCAGTGTATTTAATTTCCAGTGAATCCAACTGCAGAAAGAAAAGGAAAACATTAGTAAAGATCTTTACAGTGATTTCACAATCATCTACGCACATCCAAGGTGTTCTTCAGATACTCCAGATTGCTGATAAGCACTTGACGCTCATCGAATTCCAGCGTGACAGCCAGGGCAGCAACACCCTTGCCCGTCTCTACCTTTTCACGGATCATCTGAGCGAAGGGCATCACACGTTTCATGAACTTCTTCAGCTCCGGCTTCTGCTGCAGCGTTGCGGCAATGACTTTGTTATCGGGCAGAGTCTTTGACTCCTTGTTGTACAGCTCCCTCATTGTGTCCAGCACACAGCATTGCCATGGCGGATATGTTTTAGCTACCCAAATGAGAGCACGATTCGGTTTCGCTGTCTGTGCGTCCAATGCCTTCTCCTTGCCACCCTTGCCCTTTATCTGCAGCAAATTCTTCAAATTGAGACGGAACGAATGAGCTGCTTCCATCAAATACTCCGAGCACAAGATGTCCAACTCATTAATGGCGCCCACCTCGGGCCAGAGTGCGTGTACAATGGACTCCTTGTTGCCCAACAGTCCCCACACATGCTCCGCCACGTGCGGGCAAATGGGGGCAACCAGTAGCGCCTGACGACGGATAAACTCCAGCACCAGCTCCTCATGCATGCCCTGAGAGCCGCACAGTTCGCGGTACTTGTCACGCGCCAGCTGCAGCTCATAGAAACCGCTGCGCAGTGCCTCCTTGAAGAGCATACGACGATAATTCTCATCCGTTTGCTGCGTCTTCAGATTCAGTTCACTTAGAAAGACCTGATCGTTAAATGTCTTGGCCGCATCACGACGCAGACTCGTACGCGTGGCCAACATCTCCTTAACCCATTCGATAAATGTGAACAGTCGTAGAATACCCGCATCTGCTGTGCTCTCCACAAAGTTTGCATCCTCCACACTGTCACCGGCATCGGCCAGGCACAGACGCATGCCATCGGCGGAGAATTTGTCCACAGCTTCGTGCAGCGTTAGGAAATTACCATCAGATTTGGACATCTTGGATGAGTTCAGCAACAGGTGACCATTTACACGCATTCCCTTGGGCCATTTGTTCTCATCATTTGGCCAAATGGCAGCGTGATTGTACAGGCAGAAAGTCAAGTGATTCTGTATCAAATCCTTGCCCGAAACTCGCAAATCCATTGGATACCAATACTCAAACTCGCGACGCATCACAGCCAATTGCTCGGCCTTGATAGCTGTCTTTTTGGGCAGTGGTTTCTCCTTGAAGAATATATAGTCCCATACTTCAGGTGTCATATCAGCTGGTTTGATACCTGTGAAGAAATCGAGAGTTTGTTAATGATTTATTCTATATTATTGACATACTGCCGCATACCGAATGGACCCGGTTTCTCGCCACGGAATGTGCCACCTTGCAGTAAATGAACCACCGTATAGAAGGCCATGTAAATGGTTGAATCCGAAAGGGATTCAATCAGCCACTGTTCATCCCAAGGCAGCTTTGTGCCCAGACCATAAGTACGTGAACAGGCATATTCGTGCAGCCAGTTAAGACAAGCCTCAAAGTTGTTGCGCGCCTCTTCGTGGAACGTCTCCATATCTGCCAATATCTTCAATGCCTGACCCTGCCATTCGGGCTCGCCGTAGTTGAGATACCATTGGTTGCACAGCGCGACCACACACTCATCTGCCGAACGTGAGAGAATGGTCTTCTCCGGCTCGTAGTAGACATCGGCTTCCTTGGCATCAATGAGACGCTTCTGCAAATCCTTTTTAATGTCCTGAATCTTCTTACCGGTAAATTCGCCCACCAACATGATGCCGTCATAGAAACCTGCAGATTGATAAAGTGTGTCATTCAATATATATACTATAAATTAATCTCCCAGGCACTTACTCTTCAGGTAGCACAGCTCCTTTGCCTCTGCTAGCTTATCCTTATCGTTTTGCGATTGAATCTTAAGCGTTTCGTAAGCATGCACTGCAGACAGTTTGCCCAGCGTGGGCACATCGATAATGGGAATGGGTTCATAGGGCAGCACCATCTCATCTGTAAGTCCATATTTCTGACGGAATGCCTCCTTTTTCTGCAGATCTACCAGAGCAGCATAATCATCGGGTGAATCCGAGGGCACCGAGGTAACCACACCCGTGCCCTTATCCTCCTTAATGCTCAACATGGGCAAAGTATAGATGACTTTGTGCTGTGTCAGTGGAGCAGAGAGTTGAATTCCCAACAGCTGCTGACCTGTCAGTTCGGCCAAGACTACAACATTGCCCTCGTCGGCAGTGAATCCTTGATACGCCATGTTGCGGGCCGCACGACGTGTGCTTATCCACACCTCGTTGTCGCGCGTCGTCTGCCAGGCAATGTATTTGATGTCCGGATGCAGCCAGCAGTTAGTTTGACCATACATGGTTTCCGGACGCAGTGTGGCGGCCACCAAATAAATGGGTTGCTTGATGGAGCTAAAAGGCAAGTAGTTTTCAGATCGCAATCTCATTTTGACTACACTGTCTTACCTCAAAGCTTTTGGCGTTTGCAGCACCTTCATCTTGATCAGCGTATACTCTTGTGGTCCAACACCCTCACCCGTAGAGCGATCGTGATCCATGCACGGCTGTCCGTCCTTGGGTGAATATATGGTGTATCTCTTACCATACATGATCTTGCCGCGCTCTTTCAGATGATTGAACTGCCAGCGCACAAAGGAGTCAAAGTAGGGATTGGCATCTGTCGTTATGAATGTGCGACGCCAATCGACATGGACACCGATGCGCTTCAAGTCCTTCACCGCCAGCGGTGGAAAATAGTTCAACCAATGCTCGGCATTGGCAAACTGTTTGATGTCCTCGTCCTGCAGACCGAGGCTCTGCATGATCTGCCATTGGTATTTGGCACTGCCTGTTTTGGCGACGGCCTTGCTCTTCTTACCCTTCGACTTGTCCTTGGGCACCTCAGACACAGTCTCTGTGACAGCTGGTGCCTCCTCCTGCACCTCTGGGAACTTAGGTGGATAGCCAAACTGTTCCAGTTCGCGTGCCAGCTTATCGGCACAAGCCTTAATGGGCATTCCAGTGCAATGGAAGCCAAAAGGCCAGAGCACACGACGTCCCTTGAGCCGATGATAACGTGTCGCAAACTCTGCCTTCGACATGGAGAACGTGTGACCCAAGTGCAGACGTCCATTCATATACGGAAAGGGAAAGGTGACAAAAAACTTCTCCGACTGTTGCTTCTTTGGCGCTGTCGGTGCATCTGTCTCGTGCACTCGATCTGTCTCCCAGCGCTGCTGAACTTCACGCTCAATTTTCTGCAGATATTCCACCTTAAAGGTGCCTTTGCGTTCCACATTCGCCTGTGTGAATAATTCATACATTTTAAATTTGCATTATGACAAATGACACACAAATTCCAACACGGCATTGCATCAGTTTTGAACAGATGTTTGTTTTGGAAGGATATTGAAAAACTACGACAACACCAGGAAAAAGTTTTTAAACTTTATGTTGACTTACCATTTTGCACCGTTTGGACTCTTTATAGAGTGTTTGCTCACTTTATGTGCAATTAAAATCACTAGAAGCAACCTAAATATTGCAAATTGCAACGTGTTTACCCGCAGCGGCGGCTAAAAGAAAGCTATCGATTGGCAAAATGCCATTCACAGTGTGCGAGCGCAATTCGATACTTCACTGTTGTAATCGATATAAATATATTGTTGAACGATATTTGTACTTAATATTTCGTTTTAATTTTCCTTTAATTCAAACAGACAAAAAAATCTAGTTAATCTACACAACGAATTAAATTTTAGTTGTTCTATTTTTGTGTACAAATTTTGCGTGTAATATATATTTATTACCGAGGATTTTATATTCCCGCATCAACTGTTCCACAACTGCTGAACGTGTTACCTCGATATGTTTATGGATAATTTATTCCGCTATCGATATTTTCAGTCCACTTAACCTATTTTTTTTTATTAGGTGAAAAGTTTTAGAATTAGGTTAATATATTAGCTGAATTACGTTATTATTTGGGGTATTTATTAGAAAAAATGAGGCCAGTTTTAGCATTTTTGTTGCTAAGCCTCTTGTGTGTCTGTCAATTAAATCATGCGAACCTGGACCCCGAGGCCGAAGATGATATTGACAATGATTTCGCGGAGTTCGACGATGACTTTGTGGAAAGCAGCTACGACACCGAGACCCCTGAGAACGCCGATTCATCAAAAATTGTAAACGGCGCTGGCGCTGGCGCAAGTAAGGAAAAATTCGATATTCCCAAGATACGGGCCGCAGTGGAAAGCGACGAGGAAGAAGACGGTCTCGTCGAGAACGACGATGAATTCGAACACTTCCAGGATGAGGAGGAATTTGAGGGCTACGACGCAGGCGATACCATGGAACCGCCCATAGATCAGAAAGCAGAGCCCAAACTAAAGATACCTAATATTCCATTACATTTCCGCACCCACTGGGATTCATATTGGATGGAAATGTTAATGGTGGCCGGTCTTCTGGTCTACTTTGCCAACTTCTTTGCAGGAAAAGCAAAGAATGCTCGTCTGGCACAGCTTTGGTTTAGCACGCACAAAGCGCTGCTTGACGAAAACTTTGCCCTTGTCGGCGATGATGGTAAAATAGAAAACGAGAATCCGGGACTGATCAAAGAAAGCGAGAGTCTCTACACACTCTGGTGCTCTGGTCGTACCTGCTGCGAAGGCATGCTTGTGGAACTGAAGATGATCAAGCGACAGGATTTAGTTTCACTCCTGGCGGGTCTGATGCGACCACAGTTGGATCAGGCACACATCAAAATCGAACTGACACGTGGGCTAATGGATTCATTCGTATTTGCAGTGGGTAGCAAGAAGACCATCACCAAGGTATTCAAGGAGTATACCGATTTGGTAAGTAATCAGACCCTCAAGTTAATAGGATCTGTGATCTAATAGTTGATTTCCCTTGCAGACTAAGTTCTGTAGTTTAGTTGCCAAGCCGGAGGATCGCTACAATGTGCCCAGCGGCTTTGGAGTGCTTTCGGAAATTCCGGAGGCCACATCCGCCATACTCGAGTCACGTGTTATTACCGCACTTAATAAATACCAAAGCTATATCGATTACCTGCACATCTCGGATCAGTTCAGTGGCCCCGTACAACAGGAGGAGGGCAGCACACTGAAGCAGGCGGAGACAAAGGCCGTGCTCTTGGCCGGTTTTAATCTGCCCAAGCATGCCGAAATGGAAACCATTAAACCATTGTTATTGTTGATCTTTTATCTAATGGAACGTTTGAAGACCTACCGCATGTCCAAGGAGGTAAAGTGAACTTGGAGTTTCTAACATCAAACCTGAAACTAATCTCTCTCTCTTGCTTATATGTTGCAGGGCAAAGCGAAGGCTGATAAGAATCGCTTGCGTGTCGAAGAGGAATTCCTCAAGAGCACACACGCAGCACGCGCCGAGGCAGCTGCCCAGCGTCGCGAGGATAAGCGAAAACAGGAGAAGGAACGCGTGCTTGCTGAAGAGGATCCGGAGAAGCAACGCCGCTGGGAGCTCAAGGAGCAAAAGCGTCAGGCCAAAAAGAATGCACCCAAAATGAAGCGTCTGGCCGTGAAATCTCTGTAGAGTTGTTCCCCTGCCCAGTAGTATCGCTCAAACCACATAGAGCTAGTTAGACATGTCGGTTATTCCTCAAATGCCACAAATAAAGCAATAAAGTATTTGTATCCTATTGAGCGACAAAAAAGGGCAGTCTATTATTTAATCTCCAAAGAAATTGGAGCTTAGTGAGCCAAAACATTAATACAATTTCAAGGATAACGTAGTTGAATAACCGACAATGGGCAGGTGGTCGAATCTCTCCGCACTTGCTGCGAATCGATTCAGGAGGAATGGATGATCAAAACTATGGTGCGATTACATTTATGTATGTATGTATACATATTGAAGATGCATACGTCTCTATATACAGTATAGCACGGTTTAGAGACCTCTTCTAACACTTGACGGGGAAACAATTCTCGTTGGACACATAGGCAATATGATTGCGCAACGTTTTGATTTGCTTTTGTGCAGCATCGAAGCTGTAGGAGAGCGTATTGAGTTGGCCCTGCATTTCCCGGATGACAGCCTCGCGATCGTTGACCGAAAGCGATGCTGTGGCACGACACTGGGCCAGCTCCTTCTCCAGGCGATTGATGTTCTCCTGCAACTGGCCCTTGATCATCTCGGCACGCTCCTTGGTACCGGCAATAATCTTGGCCGACTCGGTGCGCAGAGTGTCCAGATCATCCTGTGTGGTCTTCAGTTGCTCGCAGAAGAGATCACGCTGCCGCATCAGCTCTTCGATTTCACTGCGTGCCTGCGCCAAGTCCAACTGGCATTGTGCCAACTGGGGACCCAGATCTGCCACAGGACTCTCCAATTGTATTTTGGCAGCCTTTAGCTCCTTGCACACGACCACCAGTTTGCTCTGCAGATCGTCCTTCTCCTTGCACACTTGCGCCAGCTTCAGTTGCTCGTTCTCCAGTAACTTGGGAAAGTGGAGCAGCTCGTTGAGCTTCTCCTGGAACTTGGAACGTATCTCCTTGACCTCAGTGTTGATTTGCTGTTCGATGCGTTTGTTGTTCATGTTAAGCTTCTCCAACGAGACGCACTGCTCCTCGACCTTCTGCTGGGCGAGCATGTATTTATTGCGATAATCCTCCAGCTGCTGAGATTGTTCCTTCATAATGCACTTGAACTCCTGCTGCTCCTCCTTCAGTTCGTTGACGCGTGCACGCAACAGATTCAGCTCGGCTGCATCGGCATCCCCTTTGCCAGCGCCACAGCCACCAATGAAACCCTTCATGCTGGAGCGGAAGAGATATTATATTAGTCGCTTGCTGCTGCTGCGTGGATCTGTGTGACACCTTACCGTTTCTCCAGCTCCTGCATCTCACAATCCTTGCGCTGATATTGGGTCAGCAGACGCGTATAGTTCTCCTTCATTTTCTCGTACTTATCCGCTTTGGTGTTGCGTTTGCCGCCACAGATAACCAATGGATCCGGATTTTCGGGACAGGGTTTGCGTGGCGGGCAAGGCGAAGCGCATGGATCAGGTTCATCATCATCGTCGTCGTCATCAAAGTCCGGACAAGACGGACCGTCGTGTGACTCGCGTTTGTTTACCTCGCAGAGTAGCTTCTTTACCGAGGATTGCATGTTGACAATGCGACGCTTGAGCTTATCCAGGGAATCACTCTGGCCGAATGAGCCCGGGCAAGGGGGCGGGCATGGAGGCGGTGGGCATGGTGGTGGCGGACATGGCTGCGAACGTCCACGCTTCGTCGGAGGTGGTGGCGGACACACTGGGCATGGTGGAATACTTTCACTACTCTCGCCGCACGGAGACGATGGCGGCTTGTTGCATGGCCCCGGACTGCAAATGGTCTTAGGCTTGCTCTTGTTGGCCATGATGGCACATGCGATCTCCTGCATCATTTTCATATCCTCAGGACAGGCCCCCTTCATCTTCTGCATCGCCTTGCTCAATGCTTGAATGAGACGATCCTCCTGTCCCTCGGCTTGGCCACCACCACAGCTGGAGCCAACATCCTCACTGCATTCGGTGCCAGTACCACCGCCACCACCACCGCCGCTGGTGGTGCGACCACAGGGACCCAGGCAATACGGTGATATATTGTCCTCATCGACTGTGGTCGTCATTGTCAGCTCCCTATAATGACGATGCGAACCGAAATTCTGCAGCTGCACCGCTCGATTCATCATTGTGTGCAGCTTTATGTTCTCCTGCTCCATGCAGATGCGCAGTCGCTTGATCTCTCGTAACTCGTTGCGTGTCTTGCACGGCATCGCGCACATGTCCATCACCTGCGCCTTAATGTCCCTTATGATCTTGTTCTGGCAATCGATCTCCTTGATTAGTGCCAGGTATTCCATATACATGCGTTTCTTTTCGGGATCATCGGATGATTCGCCCAGACGTGAGAAGAGATCTTCGTTCAGATTCTCCTCCATTCCCTCACCGGGGAACTCGTCATCGAAATCATTTTCCTCAGCACCTTCTTCTGCCATTTTGTGAGTTAAAGAGAATCGTCAGTCTCAATAGTTTTCACACTCGCTCAATCTCTCTCTATCTCTCTATCTCCCTGTCTTCCGGAGACTCACTTGGGATACCAACAATTAGGCTATCTTCCACTTGGATATTATAATCGTTATTCCTTTAGGCGTTTTGTTGTTGCTTTCCTAAGTTTTAATTGTTTTTAGCCTTTTTTGGCGCTTTTTTAAATGAACATGAAATTTTGCAGTTTTCTGAACTGAATTACGATAATTTTTTTACATATGTGTTGTAGTTTTTTTAATCGACTAAAAGGAAATGAAGTTAATCTTGCTTTGGGATCTCAAACGTACACTATAACAACCGGCCTGCTGCGTCCATAATTTGATTGAGCTCACTACGTACGTATATATACGTATGTTCTTAAAACACTGGAGGAAGATTACTATATTTTTTACTATATTTATTACTATATCATCTTTCTTGGGTTCTCTCTCTCTCTCCCTGTTTCTATTCGCACCTCTTTTTTTCGCTCTATTAACTTGTTGTTCTGTCTCATCTTTTCTTAGCTCAACTATCTAGATAATGATAATACCATTAAGTATAGTATTTAGTAAATATATGTATTTATTTAAGTTACTACATAAAGGTAGATTTATTTACTATCTCCAACCCCCTCCGTGCCCCCTTCCGTCTTCATTGAGTAGGCTTATTTAGAGTATTCGTATATAGACACTTTCAAATCGTTCCCAGCCAAAATAATTCTTTGTTTTTTTTTTTTTTTGGTAAACGCATATGAAACGTTAGTTTTAAAAATTTTTTGTTGACTTTGTTTGCAATCAAAAAAAAAAAACCAGTTCATCAAATTGACAAAGTGCATTTAAAATAGGAGGAGTATACACAAAATTTCTGTAAATGTTATATCCGAGCAAGAGCAACGTGCCGGGCCCAAAGTCGCGAGGGTGTTCTGCCCAGCCAGATCAGACCCGGGCAGAAGCCGCAAGCGGTAGAAAGAGTTTGAAGCCCGCAATAAACAAAAGCTACATCAGTCTGTGCCGAGATCAGACCTCAGTGCTGCAGTTGAAGAAGACCTATAGCAAGGTTCAAGATACTCCGTATCCCTCGCTAACATTGGTGGAAGACAATGGGCAGCATACGGTGCCTGAGGAGCTGAAGCCAGCGGGAAAGACAGAGACGCTAGACGATGATCTGCTGCACAGTGAACGCGGATCGGTCGATGAGGACATCGATCACATCGAGCAGGGCGATGGCGATGCACAAGCCACCGCACGTAATCCCAGCCAGCATGCCGATGCAGTGGGCGAGAAACTGAAGCACGAGCTGAGCAAGTACAAGCAGGAGTTGCGCGAATATAACGAGACGACACGCGCCCTAGAGATGAAGTACATGAAGATCAATTCGGAGTTGTCCGAAATGCAGCAGAAGCACGAACAGTTTGTGGGGCGTCACAGCATGTCGCCAAGTATAGAGGAACTGGGCGAGGAGAAGAACGTCTCTGTCAGCTATATCACATCGTCGACAAGTTTCGGTTCGAATACTACCCTGATGCGGAAACACTCCTCCGTCTATCCCAGCAGCAGTGGCTTCCTTGCCATACACGATTCCACGAGGCATTTGACAAACGCAAAGAAATCCGCGTCGGCGAAGATTCGACACCAGCTTGGCGGTCAGGTTGAAGCTGCTGCTGATAGTGTTGGCGATCGTTCAGGTCACTTCATGGAGACACTGCAAAAACGTTATGCCGCAAGGAGAGCGCACGATCCGATCGAGCAGGAGAACAATTCGTATCATGTGCCCAAGAAGGGTCACAGCAGTTCCGATCATGGTCGTGGTCATAAGTTTCGCTACGAGCGAGAAGAGAATTCCAGTGTCAGTGATTTCAATAATCTCTATTCCACAATCGAGAATCTGAAGAGCGATCAGATCCAGTGTCGTGACATCATCAGGCAGCAGCAGGAGCGGATTGTGGCCTATCATACACGCTGTGTGAAGGCGCAGGAGATCATGAAGACGCAAAAGCACGAGATCGACAAGCTGCATGGCAACAACAAGCAGCTGGAGGCGAGCATCTATAAGGACATTGAGAATCTACGCACCAAGATCACCAACAAGCTGAACAGTGTGGCCAAGCTGCCGCTCTTATTGCGCGAGGAGCGGAGCAAGTACGAGAAGGTAATGTAGTAAGTCCCTTATCAACTGATCTTTGAGATCTAACATAGTTAGGAATTTCTACTTACAGGTTCTTCGCGAGAACTGCCAAATGGCCGAGAAGCTGCACTCGCTGCAGGAGGAGGCGAATCAGTTGCGCACCAAAATCGATGAGCTTAACAAGCGTAGAACGATCACTGTGAATCGTCTGAAGGCTGCCGAGCGTGATCTGAAGATCTTTAAGAACTACAATGCAACGCTCAAGGCCGAGAAGCATCGCATGTCCAACGATCTGATAACAATGAAACAGGAGCTGGACGCACTGCAGCTGGCCAGCAAACGGAATCTGACCCGGCATCGCGAACAAACCGATAAGCAGCGTCGTGAGCTGCAGAAACGCATCTTCGATCTGGAAGCGAAACTGAATCGCAGTCAAAACTCTACGTCGGGTCTCATCCAGGAGCGGGATAGTCTAATCTCCGAGCTACAGACGCAATTGCATACTTTGGTGCATAATTTCGAGATCTCCCAGAAACACATACGTGTACTGCGTCGGCACATCTATACGATGACATCGACGCGTCATGGTGCAGGTATCCCAACGGCAGAGAGTGATCCAGGTGTAACGAGAGTGGCTTCCACACGCATTATCAAGACTTGCAGGAACTCTCACTGAAGATGTCCGATCTTTAGCTTGTTTTGAGCACAGGCAACTTGGGAATATGCTCGCAAAAATGGTCTGGCGCAGTTCCATTCTTCTTCTAGCCATGGCTGGCTCCATTCCCATTTTTGTGATCATATTATCAAGTTCCCTTTTCTCCCAATGTCAAGTGTCTTGTCCCGTTCCTTATCTAATTTCATGTATCGATTTTATATTGTGATCAAAAACTATGTTAGAAATTTAGAATTATATATTTTTTTATGAGTGCTGAGTGTTTTGAATTTATTTAAGGGTATCATCATAATTGCAGGGTATCAAGCAGTCAACCCGCCCAGTTTATTATTTAATTCTTCGGATTTTGAAAATCAATACACCGAAACTTTGGTTTATTAATAAGACATTTTCAGGGTCAGCCCTTTGGCTATAAATAAGTTTATAGATCCCACAACTTTAGGCAAACTTTTATCCAGAGTTATATATTTTTAATGAGTGCTGAATATTGTGAATTTACCTAGGAGTATCATCATATATGATAATGATAATTGCAGGGTATCAAGTAGTCAACCCGCCCAGTTTATTATTAAATTCTTCGGATTTTGAAGATCAATACACCGAAACTTTAGTTTATTAATAAGACATTTTCAGGGTCAGCCCTTTGGCTATGAATAAATTTATAGATCCCACAACTTTAGGCAAACTTTTATCCAGAAACCTGAAGTGCCTCAAGCACCTGAGTAATAATGCGTAATCAAACGAGATGAGTTAGATGTAAACAACATTGCAGATGCTCGAGAGAACCAGCTGTTTCCCCCTATTTTCCCGCTATTTGCTTGGGTATATAAACAATTTCCTCAGCTACTTTGGAGGAGAGATTCATGAGTGGATTTCTTGCGAAAAGTGGCGCAGACAGACGGACGTGCTCGACAGCTGTGCACGGTCAGGGGGGACTTGCAGGGGGCAGGGGGCCGATGTCAGAGAGCGCGACGAGAATGGGCTAAATATAACAGAATAGAACTGAGCAATCATGTTTGCAATATATATTCCAATAGGCCGGCGGGGAGCAACAGCGGGTGGGCAGCCAGAGAGAGAGACACTAAACGTGCTGGGGAAAAGGGGCGTGAGGTCGGTGCTGTGTGGCGTCGCTGGCGACCTGAGCTGCTGCTCTTAGACAAAGGTGTGCGCTGTTTTCAGTAGTTTTTCAGCATTCGAACGGAAAAAAGCACACACACACACGATCTAAATTCGCAACGCTTCAATGGACACGCAGATGACGCACTGCATCGCAATTGTCGCATTGCTATTGTTTTTTGTGGTCGAGCAGCACGTGCTGTGCGAGGAGACAGCTTGTCTGATACGTGCCACACTCTATGTGACGGCGGCAAAGGAGCGCAACGATCAGGATTTTGGGCTGCCACTGGACATCGACTGCGGGAATAGCAGCAGCAGCAGTGAGAGCCAGACGAAGTGGTCCACCTTTGACCTGGGTGCACAGCGCGTGGCAGGCAAGCTGCATGTGCTGATCAATGGCAGCCAGACGCCGCCACTGGGTGTGGCCAGTTATGGCCTGGAGTATCTGGACAATTGCCAACAGCTGCAGACGGCACAGATTGTGGGATTTGTGGGTGATGCCACACTGCAGCTGAGCTGCGGTGGCAAGCAACTGCAGGGCATGCGGGAGCTATCGCTGCTGCACAACGAACTGGGCACACTCAGTGGCAACAGCTTTGAGCTGCTGCCCCACTTGCAGCTGTTGTGGCTGGAGGGCAACTCGCTGAGGTTGCTGGAGTCACCACAGGGCTGTGAGGAGCTGCAGCAACTTGTCATACGCCACGAGCCACACTTGGCGCTGCGATCTGTTGAGCTGCTGGAGCAATTGCAGCACCTACAGCGTTTGGAACTGACTCAGCTGAAGCTTATAGAGGCACAGTTTCTGGCCAAGCTGCCGGGTCAATTGCTGGAGTTGTCCGTTCTGCAGACGCCCATTGAACCAGGACAACTACGCTTGGAGAATGGCAGTCAACTACTTGTCAATTTGACACTCTTACAATGTGATTTAACCAGCTTCAGCCTGCTGGAATCCTCAGAGTCGCTGCTCCATCTCAATCTCAGTGGCAACGCACTGCGCCAGTTCGAGCTGGGGGAGAACAGTTCGCTGCTTAGCCTGGATCTCAGCGGGAATCATTTGAAGACCTTGAACAGCAGCTGGTTTGCCCACATGCCACGCCTACGCTCATTGCATCTGCAGCGGAATGAGCTGCACAGGATCTCGTTGCTACAGCTGCTGCGTTTGTCGCCACACACTCTTCTCCAGCTCGATGTGAGCTCCAATCAGCTACTGCGACTGGAGGATGCACAGCGTGCACGCTGGGATCAAACACGTTCACTTCGTATACGCATCGACGACAATCCGTGGAGCTGCCAGTGGTTGCTCAACTTCTCGCATGCACAGCCTCAGCTTTTCCGGCTCTTTCAGCTATGCCAAATACATTTCCCACATCAATGTGAATGGGCTGAGTTGCAAGCCGCAATCACAGGAGGAGCAGGAGGAAGAGCACATGGATGTGGTCACCTTGAGTACGAGTCGTCCAAGTGCAGCTAGTCATAATTCCCATCTGAATGTCTCCAGTTTCACTGTACTCTATGGCAATCCTGTCGAGCAACCACACAGTCAACGTTCCGAGGCACTCATTATCGTCTTCATGCTGCCCCTGGGCATAGCTCTGCTCTTCCTCTTGCTCTATCTCTATCTGCACTGCGAACGACTCTTCCATTGGTCCTACTACTCCGGAGGATTGGGTTGCTTTGGCGGCAGCAAAGCCACACGTAGTCAACGTTTTGTGGATCACATTGATATTGTACGTTTTCCCGTGGTCAATGGCAGTCTGGGCGTCGAATTGGAACCACAGCCCGATGGCTACGAGACGCCACTAAGTGGAGCTCCTTCGATATGTAATTGTGCCACTCACAGGCAATCCACGTGCTCACGTAGTCATCATGTAACCTACGAAACGATGCCAAACGAGCTGCCCTATCAGTTGTATGCGGAGATCAAGGAGCAGGTCGCTGATGAGGCTGTTGCGGAGGAGCAAGCGCTGCAAGAGACACCCGTTCCAACGGCGCCTATCTACGATCATCTATTCTACGAGGAGGAGAAACCGCTCGAAGTCTAGGGGTGAGTAGAAAAAGTAAAAATATTATATATATACATAATATTAGTATAATCTATATAGAAATATTTACGTTTTGCCGTTGGTTTTGTATTTCTTAAACAATATTACACGTTGTATTGCTTGAATTGAGTTGTTAAATTTTCTTTAAAGCGTGTTACAAACGTTGCGGAAGTTTTCTAAATTTCAGAACTTAAAAGATTATGGTCAAATTTGTGTTTAGGCTAGAGTCTAAGACGTACAATCCATGCAGGTCTTTTACAATTTGTAGATTTATGAAGATAAAGTAATATCATAGTTTAGAATTAAGGGTATATTGTCTACTTCATGTGATATCATTATATTATTCCCTGCTCGTTACAGCTTGTACTATCAGTATAGAAATCTAAGGGAGCTTGGCAACTGCAGATGCGATACTATCTTCCGAAATCTCCGCTTATTAAGTTTGTATGTCTTGTTGTTGTTTCGTATGTAATTTATCGCTAAGTTGTAAATCTAATTAAAAATCATTCGAATCATTTGCTATATATCATTTATCATTTTAGGGTTAATGTCGCCTTCTTGGGTGCCACCACAATGCGCCTGATTATGTTTTGTGTCTTCTTTACGGGTTTTATATCCTGTTCAACAGGTTTCTCATTCTCCTTGCTGCACGTTGGCGGACTAACGACATCGGGACTCAGATTATGAACAATGGGAGAACTGTTGCTGAACTGTACATTCTTATTCGAATCCTCGGTGAAGAGATCACGTTTCTTAGCCAATATTGAACGCACTTGACCGGGCTGGCAGGTCTGATTCATTTCGCTGGCCTTGGCTCTTACTGGTGTGCCCTTGCGCAGTGGTTTAGCCTCGACAATGCTCGTATCAATTGCTTCTTCCTTGATCTTAACTGGTGTTCCCTTCATTTGAGGCTTGGCTGGTATGATTTGCGATTCATCCTCTTCCATGTTCTCCATTTCAATCTTGACTGGCGTTCCCTTTCTATTGGGATTGACTGGGAGCTGATTCGGTGACATGAGTTGCTCATCAGTTTTCACTTTGATGACACCTGGACGTGGCTTCACTGGCGTACCCTTTAGGGTTGGTTTGGCAACTGCTGGAGCATCTTCATTCACCTCATTGGGTTCCACCTTACAAAGCACTTGAACCTCTTGCACCAAAGTTGGCTTCTCTTCCGTCAGCTCCTGTTTTATTTGCACATCAGCTATAGGAATCTCTTCAGGCGCTTCAGTTTTAAGTGGCGTATCCAAGACGATAATTTCCTTTTCTTGCTTTTCAGGGGCTTTAAGTGGGGTATCCAAAACAATTACAGCAGGCGGAGGAGTAGCTCTGCCACCGTTCGCAGCGCCTACGATGCTGACAATGCGTGGCAAGGCAGCCTGTAGCTGTGCCTCTTTTATATCGAATTCCATGGCGTTCATGGGCTTAAAGGTGATGTTGTGCTCCGTCAAGAGATTTTCACGATCGATGAGGACGCAGCGGGATTTCAATGACTCAAAGCGCCAGCTAAAGCAAAGAAGAAATGGATTAAGTACGGAATCTTCATTTGGAATGCCTTCCACCTTCTTACCGTGCCATGTCCTGCTGTACGTTGCGCATCTGCTCCTCGAGTGTTGCCTTTTGGATGTACATGCTATGCAATTGGGTCTTCAGCTCATCCGTTTCGCGTCTAAATGGAATGGGAATGAAGTTTTTCTTGTTGTTCTTTTCATAACTAAATCTAAGTATCAATCTAATCGATATCGGACAATCACAACAAAAACAACCTATAGCTGCTAAAGCTAAGCAATCGATTGCACAATTTAGCTACAACATGACCTAAAGATTCGGCCAACTCATACTTGCAAAAATCCAGCATGGAATCAAGCCAAGTTACAGACTTCTGGCTGGCCAGTTCCCGCAAACGTTCCTGCGACAGGTTCAAGTTACGCTCCAGCTTGGCATTCTGCAGTATTAGACTGCGGATGCGTTCGTTCAGTTTGTCTACAAGGGATGCAAGTGGTGAGTTAGGGATTTAAATGGATAACACAGATATAATTACTCTGATAGGTTTTGTCTGCGCTGCAGAAAATGGTGCTGCACGCCTGCAGCTCGGTGTGCATGGCAATATTCTCCCTCTTCAAGCGATGAATTTCGAATTTACTCTCGTTGAATATCTTCTTCATTTCCAGATAGCTTTTCTTTTGACTGGCCAACAGATGTTTCATCACCTGACGCTGATCGTCAACCTCGGCGAACAGGGAGTTGCCCTTGCGCTCTGGAAATGGGATAATCATTAACTGAATTTGTAAACTTGATTTAATATTACTAACCGCTCTGCTCTGGCGTGCTGCTGAGTTGTGCAATTTTCGCATTTGCATCCACCAGTTGCTCCTGGGAGCTTTCCAGCAGCTGCATCTTCTCCTCCAGCTCATCCCGTTTACAACGAAGATTTTCCTCCAGGCAGCTGACTTGATCTTTGAGAATTTCGATGGTTCGCTGTGTATGGAGGATAACATTAGTAACCTATTATATGTCGTATGTTTATTCGTGTCACCTCTTGCTCGGCCACGGCGAAAGTATTCTGCACTTTGGCATCCTCATATTCGGCTAGCTTCTGCATTAGCTCTGCATTCTCCGCTTCCACAGTAGTCAAACGCGCAGTGCACTCATCGTGTGCACTGCTGGCTTTCAGTGCGGCTTGTGCGTCCAGATCGCGCACAGCACTGTCCAGTTTAGCTTGTAGTTTTCGATGCTCCTCGTCCTTGGCATCGTTATCCAATTGCAGTGTTTCATGATCTGCTTGAAGATTGCGGTATTGACGACGCAAGTCCTCTAGTTCCTGTTGCAAACGCTGCTCGGCACCGTTACATGTGCTCTGTGGCTGCACACTCAGGTGTTCCAGCTCCTGGGTGAGATATTTTTCAGCAGCCAATGCCGTATCCAGGCTGCGTTTTAGTTCGTGAATGCGTTGAGCGTCATCTTCAGTGCGCTCCTTGAGCCGCTGATGGCGCTCGTGTAACAATTTGTACTCTTCCACAATATCATCTATGCTTAATGCACTTAAATCCAAGTTATTATACATTTTGTTGAGAAAACTTAGACATTTACAATATCGACCGACAGAATTTTTGAATGAAGTTGCAAAAGTGACGCTAACGCAGGGCTGTAATGTGATTTTCAATCGATTCTAGAGATCACTTGTTGAAATATCGAAATGGCAACTCTCTATTTGGCTGGGAAAAAAATCGATAAGGCAACTTTGAATTTACTCCAGCTGGCAGCACATATTGCGATTTGGTTAAGTTGGCAGGACTGTTCAGAATCGGAAACAGCTGATAAATGTGTTTATTTTGTTTTGCTTTGCCAATAATAATAATAATACAATGTCCTGCTGGAAAAACAAAAATAGGGGTAGAAATTTCACACCAGAAGAGGAGGTAGTCCTTACAATACTTGCAAACGAAAAGAAAAGTATTCTAGAAAATCGAAAGTCCGACGCGCTGACATGGCGACGTAAGGTGGAAGCTTGGAAAGAAATTGCTGATTGTTATTATGTGAAAACGGGCTACAGAAGGGAATGGAAAACCCTCAGGGAGAAATGCAATAACATGAAACGTCGTCGGAAAATCCAAAAGAACTCAATGCGTTCTACAGATGACGAAGCAATACAGACAAAAGTAGAGCCCTCGCTTCCGGGGGAACTGACAACAAGCCTGAGCAATCCTTACGACAGTGAAGCTTGTAAGTAATGGACAAGCAACAATTTTATGTTAAATTAATACTATATTTATTCTTAAGCTGATGTGGACAACAACATGAGCTTCGTTGACGACGAAGATATTCTGCCGCATGCTCAAGCAGAACATGAACTGAGTGAAGGCAATAATAATATTACTGGCCACGAAGATGACCTGGCCACGACCAGCTCCGACTGGGCTAATGGCAACCTCAGCAGGAAAACTCCTCCCCAATCCCGCAAACACAGCATAGAGCAGGAGACGCTTACGTTGATTCGACTTCAGCAGGATTTTGTTCGTTGCAAGAATCAACGTGCCCAGGAAAGGCATGAGCAAGATATGCTCAAGGAGAAGGCGAAACTGGAGCAGGAGTTGAAGACGGGAAAGCTTCGCATTCAGCTAATTGAACTGGAAATTATGGAGAAGAAAGCCAAGTTGAATCAGATATGTTGAGAGCTCATTACCATGGTATTAGTTAATTATTTAATTTATTTAATGCTCCTATGGAAGCATATTTTATTTATAAACGGCTAGGCTACTTCGGGAACAAATAACTTTTATTTCCAACGCTTATTTTATTCAGTATATTTGTCTATAACATATAGAAAAAAATAAAATAATATAAATTATTAAATTAGTGAATTTTGATTTAAAAATTCAACTGTTGCACTACATTGTGATAATATTATCAATAGACATGGCACAATAATCGATTTATCGATAACTTGTGCCTGTGAATGACAAATCCAGCTGGCGCCATCTATTGTAAATTATAACGCGCAATTTTTTGAATAAAATGAAATTACACATAATTTAATTATGTAAAAGTAAATAATTAAACATTGTTTAGGAAAAATACCTTAACTATATTAAAATAAATCGAAATTATTTTATATTATTTACTGCGCATGTCTTTTATGTTTGTTATTTTTTTACGGTTGCCATGGAGACGTGCCCAAGCAAAAGAAACAATTTTTCAGATCCCTTTTCAATACAAGCCAAATATAATGCAGGACGAAAATGCAGAAAAAACTCAACAATTGCAAAATTTTCAATCCGATGATTTGCTGGAGAAACTCAAGATGCTCAACTATGAGAAGCATCTGCTGAGGGAGTACAAACTGAAGCCATTATCGCGATTCTACTTTGTCAAGGCGACCAATCCGGGCGAACAATTCTTCATGTTCACCCTGATCTGTTGGTGGCTATGTGGGAAATTGGGCAAGGATATGGAACGACCGCAGGAATACGATGATCCGAACACAGTGATAGCTAAGATTATGCAGATGCTGGAGGAGATTGTAAGTGTGCATCGATATTGAGAATTGTACTCCAAGGGGAATTTATCTCTATTTTCGCAGGATGTCCCTGTGGACTTCGCACCCAACAAGTTGATGAGAGGTGCTGGTCCCATTTGCCTTATGGTGCTGGACATTCTGGCCACGCAGGCGGTGAAGGTGACCAAGGTGAACCTGGAGCGTTTGCACATAGCGCAAGAGGAGGAGTTTGTGGGCGACTATCTGGAGGATAATGCAGAGATTATACTCGAGAAGCTGGAGGATGAGCAGAACGCGGCAGCACTAAGCGACGACAGTGACCTGGAGCTGGAGGCGCACAATTTCAAGCAGCTCAATTGGTTGAATCGACAGCAACGCACCACGGCCGAGATGACCCACGTGCTGGACGAGCAGCAACGTGAGCTGAATGCTCGTCTCACTGATCGCCAGGAGTGGCGCCTGGAACTGGAGCGTGTCTTGCAGCAGCTGAAGGTGTTCGTCAAAGCCGATGCCCGCGACTGGAGGACGCACATCAGCCAAATGGAGACACTCAATGCGAGCATTGCCCAAGTGGCTGAGCCCACCCAGACGCAGCTGAAGAAGCTGCACAGTGAGTTTACCTTTAGTCTGGAGAAGATCGAGAGCCGGGAGAAGCATCTGAACAACGAACTGCAGCCCCTGATTCAACAGTACAAGGAACTCTCCATTGAGCTGTCCACCGTGCAGTATGCCCAGACGCAGCTCCAGACAGACATGGATAAGCAGATGACACAGCTGAGTGAGGTTATGGCCGAGCAGGAGCTGAAGAAGGAGGAGATGGAGCGGCGCGGCCAGGTCATGTCCGATGGAAGTGAGTAGAGAGAGGAGTTAGGAAGCTAGGGAGAAGAATCCTTGCTGAAGAAAGATTTAATGAAAAAGAGAAAACTAAGAAAGAGAAAAAGAAACAAAAACGAGAGAGAGAGAACGGACTGAAATTGATCTTAAAGTTTGATATGATCTTTATACTAGAGATTTTCAAAACTTCTTAAAACTATGACAATATTTGCAAGAAATTTTCATGCTTATAGAGACTCTCTTGCCTTTGTGTTTGAGTGAGTCAGTTAGCTCTTTCAATATTTCCCATTTTCCCAGAGTTTTACAACAGTTCGAGGTCTGCAAAACACCTTTTCGTAGTGGATTTTCCCACAACTGTCGCTGTCTTTCTTTGTAGAGCTTTACGATGATTCAATCGGCATTTTAGTTGTATTTCCTTATCAATTGTATTGCATATGCAAGTCTCTGAGATCTTTTGTAAGTGTTTTTCCATTGAGACTCATTTGTTTGCGTTGATTCAGGCGTAACTAGGGCGAAATCTCAGAAAGAACTCTGGAACTACAGTGATTATTTTAAATTTTTTTTTAAGTTTAACATGGTCTAGTCACATCTAAAGGAATTTTCTGTTGATCATATGAAAACATGGTAATATTTTACACAGATCTCTGGCCTAGCTTGTATTATTTATCTGAAATTTGCATAGGAAGTGCATAAATGAATTATCTATCATCTACAACTCTTTTATCTTTGCAGGCTCTGTGCAGCAGATTAAGAAGGCCATTGTGAAGCTAAAGGAGGATATATCACAGCTGAATCTGGAGGTGGCGCTGCTGGTGCATGCCTACGATCAGGATATAGTGCGTCAGACGCTTGGCACAGCCGATCAGGCAAACAGTAACTGATAAGGCGGATTACTCTCTCCCCCTCTCTCTCTCTCTCTCTTTCTCTCTCTCTCTCTTTAGCTCTACCTCTATCCCTACTGCTGTCTAGGCTTATTTAGCATATTTATGTGATCTTGGCCCGAGCATTTTTCACACTTGGTCATGGGTTGGCCTTGTTTGCACCATGTTCCGCGCTCACCGCACCCGAACCCGATCATAATCAGTGCGACCACCCACGTTGCACCGCCCCCCGATCGTTAGAGAGCGAGAAAGAGAGAGAGAGAGACAGCGATCGTGCTGATAAGCGTTGTAATTGGTTGCTAAGCCAATAGGGCGGTCAATTATCACCTCTTTGTTATCTCCCCTACACACACACACACACACACACACATACACACAGGGAAGCGCGTGTCCTGCACAATGATCAGATAAGATCGATCCGCGTCTCGCGCTATCGTCCACGGATCACGTACATGACAAGTGCCGCCGACGCCGCAACAACTACCACAATAACCTAACCAAACCAAACCAAAACCGAAACCCAATCGAGAACCCAAATCGAAACCGAAACCGAAAGCAAACCTAGGATGAAACCGCGAATTGCCGTACCCGAAACCGTACCCATCCCTAACCGTATGCGGGAAGGTGTTGCCCCGGTGCTACCCTCTGCCGCACGCGCTTTGTTTGCCCACTTGGCACGGCACGGCTTATCAGCCCAGTTCCCAGCCTGGTGCCTGGTGCCTGGTGCCAGAGGTCCCTTCCCATGCCGCAACTTGTTGTGATTTTCGCTGCGGCCTGCCAAAGGTGCTAAAAGGTTTTCCCCTAAAACGAAAGACACAAAAACAAAAACAACCAAAAAAAAAAAAGGAAAATTCTTTGCACGCGTGCGGGTTTTTCCCGCAGCCTGGAAAAATAAACAAGTAAGCCAAATAGATCATGCAATCCCATGTTGCATGTGCTTGCACAATGCACTCAAGATACAAATATGCTATATAGTTTATATATTTTTCTAAACTTTTGAAAAAAAAAAAACCAAAGAAATAAATGAAAAAAAAAATCAAGTTTTTATTCTTTTTGTACTATGTACATTATAAGTATGTATATATTATGTAATACAAGTTGCAAATGGAACCTGAAATGTTCAGGAATTCGAAATAAAATAAAAAAAAAAACCGTGTTGTTATAAGAAACGTTAATAAAAAGAAGTGGAACCAAGAAACATAAGTATTTTAATTATTATTTATTATAATAGCATATAGAATATATAAGATATAGTATAACGTGCTTAAGATATTTTCATATATATGAATAGTTTATTGGACATAACACTACTCTATATATTTTCAAAAATTCAAGGATTAAAACTCATCAAATGCGTAAAAATGCATAAAACGTTCGTTTTGAAAAATAAAATATTTACAAAATAATTTTAGCATGTTATCCAACCGCTTTTAATGCTTTTTTTACACTTAAGAAAATTGCCAAAAATTGTGTAAAGTTTCGTTAGCTTAAGCGCAATAATCGCAAAGTTTCGTTAAGTTAAACAAGTCACTTAACGAAGCGCAAATGCGAATGCAGCGAGGTAAGCTAAAAATTTCAATTAATCTGGCAGCGCACTCCCACACGCTCCCCTCTCTCTCTCTCACTCTATTATCTGTCTTTCTCTCTCTCTCTCTCTCTCTCTGGCCCAAAATAGAGCAAGTCAAAAGTCATTTTGCGACTCTTTTCGCTTGGCTGGCATAAATTGCATTATTATTAGGCTTATTTGAAATGCGCCGACGACGGCGACGGCGACGGCGACCGAAAAGCTGCAGTGAAATTGCAGAAAAAAGAGCACAACAACAGCAACAACAACAGCAGCAGCAACAGCGGCAGCAGCAGCAGCAGCAGCAGCGGCAGCAACAACAACAAAGCGACGGCCTGACTGACTGACTGTAAACTTGTTGTTGCTCGAAAAGAGGCAAGCGCGAGGCTACTGTTCATTTCCCACGGTAGGATTCGGATGCCATTCCACTGAGTGAGTGGCAGCAGCAGCAGCAGCAGCAGCGGCGGCGGAGGCAGCAGCAGCAGGCAGCGCGCTCGCGACTCGCTCTGGGGCTGAGGCTGAGGCTGGTTTTGGCGGAGTCTGCCGAGCTGCTTCGAGCTGGCGCGTCGCTCATTGTGTGGCGCTGCGAGCGAGAGAGAGAGAGAGAGCGGGAGAGCGGGAGAGAGTGGGAGGCACAGTTGGCGCGAGAGCGAGTACGCAGATGAGTTTCATTTTCTCATTGTTTGGCACGACTGAAGCTTGCAACAACAACAACAACAACAACAATTTGAAACCTGTTCAACGTTGAATGAACAAATTTGTGTTCCAACTGCGTGGCCTGCGGCTAAAAAGCATTTTCTGAGCATAAATCGTGAGTGCAAGCAAGTAAGAGAGCGAGAGAGAGAGAGAGATAGAGGGAGAGAGAGAGAGAGAGAGGGAGAGCGAGTACTCACAGGAATCGCCATACCCATCCCCAACTGACGCCACCCGTACAATAGACCTGCCTGCCACAAATAATTTCTCATTTAATTCAATTCAACCCAAAACAAAAAAAATACAAAAAAAAAAAAACACATTTGCCTAACTTTTTCTCCAACTGCTTTTTATCTTCGATTATTTATGATCTAATACAATGCATGGAAATAAAGAAAAGAAACAAAACACGAAACGACGCAGAAGATTTCATTCAACATTCAACTCGAAATTCATTCAAGATTCTTTTTTGGGTTTTTGGTTTCGATTTCTGTTTCTGTTTCCATTTCGGAACCCGATTCGGATTCATCCGTTGACCGCTCGCTGTGCTCGCTGTTATCAGACGTCAGGCGTCTCTACTCTATATAGCATATATAGTCATCTCACTGGGGGGAACATCGATTTAAATGCAAATCAATGTAATAAAACATTTTTTTTCTTTCTTTCTCGATCGAATTTCGTATTCAATTTGTACAACTTTGAGTACTGAAAATGGAGACGAATCGACGACGACACCTACGACACCATCTCTCTCTCTGTCTCTCTCTCTCTCCTCGGGTGGCTCTCTAAATCAACGGAAGTTCATGTGGCGCTTAGCACCATGAAAATCGGATCGTAAATCTTATTTCACAGCTTGGCAGCTTTCTAAAGACTTTTTGACGCGTCTATATGGGATTAGTGCGGGGGTTTGCCTTATATAGCATATAGCATAATAAAACTGTTGACCAGCGACTTTTGTGGCCAATTGAATTGAAAAAAAAGGTTTATTACAAAGGTTTATCCAAGGCAAACCCAAAGAAAATGCGAGAGAAAATGTAGATTAGTTGGGATTAGATTTTTGTAGGGTTTTGTGTGTGTGAAACTCTTGTGTGTTAAGTGTCTTTAATCCTCCAGTTCAGGGTACTTGTTGCTGGGATTTATGTTGATTCCATTTAACTTTTATGCTTTAGTTTTCAAATGGAAACAAAGAATTGAAAATAAAGTTACGAATTGCTTGGGTAGAGTGATAAGAAAAGGTGTTAAGATATCATACGAGGTTTCTGAAGCATTAAAAAATTTGAAAACTGAAATTTTTCTAATTTCTAAACTCATTTTAAATATACCAAATACGGAATTGCTTCAACTAATTTAGAAATACAATAAAGCTTATGATATTTTCAATATTTTAAACGTTTTTCAATGCAATCTACTTCACAGAACTCTACATTATATTCTTGCTGAATCCCAGAAGCTATAGCTATTTTTTAAAAATAATTTCCCACATATTATTCCTTTTTATTTCAACTCATTACAAGCCCAAACTCTTTTCTCTCTACAATTCTTTTACGCAGTTGAAAATCTACTTGAAACTATACAAATTTTCCACAATTTGTTTGATTTCATTTGTGATTTATTTCCATAATCATCAGATCATTGGATACCCCTCTAAAATCATTGTAGCTGCTGCGCTTCACGTCGCGTCGCGATGACTTGACAAAACTCGACGCGATTCGCGACTGCGCACTGTGGGCACAAAAAGTATTAAATTTCATTAATTGCCAAAATTAAAAATGAGTGTGACTGAGAGGGGAAGTGGTGTCAGAGGGATGGGGAAGGGGGAAGGGAGTTAAGAGAACTGTAAAAGATATGTTGAAAAGAATTAAAAATTCATACGGCAGCGATGCGGTCGCATAAATTTGCTGAAGCTGCCAACTCTGGTGGCGAAGACAGCAAACAATGCGAATCACAGAGAGAGAAGTAGGAGTGGGGAGAGGGAGGGGCAAGGGGGAACGGGGGAGTCTGTGACTGAGACGTGGGCGAGAGATCAGAGAGCTGAGATCTGGCAATGATGTTGAAACTGGACCGCAAAGACCGCAGCGACAATGCGTTGTCAACACAGAAAGAGAGATATATATATATATATATTTATATATATATGGTAAGGTATATCTGAATGATGACAAAGTCGATGACGATTGCCAGTCAGCCAGCCAGGGTTGCCAGCTGTTTGTGCAGATGAGGAAACTTGATTTATTTTGCTTAACTATTTGGGGTCTCTTCGCAGTCTTCCAGCTGAATCGATCTGCATAAATTTGACTTATGTACGATCGTAAATTCAACTCTGTCTCCCTCTCACTCTCTCTCCCTATCTCTCTCTCTCTCTATCCCTTTCGCTTTGTTTCTATTTTGAACAGTTAGCTCGTCGCACAGCTGCCGTTATAGCGACACGATCCATCAATGAATTCGCCGCATTCGGAACTCAATGAACTCGCGTAGTATATGGCCATAAAAAGAGCTCTATCTGACGATCGTTCGAATCGGTTCGAAGCCCCCCTTCCCTCCTCTTAAGTCATTTCATCGTTTTTAGTTTGTATGTTAATTTGCGTCTTTGGTTTCCAGTTTCAGTTTTTCGTCTCCCATTGTATTTTTTATTTAATTTTAATTTTTATTTCGTAAATTTTAAATTTGTTGTCACTTCTGTAGGATCGTACATGGATCGGAACGGATCGGGCAGGCAGGAGAGATGGATAGATAGATAGATAGATGCATATAGCGCGATCGATGTTGAATTCGTATTCGAAATTGATTTCGTTTGTCTTTTATTATAATTGGGTGCGGTGCGGTAGTTCCTCTCTTTCCCACCCTATCTATAGCTCCTCCTCTCTCTATCTTTCCTTATTTGCTGAATCGCTGTCATTGTAACAACAATTCAATAAATAGCAAAAAAAAGAAGAAAAAAACAAACAAAAATTCCGTATTATTTATGAATAGCTTTTTGAATACTTAATATCTGCCTATCGCCTTCTCTACTGCTTCCACTGCTTCTCATTTATATTATTTGTAGGTGCGAGGCAGCTCGAGGAAATTAATAAAAATTTATGGTTTATTTGGAATTTGTTCGGTGAGGCTTATTAATTTGCCATAAAGTTGGTAGGCAAAGTATGTGTGTGGCAAAGTTAAGTGGCAATCGGTGGCACAGAGGGAGATAGAGATAGAGATAGAGAGGGAGAGAGAGAAAAAGAGAGGCCTATTTCAATGATGAATCACAGACATCGCTTGTCAGACTCGACGAGTTATGATGAGACTGTGCCTGAGTTTGGGTGAGTTTGCTTAGGTTTTTACGGATCTTTCGAAGCAGGTAAGCTATGTGCACTTGTCTATGTATTGTACAATATATTTGCATGTATTATATAGTATATATTATATATATTATATTGTATTTAAAACATTAAGCAGCACAAATTTGATCATATTTCATTAGCTATAAGAATTCTCAACCAAATCTAAAGAAAACAAATAAAATCCAAAGGAATTCGAATAATTTTATTAGTGACTTTATTTGTAAATCGATTTTTAGTGAGACCATAAATTAAACTTTAAGAGAATCGCCAAAAAAAAACCCCGAATAACTGTTGCCAAATGCAGTAAAAAACAATTTCGTATCCCACAAGGAATTTCTTAATGAAAACTTACGTAATATCGATTCTCTTTTTTTTTTTTTTTAGTTTATGTTCAACTCTTGAATAACTTCAACAGATGTTGATAAAGATGTGCGATTTTAGACCATATATACTATATAATCTCTCAACTCTCTCACGACATGCACTTGCTGCATATGGAGTGTCCACTTGGCTGTCTGTATAAAAATCAATTTCAGCTGATTGGATATATGCTAATTCGGTCAAAAAAAAGAAGAAGAGGAGAAGAAGAAGCAGAAGCAGAGAGACGCCAATGAAGCCATCAAAAATGTGCAAAAATGGCAAAAACCGCACAAGGAGAAACAATTCGAGGCGATTTTTCAGTTTCTTTTTTTCCTTCTTAAACTTTATTGATGCTTCATGTCAATTTGGCAGGTCCGCAAAGCGAAAACTTAATTAAAACTCGACTCGGCACAACAACGACAACAACAAATGAGAGACGATCCTTTTTCGGGGCGGGCCACTTAATTAAAATAACAAAAGGCCGCAGAATTGTGTAAAATTAAGCAAATTATTTGTGTTCTCTCTCTGAGTTGTTATGCAGATATAGCCTACATATGTATATATATTTTTGTGAATGAAGCGTTTGTTTCATTCAAGAAGAAGTGGAGGAAGATGCAGAGAGATAGGGAGAGAGTGGGAGAGCTGCCAGAGAGATAAACAGACAATAAATATGAGGTCGGCGCGCATTACAAAATGTATTTCGATATATTCCGTTTGCCTTTTCTGTTTCTTCTCTTTGGTTTTCTTTCTGTTTCTCTTGTTTCTCGCTGTTGTTGCCTCATGTTGCGCGGGCCACACAACGACAGCAAAGGCTGCGGCATTTCAAGAGTTTCCCATGGCGGCAGCTGCACCAATACTAAGGCAGCCACACACCCATACACACACACACACTGGCACACAAAATGGAGCCGCCGCCGCCGTTAACAAAGTTGGCAGCGCAGCGCAACGCGGCGTATGCGTAATACGGCTGCCTCGACGCGCTGCCACTGGTTTTCAGCGCGCACACACACACACAGACAGACACACACACACAGACACACACACAGAGATACAGAAACGGGTTAAGGGCAGCCGCTGCCGTGACAGCTGAGCGCCAGCAGCGACGCGAGCGCAGCTGCCATTGGCCGCCCCAACGAAAAAAAAGCGCCACAAGGCAACGCCCACTTAACAGCGCAGCGCAGAGTGTGTGTGTGTGTGTGTGCGAGTGTGTGTGTGTAAAAGAAAGTTAACTGCGTTGCACGGCAGCTAGATGAGCGCAGGCAGCAGCGCAACAGAGACAGCAACAGCGACAGAGCATGCAACTCCATCTCTCTCGCTCTCGCTCTCTCTCTCCCTCTGTCTCTCTCTCGCTGGGAAGAGCTTTTTGCTACCGCTCTTTTGCATATGCCATACGCAACGTGCTCTTAATTAATACGTAGACGGGCGTGGGCGCATTTAGGCTTAATTAACGGCAGCAAGCGGCATGTGGCATGTGGCATGCGGCACGTAACGCCCCAGCGAGCTGTGAGCGAACTCAAACTCACCTGCTCAACACACACACACACAAACACACTCTCTCTCATTCTCTCACACTCTGTCTCTCGCCCAATCAGCGCACGTTGCGCTCACTCAAACTTGTTTTTGCGCTCAATTGTGTTAGAGCGAGACAGTCTACAGAGACAATTGAATGAGTGAGCAGCAGCAGCAGCAGCGGCAGCAGAGCATGAAACAGCTTCTGCTGCTGCTGCTGCTGCTCTGTTGCGCTGCTGCCGCCGCTCAACGGTTTCAACACAGGCAGCTGTTAAACCCATCAAGCTGAAGTTTCGATCGTAACTTTGCAGTTGACTCTCGCGCACAGAAGCGTTCGGAAGTGAAATATATTTTATTAATAATATTAGCAGAGTCGAGTCGAGACGAGTCCGAGGCGAGTCGAGTCGAGACGAGTCTAAAGCGAGATCGTATACGAGCACGAGAAACGTTTAAATTTATACGATAAAAGTGAAAATCACGCAGCAAGTTGCGCTGATTGTGCATTAAAATAGCAGCGATAACAACAAAAGCAACAGCAGCCCAGACAGTGCAGCCAAAGCGAAGGTAAGTGAGCCGCCATTTTGTTAGACGTTGCCATTTTGTGGCTACCGTATCGAAAAGCTGCCGCACTTACGCAGCCAGCGAGCAGCAACAACAGCAGCAGCAGCAACAACTACAGCACAGCGAGAGCGTAGTGCGCAAAGAAGAGAGAGAGAGTGTGTACGTGTGTGCGTGTGTCTGGCTACTCGTCTTGCGCGTGCGCAGTAGCCGAAGCTTATAAGAACTTGCTTCGGCTTCTGGTCTTGAGCCTTCTCTTGCCTTCGTGTCACGAATGCCACTTCGTATCGACTTCGGCTGCTACGACGTTGCTTCGTGCTTGACCAGTTAGAAAGAAGAGCTAGGCAGAGCTGACGCTGCTGCCGTCGTTGCCGCTGCCGTTGCTGCTGCTGCTGCTGAGCCACAGTAGTCGATGACTCACTCACACATATGCATGCACTACTGTATTGAGCCGCACTCAACACACACACACACACAACACATACACATACAGAGCAGCGCTCACAGGCACGCCTCGCTTCTTCTGCGTCGTCGCCGCTTCCTCAACTTGCCAGCAGCAGCGACGCAGGCAGCAGGCAGCAGGCAGGCAGCAGCAGCGCTCGGCAGCAGCAACAGCAGCAGCGGCAGAGTTGACTACTATTTCTTTCAGTTATTAGTAGCATTCATTCATTCAACTTTGTGCCGCGCAAGCGTGCGTAGTTCCCTCAGTTCCTTCGCGTGTAAGAAAAAGAAAAGAAAAGTAAATTCAAATTATAAGCAGCAAATCACAAGGTGATCACACACACACACACGTATATACATATATTAAGCAACTGTTATACGTTATACACTACGTGACTTTATTTCGCCGTCGTCGTCGTTGTCGTCGCGTTAATTTCTGTGATTAGCAGCAGCAGCAGCAGCCGTCGCAGCAGCAGAAGCAGCAACAACAACGACAGCAGCTTTATCGCATTTCCCATTGGGTAAGTTTCGGTCTAGTCTTGGCTGCGCAGTTACGCAAGCGTCGTCGCCATTGCTCTCTCTCTCTCTCCCACCTCGACTGCGCAACTGCAACTGTGCAGGGCGGCGGCGTCGCACAGTAGCCGCATTGGCGCTCATGTTCGTGTTCTTGTTCTTGTTATACTCTCCCTCTCTCTCTCTCTGCTGCCGCCTCTGCTTGTGGTTGCGGTTGCGCCAGTTGTTGTTCTTGTTGTTGTTGTTCTACTCTGCTTGTTTGCTTTCGGCTACCAGTTTTACGCGCTTTCATTGGCCCCCGACCCAGTGTGCGTGAGAGCGTGTTGCGTGTGTATGAGAGAGAGAGAGAGAGAGGGGCGCATGTAATCAATTGTTTCAATGGCGTGCGTGAGAGAAGCTTTCGCTGAGCACGCAATACAAAATGGCGACCAACTGGACTACATCTAAATCCAATTGGAACAAGAACAATCTAAGCAAGCGCAGCCTCAACTCTATTTCACAATTTAACGTTATATTGAAGTTATCGAGAGACTTTTCTAGAACTTTTGCAACACTGTAAAGATTTTAGAGTATATAACTTCCTATAGCTAATATATTTTGCAACTCCTGAGATTTTCTTTTGCCTTTTCCTTGAGTTTTCTACAAATTTCTCTCTGCAAAATTACTTCAACTTTCACATCTTTCTTCTTGGCACATTTCTTCACAATTTCGCTTTGCCGTCGGCAGTTCTGCAAGCTCTTCGACTCTCCGACTATCTGGACTTCCCAAAATAATACCTTAATCGTCATGAGTCAGCGATACTTAGTCAGATTTCTTGTGCACTGCTCGCATCAAGGTCGAGGTTAAACCACGAGCTGGCCAAATCGGAAGATGATTTGTGCCTGAGGAATTTATAGATCATCATCATCCATTACGATCAGGTTTTAACTAAGAGTCTGTGACTCAGACTGAGCGAAAAAAGCGTTGATCTTTCTGGTCAAGTCGATGAGTACATCTATCTGCCATTTGTATTGAGTTTGTCGCAACGGGAAACAGTTAGTTGCGTCTCTGAACTGACCTCGTCCTTCAAGGCGGACCACACGCTGCGTCTCATCAATTAGGCACAAATTACTTAGTTTAATTTTGCACCTTGGGGCGTTAATTTCAATCGATTTGTCCTCTGGCTATGGGTAGATATATTTATGTCTGTCTGTCTGCCTGTCTGCCTGTCTGTCTGTCTGTCTTTCTCTCAGCCTCTCTGCCTGCCTGTCTGTCTTTTTGTCTGTCTGCCTGTCTGTCCTTGCTGCTTCTGTCTGTTCATCTCTATCTGCCTGCCTGTCTCTCTGTCTGTCTTTATATCCCGTTAGTTGCCCTGCTTGCCTCTCAGTATGTCTGTCTGTCTGTCTGCTTGTCTGCTGCTCTCCATGTCTGCGTCTCTTTATTTTCTGTCTCTCTGGCGTGTCTCTCTGTCTGTCTATGTATCTTCACGTCTATCTGCTTGTCTCTCCGTCTGTCTGTCTGCCTCTTGTTTGCTCTGTCTCTCTGTATGCCTGTCTCCTAGTATCTCTAGCCTGCCTCCCTGTCTCTCTGCTCCTCGTCTGCTGCTTCCTCCTCTGTCTGTCACAACTGACGCAAGATGTTTGATCGATCGCGATCCTGAACTGAACTGTTTGCCACATTGCGTGTCCTTTTTCCCACATTCGTTTTGGTTCACATTCAGAGAAACAGGGAGAGGGGGAGAGATTCGCGTCGCCTGCCACCGTGATCCTTGTGCGCATTGTCCGCCCAAGGTGTTTTTGTTGCTTGTGTCCAGTTTCGCGCGCTCTCTTATTGTTTCCATTCTTCAACTACTTGAGCAGGCTGCCCTAATTGTTCTCGGCCAAGAGTTTTTCTCGAGAATTCTCCCTCCCTCCTCCCTCTCTCTCTCTGTCTCTGTCTGCGCCATTAGCACAATTAGATTCGTATCAAATCGTTTTCATTTGCGGCTGCCTTTGTCCCTTTCTGCTCTGTCCCTTTCTTTCTCTACGTCTCTTCCCCCCGTCGGCTTATTGTCATCATTTTTTCCACATTTCGGTTGTAATTTTTAATGGCACCTTGCCAACTCACTGTCCGCCCCCGCCTTGGCCACAACCATGGTGCGGTAAGTGTGGTAATCGCTTTTGACCATGTCCATGCGAGCAGCAACGTGTGTGTCACTCCAGTTGCTGTCTCCCTCTCTTCCTCTCTCTCTGTCTTCCTCTCTCACCCTCTCTTGCTGCCTCTGCCATCCTTATCGCCATGTCGGGGTGTTAAACTGTAACTCTTCGTCGGCTTCGTCGGCTTCGTGGAAGGCGCTCACACTCACTTGCCACACTTGGGATTTAGATACAGATTCAGATTCTCCAGCTACTCCCTCTACTTCCCCTCCTCCTGCTGCTGCTGCTCCTCATCCTTCAGCTTCTCCTTTGCCTTCGCCTCCTCCTCCTGCTTCGTTTATGTTGTCATTTTTGGTGCAAATCTAATTTCACGCAGCATTAACGCCTTTCGCATGCCCTTCTTTCTTCCCTTCCCTCCTACCTCTCTCTCTCTCTCTCTCACTCTCTTTTTATCTCTCTCTCCCACTCTCTTGCTTTGCTCGCCACACGCTGTGCCTTTTGCCATCTTTCACTATATATCGCAATCTGTAATATCACACAGGCCACACTCGGTACCTCTCGGGGTATCTCTTGCAGTCTCTCTCTCTCTGTGTATCTCTTTCTCTCTCTCTCCCTGTACCTCGTGCTGTGCTCTGTGTACAAAACACTAATTATTTTCAGTGCGGATTAATGGGATTAGCCGCATGTTGTACAACACTTGATTATACAATATTTGGGCAGTTTCTGTAGTTCTTCAGGATTTTCAATATCTCTCGGCTTATGTGTGGTCTGGGATGCTGTGTAGGTGTTGCCCTGTTGTACTGACCTAAAGCATAAGCGGATTTCGCGATTGTACAGTTTGCGCTTCTAAATAGATTAAGATTAACTTTGGCTGAGGTGAGATAAATGTTCCCAGAAGCAGGTATAAGCTGTAGTTGAAGAAAAACTGTTGTAGAGTGCGAAATTTCAATGCATTATATGATATATCACTGTATATAATCTAAACAACTTAGAAATGACTTTAGACAAGAAAGTAGAGAATATTTGTTTGGTATTTCTAGGGATAACTGACCTAATTGAAGTAGACTCGACTTTCCAGATCAGTAATTTATATATAAGCTTCATAATGTGGAGATACCTTGAGATATAAGCTAAAGAAATGCACCTCTCGAGTTTCTAATGAAATATGAACTCTTGCAATGATATTTATGTTGTTGACTCCCTATATAAAGAAAGTAACTGCTTTAGGATAATCCAAGTTCTTCCTACTCACGCCTTGATATCTTCAGCAATCTTCCAGCTATATCCCCCGATTATAACTTAATATCATCGCTTAATCATCGCTAACTTCAGTTCCCCAACTGCCTCGTAGCTGTTCAGATAAATGAGTTGCCACTTGGTAGGGTTGTCGTGCTAAATAAAGTGCTTAGACGCACTCGAGCGAGCCGTGGCAAATGCTGCTGCTCCACTTAGGGCCAAAAAGGCAAGAGGCATGGCCAAAAGGCAGAACCAAAGGCAGCCAGAGTAGTCCAGAGTCGGAGTCGGAGTTAGAGTTGGAATTGGAGTTGGGGTTGGAGTTGGTTATCCCCATAACGAATCCGTATGCAGGCGCCCTGTGTCGCATGATTAACGGCGTTAAAATGCCAATGTGACGCCACATTGTGTACACAAATTAACATGGATGCGGGGGGAGAGGGAGAGGGAGATGGAGTTGGAGTAGGGATGCAACTTTGACTCCATCATTTGGTACGGCGACCCAGGCTGCTCTGGCCTGCTCTGGCCTGATCTCAGTGTTATAATTTGAATATGTTTAGTGGGCATTAATGTTATAATGACAATAACTACGTCTGAGTCTGCGCCAACCTGGCTGCCTTCCTGCCTTTCTCCCCGGGCTGCCTCGCTACCTTCCTCGCCTGCCTCGCTGGCTGCAGCACCCGCTGTGACGTCGTTGCCTTTTGTTGTCAACGTTTTTTGGTGGAGCACTCCAGCTGTGCCGGCTTGGGGTTTCGGGTCGGGGTTGGCTGCCCCGTAAAACATATAAATAAATATCGAAATCGGGGCTTGCCGAGAGACGCTTGTCGCTACCAGTCAGCGCAGGCTTTTGTTTGCGCAGAATTCTCCACGAATCTCTTCCCCCAGATTGTATTATGGCATAACATTAAGAAGAATATATACACATATATCTGCATATGCACATATGATTATGGAATTATGGAATCCAGCGGCGCCGAAATGACAAAAATAAAATTACATAAAAAATAACAGTTGTTAACTACCGATCCGATCCGATCCGATCCGATGGATACACAAATGGATCCTACCTGTATCCCAGAAACAACAACATTCTTTTTCAACTGGCATTAATTCAGAGTCAGAGATCGCAGGCGCCAATTAAAAATAAACTTGTTACAGCGCCACCTTAATGAAGCGACTAAAATATGGCACTATATGGCACTTGTATGGCAACCGTATGGCAACTGTATGCGCGAAACGCATAAACACACGCGCAAAGTGAATTTGTGACGCCTTCGCCGTGTTTCTTCCCAAGTATCCTATGTGAACTCAGCTTTTATTGCTCGCAAAATCATTAAACTCGGTATATAGTCGAGCCATGTCGGTGCAGGCTTTTACAAGTTGAAATCGTAACAATCGCATCAGTATATCATATGATAATGATGTTTTTAGCTCTTTAAGTGCCCCTTTTGTCGGGGGATATCTTAATTGATAGCCAACTTTCTGTGTATCTTTGTATGTGTATAGGATTGGAGAGTAGACACTATATGTGGAATATATACTAAGCGAACTGGGTGATTATTGCAGCTGAAGTTATAAAATTTGTTATATATGCATTTTTTTGTAATTCAGTTAATTTTAGATGTCATTAGACTAGGCTAACTGGGTTGTTAGTGCAGCAGGTGCCGGGAAATTTGCTCTGCAGTGTTCTATGCTTGCCTAAGTTTATATAATATTAGAATCGATGGGTATTTTTACTTGCAGCAATAGAAAAACTCTAAATTTCTACATGATATATGGGAAAATATTGAAAAACTGCGTGTAGCAACTGTGCTAATGGAACAATTGTGTTGCGGAAGTGCAGTGTAGGTAGTTTAGCTGAGTATATATTATATAGTATACTCTATACACTTATGGAATACTGAAATACAGTGGGGACAATGGGCCAAGTAGCTTGTTGGCAAGACAAATTATAAAGCGAAGGTTAGCAACTGAAACTGGGCGCTGGGTGATTTGTAAATGTCAACACCAAGTTCGAGTCGAGTCGAGTCGAGGCGAGTCGAGTCGCGTTGAGTCGACTCTGAGCTGGTTCAACGGTTCAGTTCGGTTCAGTTTCAGTTCAGCGCGGTCTTTAATGAGTCATTTTCAATTTCATGTTGCGTGATTTAAGTTGACAACTTGTTGTTGTTGTTGTTTTAGTTGTTGTTGCTTCGCTTGTTGTGGTATTTTTGCTCAAATTTATTGGCACATAAAAGATGTCGCAGGCGTTGCTAACTTTATTTAACTTCTCCGTCTCACTCTCTATATGTATGTGTGTGTTTTTCTTCTTCTTTTAGGTGTTTGCCTTAAAGTGCGCCATAAACTAAAAGGCAACGGCAGCGGCAGCAGCTGGAGAGACGGCCCACCCAATACGCCTACAAGCGTGCGAGCGAGACAGCGAGACAGCGAGACACTGTGTGTGAGTGAGGAGAAATCACAACAACAGCGTGGAAAATAGCGAGGCAAAATAGCGCAGCGCAGCGTTGCCACATTTCACCGAAAGCAAACAGCAAACTCTGTACGAGTGTGCGTGCGAGTGTCTGTCTGTGTTATCTCACTTAGAGATAGCGAGATTACGCTTTGAGTACCGTTAAGGCAGAAAAAGCGCTCATTGCACTCACAGAGAGAGAGAGAGAGAGCAAAGCTCACACGCAAGAGCGAGTACAGAGAGCGAGAGAGCGTGCACGCGAGAGAGCAACACAGCAGCAGCTAGCAGAGGCGTGCAAGCGAGACAGCTGCAGAGAAGAGAGCAAGAGTCGTAGAACACGACGACTTCACCCACTCTCAGCGCGCGTGCGACTGTCGCACGTAGGCAACAAAAACAACAACAAGAAGAAGAAGAGAGCAACAGCTATCACACACACACACACACACACACACACTGACACACACAAGTAAAGAGAAAAGAGCGGAAAATATATATCGTCTGTCAAAATGTTTGCTGTAATGCGAATCGACAACGATGACTGCCGGTCGGATTTCCGTCGCAAGATGCGCCCCAAGTGTGAGTTCATTTGCAAGTATTGCCAGCGGCGTTTCACCAAGTCGTACAACCTGATGATACACGAGCGCACGCACAAATCCCCCGAGATAACATACTCCTGTGAGGTCTGCGGCAAATACTTCAAGCAACGTGATAATCTGCGTCAGCACAGGTGAGTTTCACAACAGGTACCCCAAGTACCCCAACTATTCCCTCTCCTCATCCCACCCAAGTTTCCCGAGAAATTGTACCATATATAATCCCCCTGGCCCACCCCCCGCTAAATACGCTTTAAAATGTGCATGAAAAGTTGGTGTTGGTTTTTGGTTACGAGTTTTCCAGTGCTCTCTATAGATGATGATGATATATGTGTATAAATAGTTGGATAATGTGGTGAAATAATGCAGGAAATTATCGTATATATAGTATATGCTTTATCCGATTTTGTAGCTGGGATTTTCGCCAGAGTTTTTAATTAATTTGAAAGCGTCATTCGAAATTCCAAGAATATTACAGTTTAAACTTTGTAAAAATAGCTAATAAATATACGAAATCAAAATTTTAATGTTTATAATCGTTTAATGATAGAAAGATATAGAAAATTTAGAATACTATGCCCACATGCAGTTTAAAGTTAAATTCAATGTGGAAAGAAAAGTTATAGAGGTTTTTTGTTCTAGTTATTATTTACCTAGAAACATATGTTTTTCCTGAAATAAAAGCACTGAATCATATATTGAAAAGCTTCAGCATATATTCACCATATTCTATAGCACACCACATTATAACACACCATACACTCACGCACAAAGTACTCGTACACCCACACACACACACACACAACGCTTCATTATAATTATTATTTTAGCCTTTTTTTATCACTCAAGTCGGCTCTACTACATCACCTTTTTCTCTGTTTCTCTTCTATTTGTAGATGTAGTCAGTGTGTTTGGCGATAAGCTAAAGTATCATAAATACAATATATAAAAAAAAAAAAAAAAAAAAAACACAGAAAACCAACACACAGCAATATAAAATATATATATATAAAAAAGCAAAGAAAAGAAACGATATATATCTAGATATATATGTATATCTCTATATACTATATATATACTATATAAATACCACCCGATATCTAAGCACCGCAGCACAGCAACAGCAACAGCAAAAACAGCACGCAATATCACCAATATTTCTATATATAACGGGGCAAGTGTCATACCTAGAGTTATCGATTATCGGTTATCGGCCTATCACAGCAGCAGCAGCAGCGGCCCAGCACTTCCTTCATGCACCAACACACACATACAATGCTTGCAACAGCAGCGGCAGCAACAGTTGCTCATGCAGCAGCAGCAGCAACGGCAGCAACATCGGAATGCAATCGGGTTTTGGTTATCGATAAATCGCTTTAGTTTCCCCCACGGTTTGGTTGGTTATTCTTCTTCTTCTACTTGTTAACCGATGCACTTGCCACGCCTCCCACAAAATGTTGCGCAGGCGCAGCAGCAGCAGCAGCAACAACAACAGCAACAACAACAACCACAGCAACATTTCCAACTAATTCTTGCAGAAACTTCCACATGAACAACTGTGGGCGTGCCTGCAGCAACAGCAGCAACAACAACAGCAAATAGACAACAACAACAACAACAACAGCAGCAGCAACAGCAACAGCAACATCAACATGCCAGCCGTGCAACACGTGCAACATGTGCAACAGCAACACTTGAAAGCTTCGTCTCGTTTTGTGGAAAGCTCAATTAAGCTCAAGCTTTTTGTGCTTTCGCTCGGCCAACGATGACGAAGATGATCCATCAATCAATCAATCAGTATATCAATCCATCAATCGACCAGCTGCAATTCTCTTGCCTTACAACTATCGGAACTATCTGATTAATAATACGATTACAATTTAATAATAATTCCAACAACAACAAAAAATTATATCTTAAGTATTTTTATTTTAAAATTTTCCCCTTCCCCCTCAAACACGTTGAAAATGTATTACATAAAACCTAAATATAATAATAATGATATGATAATAAATAATAAAATAACTATTAAACTATAAAACGAGATGATAATTATCTAAAATTGTTTTCTGTTTAAGTTTATCGATACAAAAAAAACTTGAAAAATTAAAAAAAAAATATATATTCCCATTTTGTGCGCTGCAATAAGATTGTAAATGTTTTCATATTTATACAGAAAGAAAGGAAAAAATCTAAAAAATTTATTAAAATAAAAAAAAAAGAAACCATACGCAATATGTATTACATGCAGTGCAGGCCACGCCCACAGTGGGCGTAAGAGGGGCAAGGGACAGTGGGCTAAAGTCGCCTGCATGCAAATGAAAAAAAAAACAACTCTATAAATAATAAAATAAAATAATCATACAAATAATATTATTAATAATATATACTATTTTAATGTTTTTAATTTGTACGATGAACCTTTTTGTTTTCGATTTTTGGCATTTTGTGTGGTAAAGACAAAAACAATAAGTAAATAAATAAATCAACATATTTATACAATGTAAGTGTGCAAGTGTTTTTTTTCATTGGAGGGACTATTTCCTAATCTTTTGGATGTTTTTTCAAAGAAAGAACTGAAGATCAAATTTATACATTAATTATCTCTTTCATAGTTGTAAATCTTTTTAGTTTTTCTTGGGCAACTTATGGATTTTTTCTTTCACAACATTTTAAAATGTTCATAGAAATTAAAAATTGCAAATTTAATTACAAATTTATTAAAACAGTTAAAATAAGTATAAAAATGCAATATATGAAAGTTTCAGAGCTAAAATTGCTGAAATTAAGGAATATTTAAGGAAATAATAGATTATGGGTTTTCATAGATTATTACAATTTCGAAAGATTTACAGATTATGTAAGAAATAAATCTTTATAAATGTAATTTCAATTATACACTAAGAAATGAGCTGGAAGATCGTTAGCAGAGGGAAAGAGTGAGAGAGAGATACAGAGAGAGAGAGAGAGAGAGAGAGAGAGAGAGATAAAGAGGGGGGAAATTACAATTTTGACAGATGGTTGCAATTGAATGTCGCACAGTGGGAGACAGGGGGACTCCCTACTGTCTCTGCCCCTCCCCGCCCCATCCCACCTCATCCCCTGCTCGCTTTGTGCATGTGTCGCCTTGTTTTATGGCACATTGCATCGTTGTTGTATTTGCCATCATTATCATCATTATCATGCGACTATTTACCCTATTTACCCTCTACACACATCATTAAATGCACCATTAGCTAACCCCATCCCCCTTCCCCATTCCCCTCCCCCGCCAATGCGCTTTGTCGGCACTGCCCACGCCTGTGCAGAAAGGGGGAAAAGGGAGAAGGGAGAAGGGAAAAGGGGGCACCCTTTCAACAAATTAGCTAAGAACATGAAGGGAAATTTGTGTGGCAACTGTTGTGGGGCAGCTCGAACGTGGTCGTAAATCATGTGCGTGCCACACGCTGCGTTCGCGTTAATTAAATATTGACTATGTTGTGATAAGCCGTGGCCAATGCGGCAGTTGATTTTCCCAAAGCGATGCAGAGATCGGAGAGTCGACTCGACTCGACTCGACTCGACTCGGCTGGGATCGCAGGTTGCACGGCAGGATGCGCCACTTGCCACTTGGACGCAGTTGGACTCAGTTGGCGATAATGGAAGTGTTTCCAAATGCGAAACGAATGCTCCGGCGGCTACTGTGGCGAGTGTGTGCAGCGCAGGGCAGGATGTTGCATGCCTCTCTCTCTCTCTCGCTCTCGCTCTCTCTCTCGGTCAGCCGCATGTGGTCCGCGCTCTGGAGGCACGTGTGGTTTTCCAGCTAACCAACTGCCGTATGCCGCATGCGGCTTACCCGCTCGATCTTGCCACTACCTCTGCCGCTGCCTCTGCCTCTGCTGGCATTAAAACTAAACTGTTTCCACCTACCCGCAAAAAAGGACGACAACTGGCGCAGTTGGACTTCGTTGCAACACACACACACGCACACACACACACTCGCACACTCGCTGCGTGCTGCGTTTGCTTCGGCCGCCACCTGCGGCTTTTGTTGGCTTAGACGCAGCTCGAGGCGATCAGCCCCGACGATCTTGCAGCGTGCTCGCCCCTTGCCCACCCACTCGCTGTGCAGCACAGTCTCCCTCTCTCTCTCTCTCTCTCTCTCTCTCAGTCTGGCTTATCAATTGCGGCCATCGCAGTTGGCTCTGGCTGATTCAACACTTCGGTAGCGCAATCTTCATTTCCGCCTGCTGATTCATGCAGCACTTGGTGGCACTTTTGGCCAACTGCTGCAGCCGCATCGTAAACCTTAATCGCCGCAAGTCGCAACTCGCTATCTCGCTCTCTCTCGCTCTCTCGCTCGCTCATCTCTTGACTCATCTCTCTGGCACTTTCTAAGCAACGCGGCCTTCGCGTAAATCTTGTCGCTGCGGCAATATTTGGCAACAGGTTAACTGGTTTCAATTGGCCGCCTTAAGGTGCGACTCTGTCTGTGACCAAGTCCCCACTCCAGCTGCCCCTACCTCTCCCTTTCCTGCTCCTCCTCCTCTCCTCACGACTCACACCTGAGACGACGCTGTCTAATTCATTAGATGTTATTTGCTGATAAAAGCTAGAGGGGAATACCCTGCACACAAGTCGGGTAGCTTGACTTTGTTGACAAAGATGATTAACTGAGATTACAGATATTATAGATATATTTGTAAGATCATAAAGCTTGAAGATTTTCTTTTAAAATGCATTTAAATGGGAAATGACTGAGATGTTTGACTTAGATTGTGTTAGATATTTTTGCAAGATCATAAAGCTTGAAGATTCTCTTTTAAATTGTATTAAAAAGGGAAATTACTGATAGATATTCTTACAAGATCGTAAAGCTTGAAGATTCTCTTTTAAATTGTATTAAAAATGGGAAATCTATTTGTTTATATTTCTTGTTTATCTTCAGTTGATAAACCTGCTATTATTCTTTATTCTTGACTATAATCTTTCTGATCCGCTGTCTTAGATTAAGTAAGTTAATGCATATTTCAATATACAAAGCTTAAAGATATTCTTTTAAATAGAGAATATATTTATTTAAAAGGGAAATCTATATGTTTTTTTTTCTGAGAATCAGTTTAAAGTTCCTTATGGTTAATTACTCTTTAATCTTGTGTTAGAACAGTTAGATAATAATGCAAATTCCAATATCTTTCGCTTTTTCTATCTTTTAACTTCTCTTTTCTATATTTAACTAGTTAGAGATCTCTCTCTCTTTTTGACTAATCCCAAACTTTTCAACTTCTGCCATTTGTAGAGTATTCCGCAAGTCGTTACTCATCCATTTTTGGCTCATTAATTCTGCTTAATTTATACGTAATATCGGCCAGAGGCAGAGCGAGACGTCTCGTCGTCGGCAGTCATAGCCGCAGTCCCGTCCCCCTCCCCAGCCCCAGCTCCAAGATAGTCTTCGCTTCAACTACAGGCATAGGCCATGGCCCATGGTGATAACATCTGGGGCGACGTATTGGAATGCTCCACCTTGTTGTCAACACGTAGCATCGCATAATTTTACTTTTACTGTTAAGCGACGACGCGTCTTGTCGCCGACGTCTGTCTGGGAGCCGCTCCTGTTGCCGCTGCTGCTGCAATTAAAAAAGCGCAACTACCACAAAATGTACACAGCAAAAATAGAGAGAGAGAGAGAGAGGGGAGAGGGAGAGAGAGAGGGGGCAACTGGCACCCGGCAGTGGCAGCAGCCGCCTCAGAGAGCGAGGCACGTACAACGTGCGGCTATTTGTCTGCTTTGTTGTTACTCGTGTTGCTGCTGCTGTTGTTGTTGTTGTTGTTGTTGTTGTTGTTGTTGTTGTTGTTGCTGCTGGCATTGTGACTGGCCAAAGATTTGTGGGCCAAAACGAATACCCAACGATACGCTCTCTCTCTGTCTCTTTCTCTGTTCCCGATCCGCTTCCCGTGGCAAGTCCGCATCCGCGTCCAGGTCTGCGCTGTCTGTCGTCTTTAATCTAGCAAAGCAATCGTTGAATGCCACTAAACTTTTCACCACAACTTATATCAATTGTCGTCCAATGTACGACGTCAACGCGCCCCTGATATATTGGATCTAAAAGTGATCGTAATCGCAAAGCGGAGCAAGCCATGCGGCAGAGACCGGGCCAGAGCAGAGGAGATCAGTGCAGACCAGACCAGACCAACTGTCGGCCTGGCTACAGTCGGAAACTTCTTCTTCTCTCTCTCTCTCTCTCTCTCTCGCTCTCTTCCTGCCGTTTTGGCCAACAGTTAAGGGACCAATTTGTCCTCGACGGCGACTATCACAAATTTTAACATGATCGCCAACGGATCGAGAGAAGGTCCCAGTCGATCCCAGTCGGTCCCAGTTGGTCCCAGTTGTTCCCTGTTCTCGTTGTTGTTGTTGTGGAATGTATATTACACTAGGCCAGGGAAAACTTGAAGCGGGCAATTTTCTCGAGAATTTCAAATGGTATTTTTATTGATTTTTTATGGGTTTTTAAGAGTACAGCAAGTTTTGGGCGACGCTAGGGCAGTACCTTATGATATGACAAGGTGATGGCATTGAAGGGGAGAAAGGAATGCTGAGTTGATCAGATATTGCAGCAGATAATGCAAATGGTACTAAAATATATGAAACTATTTTAAATATTATTACAAAATATTATACTCGTAGGTATATTGAATCTTTAGGGTTCTCTGAAAAGTAAATCAGAGGAAGTTTTTCCAGAATGTTAAGAAACTGGAAAATGAGCTGATGTATTGTAAAGATTCCTTCAAAGTTATGACAGTACTTTAATAATACAGAAAATATACTATTCCTTCGATCTTCAAGATCTTTAGTAAAGGAAAAAAAGTGTGAATGAACTTCAGAGTTGATCTTTACCTAATATGCAAATTTTGAAAGTATTTCTGCAAAGTTAAGAGAATACAGCAAATACTCCATTCGATAGATCTTGAGGACCTTTAGTAGAGGAAAAATAAGTGTGATTAATATTCCTAGTTGATCTTTAGCTAATTTGCCAATATGTAACGTATCTACCTTACAGTAAAGTCTTTTCTAGCTTATAGTAAGGTCTCTTCTTCATTGAGGTACTTGTTTAGCTTCCCCATGGTACCCTATGGTAGTGTAGTCCAGTCCAGTACACGCCTGTTCCTTGATCCCCAGCTGGCCCTGACCCAACGTCGTGTGCTGCCCGGTAAGCTAAGTCGACTGTCCAATCATCCCGACTTGGCGACCGACCGTACCGATTGTCCGCGCTACCTTCCGAGTTAGCATTAATTTATGAAGTGATGATGACAAGTGGGATAACGGGGTCATTTCGCGCTTAATGTCGCCAACACGTAAAATGATTTGCATCGAGACAGAGACAGAGACAGAACAGAGAGAGAAGGAGAGAGGAGGGGGAAAGAGAGGGAGAGATACAGAGAGAGAGCAAGAGGTGGAGACCCGCCCAGCTCAGGCTGTGCGTAACTTTAGAGCCTGTCGCAAGGCTGTAGACTAAGAAGACTAAAGACTGTAGACGGTAGAGGGGAGAGGGGAGAGGGTAGAGGGGAGAGTGTAGGGGGGAGACTGTCGAGTTACTGCAGCTGCAGCAGCTTCTCTGCTTCAACCGAGAACTTATCGCTGCTGCCCGATCATAACAACACATTTTAAAGGGCTTAACTCGAGAGAAGAGAGAAGAGGCGTCTTCCCCCTCCCCTCTCCCGGCTTGCTGCTTCTTGCGCTTCGGTTGCAGCCGAAGCTGACATAAGCAGACCGCAAACGTGACAGCTCACTTCAGCGAGTGACAGTTTAGGGAGGGGGGAGGGAGAGGGGCCTTCTACCCATATATGCAAATATATATGGCATAATATCGTATATATGGCATAGTATGCTGCTCCTCCGGGCAATTGCTACGATATTATTCCTAATTTGGCACTTAAAAGTGAGCAGAGAGCAGGGAAGGGGAAAGGAAAGAGAGGTATGTAGATAGAGGCATCTCTCAGCTTGGCAATCTTCTTCTTCCTCTTCTTTTTCTCCTTCCTCTTTTTTTGGCTGTGTGCGTTGACATAAATCAAGCGACTTCCAAGTTTTATCACGATCTCCTAAATAAGGCGATGCGGCCTGAAATCCGTCCGCTTCATACATTACAGTCGCACACAATCGCTAAGTAAGCTATCATCGGAGGCTCTCGGAGGCTCTCGGAGGCTCTCGGGGACTCGGAGGTTCTCGCACGGATCTTTGCCTGGGCGAGACTCTTTGTCACAGTGGGCCACAGGCCCAACCAAGTAGGGAGAGTGTCAAGAAGTCAGGCCCGAATGCAGCTCCATCTCCAGCTCGGGCTGCCTCGTAAAATGCGTGTGCGCGCGCCGCGCTCGCTGCTTTTAATGACAGTTTCCCCCAAGCGACTCCGTGGTCAACTCGTTGACCGTTTCTACGCTACCCTTTGCCCTAGTCGCGGATCCATGGACTTTAAGAAATGGTCTGTTGCCAGCAGGTAAGTAAGTCACTTTTCTAATAATTTTACACTGCTTAAACGTATTTAATTGACTGAAATCACGCACTAACCTGAAGTAACTCGGCTATTTGTGAAGCAAGATCTACTAAATTTGGTATGTAAGTTGAATTATTAAAGTAGACTATAATTAGAAGAGAACTAATAGGCTTTATAGCATGGAAAATGAGATAAACTTGAAAACGGCCTAAATATGATGCATTAGAATGAAGTTTCTTTTAAATTTTAACTTGAACCTTAAAAGTATTACCATATTTTGCTTATAATACTAAGTTAACTATATTATAGGCGTACTAAGCTCAAGGAACTTGCTTATTTATAAAGCAATCTAAGCTAAACTTGGCGTATCTCACCTTCTTATCAAGCTAATACCATGTATATTAATTTCGATTTAAAAGAACTCATATAAATTAGAAAAAAGAGAAAAAGAAAAAAAGAAAAGCCTGCAAAAAGTGTATGAAAGTTTCGTAGTGCAAGATCTTGAGTTTTCTCGCTTGTTTTTCTTGCTGCTATGTGTGAGTGTGTATATGTGTGTGTGTGTGTTGGACTGTCTTGGGGGAATTGTTCAGTGAGTTTTAGCAAATGCGATTAAAATGTCAGAGAGACTTTGGCGACCGACGGCCTCGTGTGAAGCAAATGTGGCGCAAATGTTGTTGGCCGTCTGTCAACTGTGTTGGGGCATGCCCCCTGCCCTGCCCCTCCCCATTCCCCCCGCTGCATTGCCGTGTAAATTGTAAATGTCTGGGCGGCAAGCCTTGCATGTTGCAAAGAGGATCCGCAGAGGCTGAGCCCAGGGGCAGAGACTGAGCTCAGAGGCTCCTCTTTGCATAATGATGACATTCCGCCGCGTATTTGATTAAGAATTTTGACAGGCGACATAGTGTCGCTTTGATGGCCACCCAGACCACGCATATCCGATGTCAGAAAAGAAGAGAGAGATCCCGATCCCAATCCCAGCACGGTCTCTGCTCGCTGTCGTTTTAATCAATCGCGCTGATCAATAACAATCAACATGTTTGCTGATAATTTCGCCAGACTACGAAGAGTTCCCTCCTCTCATCTACCTCTCCCTCTCCCCCCTCTCCAGCAACTGCTTGTAGGTGGCTTCTCTTTTGAGTCACTTTGCGGTGCATTCTTTTTAATGGCCTGATTGATGGCTGGCAGTTTCGCTGATCTTGCTGCCTTGAATTTGTCAGCAAATTTGTCAGCCATAAGCCAGGATGAGGAGGGGGGAAGAGAGAGAGAGAGAGGGGGGAACACACAAAAGTTTGACACTGTTTTAACTGGTTTCGCTTGATGAGGAGGGTGACGACACAGGGTAGTGAGCAGGTTCCCTCTTTAAGGCTAACTGAATCATTCAGTGGCTCAAGGAATTTGGCATGGAATGTGGCGAAAGTGAGCTTGATGAAGTGGAAATTTTGTGGAAAGTTAGCAGGAAAAATGCTGGATAACTTTGTGAACAAGTGAGGCATATTGAGGAGTTGGGGAATTGTTAAATAATAATATGATCGTAATAAAAGTTCAATCACAAAGTGCTTAATCAAAATTTGAAAAACGAAATTAAAAAAAAAAAATTATGAATGAAAAGAAATTTAAATTTAAATTTAAAAATATATATATTCTTAATTAATTTAAATTTTTTTTATAAAATTCAATTTTTAAATCATAATTTTAAATGTTTATTATTTCCTTGTCTTTAATTTTAATTATATCTTAATTTAAAAATAAAAACTAATTTTAATTTCTAATCAACTGTCTTATTTGACGTTAAAATAAAAAAAAAAAAAATATGAACTAGTTTATTGGACTGTGATATTAAGAAGATATAAGCTGATATAAGATGACTTATTTTTAATATTTTATTAAAGAAGAACTAGAAGCTTTATAGACTTATCATGAGTGAACTAGTTCACTTAAAATAGTCTCTATTAATTACCTTATTATTATATAAAATCCTTAGCAGAAAAACCATAGTGCATTATTATCTAACATCTCACAACCCTCTCGCTACCATATCTAGCTAGCATTTATCGGCACTTAACGGTAATGACAGACCTGCAGATACCCCTTCATTGCGCGACCACACATTATACTAACCATAGGCTTAGATCGCGCCCACAATCAATCCAAATCCGTATACGAAGCATCACCAAATCCGGACAAGGCCAAAGATAATTCGCCAAACAATTTGCCCCAAAAAGTTGCGAAGTCGAGTAAAATGTTGTTTAATAATTTAATTTGCCACAATTTAGAAACGTTTATCAAAGTCCAAAATAAAAATCAAAATCATCGAAACCCCTAGCACATATAGAAAGTCGAGACGATGACGAAACCAGAGAGAGAGGGAGATGAAACTCAGTCGGATTACTCGACTGATAAACGGCTACCTAAGTGAACCGCGTGCAGGAACGTGATCAGCCCAATTTTAACGCCCATCCGAAACGAACTGACTACTACAGACTGAAACTGAACCTGAACCCAATCCCAATCTTGTGATCCCAAGTCGAAACGGTTCATTTCGTAGAAATGTGGTGGGCGCAGCGGCGGCGGCGGCGGCGAGTCGAGTCGAGTCCGTCATTTGGTCAGTTGTGTGTGGAGAGTGCAGCCTATTATTAAATTGTCAAAAGGTCGAGAAATATATGTACGTATATAGTATGTCTGTATGGATGCTCATGGCGTCTTGAACCCTTCGCCAGGGTCAGACTCAGACGCGTCTCCAACTGCGCGATCGCGAACGCGCGTATCAGAAGCAAATCGAGCTAATTGGAGCAACGGAACGGGGCAGCCTGCTGAGCGGGCGGAGAGCAGGGAGCAGCACGAGGGGAGGGGTGCGGTATGGGGGCGTTGCACATTAGGGTTCTCCGCAGTGTTCTTTTACTCCGGATCCTGCTACAACATTTTGTTTATTTTGTGTTTAGGCCGTGTGAATTTTCAAAGGCTTCAGGGCTAAAATGGGGGAAGGCCAACAACAGCAGCAGCAGAGGCAACAGCAGCGGCATCGGCTGCAACTGTCGAAATTCCAAAGCGATCCCAGTCCAGTCTCGCCTCGATTAGCGTCGTCTGCTCCCGCTGCTGCTGCCGCTGCTGCTGCTGAGCAAATGGTGGGCGTATCGCGGCATTTATTACAGCCAATGTTACAATTTGTGGCTTTCGGATTTATGCGTTCCATAAGGGGCCCCAGACAACTTATGACGGCTGCCAAAGGGAGCTGCGGGGTAGGGGGTAACTCTGGGCAAGCTACCGATGCTACTGCCCGTCGACGTCGCCTGACGCGCTGTCTGATTGATTTCTGGGAATCGGACACACATCTTGGCGCGCACAGTGCCACATTGGGAGCAGGAGGCAGGGGGCAGGAGGCAGGGGGCAGGGAGCGGGTGATTATGTCTGGGCTGGCTCAGTCACAACAACAACAACCACAGAGGGAACTGAGGGAACAGAGGGAACAACTGAATTGCGGCTGCGCCATGCGCGGTGGCAAGTGTTATCGTTTTATTTTTGGGTACGCTCTATTATTAATTAGACCAGCGTGTGGGAGGTAGGGGGGATGGGCCTGGGAAAGTACCCACATAGTTGCCAGAGTAGTCATACTCCCCATCTCTAGGCTAAGCTTTCTACTGCTCCACCAAGGTGTGGCCCAATTCATTGTGAGAATGAAAATTTAGAGATCTCGCAAGACATACGAATTGGGGAATAATTTATGGAGCGATTACAGCAATTTAATTTCAGTGAAAGAAACTAATATATTATGATATATCAATCTTAATAAGGAATTCTGATATTTTGGAAACCCTGCAAATTTTTGAAAGTACGTGAGACATTTCAGATAAAGCATTATATTAGTTATAAAAAAAACCATCTACTACTGTAATTACCAAACGATTGCATTATTATGTTTACTATATTTAATATTGAATATTATATTATATATCTCTTACGTGATTCCCCATAATATTCCTCGTTAATAACACATTTGTATGCCACACTTTAATCAATGTAATCCATTGATTATCATGCCGTTGTCTTATCTGGTTTATCTATGGTTTATTAATCAATTAAATGAGCTACTTTTATGAGGGGTTTATCTAGTCTGAGCTCACTTTATGCATATTGGAGTTATATACCATATGTAATGGATAAGGTATTTCAGAGAGTCGCAGAGTTAAATTCCTCATTAAAAACTATAATATACAAAGATCTAGTTACTCAGATTGTGCTTTATATTTTTATCAGTAGCATATAATATAATCTATCTAACTCTTATTTATATCTAATGATTTTTGACGAAGTTTTCTATACTAGAGGCTCTATAAGGGTGCTGAATTCGAGAATGATAACTTTAAAATTTTTAAAAACGTAAAATTCTTTTTTTTTTTTTGATGTAGAATTAATCTAGAGATTATATAATCGATAAAGTGTCTTCTCCCAAAGGAACTGATGATTTTTTACGTAGTTTTCCATTCTAGAAGTTCTATAGCGGTACTAAAAGCAAGCAAGAAGGTAGGATCGAAGGCATATGGAAGATCGGGACCCTGGCGTACCGCCCCACTCGCCCCATGCTATCTACGACCCTGCTAGATCGACTTAGTTGGTTCCCAGACGGTAGCTGCGCTGTCAGGCGGCTGATCAGATAATACAGCCCCCGAGGGCTGCAATTAAAATGCGATCAGCAGGCGACTCTCCCTCTCTCTCTCTCTCTCTGTCTGCCCCGTCTAGCGGTATTTCCACACACTCTCTGACTAACTCGGCAGCTGACTAAGCGGTCAATTGATTAACTTAAGTGAAATTTACATAAAGTCAGCGCCAGCTGGCTCGCTCGCTCGCAGCTGGAGAATTTACGATGCCAATTGACACACATTTTACAAACACACACATAGATATATATATATATGTATATGTGTATAGTAGGTATAGCTGGGTGCCCCATGGCGAGAGGCGGGAGACCTAATCGATTATAAATGTGCCTAGGCAATGTGCGATTAAAATAAATTGCAAAACTCTCGTCGCGCTGCGCTTAAGTTTCATAATTAATTCAACAGGCTGGCGACAAGCAGCAGCACAGCAGCAGCAGCAGCAGCAGCAGCAGCAACAGTTGCTCGCAGAGTAGCCCCATCGCATAATGATTCACTAACCGGCCTGCAGTTGCTTCCCCCTGTCTCTTTCCCTCTTTCTCTGCCCCTGCCTCCCTGCCTGCTTGTCAAGCTGCTGTGCCTCGTTTCATAAACTCTTGTCAAGCTATCGCCAGCTTCTCGTCGCCATATCCACAGCCACATCCCATGTCCCATGTCCCTTGTCCCATGTCCAGTTGCCCAGTTCGTTGTCGTTGTCGTAAAGTCGCCGCGGCAACACCTAGAAACGCTGGCTCCAGCTTCAGCTCCAACTCCGACTCCAGCTCCAACTGCAGCAGCAGCAGCCGCGCTGCTTATGAGTGTATTTTCCCGAGGTGTCAGGAAACAACTTGTCGGAATGCATCTAACAAGGAATTCGATTTTGCCCAGGCGTTCAGTTGGTCAAGCCGAACTCTGCGTCTTCTCCCTGCCCAGCCCTGCCCTGCCTTGCCCTGCCCTTCCCCTCCCGGTATCCTCGTTGTCCACCTCGTCCAGTCGCGCGTCTGTCCGCTGGGCTAATGGCACGTTGCATGTTTTACCACGCTGGATGACATGAATGGGCGCGGGCCCAGACAACACACAGTCCACACACACACACACACACACACACACTTCACACACATGCAACTGTCACACTCACACACACTCTTCCCTCTCCCTCTCTCTCAGCTCAGCTCGTTGCGGTCAGCCCCTTCGCTTCTCTTCATCTTGGCTCGGTTCGCTTCGGTTCGCTGGAGTCTGCAGTCCGATCGGGTTACTAAATATTATGTGGTTTTCCTTTAGTCTATCGGGTGGGTGGATAACGGCAGTAAGTGGGGCTTGGATGTGGGTGTGTGTGTGCGGTAAATTTGCTAACTAAATTTATGATGAGCTTGGCGAAAAGTTTTGAAACTTTGTAAGGCTTACAAACTAAGGATATGTTACAAAAAAAAAACTATATAAATTTATTTAAGAGTTTAATACATTTATCTATGAATATCTATAAACTCTCTTCTATATATGTATATAAATATATGTATTTAGGAATTTTATACATTTATCTATGAATATCTATAAACTCTCTTCTTTACAAAGCCCCTGGCAACCCTCTATAAGTAGTCTTCCATCTGTAGTTCATTCTCTTACTACCCTAGCCGAAACCAGCTAAACAGGGTGCTTGCTGAGTGAGAGAGAGAGGGCGAGAGGTAGGGAGCGAGATAGATAACAAAATGATTGAATCATATGGCAGCAAAGTATCCTATACACTCCAGCGAAAAGGTTAAGGAGGCATGTCGAATGGAAACAGGCAAAATTGTTGAAATTTTTGTTAATTTGTAGGATGATATTTTGCTGCCCCTGTTGCTCTTTAATGGCGATGAAGGTGACCAGGCCAGATCGCAACGACATCTTATTGGAGGGCAAGAAAGAGAGAACCCAAAACTGAAGAATGCTAAATATGCGAAATTTAACTCAAAATCGAAAATGAAAGCAGTTAATTAGCTGGGTAGACTGAAGAGAGAGGGAGAGAGATAGGGAGAGAGAGGATAGAGTGAGCGATCTTAAGTGATCATGAGCAAGGAACATAATATAACTGAAAAGAGTAATAATGTATATTTTATTATACTGAACATCATGCCTAAAAAGTAGAGTAGATTACTCTGCAAGATCATCCTTGATCTTGATCATGCATCATGCTCTTACAATATAGATCACTTCGTTTCTACTAATCGATTACTGTAAACATTTCACGCCTGCCTTTTCAACGGAATCTCTTCTTCTTCACTCTTCTTCATATATTATACTTTGTTTCAGTTTTTATTTACCCATCTGATCGTTTTACAGCTGGCGATCTTCACATCGCTTGTCACCACTTTCCATGGGCAATTTGTACGCATTTTCAATATCGAAACTTGACATGGCAACAACAACAACAACAACAGCAACAACAACAACAACATCAGCAACATGGATCGCAACAACAAACATTCTCGTAGGTGTTTATAATGTACACTTTCTTGTTGTTGCTCGATCGATCGCGAGTCGCATCGCATCGCATCGCATCCGAAGCCAGAAATTTTCGAAGTTGGTTTCGCGCAGTTTTCGCAGTTTACTTTTTGGACATTAAAACATCCGTTTACATAGTATTCCCATTAGCCGTGCTCTTGTCTGAGAAGTTGTCGCTGTTGTCGTCGTTTGAGTTGTTGTTGTTGCTGTTGTTGTTGTTGTTGTTGTTGTTGTTGTCGTTGCGGTTGTTGCCGTTGTTCGATCCGCAACTCGACTTGTCTTGGACACGCGACAATCTTACGGCTCCGATACACAAGGCTCGATTCTCGTCGATCTTGCGATCCTCCCTGCCATCTGCCTCGATCTTCGATCCTCGATCTTGTGTAGCCTCGTTTTGAAAACAAAATCAAAATTAAATTGTTATGAACACAAGTTTTCGATATACATTTAAGTTATTTGCCAGCGCCTACTTAACACATATTTATGGCGCGTGCAGCGGTAGCAGGGATTCTTCAGATGATCCTCATACAGATGATCATGGTTTTTGTCTGCGTGTTGTAAATTACGGGGTTTTATTGGGGCTTTGGGGCTGAGTCAGCTCGATCGGCTCGATCGAATTCCGTTTCGGCCAATTTGATGACAATTAATGAGAGACTAAGCAGACGAATTTTGCAAATGTGCGTGGCGCCCTCTGGCGTCCTGAAATGCGATGATATATGCAATTTTATGATATTCTCTTTTTGTGAGTAATAATATAGAAGGCAAATTAGGGTATATTAAGTGGGTGCAGATCAGGGGAATAATACTTAAGACTTTCAGTAAAAATAAACAAAATCTTTTAGTAAAATTATATAATAATATTATTAAAATTATATATTATATTATTATATTATATATATATATATATATATATCATACCAACTAAATATTTTTTATTTTAGTTGCTAAGTTAGGTATTTTAGAATTGTTCTACCAAATTTTATTACCCTAACTATATAACTTTTGAAGATTTCAACACTTTTACATATTTCTATACCCTATATACCCCTTGCATTCTTGGGTATGCAGCCCCCGGCTATATCATTTTATCGAGCTGTCCGCCATACTATATATGCATGCGGGGCCAGACTTAATTAAATATCAGCGACATTTATCGGGTCTCGTGTAGCGCTGGCACGCCAGCGTGATAAAAGTGGGTGCACATGCGAATACACCGCGAATACTTTGTGAATATATGGCGAATACTTGAGTGTGTGTGTGCACGAACCTCCCCCCCAGGAAAGGAGACCGAAAGACGCCCGAGAGGAAGCCCGAACGAACCAGAATCAAATACCGCACAGGCCTGTCAAATATAAATCACCGAAAGCTCGCCTCTCCATCGCGAATCTTGCAGCTTGATTCCGGCTGAAGTTCAGCTTGTTTCGGGCCAATAAAAAGAGAGAGAGAGAGAGACAAACCAGGCTGTGCAGGAATGTTTAATGATGTATAAAGCATGTTAGAGTTTATCTTTATGGTGGCGTTCCTTGGTCTGCAAAGTATTTCAAAAACAAACAAAAAATTTGTCTCCATGCAGCGCGTTTTGAATTTATGGCGCTCGATGTTATCAGCACATAGAGGGGAAAGAGAGACAGGGAGGGGAAGAGCGGGAAGAGAAAAGTCTCTCTTCTATGCGAATTTTTGCTAATTAATTCGCCCCATTATCGGACAGAGATTGCCAAAGTCAATCGACACACATATACACGTGTATATGGTCGATATAGTCAAAGTGTGCCAAAGCATGAGATCTTATCGGGAATAGCTTGCAATATCTTTTTGCTTTCAGATACGATCAGATACGGCGTCTTATCTAGCTTACTTTTTCGAGGCTCGATTTGGTCGTACGACTCCGCTTATCGTATCGAAATTTCCGATGCAAAAAAACTACTGGAATTAATATTATATATACATGTAGTATTCCTTTCATCCGTTGAATTTCCAGTTACTTTTTATGATTCGCACTTGCTTTGGTCATTCCGATTCGATTACCCATAATTGCTTTATGGATCGGCAGTAGAACACTTGGATTTTTGTGAATTCTAATGACGCATACGTCCAGTTACAATTCTGTAGTATCAGGCCAGGCCCCGATAGAGTCGATAACGTGGAATTTGTTGGGGTTGGTCCAATTTCCAATTATGAACATCATCGAGGTGAAATGCGAAGAATGTGATCTTCAATAAGATTGTAGACGAGTGGAAATATGATATGCTATAAAGAGTTGAGGACATCTTTCAAATATTTAAAAGCTGTAGAACATTTTTTAACGCATACCTGGAATTTCAGTTAAAAAAAAAAATAAAAAATAAATACATAAATAAATAAATGTGACGATCGATATATGTAAGCATGGATTAAACTTGGGATTGCCGGGAATAAAGAGTAATGTATTTGGAAGAAGATCATGTAGATCATTATATGTAAACTAGAGATTGCTATTGAAAATTATTTTCAAATTGTTATATGAGGTGTTATATCTTATAGATATATACATACATAGACTTATACATATTATTTGCTACGTTATCATCTATTTCTCTCTTTTTCTCTCTGTTTTCTACTGATATAATTATTTCTAGAATTTTGTATAGCTCTATCTCTCTTTCTAGCTAATTACGTGGATATCTTTCTCTACACTATCTTTCTTTATTTTCTCATCTATCTTTTTTCCTCTTTCCTTGTCTCACTGTCTCGTTAGCTTGTAATCGATACTCAAACCGTTACTTTCTCTACAGCTTTAGCCCACCCACAACACTTTTGAGCGCTACGTAATCATGACTCTATCATTTGGCATAGATTGTCCCACTGTCCAGGTGAGTGTTGCTGCTGTTGTTGTTGTTGTTGTTGCTGCTGTTGTTGTTGTTGTTGTTGTTGTCACAACATTTGTGGGCACACGCACGCATCGCCATCGATCGGTTGTGTCGGCTGTGCTTCATCATGTCGCATAAATAATAATCAAAAGTAACATTTTCTATAACGCCGCTCGAGCCACCCACACACACACACACACACACACGAGTGTAGACCCGCATGTTAGGCAACACAAACACACACACACACACACCCTGGCAAGACACAACAAAGTAGCCGGGGCCGGGGCCACTTGAGAAACAGTCGAAATTTATGGCGCAAAGTACAGTGCCCGATTGTCACCCAAGCTGGGCAGGAGGAGCAGGGCAGCAGGGAGGGGGGGAGTAGTTGAGAGGGGCAACCAGTTTGAATAATGCGAAGACACTGTCCCGCTCTCCCTCTCTCCCCCCTCAGTGCAGATTAGTCACATGTCAGTTTCAATTATCGTCGAGTCAATTTGTTGAAAGGCCGCAGCAAAGATTTTGCACCCAAAGAGCACTGTATGCTCGTCCAGCTCCACATGGACATCCACATCCACATCCACATCCGCGCGACTGCGTCGTCAATCGATACCGCGCGCGATTCGAATCCGGGCGATTTTCGCTTGAAATATTCCAACTGCGCCGCGGGGAATGGAACTTGCACTTGGTCGGGGGACTTCGACTTGGTCATGGAGTCGGACTCGGTCTCGGTCTCGAACTCGGACTGGAGTGCAGGAGCCACCAAGCGCGTCTGATTATCGGCAGGACGTTGGCCATAGGGCATAACTCAGATGCTCTGCTATGATAATTTCCAATAAGACAGAAGAGGGGAAGAAGAGGGGGAGGGGAAGAGGGAACTGCCTGCTGGAGCAGGCTTGAAATTGATGATGTTGGGTATGTTTGGAGTCAGCTTGTTTACACAATTCAGCGCACATTGAGGTCGTGTGGTGTGTGTGTCTTCTGGCTCCAATTCTTCTCTCTCTCTCTCTCTCTCTCCCCCTCTCTCACCCTCTCTTGGCCAGGAATTTGTTAGCAGTGCCATCAAAGAGGCGCCGAACTGTATATCAAGATCGAGATTGAAATCGAAGCGATGTGTCGCATCAGCTCGCAGCCTCACGACGATTGCAGCTAGACAAATGTGAGAGTAGTCCCCATTCCGTACTCTCCAGGAACCCCCCAGGAACTTCTAGGGAAAGAACTGTTGCCCCAGCCTCGCCCTTGCTCATCATTATCCAGCTGATTATCGCTTAGGGAGCTCCTCATCATCATCAACATCATCAGCTACAACATTGTTTCTTTTGGTCTTCTCTGTGGCACGTGTCACGCAGGGGCAGGAAGGTGATAGGAATGGGATATAATGATATTATATAGAGAACTTAAGTAACTAGAGAACTTTAAAGATGATCTATACAGAGAAACCATTTTTATATATAAACTCACACGAATTTTTGAAAGATATACCCAAGAAAACGGTATTTACAAGTATTAATATATTTTTTTAAGATTCTTATGGTTAGTACCTGAAGAAATTGTTTATGCTGGTTTCAAAAATGTAAATAATATAATATAAAGCATGAATACACATTTTTCGAAAGTATTATAAAGAAATATCAAAGTTTTCTGAAGTTTTATTTTCTTTTATATTACTTTAAGGCATTCCAAAGGATCTTGTGAGCAGGAAGTGTAGAAAAGTCGACAAATTTCATAATCTAAATATTTCTTAAAAAAGTAGCTAAGTTCCCCTATAAACCCAAGTTATATAATCCAATTTGGCATGTCGTGAAAACGTATAGAATATTTAGGAAATACTTGCGGCGTATCTAACACTATTATAATAATATAGATTGAGTGTATTGTGATCGAAATGCGTGAGTTATTGTCAGGTATTTTCAAATAGATCAAAAAGAGTGAACCGTCTGAGTTCTCCCTCTCTCTCTCACACTCTATCTCTCTCTCCCTTTGGAGTGTTCACCCAATTCACGTACGCGCTTTGCTCGCTCACGTACGCTCGCTATTTGTTCTGCTGACAAATTGGTCGTATCTGCGTATCCGTAAGATACGCGACGCGATGCGACTCCGACTGCGTCTGCGTCTGCGTCCGCGTCTGCTGCCTTTGAGCCGAAAGCGTGTCAACACATTGTCTCAGCCAACACATTTGTCAACTGCAGTCGAAGACGAAGAGGGAGAGGGAGAGGGAGTCGCAGTTGGAGTTGGAGTCGGAGTCGGAGTTGGAACTGAAGCTCAGCTTTGTTTGCCATTTGCCTTGGTGCGGCACAATTTGTCTTGACTGCGACGGCTTTCCCGGTTTCCCAGTTTCCCAGCAGCAGCAGCAACAGCAACTGCAGCGATCCCACGCAACGCGCTCTGGCTGAGATTGGCCCTGTCCCTGAGACTTTGTCACCTTCTTCTCATTGTCATTTGTTGTCGTTGTCTTTGTTGTTCCCGTTGTTGTAGTTGCTTTCATTGTTGTTGTTGTTGTTGTTGTTGTTGTTGTTGTTTCTTGGCTTACACTAATGCAAAATATCAATTTGTACTTTGAGCTCAATGAGAATGTCGCGCGAGCTCATTGAAACTCGAATATATCGTAGTTCCGGTGATTTTACTGCGGTTTTCCATTGTCATAGGGTCGCGTCTCCACTCTAGCTCTCTCTCTTTCCCATCTATCTCTCTCTTTTTCATTCTCTGCCCCCGCTGGGCAACTACATATGTGAGAATTGCGGTTGAAGCTCGCGGAAGCGGATATTGGCTAATGATCTGCCATGACTAATGATCGCGTTGAGACGATCGTGTGACCAGACAAGCTTAAGTTCTGCATGGGATACCAGCGGGAGGTGAACTTTGGAAAATGTGTGAAAAATTATGGGAACAATTAGGAAAACTGAATTAGTTCAAAAGGAACCATGGGCTCCTAAGAATATTCTAAAAAACTTAAATAGTATTCAGTAAATTTAAAATATATTAAAAACTTCACATAATTTTACACTTTTAATATTTAAAAAAAAAGTATTCTGTAATGTTAAAATATATTATAAACTTCACATAATATTACACTTTTTAATATTGAAAAAAAGTATTCTGTAATGTTAAAATATATTATAAACTTCACATAATATTACACTTTTTAATATTGAAAAAAAAAAGTATTCTGTAATTTTAAAATATATTATAAACTTCACATAATTTTCCACTTTTTAAGAATTAAAAAAAACAACAGCGCAAAATATTTTGAATTATATAAAATGTGTTGGATTTACGAAATTCTACTCACCCTCTTTGCATCTGCGTCACCTGGCGCTTTCGTCAAATATCCCCTGTAGAAGAAAAAATATAAAACCTTTTCGTGGCATTATTATTATGAGCAATCCCGGCAGCAGGCCACAAAAAAATGTTACCCGACCTGGTCATGGAACAAATGATTACCAATTTCTTCACACAATTCATGCATAAAAATAATTCCCAATTAGCTGCAGGCCCCACAAAGCCGCAAAGCAAACAGTCGGGCGCCTTGTGGATTGTGGCGTTAAAATGCCGCATGATCACAAAAAACCAACAACAACAACAACAACAACAACAAAAATATAATAATAATCGTAAAAAGGCGACGTGACTGTGTGCGAGAGAGAGGGAGAGGGGGAGGGGCGCTACCCAAAGTTAAGCCGAAAGCAAAACCCAAAACCCATACCGAATCCAAATCCAAAGCGGACTGTGGACTGTGGGCTGAGAGTGCGACATGATGTTGATATGTTAACAAGACACCCGAAGTGGTGCCAAGTGGTGTGTGAGATGATCCCGAACCGGGACACAGTCACTGTCACAGTTGGCATTATGGAATATACGTATAGTCCGCCTTAATCCCGGTAGCGATGTTTGGTCTGATGCGAATGAATGTTTGTTTTCGCAAATGCGTCAAGGATAACAAGCGAACGGGCCAATTCGCTGGCCAAGTGGCTACTCAGACGGGATTCATCCAATCTTCTCAGCTTTTTTAATTTCCATATGCAGTTCTTTCTCATCAAGTTTGAGTTTTGTATACCCATTGAGCATTGAAAGTGCTGACGAGTCGTTTGTCTGTCTGTACGAACATGCAGATCTCAGTTATTATAGAAACTAGGGTTACCAAATTTGGTATAAAGATTACTGTATATCATATGCTTATAGAGAATATTTAAAATACTGGGTGTTATGCCTATTGCACTTAGAAATCGGTATTTTCCGCTTATAATACGTTTTTTGCTTTATATTTCGACAAAAATAGCACTATATATATTTATCTTTTAAGGCGTATACGTAGAATTCTCTAATGGGAACTTTAAGATAGGAAGCAGGGTATTCTGCGGTCGGGCGTGTTTGACTGTAGCATTCCCTACTTGTTTTCCTTTTTTTTTTTTTGGGGTTGTCTAAAAATGCGCCTTGATTTATTTTTATTGATGAGCATATAAAAGCTATAGCCAAAGATCATAGAGGGGCAGGGGGGAGGAGGGACTGGAGTCACAGTAGTAGGAGTTGCCTGCCACGAATGGTAGTAGTCATCGCGTAACAGCGGGGGGGGATTATCCGCGCACAGATTCCCAAGATCCACAGAGAATCTTTTTTATTTCACGCTGTGTGAACGACATTTTCTTCGGGGCTTTCGGGTGCCTTCGTTAGGGTAGATATGTAGGTAGGTACCACCTCCTACTCCTTCATAAAACATTTCATATTTCACGGAATATTATTTCAGCTGCCGAACAATGTGTGCAGTTATCTCCCTCTCTCTTTCTCTCTCCCTCGCTTTGGGAGCCCTTGGCCTGTCATTTGGCTGCCTCACGAAATATATTCTCATTAAAAAATTGTGCGCTTTTTAGCCGTTTTTAGTTTTTTTTTTTCTGTAGCCGCTTCTTGTCGTCAGCCGAAGGTGTCCCAGTGCGGGCGCCGTCGCCCTGGCCAGGCCACCACGCCCACCCCCTGTGGTTTTGCTTCCGTTGGAGACGCCACTGTGGCGTGTTCGGCCTGCCCCTCCCCTCCCCTCCCCTCCTGTCCTGACCACACTCCAATGGAGTCACTGCATCTGAAATCAAAGCTTACGCTGTTTATTTGCAAATGTCGAAACAAAGATATTTCTTTAAATTGATAAAGATTAAGCATAAACAACAGAAAGCGGGGCATGCAACAGAGGGATCTGTGGCAAGTGGCTGACAACGGGGTGCAATGGCGTAGACGACCATATACATATAGTATATGGTATATTTTATATGATATCGGTGGCAAATGCACCACATTATCGCAGTGCAAAAATCACTGAAGTAGCTCAAGTGGAAAATTATGTTAGGTTCCCTTTTTGGAGGGAATATTTCATTGGAGGCGTGGTATAGACCCCATAAAGTACATATATTTATTCGTGCTCAGAATCACCTGCCGAGTCCATTGAGCCATGTCCGTCTGTCTATATGTCTTTTTGAAATTTTTCGATATTACGGAATTCTAGATAAGGGAATCGCCCAAATGAAATTTCAACACTCTTTTTTTTTACACTTAAATCGCTAGCTTTTTTTTAAGCGATACTTAATTTGGTCCCTCAACAGGCCCGGTACTCTCATTTTTCACCGATCATAACTTTCTTAAAAATCACACGATTTTCACGCGGAATGACATTTTGTTTAGGTTTTAACATCCTTATTGATTCTCTATTTAAGAAATAACAAAAAATAGTTTTTGAAATTTTTCGATATTTTGAAAATTTAGGTAAGGGTCCCCCCTATAAAATTTCAACAAAAATTTTTTTTTTAATTTCAAATCGCGAGTTTTTAATTTTAATCGATTGCGGAGGTCAAAATTAGTACTAAACAATTGTTTAAATCGATTTTAAACGATACTTAATTTTGACCCAAAAATCATGTCAAAATGGTTCATAAATTAGACATGTAACACCCTCAACATGCCTGGTACCGTCATTTTACACAGATCGTAACTTTCTTAAAAATCACACGATTTTCACGCGGAATGACATTTTGTTTAGGTTTTAACATCCTTATTGATTCTCTATTTAAGAAATAACAAAAAATAGTTTTTGAAATTTTTCGATATTTTGAAAATTTAGGTAAGGGTCCCCCCTATAAAATTTCAACAAAATTTTTTTTTTAATTTCAAATCGCGAGTTTTTAATTTTAATCGATTGCGGAGGTCAAAATTAGTACTAAACAATTGTTTAAATCGATTTTAAACGATACTTAATTTTGACCCAAAAATCATGTCAAAATGGTTCATAAATTAGACATGTAACACCCTCAACATGCCTGGTACCGTCATTTTACACAGATCGTAACTTTCTTAAAAATCACACGATTTTCACGCGGAATGACATTTTGTTTAGGTTTTAACATCCTTATTGATTCTCTATTTAAGAAATAACAAAAAATAGTTTTTGAAATTTTTCGATTTTTTGAAAATTTATGAATGAATGAATTTAAAAAAAAAATTTTTTTTTTTCATTTCCAAATCGCGAGTTTTTAATTTAAATCGATTGCGGAGGTCAAACTTAGTACTAAACAATTATTTAAATCAATTTTAAACGATACTTAATTTTGACCCAAAAATCATGTCGAAATGGTTCAAAAGTTAGACATGCACCACCCTCAACAGGCATAGAGTCCTCATTTTACACAGATCGTAACTTTCTTAAAAATCGAAGGATTCTCACGCGGAATGACATTTTGTTTATGCTTTAACATCCTTATTGATTCTCTATTTAAGAAATAACAAAAAATAGTTTTTGAAATTTTTCGATATTTTGAAAATTTAGGTAAGGGTCCCCCCTATAAAATTTCAACAAAAATTTTTTTTTTAAATTTCAAATCGCGAGTTTTTAATTTAAATCGATTGTGGAGGTCAAACTTAGTACTAAACAATTATTTAAATCAATTTTAAACGATACTTAATTTTGACCCAAAAATCATGTCGAAATGGTTCAAAAGTTAGACATGCACCACCCTCAACAGGCATAGAGTCCTCATTTTACACAGATCGTAACTTTCTTAAAAATCGAAGGATTCTCACGCGGCATGACATTTTGTTTATGTTTTAACATCCTTATTGATTCTCTATTTAAGAAATAAGAAAATATAGTTTTTGAAATTTTTCGATATTTTGAAAATTTAGGTAAGGGTCCCCCCTATGAATTTTCAAAAAAAAATTTTTTTTTTCATTTCCAAATCGCGAGTTTTTAATTTAAATCGATTGCGGAGGTCAAACTTAGTACTAAACAATTATTTAAATCAATTTTAAACGATACTTAATTTTGACCCAAAAATCATGTCGAAATGGTTCAAAAATTAGACATGCACCACCTTCAATAGTCCTGGTACCCACATTTTACATTGATCGTAACTTTCTTAAAAATTAAACGATTTTCACGCGGAATGACATTTTGTTTATGTTTTAACAACCTGAGTCATTCTCCATTTAAAAAAGTAGCAAAATTGAGTTTTTGAAATTTTCAATAATTTGGAAATTTAGCTATGAATTTTCGAAAAAAAAAATTTTGTATTTTTAAATCGTGAGTTTTATACATTTATAGAAGGAGACTCATAGGTTACCTATAAGGATGTCCCTTTAGTCGCCTCTTACGACAAGCGGTGACTTACTGGGGTAGTATTCTAAGGCCCGCTACCGCACGGGGTAATATAAATTATAATATAATATAATATAAAATCACAAAAGAAATAGTAATTCGTTAATAAATGAAATAAACTATTTATAGAGACTAAATATAAATAATAAACTCGCATACGAACGTTGAGTGTATAAATCTCAATATAAATAAATGTGCGAACCATAAACGAATCATATTGTTAGTAATATAGTATATTAAAATTTAAGAACTTCTTAGTGGAAGTTAAGAATACAAAGTTGAATTTGGAATGCCATAAAATCAGAATATCAGTAATCTCCCCTCCTTCAAACACCTGCACTAGCCCCAGCACATTCTCCACTTCATTCTTGTTTTTGTTTTGTTTTGTTCTCGAAACTATCTTATAAAATATGTTCATTCACAGATCGCGTCGCGTGTTGGATGCTTCTAAACATTCATTCAGTATTTTAGAGCCATTCATTGGCCTCAGCCTCGGCCCCAGCACCAGCACCAGCTCCAGCTCCAGCTCCAGCTCCAGCCCCAACTTCAGCCTTGCTCTTTGGCTCTCTGGGGCTCTCTCGCTGGGCGTCCGAAGTGCTGCACCGGATGTGGGCGTTAGCAGGCATGTAATCTGATCCCTGACAAATCGGTCTATTAGAATCGTCGAAGACTGTGTTGAAATATTTGTCGCATGCAACGAAGATGCCGCCGCTGCTGCTCAAAACACGGCGTAGGTGGCGTCGCACACAGAGGGCACAAATGTGCATTGGGTCTGGGTCTGGGCCTGGGTCCTGGGCCTGGGCCAGGGCATGGGCCTCCAGCTGCAGTCCAGGCTGTGCCCAAGCTCAGTCTTTTGCGGCGCGTGTGCCTAGCCCTTATTTCTTTTTAGTTTCAGTTTGGCGCTGCAAATGCTTTTTTTTCGATTTTCTTTCCCTCTCTCTCTCCCCCCTTCGCTTTGGGTTTTTTTTTTTTGGGATTTTTATGAGGCGCAAGTGGCGACGTTTTGTGGTTGCGAGGCAGACGTAGACGTTGGCTAAAATGTTGCACGTTGCTGGTGGCGGCGGCATCGGCAATGGCAACGGCAACGATTTTCAAGTTGGACTTGGACTGAAGCGGCGCCGCAGCAATTCATAAACGTGGGCGATTGATTCTCTCGTACCTCATGGCCTCATCCTCAGCTGGGTGAAGCTGGGGGAGAAGACGAGTAGAGGCAGGGATGGGGGCTAGGTGGGGTGTGGTTTAGGGGCAGCTGTGGCTGCTTTTGGGCTTTGGCTTTGGCACTAAGGCACGGCAAATGGCCCGCGGCATTGCGATTGAACTTCAAGTTATGATCGTCGTCGCAACGACAACAACAACAACAGCAGCAATAGCAGCAACAACAACAACAACAACATTGATGGACGTTCGCTCACGAACGAACTTGGCAACAACAACAACAACAACAACAACAACAACAACACACGCTGTTACCACTTATTGATGGCACATTGTGATGCTGATGCGTTCGCTCCAGCTCCAGCTCCGGCGACGACCCAGCAAGCGGTGCCCCAGTCAACTCCCCCGCCCTCCTCCCTCGCAGCACACTCATGAGCACGTCGAATAGAGGCGTTCTACTCAAATGTATGATACCCACCCACGAGCTGAGCCACAGCCAGAGCCAGAGCCAGAGCCAGAGCCAGGCCAGAGCCGAAAACCAAAGCCCAACTATGATGATGACTGCGACCGACTGTCGTTGCTCCCCTCCTGCCCCTGCCCCTCCTGGCCGGAGTACCCTCTTCAGTCTTGCCCTAGTCTGGCCCTCTTTGACTGAAGGTGCATCCAGGTGGAGCCAAGCCAAGCCAAGTCAAGCCAAGCGCCCCATGCATTTCATTTTACTGACTCGCTTTGGGTCTCCCCTCAAAAAAAAAAAAAAAAAAAAAAAAAAAGAAAAGACAATGCAAAATTAAGCGTTTCCTTTATTGTTGTTGCTCGCTGCTCGTTCGTTGCCTTTGTATTACTTTAAGGTGTGCTCCAGGTAATAATTTAGTTAAATCATATTTTTCGGCAAAACTGCAACAACTAAGGGGGGGGGGGAAAGAGACGGCAGTTAAAATTATTTGCCTTTAACACTCGCTCACCTACTCAGCGCCGCCTTGCGATGGGCCGACGGGGTCTTGACTTCACTTGGACCCGCACTCTGAAGGTCTCGTAGCACTCCATGAATGGCGCAACATTGTTGAGGCCCGCACACACACGCACACACACACACACACACACACACACACACACGCAATGGAAGACAACTCGAGGCGTTTCTATGCCGCGAACGACATCAAATCATATTTGAGAACAGTTTATGACGTTTGACGTTTAGTACAAGTTTGCTATGGGTCGTTTCGGCATAATGGCTTCATTTTTGATGAGTGTCATGGGGCGTACGAGGCCTCAAAGTGTTGCCTCATCTCATCTCGAAGAGCAAAGATTATGAGTTTTTAATGGAATTGAAGGAAAACTAGAAAAACGTCATCTAAAGAGAAATATTCATGAAAATCCCCTCTTTATACATCATTTTGAGTTCTGTGCAGTGAAATTCAGTTCTGAAATTCTCTAGAAGAGAATAAAGGCAAAACATCTTTAGGAAATTAAGAAAAGAAGCAAAATTTACCCAAAATTATTCTAAATATCTCCAAAAACAAATTTTGATGTTTTATCTATTCATATCTTGTCTACTCAATAAGCAATTAAAGATAGAAGAAAATGTATCAGATATTTCCATATTTTCCATATGTTTTAAATATAGAACACACGCAGTCCAAACTATTAAAACTTGAAGATTTTTCTCCCCACAGTATCTTCCATAAAAATTCTTACTCTATAATTCCATTCCGAATCAGTTCGAAATCTCTTTAAAGTCTTGTTCGCCTCTTGAATGCAATTTATCAATATAATAACTTTAATTTCGGTCTAAATCAAAGTGATGATTAGCTTATTTATTTATTATATTATCTAATTAATTGAGGTTTCAAGTCCCAAATCCAGTTATGTATATAGTATGCTGCATAGATCGCCTCCCACAGTGGCATATCTGACACTTTGGAACTAATTTATTGTGCTTGGAAGAATGTCAAAGCGATAGATAAAGATTAATTAATAATAGGACAAGTTCAAAAAGAAGACATTAAGAAATTCTTTAAAGAATAGCTGAATGGATCGAAAAAGAGAACGGGTTAATTTGGTTTTCTAATTCCGTGGAAGGGATTAGATTTATAGCACTTTACTCTGAGGTATAACTATATTATTGAGTTATGAGTTGGGGAAATTGAAAACGATTGAAAGATTTGCAATATTTTCTATAAATTCTTACTATAATTTGAGTAAGATATTTCTAATTATTTTTATCTGATCTTCACCTGCTTATGCAGCTGTTCTTCAGTTCGATACTGGAAGAAATCACTTAAATCAGTCGCGATAAATAAATAATAAAGTGAGGTTAGAGAACGCTCGTGCTCGATCGTTGTTGGATGATTAACATTCATTGCCAATTCAAAGCAATTTTCGGAACATTAAGTTCGGCTAGCCGCGACAGACTGGAGCTATAAAGAGCTATAAATAAGTATCTCTAATATTTAATGCCAACTAACGGCAACATCTTCATAACTCAAACGAGTCAAGCCAAGTCGATGCGATGCGAGTCGCCTCATCGCACCTACATACAAGTCGCAGTTATGATAATAATATTTTGTTGTTGTTTTTTCCCTCTTCGAAAACAGATACAGATACAAAGAAAACAATGCGCGAGCACAATATTTTGGATGGTCATAAATATTCGTTATAAATATCACACAGATCGCTTGAGACGAGTTGGGGCTAGGGAGCTACCTTCTTCTCGACAGCATCGTCAGCAGCAGCGGGAGCAGCTTGCCGCTTGTCTTGTCTAACGATAAATTACAGTTAGAGCTGTACCTACCGTATACGATGATGATCCGCCTGCCTTCATCTCGATCTCTCGAGGGGGAGAAGATCGAAACCGAAACTGAATCCGAAACTGAACCACGTAGCGAGCGTTTTTAAGGTGTGACCAAAACGCGAACGAAACTCGTAATTTTTTAAATTAGCATTTTTTCTCTTTCTCGCTCTCTCTCTCTCTCTCTCTCTCTCTCTCTCTCTCTCTTTCTGCTGTGGCTTTAACAGACGATCGGTTTTATTCAACTTGGAGCGCGCGCGTTGTCATAAAACCAAATTTACAAATTGTCCCCCCTTGCCACGCCCCTGGCTTGGAATACAAAGAATCAACTCAGTTGAAACAACGACGACATAGACATCAACGCGAGATCATCTCAAAGAGAGAGAGAGAGAGAGAGAGAGGAGAGAGAGAGAGAGAGGAGAGAGAGGAAGAGAGGGAGGGAGAGAGGGACACTGCTGCAGTCTTTGCTTGCAATAAACTCATCAATAAATTGCCGTCTGTTTCTTTATATTGCGGTTCTTCTTCTGCGCGACACCAACGCACTTGCCACTCCCCCTCTATCCCCACTCCCTCTCGCTCTTCCCCTCCCAATCCCTATATCTCTTCTCCCTTTTCGAACCGTTGTGATCTGCGGTCTTCTGCTGCTTCATTTGCATCCCGTTTCGGGTGGTCGCACTACTCTCTTCTCCTCTCTTCTCCTCTCTTCTTCTCTTCTTCTCTCCTCTCCTCTCTTCTCCTCTCTCTTCTCCTGTCTTCGCTTTCTTCTCGTATGTCGCACGCGTGGCTAAGTGGATTTGTGTGTTCTGGCGGTGCGAGAAAAATGTTTATTGTTTCAACATTGTTATCAGGCTTGAGTAAACACACGCACACGCACACACACACACACACACACCTCAGACTGACCACAGTCTTCTGGTCAATACATCGCCTCTTCTTCTTCTTCTTCTTCATGTTTCTTTGATTTCTAATTTGTTTACCCAACAAAATTATTATGCTAGCCTAGCTAGCTGCTTATTTATGGTCTCTCTCTCTCTCTCAGAGACCGGAAGAGCCCTCTCCCTCCTGCCCCACACCCACATTTACCATACATTAGTAATTCTTCTGCATTTGGGTTCTTCCATTGGTATTTCTGCTTATCGCATGGGATTTTATTTCTCTCATTTCGATTGCCTCTCGAATTTGTTTTCGAATTTGCTCAGAATTTATTAGTACAAAGAAGTCGCGTGTTGGCATCATCAATCAGAGGAAGAGAAGCACCTCCCTCTCCCTCTCTCTCTCTCTCTCTCTCTCTCTCTTTCTACTATATATCGGGAGGGACTTAGTCCTACAAGAGATTTCACGCTTCGTGTGCCTAACAAATTAATTATCAGGGCTCAAGATCGTTTCTCCTTTTGGCACTTTGTAGGTAGCTGCAAACTGATAAGCTGACTAAGTATAGTCGCGAAATGGTTGGGCAGTCTGTCTATAGGGTAGCTTGAAGCATACAAGGTAAATTATAAGATGGGGGATCGCAGAGAGATCTCAGCATCTCTTCGTTTCTGCACTATGTTCATAAAGGAATAAAATCTAGAGGGTAGCTTGAAATCTTCAAGTTTCTTTATAGGGTAACTTGTAGTCTGCACGATTAGATATGAAAGGGGCAGCTTCTACTATATGTCACAGCTATCTACAGTTATGACCTCATCGCTGACCTCTTTCTGTATCCCTGAGGCTACCTTCGCTTTCTGCTTTCATCTTTCAACTCAGACAGTTCTTTCTTCTTTATGGATCCCCATCGAAATCACTTAGCCAACTCTCTCGCCTTACGCTGTGACACATCACACGCCTTTCGATGTCATTCCCCATTCCCTAACTCGTATACCCCATACCATATTCTCCCATCGTCGGGTCTCAGAAGTAAGCTGACAGTTGTGACATTATGGCGCTCAATTTATGCCTAATTAGGTTGAGCTATGTCAACGATTACGACACCTAACAGACAGAGAGACAGACAGAGAGGGAGATACAGATGCAGATGCAGATACAGTTGCAGATACAGATACAGATACATTCATTTCAGATAGAAGAGAATTCAATCCCAAATCAAATGCTCACAAAACGCTGCTAAGCCGATGCAGACGAGCGATAAGCCGAGGCAAGTCGAGTCGAACCGAGACCCAGTTCCATTCCCCTTCCCCTTCCTTTTCCATTTCCCAGATCCTAAGTGTGAGTACCTTGAAACCGAACAGATGCACTCAATGCGACGCTGCCCTTTGCTGTCGACTCAATTACGGTTATGTAAGTCCCGTCGAGTGCGAAGATCAGCCATGCATATAACCAGAGATATATCCGGTACCGTTAAACGTGTCCGGTACCCGCTCACCATTATCCCGTAACCCATAGGCCTTGCATAAGTCGTGCCTTGCGGCGGCTGCCGTTGACAGTTAATGCGCCCATTTCGAAAGGCCCAGGACATGCGCCCCGTACCAGTTCCAGTCCCAAAGTGTACCCTCTATATCTGTATATATCTCTCTCTCTCTCTCTCTCTCTCTCTCTCTGTATACATATATTTAACGCTTATCGGAACCCCCCGTTGTCCTGTCTCTCCGTTTCACAAATTGCCCTGTTGTTTTCCTTGTTTATTAGCTTAATAATTTGTTGAAGGGAGGGTTGAGCTACCCTCGTGATGGGCGTGGCATGGTGTAGATTACACAATGTTGCCACTCTAATGGGTCCCATTTGAGGGTTGCATTTTTGAGATCTCGAGGGTTGGGAAATGGCAACCATGCTGTGATAATTAAATCAACTTTTTGGGAGGTGGGAAAAGCGCGTTAAATGTTTGAAGTTCGCTTTGATTGGGTGTTTATCGTTTATCGTTAATCGTTATCGTTTATCGTTCTCTCGCTCACTGTTGTGATGGGCGTAGACAAGTCTTGCAAATCGGAATTTATGGAAATCGCAGATCTGAAATTGAAAATCAGAAAATCAAAGGATTCCCTGTACCAAGAGAGGTTTAAGACTGATATATCATATGGGAATAATATATTTTCAGTTTTAATACTGATATATACTGATATAGAAATAATATATTTTCACTTTTAATACTGATATATCATATAGGAATAATATATTTTAACAGCTTTCTTTCTTTTTTCCCTATTATCAGCTATAACTATCAATAGTCTAACCCAATTTATTTCTGATCCTTTTCTTGAAAATAAATATCTAGTATGATATCTTTCTCTCTCTCTCTCTCTCTCTCTCGCGGGTAAATAGTTCTAAAGATTTCACTAATGGCCCATTAATCAGTTGGCCAAACATGCGCCTAGCAAAGAACCAAAGAACCAGACCGACTCTTCCCAAAAAATCCCACACATTGCTAATCCTTAAGCACACAGAAACCCAGAAACTAAAGAAAATATTTCTTAAATGTCACACGAGATTGCAAGAGAGAGAGAGAGAGAGAGAGAGAGAGAGAGAGAGCGAGAGAGTGTGGGAGAGAACTGAACGGAAATTTACAATACTACACGGTACTCTGGGCTAGACGGGAGATGGTTGGATGGTTGGATGGGTATTACAACACCTTTAGGCCGGTTAGACATACGCTAAACGCGATATTTGTTGACAAATATGAAAAGGGGGTGGCAGAGGAGGGTTAGGGGAAAGGGTACGGGTAGAGGGGTTAGGGTACTTTTACCGGTGCGATATCCGTGCAAAGCAATCTTGTCACTATATTATGACGTTAATGACAAATTGACGGCGCGTCGCCTTTGATGTGCGAGTTGTTTGATTGTTTTTCGGTTCTAATCATGCCGACTGCCGCCGAGGTAGTTCGGCTACGATCCTACCCACACAGTGCCCGCCCCCAAAGAGAGAGAGAGAGAGAGAGAGAGAGAGAGAGTTGCAAATGATTTCGTTTCAATTTAACCGCATTGCGTGTCCGTCAATTAGCTATAGCTTTCAGCTCTAGCGGGTCTTATCAGCTGCCAAAAGTCATATAAACCAGCGAGCATACATATATAACATATATATATATATATATATATATATATATATAGATGAACTACCTTTTGGTTGTGTGTCTGTGTGAGATAAGCCCGCTATCTGGCGTGTGAGTGTGGTTAGTTCCCGATTCCAAAGCCTCTCGATTCTCTGGGTTGTTCCTCGGTTCTCGGTTCTCGGTTCTCGGTTCTCGGTTCTCTGTTCTCGGTTCTCTGTTCTCGGTTCTCTGTCATGTTTGATGATTGTGTGTAGTACACAACTCGTTGCCGGCGACTGATCCGTGCTACGTGCCGCGAACTTGTCAAACAAAGCCCTGGACAAATACCCAAGAGACTTCAGTCAGTCAGTCAGTCAGTCAGTCACTCTGTCAGTCTCCCAGTCAGTCTGTCATTGAGTCGGTATCCAAAACTGCAGAGCCCCGTCGGGCTATACGTAATACCTACCTTCTCTCTCTCTCAGCTCAGCTCGACCGATTCGCCCGTGTTTGCATTCGCGCCTCGAGTGTCATAAAAAGTAAAGCGAGTCGGTTGCCTTGATGCAGCCGCGTTCAGTTATAGAGTATATATACCATAGTATATGTGTGTTTGCAGGTACCAAGTATTTAGGGGGTATGTGAGCAGAGTTCTCTCTCCCTGTGTGTGCATTACTTAATGTATGTATAGCTTTTCCAGGGACTGTGTGTGACACACAATTTGCCCCAATCCCATCGCAACGTCCATCCCCGACTCCATTCAACGACTCCAGTGTCGGCAAGGTCCAATAAAATGTAATTACCTCTTTCATAGCACTCCATAGTTGGTTGCACCACCCAAGAGCCTGAGGAATGCGGGTTATCTATTCGCTTACATGATTTTCGGCAGCTTTTCTTCTGTCTCGAGTTTTCCAAATGGATTTCAGTTCCTATGATTCCCATGCCTCCCCTTTCTCAATAGCAGCGGCATGTCAAAAGAATAGCAAACTGATAATATAATATATTTTTTGTATATAATATGTAATCTAGCAAAATCGATTTACTTTCCGAATAAAATTGTATAAGATATGCGGAAGAGTAAAATATTTTTATAACGATCTGGAACAATTGATTTTAAGCACATCAAATTCTTTTGTTCCACATTTGTTTCAATTACGTAAGCTAGAGTATAAATTGCTCTGTATATTATTATTTCAATAGGAAAATTCCCTAAAGAATCAACATGAAACTGTTTGCTTTTCTTCTTTTAATCTGCGTTATCGCTCGTCCACCACGTAAGTTTTTATATTGAGTATCACATTATATGTATATTAATCCACGGTTTCCATCTTAGCTGGTAAAACGCAAAGGGTTCCAGGTAAGTTTTTATATTGAGTATCACATTATATGTATATTAATCCACGGTTTCCATCTTACAAAAAGGACAAAAAGGTTGATACTTTCAAGCAATATTTCTTTCACAATTAGAAGAAATATATGAAATAAAGAACATAAATAAAAAATATTTGTTTATTTTTTTTTTTTAATCATATACATCAGTTTATTGGGTTTCGGTTTCTTAGAGTTTTAATTGAGAGCTCAGGTTAGTATCAAATGTATTCACCTAAAACTCACCTTGTAGATCACTCTTGGAGAATGGATTTCTGAGATCCCAGCTCCTTTTTCTAGGATCTCTAGCGATGAGCTTTGAAAGGGATCTAAAGCGTTTCTACCCGCATATCTAAACGATCTTCTGGTTCTCCGTCATTCTTTCTTTCCCACTACATCCTTCACTGTTTTTTTTTTTATTTGCTCTGCTCCTCTGTTTCATCTGCCCAGTTATCCTATTTTTTGTGGGCCTGTGCTTCCAATATATAAAATCGTTTACGATACGACACCTAATTAGGCAGAAGAACGCCGCATAATTTACGTTTCGTCTCAATAGTTGGCGCAGTAATTCTTCAAAGTCCAAGAAGCTGCTGTTGCTGGACGGGGGGGGGGGGAGGGTGGGAAGGAGCGGAAGGTGGCGGGGCAGGAAAAGGGCATAGACTGAAGTTGTGCAAACATGAATTTGTTCCCCCATTGAGGTGCCGGCTGCAAGTTGACCGAGTAGTAGTGGGTAGGGGTCGGGGTAGGGGTTAGGGGGGGTTTCCGCCACCTTGTGCCCCGCCTGCAACGCCTACAGCGTCCGGCAGAGACACAAATACATCAAATCATAAAGCAAATGGTGCCGCCAACTAACTTGCCAGACAGACCAGGCCAGAACAGAACATACCGGGCCAGGCCAGAACAGAGCAGACCGACGCATGACATTTACATTCACATTCACCCAAAACCCAGAGACAACAACAACAACAGCAGCAACAACTGCAATAACTACAACTACAACAACAACAAGAAGAAGAAGAAGAAGAAGAAGAAGAAGAACGTTCCGCTTTTTGCGTTGGTTCCGGGAAACGTAACAAAATTTCACAAGCACAACGAAAATATTTCCAACTCTTTCGAACAACTTCAAAGAAACCAAACCCAAACTCAAACCCAACAACCAAACTAAAGGAAACCGAACCGAAAAGCAGATACAACAACAACAACAACAACAACAACAACAACAACAGCAGTTGGAGAAAAAAGCTATGAGGAGCCACGCCTCGACACTAGACAACATTGTTGTTGTTGTTGTTGCCAGATCGAAGTGCCGCGTTGCCGTGTTGCCGTTGCTGTTGCTGTTGTTGCTGTTGTTGCTGTTGTTGCTGTTGTTGCTGTGGATGTTGCTGGTTAGTGATGGGCTTATTAGAGTTAGTCGAAGTCCAGTCGAGTATATGAGGCCGGCGTCCAGAGCTGTAGGAACTGAGAAACATTGTCAATGGGGCGTTGCGGAAACCTCAAAGCGAATTTAGTGCGCTCACTCCTCGAGCTACACTGTAAAAAATGCAGGGTAATTACATTATATCAAAGGCTAAAAGGATTTGAAAGAAAAGAAATAAAAAATAAAAATAAAAGTTTGCTATAAAAAAAAAAATATTAATATACTAAAAAAACAATATACCAAGTTGTGATATAATCTATTAGACTAAATTCTGTTGTAATAAAAAAATATATTAAAATTAGTAAACAATTATTATATATAGAAAACTATCGGTTAATAAAAAAAATATTTATTATAATGCATATTCCAAGCATATAAAATAATTTTAGCCTGAAGAGAAACATGGATAACTTAGGAGAGAGGAGTGAGCTCCCAAGATATTATAGATTAAAAATAGATAAATTTCAATGAAAATGTTTACTGTTTAGAACGTTAAGAAATAAGTTTAAATGAAATATAGCAAGAAATTTCCCATTAGAAATTTGACAAATTCATCAGTTTTCACCTCCGCTTTCTTGCAGTGTAGTCCGCCGTTGCGGCTTTATGACGACAATGCGTTTGCTGTCATAATTATTAGTCAAACACAAACAATGAATTTCATAATTTTCCCATCAATATACGACGCGGTTCCAAGTCGCGTCGTTGAATGTTTAAACATCCGCTGGCTCACTCGCTCCCTCGCTCTCTCTCTCGCTCTCTCTCCTTTCGCACTTGGTCGCCCGCACCGCCGCCGCCGCCTGCCGCCTGCCGCCTGCAGCTGGAGCGGACTATCGGTACTGGCCACCATCATCATCATCATCATCATCATGGGATGGTGTCGCGCTCCCCCTCCCCCCCTTCCATCTGCCTGCGTGGAAATGAAGCCGTCGCGCATAAAGTGTGAAATTGCCGGCAATTCGCAGAGACGCGCTGCTTCAAACTGGAGTCTGTCGATGGCCAGAGCAGCTCCAGCTCCAGCTTCGCTCTTCGTTTGGCTAATGGCCCCAAACATAGTTGTTGCTGTGCCTCTTGCTGGGACATGTCTCGTTGCACGCTTGTTGTTCCATTGAATAGAACAATATCCGCGCAAATATTTGCTGAGAGCAGCGTGCTCAGTTCGTGTTTAACTGACCGAGAGGGGGGAGGAGCAGCTGGAGGGGCAGCTGAGCTGGTCAAGAGTTGAGTGTGTGTGTGTTTGCAGCATAATTGTTGTTTGATCGTTGTAATTGGTTTGTTGAAGCTGTTGCAGGAAATGGCAACGGCAACGTCTCTGGGGCACCTTGTCGGCTTCACATTGATCCGTTTTAACGATTTGACAACACTGGAGCGAGATGGCAACAGTTAGGGGCGGGCAGCTTTTGAACTCTGCACATAAAAATATTGTTAAGCATCTTTTTAAACTTGGCCAAAACGAGGCGAGGCGAGTCGAGTTGGCAAAGCTTGGGAAACTTCTCGATCTCATCTGGGTGGGCGTTGATAGCGCCTGCTCTCGTTATAGTTGACATGTTTGTCGATAGCTTGTACAACACTGTTTGTGCTCGGCGATAACGATAACGATAGACCAGGCTGTTGCTGGTTGTGGGAAAGTCGAGTAGTCAACGTGTTGCCTTGTTGTCTTGTCAATCTTCCCCACTGTGCCTTCCCTCTCTCTCTCTCTCTGCGGCTCGACTGCCTTGTCAAAGGCTTGTCAAGGAAGGGCAAGGAAAGGGGACAGAGAGGGGGGTACCTGGTAACACCTTAATGGTACATTAATTGCCCTTGTTGGCACTCGAGCGATAAACATCGCTACAAATATTTGATTTTTAGTTCTCTACAAGTGTGTAAACACTGTAAAAAGCATGTGAGAAAGACTAGGGGGGGGTGGGGGGGAAGAACCGTGTAGAAGGAACACAAAGGTGTGCAACAGGAAGCAATACGCAGAAACAAGCAGAAAGTTTCAAGAAATGCAGGCAAAGATCCCCGAGATCTTATAGTATAACAAAAATATATCAATGAAATCTAACGGAAAGGTTTCCAAAGGAAACCCTAGTATAATCTCAAAGAAAAACATATCATACGTTTTATATATTCATTAAGCTAGATCGTTTATTCGATATTATCATAAAAGTCCACAATTTACTTATCGTCTACGTATATACTGTATTTATCATGATAAAGTCAAACTTTCGTGCTATCAATTATCAGCTAGAAATATCATCGTTAGCTTACTCGCTAATTAATCGTACATTTATCGTAAATTTATCGATAATTAAATGCTGTAAGCCTTAAGCAACTTGGGGGCAATTAAAACACAGATCACACACATATTTTTCTGGAGGGAATCGAATTCGTGAGAGCTGCAATGAGATTTTCCTTATCGAGAGTGAGAGAGAGAGAGAGAGAGAGAGAACACAAAAGAGAGAGAGAGAGAGAGAGATGGAATCAATCGCTGACTGCCACCAAGTCTCGTGTGGCCGATGCGTTCGTTCCAGTCGCTCCCGCTGTGCCAGTGTTGGGCAACACCATCGATAGACCCAAATCGGAACTGGATCCATTGCTATTGTTGCTGGCAAAGAGATCGCCCAGGGCGCTGGCCACGCCTCCCGTCCCAGAGAGATTATGCGTCAGACTGTGACGCCGGAGATCGCAATTGCGGCGAAAGACCTTGCCACACGAGGCACAATTGTACGGCTTGATGTCGGTGTGCGTGAGCAGATGCGTCTTCAGATTGGAGCGCTGATTGAACGATCGATTGCAGACGGGACACTTGTGCGGCGACTCCTCCATGTGCAGGATCTTGTGCACGGCCAGCGTGCGCGATTGGCAGAATCCTTTGCCGCATTCGGCGCACTTGAAGGGTTTCTCCTTGGAGTGAATGTATCTGTAAGAAGCGAGGCGGAAGAAGAGAGAGAGAGAGAGAGAGAGAGTTTTCGAATCAGTTTTACAGTGTTGCAAAGTGCAGTGCAGGTCTGTGTTAGTGTTGTAAAGTCGCAGTTGATCAGGGTTAAGTTTGTGTGCATTTCTATTGATATTTCCCTGAGTTGATTTTATAAATATTGTCAATTATATCTTCCAGATCATTATATACAACTTTCGTTTATTAAAATCCCTCATTAAATCGCAGTTTTCTTTTTCATATATTTATAGTATATTTCTATCATATAGAAATCAAATTAAATTATTTATAAATTAAAAAAAATTCAAAAACTAATTATAAAAAACCTCATTATCTCCCAATTTTCGTTTTAATATATTTATACTATAGAAATCAAATTAAATTATTTATAAATTTAAAATACTTTCTTCCAATCTCTATACACCACTTTAATCAGACATTAAACTCAAAATATTATAACATAGAGCAATAAATTATAATATTTATAAATTCAAAATAATTCCTATTGATCAGGCTAACCTCAATCTATTATAATAAATATATAACAATTTTCCCTTTTCCTGATCCCAAAGCACGTTTCCCTCCTTCTAACCCACAGTATCTTCTCTCCAAGCGAAGACAAGCTTCAAGCTGATCTTTCCCTTGCGTCTTCCCTTCCCCACACTCACCTGTGATCCCTCAGATGATCCTGTCGCCTGAAGGCCTTGCCGCAGATGTCACACGAATAGGGACGCTCGTCCGTGTGGGTGCGCTCGTGGATGAGCAGATTGTAGGACTTGGTGAACTGGCGATTGCAGAACTTGCAGATGAACTGCTTCTTGGAGCGTTGGGCGGCAGCAGCCACTGCGGCTGCTGTGGAGCTGCTGTTGCCCGCCTCCTCGCCACTGCCGCCCGCTGCTGCGGCTGCTGCCATGACACTGAGCTTGTCCTGGTACATGGTGGCCTGCAGCGAGTGCAGGGAGGTGTCTGTCTCGCTGGGATTGAAGGTGGACGGATTGAAGATGAAGCTGCCGTAGCTGCTGTCCAGATCGCCGGCTTCGAAGGACAGTGCATCCTCGGCATCCAGGAGCGGCAGATCACATTCCGCGGCCAGTTCGGCGGCTGTGGCACAATCCAAGGCTGCCTGCTGATTGGCAGCAGCAGCAGCGGCGGCAGCAGCAGCAGCAACGGCAGCGCTGACGGTGCCAATGGAGGGCAAGGGGGGAATGCACTTGGAGGAGGCAGAAGAGGAAGCAGTGGAGGAGGAGGAGGAGGACGAGGAGCAGGAGGAAGTGTTGTTGCTGGCGTTGCTGCTACTGCTGTTGCTGTTGTTGTTGTTGTTGCTGGGGTTGTTGCCGCTGCTGCTGTTGTTGTTGTTGTTGTTGTTGTTGTTGCTGGCGCTGCCTGTGGGTGAGCTGGCAATGGCCACGGCAGAGATGCTCGACGCACTGGAGCTGGAGCAGCTGGACTTGAGCTCAATGCTGGCCAGATCGATCAGAGTGGGCAAGTTGCTGCTGCCGCTGTGCTCTGCATCGCTGGCATTGCTGCTGCTGCTAGCGCCGCCGCTGTTGCCGTTGTTGTTGCTGTTGGTGCTTGCATTGTTGTTGTTGCTGCTGCTGTTGCTAAATCGAAATACATCCGATTTGCCCGTGAGTCGCTGCAGCGCCAAGTAGGATTCGAGTGCCTGCAGATTGAGAGCTGCTGCTGCTGCCGAATTGGCTGGCAGCAATGCCGCCTGTTGCAGGCTGCTTACCATGGTGCCCTGCAGCGAGAGCACAACAGCAGCAGCAGCAGCCAGATCATTGGTGGCAGCAGCTGCTGTCGCTGTGGCAGCAGCCATTGCTGCTGCACTGGACTTGCAGACAGAGGGGGTTGCTGTCGCTGAGGCAGCCCCTGTTGCTGCTGCTGTGTCTGTTGCTGCTGCTGCTGCCAGTTTGCTGTTGCCTTCTGTCTTGCTGCTCTGCTTGCTCTCGCAGTCTCTCACACTCTGCTGCTGCTGCTGCTGCTTGCAATGTTGCTTGTTGCTGCTGCTGCTGCTGCAGCTTGCAGCTGTTGCTGTTGTTTTTGCTGTTGCTGTTGCTTCTAATTCGTGTGTCTTATGGGACACTGCAGCAACTGTTGCTGTTGCAGCTGTTGTGGAGCGCATGTTGCTCTTGTAGTTGTTGTTGCTGCCCTTGCTGCTGCTGCTGTTGTTGTTGTTAATATTGCTGTTGTTGTTGTCGTGCTGCTGCTTGGCAGCTGCAACAGTCAATTGCTTCGCCGCTTCGTCCATAAAAATCCAACTCGATCCAAGCGATCCACACACAGCAGGATATCGTCGCAGCCCGTGGGCACAAAGATGCAACTCGCTCGGTTGCTGCTGCTGTTGTTGTTGCTGCTGTTGTTGTTGTTGTTGTTGTTGTTGCTGCTGCCTTTAGTTTTATTGTTTGGCGCACCTACGCAGGTTGCTGCGAGCGGGTTCGTGGTTGCCTTTTTGGCTTTTGACTCTGCAGCACATGAATATTAAAAAGCACACGCCATCATAAATCACGCCTTAGTCACGCTTTCAAAAGTCATAAAAATCGAATTTGACGTTCCAGGCAGATCGAAGAGAGCAGCACGCGAGAGAGTGAGAGAGGGAGGGAGACAGAGCGAGATAGGGGGAGAGGGAGAGGCAGCGATTGCCCTGTATAAAAACAAAAACAAACAAGCGAGTTGCTGCTGCTGCTGCTCGTATCAAATGACGTCGCACACGCGTAGCACGGAAAGTTTCACGCGTGGGCGAAAAAGTTGATCGGCGAAACTTCTTGCGATTTAGAAACGTTATAGAATCGATATATATCGATATATTTGTTGCACTTGCACTTCCGTAAACAGAGAGTATATAGAGGGTATATATACTAGGGTATATACTGTTTTTAGGCGTATGTGAATGATAACTGTGCTGCTTCTGCTTCTGCTTCTGCTGCTGCTGCGATCAGCCGTCGTGCCGTGTGCGCTGCACAATATTGGTAAAAGATCACGGAATAACTAAAAGTCCATTGCTCTGCGAGCGGTGCGCGGACCTGGACCTGTGCTCGCGCTCACTGCGCTCTCTCGCACTCACACTCACTCACACACACACACTCGCATTCGCATGCACGGCACGCACGCTCAGCACACGCGCTCACCACGCGCACGCTCTCTCACTCTCTCAGAGAGCGCGCCGAGTGAAATGTGCGAGTGTGCGAGCGAGCGAAAACGATCGTAGCATGCAGAGAGCACGCTAAACGAAGAGAGAGAGAGCGAGTCGTAGCGTGAGCGCACGCGTGCTGAGAGAGTGAACGTGCGCTCGTATGCCAGGTGAGCGAAAGGTGCAGAGCAAACAAGTTTGGCTGCGCAGCTCACGCACACAGAGAGGCAGACGCAGCAAGTGAGAGAGAGAGAGAGAGAGAGAGAGCGCACAGCAGAGAGCGCGATCACACACACACACACACACACACACACAGACTGAAATGGCAACCGGTTATTGGCGCTCTAAGTTGTTGTTGGCTTCGCTTTGAGTGGGAGTTCTTTTACAGTGGTTGTTGTAGTTGTTATTGGCGCTCATAATTTGCCATTTGCCAATTTGATTATTTACTTATGTACGTTGCACAGTTGCTTGGACGTTTCACTTTTTGCCAATTTTCCCCAATTTCTTTTGCTCTTTGTCTCTGTACTTCTTTATGGATATTATTATATGTTTCTTTCGAGACTTGCTGTAAAATATTTGAAGAGAATCCACGATAGCCTTGAGCGATAGCTGAAGTTTTGTTGCCCCGCCTGCTGCACTTGACGATCGCTTCGCGCAGAACTTTTAAATTGCCCCAGCTGCGTGGGATCAAAGCGCAGATAAATAATACTATGGGAAGTTAATTGTATAATTACAGCCTGAACAGTTATAAGCGAATATCGTTTAGCATGGAATCTGCCTGTGATGAAATTTGAAGTTGATCAAATTGACGTTGAAAGGGTGTGGTTGAGAGCTGTTCTTGGGTTTTATAGGATGTATTTTGATTAATAAAATGAATAGCCGAATAAGATATATGATGGCAATAAGAGAATACATATTTCAGATAAGTTTAAATGTTTTTGAATTTATTTCTGCAGGAAATTAAGATCACTCATACTTCAGAAAAGCAAGAAAAGTAAAAAACGCTCTTCTGATCTCTAAAAAAAGTAGTAAAACAATATATTAATATAATAAAATAATTTAATTAAATTTATAGATTTATTTTTTCATTTATTTATGTTTTTATCAAAGAAAAGTATAGAACATAATGATATAATTAATTTTCTCATAGTACTCTTCCATTTCTCTCAGTGTTAACCTGCTAGTTGTGGCCCATTAAGCAACGCGTTGATTTCTTAAGCTCCAGGCGCAACCCCCAATGTTCAGGTTCAAGCAAACCCCACCCCCTCCCTCCCCTACACGATCGTCTCTCTCTCTCTCTCTCTCTCTTATTGGAATAATTTGACTCGCACGCCATGGCAACAAAGCACACGCCCCACAGATGCAAATGCAGATACGGATACGGATTGAGCTACAGATGCAGATACAAATGCATATGCAGATACAGCTGCAGCAAATGGAGATACAGATACAAAATGCAGATGCAGTCACAGCTGCAGCAAGACACCTCCCCCCTCTGCCCACCCCCCTCAACTGTCAATTATTTCAATACGCCTGAGATACGCCAAGCCTGTGTGAGATACTTCGAGTTGCAGATACTTTTGGGCACTTGCCCAGATACTAGTGGTACTTCTGGGGATACGTTTGCGTTTTAATGCGCTAAACGGCCCAAGTAAATGACCAATAATCATGGGAGCTGCCTGCTCTGGCTGCCGGTTGGTCAGTTCCAACTCCGACTCCAACTGCAACTCCAATACCGACTCCAATTGCGACGGCAACCTCAGCTGTCCAGCGCCGACACTGCAATTTATTTTTGCATTAAATTGCAATTTGGCCCGAGACGGAGACGGAGTTGGAGCTGGGGCACAGTTTTCCTACCATTTATACAGATATTATGATGATTAATAATGCACAAACATGTCATATGCTCGTTTCGTGTGTGTTTGATTGGAGCGCATTAGGAGCGCGTCTCGTAATGATCGCGAAATCTGCCGACTTGATTGGCGCTGCCTGATCCTCCTCTCATCATCTCTGCGGCATCCCACGGTAGCAATTATGTCGCTTAGTGCAGCCAAACGTTTCGCTTATGATGATCGTCGTCGTCGTCGTCGTCGTCGGCGCCTTCAAAAGATTAGCGATCGCAGCGCTGCACAGATCGACTGCATTCCAAGGTAAGCTCCATGGGGTTTTTCGTATATATTGACACAAGCTTCCTTTAAATGACTCTGGCTGCGCTTCCAGCTCGCGTTCTCTCTCTCTCTCTCTCTCTCCCTCTTGCTCCCACTCTGGCGCGATCATTCCGGTCGCTTTATGTCGTTATATTTCGATAGTCGCGCTTTTAAATGCGCGTTTCCTGTGCCGGTCTCGATCTCTGTCAGGGACACGATCGACGCTCCTATCCCGATGCCGATCCCGAACCGAACCGATCCCGAGACAGAGCCGTCTCAAGGCAAATGGTACATGATTTCAAATTTCAAGTACCAGTTTACATAAAGATCGCTTTGCTAGGCCACAGAAAAAACGAATGGAAAAAGGGAGGAAAAAAAAAAGAAACCAGTCTCCCATCTACAACCTCTCTCTCTCTGGATCTTCTCTGGCTCTGGCTCTGGGACTGGGACTGGGACTGGGCACGGGAATGCCTTGCAGCCTTACACCATCTGTCACAGGGCAAGGCGCGCATTGAGATCGGCAATAAGAATGCGCTAAACTTGATTCCTTAACGCGCAGTGCGCGCATGCGTGGGCTGGAATTACATGATCACGATCAGCGATAAAACTTGATGTTGTACATAGCACACAACAAGCAAGGGGGCAGCGGAACGGAGGGGGAAATATTTCGAAGGGGTGCCTGGAGCAGCAGCCAGAAGAGAGCGCAAAAGTTTTACTGAGGCAAAGTGTCACACCAGGTTGGGCAAGGAAATGCAATTCCAATATTATATTTATATATGGAAATTCAAGCTAACGGAACACACGCACAAGTTATGAGGCTGCCTAGAGATAAGATCTAAAGTTATGAATATGAAACTACTTTAGAATAATGGAAATATGCTGTGAGTGTGCTGATGATAATTTCTTAAGATTGCTTAGATTATTGGAGGATTGGGTAAAGCTGCCCAATCCAGATCTCTAGAATTCCTTAGATTTACCTGTTATACCTTTACCAATTCTTTTAATTATTCATGACTTACAGATCATTGATCTAATTGTGCTTTCTGGATTCCCCCAATCCTTTGCAATAAATGTTGTATCAACCAAAATTATCTTTTTATTCCCAGATTAAATGATTAAAAAATAAAATAATTTTTAAAAAATTTAAAAATATATAAAACTAATAATTTAATTAATTTTATATTTAAAAAAAAATGTAATATCTTTATTTTTAATTTATATTATACTTTTATTTTGAATTTAAATTTATATCGACTGCTCTTAGTTGACATTAAATAAATAAATATATAAATTTGATAACTATTTTTTAAATACTAAAAAATACCCACAAAATAACATTATAGTTTAGTAGGCTAAAAAACTATAGTAAATACACTGAAATTCATATAGTAGTCTGTGCACTTTCTGTCTAAAGCGAAATAGAATTAATATTCTTCTGACACATAAAAGAAATAGAAAAACTTAAATTGCATCGAATCCATACGATATATAGAGAGAGAGCAACTCAATGGCGCCGATAAAAAGAAAATCGCATGGAAAATCCAGTCACACGCACTGCAAGAAGAGAGTCAAGTCTGCTCCGGTTTTAGTTCCAACTCTATCGACATCCACACAGACCGATGCGATTAAAGTAAATAGTCTTAATAATGTACCGCAAGCGCGTAAGATGACGCGACCTCGTACTGCGATGAAGTGGGAGGATCAGACGTCGGAGACATCTAGCATGGTTGTCGATAAGCGGAATACACGAAATAAGGCGTGTCAGACCATGAAAATGGGAATCCTACATATGGTCTCCCAGTCAATGGATAATCTGAAGGCGACCGTGCTCAGGAGACGCAAAATCTCCGTCGATGCGGATCGTTCGCGACTCAAGAAGCTCATGGACGAAATCAATTCGGATCCGCCGCCCAGTTGGCATTTGGCCACGCAGATGTGGCTGGAAGTGGACATTTTGGATCGACGCATTGAGAAAATCGAAAGGGAGGAAAACGAGCGGGAGGAGGAAGAAATTGAGACATGAGAGAGAAGAGGCGGAAGAATAAGCGAAAGGAAGAGATCAATGCAAAACCATGGCTTGAGATAGTTGTCTGTATTTCTTCTTAGATATTATGTTTAGATATAATATTTAGAAATTCCTTTCAAAAACTTCACAATATATTTCTAAAGATTTCCATGAACCTTCTGCAGCTGGAATCACAGCGAGTCTCGTTAGTCGTGTCAAAAAATTGTGATAGCTGTCGCTTAATTTGATTTTGATTTCAATTTTCCATTTTGATCTTGCCGATCAGCGATAATCGCGCTGGAAATCGAAAAATTTAATCTGCTTTGATTTCGAGCGACACGCGGTAAGGAAAGTAAAAGTCATAACACACACACACACACACACACAGTGATCGGACAGACTGATCTGAGGATTTGTCTATGGTACATATAGCGATAAGATCGACACAACGATCTTGGGCCCATTGTTTGGCGTGACTTTTTATCGCTGCGCGTAGTAATTACCAGAGGGGGCGTTCGTAGAGTATGAGTTCTCCTTGAGTTCCCCGTAATCTTCAATTAGCCGCAGGCGTTGCCCCTGATTGGACCAACTGTATAATCCCTGTCCCTAACCCGAGTCCGCTACGGGTCTGCCCCTATTTGAGATTAGGCGCTCTTATTTTATTTCGTTTTTACATTTTTTGTCAGTTCAGTTTTCCTGTGAAATAGGCGGCCCCTTCTGGTAGTCGGATCGGTTCGGTTCGATCCGATCCGATCGTGCCACAAGCAGCCGCAACAATTAGTGACTTGCGGCCCAGCAGATCTCGCAGATCGCTTATCGCTTTTCGTGTGGAATTGACATATTCACTTGGTAATATGATCTATTGTACGGGCTCGGAGTCTGCTCTTCCAGCTTGACCGGCTGTTTTCTTCTTGACCACATTTTTTGAAGGTTACATTTCTTGTGACAAAGAGAGGGAGAAATCATAATTGCAATGGATTAGGAATTATTATTATTATGGCTTGCGCTTTGATCTTTTTCGGCACGATCGTACTTGAGATCTCTCCTGGTTGTCGTTGTGTTGTTTGACGATGTTCTTGAGGCGAGTGAGCAAACAACAAATGAGTTGGCGCATGGACAAAGATCTTGGGTAAATATAAGTATATGTAGACAAGGTGTACGAGAGAAAAGAACTGAGAGATCACAGAGAGAGAGAGAGAGAGAGACAGAAAGAGAGAAGAGAGTGAGTGAGTTTGATGTGCTTGAATTGAAAGTTTAATTATGGAGGATCAGTTGAGGTAACATTTTTTAGTGCATACAATCTTCTCCCCTATATCATTTAGCTGGTTTCCGCTACAAATGAAATTGTGTTCGGAATTTCGCTTGCCAATTTTGAAATGTTTTGGCCAAACGATCTGCCAATCCGAGAATGCGAATCCGAACAGGGCCGAGTGCCGTGTTGCTGCATTCCATGAATGATTTGCATGCCCCAACCAAGATCAACAACAACAACAAGAAGAAGAACCGAAATTGAACTAAGGACGCAGTGAAATCAAATCGAAACCATCTGGCCAAAAGCGTCGTGGGAATCAGTTCAATATAATTTGCCTGAGAGTGTGCAACGGCGACGGCGACGGCGACGGCGACTCGAAATTGGAGTTTGAGTCTCAGTTTGACTCTCGATTGCGATTCTCGAATTGCGAATTGCGAATGTCAATTAATCGCAACGAACAGTGGAAAATTGTTGCAATTTTCTCGCAGAGTGCAGTGAATGATGTGAGTGTACTCAAACACTCGGAGCGAGCAACCAACTCTGACAGCACTTCGTCTTGCATCGACGGTCCCCTAGACATGTGTCCGCCTGCGATGACTAACCGAATCGGGAATAGTCTCAGCGAGTGTTTACTCGGCTCGATCGGGATCGTCTTGTGTAGCGCCACGATCTGTCCTGCCCTGCCCTGCCCTGCCCTGCCCTACCCTGCCCTGCCCTAAATGACCAAATTGATGCACGCGATGTTTAACGTTTCCCTGATGGAGCTAATGACGCCGTCCGACTACGTGAGAAACTAAATAAATTTCAATTTCGCATTGGGTCAGTCAACGACAAAGTCGGGGAACACCTCGAAACTCGGAGAATGGAATTGCGAGAGGAATCGCCCTACGTACATATATACACGTATGTACAACGGGAATGGGAATTGGAATGGGGTTGGCCATAATGGAACATGTGATAGCATGAGGTGCAGCGCAGGAGAGAGAGAGAGAGAGAGAGAGAGAGAGAGAGAAAGAATGAAAAACTCTGATCTAGTTTCGAATTTTTGATGATAAACAAGCTTAACTAAGAGTGCAATATCTATAAATAGAGATAGAGATAAATACCTAAATGAAAGAGAGAGAGAGAGAGATATTAAGGGAGATAGAGAGAGGTATAAATCAGATTGACAGATAAACAGATAGAAATAGCGATAGATATGTAGACAGAGATGGCAATTCATCAAGAGCAAAATAACTATATAAAAGAAGGTTATAAATGAAATAGAAAGACAGAAAGAGAGAAAAAAAGTTGCTAAAATTAAACGAGAGAGGGAAAGATAAACAGAGTCTCTAGAAAGGAGAGACAGAGAGAAATATAGAAAAAATTGCGATGAATATATATAAAAAGGGAAAGGTAAACAGAATCTCTAAGAAATAGAGACAGAAAAAAGCTAGAAAAAGTTGCTAAAAATAAATAAGAGAGGGTAAGAGAAAAAAGTGTCTAAAAAGGAGAGAATGCTTTAAAAATTTGCTAAAAATAAATGAGAGAGGAAATAATAACCAGAGTTCGTTGGAAAGAAATGATATGTGCTTTGAAGTATCCCAATTAATTATAGTTGAATATCCCTTACTTTTCTGAAAAATACAGATAGTATAATTTAAGTAAAACTCACAGTCAATTAAGTCCAATCAAAAGCATAATCCTCTCAACTGTTATACCGGATATTGCACTACCGACATTACTCAGCTGCTACCCTGTGACTCTACCAACCCAACCCAACCCGGCAGTATCTTTGTGCTCAACTTAAAGCTCCTCCAAATCCTCTTCTTGGTATATCTCAGGCCACCCCCTATGGTGCCATCTGATTGTTCTATTGGCAACTCATTTCCTGCTGCTGCTGCTGCTGGAGCTGCTGCTACCCTCTGCCTGGTACTGTTCCTCACTGCTCCTTCTCTCTTTCACTTTCAATTTCTTAAGGGGGCAGCATCACAGGTCGCTATACAAATTAATATAAAAGACTGTCTGGCGTCGGATACGGGCAACGGGCAACGGGCAACGGGCAACTGGTAATCTGGACTGGGAGGCCTTTAATCATTTTTATCTGCGCTTTAGCCAAAAGAAGTAGAGCAGGCAGAAGAATTCGGAGCAAAGCTGTAAAGCGTGGCAAATACACGCTTAATTGGCTCCACAGACTCCAAGGAGTATCGCCTTGTGGTGCAATAAAATGCAAATTAAACGAACGAGAGCAGGCAGCAGGAGTAGGCCAGAAGGGCAAGAAGAGGCAGAAGAAGAGAAGGCAGAAGAAACAGGCACATTTATTTACTTAGAACCTCCTGCTGTGCTTCCGAATTAAGTTTAAGCCCGGAGGCTAAAAATGCAAAAATGAGTTTTGCTAATTTCTTAACTTGCCCACGTGATGGACATGGTCAGCATGGGCAGCAGCTTCGTCTCGCTCTGCTTCTGCCTCTTCTTCTTCTTCTCCAGCTTCTTCTTCTTCTTCTTGGCTTTGTAACTGAATCTTAATTCCTGCATAAATCGATTTTAAATGAGTTTCTCGTATGGCTACACGCGTTTATAATCAAAGTGTTTCAGGGCGCATGCAAATCTCTGAAGAAAGAGAGAGAGAGAGAGCGCGCGAATTCTACCAGTAGCGCACCGACAAAATATGAAAAAGAAACCCAATGGTCACTCCCACCTGACTGCCGAAAAAGCGCCCGAAGGACGAAGCTCCACGAGATGCGTCTTCCTCCTCCTCCTCCTCGTCGTCGTCGTCGTCGTCGTCGCGTCTTCGGCTTGCGTTGAAAGTGGGGCGTGCGTCGTTTAGTATGCAAAGTGGCCCATGGGCTGTACCAGGTTACCCCGCTACCTGCCAGCTCTCTCCCTCTCTCCCTCTCCCTCTTTCACTAAGCAGAAAATGAGTTATGACTTGGACTTGGCGTACGGCCGGCGCGACGCGTCTTCGGGATCTCTCTCTCTCTCTCTCGAAGAAGAAGAAGGTCTCCTCACGCGCCTCGCCTCGTTTGCATATTTTAGGCCACCGTTTAATTAAAGGTTCCACAATTTCTGAACATTTGAAACAGGGCACGAGCACGAGGGTCTGTCAAGAGCATCCTCGCCCCATAACACTTGAGACTCGCTCCAGCTGAAACTGTAGAAACTGGAGCTGATCCCCCTGCAGCTTTCTGACTCTCAGTTGAGGCCCTTTTGTGCGCTCAAGAACCTGCCAGTCTCGCTGCGTGAAGTGGAGCTGATCCTACCCCGACTGCATATCGATCCGTGTGATATTTCAAATCAATAACCATAACCATTGCGGGGCCTCTAAATAACTCTATTGTGCGGCGCTCGAGTTGATTCTCGGAACTCGGCTGGAAAATATGTATCTCCGACTTGGCTTGGCTTGGATACTGCCGACGCCTCTGCTGCGGGTGTCATCAACTCGACGACTGTCTGGGTGGCTACATAGACACCCTCTCACTCGCTCCCACTCAGCTGACTCCCCTACTCTCTCCCTCCTCTCTATCGTTGGGCTATTAGTGCTGCTGCCTGTTGTGCGTTTTATTGTCTCTCGCTCGTCCCATAATTTATACGCAGCGACACCTTCGATCTGGCAGTGTACCCGCAACAACCATACCCGAATCTACCGAAAAGAACTTAAGCTGAACCTGTTTATCACACGCATTAGATCGCATCAATTCTTCTACCTATTCTTCTCCCTCTTCTTCTACAGGTTGCTGCGTGTTTCAGCTGCAGCAGCTGCTGCTGTTGGCAGTGAAAGGGGCAACCGGGCAACGGGGGAGGGGTAGGGGTAGGGCAGGGTCCCTCTTTGTTCACTGCTCTATAAATTCAAGTGGATATCAATAATAAATTTCACTAATTTCTGTCATTCCAGCACGTTGCAGCGCGAGGTTGTTGTCGTGTTGTTGCTGTTGCTGTTGCTGTTGCTCGTGTTGCTGTTGTTGTTGTTGCTCATGTTGCTGCCTGTAAGTCTGTGTGTTAATGTCTTGCTTTTAACCACTTCATTGTTCGGGCGTCAAAGGTTAAGAGTCTCTCTCGCATGTTGTTGTCCAGCGCGCTGTCGCTTGTCTGCAGCAGCAGCAGCAGCAGCAGCAGCAACGGCAACAAGAGCAGCAACAACAACAACAGCAACAGCAGCGCCGCCAGCAACAACGCTCGCAGCACCGACCTCGCCCTCGCAACCAGCAACAGCAACGGCACCGCCCCCGCTCCTGTCCTCCTCCGCCTCCTCCTCCTTCTCCTCCTACCTAGCCTGGCCTGCCCTCGACTGGCCTGGGCAACCTCATCGACAGCAACACGAATACTTTGCGCTTTTGTAGTTATTTTTCTTGATTTTTATTATATGGTTTTGTCTTGGTCTTCGGTATTGTTGTTGTTGCTGCTGCCCTTGTTGTTGCTGTTGTTATTTATCTTTGTATTATTTTCATTTTTATACACATCATTTGATTCCATTTCATTTCTCGATGCGGCTGCCGTTGTCGTTCTCCTTTTGCTTAGTTATTGTTGTTGTTGTTGTTGTTGTTCCTCATAAAATGCCTTTAGAACGCAATTGTGTAGAAAAAGAATAAGATCGTTTTAATGGGTTCGGTTTTGTTCGATTTGAGCTACTCCACGAGAGAGTTTCCTTGGAAAAAGGGTTGAAGAGCGTGTAAGAAAAAGGACGAATCTAAATGGGAGGGAAATGATGTGGGAAACTGCAGGATCATAAATGAGTTTTAACTATGCACAGCTTCAGTTGGCTTACTATATAGTTTCTTAAGATATACTCAATATTATTATAGTCGAGATATAGAAGCTGGTTCTGCTTACTTTGTGCATTAAATTAAAGAAAAATAAGTGAGTTTCCTTTCTGCAAACTTTCATTAAGTCTAGTCTAAACACAACTGAGATATATACATTTATTTAAGAACCAGTCTCTTCAATCTTGCCCTCCCGATCACAGTAGCTCGACATTATCTCAATTCCTACACAATTCGCTAGCAATTAATTTGTTCAGCTACAGGAACAATGCGCAGTCAAATCATCTCACATTATATACACCCCTATATCATCTAGCGAGCCGACCGACTGTCTGCCGCGAAGCGTAGCGAACTGAATTTCCAAAACTGGCAAAATGACGAAACATTTTTCCTTTTGATTTTCTATCGGGTCTGCCTTCACCTCTACCTCCTCCTCCTTCATCTTCTTTTCCCTCACCCTTTCCCACTCCTACATTCTTTGACTTCCCTTTTATTTTGGAGGCCATAAACAATGGATTATCTAACCACTTTACAAAGTGCGTGAAAAGACACAAAGCGCAGGCACTTGTAACGACTTCGAAATGGCATGAAAACTCTCTCGACTCTCCACTCTCATCTCTCGAATCTCGAGACTTGAGACTCGATCGACGATTGTGTCAGTTCATTCTCATTGTCCCCTGGCCGGGGTAGGGGCCCAGCTGGGACTCGATCACAATGGCAAACAATTAATGCGGCTTATTGTTGTAATCTCTCCCTCTCTCTTCACTCGCTCCCTTTCTCCCTCTCTCTATTATATTATATAGTAAGAATCGAAGTCTCTTTTGACTCGACACTCGACAGAAGTCAATTCTAATCGAATTGTTTTTCCAATAAAGCGAGAGAGAGAGGGAAAAAGATTCCGTGGAATTGCTAGCAAATTGTGGGAAAATATAGCAGGGAAGGAGAGAGAGAGAGGGGGGGGACGACTCCGTCTTCGGCTTTATAATGCCGTAATAAACTGAAACTGCAGCAAAGTGAAAAATTACCTTAGCAGATCTTAAGCGCAGCCAGTAAAACGTTTAAGTTTTTAGTTCTCTCGAGACTAATGGCAAGCCAATTTGTATACGGTCGCTCGATCCGGGATCGGTCCGCTGAGTCGGTCGATCCTCAGCTTTCTTTCATCAAAGAATTTTCGGTGCTTCGCATTGCCATAAACGCGTATGGTGTATGGTGATTCCTCTCGATTTTCGGGTTCCTTTCCCGCTCTCGATTCGCTTGATTCTTCTGCTTGAACTCGACTTGGTAATTTCGTCGTCTGCATGGGGTAAGGTAGCATCCGATCCGAAGTGCTCTTAACTTTCGCATGTGAAACGTTTACGTGCTGGCATCTGTCGGTCAAGTTCCCCTCCCCCTCTCACTATCCTTACCTCAATCTTCCACCCTAAGCGAACCCGAAAGAAAGGTCGCTATACGCATTCTTCGCTTTCAAATTACAATATATTATTGTTGTTTTTGTTGTTGTTCCCGAGCGTGGCTTATGGCACCACGAGATGTTGTTGTTGTTGTTGTTGTCGGGTTGTCGGTGCTGCCAAATCCTGAGAAATTTGATTGAAGTTTAAAAGGCTTAAAAGCGCAACCAACTACCAAGTTGGCATTCGTTTTATTTTTATTGCCGGCATTATCATCGTTTGTTCGCATCCCTTTCGCAACCTCCTGTGAATTTGAATACTTAATTCTCTTTTATTGTACCCCTTAACTCTGCTCTTACGCTTTGGTATTATGAGGGATCGATAAGGGGGGAAGCGGGAGAGGAAACAGTGCAAAAGGTCACAGTGCAAGCGAGAGGAACTAGTGGAAAGCGTGAAAGTGAGGTTATGTGCGGTAGCCAGTGTTGGGTAATGTTTAATTTATTTATTTATTTATATAATACTAAGATATAAAGTATACATATTTATAATGTTTAGTTATTTTCTTTTTTACCGTATAAAGTCGTATTTAATTTAATACTTTGACTTTCTGAAATTTTTTCTTTAGATTTATTCACAAAGTCTTCTTTAGTTTAGCTACAATCTTTCCATAATCAAACCCACCTGTCCTCTATGAGATATATCAACCGATTTCCGTTTAATTTGTTTCTAAATATCTACCCCTTTCTGAGGTCTCAATTTCCTCTCTAAGAAGCCGCACTTTGATGTTGTCTAGATCGCATTTCTCAGATATCTTTCCACACTTCTTTCTCCTTTTCTCTCTCTCTCTCTCTGCACTTGTGTCCTTAGCCCTCCCAAAAACTATGCCATGTCTGTTTCTGTTTTGTTTTTGTTTCTTTTTTTTTTTCGGATCTTCTGTTGCTTTTCCCGACCACGATTGATTTATGCGAACCTCCACATGAGCCTATATATCACGGGGCCGCTTGTACTGTACGCTATATCTCACATCCGTATCCATCAGCCATGAAATATTGCGGCGCTCGGTCTCTCTCTCTCTCTCTCTCTCTCGCTCACTCGCTCAGCCAGTCGCTCTCTAGCTGTCTCTCTTGCACATTTGATGGCTCCCCCACCTGGCACGATAAATTCCACGCCCGATATTATCGTCGTCGTCGTCGTCGTCGGGCCACACAATGGCAAAAGCCGATACAAAATTTATAGCCCACCCGGACCCATAGACATCATCGACAAGCGGTGGACCCGTTGAAATGATATGAGACTAGTTGGATGCCCCGTCTACCCTCTCTATACCCTTTCCCCGCCCTCCTGGATATCATTCAAGCTCTTTTTGTTCTGCTCTTTCAGTTTTTGTGGCTCTGATGGTCAATTAAAATGGGTTATTATGGCTGCTGCGGGGCTGGAGGTGCGATATAACTGCGATATGCTCAGATATGTGTATACTATAGGCTATAGTATAGATATATGTATGGCGTTTAGAAATCTGTTTCTGTTTCTGTTTTTGTACTTCATAAAATACCGTTCGTTTACGAGCCTTATGACATACTATAAACTTTTTCTCGATTCTCTCTATTGTTGGGATCGGCTCATTAAACTATAAAAGAGGCTGAGTTCTTGTCGTTGTTGTTGTTGTTGTTGTTGTTGTCGTTGTTGTTGTCATTTCACAGGTGTGTGCGAAGGAGTCGCAGTTGGCATCCATAAAGTGGTTAAGTGCCTCGTGCAATGCGCCCCTGGTAGCCAGCTTGCGTGTGCAGACTGCAGAGAGAGAGGGGGGAAGGGGGAGAGGGAATATGGTCACTCTAAAATGCAGCAGTGGCAGCGGCAGCATCGTCATCATCAGCTAAATGAAATGATTGAAGCCGAATTGAAGTCTTTAGTCAGCGCAACACGCAAGGCAACAATTGGCCACGCTGTCGTCTCCAACTGATAACCTGTCAATGGCTGAGGGGGAGGGGGGCAGGGGAGGGGTAAAGAGGAGAAAGAGGTGGGGCAAGGCATCTGCTTTTTGGTCTGGTCACTCTGTTCGCGTTCATTAATCACAACATGTTGCAGAATTTCTTTGGAAGCCGCTGCACGATTTTGCATGCACAAATTGCGCATACGCCGCGTTGACCTCGCCCCCAGCTCGCAGTATAATAATGCAATATCACTAATTTATTTATGTTCATGCTGTGTGTGGTGTGTAAAGCTCGCAGCGCTTCGATTTGCAGTTGGAATCGATGATCCCCCCTCCCCCAACCCCCTTTTTTCCCTTGCCTCCTACACCCTTTCGGGCAGCCTGTGCTGCTGCCTGCTGGAATGTGCAACGTCATTATTTTTATGATTGTTCAGGTATTCAATACGTATGTGTGTGTCTGTGTGTGTGTGTGTGCTCTCGCTGTGCTGCTTTATGAACTCCGATCGATCCGTGCCTGGATCCATGGATCCATCTACAGCAAACTATACAATATTTTCTTTAGTCAATCGAAGTTGTCGATGTGACTTTTATATGCCACTCAATCCCTGCTGTTGCTGTTGTCCATGTTGCTGTTGTACATGTTGCTGTTGCTGTTGCTGTTGTTGTTGCCTATCAGCGGTGCGGGTGTTAAAGACCACTGAAGACAATTGTTATTTTTAATATCATTGTTGGCACATTGCTGTTATTGTTGTTGAGAGCATTCACTGTAAAACCCATACAACATCAAAACACTCACTCACACACACTCACACACACACAGCAAGCACTCAGTCACACTTGGACTCGCTGAGTCGAAGTTGGAGTCGGAGTCGAAGTCGGAGTCGCAGTCGAAGTCGCGTCTGGCGATTGTTATTGTAAGCCATGTCTAGTGATATGATTTCATATTGTGCTTTGCAGCTTTTTTTTCCGACTTTCAGAGGAGGCCGCCGACGCCGACGCAACCGTCACCGCCGCCGCCGCCAATGTGGAAGTCGTCGCCGTCGCAGCCTCAGCCTGAGCCTCTTTGGGTTCAGGCTCAAGATCGGCGGCTGCGGCGGCGGCAATGAGAAAATAGTTGACATGGTCAAAAAAATACTGAGAAAATATCGATTAAAAAAGCTGAAGAGCTTTACATTTAGGCTTTAAAATAAACCTCTATAGAGCAATAAAAGCACCGTGTACTCATTGATCACAATAATAGATAGATCATATAATATATAATAGAGTGGGTTAGCAAGGTGAGAAAAAAGTATTTGATGTAGTATTGTATTAGGAAATTCCTTGGAACTAGTAAGAATACTAAGTCCTGCCATATTTTTCCAAAGATCACTGTAGATTAATCATCTTTAAATTTTAGTATACTTCAATGATCTTCAAGCTTAAAAAGATCACTTAGTTTTCATAACTTTGCTAAAAAAATTGTTGGAACTGTATCTGAAATATTGTAAGATCCGCTACTAATAAATTCCAACAGTTCTTCGACTTCGACAATGATCTTTCAGGGTCAAGTGCGCTCAACTCCCCCCATATCAATAATATAATAAAGTAATTATCTCTCGATGTTGTTTTGAGGTATGCAAATTGGCAGAGATTTAAATGGAATATCGATTAATAATTAAATGTACGATATATTGAATGGACGGTATTATCAAAAGCACCCAATAAAATATATATATGGATATATCTCTTAAAGCTTTCTTGTCTTGCTATTCAAATGCAAAAAAAGTGGAGATTAAAGTAAATTCTTTATGCGAACACAAACGAAATTGTTAACAAAAATTTCAAATGCATTTAAGTTTGTATTTTATTTTTATGATCAGATCGTCTGGGTGGGCCTATCTTGAGGCAGCGATCTCTCTCGAAATGCGTTAAAATTGTCAGCTAATCGTCGACACTTCATTGTCGCAGTCATTAAATCGTTAAATTCAGAGCGAGAGAGAGGGAGAGGGGGAAGGGGGCAGGGGGGAAAAGTTGAGTATCTAAAACAAAAGCTTAGATCGTTTGGTTATGCAAATCAATCGACAAGATTCGATGTAGACCACCCAAAACAGATCAGATCACTCGGGTTGAAGCCAAAAGCAATTTGCATTTGCAGCGTCATCGGGTTGGACATGGAGAGGGATCATCATCATCTTTGGTAGGGATACTCGACTCCATTTTCGCTCAGTGTCTAATTAATTGTTTGTTGATTTAGTCGAACGCCTGCGCCTGCCCCTCCGCCTCTGCCTCGCGTTGTTTCTTTTAAGCATCACAATAAAAATCGCTGAAATTCAGTAATCAAAAAAAAATGTAGACATTCTGTCGATTCCACTGTCTGTTCCCCGTATCCCACTGTCCCACTGTCTCGGGATCGAGCTGATAAACCGGAGACGAGGTAATGAAACTGCCCACACAGAGACGACGCGACACAAAGTGGCAAAAGCCACAACGATGATGATGATGATGATGATGCCGGTTGCTGTAACTTGTGTCCCTATCTACCTACCTACCTACCTACCCCTATAAGACAGCACTCCCCCCTTCTCTACCTTCTCTACCACAATTATCAAGTGTGAAAACCAGCGAATAACAAATTAAGCGAGTGATACCACATCAACTGCGACTCTGAGTTGGAGTTCGACTTGGACTCCGACTCGGACTCGGACTGGGCTGAAGATATTGAATGCATATGGACAGGCAGGGCAACACACACACACACTCACACACCAATATACAACGAGTCACTACTCCGATATCAGTTTTATGGGTGGCCCACATGTCGAGGGCCATAAAGTAGAAAATTATCACCTTTTAAATTGAAGAATCCAAACAAATTGAAACGGATATCGTGTTTAAGTGCTATCGACATCACTTCTATTAGTGTGTCCCGACTGGGGGAGAGATGGGATCAGAGGGGAGGGGAGAGGGAGCTTGGCCAGTGACATTCAAGCCGCGCTTACATGACGCTCCTTAACGTGCTCCAACCCTCGTGCAGATCTCTGCCAGCCTGCCTGCCAGCCAGCCAGCCTGCTCCTGCCAAGCCAATTAAACAGACTATGGAGAGGGGCAGCAGGCAGGGTAGGGGGTACAGCGTGTTGGCTAAAACCGCAGTGAAAATGCGTGGGTTTTTAGCCAACTGGCAACGTGATCGGCTCTGCAGCTTCTTCCTCCCATTAGCCAAAAGGTGTAGGCAGAGATACCTCTCTCTCTCTCAGTGTGTGTGTGCGTGTGTTTGTGTGTGTGTGAGGCATCAAATTCACAGCAGGATGCGTATGATATTTGATTTGCGGGACAGCCGGGAGAGCACTTGCTGCAGTTGGCAATTACGGCTGCATTACGTGGCCAGTTGACAGTTTTGTGACTGCGCTCGGTGCCGTCTCTGATATCGAGCAGGGCTGCCCTAATTGAACTACCACCTGCCTGCCCGACTGCCTGCCTGCCCGACTGCCTGCCTGCCCGACTCTCCTGCTCCTTGCTGCTCGTCCTCGTCCTCGATCTGTGATCGGCAGCCCAGACTCGTGGCCATGGGTCGTCGGGGCAGAGCGGACGGTCGGACAGAGTTGCAGAGGCACTGGCACTGGCACAGACGGACAGCTGCAAGGCACAGCGACTGCTCCCTTTCCCTCTGCCCCTCCTTCGCTTGGTGCCTGCCTTCCCTGGGTCCGCCATAAATGCGCGCTCCGTGGGAAATGGCGTGTGCCCTCGAGCGTGTGCCGACCAATTTGACTCCTCGCGAACTGCAAAATACGAAGGTAATAATTCACAAAAAAATATTTGTAGAAACTTGCATGGGAACAATCGCGTTGGACGTTGATTTCTCGAAAAGCGTTCGGCTTCGGCTTTGGCTTCCCGACTCTGGACATGATTTTGTTCCTCTCTCTCGCTCTCGCTCTGTGTATGTGTGCGAACTGGCTGCTCATTTTATCGTGCCAGGGCTGCACAACACACGACACGAAGGTGGAGTCAGCTTTTTCGGGGCGTGAGCAACAGTTGCAAAAAGAGACTGAAATATTTAAGGATTCAAGGGAATACGCGGATTTCTCGGAGCATTATGATATTATATTAAATTGTAAAATATATAATAAATATATCTTTATAATTATTAAAAGTTTCATGAAGTAATTTAAGGTATTTATTACGAAAAGTGTAATATTTTATTTATAAATAATGTGACAATTGCATATATCGTATTATATCTTGAAAAATATAAAGTTAGTTAAATCATATGTGTTATACCTCAGTATGGTAGTATCATATTATAGGATGATAAATTTATCATATGCATAATAGATATACTTATGATATCAAAATATTTCATCCATTCTTCCAGTTCTAATCGATTTTTAAGTTTATTGAAAATTTCTTTAGTTATTTTCATAAATTTATTTTAAAACTCTTAAGAGAACTCTAAACATTTTTCTCGATTTTTCTCATGCATTAGAACATCCCTTAATTATGGTATATTGTAATTTTTCTAATATATTTTCAAACATTTGGATCCTCCAGATACATTGAGCTTTCCATAATTATTTGAAGCTCTTGCTTAAATCTATTTTTATATTTTGTACGATTCAGTTCTTTGAAAACTCTTTCTTATATCTTTCATTAATCTCTACCTTTTTTTTATGAAAATTCTTTCTTCATCCCTTGCAAAACTTTATTCAATTATCAACGTTTTATTATATTTATTTTAACATTTTATTTTGCGAAAATCTTTTCACGTTGCCACATTCCACATTCCACACTGCACACTCCACACATGATGTGCGTTTCAGGGCCCTGCGCTTCTGGAACCGTCGATGGGGCTACGCCACGACATGGTAAAGCTTCTCGTGGGCTACCAAAAAGTGTAGAGGGCCAAAAGCTCATTGCGGGGCTGCGCTCAACACGCCCCCGTTTATGTCCCGAACTTGTACGCCCCCCTGTCTACCTGAGCTCCTGCCAGAGCACCCTCTCTGCCCCCTACCCTGCCCGCCTACGCTGCCGCAGCCACTGACTAAGTGCGAATCTGTGGCGCAATCAGTTGCGACTGCGACGCCAACTGCGACTGCGACTGCGACTGCGGCTTGGCATAGTTTCTGAATTTATTTCGAGGAGTAACCAAGCAACTGGTCGGGTCACGTCCAGAGTGAGGCTGCTGCTGCTGATGATGATGATGGCGGTGCTGCCTCACAGTTGCTGCCTCACGGTTGCTGCCACAGTTGCGGCTCCAGTGGCTGCCGCTGCCGCTGCCGCTGCTGCTGCTGCCGTTGAGGCAGGCGAGTAGGTGGATCGTACGTTTGCTTACTAACTGCCGTGGTCAAAATGTTTATCAACTTTAATATTAAATTGTTGCCCAGGCCGGTACCGAACTGCCTCCTCTGCCCCTGTCCCTCCCCCTCCTCCTCCTCTAGATGCTGCTCCAAACTGGCTGCCAACCGCTGCCGCCCGCAACTGGCGGCAATCAGATGCAGCCTTGCCTTGGCTAGGCCCAGGTCCAGGCCCAGAGAGTCGACTGACCAGTCAGCTAGTCTCCCGTCTCTCCCCCCTCTGCTCTCTCTCCCTACTGTGCAACCCCGCCCCGTATGGGCCAAAACCGAAGCCTCAGCCGTGCTCCGCGTGCAGCTTTCGTGCTGCACATGGCCGCAGGCCAAATTTGTCGCACGTTGAGTATTTTTAAACCATGAGAAAATCCTTTGGCGCTAATAGCCCGAATTCCTTGTGCTTAACATAAAAATCGCCTCATGCTGCAGTGCATCATGCAACATGGGACGCAGCGCGAAATTAGACTGAGGGTGGGCAGACGTTGGAGGGGGGGAGAGGGAAGGGGGAAGCGAGTTGTAACTGCGACTACGCAGGCTGCAAGAGCGATGGCGTTGCCCAGCGTTTTATTGCCCCATGTTGCAAGTTGCAAGGCAGTTGTTGTGATTGTTATAGTTGTTGTTATTGCTGCCGCTGCTGTTGTTGTTGTTGTTGCCCCTCGAGTTGTTGCTGTTGTTGCACACTGCGCATAATCATGTGAAAATGCGCAATGCTTCTAAAAACAGAGAGAGCGCAATAGAGCAGCTGCCTCTCTCTCTCTCGCTCACTTGATGCGATGTCTAACTAATTTATGCATTAACTTGCCACCGCGGGGCACGTTGCCAACTGCCGTTGTGGCAAGTGATTTGCCAGCAAAATTATATTATGATTTTCATGTGCTTAGAAAGCAACGCGCGATACGTTCGGTGTGAAAGATAGAAAAGCTGAAGAAAATGATACTATAGGAAAATTAAATTATTTTATATTTTCCGAATATTGCAAGAACTTGGAAAGTTAGGCAAATTATAGAGGAGATTTCATTTGTTTCTCATCTATAAGCACCTTATGAATGATATGTGGAAATAACCTTCATAATTAAAAGAAGTTTTCACGTCCTTTTTCTATAAAAACTTTCTGGAAACTTACCAAAATAAACTAGACATTATTTGGTATTATTTAAGAATTTTCTTCAACTTTAAATATATTAAATAAACTTCATTAATCATTTCTTTTATTTATTTATTTTTCGACAAGTCTCTTTTCTATAAAAACGTTCAGAAAACTTTCCAAAATAAACTATATATAATTTGGTATTATTCAACTTTAAAAATTTAAAATAAACTTTATTAATCATTTATTTTATTTATTTATTTTTCAATAATTTTAGGACCCTTTAAGAGCTCTCAAATCCCGTCTCAATGTGCTGAAATCAAACTCTCAAATTAACTGGAATTACTCGCTACGTATATCATCATTCATTCGCATTTCCAACTCTCTCTCTCTCTTTACTCCTCCTGCTCCTCCTCCTGTCTTTCTCCTTCTTCGATTGTCTGCTTTGCAAATCGATTATCGAATTTCAGTTAAAACTCAACTTTACACTCAATTTGGCAGATTTTCAACGCTGTTTACAAATTTCTCAAGGTGTTCGCCGATAATTAGCATATGCCACACGATGTTAATGATCGGGCTTGAGCCACGATCCGGGGATCCATCCGGCGACACACAGAAGTGCACAGACAAATGCCAGAATTGTTGTTAACAAATTAACGTAGAAAGCGCAACGAACCCGAGCCCGAACCCAAAACCGAACCCCAACTCGAGTCTTAGTTGGAGTTGCAGATGGAGTCGGAGTCGGAGTCGTAGCCCCAGCGCAGCGGGAATGACGTCGGCACCGCGTCACCCACCCAAAAAGCCAAAATGCCAAAGCGCTGTCGATGCGTTGATGACGCTGACGTTGATGCCGAGGGACACCCCGGTGCGCAGAACCAGAACCATAGCCAGAGACCCCATGCCCATGCCGAGAGTTTCCCAGTTCCCAGTTCCCTGAGGTTCCAGGTTCCAGGTTCGTCCAGGTTCGTCTGCCTGTGTGCATGTCAGAGGCTTGTAAACGTGAATAAACATAATTTGTAGGCACGTACTGCGGCAAACGCCAACGCCAATGAGTCCATGCCCAGGGAGGGGGAGGAGCAGGAGGAGGTGGAGGAGGAGGCAGGGCATGGGGGGGGAGTGCAAGCAGTCTGGGAGGCAGCTGGGCACAGACAACGCGGACATATGTAAATGTCAGGGCGTTAAATCGGTGCATAGAAGATGATGCTCAGTTGCACATCACACTGTGAGAAAAACTTGACAAATTTCCGGTTATTATTTCTATAGAAAATAAAGTAAGTTTTCCACTGATCGTTCCCTTATTAGAGTTGTACGATATTGTTGAAATTTTGACAGCATTTGAGAGATTTAAAAATAAATAGAAGTGCATTTGCAATATCTTAAATAATCCCATAATTACGCATTTCATTTTATTAATAGTTTTATATAATATCATGCCTAGAGCGTATACCAGGTTTCATTGAGCAAACCTCTTTTTAAGGCTAGAAAAGCATTTATACAACTCTTATATAAATGGTTTATAAAAAAATGCATACAATTTATCCAAAACTCATTAGCGCTTTTCTCGCAGTGTACCCTCCTTGCTGCACACTCCGACAAATATTATTCCTAGAGCGTATACCAAGTTTCAGTGAGCAAATTTCTCTTTTTACTAGACTAGAAAAGCATTTATACTACTCTTATATGAATGGTTTATATAAAATTCCTTATAGAGATTTCCCAAAACTCATTAGCGCTTTTCTCGCAGTGTACCCTGCTCGCTGCACACTCCGACAACCTGATGTACTACAGCCAAATACACAGCTAACCGTTTATGCTCATGAAATATCGTTTGCCATAGCGCATGATCATTGTTCGGCAAACTGCGAGACCAGTAACAGCCTCCCCTCCCCCTACTCCCTCCCTCCCCCCCTGCCCCCTGTGCGTGTGTAGGTGTGCGAGAAGGCAAAGAGAAAGATTCACATTCTTATGATTAATGATGTGGAGGCATTCCCGCAGTCGAGCGCGTCGTCTCAGTCGGCTCAAGGCACAAGGAATTTCAACATCGAGCACTTTGTGTGCCCAGATACAAATCGTTATTACACATTAAATGTTCCCAGTGAGTGGTTAATCAACAGCCACGACAGGTAGGGTGATGCAGGGAGGGGGGAGAGCAAGAGGGGGCAGCGAGGGGCCGCTTCAGGGTCAGGCTACGTTGCGCGGGTGTTGTTGGAGCTGGCAGCGAGTAAATCAATTGAAAATAATTTGTTACTTTTAATAATAAGTGAAAGAATCAGCAGGGGTGTAGAGAAGTAGAAGAGGGGGGAGTGAGTCAGGAGGGGGGCACAGCTTGTAATTGATCATGTGCTGTGGGAGATGCCAAGAAATAAACAAACAACATGGCGCGGCGACTTCGACTGTGCCATAATCGATGAAATCAATCGATCAACGAGCCAAAGCAGACGAGCTGACAGTGAGAGAAAGAGATGGAAGAGAGAGAGAGAGAGAGAGACAGGTGAGAGGCAGCTGGAGTCGGGCAGGAGCAAAAGTGGCAAAAGGAGCAGGCTGCAGCAGTGTTGCCAAACAAACAAAGACTGCTTTTAGCGGAAAGTAAAGCTACAGTCGAACGCCCGACAGTAGGATACCCTTCTCCCAATTTTTAAAATCCGTTACAAACGTGTAACCACACTCATAATTTCAAACAGAAATTTTGCACAAATACTTCTACAACATATAGCTTTCTCGCTCACACTCACACAGCGACGCACGTTAAGAGTGACGTCGACGTCGACGTCAACTGCTAAAGTAGCGCGCAGGCTGCTGCTCGTACATTTGTACTGAAAACGTTGACTTGAATAACTTCTGTGTTATTGGTCCGATCTGATTGTAATTTGTTCCTATGGCATTTAGCATTATACATACTAAAGCAGAACTTTACAAGTGGATATGGCTACAGTCGAGCGCCCGACAGTAGGATACCCTTCTCCCAATTTTTAAAATCCGTTACAAACGTGTAACCACACTCATAATTTCAAACACAAATACTTCTACTACATATAGCTTTCTCGCTCACACTCACACAGCGACGCACGTTAAGAGTGACGTCGACGTCGACGTCAACTGCTAAAGTGGCGCGCAGGCTGCTGCTCGTACATTTGTACTGAAAACGTTGACTTGAATAACTTCTGTGTTATTGGTCCGATCGAATTGTTATTTGGAGAATATGTTCGTATGGCATATAGCTTTATACATACCAAGCAGAACTTTATAAGTTTAATAGTTTGCCTAATAATCACAAATTACCGATTTGCGGGGGCGGTGGGCGTGGCATCAAACATTAAACATAAACTTTATCTGCTTGGGAAATTTGGGAACCTACATACCAAATTTGGTGTCTCTAGCTTTTTTAATAGCTAAGATCCGTTGTCTCAAACAGACAGACGGACAGCCGGACAGACGGACAGACGGACAGACGGACAGACGGACAGACGGACAGACGGACAGACAGACGGACATGTCTCAATCGACTCGGCTAGTGATCCTGAGCAAAAATATATATACTTTGTGGGGTCTGCCACGCCTCCTTATGCCTGTTACATACATTGCACAAAGTTAGTATACCCTTTTTTGACCATTTTCAATGGTCGAAGGGTATAATAAGTTTAATAGTTTGCTTAATAATCACAAATTACCGATTTGCGGGGGCGGTGGGCGTGGCATCAAACATTTGAAATAAACTTCATCTGCTTGGGAAATGTGGGAACCTCCATGCCAAATTTGGTGTCTCTAGCTCTTTTAATAGCTAAGATCCGTTGTCTCAAACAGACAGACGGACAGCAGGACAGACGGACAGACGGACAGGCAGACTGACATGGCTCAATCGACTCGGCTAGTGATCCTGAGCAAGAATATATATACTTTATGGGGTCTGCCACGCCTCCTTATGCCTGTTACATACATTTCACAAAGTTAGTATACCCTTTTTTGACCATTTTCAATGGTCGAAGGGTATAAAAAATAAACAAATATTTTTTATTTATGTTCTTTATTTCATATATTTCTTCTAATTGTGAAAGAAATATTGCTTGAAAGTATCAACCTTTTTGTCCTTTTTGTAAGATGGAAACCGTGGATTAATATACATATAATGTGATACTCAATATAAAAACTTACTTAATGTGATACTCAAGATAAAAACTAACCATTCCACTTAATTCTGGGAGGAAGTTGCGTAGGAGGAAGAAGGGTAGCTAAGATGGAAACCGTGGATTAATATACATATAATGTGATACTCAATATAAAAACTTACGTCGTATAGTCGGATAATGAGCGATAACGCAGATTAAAAGAAGAAAAGCAAACAGTTTCATGTTGATTCTTTAGGGAATTTTCCTATTGAAATAATAATATACAGAGCAATTTATACTCTAGCTTACGTAATTGAAACAAATGTGGAACAAAAGAATTTGATGTGCTTAAAATCAATTGTTCCAGATCGTTATAAAAATATTTTACTCTTCCGCATATCTTATACAATTTTATTCGGAAAGTAAATCGATTTTGCTAGATTATATATTATATACAAAATATATATTATATTATCAGTTTGCTATTCTTTTGACATGCCGCTGCTATTGAGAAAGGGGAGGCATGGGAATCATAGGAACTGAAATCCATTTGGAAAACTCGAGACAGAAGACAAGTGGGTAGGGCTACAGTCGAACGCCCGACAGTAGAATACCCTTCTCCCAAATTTTAAAATCCGTTACAAACGTGTAACCACACTCATAATTTCAAACAGAAATTCTGCTCAAATACTTCTCTACATATAGCTTACTCGCTCGCACTCACACAGCGACGCGCGTAAAGCGTAAAGCGGCGAGACGCAACGTCGAAGTCGACGTCAACTCCAAGCAGCGCGCCGGCTGCTGCTCGTACATTTGTATTGAAAACGTTGACTTGAATAACTCCTGTGTTATTGGTCCGATCGGATTGTAATTTGGAGAATACATTTATATGGTATTAAGCATTATACATACCAAAGCACAACTTTATAGGTTTAATACTTTGATTAATAATCGTAAATTACCGATTTGCGGGGGCGGTGGGCGTGGCATCAAACATTTGAAATAAACTTTGTCTGCCTATTATATATAGGAACCTCCATACCAAATTTGGTGTCTCCAGCTTTTTTAATAGCTGAGATCTGTTGTCTCATACAGACGGACAGACAGACGGACATGTCTCAATCGACTCGGCTAGTGATCCTGAGCAAGAATATATATACTTTATGGGGTCTGCCACGCCTCCTTATGCCTGTTACATACATTGCACAGTATACCCTTTTTTGACCATTTTCAATGGTCGAAGGGTATAAAAAGCTAAGACTATATTTTTAGGAAAGCTACAGTCGAGTGCGCTTGACAGTAAGATATCCTTCGCCCAATACCAAAAATCCGACTAAAATAAAAATAAAATGTTTGACGAAAATTCATAGGGGGGACCCTTAACTAAATTTCCAAAATATCAAAAAATTTTAAAAACTATATTTTGATATTTCTTAAATGTTGAACAACTCAGGTTATTTAAACATAAACAAAATGTCATTCCGCGTGAAAATCCTTTGATTTTTAAAAAAGTTACGATCGGTGTATAATATGGGTACTAGGCCTGTTGAGGGTGTTACATGTCTAATTTTTTGACCATTTCGACATGATTTTTGGGCCAAAATTAAGTATAGCTTAAAATCGATTTAAATAATTGTTGATTACTAATTTTGACCTCTGCAATCGATTAAAATCAAAAACTCGCGATTTAAAATTTTGAAAAAAAAAAATTTGGAAAAAATTCATAGGGGGGACCCTTACCTAAATTTCCGAAATATCGAAAAATTTCAAAAACTCAATTTTGCTATTTTTTAAATGGAGAATCACTAAGGTTGTTGGTTGAAACATAAACAAAATGTCATTCCGCGTGAAAATCGTGTGATTTTTAAGAAAGTTACGATCGGTGTGAGGGTACCAGGCCTGCTTAAGGTGTTACATGTCTAATTTTTGGACCATTTCGACAAATTCATAGATTCCCAAAATATCGAAAATTTCAAAAAATCCACAATTCTCAAATTAGATTTGACCGAAAAAGAGCGAAATTGGCAGCACTGTGAACTGAATCCACATCCTCTAAGCAATTGTAGTGTTTCACTCACTCGCTCTCTTCCTCTCCCTCCCTCTCTCCTTCTATTCTTCTCACTCTGTCTCCGCCTGTTTGACTGATGAGAGGATGCCACTGCGGTGGGTCCCGAAATGAAAATGAATCACAGTCCGGGCCAGTTGCCTGTTTCCATTTCATCAATGTCTGAAGTTGTTCCTCTCAAAGCTTTCTGGCAATGAAGCGCCACATGTGTCGTCGTCGTCGTTGTGGTCGTTGAGGATTTCCTTGTAACTGAACAAAAGATATAAATTTTGTGTTTATTGTCCTCTCGCCTGGGCCCTGAGCTGAGCTGAGAGCGTCGCTATAATGTCTTATTTATATCGGATTATGGCTATCACACCATTTTCAAGTGTGCCCAGCTCCAAGCAAGTTGACCACCATCGGCGTCGGGCGTCAACGCCAACGGGCGCATTAAAATGTCAAAGAAAGAGAGTGGGAGAGAGAGAGAAACGGGAGGTGGAGGACAGACAAAAGTAAAGAAAAGAATACGAGACAAGTGAAAAGCGATACAAACAAAAGAGTTGTTGCCTCAAGACGCGCACTCCCAGTCCGAGTCGGAGTCCGAGTCGGATTCGATGAGATGAGCGAGGAGAAGGAGAAGGAGGAGGATGGTAGAGATGGTTGCCAACAAGTTCGAGCTGTCTTTATCGCTTGCTTCTTTTTGTCTTTTGCTGGCCACAACAACAGACAGCACAGAAAGAGAGAGAAAGAGAGAGAAAGAGAGAGATAGAGAGACGGAGACATAGAACGCCTTGGGGACACAAGGTGCGGGTCTCTCGTTCCTCTTCTCTGCTCGGGTAATTCAATTAAGTTCTCAATAAGTGCTTGGCTTACACACGATATGGACGGGTATTAGAGTAGGGGACAGGGGAAGGGGACGGGAAAATAGAGACCTCCCTAGTTAGTTTACAATAAAATTGATCGCTCTTTTAGCTGCGGCATTTTCGATTCTGATTTGTGCCCAACGATAAATTCAGCAACTAATTGACAGTCCCTTGTCAGGGTGTCTCGGTGTCGGTTTCGATTTCCCCCCAGTCTCAGTACCGATCCCAATCCCAGTTAGGTCTCGGGTCTAGGTGTCAATTAATGCCCGGGCGCACTGATTGAGAACCCACGATAAGCGGCGCACGCAGCACGCAGCGATTAAATTGTTAGACCAATTCCAGATCGCATTGTCCGGGCTCACTGCGGATGGATATATATTTAAAACACCTTTTTAGGCAAAACAAAAGTGTCAAAATAGTGGATAGATAGTGGCACAGGGCTCTGGGATTGGGATTGGGATCGGGAGACGGAGACGGAGACGAAGGCAATAAAATGCAGTGTGGAACACCCAGAAGAGACATTCAAGAAGTAACAGTACCCAGCTGAGTAAGAGATACTACAGTCTGACTATCTGTATCTCTAGGTCTCAGACAGGGGTGGGGGGGGGGGGGAATTGTCTGCTAAGTAGGAACGCGTGTACTGCAATTAGGTAACAACAACAACAACAACAACAGCGAAGACAGCGACAACAATGTCGCCTTGTGTCATCTGCAACTACCGTGTAACGCAGTGGGAAAGGCTTGAGTATACACTGAGAAAAACTGAAGGAATAAAATAAATATTACTTATGTATCAATCGGGTTTAATACCCTGCAGAAGGAAGCTAGCTAGGTCTTTAAAGGTAACAATAATATGAATTAAAATTAATAAATTACATTGAGCACTAACAACTATTAAATACCCTGTAAAAAGAAGATATCAAAGCTGGCAAGAAACCTATAAGAGGTACCAGAGATAATAATAAATAATTCAATTTTAATAAAGTATTAAAAAAAGCTACAGATGAGCACACTTAACTGCTAAATACCCTGCAGAAAGAAGGTAGCTAATGTTTGCATATCTAATCAGTTCAAAATACAATCTAAGTCGCGTTTCAAGTGTTTTATAATCTTTACCCATTTAAAATAATCATATAAGAATATAATATATGCATTTTATATAATATATAACTCCATTGATGATTCTAAGCCCCTGTCAGACACCTATGATATTGATAGACAGCTAATTACAAACTCAATGAGAGAACAACACAATTAATTATCTTAAATTACAATATAATACAAATAGTTACGAGGGTCGTTTGATAAGTCCGTGACTTTTTGAATAAAATATATTTTTTTCGTCAAAGAAGCGTTTTATTTCTCAACATAATCTCCTTTTAGCTCTATACATTTAGTCCAGCGTTTTTCCAATTTTTTTATTCCTTCCAAATAATAGGTTTTCTCAAGGCCCTCAAAATAGTCGTTTGTTTCTGTGATGACCTCTTCATTTGACCCGAATCTCTTACCGCCGAGCCATTTCTTCATGTTTGGAAACAAAAAATAGTCACAGGGGCTAAATCTGGAGAATATGCTGGATGGGGTAGCAGTTCGTAGCCCAATTTATGAAATTTTGCCATGCTGACTACACGTGTGCACCCGTGCATTGTCCTGATGGAACAGCACTTTTTTTCGCCAAATGCGGTCGTTTCTGCTTCAAATCAATATCGAATCTGTCCAAAGCTCTGAATAATATTCGCCGGTGATCGTTTTACCCTTTTCAAGGTAATCGATGTGAATGATACCTTGTGCATCCCAAAAACTGTGGCCATGACCTTGTTGGCCGACAGACCCACCTTGGCCTTCTTTGGTGCACGTTCACCCGGAGAAACCCACTGTCTTGATTGTTCTTTGGTCTCTGGTGTGGTGTGGTGGATCCATGTTTCGTCTACGGTAACGAAACGGCGCAAAAATTCGTTTGGATTGCGGTTGAACATCGCCAAACACTCCTTTGAAATGGTCACACGGTTGCGCTTATGGTCGTGTGTGAGCAATCGCGGCACCCATCGCGCGGAAAGCTTTTCATGTCCAAATATTCATGTAAAATGTGATGTACCCGTTCAGTTGAGATGCCTACAGCCTCAGCTACCTCACGCACTTTCATTCTCGATCATCAATATCATTCCATGGATTTTGTCGACGATTTCTGGCATGACGACCTCTTTTGGGCGACCTGAACGTTCGGCATCACTTGTACTGGTACGACCACAACGGAACTCAGTAAACCATTTCTTAACCATTGAAATTGATGGTGCAGAGTCCCCATAATATTTATCAAGTCTTTCCTTGGTTTCGGTGATGGATTTTTACGCAAAAATAATGCTTAATTAGCACACGAAATTCACTTTTTTCCATTTTCGTTAAAATTCACGAGATCGTCTGCTTTCAATGCCTATAAAACGCAAACCAAAAAACGCAGCTTTCTCAAAATTTTACAGTCAGCTGTTAATCGATAACTGCTGACAGGAGCAGTGTTGTATTTAGAGCAGGTGCGCGGCAAATACAAAAAGTCACGGACTTATCAAACGACCCTCGTATATACCATATAATATATATATAGCTTCCTAATCAAATAGTCAGTTGATTAACAGTTAAATTAAAATGCAAATGGGGGAAGCCTGCGCAGTATGAGCTGAAAGTAATTAATAAGTAATAAAATGAGATGCTACACGCGTGTTAGGCAGGGGAGGGAGTGGCAGTAGGTGGGGGTTAGCGGGATTGGGTAACTCTGGGGTTGATCATGTCAATGCAAAAGGCGTCGGCAGATCAAATGCGATTGCGGGCAGAGGGCGCTGACAGGCGTAGACAATGTCGACAATTATCGGGGACAAGTTTTGGGCTTGGCCCACTTGAGCAACAAGTTGAGGTTGGAGTTTGACAGGCAGCAGGGATGGGGGAGGGAAGAGGGACAGGTGGAGTAGGAGCAGCAGATGCCTGTCCCCCTCTCTCTCTCTCCCTCTCTCTCTCTACCCTTTGAGATGCTGTCATCATAATCAACGCACTCGTCGCCCCGACTTGATTGTGATCAATGCGTGCTGCGGCACTTGAGGCGTGCTGCGTGTGGCACTTGTGAGTGGCACACACACACACAGTCACACACACACACACACTCATAGCCGATGAGATTAGAAAATGGCGTCGCTGCTCGTTTATTTTGAATGGCGGCAAATCGATTTGCAACGTTTTAATTGCCGCTCAAATTGAGCCAAGAGGCAACTTCATTTCTCTCTCCCTCTCTCTCTCTTTTGCCAGGGTGGTCCATGGGACAAGGCCACTTGGAGGAGGAGAGTGCGAACGTGCCCCGAGGCGCTGAGGGCACAGGACGTGCATATATACGAGTATGTAGGCTACCCCGGGGTAGCCTGGCTGGCAGCGGGGTAGCTGAGGCTCGCAAATGGCTCACTTTTGGCAGACGTTGCTGGCCGTGTGCGCCTGCTGCTTAATCAGGGACGAGCAGAGAGCAGGGAGCAGTAGGGATAGGGGCAGGGACAGGGGCAACAAGGAACTGTGCAGATGCCACCCTAGTTGCGGAACCGATGCGTTTAATTGTGGCCTAAAAACGACACACACACACACAGAAAGAGACACACAAGCGTCAATATATCCATCAAACTGAGAGGACTCTGAGGGCATCCTTGTCTCTATCTATCCCTAACTATCTGTCTCACTCGCCCGCCTGCTGTGACTTTCACAAAATATTTTGGTTGTACGCAGTGCGGATTCGTGCAATTATGGCCCTGTATGTGCACAACAGAGACAGAGAGAGAGGGAGAGAGAGAGAGAGAGAGAGAGAGAGACACATCCTGGCTTGTCTCCTGCGGCGATGTGTTGCCAAAACACACACTGGGCCAGCGAGTGTGCAACAAGTTCTACGGTTGACCAGAAGATAAGTCCGCGTCTTGGCCAACCCACACACTGGCTATATCCGACTGGGCGTGGCAGGTGGGCGCGTCCCGCAGACGTGCCACCTAGGACGCCACAGCTGAGCCAGAGCAGCAGCGACATCTCTATAGCCCGCAATACATTTGCATTTTGCATGTCACACACACACATACACATACACACAGTTGACAGGGGAGCGAGTCCTTAGTTGGCCCAAAATCAATTGTACATGGCCATAATAGACGGTGTCATCGAGCCAAATGTGCCAAAGAAAATTGTGGAAAATCTATAGAAAATTGAGAAAATTGAGTCGGAAAATGAGTTGGCAGCAGCTGCGCCCCACGCGATACCGACTTTTTGTGGCCATGCGGGCAGTACGAAAGAAAAGAATTTCGGCATAGATTACCAGATATGTATAGCATGTACAGATCCATTGGGTTCCTGGTACTGCGCGTGCTAATCGCAATGAAATTGACCCCGAAACGAGAAACAGAGAAAACAATGCGAAATGTCAATTGTTTTTGGTCCCACTTTTGGCACGTTCCTGGCACCACTGTGCCTAGACTTTTCTATGAAAACTAGACTACACGACCACACCCAGCATACAAAACAATACAAAACGTCGCTATAGGAACATCAAATTCAAGAGTTATCATAAATTAGTCAGGGCGACAGTCTCCAATGTGGACGAGTTGCCTTTTCGGGCATCTTGAAAATTAATAGACACTTTAAAAATATGAAACAATTTGAGTTATGCGTAAACAACAAACGATCCAATAAACAAACCACACAATATACTATATACCATATATATGAATATACTCTATACGCTTTCGAGGTGGGTGAGCTTGTTGTATCGTATCGTTTGGGTTTCAAAAGAATCGAATATATATAATGTGTTTCCGGTCCAATTGATAACAAATCCAATATTGCTATATACGGTTGGCATCATAAAAGTATTTATAGAAATCGACGAATTTATTATAAATTTAGAACCTTATCGTATAATAAAATATGTTATACTTATACATACGATAAGTGAAACAACTGGGACGAGTTCAAAAACGGAAATGCTGTGAAATATTTAAGAAAATATATGAAATCCCATTTTGAAATATGTGTTCTTTGAAATTTGAAATCGAACTACTAAATCTCATTTTTAAGAAAGAATTACTTAGTTCCTTTCATAGACTGCTGAAATTTGAGTATCTTTAGTCTCTTCCAAATTATATTCGAATACTATCAAGAAATTTCCAAGCTCTAGCTAAAGCGTGCTACTATAGCAGGCATGATATCTCCGCAAGACTGATAAATAATAAACCATACTGGGTTTATTTTCGCCCATTCGTCATGACATTGCCAAAAAAGAAAAATAAACCATGGAGTATTTTCAGTTTTTTGCAATCAAACATTACTTTTTGCATTATATTTCGTATTTTGCGATAGCTTTCTTCTTTATCATACACATACATACAAACATACTATATACAAATACAATACACATACCATACATATAGAGCTAGTTACGATAATGAGATCGTGTGTCTTTGTGCTTTGTCAGGCTACAACAACAGAAAAGATACTACAGATAGAGTATGGGAACTCGCATATAACACTTAACTAACGGATCATCTTCTGTTCTATTGATAGATCGATTGATTTATTTTTCTATAGATTATAAATAATATTAAACAAATTATACAGTCTTTGAGTGACCGCGTTGAGGTCTGAGGTTTGTCTGGGAGGATTACTTAGATAATATATAAACTGAATGCGGCTACTATAGCTATAAGGTACAAACGATTACGTAACTATATAATAAACATAATAAAATGATGATGATGATGATGATAATGATGATGATGATTAAACTATAGTTTTACAGTTAGTTGGCTACATCTTTGCCACTTTATTTTGGAATTGTTTCTTTCTTCTTTTGCAATACTTTTTACTCCTTCTCTCTCTCTCTTCTTTCTCTTCCTTCTCTTCCTTCTCTTTCCTTTGCTTTGTTTTGCTTTGGCATTTGCAGAAGCGGCTCCAATGCGTTAGCTATATATCAACGGATCTGTATATAGCTACGATTGTGACCGACTGTGACTGTGAGTGTGTTTCGGTTTCTTCACTGGGTCCTCGATCCCATTCGTTGGGATGGGGGGGAGGGGCTGAAGCTGTACTGGACTCCGGGCCAGGCACTTCCCATGCCTGGCGGCGCACAGCTTGCAAGGATGAACATAAAACCAAGAGTGCATCTCTCTGTGGATCGTATGTGGATGTTGCAGCTGCTCTATCTGCTCATGATCTCGGCGATGCTGAAGCCGAGCATGCGCTTGGGACGCTCCACGCCCGACGAGGACAGATCCAATGCGGGTGGACTGACCAACGGAGCAGGTTGAGCCGTTGAGGTGGGACTCAATGCCTGAGTTGGTGTCACTACCGCCGCCGCCGCAGAGGCTGGAGAGGATGCTGCAGCTGCTGCGGCTGCTGCTGCTGCTGCCTTGTTGGTCTGCTGCTCGCTGTGACTCTGCAGATGACTCTTGAGATTGGCACGCTGATTGAAGCTACGCTGACAGATGTTGCACTTGTGGGGACCCTCCTCCAGGTGGGTCACCTTGTGCACGGCCAGCGTGCGCGACTGACAGAATCCCTTGCCGCAATCGTTGCACTTGAAGGGCTTCTCCTTCGAGTGGATGTAGCGATGGTCCCGCAGATGATCCTGTCGCCGGAAGGCCTTGCCGCAGATGTCACACGAGTAGGGACGCTCGTCCGTGTGGGTGCGCTCGTGGATGAGCAGATTGTAGGACTTGGTGAACTGGCGATTGCAGTACTTGCAGATGAACTGCTTCTTGGGGCGACTGCTGCCTCCGCTGGCACCGCTGGCGCCGGCTGCTGCTGCCGCCGCTGCTGCTGCTGCTGCGGTGCTGAGCTTGAGATTGTGTGGCAGCCAGCTGGGCAGATTGCGCAGGGCGGCGGGATAGGGACGCACGTGCGGATGGCCATGGGCATGATGGGGATGCGAGGCAGGCAGATGCACGTGATGATGATGGGGATGGGCATGTGGATGCGAGGGATGCGCATGTGGATGACCCTGTGCAGCGGCTGCGGCTGCTGCTGCTGCCTGTTGCTGCTGCTGCTGCTGCTGGTATTGCTGGTAGGCAGCGTTACGTATCCATTGATTCATGAACAGCGCCTGCTGATGCACTGTGACGGGATCAGCATTGCCGGCTGCATACACGGGGGGATAGTGACCATGTGGCTGCTGCTGTTGGTGCTGCATCTGCAGCCAGAGGCGCTGCTGCTGCTGCTGATGTTGCTGCTGCTGCTGTTGCTGTTGCTGCTGCTGGTAGTGCGCCATGTGTCGCATGTGGAGATGCGTGGCCACCGTGGTGGACTCATCGCTAGCGGGGGCAGCACGACGCGGCAGCGGCTCCTCGGTGGGCGTGTGCGGAGGCGTCAACATGGGCGACAGGCTGCTCTCGCGCTCCTCCTTGATAACTATGAAATCGTCCTCGGCAAAGTCTACGAAAGAGAAGCGAAAAGAAACATGATTAGACATGCTGCTGTACACGCGCAATCAAACAACGTAAGCTTTCTAACGGCACTTTGCCGTCGGCCATTGCTGGCGGCCATTGTTGTTGTTGCTGTCGCTGCTGCTTACCTTGTTCTCTGCTCAGATTAAGCTCGTCGTCCACTGTTATGTTGCTGATGGGCGATGCCGATGTAGAAGACATATTCCGTTTTGTTGTTGTTACTGTTATTTCTTTGTTTGTTTTTTTTTTGGTTAGTTTGCACTTGCTTTGCTTTACTTTGCTTGCACTGTCTCACTTGCACTTGCGCACGCTTACGTTTTCGTTTACGTTTACGTAGTCTACTGCAGTGTCTCTTGCTTTGGTTACGTCTTTTCGTTTAGTTGTAGTTGTATTTGTATGTGTGTGTGCAGTTGAATTGAAATGCGAACCTTGCGCTCTTCTCTTTGCTGCGACGTGCCCACGACAACGTCTCAACTCAAACTGAATTCGGTTTGTGTGCTGCGCTCTCCGACTCAAACTCGTGAAAAGGCGAAGGCGAAGCGTGTGTTCGGCTCAGCGTTAGTGTGTGTGTGTTTGTAGTCGTGTGCGCGTGTACTCCCTCGCTCACTCTCTCGACAATGTTCGTGTGTGTGTGTGTGTTGAGTGAAGTGACTTCTGCTGCGGCTGCTTCTGCTGCTGCTCAGGCTGCTGTTGCTGTAGCTGTGAGTAGCGCTCGTTAATAACTGAATGCAACTGCGGCGTCGACGACCGGTTTTGAAGCAGCAGCAGCAGTACCAGCTGCCTCTATATTATTTTGTGCTCTTCGTTGTTGTTGCTGCTGCTGTTGTTGTCGGGGTTGAATTTATTTGGAAATGGCAGATACGTACACGCCTACCTGCTGCCCGTCGAAGCGCTGCGATTGGCTGCAGCAGAGCAACAGAGCAGAGCAGCGGCTGCCGTAAACAGTATCTGTTTTGCTGTCGTTGTTGTTGCTGTTTTTGTTTTCGCTCCACGACTCCTCGCTCGCACTCGTCTCGACTCGGGCCGCCGCCGTCGTCGTCGTTGCTCGCGCAGTAAACAAGCGGAAACCGTTGGGCTGATGGTCGGACGCCGTTGTCGGCTGCCGTAGCTGCCTCTGCTGCTGCCGTTGCTGCTGCTGCTGACGTTGCTGCTGCTGCTGGCTGGCAGGCCATGGTCTGCACCATCCGACCCGCATCCCACCCAGGCGCATGCCCCGGCCAGCTGGGCGAGTGTATCCTGCTCCTGCTGACGTTGTCGTTGCTCGTGCTGCTTTTTGCCTCGCCCCAGGATATTGTAATCTATTGTCCCTTTTTTCTCTCTCTCTGCATGTGTGTGTGTGTGTGTGTGTTGGGTTTGCGCCTGATTCGTTTTCATTTAAATTTTAATACGCCACACAAATGGCAAATCTCTTCCCCCTCCACCCTCTTGTTTTACACTTTCAGCGAAAGAAAATTCAATTAGCCTCATCAAAGGAAAATGCCCGGAAAAACTCATTTTTCGGTGCACAAATGAAATTTCCCTCAGTCGACGATTTAAATTCAATTTCAGAGGGCGCATTTCCATTTCAGTTAAGCGAAATAAACATGAAAAGGGACTACATAGTCCATATATATTATATAAATACTATAGAGTATTTTATGGAGCTCCACTTATCGTTTATTTGATGCAAATTGCACCTTCCGTTGCTCGTAATGAGTTACCCCAACTAAAATTTGTCTAACTCGTTAGTTCATCTTGCTAACTAATTGAATTGCTTTTTATGACTTCCTCTCCTCGCGTCTCTATCCGCCCTTCCACATACCTAGTATAAACTTCGACTTTAACGATTCAATTTTCCACCATTTTATAGCGAAAATACTGAAGATTTACAATTTCGCGCTGGCATAATGATCATTTTAATGGCCTGAAATTATTGTAATGTCTGAAATGCGCCATTACGAATTGCTACACTCGCAGAAAATGCTAGTAAATACGCTATAAATATATAAAAGTCATTGGAAAATCAATTTCTTAAGGAAATACAAGATATATTGCAGATTAGAGTTTCTAAATGAGGTCAATTAGCGGAAAGTTCTTTAATATTCTATAATAATCCACATTCCATTCCATTAATGACCTGCATGTATGAAAACCTTACTTAATTAATTCCGAATCTGCGAAAAAATGTCGCTTTCAATTTCAGTTAAACAAACACAAAAAAAAAACCTTTTTTCGACTACAAAATGCAATAAACTACGTCAAATAAACATAAAATCATATTCACCGTTTTTTGTTATCGAAAGAGATTTTTCCATAGAATTGAAATTGGATAAAAAAAAAATTTTTTTTTGCTTATCAGGCTGGCAAGTAACATTCCTATACTACACTCATACCATACACAGACTGTATTTATAAATACATACTCTATAGGCAAGATAGGGTTTACAACCCGTAGATAACGTTTTGATTTTCGAAAAAAAAAATTAAAAAATAAAAGTCTTATTAATGTGTATACTTTGTTGGCTTATGATAATTATGGAGAGCAACAGAAGATATTGAAATTTAATGGTATATAGGATGAATTTCTTTCAACTTCACTCTATCCAAATTTCAACTCGATCTCATCAGATTTCTTGTTTATTATTTTAAAATATATAAGCATATATTATTTTCTTAACTTAGGATCGTTTTGTGACTTTCCCACAGCGCTTAGTTCATTGGTTTTACCGCACATTACCGGCTCCATTAAGGAAGCACAGAGATTCCCGTATTCCCATAGGGTCTAGCGGGTTTTTACCCAGCGCTGAGCACCGACTTAGAGCGAGGACTAAGCGGGTATTCAGCTTAGTGGCACACTTTTTCCCTCAAGTCAGTGTGTAAGCCAATTAAAAAATATTTACACAAATCATTTTCCATCAATTTTCCCAATTCTAAAGGAAAACAAATGACAGAGAGAGGGAGAGGGAGACAAAGTCAACGCAAATATCCTGAAAAAGAAAGACGAATTTCCTCATGTCCGGCGCGTGCAAGGTGGCTCATCTCTTGTTGTTGTTGTTGTTGTTCTGTTTCTGTTTCTGTCTGGCAGCTTTCTTGGCCGTTTTGCCGCTGTTGACAGTGGGCAAATACGCACACAAAGTCGGCGAACTTTTCCGCTTCAAAGCGAGTGAGTTCCCATTGCAGGCAGGCATATCCCATGCGCAGTAATTAACATCATGTCATAAGTGTACAAAAACAAATAAATAAATAAATAGATAAAAAAAACAGACAGACACACACACGCACACACACACACACGCATCGCTGAGTCAGTGAGAGCCGCGACACATGAAAGACACAGACCGAATATTTCCCAGCCCGGCGCAGAGAGACATATGTGACGTGCCGTGTTTAGCCGTACGTTGATATATGGCACCCACTGTCAACTTCCTGTCACATGCAGAAAGGATTAAGCTGGCCAACAAACACACACACAGGCACACACACATATTTGCATACACTGAGAGGAAACGGAAACGCGTTTGCAGCGCCATAAAAAGCAGCAACATCGTCGTCTCTCTAGACCTGCCCAAGGATGCACCAATAAAGAAGTCATTCCCGGCCGTAAAGCCATAAAAATCCTGCTGCTCGACATTAGTAGTCCGGCCTGTTTCTGTTCCTATCCCTGCCCTACTCCTGCCCCTGCCCCTGTGCGACCTTTGCTCTTTGTGCTGCCTGCAAATTTGGAGCGTAAAAAAGAGAACATCGAGAGCAGCAAAAAAAAAAAAACAAACAGAAAAAATCATCATAAAACCGAGGAAAAAAAAGACACTGAAATACTTGACAACTTATTTGGCTTTTTCCCGCTTCTTTAGCCATAAAAACTCTCATCGCTCTTCGCGGAATATCGCGACCTGCGGCCCTTGGCCTCTGACCTGGTTTTTAGCAATTTTTGAGCAGCGTTTTTTCTTTATTTTTTTTCTTCTTTTGCTTTTTGTTTTCCTCTGCCTCGTTTACGATTCCATTTCTCGTCTCGTTTTGTATTGTTTTTTCGTCTATGTTTTTCGCTTTTCGTCGAAAAAAATTAGATTTTTTAGTGCAAAGTCGCTTTGTCTCTCTGCGCTTCTTTGGCTTTTCTTTTGCCCAACGTTTTTCCATTTTTCCATTTTTGACTTTTTAGTGCTCTAAATTGGAAATTTGTTTCGCTTTTAAATCGTTTTTCCACGACCAGTTTTCATTTCAATTTCCATTTTCTGTTCTTGCAGCAATTGAAAAACATTATATAGATGACCTTCAGAGCAAAAGATTTCAAGGAGATTTTTTATTAGCTCAAAAAATGGTATATTTATTGGGAAAATAATCAAAAATATTATAAAACTTGCTTATAATGGGATTAATTGCCCCAAGAATTCTAAATTCCAGCGTCATACGTTATCAGGAGTTTGGAAATAGAAATTTTGATTATAATTATACCACGCTTTATAGAGCATTATTTGATAAATATTCATATATAATACTTCGTTGGGGTTTGTTTTTGTTTACATATTTTTGCCCTTTTTATTATTAAACATTATTTCCAATGAATTTCTATATATAGTACAACAAAATACATGTAAAAACTGCATGGAATCTAAAGAAATGTGTTTTCGAGATTTGCAGACAGAAAACTTGGCTAGATATAAGAAAATTTCGAATATATCGTAGTACTGTCTGGAATATGTATAAAGCGAAACTTTAACTTCACTTTCGACTGCAGTTCAAGGACATTTCGCATATTCTGAAATCCAAAAAAAATATGCGAATATGCTTCGGCTGAAAACCGTTTTGGAAAAAGTCAAAAGTCCTTCGAAAATTGTCTCAAACCTTGAGCCGCCTGCCATTTATAATTAGGTAAATATGCGCTATAAGGCCGCTATGACTATATATATTTATATGGCATATATAGTATAGTATAATTACGGTAGTGCGCGAGCGCAGAAAGGGATGTGCCGAGCTAGAAAGTCAAGGTTGGACGGGTGCAATTTGACATTGTTTGGGATCGCAGTGCTTGCGAAAAGTATCTAAACACACCATAAACGTGTCACGCCCGCGACACGAATATATATATTCGCGTATAATAAACAACGTTATATGGAAAATATCTGGGAACGATTGTAAAACTGACCAAGGACGAACTGCAAGACGAATGGGCGAAAACCAAAACCAAAACATTGCAGGCAGCAGGCGGAAAAAGGGGTGTACCCTTTACCGGAGTAATTAAACAGGGTAGCAGCAGCAGTACCAGGCCAGGTAGGTAGCTGGGTATGCTCAAGGTGCGCCCTAACCCTAAAATCTGATCGCTCTCATTGTGTGCGTCTTGTGCGGTGGGCGCGACGCACTTTTACTCCTTGCGCAGTACCTGGAAATATCCTTAAGCCTTGAGGCTGTACCGGGCAGCCTGTCCTTGCTGTCTGAGCGAGAGAGAGAGAGAGATGAGGGTACTGCTGCTCTGCTACATCTTAATTTGTTGTCTGTGGCGAATCGCGAAAGGGGTGACACGTTGAGCATGAAAAAGGGTTGTGATTATTTGCCAAAATAATTAGATTGATCCTGCACTGAGCTAGCCGGGAATTACTGGTCGCATTAGCCCCTCCTTAACACGCCCTATAGTGTGGTCTATCGCACTGGTGACACGGCTATCCTCTCTCTCGCTCTCTCTTACTCTCTCTCTATCTCTCCTCCTCCTCTTGCTGGTCATAAAGTTGCGTCGCGCTGATAAGCTGCAACAACACAAATGTCGCAAAAATCTAATAAACTGAAAAAAAAAAAGAAAAAAAAATAATACAATATCATACCGTACAACAACAAGGCAGCGCCGACACCTTTACGATTTCTGCTGACTTTGATTTAAGCCGCCCTACCCTGCGCTACCCTGTGCTGCGTCGCGTTTTCGTCATAAAAATTGCCCCGTTCGCTTTCATATTTCGCCGTCCCTGTTGATTTTCATATTTTCTTAACCGTTTTTGTTATTGTTGTTGTTGTTGTTTTTTATGTTCTATTTGATTTTCTGATTTAGCAATATGGCGGACCACCGCCTCTGCCTCTGCCGCTGCCTCTGCCGTCGCTGTCATCGCACAAGGGCGGCAAATGGCGGCAAGCTCCAAAAAGCGCGTGCACGCAGAGGCGCTGCAGGGATGGCGAGGAAGGGGGTACGTTAGCGTGGGAGAAGGGTGTCGCACAGCGGCGTCCGTCCAATCAAAAACAACGTGGTGATTAATGAAGTCGCTCGACAAGTCGAGTCGAGGCAGCAGGGGCAGAGGCAGAGGCAGAGTCAGAGCCGTAGCCAGAGGCCTAATTGATTTTTTGGCCAGTTCGTGTGCGAGCAACTCATAGGGTAACTAGGATAGGGTATTGCGCTCGGGTATATTAAATATTTGGGAAGCTGTGGAACATGAAAGGGGAGTAATAGGTGAGCTGTCTATTTAAGAGCATATTTTGGAAGAAACGAAGTAATTCTTTGACTATCTGTAATATTTAACTTCAGTTTATATAAAGAGTCTGTTATGCGTGATATATCCAGATATTTCAGTTATATTTCCCTTTCTATTTTAAAATTTTAAGTGCAAGAATTATCTGAAAATGCAGTTTCTCTTACTTGATACGTGCTGTACTTAGGAAAACTGCATTAAATGCAGCCTGCAACCGTTTTTCTTGATTTATCTTAACTATTTTAATGCTACACATAATTATCATATATCTAGCTCAATTTCTCTGAAATTTCAGCTGCATTTAGTACAAGTAAGCGCATCACAGCGTCGCCTACTTTCCTAGGAAGGCAATCTCTTTTGTTTCATTTATTTTTTTTGGCCTGCTATTTAGCCGATCTTTTTTCAATTTGCTCGATCTGTTGACACCCGTTGAGAGGTGCTGAGCTATTGACGAGACCCGAGAACTGGAGACGGAGTTAAGGTTGTAGCTGGAGCTGTCTAATTAAAGCGCTATTAATGATCTGCCCACCCATCGACAGCTTCACTTGACCCGCGGCCAATATCGCTTACAGATCTAATCTGACTCTGACTCTGACTCTGACTGCGACTCCAAATGGGAGAAATCCAATCCAAGTGTGTAATTAATAATGCTCTGTTTCCCCCATTCCCATACCCATTCCCAATCGCAGTCGCACTCGCAGTCGGTTTCCAGCGAAGGCTTGTAAAGTATTCAAATTACGGGGCGACGAAAAGTGTGAAAATGCGTTTTCCCTGACATGGAAAGAGACAGTTTTGAGGACGACGGACAGCGACCATAACATTCACTGATTTATGACTGCAAACATGTGCGCACCCACCAACAACAGAGAAATCTATACTGATCCTCATGCGGATGATGCTGATCCTCACTTCTGGGGCGCGTCCTTCAGCGCCAGCCAGAAGAGGAGGAGGAGGCGCAGGAGAGGGAAGAGAGAACAAGTGTCAAGTGCTCGCTCCGATTACATGGTACGTTGGTTATTCTCGGGTCACTCGGTAGATCCTACGGTTGTGTTTACAGTTTTCGAATTGCGGCGCTCTATTCATAAATTACGCAATGCTGCCGCCTGCTTTAGCTGGATCCAGCGATCCTTTGCCGTCGTAACCCGATGCCGAATCCTTTGTCGATAACAATTCTCGAAACTCTCACTCTCTCTCTCTCTGAGCCTCTCCCTCTCTCTTTGTTTACATAGACTAATTGTCGCGCTGAATTTTCCCCATATTTTTGAAAAAATTACTTGGTATTTAATAGTGGGTACTATGGAAGTCTCTCCCTTCGGGGTGGTCCCTCTCTCAAGTGCGTTGCATGCCACATTTTGCAGTTGCACTTTTCATTGAGTACTCGAACGAATACCCCCGCTCACATGAGTACCCTAACGAGTACTTAGAGCTAATGTGCATTTCGAAGAACCGCAACTAAAACGGTAGTTAGTTCCCTGGTTCTACTCTGGGGTACTCCAAGTTACTCTCCCGCTTCCCTCAAGTGGATTCCCCGTTGGTTGTTCTACTCCTGAACCGCAAGGCGAATGTCCTGAGATCTGAGGATTGTTTGGTTTCGTTTTGACAACACGAGCAGCACATTAAAGAGAAGAGAAGAGTTTTGGGTTTCAAAAATACTGAAAACATTGCGGCAAGTCCTCGAACAGAGTGCGAGATGATAAGAACGCCAAGAACTTCCTTGAGATAAATTCTTGAAATTGGTCTATAAAATACTGGGGTTTATTTTAGTCTCTACTGCAGCGATATCAGTCTTTCAGCAGCCCATAACTTTGTGGAAAAGTGCCTGCTATTCTATCAAATCTGAAGAGCTACGAATGATCTTCCTTCTGTGTTGCTCTTTAATCTATCAGTACCAAAATTACAATTTCTACAATGTAATTTTTTTTATCAACCCAGAAATCCTTTCTTTTCCGATCCCTACTAATGATTTATTACCATCTCTCAGAGCATAGTGATCCTCTCTCCTTGCCAACTCCTTTTTATTTCTTCATTTCAATTCTACCGATCCTCTCTAGTGATCCTCTCCTTCGCAACCCTTACTAATTTCTTTATTTTAATTCTTGCGATCCTAGTGAAATTTTCCTTGCCAATCGCTACTAATTTCTTTATTTCAATTCTACCGATCTTAGTGATCCTCTCCTTCTCAACCCCTACTAATTTATTCATTTCAATTCTTGCAATCCTACTGATCTTCTCCTTGCCTACCCCTACTAGTTTCTTCATTGCAAACCCTACCAAGCCTTAGTTCCCTTCCTTGCCAACCCCTACTAATTTCTTTATTGCAAACCCTGCGATCCTACCGCTCCCTAGACAATCCACCCAGCTAGATCGCTCAATTAGTTGAGATCCCTGAGCTCTAATCGTGCCACGTCCGTTGGTTAACCCAATCCAAATTGAGGCAGTTCACCTTGGACCACCCAATCCAAGTACGAGTACGAGTACACTACGTGCTGAGACACTGATCTTCTCGGTCCTGCTCTGAGGATGCTCGATCATGGCGTGCCTGGGGCAACCTGCTGCTAAATAGTTACAAATAATTATCTGTTTTGGGACACGGGCAACATGGTCATCCATGGTCATCCATGGTCGGATATCCAATTGCAATTATCTGCTAGCATTATCCTTGAGCCTTCAGCGACCTGGGGAGGTCGCCCAAGCTGGCCAGAAATCTCTGGGATTTTTCTACCCAAGATCCCCTGTACCGTTGCGAACTGAAGTGGACCACGTCGAGCTGCGACTAATGTTGTGATTAGCATCTGCGTTGACAAACCCAGCGAGCGGTCTCAAGGCGAACAGATCGGGAAGATCGTATGCCATATACCATATAGTATCTGGCTCGCCTTGGACTGTGCGCGCAGTGCCCCCACGCGAGATGAATAATTATGGTAGAGGCGATCTTTATGCGTTTGCCCGGCTCCTTGCTGCGACCGTTAATGGGCCCAGGGACAGGGCTGTACAGCAGAGCATAGCACAGGGTACAGGGTACACCCTATACAGGGTGTTACCTGCGGCATTCCCGAAAAATTCTCTTGCCGCATTGTGCGATTGATGCGCTCAGTGAGTCGTCGCATTGTTGGACAAAACGAATTCACGCGTATTCCGCCGAAACTCGCTAATGGTCACAGCAAGGAGTCCTCCAAGGAATCTCTCTCTCTCTCTCCCTCTCTCTCTCTCCCTCCAGAGTGTCTCTGGTTCACCTTGGTCTCCGCCTGTGTTATTAATGATGGAAATTTGAAAATACAGAAGGTTCAATAATTGCAACATCATTGTGCGCGATGAGCGATGCCTGCAACGCGACGTGCCGCAGAGAGTGCCAGCAAGAGAGGGAGATAGCAATAGCGAGAGAAGGAGAGAGAGAGAGGGAGAATGCAGCGTAGCTCGGTTAGGTGCGCGCTGCACTGGCTCGCAGAGAATCAGTGACTTTGTCTGGCTAACAATGCTGCTAACAAATTGCTGCTGCCACTCGCACTCGCTGCCTCTCTCTCTCTCTCTCTCTCTCTCTCTAACACATTCCCTCTCTCTCTCTCTCTCCTGTTTGCTCTGCCCTGCGCGTGTCCCTGGCTGCCATTTTGGGCCAGGCGAGCGATCGTTTTATTGCCGCATTTATGAGTGCAAATACCTGCCTCATGCCCCTGCCTCATGCTCCTGCCTCCTGCCTCTCCTGCCCCTACTGTCCTGCCTACTGCCCCGATCGTCAGCAATGCGTTTATATTGCAGCAATTTCGTATCAATTGAAACGCTTCCACGAATCCGCTCGAGCATCATAAAACGCGTCGCGTGGTAGGGCAGGGCAGGGCAGGGCAGGGGAGGCTGAGGCTGAGACAATGCGACAAGGCTTCCTCGCTTCCTTCGACTTCTTAGTGCCATCTTTATGCCAATTTTTATGCGCTTCACCTTCACTTCCCATTTCCCAGTTTCCAGTTTCCCAGTTTTCAATTCCCATTTACATTTCTCTGCCCTTTGCTGCCCTCGCCTCACCTCACCTCACCTTGCCTTGCGCATTTTATTGGCCCTTTTTGTCCGCCCAATTCACGTGTAAAACATTCTTTAAACTTGGCCATGCGCGTGCCCAGCCAACTCGACTCCTTTTGGCCTCAGCCTCCTCGCACGCGCCTCTCCAGCGAAATCAAGTCGAAAACAAACATAACCGTGTTGACCCATTGTCGATTCAATCGAATCAACTTTCTGTTGAGCTGACCTTGCAGGCGAGGAGTAGCAGGGAAAGCAGTAGGAGTAGGCGGACTGGCAGGTGCTTGTAAGAGAAGGTTAAGATTGGTAGCTTATCGAGAAATCCACTTTAAAAAATCCTGTAGAATAAGGTATTAAAAAGAACTGTATTTAAAAATATATTTAAAGACGTCTAAAAAGGTCTAAATAGATCGAAATATTAAAAAAAAACTAACTAAATCAACTATAGAGCTTAAAGTAATCTCATGATCAAGATGATCAAGGTAAGCCAACTTTTAATACTAATTTAGGTTAAACCTCTGTGAAAACTGAGAACAAGATGCAAAAAATTTAAACAGGATTATAAAGATCATTATATATTTACTAAAATTGAATATTTACTATAATAGCATTAAATATGACTATAATTGAAAAATATCCATAAAATAAAAATAAAGATTTATATTTTTTATAATAATAAAATAAATAAAAATAAATTATAAATACAGATTAAATAATAAAATATAAAATTTAAATTTTATAATTCGTGTCTACAGTAAAGACTAGAAATATATCAGTTAATAATAATATAACTTCAACGAAACCCTCAGTAAACCCAACTAAAGCAACCGAAGCACTTCAAAGATTATTATGAATGAAATCGAGCTACCCCTAATACTTTTGAGGTTATTTTGAGGTTACTTTGACTACTAAATAATACTACAAAGTATAAGCTAATCTACACTCAACTCGAGAATATAGCTATGAGACCTGAGAACTATAACACTCATATCAGTCTGCAAGTAATCCCACAATATCTGTAGAAAATACTTTAAAATACTTTACTTATGGGGGAAATCTGATTTTGGTATTCAAGTCCCCATTAAGCCCCCGCGCGAGATTAGTTTGGTTCAACAATAGCAACTGCACCTGTTTGTCTGAGTGCATTCATGAGTGCATTCACGTAGGTGATGCCACTCGAGTCTGGCCAAAACCAATGCCACAGATAGTGCAACTAGCAGGTAGGGTAGCCAGAGGGTTGGGGGGAGATGGGGACAGTGTCTCTGCGATCAATTCAAGTAGCCACACACGGCACTCGAGCGGCGTCAACTGGAGTGGAGAAGCAGGAAACTGCTGCTCCAAATGTGCACGTTATCTATCTATCTGTCTCTCTCGCTCTTGGCTACCCGTCATTGGCATTGTCCAGCGGCACGAGTCGGTCAAGGGGGATGGGTCCAACTCAGGGTGAATTTAATTAGATCACGCAGTGTGTTTTTCGCCTTCTCCCGTCTCGGACAGCTGCCCCAGCTGGCCAGGCTGCCCCGCTGTGCACACATGTTTTCGCCTGCTAATCCCGGCAAGCGTTGCTTCACTGCGTTCCTGCTGGAGGAGCAAACAGACAAATGGGCAAACAAATGAGCAGCTCGAGCCAAATTGGATCATAACTGCACAGAATGTTCTGCAAAATCTGCACAAACAGAACGCTAATTAAGTCCCGCTGGGAGGCAGGGAGGGAGGCAGGGTAGGCAGGACAAGGGATGTGGCATGTGTGGGCAGTTAAAAGGACAACAAGGCGCGTCCTCGTGCAACAAAGAAGCCATCAAACGCAGGCGACGAGAGCATTAAAAGCAAAGCGCAAATGGCGCGAACGTGTCACGCCATGACGTCAGTCTCGAGTTAGGATGAGGGAGGGGGGAGAGAGGAGGTGGGGGGGGCCTCCATTGGGCCATTGACTGGGCGTGATTTTGTGTAATTGATAAATATTGCAAAAATATTCTATGTTGCCATCATTATCGGCTTATTGAGCGGATAGCAGGTTGTCAGGGTTGCCAGGGTTGTCAGGGTTGGGCAATCTCTTTAGGTAGCGCCACAAGAGGGTGGCGCATTGGCCAATCTCTTTAGGAAGCACTTTAGGTAGCTCTACGAATAGGTTGGGCATTCTCCTTAGGGAGTTCTTTAGGTAGCGCTATGCGTAGTGCTGCGGTAATCAGATCAGATAAAGATCTATAGGTGGGAACCGAAAGTAGGCAAGGTAATTTCGACAAATAGAAAAAATAGCTAAAATAGCTACAGGCAAGTTTAGGCTATATAAAGAAATTATATTCCAAAGCTTAAACAATTTTCCATTCTGCACATCGAAAATTAACGTACTCGCTTGATTTTTGACTATATACGGAGTTGGAAAAAAGCGTGAACAAGTTCTTAAACAATCTGCAATACCCACAAGTATTTGTACAAATTTTTGGTGGATCTAGCTCTTATAGTCTCTGAGAGCAAGGCGTTCATACAGACGGAAATAAAGTCATAAAACACCGGACGGATTGAAATACAAATAAAATAATATAAAGTTGGTATTTCCTTTAATAAACAAAATCAGAGCTTTTGAATAAATTCCCCCATATTTAATTACGTGTATTATATCAACAAAAAATACTGCGTTAGTGTTGCCAAGCAATTGTTTTTCACACATACGTTACGATATAACATAATTTCTTTTTTTAAATTGCCCTTATCGTTAATGGGTTTTATACATTAAACTAATAACAAAAAAATTTGCCATTATATGTACGTGAGTAAGCTGCGAAAATTTCCAAAGTTGGCAAATCCTAACTCGAGATCGTGACTTCATAACAAAAATCAGAAAAATCAGAAACACGCATTCCACAACAATTTAGAAATTTGTTTTTTATTTATATTTTTTTGTTTGTATTTTTTTTTCATTGATATCGAAATATGAAATCTGAAATTTATAGGGGGGCGTCTGTGGAACTACCGAGAGTCGGCAGCAGCTGCAGCAGCATGATTGGGTCTCAAGGGGGCACCCAGTTCGGCGTTATCGGAGTGCAGCACTTACGAGAGGCATGGGGCTGGGCCTGTACACATTTAATTGCTCTGTTTGCTCAAATATGTTTTACCCACAACACACACACACTCAAAAAATACCACTCGTTTTTTTGTTTTTGGTATTTTTTTTATCGTGGAAAAAACACGTTAGGAGTGCGCTTAACGGTTCGTCGTGTTCGACGCGCTCTTATCAGGCCTGTTACTTCTGGCCCAATCGCGCTGTTCAATTTGTCGTCGTCGTCGCAGTGCTGGGAAGTGGGTCGTTTGACAACGCCCACCACAACCACAAGTGCTGCCCCCTCTCCGCCTACGCCACTGCTGTTATCGAGGCGCCTAACGAGTTGCCATCTGCGGCATTTCGAACCCAATCGGAATCTCACTTAATGTTATCAATCTCAGTCTGCACACACACTCAACACTTGCTCTGCCCCGCTTCCCCCTCCCCCTCTCCATGTAACACTCTCTTGATGCACTCTGTCTATCAATTACAATTATCGGCATCGCTTGAGGTTCAATTAACGCTTACTACTGTCCATTATGGGGGCCTTGTTTTCGGGGCGTCTGCCGAAATTGAAATAGTCTCAAGGCTTTTCTGATACTGATTGTGTTGTAATTTGGAGCACTTTGTGAAAGGGTTACGAGAGAGAGAGAGAGAGAGAGAGAGGGGGAAAGGCCAAAAGGAGCTCAAGATTTATGACTGTGGGAACACAGAAATAATAGAAATATATCAGTTTCGGTTTGCAATAAATATGGAAATATTTATGGACTTTGTGATTAAAATATAAAATCAATAAATAAATAAATATAAATAATTGATAAAAAACTAATGCTTTTCTTAATTGTGAATTGAGTTAAAAAAAAAACAAATACAAGCTTCTTTATTAAGTTAATCACACATGGGGAAGTTAATGTTTGAATTTATATTGAAATTAATTGCTTTTAAAACTCTTTATAAGGTGTATAACACTTTTGTCGTAGTGTATAAATTCATTTTATTTTTATTTTAATTATTTATGGTTCCTCTTAAATTGCATGCTGGCGCCCTCTACATGTCAAAATGCACACTACCTAGCAGCCAGCCGCCTGCCCTCAAAAGTTTGCTATACATTAAATTACAAGAGATTGCCTATTCCCAAATTCAAATTTGGCGCCATCTAGCTGTGACGTGTTTCACTGACAACCAACAACTTCAGTTTGCCCTCAAAAGTATGCAATACGCAAAATAACCTCAATTTAAATGCAGCAGCTAAAAGTATGCAATGTTTTTTGGAATATTGATCGATAGCGTGCCAGTGTTGGTAAACGTGCACAGTGCGTGTAATCGATGACTTTCACACTTGTAAATTAATATCAAACACTTGACATATTTATTCTATATGTATATAATATTGTGGTAATCAATAGACCACAGCCGTGCGTTCTATCATTAGATTACTATCTAACAAGTAGTTCATTGTTAGGGAAAGCACAATGAGCGCCTCAGTAAACCGTGAGCTGCGCAACGCAAATGACGACGTCAACAGCGACTGCAATGACGTCGCCAACTGTGATTTACCTTCTTTTTCTGGCCATCGCCGCCTCCTTTGATGCCACCCACGCTGGCAATGTGCTGGCAATATTCCCGCATCATGGTTTCAGTCACTTTAAGGTTGTCTTGCCGCTGCTCACCGAGTTGGCGCAGCGTGGACACCATCTGACTGTCATCTCATACGTGGAGCATCCGCTTGCCGCACAGTTGCCCAACTACGAGCAGCTGCTCATCTCAGACGCTGCAGAGGATCAGTCTATCACAACCATCAATCAGGTGCCGCTGTCGGAGCATACGCCCAGTCGTTCGCTCAGGGTGCTGCTGCAGGAGTACTATGATCTCTACACGAATGGCCAAGATTCCTGCGAGAAGCTCTACAACAGCGTCCATGTCTCGAAGGTGCTTGATCGCCATCAGGTCTATCCCTTCGATCTACTGCTCACTGAATACTTCACCACGGACTGCCAGCTTGCTGTTGCCAAGCTGATGAACTTGCCCATTATCGGACTGAGCACGTGTGCCCTGATGCCATATTTCTATGATCGCATCGATCTGCCAGATACGCCGTCGTATGTGCAGTCCGAGTTTGTGGGATTCGCTCAGCCCCTGGAGTGGCACGAGCGACTACTGAACTTTGTGCAGGCCAAGCTGCTAAAGATCCTCTATCGCCTGCATACAAATCGGGCGGATAATGCACTGATCATGCGGCATCTCGATGTAGACATTGATGTGGATGAGGTGGCCCGGCAGCAGACTGCTTTTATTTTGGGCAATCAGCACTATTCCCACCTGGGCAGTCGTCCGCAGACACCGCAGTTCCTGGAGGTGGGCGGACTGCATATCAATGGCAGTGAGAAGCAACAGCTATCCCCAAGGATTGTGCACTTTCTGCAGGAATCTCCACAAGGTGTCATCTTCATCAGTTGGGGCTCCATGGTGCGTGCCTCGAGCATCGATGCGGAGAAGTTGTCACACATTCTGCAGGTACTCAATGAGCAACCCTTGAATGTTATCTGGAAGTGGGAAACGGATGCACAGGAGATGCCTCCACTGAAGCCGGGCAAGTTTCTCTTCGTCAAGTGGGCGCCACAGCTGGCGCTGCTGTGTAAGTTGCAACCGATTATACCTAAAGGATTACGGCTTATGTTTTCCTCTACTCCTCTTCTCCAGGTCAACCGCGCGTCAAGCTCTTCTGGGCACACGCCGGCCTGCTGGGCATGACCGAGGCGCTGCACTGCGGCAAACCGCTGCTCATGACACCCATCTATGGAGATCAGTTTCTCAATGCGCATGCGGCACAGGATCGCGGCATTGGCCTCAAGCTGGACTATCAACACATTGATGTGCAGAGTCTCCAACAGGCGCTGCAGCAGCTCAGCAATCCCAGGTGAGTGTAGAGGAGGCACTATCACATTGGAGTAGTTCACTAATATCTTCTCATCCCTTCAGCTATGCCGAGCGTGCTTTGAAGCTCTCACAGATCTTCAATCAGCGGCAGAGGACTCCGCTGCAGACGGCTGTGTGGAGTGTCGAGCATGTGCTGCAGCATGGCAGCTTCGCTGTGGAGCTACTGAAATCGCCGGGCACAGAGCTCAATTGGTTCGTCTATCACTCACTGGACAGTCTGGCGCTGCTGCTCGCTCTGCTCTGGTTACTCAGAGCCAGCTGGAGTTCTCTAACCCAGACCAAATCTTCACAGCGCCGACGCAAAGCGCGCAAATCTTAACGTAAAACTTACAACTTTTATTTGATGTGAACAAATATATATATATGTATATAAATGTATACCTATCAGTATGTATGTATAGAAACTTAAGATGTATACGATGCCCTGCGTCTAGTAGCGTTTGCGCTGCATGCAATCCCTGCGACACTCCTCGTAGGTGAGGAAATTGTTCTCGGTCGAGGCACAGCCGGTGTAGTAGAAGCTCTCACAGTTGCCCGTCTCCCGATTGTAGGCGTAGCGTAGCTGCCTGCCGCGGCACAATCCGGGCGCCTTTGGCTGCTTGCAGGCAGCTGTGGAAGCTGTCAGCAGGAGGAGGAGGAGGAGGAAGAGAAAATGAGGAACCGCCGACAACTTGTCGAGCACGTGGCTTACCCACCTATCAACTGCTTGACCTGCTCATGCGTCTGATTCTCCAAACGCAGGGCGACATTCAATGCGACGCCCATGACCATCAGCAGCCACAGTACTCTCCAGCTAATCATGATAGACGTAAAAAAAATATATGCACTTCTTCTTGGATTACTTTCTTCGATAATTAGGATTTTCGGAGTTGTTTATTGATTTATTTATTTTTTTTTGTTTTCAAGTTTCTGTTCTCGTTTTTTGTTTCTGACAGCGTCGCATGAACTGTCCGCACAGATGGTTCTCTATAGAGTGTGACGTTGGGGGCATTTGGCAGATTTTTCACAGCTTTCTTTTTGTGCTTCTCTTCTTGTCTCGTTTGCGCACGTAATCGAGTTCTACTTTGGATTCTAGTATTCCGAGTTACATACATGCATATGATTTAGTCTTCTTTTCACTTTCTGTCATACTGTTATTCCAATGAGTTAAAACGTGAGTTTGGCCCAAGTTCACATTCGTTTATTTTCGCTATAAATTGAGCTAACAGCGCGAACTTCCAAGAGGAATTGGAGAACAATTCGAAATTAAAAAATTTATCTAGTTTGAAAACCGAAAATTCTAAAAGGTTCTACAGGCAGAACAAATCGAGTTGATAAAAGCATGATTAAGCTATTTCAAATGCCAACGGGATCTTAACTTGTGCTATTTACTTAAACTTTCTTAATTCTCATCAAAATTTCAAAATACTTCGATATGATTTACTTAGCCTCTTTGCCATATTCCAATATTCTTTCCAGATTATTACAAAACTCTTGTTAAGGCGCATCAATTTGTTATTTATTATAGTTTCTAGCTCATTTAATTAAAAGGTCAATTTTTACTCAGTTATATGTACGTATAGAGAGATATATGTATATAGTATATATATATGTATTAAGAAATGATGGCTAATGCTAATGATCGAAGAATATTTAGAATAGTTTCACAAAATGCTTTAGACAGTTTTGACGGCTGGATATGGATATGGATTGGTCGTTGATAATTGCATATGAAGCGAACTTACTGACTATAAGGCAACCCGATTTTTGTATGTATTACATATATATATATATGTTTATGTGTTTGCACTTGGTACAATAATTTTACATTAGTTAGAAAACAATTTACAGAGCAAAAGTAGATGATAACATATGCGTGTGTGTGTGTGAGTATAGTGTAACGAACCTACTTAAAATTTATATCAGTTTCCAATGAACTAGAAATAATGTTTCTCAATCAATTTACATACATATAGACATAATAGTATAATAGTTATAAACATAAACTCGTTAATAAATTCATAGTTGTTGCACATGTTCACATATTCTGATATCAGATCGGAGACTTGAGCTGGTTGTGAAAGTGAGTGGGGTGTGGGGAAGCTTTAGGACCCGACCCTGACTATAACGCGTTGCACCCAGAACGTTCTTTCTCTCCCTCTCTTTTTCTCTCTCTATCTCTTTATCTCTCTTTGCTAGAGAGCAGCGTCATATATGGTTAAAAAACAAAGAGTCTAGAAATCTCTATCCCAGCCACTGACATCATCTGGTGGCGGTCCCTCTGGATCTGGTGGATAATCATCAAAGTTTCCAGTATCGACGACACTCTTCACGGTCGGCTTAATAGGCGGCTCCAGCGAACGATTCTGCAGGCCCCACCAATAGAAACCGTCGAACCATCTGAAAGGGAAAAGGCAAGAAATTTCAGATTAGTTAAATATACACTCTCAGTTCCCGTGTGGAGTACACTCACTTGTGCTTCTGTATTTCACTTATGCCGCCACGCTGATAGCCCAAACGCTCGGCAGGATTATCGCGACAAAGTTTCTTGATCAGATTGCTGGCATTGCGTGTGATATTGCGCGGAAATTCGATGGCATCGATGCCCTTAAGTATGATGTTGTATGTGCGCATGGGATCGGAGCCCGTGAAAGGTGGAGTGCCTGCCGAGGGAGAGAGAGAGAGAGAGTTACTATGATATATGTATGATTAATCTCTCCTGGCTTACCCGTCAGCAGCTCAAACATGAGCACGCCCAGCGACCAGTAATCGGCGCTAATGTCATGGCCACGATTCAATATCACCTCGGGAGCAACATACTCGGGTGTGCCACAGAATGTCCACGTTTTGCGTCCCGACTGCAGTTTCTTGGCAAATCCAAAGTCCACCAACTTCACATAGCCCTTCTCATCCAACAACAGATTCTCTGGCTTCAGATCTCTGTAGATTATATTGCGCGAATGCAGATAATCGAAGGCCTCCACAACGCATGCGGTATAGAATCTTGTTGTGGCATCATCGAAATTTCCCTTATCCCTCAGTATGGTCCATAATTCACCGCCCAGGCAACTCTCCATCAACATGTATAGATATTTCTTATCCTTGAACGTCTTGAAGAGTTTCACAATAAATTCACAATTTGCCTCGCCCATGATCTCCTTCTCGGACATGATATGCTGCTGTTGGCGTGTCTCCACAATCTGTGACTTCTTCATCTGCTTGAGGGCAAAGGAGCGTGAGCTATCCCCATTCGTTTGCACCAACTCGACGCGACCAAAGCCGCCCACACCCAGAGTGGCGATCACGCGCAGATCGGTTAGATTTATGTCCCGGAACTCCTCGTTGATTCTATGGGAATAAAGGAAATAGAGTTATATCTCAATTATATATCATTTATATACTTACTTTCTACGCTCCATGGCACCCTCATCGTCATAGCGATGTTTGATCTCATCCAGACTGGAGATCAGCTGATTGAAGGTCTCCCGATCGATGACCAAACAGCTAACACCCTCGGCACTTTCACAGATTATGTTCGCCGTGCGCAGATCATCGCTGTGGAAAAGTTAAGAGGAATTAATCAGATATATATCAAGTCGCTTCTTCGACTTACCCCTGCAGCGCCTTCTCGCCAAAGAAGTCTCCCTTGCCCAGCATCCTGATAAACTTCTCCTCCTGCGTATCCTGCTGCTTGATCGTCACACGCACCTTGCCCTTGGATATGATGAAGAAGGTGTCACCTCGCGCACCCTGTCGCACTATATAATCGCCGCGCTGATAGTGTGTCTCCTCCAGCACATCGGAGATTTTGATGAGCGTATCCTCTGGCAAATCCTTGAAGATGGGCACACTGTGAGCAAGAAAGAGAGGATAGTTCATTATTCTAGCAGCCTGTAGAGAGAACTAATTATACCTAACGAGTATTACAAACTGTAGATTACAATGGATCGATCTATTTCTATTTTAATATGTGGGTTGTATTGCTTATAAAGTTTCCATAAACAAACGATTCATATCAAAAAATAAATCATATTTAAAAAAAATTATATACCCCTAGGATCTTTAAGATATTTACAGCCATTGCAGAATCAATTTTCATGTTTTTCAGAGAGGGTTTTACTGCAGAAGAATTCCCCCTATACCAAATATGCCTTAGTATAGAGTTCTTCATGTAATCTTGGCTAATAAAACCAGTTAAGTGGCAGCACTAATGAAGCCTATTAAAACAGTATCGTAAATCAGAGTTGCCAGGCTTTTGCAATAAAACCGAAACTATTAAACTGTGGTTAAGGCAGGAATAATGATGATCGTCTAATGCACTAGGAAAACTATTTATATCTTAATGTATGTTCGATGTTTTTTTTAGAGAAGTTGACAATAAATGATCATGAAACTTTTTGGTTAAGGAAATTAAACTTTTTTGCAGCCAACTCTATGCATAAAATATTCGTTTTTCTTGCAGTGTACTTTGAGTAAACTTCATGGTCTTTCAAGTAAGTCTACAGGCAGCTGCTTGGGGCTCTGTTTAAAGTGCCGAGTCAGGGCCTTGCAGGCTTTTTAAATGCACTTTCCATTTCATTTGGCGTAATGCATTTTTTCTCTCTCTCTCTCTCTCCTGGTTTTTCTCTATCCATTTTTGTGCAATTTAATGCCAAATGAGGCACCCATTAAGGGAGGTAAGTGAAGAGGGGACCCAGGTGGGAAAGGGGGAGGCAGACAAAACTGTTCCCGCTGCTGCTGCTGCTGCTGCACGCGTTCAATTAAACACGATTAATTTGTCGGTCACTCACGGCGCCAAAACACAAGTTGGAGGTGCCTCAGGTTGGGGCACCAAAACTGGTTGCACATTTGATGGAAAAAAGAAAGAAGAAATTTCTATGCGTTCGTTGGCCGCGTCTACTCTGTGTCCATTTTTGAGCACTGCACGTCATCGCAATAGACATATATGAGAGACGCCCATGACCATGACGACGCGTCGTCTCCAGCTTCAGCTTCGGCTCGATGCAGCTCCATCTCGAGCGCGCGCGAGCTCATGCTGAAGCTGTCTGCCCATTTGATGGAGAAAGTTGCCACAACAAAATAGCAAAAAAAAAAAAATAAAATAAAAAAATCCTTAAATCGAGTCAAAAACTTGCGGAATCGATATAATTTAGCGCGAATTCGCATTAATTACGATGTAAAGAAAACTAATTAAATGCGAACATGCATCGAGGAAGTCGAAAAATGATCGATCTTTAGGGTTATCGACTCTATATGTATGTAGCTCTCCCTTTTAGGTATACTTCCTTCCCTATGCGTATATGTTTATTTTCCAAATACAAATAATGCTCGTATGCTATCTTCCTATCCTGCCCTTTATTATCTAATACTTATCTTCTATCTATCGATCTCTTCTAGCTCCCCTACCTGTCTATATATATATTCCAACTGATATTCCTTTGACCTATCGATAGCTCTAGCCGTATCTCTAGCCGTAAACTTATCTGCCTTCTCAGCCCACTCACCTCTTGAGGAAATCCGTATACTCCGCCTGCCTGATCAGTCCCGTGCGCATCATGATCGTCTGGAAGCATTGACGCTCGATCGCCCACAGATTACACTCACTGATTGCGGTAATTGTTGCCGTACGCTGGCAATTGTAGAGTATCGCCAATTCGCCGAGAACCTTAGCGCCCGATAATGTTGAGAGATATTTACCCTCACGGGAAACCTCAACGCGTCCATCTGTAAAAGAGAATGAGATAGAAGAGAATCGATTAAGTTCCATACGATATAGGTTTGAGGGGGAACACAAACAAAATATTGATTCGTCAATTAGAGAGAGAGATAGCAAGAGAGACGGAAGAATACAAATGAAATGAGTAAATAAATAAACGAAATTGTTTATATGGAAAATTTTAGATCTTAATAAAGATGATCTTCTTAATAAAACACAAATATTAATCTCTATACTAAAAAGATGCTTAATAAAGATCATATATTAATTTCTGATCTTAATTTAATAAACCCAAATAATAATCTCTATGCTATTTCGATTTCTTTGTATTTAAGGGAAGTATATGCCTTTCTCTTTCTTCCCTCCAACTCTTACCACTGTTGCCTTCCTCCTGCTCCTGCTCCTCCTCCTCCTGCTCCTCCTGCTGCTGCGTTGCGGACTGCTCCTTGAGATTCCCAGTGCGTCGTCGTCGCGCATAGGTGTGCACGGGCACAATGAGACGTGGACGCGGTATGCAGAAGCCTTCGCCATTGAGATCCTTTGAGCTGCCATTGCTGCTGGCTGTGGGCGAGATGTGGCGCTGCTGCTGCTGCTGCTCCTCCTCCAGTCGCAATCCCTGCAGTGCTTGCTCGAGACTGTGTCGTCGTCGTGGCACAGGAGCAGCAGCGGGAACAATGTGGGGAGCACGTGAGCTGGAGCTGGAGTGATGTGGCATGCGTATGGTGGCATAACGTTGCACACTTGTCTGGGATCTGCTGAGAGATTTGCTGGGGCTGCCATTGCAGCTGCTGCTGGTGGCGCGTTGCTTGCCCTGTGTGGGCGGTGCTGGCGGTGGCTCTGTGGGTGGTGGCAGCAGACGTGGTTGCGGTTGTTGGCAGATGACACGCTGCTCCCTGCTGCTGCAGCTGCTCCCCCAGGCTGCTGAATGTGGCATAGGGGAGCTGCTCTGGCTGCTGCTGGGATTCTTCAGCTTGGCTGCACGCAGGGTGACATAGCTGGGCGGCGTCTGTTGCAGCATCGTTTGGGAACGACGCAGCGAGGGCGGCTTCACGGATACCTGTTGGCGTGGGCGTGGCAAACGTGGACGTTCCGTGGGATCAAGCACATAATGATTGACAGTTGCAGGCGGAGTCGGAGTAGTTGTTGAGGCTTTGATGGGCTTCTCCAGCTGCTCCTGCTCCAGCTCTGGCTGCTCCTCTACCCAACCATTGTGCAGCTGCTGCTTGTGATGCTGCAATGCCGAGGGACGATATCCGTTCAGTTCCTTCATGCTGTGCACCACACGCTTATCACGTGCCTGCTCCAGCTCCAGCTGCCTGATCTTCTCCAGCGTCATTTGATATTTACTCAACACAGAGATGCCATCCAGTAGGAAGCTGCTCGCATTGCTAGGTTGTCGTTGGAGTGGGCGTAGTGTAGTCTGGGAAGCTGGAGCAGCAGCAGCTGGAGCAGCTCCTCCTGGTGCCGCATTTGCTGCCTGCAACCAGTTGGCCTCATAGAGGGCACCCATGGCACTGTTGCTGTCCAGCGAGAGACTGGCATCCACTGCCTTGCCCGGATAATGTTTGATTTTCATGATTTTTCCAATGGGTTTTCCTTTGGGTTTTTCCCTTTACACTGTGTGTGCCGCCACGACAACACGTTGGCTACGTGATTTGTTGCTTTGGCGGCTTCTCTTCAGCTCACCTGCTGCTGTTGTTGTTGTTGTTGTTTTTATAGGTATTTGTTGTTGTTGTCTTTTGCATAACCATTTCATGAAATTCGCGCTTGGAATTTTGACGAGTCAGCAGCGCTACCAAGCAATATCTAAATTGTATACATGGGGGAGGGGGGGATAGGGGGGTTTTCTATTATTTATATTAGTCAAGCGATTTGTTGTCGATGTTGTAAACTTTCCATCTGCATAAACCTCGAACCTTACGCTGAACTTTCCGCGAAACACGATCGTAATCCGATCACTTGTTTAAACATTTGCCGAGAGACTCTTAACTCTGTTTCTGTTTCTGTTTACCCCAAGCCAGACTGAACGTGAGTTTTGTCATATTGGATCATTCGCTTTAATAAATAACAATTAGTTTGTGTTCGAATAAGCATGTGAATGAATGAATGAATCGTGTTAAACAAACGACGAGTGCACGCAATTTTAATCATCATCGCGAATTGCCCTCAAAAGGGAAACAAAGGGAGGGAAGAGAGAGAGGGAAATAAGTGTGTGAGAAAGTCACAATAGATCATGCTGACAGCAAGATGACGTACATGGTGAATGATGACTTCAGCAATGATATAAAGTGGAGTAGAGCATAACCGATTGATCGAGTAAAAGATATGGTAAGAGATCACTGAAGATCACTGCAGATCACTGCGAAATAACCTTACAAAGTCAGCTGCACTAACCCGAGATCACACGGCAAGTCTACATAGATCTTCGTTGACTGAAGATCACTTTTACTGAAGAAAGTTAAAGCAAAGAAAGTTAAAGTACAAGATTAGTGAAATATCTGAAGATCGAAGCTGGATTAACTAAAGATCACTTTGGAAAAGTAAACCAACAAGTCAAAAATGATCAATAGCGCCGATAACTAGATCAGTAAACACTGAAACTGTTAATTCAAACAGGATCGTACTACAGAAAAGCAAACGATCACTCAAGATCAACGATTTAAGCTCAACTAACCAGACTGATCTACAAAACGAGAAAAGCGAAACAAATGATTGATCATTTTAAAAGCGAAAATATGAAAAATATACCCTTAATAAGCTGCATAAAAATACTGACTCAAAAACATGTTTCCTGATGCGAAAATTGAGAGTGTTTTTTTGCCATCCAGGTGTGTCACAGAAGTCGATCGTGACAGATCAATCAGAGAGTAAATAATGCAAAAAACGAAGACAGATCTGTCGAGTTATTACTCATTTTTTTTTTGTCGTTTTCGTTAATGATCGCATAAGCAGCCAAGACTAATCTAAAGCAAAACCAAATATCGTAGATGACGATGACTAATCTACTTGTTTATTTAATAGATTACAAATGACTTTTGTAAATCCAAAAAAAAAAGAGTAAATATTCAATATTTGTGATCGTGGCATTTCGAGGGAAATCTGAGAAAGCAACGCTAAATACAAACTTCACACATATCCGATGGAAAACTGACTCATAGGAGTTACCCAGAGTTAATTATGAATGTTGTGATAACTGAGGCTGATCATAACGATCCGGTAAACAAACAGAAACAATTTGCGTAAATTGTAACACGCACAAAATAGAGTTGCCAATCAGTGAGTGAGTTGGTAACAACTCTAGTAATTTTTGCTTATCACACAACAAGTTCCCGATACGATAACAACTTTTCCTTTAACTTCTTCGATAACAATCGCTTACAAGCAAAGGGGAAAACTTTTCTATTAAAACGAGTTTCGAAAAAAACTGAAAGGCAATGCCGTATAGGGGGGAAGGGGGCGGGACAGAGTTCAAAGAGTTTTTTTTTTTTTTGGCGGCCAAAAAAATAACAATTCAATGCGGAAATCCGTTACGCAAAGTTGAACAACTTTAACAGACACACAGACTGTACAGGGTACACTATATCTCTCTCTCTATATACGATATGGACTGCAGCTGGCCAAAAGGTTTTGCAATATTGGACGTGTTTGGCTCGGACAAGGTCAGCGAGTTGGCTAAGCGCGTTGGTCGCGCTGTGCTGCGATTTGAATACAATCGCGAGTTGAGTTGAGAATTCGCAAAAGCGGTTTAACATTTGGCTTAAACCGAGCTCTATCTCTCTCTCTCTCTCTCTCTCTCTCTGTCTCGGTCTTGCTCTCTCAGGGCTATTTATAGACGAAAGGTAACGGTTGTCTGCGCCGCAGAAGAGAGACAGACGCCCAGACCAGCCTCAATTAAAGCCAGGTTAGTCACAGACAGTTGCCTTATATGCCAAGGGCAGGAGATTTTATAATCTCGCTTGCCTCACATACGATATCATTATTATAACTATTGTATCTCACTTGTTGCTGCCGCTTCTTCTTCTTCTACACGTACTCTTTCTATATATCTCTCTCTCTTTCTCTGTTGTCATTAAAAATTCCATTGAGTTAGTCACTTTTTTTTAATTTTTTTGAGCTTGACTGACCGCATTTCTTGTTATTATCATAATAAATATTTATCATGTGTCTTTTGTCTGTCTATGCTAATGAAGAAAGTTACAAAAAACAAATTGATGGACGTGCGTTTCTTATAGACGATACTCTGTCTGACTATACACTTTATTAGATTGTTGTCAAACCAGAATCAGGCTAACAGTCTGAGCCAGCTCATTAGCCAAGAAATTTGCGAATCTTAACTGGTATAATTTGTTTATTCTTTGTGAATATATGTATACCTTTAGCATCACAATAAACGATCTATTGATTGTATCTGAGATAATGTATACGCCATTTGTAATGGGTTCCCTTCCCTCCCTTTTATGTTTTTGCGGTGTGAACTTGAAACTCGATATGAATACAAGTAAAAATTTGTTATAAAATCATTATTCTGATAAAGCGAAAGAAAAAACCCAACGATCATATAACGATCATATTCGTAATGAAATTGTTTGCACGTTCCCGTTTTCACTTTTGAAAAGATATGTATGTACTATATAATATATATATATATATACAGAGACACTGATCGCTAATTGAAATCACTTGACATTGGAGATTTCCATTTCTTAATTTAGCGCGAAACAATTAAATCGCATTGCAATCCTCACAACGAACTTTATAAGTATCATAAAATCACGATAAATTATCGAGTTCTTATTTGCAGTACCATGTGAAGCGATAAAAAAAACTATATAAAGTTATAAAAGATCATAAGATCTCAAGTCCTATTCAAAAAAAAAAAGATACCAAAGTGAAAACACATCGATCATACCAAGTTCCCTTTGCCAAAATACTGGAAAGTTTAATAAACACAAATGATCTCATCACGAGACTTTTTGTAGAGAGCAGACAAATCAATAAAAACGATCAGTCAATAACAAGGAAATTACAGAAATTCCCCAATAAAAGAGATAAGAAAAAGAAGCTTCTATAGAGTTAGGAAATTCCCAAAGATTAAGAGGAAATACGATCATTTCCATAAACTCATTTCCTTCATATAGCGCCAAGTCGTATTACCAGTTAATTTTCAAATGATGTGCTCATTTTCCCCTCCCCCTCCTCCCCGATATGCTTGATCAACCTGTTCCGATCGCGAGTTACTCAATCCAAGAGATCAGCAGTTCGTTAAGCATGTCGTTTGGGGTCAGAGAAGTCAAACAGATGGAGGAGGGACGGAACTCTTGGCATCGCCCCTTGAGCTACTGGAAAAGTGAGAGTGCCCCACGGTCATATTCATCCATCCATCCAACCCACCCGGTTTAACGATCACTTGAGACAAATGAGCTTTGAAAGAAGTCAAATGGGGCAACAAAAGAGAATCCGAATGAAACAAAACGCACAACATTAACACACTTTTCTCTCTCTCTCTCTCTCCTCTTCCAGTCTCAGTCTCCAGTTGGATTCTTCAGTCTTTTAGTCTCGCCTCATCTACGCTTTATGGCCTTAAGAGTTTTTTTTTGTCAATTGTCTTTAACTTTCGCACGATTTCTAATTTAATGTTGATATTTCTTATTCTTCTTCTTCTGCTTCTTCTTCTTCTTGCTCTTTGCGATATGATATGCTGCCCACGTTTCCCGCATTTTTATAGAACTTTCTGCAAAAATGAGTTTTCTCAACGCACTCTCGACATTCTTGCACGAATCGGTTTATATAGTATCTGGTACGTAATCTTAATGTGATTCCACCATGACATAAATCAGTTTAATTGTGAGTCGAGTTACGGTTTGATTTTTGTATTTTTTTTTTGTTTTTCTTTTTTGGTTTTGATTTTCGTGTCGACATTTGGCATTTTTGCTTGGACCTTTTCGAACATTTTATTTGAGTTTTTTTTTTTTTCTTCACTCTTTTTCGGACCAATGACCGACAAAATACAAATGCGCGAAATACGAACTCAGGTAGGGGAGAAGAAGGGAGGGAGAACAACTGTGGAAAACCACAAAACCGGAATTCTTCAAGTGATCTTTTCGTACACGAAATAAAAAAAAAAGCAACAACAACAACAACAAAATTGAGCAAAATGTACTGTAACTTCAGAGAGCCGATTCCCGTTTCGTTCCACTTCGGTCCCCCCCCCTTTCCTCTTCTTCTTGCTCTTTTCCTGCTTCGATCTATGCATGTCACGCCCACAGAGTGTGGGCAGTTGTAACGCGCTTCAAGTATAAAATACACTTTCACTTTTTTTTTCTTTCTGTTTTTTGTTTTTTCTGCTTTTTGTTTCTCCTCAAAAATTCTTCAATTCGTAGAAACCGCATTGTTGTTGTTGGGGAGTTTTCAACATTATTTCTGGTTTATAGCCGGGTTTTTCGATTTGGTTTTGTAAACACACATGGGAAAAACGGTGCACAGAACGAGCGAGAGTGTGGAGTGTGAGGGAGAGGGGGAACTAAAGCGGCGAAGAATACGAACAAGAAAACAAAATGTTTTTGTATTTATGTAATTTCTCGTGTTGAAAATAGCGCAAAAAAGCGTGTTAAAGGCATTGTAATTATCAGTGTGAGCTTATTAATTACGCGTGTGTGCAACAACAATAGCGCGAGTTCGGTTATTAAACATAAGTAAGTATTATATTATTTTTTTTCTTTTAGCTATGCCTTTTGTTGTTGCAATATTCCACGCGCGACGAAGCATGCACACACACAATAATATGCAAAAAACTGCAAGCGATACGACTCACGAAGCACGACGCACGCGACTCACGCGGTGTTCTTGTTGTTGTTGTTACGCTTACGAGTATCGAAATTTGTTGTTGTTGTTGGTTTTAGTGTATTTTTGCAGGCACAGCGCGCATGCGTCTCGCACGTTCACTCGCTACGCTGCCTGCCGAACGAATGCCAAACGATTTGCTGCTGCTGTGATTCGAACAGCCTGCGCAGCCAGAGAGTGAGAGAGAGAGCTGAGCGCAGCGCAGGTAAAGAGTACAATTCAGAGTGGAAGCAAACGACAGCATCAGCCGAGTCGAATGTGAGCACACATCTCGTGCGCGCATCGCACATTGTTCGTGTACAGCTGAGAGTGCGGGTGAGAGAGCGCAGCATAAGACGTGTGTGAGTCTGCGAGAGCAACGAACACACACACGCATACGCACACGGACGTGGACGAAAACAAGTGCGTTAGTTTTGCATAGGGCAAGGTCGACTTGCAGCTCTGCTACAGCAGCGTGAAATTTAGTACAAATTTCTAATTGTATAAGCGGAATTGTGTAACTCATTTATACAAGTTTAACGTGTTTTTGTAAAAGAAAATAAATATGGAAATATTATGACATTAAACACATAATTTTTAACTCTTTTGGAGTGTAAATGCGGCAATTATGAACATATACATAAATACAACATGCTAGTAGGTAGATAAGACATTGTTTGAGTACTTGAAATACCCTGACCATTATTTATAATTTTATGCCATACCAAACAGTTCAAAGTAAATATAATTTATTATCGCTATAGCTTTGCTATTTTTGCTTGGTATTCCAATATTAACAAGTGATTGAGGCGACTTACCTATTTGTTGTGATGCTCTCACAGACGCAGACGCTGATACAGCGGCCTCTATACTAATCAGTAACACTTTTTTTATACCCTTCGACCATTGAAAATGGTCAAAAAAGGGTATACTAACTTTGTGCAATGTATGTAACAGGCATAAGGAGGCGTGGCAGACCCCACAAAGTATATATATTCTTGCTCAGGATCACTAGCCGAGTCGATTGAGACATGTCCGTCTGTCTGTCCGTCTGTCCGTCTGTCCGTCTGTCCGGCTGTCCGTCTGTCTGTTTGAGACAACGGATCTCAGCTATTAAAAAAGCTAGAGACACCAAATTTGGTATGTAGGTTTCTAAATTTCCCAAGCAGATAAAGTTTATGTTAAATGTTTGATGCCACGCCCACCGCCCCCGCAAATCGGTAATTTGTGATTATTAAGCAAGCTATTAAACTTAGAAAGTTCTGCTTTGGTATGTATAAAGCTATATGCCATACGAACATATTCTCCAAATAACAATTCGATCGGACCAATAACACAGAAGTTATTCAAGTCAACGTTTTCAGTACAAATGTACGAGCAGCAGCCTGCGCGCTGCTTTCAGTAGTTGACGCCGACGTCGACGTCACTCTTAACGTGCGTCGCTGTGTCAGTGTGAGCGAGAAAGCTATATGTAGTAGAAGTATTTGTGCAAAATGTCTGTTTGAAATTATGAGTGTGGTTACACGTTTGTAACGGATTTTAAAAATTGGGAGAAGGGTATCTTACTGTCGAGCGCTCGACTGTAGCCATATCCACTTGTTTTTTCATTTCATTTTCAATAACTATATGCCTTATCAAAAGTGGTTCGACGTACGTTACGTTTCGTTATCAAAGCGTGCTTTTTTTTAAAGCTGACTTGACAAACTTGGTCATGAGTACGGATGTGCTCGAACGTTGGGGTTATCATTTCATTCATTTAGGGTATGCGATACGCCTACTTTGTCGACACTTGTCGGATTTTTGCACATCTGTTGCACAGCTCAAATTGCGCTCTCAGAGAGCGAGTGAGCGTGAGAGAGCGGGTGTATGTGTGTGTGTGTATTGGTTGCCTGTGGCAACAGCAACAGCTGCAGCATGACATCTGTTGTTGTTGTTGCTGCTGCAGCTGCAGCCGGCTTTCAAGTGCGGAGGTTGCGCGCAGCTTAAGGAAGCAGCAGCAACTGTCGCTGAAGTTGTTGCATGCATCATCATCAACGGGGTTTTGTCTTAATGAGGAAGGGAAGCATCGTCTCGTTTCGTTTTTTTTTCTCGCGTCACCTTTAGAGCATATTATAATTGGGTATACTATGGACTATATAATGCAATTAGTTGCTCGTCGCCCCCAGGCGCAATTAAAATGCAAAGCAAACGTAAAACTAAACTCAAAGTCGAATTATTTAAAAAAAAAAATAAAAAAAAGACAATTAGACAAACACACACCCAAATGAAAGGAAAATCGCGAAAATATTCGCAGCAGCCACAGCTGCCCCATACGACATTTGCCGCTGACATTTTGTCGCTGTGTGGGTGCGACCAAAGTCGATGCAGTCGAGCGCATTTCTGGGAGGGCACAACCAGAGAGAGACCAACCAAAAAATGCGCTGCAAGCTGAAAAGTCGCGACGCTGCGCACGTGCAGCGTGTGCTGTGTGTCAGGTCGAGTAGGCGCGCTGTGGCTTATCTGCCACAACGAGTTGCACGATCGGCAGACGGAACTGCGACGGATCGCGACGTTGCGTTGCTGTGGGCGCAACAAGCAAACAAGTCGTGGCGGGAGGGAGGAGGAGCTACTGAGAGGGAGGTCTCAAAATGCAGTTGCATTTTTGCCATTGCATACTTTGCGGCTGCTTGAGAAAGTGCAGTGAGCTGTTAAAAAAGCATTGCATACTTAGTAGCGCAACAGAGGTTTAACAGACTGTTAACATTTGGCAAGCAGTGCACTATGGGGACTTTGACCACTTTTTTTGACATTAATATATTTTTCACAAGTATGCAAATTTGCAGTATTTTAGTATTGATGTGTTGGAAATATATCAAACTTTAATGTTACAACTCGCAAATGTTAACTTTACAGTGCACTGTTAATATAACAGCTGTTAAAGTCAGCAAACTCCAAGTGATTGCATTGAGGGAAATATTTAACTAAACTTTCAAAGTTCGTATTTTCAAAGGCGAATCGTAAAATATTAAAGGAAGAATTGGATATTCTGTCTTCAGGCTTTTACTATGTGTTTCCATTAATAAATTTCTTATTTCGTGCGTGTACTTTTAACAATTTGTACATTTAGCAAGTGTAGTTTTTTGAAAGAAATTTCAACTTTGAGAAGAGCTGCAAAAAATTGTTGGAATTTGTTGGATGAGTGTTTATACCCATGTTGTAGTGTGTTCAATTCCAAATTCAGATCAATTTATCTCAATGTGCACTTTTTGCGATATGTTGCGAAATTGTATTTTTTGGGAGGCAACCTCAAAGTTTTTCATACAATTTTTTGACTGGCCGTAGTACATTGAAGCAGTCCGGCTTATATGAAATGGATGAATATACATACTTTCAGTAAAGATATCATTATGAAATTTTGTACACACGCTATTGATTGAGACACGCAAAAAAATATGTTAGAGTAAATCTGTTCAAAACGATATATCGCATAGCTGCCATGCGATCTATCGGCCGATTTTGGTTATTTTGCAAGATATTAAAACCAAACTCACCACATCTTATTTTTGTTAAATCTATAATATATATTCAAAATTTTTTCAAAATCGGACTACTATAACATATAGCTGCCATAGAAAATATTTGTAAGAAGTGGAATATTTTTTTAAACAAAAGGCGTGGCTTCACGCCCACTTTTCCAAAATAATTGTAAGGGCTTATATGACACTACGCCAAAAAATCAGTAACAAATATTGTTTCGTTTAGGAGTTATTAATAAATGTCAGAAAAAGTGGTCAAAGTCCCCATAGTGCAGTGCAGCTGAGCGCACTGAACCTCTGTTAATGTTAACAAAAGCTGTTAAGGCTCTGTTAGCAAAATTAACAAGTTCGATTTTTATTTTTAAATTTTCAAAATGAATTTTCTAAAAAACGAGCGGAGATTTTGCGATGCGGTTTTTTGAAACTGGTTAATTTTATCTCTCTCTATGGGCACACAAATGCACAAAGTCGAGGAAAAGTATGGGTTAATCTGGAAGGGGGCTCAAAGTTTTTACTGAATTTTTTTAATAACTAAAAATGCATGATTTTTCTGTACTAGGTAAGGCAGAGTGTAGAAATCAATTAAAACTATACTTAATATAATAAATAATAAAGAAATATCGTAATTTAATCTACAATTTCTCCAATTGACGAATCAACTTAAGCACTTCTTATATCAATATTTAGGAATTTTTAAACACTCACCTTCCATAACGTACACAATGCTGCCGACATCTCCCTCCTTGATGATCAAGTTCTTTGCCGGATACTTCACGGGGTACATACAATCGACAATTTCACGTATTTGCGCCAAATCCAGATTCTTCATGAAATCATTATCCAAAATGGCCGCTTTGATAAGTTCACGGGAGCTGCCCAAAAAACGAGAGAGATAAAAGAGACATGTATAAATAAATAAATTGTACCAACAATTTGTTGCAATTGCCACAATCGGTAGCAAACTGTCAATTTGGCTTAGGATAGTGTAGGTACTAAAATGATCCATAATCGCGATCAGTACGAATAGAGGCCCAATTAATTTCGCGACTGACACATATAAATCGCCTTTTATCTGCCTGGTCGAGCAACATGCAACACAACACGACATGTTGGACGTGAAATAAAATCCAAATTTTTATACGATATGAAATTAACAAATATATACGAACTAGGGGGACAGTGGGGGAGGGGGGTTTCTGGCCATGTTGCCAATGCCTGTAAATGTCAAATGGCTTTATCTGTCAGCGAATTTGACAAGCGAAACCAAACCGTAACCGTGTACGCATACCGCCAATCCAAGCCAGGCCAATCCAAGCCAAGCCAAGCCGAGCCGAGCCTGGGCCATTAAAGCCATAACTACACTGGGGGGAGGGGGCATATCGCAGATCGGGGGGCGTAACACGCGGGCAATGCCTGTCGACGGTTCGCTCAAGCAATTTGTTAGCTTCCCACTTATATAGGAGAAGCAAGAGGAATTCCAAATTCCAATTCCGATGGGCAACACACAGGTGTCACACTGCTTACCAATTTTCTTCGTACACTTGTGGCGCCAATTTTTACAAGAGGTCGCAGACGGCTCTAGGAAGCAACCACTTTAATTTCACAAGCTGCGACGTTTTTTTAGTACTTTTTTCTCGGGGTTTTTCGTAAGAAAAATGCGTATTAGATTTCAACGCCCCGTCCCGACTAGACTCGGTATGGGTTTTTCTTTTTTTTCTTGGTTTTTTGGGCACCCCGAAAACGGGTTGCGGCTGCGGTGTTGGCGCTGTCGTGCGTGGTGCTGCCTGTTCGTGTTGCTGTTGGTGCAACACCCGCGGCGCTGTTCCAACGCCACAAGTTGCAGCCAGCTTTGGTAGGGTATATATTAGGCAGGTGGGGTATATTGGTTGTAGTAGGAAGTGGAGAAGAAAAGAAGAAGAAAAGGTACTACTATTTATGCGCCTTCTCTACCTTCTACTACATTTGCTTAGCCCTATTAGATCATTACATTTACATACCCTATTAATTCTTATAAATAAATATACATAATAGTCTCTACCTCGAAAGTGCATTAAATATTAAGTCTAAAAATATACACTTATCCCTATTAGATCATTACATATACATACCCTATTAATTCTTATATATAATTAAACCTAACATTTGCTATTCCCCGAAAATGTTTTAAAAATTAAGTCTAAAAATGTACACTTTATTTCTATTTAACACAAATTTATTTTCTAACAATATTAACAAAATTTACACATTTACAGAGCATCCTTCTAGTCGTTCATTTAGCTGCAACTTGTGCATTTGTTATGCGTTAATTATCACGCACAAAAATGTGTGTAGTGTGCAATTTGTGTTGCCCACGGTGCGACAGTGGCGCGCAGAAGTAACTGCACAGCCGGGCAGACAAGGAGAGGCTACCACAGGCACCACAGGCCTGGGGGCAATCTCTGGCCAGGCCACAGCAGGCACACCGCGCAGGCGAGTCGAAACAATTAATAGCTTCAATTAGACCTACGGGGCGTGCTGCCAGGCAGGCTGGGAGGGGGGCAGCCAGCCGAGTCTGTCTGTCGGAAGCTATAACCATTTATATGACTATATTTGTGCGTAAATTTCGATTTTATGTGTGCCAAGGCGTCCCCTCAGTCGCTGAGCTGCACCCATTTTCTGTTTTTCCTGCCTCCTTTCGAGAGATCGAGAGATCACAGATCGCAGTTCAGAAAAAATGCGCAAACTTATGACGGGCAACGTGGCAACTCCCAATTGAAATTGAAATTGAAATCGAGAGTGCAAAGTGATCATTAGCGACAGCCAAAAGTGCATTATACTCAGACAGTTATAGAGCACCCCCCCCACACACACCCTACCTCTACCAGGTGAGACACTTAACAGCATCACAGATAAATCGCATGATCTATGGGGTAAGTTCATAAAGATTGTGAGTTAAAAAAAAGGCGAGTGAATCACTTGTATGCCAACACAAATGAATACTTTATGGATACTCGCTGAGTTGCATTAAATTTGAAATATATTATTAGTGAATAAGTGTGTGAAAATATGAAAAACTAAGCCAAATTTAAACTAATTTTCCCTTCTTCATAAAAGTTTTTAAAATTCAGAAAATACTCGAACGTTATTGAGGAAATTCCCAAAATTTTCAAATATTTATGGAATGTTCAACGTATTTGAATCCTAAAGACTTTATCGACTATTATCTTATACATTTTAATGCCACAAAAATATTTAAATCTTTAAAACTAATGCTCTTTAATCTGAAAACATATAAAGCTATAAATACTTGGCAAATGTTTACCATAAAAACAACAAACAGATCGTTTTTTCTTGTTGACAAATTGGAAATTAATGGATAGCTATTTATAGCACGATATATATTGCTTATACGTATGGAAATAGCTTGAAAGAAACTGTAACTTTCCGGTTAGAACCCTTTGATAATAATTAAAGTATTTACTATAATTACAGTCAGCACGTAATTCCCATAAAATCAGTCGTGATTATATAGTGCATTATGCAATTAACTTAGTTTATAAAGAAAATTCCCTCTTATACTATGGACAGAGTTGGCTTTATAGCAAGTTCTCTCTGGCAACCCGCTGGCAATCGACGCACGACACAATTTCGCACAATTTTCTGGCATTATTTATTAGATGGCCCCGCTGAAAGACCCCAAAAGAGACTCTAAGAGAGGAGTGTGTGTGTGTGTGTGCCCCATGTGGCCTACGGCGCTTTTGATTTATGCCATGCAAGTGTCAAAAAATGTCCTGTTGCACACACACACACACAAACTGTGAGACAACATACATGGTACATGGTAGATCGTAGATCGCGATAGAGTTGGTCAACTGGTCACCCTACTCCCCTCTCTCCTCTCCGCCCACATATGGCCTCCCCATCTTAAGCTGTGGACACAACGTGCGTTCCAAGTCGGATTTCAATTTGCCGCGATTTTCACTGATTGTGTCAGCAGTTTTTTTAGCCATTTTTCAGCCGAAAAGCCGCATAAATTGCTTGGTAAAGCTAACAAATTTACCGCATTATTTAATGCCAAATGCAAATTTGTCACACATATGGAATACATTAGATATAAAGCCAGAGATCGAAGAATGCAAAGGCAATAAAATACTAGTAAGAAGGTTATATCGATAAGATTGCCGAATATGCGATTAAAAATATTCATAAATTGAGCTTAAAAGTGGAAAATTGCTTAACATATCTTAATACCCATTATACAGCTAGTTAAATAGGTTGGTTTGGTTTATAGAGAAAATTTGCAAATATAAAAATAATATTAATCTAGAAAGGAAGGGATTATTTAAGAAAATTAAAAATACTCATTTGAGAGCACGAATTGCCCAAAAAAAAGGTATACCATATGAAAATTGAGCAGTTTTTCATTCAGTTATGATATTTTTGATACATAATATGATAAGATCGATCGTCAAATATTTTTTGACATCACTAATTCAATCAGTTTTTGATTTTATCAGTTATTTTATAAAATTATGATGCAATAAAAACATTAAAATACCATAATAGATATATCACAATGAAAGATATATCTTTACTGGTATTTTCCATGCCCTTAACCCTACCCATCCCTAAATACACACTCATATATCACACCGGCCAACCCCTTAAAGAAATTCCTCCCACAACCTTGTCTCGCATACAACGTCAAAACGTCACACAAGACAAGTTCAAAGACGCTAGAATAATTCCCTACGTCTTCCTTATCCCATCGTTGATATCTCTGGCAACGATCTACACCGATCTATACCGATCTACAGCGATCATTGACAGCCAATTGAATGCGCGTGTCGCCTCAGCGTATAATTTGCTCATTTGCCGCCACCGCCGCCGACGCAGCAGGAAATATCTTGAGGGGGCAAAAAGATATCTAAATATTTATGTTTTTTATGTTTTACCCCACCCCCTCCCCACACACAAGATGGGGAGAAAGAAGGAAAACAAAAAAGTGCAAAATACCAGATGATCTCTTTCTAGACCAGATCAGGCCAGAAACCAAACAGACCGCATGGTTTCATCGGGCGTGAGGCGCAAAGTGTGAAAATTCGTAAGCCCGACAGATCAGTGTAGATCGGAATATAAAAATAAAAATTAAAAAAAAAAAATCAGATATACGCCCACGCATTTTCACACAGATTTAACAGCCTTGGGTAGGGGTATTATCACTAGACAATGAACTTTGCCAGACACGATATATATCTGCTTATATATATGAATTTACGATCCGAGTTCGAATACTTTTTCTATTGTTTGTTTTACGATGCAAGCAATAAAAGAAAATATATCATTTTATATACATATGTCGGATGGTAGAGAGGATAGGATATACGATATTCGTACAATCTTTGTTTATTTTTCTTTGATTCGCACCTTTCTTTTATTTCAATTTAGCAAACTGTTTGGCATATTCTATTTTCACTTTTAGTTAAAAAATAGAAATCTATGAAAAATTTCGATTTTTTTCATCTCTTTTTTTTGCCTGCCACATGGCGCGTCGTGCCCCAATTGGCACAGTCTACATGGGGGAAGCTTTTGCTATATAACATATGACACTGGCCAAGGCCATTTCATTGATTTGTGGGTCTAAAAAGGGAATCCGTCCCAAACTGTCAGCAGAAATTATAATAAACGTATTTTGGGAACTGTCGAAAGAGAGAAAAATTGAAACGCGCCACTGGTAATGCTGATATTGATTAAGATCGCCTTCATATAACGCTAATGACGATCATTATCGCATATAGCTATATATATACACTCAACACACATACATACTATATTTATATTCAAGTCTGGGATCTATATATAAACATAGTCATAATGCGCGGCTAATCTACAGCTAACTCTGAGGGGCGCATGTGGGTACATCATGCTGATCTCTTACTCGATTTAATCAGCAAGTATTCCAAATTTCAATGTCTCGCGAAAGTGATGATGGGTGGGGGAAATTATAAATAAAAGTAGATTAAGCGGAATGATATTATGAATTAATTTTCCAAGTCTTTATCGCTTGAAGAAAGAGGAACAACAAATATATATCATGTTAGACATATAAGTCAATAAATTTCGATCTTTTCAAACCTTTATCAAAGTTCTACGAAAAACTATTTATGCTGTTCTTTATGACTCTATTCTATTATAAACTCATATAATATTATCTCATTTCTAAGTAGACTCGAGCTCATTTATTTATTTTCCAATCAAACCCCTTCACATGCTCTTAAAAAATCGCAATTTATTAAAGAACTCATTGAAAACCTTTAAGGGGCGAACAATACAAAATATTTTTAATTTTTTTTATTTATATATAATATATTTCTAACTATTATACAAATTCAAGAAATATTTTCGGTTTTTCTTTTTTAAAACAAAAGTTTATCAAAATCGAATCTATATTTTCATTTCTAACTCCCTTTAAAACATTTCAAAATCACAATTTAAGAGTTTCCTTTGCCATATATCGAAAATTGCAAATATATACAATATATATGATTTTAAAGAATTTATAAAATCATTTCATTTTCTTTTTTTCAATCTCAAATCGAAATCTATCAAAATTTTCCATGAAACAATTCCAAAATTGTTATAGATTAGAAATCTACAGGGTATATAGTTTTCTATATATCATCTCGATCAGTAGACTTACCGCTCATCCTTCTCATATTTGGGGAAACTGACATGCTCCAAGAGCACCGATGACTCGCTCTGTGGTTCCGCTGAGATACCCTGGGCACGCTGTCGCTGAAAGGTTTGTCCCGACTTGCGTGTGGCACCTGTTGCACCCGCTTGTGATCCACCAGCAGCGCCGGCAGCAGCACCGCCTGCTCCTCCTCCAGCCCCAGCACTGCCACCACCACTTCCTGCCCCACTGCCCGCGTGTCCGGCTGCACTGCTGCGACTGAAGGGGAAGACACTCTGGAATTTATCCAGATGCGAACGTAACTCTGCGATCTCATTATCCTTGAATTGTAGAGCACGTTGCATCTCTTGGATCTTCAGCTCCTTGGCCTGTATGATCTGTATGAAACGTTCCTCTTGCGGCGTTGCAGCAACATATGTGATCTGTGGATCGACCATGCCCACAGGCGAGGATGTGGCCGAGCAGGGGCTGCCGGGGGGCGGGCAACCGGAAATGCGTAAACTCTGCATTTGTTGGGCCAAAGCCAGCGAGTTGGGTGGCAACTGTTGCTGCTGCTGCTGCTGTTGCTGCTGCTGCAATTGCTGCAACTGTTGTTGCTGCTGCTGCTGTTGTTGCTGCTGTTGCAGCTGTTGCTGCAATTGTTGCTGCTGCTGCAGGGGTGAGGGGTGACACGCACCCGGTATGGCAACGGGTTGACTTGTGGGCGTGGGTTGATATAGCACCGGCACCGGACTACCCGATGCGGTATAGACACCCTGTGTCTGCGCCTGCAACTGTTGCAGCTGCTGATAGCGTTGCTGCAACTGCAACTCCTGCTGATGCAGCAGACTACGCGGATCTGTGTGCAATTGCTGTGGCGTACCCGATGGCGGTGTACCATAGATCAGTGTGTGGGTGAGCACATCCGAGTGGCAGGGCTGCGGGGGAGCGGGAATGTAACGCAGCCCGGCGGCAGTGTGCTCCAATCCGAGCAGGCCGATGCTATTGGCAGCGGGTAAGGTAACAATGCCACCGCCCTGGCTGTTGTTGTTGTTGTTGTTGTTGCTGCTGCTGTTGTTGCTGTTGCTGTAGGGGTGTGCAGCGTTGTTGTTGTTGTTGCTGCCACTGTTGTTGTTGTTGTTGTGGACGATGTTCACCAGACCCAGGTCGGGCTGAAACTGATAGTTGGCATTCGGTTCCTGCTGCATACTGATCGCTTTTCGCAATTTCACTTCGATCGTATTCGAATCAGCCGATCGTGTCGGAATCGCTGTCGTTTTCGAATTCGAATTCGAATACGTGCGCTGATGATCTTCGGCGCTGCTATGACGGCGATAGCGGCACAAGAGAGCAGCCAATGCTGGCGGCGGGGGAGCAGGAGGAGATGTTGTTGCTGCTGTTGCTGTTGTTGCTGTTGCTGCTGTCTGTTCTCTCCGGATCTCAGCAAGCTGTATGTCCGGTGGTTTAGCCTCAGTATTATTGTCGCTGCGCCTGATTATCGCCGGCTGCAGCTTTTGGTATTCAGCGTAGATTGTTGGCGGTGTTGTTGCTGATGTTGCTGCTGCTGTTGTTGCATTTGTTGTTGCTGTGTGCTGTGTGCGATTGCTGCTGCACGGCTCATTGATGCCCTGCGGATTGCTGTTGTTGTTCTGGTTGTGGCTGCTGCTGCTGTTGATGTTGCTATTGTTATTGTTGCTGTTGTTACTGCTGTTGTTGGTGTTGCTGTTGTTGCTGGCTGGTCGCTTGGTCGCGAAGCACAGCCGATCAAAGCAAAAACGCATCCAGGCGGCTTTCTATGAGAACCGCCGCCACGTGGAAATTGCACAATCGATTAAAGGAAGCCCTGAAAAAAATAATAATAAAAAAATTAAAAATAAATAAAATAAATTAATTTCATAAAATAATAAAAAAGATAAGAAAAAACGGACCTACTCTTAAAAACAAATAAAAAAAGAAAATTTGATTGAAATTTATGAAAAATTAAAACTTTATTAAAATTGAAAACTTAAAAACTTTTCAAAGTGAGAACCTTATCGACGAGTCATCAACACGGTATTCCCTGCTGATTTACAGACCCCAATATTATGTGAGTTTGTAGTGCGCAACTTCCATCTGAAACTTGTTAATTAAGTTACCTTCAATCTAGCAAGTGTAGTGCGTTTTCAATTCGATTGCTTTTTAACCCCCTAGAGTAGACCCAACCCAAAACACAATCATCGTGGGGTCTTTAAACGTGCTAAATGCCAACCCACACAAATTAGCAACTGTGTTGCCAGTCCCCAAAAATACGTTTTGCAGCTTATCGTATATCGTTGATTTTAGGCCAACTAACGGCGCCAAGAGACAAGTCTATGACGTAAAGGTTTTACGGCATGGAATACCCTACACATATCTTAAAAGCTAAGTAACTCTTTTAATTATACAATGTTTGCAAATATCGAAAAGATGAATCTCTCTTACAAAACTTATTTAAAGTTTAAAAAATATTAAAAATGTAAATCTCATTATGTACACCCAACTCAAACTCCCACTTGGCAGGGTATTCTATATGGATATATAAACATTACATGAGTTGGCGGCTTTTCGTATGTCTCATTTCTGAATTGGACACGCTTGTCTATCGTGCCTAAACGTCGACGGCCACGCCTTCATTCTTCTATAAGATAAGAATTTCTGATGTCTTTTATTTTCAGGTTTTGCGTATGTTCTGATGATTCTAATGAGCCAAGCGAAACGAAGAATGGAGAACTGGCACAAACAACTCTTGACATATTTCTCTATTTATCTCTCTGCCTCCCCTCTCTCTCTCTCTTACTCTTGTTTGCTTGTTTTTTTTGGGCTATGCTTAGACAATAATTCAATCCAAAACGAAATGAAAAGCTAAAAATAAACAAAGCAAATTAAACATCACAAAAAGGTGAGCTATAAACGATTAGCAATCAGGTTTTACGAGAAGCCCAAGAATCTACGATCTACAAGTGGGTTGGCAATTGAAGAACGATCAGGTTGAGGTTGGAGACGCAAGACAAACGATCAGGTTGCCACTTTTAAGCAGCAAACAGGCAAAATACCACAAACAGCGATCGCAAATTTGTTACGATCCAACACAAGTAGAGCAAGCGAAGATCAGCCGCAAGAACGTGAAGATCAACTGAAGACTTTAACCATGACAAACATTATATGATCTTTTGAGTCTGCTAAGTAAACATGCAAAAGTCAAGATCAACATTTTTCAGGCGTAGGTGTAAAACAAAACTGATCGTTGCCACTTGGCAAGTTGATGAGCGTTTTTAATAGCAGGTGATCTTCAGATTTTGATTTTGCCACGAACACACATTAGTATAAGAAACGATCGCACGATCGTATCTTTTGTATTAATTATACCTTAGAATTGATTAATAGATCGAACTGACTGGTCGCTTTACTTTCACTATTGCATATGATCAATTCTAACAACGACGATCATGTCTGCTGAAAACAAATATGTTTATTTATATTTATACTCCATTTATTATCGATTTATTTATTATTTCACTTTCACTAATGCAAATGAATAGCTCAAAAGCTGCCCCCATCAGTGAGAATCATTTTTAAAGTTCTCCCCGATTTATATTATTCCTGGTACAGTGATTTTACACAGATCGTAACTTTCTTAAAAATCAAACGATTTTCACGCGGAATGACATTTTGTTTATGGTTTTACAACCTGAGTGATTCTACATTTAAATAATATCATAATAGACCTATTGAAATTTTTTGATATTTTGGAAATTTAGACAATGGTTCCCCCTATGATTTTTCAACAAAATTTTTTTTTTCAAAATTTTAAATCGCGAGTTTTTAATTTTAATTTGGGAGGTCAAGTTAGTACTAACTTTTAAATCTATTATTTTAAATTAAAAAATTAAAAATTTAAATCGGCCTCTTTTGATCTTAAAATCAATTCCAGACTTGTTGTTTAACAACCTTAGTGATTCTCCTTTTAAAAAAAAAAAAAATATATTTTTTAAAATTTTTTTTTTTTTTAAAAATTTTAAAAAGCCCCCCATAAAAATTAAGAAAATTTTTTTTTAAATCGCGAGTTTTTAATTTTAATCGATTGTGGAGGTCAAAATTAGTACTAAACAGTTGTTTAAATCGATTTTAAACGATACTTAATTTTGACCCAAAAATCATGTCGAAATGGTCAAAAAATTAGACATGTAACACACTCAACAGGCCTGACACTCTCATTTTACACCGATCGTAACTTTCTTAATAATTGAACGATTTTCACGCGGAATGACATTTTGTTTATGTTTTAACAGCCTAAGTGGTTCTACATTTAAAAAACAGCAAAATGGATTTTTTGAAATTTTTCGATTTTTTGAAAATTTAGGTAAGGGTCCCCCCTATGAAATTTTTATTTTTCAAAATTTAAAATCGCGAGTTTTTAATTTTAATCGATTGCGGAGGTCAACATTAGTACTAAACAAGCATTTAAATCGATTTTAAACGATACTTAATTTTGACTCAAAAATCATGTCGAAATGGTCAAAAAATTAGACATGTAACACACTCAACAGGCCTGGTACCGTCATTTTACACAGATCGTAATTTTCTTAATAAATCAAACGATTTTCACGCGGAATGACATTTTGTTTATGTTTTAACAACCTTAGTGATTCTCCATTTAAAAAATAGCAAAATATAGTTTTTGAAATTTTTCGATATTTTGGAAATTTTGGTAAGGGTCCCCCCTATGAAATTTTTATTTTTCAAAATTTAAAATCGCGAGTTTTTAATTTTAATCGAATGCGGAGGTCAACATTAGTACTAAACAAGTATTTAAATCGATTTTAAACGATACTTAATTTTGACTCAAAAATCATGTCGAAATGGTCAAAAAATTAGACATGTAACACACTCAACAGGCCTGACACTCTCATTTTACACCGATCGTAACTTTCTTAATAATTGAACGATTTTCACGCGGAATGACATTTTGTTTATGTTTTAACAACCTTAGTGATTCTCCATTTAAAAAATAGCAAAATATAGTTTTTGAAATTTTTCGATATTTTGGAAATTTATAAAATTTCAATACATTTTTTTTTTTAACTTTCTCCTTTTCTTATCATTCTAAGCACTTAAAACTCATAAGTTTGTCAGTAATCATCCTCTAGATATAGACTTGCCAAACATAACACGATCGCCAACGATCATCTGCTCTATTGCAAATGATATATTTATTTTGCCATTGACGATTTGTTATCGTTTGAAATTAAGAAATGATCGATCATTTGCAGGCAAACAACTTTGCCAAACGATCGTATTAATACGGAATTAGCATTTTTATGAGCTCACAGTGCGGATTAACGATCAATTTGTATGCCAAAGCTAACAACACTTTCGCACAATGCAAGAAAACAAAGAGATAAAAAACGAAGAAAAAAGAAAAAACAAAATGAAAAAAAAAATAACAATGGGAATTGGTTATGCGGGAGATCCCTTGCCGGGGGCTATTACAGCGCGTAATTGGGCGAAAAATTTTGATAAAGAGTGTGGGGGGGAAACAAGTGTTGGTAAATAGTGAAAAGGAAAACAAAACGATGACGAGAGAAGAACAAATTAAAACAATTGACACAAACCGATCGATAGATATTGCTGCGTTTATTTATAGAACAATTGACAGAGCACTCAAAGAAATATACCAAATATCATACATACATCTTTGTATATATTGAAAATGCTTCGATCGTGATCGTGATATGTTGCAGAGTGGAGACTTTGTGGCAGCCACTGGGCCACTTTAGAGCAATTACGCGTGCAATTTGTTTTCATCTCGAGAGCACATAAATAAAATAAAATCAAACAGAGACAGACAGGGAAGAATCGACAGAGAGAGTCAGAGAGTCAGACGTTACGTATACGTAATATTTTAAATGATTTTATACTCTCATTGTCGCTTAACTGATGGCAACACTGCAGCAATGCAAACAGGTTCTTAAGTTTAATTAGTATTATGAAAACATTTATTAAGAAAAAAAATCTTTATCTCCCCCTCTCCTCACGCCAATCGATTCGATTCGATCCGCTTTTGCATTTTTTTCGCTTCGTCAATAAAAATGTGGAAGGCGCCTTGGAATGTCAACGTGCTACCCAATCGAGGGTATTAACATCAATCGATCGTGAGTTCATTCAAGCCACTGATAAGCACATATACAGAGGCATATATACAGGCTCAGAGAGCCCCTCCTTAGCCATCGTAGAGAGTTTTTTTTTTTGAGCATATGTCGCCACCATATTGGGCTGTAGTTGGACGATTCGTGCTGAGATTAGCAATGTTTACAAATCGCATAATCTGTCGCCATGATCACGATCAGTGTGGTGTGCAATGGAAATTTTTACAGTAATTTTTTGTTATGTAAAGTATTTATAGTTATAGTCTTTAATTATCTTGTATACAGACTCTTTCGACTGATCTATCAACTGTTCCTCATTTCATGCCAATTTTGGTTTGCCAACTAATTAGATCTAATCTACATAAACTAATGGTTTCGAGAGGGAAAACTTAACTGTAACGAGTAAATCATTTGATTTCCGAATGATTCACTTATCGATCAGTCTGTTATTGAATGGGTGTGTGTTTTTCGTAACAAATTGGAAAATTTGTCTAAGGAAATAGAAACAAATAGGAAAGTTCTCGCAAACAAGGAACTATTTAGTAAACATTAACGACTCTACGTGAAAAAGATCGATCGAAAAGATTACATAGAATTAGTATATACTTATTGTAGTTAGATTTCTTACTAAAATAGATTTAGAAACAGTAAAGTTATGAAAAAAACTTTTTAGTTTATGCTACATAATTAAAAACTATAAGAAAAACTTTCTCATAGATATCAGGCATTTCCTGTTCTCAAAACTGTTCAAAAAATTCTTTACTTTCATTATTTCAAGCTCTATAAGGCGCTTAATTTTAAAATGATGCCCAAAACTCAATTGCAACTTCAGCTTTATCCCTCTCTCTCTCTCCAACTTCTAGACAATTGACATAGCTTCCTGATTGCCAGCACAATCATCATCATTATCATCATCATCATCGAGATCGTCATCGTCATTTGCTAATCAAAAGAGACAGCAAACAAAATGCCACAAGACATCTGAATGCATGCGGCATGCATGATTTGATCGCAACAAACTGTCTCAACTGTCAGTCAACAAGTTAGCGACAAGATAAACACACACACAGCAGACACACACACACTGTCACAGAGATACCCACACTTATGCATATGTATAGAGAGTGGGACAGGGAGACAAACAGAGACATGAATGCGGCATGCCAAAAATGCAGCTCATTCGAATCATTTAAACATAATTAAGCGGTTACTCGGGACTACAAGGGGTGTATGTATGTGTGTGTGTGTGTGTGTGTGTGTGTGTGTGTGTGTGTGTGTGTGGGGGGCCTACTCCTTGTAGAGTTCTTCCGAACTCGTCGCATTCTGATCCGTTTCTCTTCCCGAGTTGATCGAATTGAGACATCAATTGAAAGTTATGTCGATGCCATAACGGGAGTGAGTGTGTGTCTGAGTTTCATTCCTCTCTCTCTCTCTCTCTCTCTCTCTCTTTCTATATAGAATGTTATAATTATAGGTTTCAATAATTGTCAAGTGTCGGACTCGCTCCCTGTCTGTGTCTCTGTTTATTTGTCTCTCTCTCTCTCTCGCTTTGTTTGTTGATTTGTCTGCGTTTCCTCAACTCAAGGCAATCATTCAATTTCAACTCGATCACATTCACACGCACTCACAAAACATTCGCAGCACAAGTGAATAAGAGACAATTGTGAATCGAGAATGCGGCGGTTTTTTGTGACATTCTGCATATTTTGTGGGGGATAGTAAGGACTCTATAAAACTATTGATATGAAAATTAAAAGATCGATAAGCAATTGGTTCAGAAAACTATATCAATTCAACCCTTACAACAATTTAATATTAATGGTTTGTTTAAGATTCTTCCAGGACTTATAAACAATATCAAACTGATCGTGAAGAAATTTGATTACTTTTGATTAAAATCTGCAATATTTATAAAGCAATTTTGTATACTGATCTTTAGAATATTCTTAAGTGATCGTCTAATAAAGAAAGTACAGATATTCTTTTCTTCATTATATTAAATTATATCCCATATATAGCAATATATTCCATTTAAGTCTTTTTACAAATATATATAGTAATCCTTTGAGCACTCTAAAATTATCCTGCAATAAAGTTACCGATCTTTTAAGGCAGAAAATTTCAGATATTATTTATTATAAATATTCATAATACTTTTAAAGCAATTTTCACCTCTTCCAACAGGGTGCCTTGCCGTCGAATCAGCCTGCTCTATAATTCCGTCAATTTCGACAGTTAAAAACTGAAATTGATCGAGGCAGCGGTCCCCTGTCTATATATACACATATATATAGACATATCATAACGCGTGCAATTATTCAAGTTATTTTTAAGCATTTCTCAACACATTTTATGTGCCTCGTAAAATTGTAATTAAGCGTAAAGCGTGAGGCATATACATATATATAGTATGTAGTAATATCTGTGACTTATTGGCAGAGTACCCGATTGACCTAAGCGCATATGACCGCGAGAGATCACGCTTGTGATTAATGTGTGAGACAGGGATTCCTGGGTTAAGTCTGTTTCATTTGTTTTATTATCGTTGGGATTTTAGTTGAATTTCCGAAAAAAACGCACTCATTAGTGCCGGCGACACGTTGGCAAGATCGATCGATCCAAACTGAAGGCAACACTAACTACAACTACTGATCGTAGTATGATGATAAGACTTTAAAAATAAAGACAGCAGGTATTAACTAGTTGGTTGCTTGCTTGGTTGGTTAGTTAGTTAGTTAGGCATGGCCGATTCGATTTGCACAACAATTTGCTATAAGCTCTCGATCCTCCTCCAACTCTTTTCCACCCCTCTCAACCCCCTTTCTACTACTTCTAACTATGGCGACGCGTTTTCATGGCGAAAATCGACGCGGTCGCCGGGCAATTGGCATGAAGCGCACGTTCGATCAATTAAAACCTTCGCACAGTGGGATAACAACAACAAAACTGAACCGTAAAACAGTTAGACAGCAAATCAAGAGAGACAGAGAGAGAGAGAGAGAAAGAGAAAGAGAGAGAGGGGAGAAAACAGCAGCGAAACGAAATGTGAAACAAGTGCGGAATTAGTTTGGATTCGGTTGGGTTTGTTTCGGTTCAAGGGGTTTCTCTCTCTCTCTCTCTTTTATGTTTGCATATGAGAGAGTGGGAAAGAGACAGAGCAAGTCTGTAAGGTAATGAATGACAATGGAATGCCAAGGCTGAGACACTTAATATATGTGTAGGAAGAGCTGGAAAGGAAGGTTGGAAAATGTCAAAGTTGGGAAAGTTCTAGATATAACTCACTTTCTATGGAAATTCCTAATTAATACCAGAAAGGCTAACTAAATCTAGTTAGAAGATCAGATTAATTAATGCTTCTATAAAAATGCAAAATTAAAATGAATTTATTTTTTAACAAACTACAGTTACCGTCAAAGAATACTGTAATTTATTAAAAAAAAAGCATGAAGATCTTAACTCAAATGGAAATAAACTCAATACAACTTTGGTATATACCCTGTAAACACAAATATCCATTAGGAAGTTTATGCCATACAAGTAGAGCATCTGCAAGATTAAAGAACAAAACAAATTTGAAAGATCTCAACAGTTTAAAGAGCGAACTTATTATTTTTTTGAAGTATTGAAGCAATCTATAGCAAAAATATTATTTTAGACTGATATAGAACATAGATAATTGTTTGGTTTTTCCATATCAAATCGAATTTGTTTGCAACAATAAAAAAGCTATAAAAGCTCAATTAAAAAACACTTTCTCCTAAGCATAACAAAACGAGAATTTTACAATATATTATAAAAAAATGCAGGTGCGTGAAATTTTTTTTTAGCTCTCTCGCTCTACACAGCACTCCCTCTCTATCTGATCCTCTCTAGATTCTGCTCTATAAATCTTTCTCTGCCAAATAGAGTGATTTCAACATTCCACTAAAATAGGCTTGTTAACAACGCAAATGTGATTTGTTTATAGAGAGAGAGGGAGACATATATACACACTCGATTACACACACTCGATCACATTTGATCACACATACATATTTTTGGCATTTCCGTCATTAGAAATATCGAAACCATCAAAATGCCATCGAAACGGAGCACAGGAAACAGAACCAGAATCAGAACTAGTTCGAGATCTCGATCGGGAGCAAAACTGAACATGGATCGTCGTATGAGGCGTGCCGCCAATGCGTCGGGCCACACATAGCGCGTGTCTAACGATATCGATTATGAATCGATCGATTCGAATTGAAAAACCGTTTGACAGCTACGGCGGCTTCTGCGTTTCCATGTCACATGACTGTCAGGGAGCTGTCATGGTCGGAGAGGCCCGAGAAGTCCGAGAAGAAGCTTGGCATTTAATTAAAACGCCAATTTGAAGACAGAAAAAGTGCACACATGGGAGAATGGGAATGGGAACGGGTAGGGGAGTCTGGGGAACTGGTAACCATAAATGGGTATTACCTTAAGACTTCAATTTGCACACACTCAACGCGACGCAACGCGACGCGACGCGACTCTCGACTTGTCGTTGTCTTTGGATGTTGTAATTAGTCTCGGGATGCGAACCCGAGAAGAAAATTAATTGATAGACGCGCCCGCTCGCCTTCTCTCGCGTAGACCCTCTCGAGTATGGGAGGAAAAAAACTTTACGAATTTATTATTATTATTATTATTATTTTGTTTGCGACTCTGTGGAGGCTACGCGACCGCATCGAATGAGCGACAATCGAGAACTGAATGGAATTGCGCCCCAGCGAAAGAGAGGGTGAGAGAGAGAGAGAGAGAGCGAGCGAGCAGCGAGAGAGAAGACCGTAGACTGGCTATCGATAGTAGTTGAATTTGACGCTGGCAGCGCAGTCAACTGCGACAGAGACGACATCGACGACGTTGTTGTTATCGAAGTGAACCCCCAGAAGCGTCGCGGTCGCCATCATTTTTGTTGTTGTTGTTGTTGCTGCTGCTGCCGTTTGTACGTCGTTTAAATTAAAACTCGGAATTTGGCTGAAACCAGTTGATTGCACGCACACACACACACATACGATCGCACACACACACACACACATACGATCGCAACGTAACTTGTTGACGCCTTTGCGTCTTTGCTGTGATTCGTGCGTTTGGGGTTCGATTCGTTTAAAAAAATAATAGAATGGTTGCAGCAACAACAACAACATCAACAATTGCAACTGCGATCTAATTGCTCGCCTGCATGCTACAACAACAACAACAGCAGCAGCAACAACTGCCATGAGGCAAAACAAGTATGGGGAAGTCTCTTAAATCGTTCCCAACCGACTTTTTAATACCCACCACCCCGAGGCAAATTCAAACAATTAACGACACGTTCGATGATATCGATAAATGACAAAAAAAAAAAACGAACTCAACGTTGCCTTATTTATGTTAGGCAATTTAAATATTACACACATCCTTAACACGCACAGTGGAACAATGACAAGGAAATTGACATGAAATATAAAGAAAATATTGGGGTTCTAAATTTCAAAAGCAGAACTAAGCGCAACTGAGTGATATATGTATGAAATATATAGTGATAATATTTAAGAATATTTAAATGATATATAATATATTTTATTATTAATACACAATATTTATACTTCTTTGTTTTATTTATTTATTATACAATACCCAATATTTCTTGCTAAATCAATAATAAAGAATAACAAAATGTTATAGCTACACATGGATATACAGCATAGCATACTTTTGGGCATAGAACTGGTATAGCCTATTAAAGAGAATTATTTGAAACCTTTCGAATATCTTATGCATATAATACATTATTATGATTTTAATAGTATAATCTATTTTATAACTTTACTATTATATTAGATAATTAGCAGAAAAAATAGCTAAATATAGCTAAACCTACAGCCATAAAGCACACGCACACCTAGTCGTATATACCCTGCTCTCTGCAGCACCTTATCCAACGGGTATTAACTTCCAGGCACGCATTTGTAGAGCAACATAGGCATCTATCTGAACCTGCTCTGGGAGATTTCCTAGCACATGCATATTTATGAGTCGCTTGGGGATCAGAGTATTTTGCTGCTGACATGCGCGTAATTTAGTGGCATGTGAAGGGGTGAGAAGTAGGAGAGAATATCTTAATTGTTACGTTCTCTCCCAGGGGATAACTGTGTGTGATCTGTGAGATCTACGCTTATCGAAAAAAGAAAACTTAAGGCAAACAAAGTGTGTACAAAAATTTAATATAGTATTTAACTGTTGTTTAAATAAAGCTTTTTTCTAGACTAACGGACTCCTAAATATCTATAAATAACAGAGTCTAAACTTGTCTCGCCTTTATCTTTAACTTTAGATATGTTTTTTTTTAAATACCAAGAATTTTATATATTTTATTTATTTATTTTTTCTGGCTTTAAAATACTATAAAAATATTTACCCCACAATTATCGTACGCATATTTTAGCCTTAACTCGATTTTTTATCGATTAATGCTGTCTTTAAATTAACGCTCAATTGTCGTGCTACCAAGTTAGCAACATTGCAATTTAAACGACTGATTTATTATTGGCCTGCCCATAAATCATATCGATTGCCATGTCTTATATAGTAGTAGTATATTTTATATGCTAATATAATGTAGTGTGTGTAGCTCATAGGAATTTCGTCAGAGCCCAATTGTCGTCGAGTTTCGATTCCTTTTGCTTTGCTTTACTTTTCGCTTTACTTTGCTCTGTTTTCGCTTTTGCCATAATTACAAAATCGTGTTTTTGGTGCTCGGTATTTAGGAAAAGTGATTTATTTATTATAAATAATATTACGGAGCATGTAAACAAAGCGATTCGTTGAAAACTCAAGCTAACAGCGAGGGTTGCTCGTAAAGAAATTAACTAATTTCATTTGATTCTTTAAAATATTTAAATATCTTAACTAAATTTTAAAATTAAAAAAAAAAAATAAAAATTCTTGAAATTTAAAGTTAATTATAGAAAATAACGAAACCTAGGTATAATATAAACAATATTTATCAAAATCTTAAAGTATTTAAAATATTAAAGAAATTTGAAAAGATTTAAGTGTATTTCAACTAATTTCCCACACAATTTGACAACTTCTTAGGCTACCCTCGCTCTCGTCGCGACTTTATCAACTAGTTCTTGTTAATGCAGTTGTTGTAGGACGTGAATTCAATAAATATATCAGGGGGCATTATTTATTTAGACATATTTCGCATTGGCAAATTTGTGAGCTCTACACGCAAAGCTCTCCAGCTTAACACGAGACCCCTTTAAGTGTTGTTGTGTGGGAGATTGTACTTTTTACTGTACTTGCCTGACTTCGATAATTATCGATAATAATAATAATAATGTTATTGTTGTCGCTGTCTGTTTGCATTGTGGTGGCATTGTTGATAAGCCCATGGGGTGCTTATGTAATTATATACACATATATGTACATATGTATGTGTGTATGCATTATTTATTTAATTGACGTAATCGAAAGGTTATTTGGGCGGCGGCGATAACAACAACAATGGAGCAGCTCACGCGATGCCCTATTTATGTTGTTTTTTTTATATTTTTGCATTCGTGGAAAGTAGATAACGCGTCGAGAGAGTACGAGAAACCCGGAAACCCGTTGGGAAAACAAAATGAATTATTCATAAACTAAAGATATATAAAATTTCTATAGGAAATAATTTAGAACAACATTATTCATACTGTATTTATTATTATTTCTGTATTTATAATTTATTTAAATATTGCGAGCTTTTTCAATATCAATTTTCCGTTAGCGTGTGCTGAATATCAACAGCAGAGCTTTTGCTGAGCAGAGAGATGAGCGAGAGAGCTTTCGATGCAACTCACTCGTGAGCTTATTCAGCAAAAGCTTTACGTAAAACACACACACACACACTAACGCAAGCTGATAAGCATCTGCTGCGAACGTAGAGCACAAAAGAGAGAGAAAAACAACGCTTGTAAACAACAGCAAAAACAAACTCAAACACAGTGAGTTAAGAACTCTAAAAGGGAATTGTACTTTAATTTATTTATTTATTTATTATAGGTCAATGCCAGAGAAGATTCTAGACTAGAGAGCGCTCATTAATAAATATGGAAAAACAACAACAGCTGTTTGCAAGAGAGTTCGCTACGTACAAACATACGTTGCATTGTCTTACGTTACGTGACATTACATTACGTCAAATGCTCACGCGCTCTCAGCAGCTCGCTCTCTCTCTCTCTTTTCGATTGCCCTGCGCTCTATTTTTCTGTGACCGCTGCCAAGATCTGACCACATTCCACAAAGCGCAAAGTTTGACATTTCATTTTCGCGCGCTCTCTCTCTCTCTCTCTCTCTCTGCTCTCTCCCGTGTCACAGATGAAGAACAATTTGAAAGGCGACCTGCACGCAAGTTGTAAACGTAAACAAGCAGCGACGCCGGCAGCGACGTTTAAGGCGAGAAAAAAATGTGCCAAATCGTCATGAATTTGATATGCGGCTTATACAAGCACAACGAAATGGTAATGACCACGAAAGGATGATGAACAGGGAGAGAGAGAGGAAGGGAGTTTCACAATATTTCAAATATAAAAATAAAGAGGGGCGCGACTACATTATAAAACTCCCATATGCAGCGTCAGATGGAACCGTAGGAAAGAAGAAGATACATAGTAGAAAACCGGCTTTGGCATCAATAAAAACCCAATAGCATATTAACTATTTCCATATCTTTTAAGTCTCTCTACTTAAGCCTAGCTTAGTTCTACGAGTAGAACAAGTTATTATGAAATTATTATTATGGATTATACAAATTATGGCATTATATATGAAGTCTCTCGATTTGCTACTTTTTAAATAAATAATATAATTATAGAATTTATAGATTTATTTGCAAAAGATAAGAGTTCTTTTTATATAGACTGCTCGTTTGTTGTTCATTTATTTGCAAGAGAACGAGAGAGGGGAAAATTGAAACTTTCAAATGGCCATGATAAACTGATAAGATCAATGATTATATTTGGGGTATATTGGGGTTTTTTTTAAAAGTAATTTTACAAGCAGTTTAAAGTCGATTAGGTTGGTTATAAATTTCAAATTGAAAAGGTAATGAAAAACTGAGTGATATGTATTCTGATTTTCTTTATCTTAAGCAGTATTTCGTATACATATGAGGAAATAGAACCAGTTACTATGGTTTCAAGCAATTTGAACTGGTTAAAAGTGAGAAAAATTTATATTATTCATTTACAAATACATCTAAGTTCTAACGGGTATATCACAGTCGGGTGAATTCGACTATACACTTTTCCAATTAGTTTTTTTTTTTGTTCTTTATGAACCCTTAACCGTTACTCTATTGGTTAGTTTACAGTTACAGTTACAACTGTTGTTGTTGTTTCGCTTTAGTTTCCTTTTTGCGCAGTTGTAAAACGACGACGACGACGACGGCGACAAAATACTCGAATAATTTTATTTTATGGCACAAATTGTCAGCTGTGTATTTTATTTTATTTGTTGTTGCTTTTCCGCATTTGTGCCGCTGTTCGTCGTCGCTTTTTTTTCTGCTTGTTTGCTAAACTTTATGACAAAAGTCTAAAAATAAAACACAAGAACAACAAAGCGCCGCCTCTGTGTGCCTGCGTGTCTGTGTGTGTGTGTGTGTGTGTGTGGAGTGCGCAGCAAAGAAAATGAATATGCAAGTAATGCAACAACAACTGAAGAGAGAGGAACGAAGGGCTCCGTTTCTAGCTTTGCTTTGAGGCTGAGCTTCTTCATTGATTATTCAATGCAGGCGCAGGCGAGGCAGGCACAAGGGCAAGCACACACACACACACACAGACTCGCACACACACACATGCACAGCTTAAGGGCGCTCAAAATGGCGATAGCCTTCGTCAACTTTCCACTCGATTGTGCAATCGCAAATCGTAGGCGTAGTCCATAAATAACAAATCTTGAAACACGTACTCTTACACACACAAATGCAAATGTGGGCATGTACATGCATGTATGTGCGTGTGTAAAGTAATAAATCATGCAACGGTAAACAATAATATAATTGCATATTAATATTACTTACATTTTGACAAGCTGCTGAGAAATCCGAAAAGGCAAGTGTCGTTCTTCGCCGCGCTCTGCTTGTTGTTGTTGTTGTTCTCTCTTGCGCTCACTCTCTCTATCTGCGTTGCGCTCTCTCTTTGCGCTGCGCAGCCGGCTTTTAAAGAAAGCTGTTGTTTTTGCTTGCTGCTGCTGCTGCTGCTGTTTCCACTTGTTGCTTTTACACACTCACTCACGCTCTCTCGAATTGCTGTCTCTGTTCTCTGCCACAGGAAGCACAAAATTAAGGCGAGCACACATGCAGGCGACGTCGCTGCGCCGACGCCAACGTCGTACGTCGCTGCACTTGGAACTTTGTCACAGTATTGTTCTTGTTCTTATTCCTTTCCTTCTGCCTTTTGCGACTTGCAGTGTGTGTTTGTGTGCGTGTGTGTATATTAAATTGAGCTTAACGCATGCACTGCAAAGGGAGCAAGAACAACAACACGCACGCATGAGAGAGAGTCAGTGTTACTCTCTCACGCTCTCTTCTTGTTGCTTTCAGTGTCCGTTATCACCTGAGCAGCACAAGCATGAGCACTCACACACACACACTCGCACACACATACACTCGTTTGACTCTCACTCGCGCACAACACTCGCTCTCTCTCTCGCATAGTTGGACTGTCTGCATTCGCTTTGCTTTGTTGTTGCTTTCTGCTGCTTCGATCCGCTCTCTGCTCTGCCGCCTCGCTGCCAGCGTAGCGTAGTTAACTTGACAGGCAACAACAACAACAATGTGTTGTTGCTAAAAATAGACGCGCGCGGGCAGCAGAAATAACAAACGAGACAGAAACGAAGCGAACTGCGGCGCACAAATTGGAAACAAAAAAAAAGCAACAAAAATATAACACAAACAACAACTAGCAAAATATGTATGTATGAGTGTGTGTGTGTGTGGCAGCAAACGCAGAGAAAAACTACACTTAGTACAACTAGAAAGAAAAGCAGCTGTGAGGCTGAAATGGAAAAACGTTTGCGAAAAAGGAAAATGCGACGCAAAAATTTGACGAGCAGCGCGACCCAAGCTGCGTGGGCAGCACTTCGTTAGAGCGAGACAGAGCACACAGCAACAACACACTGTGCGTGCGTGTGAGTGAAGCTTTGATTGATGTTGAGACGCAGCTTTTGATTTTCATTTCATTTGGCGCAGCAGCAGCAGCAGCGGCAAATTATGCAAAGCAAATGTCGCATATGTATGTGTCACTTGCGCCAGAACGAGATAGAACATGTAGTGTGAGATGGCAAAAATTATTAAACTGCCTGCCATATTTCAAAAAACTCTAAATCGCTTTTAATTAATGCACAAAAAAGGAGTGCAATAACAACAACGACACAACAATTTATTAATTTTCCACTATAAATTAAGCAACGTGTGTTGTTTTTTTGTTGCTGCTGCTGCTGCTGCAGCGACTAACTAAAATGTCAAATGAGCGCGCGTTCGTTCTCTCGCGCTCTTGCGCTCCCTCTCTCTGCCTTTGCTGCTGCTGCGCTGCTTGCTGCTTAATCTCTTTCTCCCTCTCTCTCTCTTTCTTTCTGTCGAGGCTGACAAGTGCATTTTTCAACTATCAATTTGTTGCTGCTGCTGCTGCTGCTGCTTTTTGCTTATGTTTCACAGTTATTAAAGCATTTTTTAATTGTTCTGCATGTTGAATAAAATTTGCACATATGGCAGACGGTGTTAGTGTTATTATTACGGTAGTTTGTGCTGCTGCTGTTGTTGCTTTTGGTTTTAAATTGAGCACACGGCGCGCGCGATATGCGCATAGATCGATCGTACGTTGGCAAAAACAAAAACGAGCACACGACACGGCGACGGCGGCGAAGTTTTGTGCGACGACGGAGCAGCAGCCTTCGGTTCAAACGTTGTGAACGCTGCGAGTGCGAGAAACAAACTAAGCAGCGAGCGCAGCCGCTAAGCGCAAAGCCATTCGGACAGCAGCGAGAGAGAGCGGGTCGACAGTGTGGGAGAGAGTGTGGGTTAAGTTCTCTCGCGTCGTTACAGTGGGCTGTGTATGGTGCGCGTGTGGATCCTCGTGTTGGTTGCTAAGCAAGTGCGTGATACATATTACAATAAATTTAATTAGTTAATAATTTTAATAATAAGTGTATTTTTCTAATGATTATTTTTAAATTAATATTAATTAAATTTTTACTAAATATTTTTAAGCGCATGTTTACATTTAATAAATAAAATTGCACTGTTAAACCACTGTGTGCTGCCAAGAGCGGCTTGCTTTGCTGAGAGAGCGCAAACGCAAGAGAGCGCAATGCATGACAACAGGTAGTTGTTGTTGCTGTAGTTGCGTAGCTGCAAGTCTGCGTCAGTGTTTGAGCGCCATTTGGAACACATGTGGATGCTTTGGGCGGGAGTTATCCTCCCTCGATTGTAAATCATGTGGAACGAGATTTAAAGGTTCTATTTAAATATTATGTATGTTTTTAAATACTAGTACTCACACTCTCAGCCAATTAAAGTTAAACGAGCCGAACACACAAATAGGTCAAGTTTCGTTTTTAGAATCGTGCGCGAATCTCTCTGTGGGAGCCAAATTGAACCACAAATATCCGGAAAATGTCTAAATACACCGATTTCAATTATATAGAGAGACCTCCCCATCCAGCAGGAATACCAAAAACAAAAAGTATGAAAATTGTCAAGGAATTTTAATTGCCCCAAGTCTGCCGCGTCTTGATTAATCAAGTTTTGGCGAAATCGTTGGAACGGAGATTTATCCCAGTAAATTGTTTAAGCGCAAACGTGGTACTGTTGGGTAGATCAGGTTATGTTATAATTCCTTTAGAATACTTTAAAAATCAAATTCAAAATTTAAAAAAATTGCCGGTATTTATTTGAAAGTAGGAATTGCGGAAATATATCAAATATCGATATATCGAATGATAGTTTTTCAAATCGATATATTTAAATCGCGATATTGGTTGTGGCAATTCAAATATCCGATATTTTTTTGGGAGCGAAAACCGAGTTTCTTCCGCAGGGTTTAGTTTTTCGCTAAAATTATCACTTCGTGTAGCTAAGTCAACAACCTGCGATTTAAAAAGCTGTTGTAGTGGTTGCTGCATAGGCTAATGCATAACTAAAAGTACCAAAAGTACATTTCAACATGCTGTTCACTGACAAAAGCTTAACGCCTATATAACATACGCATCACTCAGCTAGCTGCGTCTCTGTTGCACGCATGCGATTGAGTTACTGAGCGCAAACAAGTGCAAGCGAGATGCTGCGCTACAGCCATTTTTTGCACACAAATGGGGGAGGAGCTACGTTAGGGGGAAATTGCGAAGCAAGGGGCAACTGCTTAAGGGGAACTATTTTAAAATACATTTTAAATGTAAGAAAATCTGTAAATTATATATTAATAATAAGTGAAATATTTAAAAAATGTTGTTTTACAACAAGAAATATTTGAAAATATGTCTATTTATATGTTCAAGTTTTATTTTGCGTGTGCTGCCACGATCTGCAGCATAGAGAAATTCCCTGTTTGCCACATAATTTCCCAGTTTTTACACATCCACCCCAAGTAGGCGTTCCAAGACAACCACCCACTATGCGTCGTCGGCTGCGTCGCTGCTGCTGTTGCTGCTGCTGCGCGTTGTCGCTGCTCCGATGCTGCTCGCTTGCTGTTTGGCCCTGGGGGCGGGGCGGAATGATGGGATAAGGGAGGAAGGAAGGCAGCAAAAGTTGATTAGATGGATTTCGTTTGGTTTTTGTGTTTTTAATCACACACCAATTTCATTTATTAAATCTTCGCATCAGCATTTCATTTTTCGTATTTTCTTCTCTTTCTCTTTCTCCTGCAGCTGCTGCTTTTTGTTTTACCGTTATCCCCAGCTGTGGTTGTTGTTGTTGTTGTAGCTGCTGCTGCTCTACCGACGGCATTTGCTTTGGCTTTTTTTCGTTCTCTCTCTCTCCCTCTCGCCTTTTCGCACGTTTTTGTTTATTGTTTTTCTGTTTGCGTAAAGTTTTCACTGTGTGTGTGTGTGTGTGTGCGCTTTTCGTATTCCTTTGCACTCACTCATTGTCACGAGCAATTTACGCCGCCTGCCTGCCTGCCTACCACGCCCCCTTCCCCGCACTCCCATGCGCTGTGAAACTTTTTACAAAATGAAATTGTTTTCGTATTAACAATTTCATTAAAATTAAATTACTTTTATTATGACAACTCGCACTGCCATTGCCGGCTGAGCTTTTCTCTCTCTCTCTCTTCTCCCTCTCCCTCTTCCTCACTCACTCTGCTCTTACGCCTGCTTTATTTGTCTATCGTTTGCTTCATTTCATTTGCCTGCCCAGCGTATTACGCTCTTCCCTTTCTCTCTCTCTTCTCTCTCTGCTCTCTGCCGCTCTCTCTCTCTCTCTCTCTCCGCTCTCTCTTCCAGCGGCAGCGGCGTCTGTTTTCTTTAGCTGTCAAACAAATTAATTGCGCTTTTAATTGATTTTGTGGGCCAAACGAGAAACGAGAATGAAATTATGCATGAGAGAATGAAAGAGGGAGGGGAGTGGGAGGTGGGGAGAAAGAGAAAGGAAGAGGAAGAATGGTAGTTAAGAGCGGGAATGAGACTGTAGTAAGACTGAGTTTGAGCTACTGATCGTGCTTAAAGAGAAGAAAGCTTGAAATGAGGAGAAATAGAGAGATAGATTAATAAAAGAATGAAGAAAGAAAGAAGGAAATAAAGGAAGAAAGCGAGAAATGTTTAAAGCAATAACGAAAGAGAGAAAGAAAAGAAAATATAGAAAACAGAGAGATAGATTAATAAAAGAAGGAAAAAAAGAAAGAAAGGGAGAAATGTTTAATGGAATAACGAAAGAGAGAAAGAAAAGAAAATAAAGACAAGAAAAGCTAGTTAGGCAGTAAAAAGGCGTAAAAACTCTAAAAAGCTAAATAAAATAACGAATAACTATGAATATATGATTATAATATATAGATAGAGTTTATATGTTTCTACTCATATGTATGTATTTATACAATTTCAATATACCATCACATTTTTATCTCTTTTTTGGGCTTTACATTTAACGAGAAACCCGCTAAAAATTGCAATGACATGAAATTCGGCAATTTTAGAGGGTTTTTCCCATTTGCGATAAACGAAACAACTTGATGGATGAACGAGTAAACCAACGTAATGGAGAGAGAAAGGGAAAGAGAGAGAGAGAGAGAGAGGGAGAGCAATAGCAGTAGATGTATCAAGTTACGCACGCTTTCTTTCTCTTCCTCTTTTGCTTTGCCTTCTTCTTCTTCTTTTGCGCTTTAGCGCTTTATCGTAATTCTGTTTAGTCATTTATTTTATTATGCGTTTTATGCGTACGCAGAAAAAAAAGATGGCGGCAGGAGTGTGCGAGAGAGAGAGAGAGAGAAAAAGGGAAAGGGGGAAGCTCTCAACAAATTTGATGCGTTTGGCCATAAAAAGGCTAAAGTGGTCGACGACACGGGCCAAGCAAATGGACTGCAATAGAGAGAGGAAGAGGGGGAGAGAGAGTGGCAGGCAAAGGGAGTAAGAGAGAAAGGCAGGTAGCAGTGCACGGGGGGGGCGTGGCACTTTTGGGCCTGCCTCGAAAAACAATTTGATGGCGCCAATAAATTTATTTTCATGCCGCCAATTCCAGCAGAATGTCGCGCAATAAATAAGCCAGGCTAAGACCCCTCCCCTCCCTCCACCCTCTGCCTACAGAGGGGGAAGGGGTGTAGCTCAATAAAAGCGACTTGCCGAGTGGCAACCGCAATGTAATTTGGCCTCAACTTGGCTAAAAGAAGTTAATAACATTTTGCGCAGACTGTGCGTAGGCAGAGAGAGGAAGAGAGGGGGAGGGGGGAGATCGGGCAGGCTATTCATTTCGCTGTGCGCCATTTTTGCAGGAGGCAAAGGGGATGCTTGGCAAAATTTATAACGGTAATTGAGCTGCCTCCTCCTCCCAATCCTGAAGCTGCTGCGTTTTAGCCAGGGCCGCACGTAAAATGCATTAACTGCCTGTTTTTGGCCTCGGCCTCAGCTCGCCGCTGCTGCTGGCCAAGTGCAGAGAGAGAGAGAGAGAGAGAGAGAGAGGAAGGGGCAGGGCGAAGCAGCAGACGTAGGAGAAGGCGAAGGCACTCGCAATTTGGTTTTCGAAAAATAAGCAATTTGTAAATTGAAAATGCTGCAGCAGAGCGAAGGAGGAGAGAGAGAGAGAGAGAGGGAGAGAGAGGGACAGTGGGCAAGAGAGACCTAAGGGGGCAAAGACTGTTAGATGACTGCGCAGCTGGCCTGGTCAGTGGGCGGCTGGAGGCGTGGCAAACGCGGAAGCCTGAAATTAATTATTTGCCATTAGGGCTAAGTAGATAGATATAAAACAGAGAGAGAGAGGGGGCAGAAGGAAGAGGGGAAGAGGGGGAGAAGCAAGAAAAGAGAAGGAGGAAGAGCAGGGAAGAGCAGAGATGGAGGAACTGAAAGGAAAGAGAAGGGGAAGTGGAATTGGAAGATGAGGGAAAGGCAGGCAAGGAGACAATTTAGACAGAGAGATACAGAGAGAGGGGGAGAAAGTGGAAGGAAGAGAGAGGAGCAGTGAGAGAGAAAAGAAGGAAGAGAGAGAAGGATGAGGAATAAAAAAAGGAGACAGCGAGAGAGAGAGAGAGAGAGAGAGAAGGATAGATGGAAAGGAGAAATAGCTAGAAAAGGAGACAGGGAGAAATATGGATAGAAGAATAATGAGGTAGAGATAGAGAAAGAGAGTGAAAGAAAGAGATATAAAGAAAGAAAGAAAGAGAGAGAGAGAGAGAGAGAGAGAGAGAGAGAGAGAGAGAGAAAGAGAGAGAGAGGAAGAGTGATGAAGAGAAATGAAGAGAAATTAAGAGAAATGAAGAGAAAGAAAAAGGGGAATAAGGAGACAGTTAACACGGGTCAGTTTGGCAGAAAAAGAAACACAGAGGAAGAAAGTAACAGATATGGAAGAGATGGAGAGAGAAAGAAAGAACGTCAGAGACTGAGAGATTATAGAGCAAAGCTAAGAAAGAGAGGGAGACAAAGAGCAGAAGGAAGAGCTGAAAAGAAGAGCAGAAGTAAGAGAAAAAGAGGAAGGCAGCACCGCAGGCAATTTAGACAGACAGAGACAGGAGAAAAGGAGGCAGAGGGAGAGAGCATGAGAGAGAGTGAGAGAAGAGAGGGGGGCATCCTGCTGCTGCTAGAGGCAATTTAGACAGTCAAGTGCCCATATAAATTACATAAATTTCACCCAGAGTGCCCTCCGGGGGGCGTCGTCTCTCGCCATTTCTCGCTGCTGCCACACCCCCTGCGAACGTTTCTGCCGCTGTCCCTGTCCTCGGCCCCTTCTGACCCCGCCCCTGCACAGCGGAAATGGGCGCAGCCAGTGAATCGTCCATTTTGCTTTGACGCTACTTTGGCGGTTTTCAGCAGCTTCCCCCTCCCCTCCCCCTACTCCTTATACATCATTACATCTTCTTCTATTGCCTCTCCTTTCGTTCCTTGCACACGCTGCTTCTGCCTGCGAATTAATGATGCAAAATGAAGAAGAAAATTCTATCAAATGCGGCCATAAAATTTGCCCAGCTAAAATAGGGGGAACGAAATGGAATGGAACGGAAATGGGAATGGGTAAACTAATGAAATGTGGAGTTTTTGAGGTTATGCAGAGATTTGAAGAATTGTATGGAAGAAATAGGAAAAGATATGAGATCTTTGAAATGTGAAATAAAAGTTATATAATGGGAATAAAATAAAATAAGGGAATTTTAAATAAAAGATAATTTTTTGACTCAGTTTAAGACTTTCAAGAATTATGGAAAATATGGAATACAAGTAGTAATATGTATATATAAAAATACTGAATGAAATTTATGTATTAATAGCAAATAAAATTTAAGATTTTAAGGTATATCTTACCATAGAAATAAGGAAAAAGCTATAGAAATTAAGGACAGTTTGGCTAAATGCTTTTTTCTATTATATTTTAATAAAAACTTTAATAAACCCATTGTTTGTTCCATATAAAATAATATGCGACCTATTGATATTATTTTAATTAATTGAACTTTATTTCTAACTAAACTTAAACTTTGAGGTTAGATAAGGATTTGTTTTAATTTCCCCGCTCTTTTGCAGTGTTGCATAATATCCCGAAAAAAAATCAATTGTAACCCCTGAAATTCCCCAACTTAATCAATATGCAACAAGCAGCTGCAATTTTCCGTTATTTTCTCACACTTTTAAGGAAAATCTTTGGCAAAAAATGCAACTGCATTTTCATGTGCAGGAAGAAGGGGGAAGAAGAGGGAGAAGGAAGAGAGAGAGAGAGCAGCAGGAGGGTCCGCAGCGCATCTATTATTAAGCAGGTAATTCCGCTAAAACCACGAGAAAAATGAAGCTGGCAAATAAAATGATGTGAAATGAAATAAGCTAAAGTAGAACAAAGTAAAACAGAGAAAGAGAGAGGGAGAGAGGGCGAAGAAATGAAATGAAATACTAATAGAACTAAGGCGCAAACTTAGGAGCAGCAGAGAAAAAAGAGAAAGAGGAGGGGGAGGAGCAGATCAAGAAGGAGGAGGAAACTTACAATAGACAAACTCATAAATCAGCGCGCCAATTTGCGGGCCTGACAGGCGGCCCCCAAAGCAGAAGAAAAAGGGGAAGAAGGAAGGAAAGGGCGAACTAGTAGGGGGAGGCACAATAGTTGCAAAAGGGAGCAGGAAGGGGGCGAGAGGGCAGGCAAGAATAGGGCGAAAGAGGATAAGAAATAGCTCAGGCAGCAAATTCATTTGGTAATTGTGGCCAACGACCCAAAGGCAAACAATAATAAATGAAGCTGGCCAGAAATTGGCTAAAAGAGAAGAAACCAGTAGGGAGAGAGAGAGAGGGAGAGCAATAAAGACAATAATGCATGATAATAAATTAACTGAAATTCACTTAAATTCAGCACGGGATTTGCTATTGTCAGAGCGAGAGAGAAAGAGAGAGAGCAGGAGCTGCTGTTAGGTGGCAACGCTTGCTGCGACGTTGACTGCGCTGCTCAGCTGCAAATTAATAAAAATAAATTGAGTTGTCAAAAATGATATGCCAAATAAATTCCAACGCTGAGTAATCGCTTTTACCCAGGGCAGCAGAGGCAGAGGCAGCGGCAGCACGAGCACCGGCAGCAGCAGCAGCAGCAGCTGCCATGCTGAGAGAGCGGAGACCACCCAAAGCACAATGGCTGCAAGCCACTCAGCTCTCTCCACTCACTCTACTCCACACTACACACTTACGCTCTCGCTCTCGCTCTCCCTCTGCCTCTGCCGCTGCTGGCGCCGCAAGCACAACCTCTCGCGCGCTCACTTAACGGCCAAGCATAACGATGAAAATCCAATTTAAGGCTGCCTCAGCGAGTGAGACGCGCTTTGTTCTCTCACTCACTCTCGCTCGCTCGCTCCCACCCATCTGCACTGACAGCCTGACAGCCATGGCGTGTGCTCTCTGACGTGCGCTCTCTCGTGCTCTCGTGCTCGCGCTCGCTTGCTCTGCCTTTGTAATAAAATAAAGTAGCCCCGCCGCCGCCGCCGTTGCCGCTGTCGTCGTCGTCGTTGTGTGGAGAAATTAGAAGTCAAGTCGACGTCAACTTCGCAGTCGCCGCCGTCGCTTGGACTTTCCCATGCCGAAAATTCAATTTCACAATGAAACCGTGTGTGTGTGTGTGTGCGCATTGAAGAAAACCTGCGAGCCTCGCACAACATTTGCGTGCGTGCAAGCAAGACGGCAGCTGTGCAAGCGAGTCGGCAATAGCAGTGCGCTGCGTTGGCTGGTCGACGTAGCAGCGCGTGCGCATGAAAAAATAAAGGGAAATACAGCAAGGCGGCGCTTACGCAGACAGGGTGCCCCCCTGCTCAGAATGCGAGGCGCAGTCACGAAGGCGCAGCCGAAGCCGTTTTGCACGAACTCAACCCCCGATTGCGGCCATCTTGAAGCGAGCGCAAAGCAGCGCAGCGACAGCGTCGGCGACAGCAACAGCGACAGAGCAGAAACAACGTCGCAGCCTCTGTGCGCGCAGTTAGATCATTCGCAATCGGCCGTTGCACGCGTTCGGTACAGAGCAAAATCTCACTCACACACTCAGCCAGTAGCACAGTATGACAGTATAACAGCAGCCAAGGCAAATCTACGTGTGCAAAGACAATAAAAAAAAAAAACAATTGCAATTTGCAGTGTGTCGCCAGCAGCGCGTCGTTTCCCACTCAATTCAGACGTGAGAAAGAACGAGAATATATATTTATATATATACTATACTATATAAAACTCATATATCTTCCCCCCAAAACAACAATACAACTCAAGTCACGTGTGTTTCGCGTGTGTGTGTGCGTGTGTAAACTAAACTCTCAACTCGCTTTTGTGCCAAATTAGAGCTTTGATTGAGTGTGACCCCCCGAAAGAAAGTTTCTCCACAAGTTAAAGTCCCGTTAAAGTTCCCAACACATTGGCACCTGCCTGCCTGCCTGCCTGCACGGTGAAAACTCTACGGAAAAGAAGAAAAGTTTACTCACTCCTTGCACATTGCAAAGCAAGCGAAAAGTTGCTCACTTTTTTGGCAAAGGCAACGACAGCAGCAGCAGCAGCAGAAAGGATTTTCTTTCTTCGCCACGCTTGAAGAATTACTGCCAAAATTTTCACGGACGGTAATAAGGTAAGTAAGAAGACAGCGGGAGAAAGAGAGAGAAAAAGAGAGCAAGTTTAACAATTGCAGACTGTGAAAAGAGTCGCTGTAAAGGATAAACAACTTTAAATAAAAGCTAGATATATAATATTATTAAACTAGAGGTTTTTGGATTGTACAGCTGAAGAAAATATGAGGGATATAAAATAATAATATAAGGATTCTTGTATTTATAGTAGTAAATTAAGCTGAAGAATAAATATGGAACATGATCTATTTGGAGCAGTTCTGAAAGTTTTTCGTTAGGATCTGCTAACAAGTTGCTTATTTTCTATACTTAGTTTACCTATAACTACTATAAATATATATAAATACATATATACATATATATATATATAATATAATAAAGAAACTCGCAGATCAAAAAGTTCGTATGGTGCCAATGTATTATAATATGTTTTATATATGTACTTCTTAATACATGCAGTTTCTTCTTTAGTTTTCCTAGGGATCTTAGATCTTTCAATCTTGAAATGAATTGAATGAAACCTCGTCGTACCATTGTAAACAAGACCTGCAACTAAATCCTTAAAATATGATTATATAAGAGAGTTTTCTAATAGTAAACTTAAGAAACTCCCCAAAAGATTATCTTACCATCTTAAATGAAAAACAAAAAAAAACCAAAACTCACTCACTCACACACACACACACACACACACACACACACACACCTATGAATATATCCGTTGAATTCTAACCTCTCTCTCTCTCTCTCTCTCTCTCTCGCTCGACAAATTCAATTCCTTTCAAGGCACAAACATTTTGCGCGTAATTTATTTAGACGTTTTTAATTTGCATTAAAAATTTCTTAATGAGTGTGCTGATGCGATAAGAATCTTTCACAAGTGTCTTCAAGTGCGCACAAGCTGTGCGACTGTGAGTGTGAGTGTGAGTGAGTGTGTGTGAATTGTTTGAGTACTCGCACACCAAAAGTGTTTGTATTCATGCCTTTCCTGTGAGAAATCGCACAAAATTCGTGCAACACTTCAGCAAAAGGATTTTGAAAAGATGTGGAGGAAGGAGAGAGAGAGAGAAGGAGAGAGAGAGAGAGAGAGAGAGGGAGAGAGGAAGTGCCACAGACAGCTGGTAAAAAGAAAGTTCGCCCTCGCTTAATTGAAGAGCGACCCCAAATGGATCACTTCAAATGCAGTTTGAATAATTGCGAATAATTAAAGCGAGTGCGCTGCGCCGTTCTCGGTGATTCTCACGTGAGGGGGTGCACGAAATCAATGACCAATAATTCGCCAAACGAATCCGTAAAGCGCCAACAAATTAAGCTGCCACGCGGTTGCAGCTGCAGCAGCTAACGAGGAAGCAACAGAGACAGGGAGAGAGAGAGAGAGAGAGAGAGAGAGAGTGGGTACCCAGGAGAGTGTACCCGGTACAGTTGAAAAAAAAACGGGGGGCAAAGCCTTCAAATTGAATTGATCAACCGCAAATTAATTGGCAGCCATGCAAACGCCATGCGCTCCAGTGGAGCCCCTACCCAAGAGAGAGAGAGAGAGAGAGAGAGAGAGGGAGAGGGTGTTGACAGGGTGACTCCACTCGTTCTCCTTTTTTTTTTGTTGCCATTCGATTCGTTTTCATTTCGTTCAACTCAATTAGGGAATGGGGAATTGCAGAAAGAGAGAGAAAGCAGAAGGTAGAGAGAGATAGAGGGTACCCCGCTAGTACAAAAATAAAAAATGGGTATAGAAAACCCAATTTGGCATATTTAAATTAGCAAATAGAATTATCGTGCCATAGTTAGAGGTTAGTTGCCATGTTTATTGATTGACTGATTGAATTGACTGTCTAAAATTGCCAAATTGCCAAATTGAAAACATTTTTTTCGACATCAACTGGGGCAATTGTTACGGTATATTGGTTGCAATAAAAATGGCGAAATTGTTATATTTTGGTTAGGTTAGCTTGGCTGTTATACGAACTGAAAATAGACTAATTCAATTAAGTGGAATAAATAGAATTATGGGCATAGAAAACATATGAAATTGAGTGTTGGAATTGAAAAATATTGAATGGAAACGATTTAGGGCAGCTTAATGATATAAACCTGGAGAAAATGGAATTTTCAATTTGTCTATATTTTTTATAGAAATTTTTGTTCAATATTTAAGAGTACATTTATTTTTTGTTAGTTTTCTAAATTTTATTTTAGCTGAGCTGAGTTCTTAATGATTAATAAAAAAGAAAATCTAAGTTCTTGAAAAATCTAAGATTGCGGAAAATTTTTGATCATTTTTTAAAGATATAAATAGTTTTATTTATGTGAATATTCCGTTTGTTCTTTACTCTTTTAACTGGTTGATATCTAGACACTAAAAGACCACGCTCAGTTGCTGTTAATCAACTAGCGGGCCCCCTGACAACAGAACCGCAGGGTATAAAGCGACGCGTCGAAAGAGAAATACACTATAATATGAGAAATAGTATATGGAACTTTCTGAAATTGATTTACAGCACAGCAAATACTTTAAATTTTATAAAGCTCAGCTTTCAGTGAAATATAGTTAGGTATAAGATATAATAATTCGATTTAGTTCCATATAATATCATAAGCTTTAAAATTATTATAACCTTCTTCATAGCATACTCAAAAATCGCTTTTCTATGTCTAGCTCAAGTTCTTTCTTAAGGGTTTTGCCTCAACTCTGTGTTTTAAACGGCGTATCGAAATTATGATACCCTTTGTGAGGGTATGGGAACCTGCAGAGCGACAGCCCGTTGGCAAATGCATACAAAAAGCAATTTGCTTTAATTAAACAGAAAATTCAATCAAAATATTTATAATAAAACAAAGCGACAACAACAACAACAAACACAACACGAGGCACGCAATTGTCAAGCGAGAGATATGGTATATGGGAAATACGAATATGAATATATCGTACTATGGTATGGACCTCCTACATGCGGGCGCCCCGAAGACGTATTCAAATTGAAGGGTTGCCTATTACCCGCTGCTGCATATACCCTTCTCTTCCCCTCTCCTCCTCCCCTGCCCACACTACCGAAAGTGCCGCGTGTTGCACAATTGGCGACACTTGGACACGGATCGTAGTCGCACGACACTGCAGCTCACGGCGGGGAGGCAGCTGAGCCGGGCGCATAATTCAATTTAGAAGGTATAGCCAGAGATTGCCAGAGATTGAGGATACCCTGTAGTAGGGATACGAAGAGGATAGTACCTATCTAAAAGCTAAAGAATGAGGGTGCAGCTTCTTAGTTCGAAATTTCAGCTTATTCATTGAGATCCGTCAGAATACTTGACTATATCTTAAGATTTCCAATGATATTTCAAACTATAGCTGGATAACTCCATAAACAAGTGTTCTGTTTTAAGAATAGGAAACTCTCAAGGCTTAAAAGCTGTAGAAACATTAAAAAAAATTGATCGAACTAGATTTCTTTCATATCTCTCTGTAATATCTATCATTAACTCTAATATGCCTAGTCCAATCTTTGCTATTTCTCTTTTCAATACCATATCTAACTATTTTCTATGCTATCTAAACTCCTACCATGTAATATACCGTCTAAATAGGCTTAAAAGTGCTTTATTTCGGCTTCTAGTAGGAATTCCCGAAAAAATGTAACTATCTTATATCAATCACACCTTTTGCTAGGCATGTGCAAAATTTCCTAGCTCTAGGGTATCTCTGAGTGCTGCTAATTTGCCACAAATCACAAACAGTTTGTGCTTTTTTCCTCATCATTTTTGAGGTTTGAGCTAGGCGCGAGCCAATTGACGCAATCAAATGCAACGCTTTATGCAAACAGCAAAAACAAAACAGCAGCCAAAAACTGCAGACAGACGGGCAGACAGACGGACAGACAGACAGATGGACAGACGGGCAGACATGTGGGCTCTGCGCCAGTTTAGTTTGATTATGCGGACGGACAATTCTAAAAACGGATGCACTTTACTTTTCGCAAAGTGATAACCTCATCAGAGAGAGAGAGAGGGAGAGAGGGAGAGGGAACTGACACCAGGCCGTAGTACCCATGTATAGCCACCCCCCCTTCCCCCTGCAATGCACGCGAAATTATCGCGCTTTTAGACAGAGAGAAAAAAAACAAAAACAGAGGTTGCAGTTGCTGCCGTAGTTGTTGTTGCTGCCGTAGTTGTTGTTGCTGTTGTTGTTGTTGTTGTTGTGTGGGTGGTTGGGCAATTTTGCAAATGCGTTTAAGTGCCCCTAATGCCAGCGGGCTGCGACGCAGCGACTGCAGTCGAGATCAGGCTACGGCTCTGGCTCCGGCTCCGGCTCGTTCTACACTCGCACGTGGATACAACGCCGGCCCTGTCTGTCCACAGTCTGCAGTGCGAATTAAGCCCAGTTGCAGAATTTTCTATTTTTCTCCTAGCACTTTCTCTCCCCTCCCTCCCTCTCTCCCTCTCCTCCACACTCTCTCTTCTCGCTTAGTCGCGAAAATACCGAGATTACAGCGTGCCGATAAGTTCATTAGGGAAATGGAGAATACCGAATCTGAATCCAAGATTTCATCCAAAATGAACCGAAACTGAGACCGAGTGACGTCAGACTTGTAGGCTTTGTGACTATGACCTGACCTTGTAGCTTGACTGAAGGAGGATTTAGTGGTTTAGTGGAGCAGTTCCAATTAGAGAAAGAGGTTAGGAAGAGGCGGCAATAGATCGTCGTATATATATGTATAACTGGGTTAGTTGTTGTGGGCGTAAGAAAAAAGTAGAACAGAGATTGTATATTATTTGGGGGATTATGAGATATAGAGGGAGAAAAATTAGACTTGGTAGATTATAATACTGAGAAGAAAATACATAGAAAATCTATTAGAAAAGCCCAAATATTTAAATATAATATAGTTCCTAAAGCTATATACAAGTTTTATAGGAAACAAGGTAAATTAAAATGATCTTACTTAGCTAAACTGTTTATTATAATGTTTTAAGAGATAAAAAAGGTATTACAATGAGAAAATGAAGAAGCAGAGCTAAAATATATATAAACATGTAGTAATCCCAAGATCTGATCAAAATTAATTAAACTACTTAATTTTCTTCAATATATTAACTATTTTTCCTTAGTTCCCACTTAAGATCATCATCATATCATTAAGCATGATCGAATATCATTATATTATAATAACAATTAAGTAAATAAAACTGCAAAAGATGACTTTAAAATCCGGCAAAACGTAAATTCAAATTGTGAACTCGCTGCATTCACAGATTCACTCACTGCACTCATACCTTATTCACACTTATTCATATTTGCCAAAAATCAGAGACTCAGCTGATTGTCTCTTTGAGTGCTTTGTCGACTCAAATGAAATGCAACGGTAATAAAAAGCAATAAAAACAACAACAAAACAAATGAGAAATGAGAAATGCAGCGAGGAAAACAAAATGAAAATGAAAATGAAAATTAACTCAAAATTAATTAAAACGCATCAAAATGTAATGCAATTTGCAGCAGCCTCGTGATGCACATTATGCAATGGCAGCGATAGCTGGAAAAAAGTAATATAAATATAAATTAATAATGTCACAAAAATAACAACAACAACAACAGCAGCGAGGCGAGCAATTGCATTAATTGAGCAAACAACAAAGTGGAAATGCGTCTGCGACAGCTTCTGTCTGTCTGTCTGTCTGCCTGTCTGTCTGTTCGTCTGTCTGTCTGTCTGTCTGTTCGTCTGTCTGTCTGTCTGCCTGTCTATGCGTCTGCTCAGGCCTCTTACTGCGTCTGCTGCATACATATTCATGTGCATTAATATGCCAATGCACTTTATTTAAAATAAAAACAAAGCACGACTAGCAGATACCCCTCTTAGAAGGCTTGCTCGAAAAAGCAGAAAAAATTTAATCAAATTAATATTTTTTCGATTTTTCAAGCATACCTATTATTTTTTTATATTTCCTATTTCTCTTATTTACCCATACCCCACGAATATACCCCATTTGCATTCCCTACCCATAGGGTATGCAAAACAAATGCACTTTCCGCGCGACATATGCATAAAAATGGAAAAAAATATACAGAGTTGTCGACTTCGCTTGATTAATTTGAATTAACCAAATTAAAACGAAACACATGTGCCAGAGAGGAGAGAGAGAGCGAAAAGAGAGTGCAGTGCAATGGGCTCCCCTTTTCGCTGTATGGCAACGCCACAACGAATTGGCATGAAAAGCGCAGTGCAATGCACAAAACAAACAAGCGACAAAAAACACACAAAATAATGGGGGAAAAAAATTGCAATATTTGTTAAATTTTTAATTCCATTAACGCTGCGTGTAGACGCGGATGTGCAGCACACACACAAACACACGCACACGGCAGACAATGCGAGAGAGTGCACACAGAGAGCGAGAGAGAGCGAGCGAGGGCTCCGCCGTGCTAATCCTACCAGCTCTGATTGAATTTCCCGTTTTGGCGACGGCTCGTGGCAGAAACTAGCGACCGCGTGCAGTGTGCAACACCCACATGACGCACACGCACACTAATACACTCAATCATACGCACACACACACACACTGCTACTCACACTGCAGTGACAACAAAGGCCGCGTGGAGTCCGAGCTTAGCACACAGATTTGCCCAGTTTGGCAACGCCGCCCGCGCTCTCTTACTCTCGCTCTCTCTTTGCCCCTTCGCCTCCCTCTCACGATTAGTGTGCCCTGCACAAATCGAAATCGTTGCGCTGTTTAGTGCGCAGCTAATTGAATTCCGCGTGTGCTGCTGCTGCTGCTGGCTGCAACGTGGCTTGCTGCCACATTGTGTGGCATTGTCTGGGCCTAGACGGGAGCCCAGTGCGTTGCAGTAGCCGTAGTAGCTGGCAATTGGATAATTGCATTTGGCTTTGGCGACACTTGCCGATGCGCAGCAGCAGCAGCAGCAGCAGCGGTTGCAGCCGCAGTAATTGGTCGCGTTGCAGCGTTGCCAGCTTTAAGCAATGCTCAGGTGCGTGTGTTAATTAGTTGGCGCCGCCTGAAAGTAGGCAATGCTTTTGTGCAGCAACTAAAGAAGTTACGCTGTGAGTAAAGTAAGGTTATGTAGAAGCAGCAACAATTTATGTAGTTAATATTAAATTAATGAGGATCTTATTTTACAATATTGTTAAATAATATTCAGTTTAATATTAATATTATTTAGAATATTTATGCAAAAGCATTTCTAGCTTAATTAAGTTACAATTTAATGAACATACAAGACATGGGCGCATAAAACACAGTGTAACTCAGTTATTCTCTGAGCTAGAGCTATGAAACTTGATATATAGAATCTTGACATTCACATGTAGCACTAATGCCATGTAAGTTCGATATGAAGCAACTCAAACTCTTAATACATCAAAAGAAACATAAATCTCGGTGTAACTCAGTTATCCCTTGAGCTAGAGCTCTGAAACTTGGTATGCAGAGGCCTGACATGCATATATAGCACTACTATTATTAAATTTCCACATACAGCCACGTAGAATCATAATATATCGAAAGTTTCGATGCAAATGCAAGTTTCTATAGATTAAGCTGCATTTAAATATGTGCTTTTTGCATACATCACATGTCTATAGTATATACAAATTTTCCATCAATTTATGATGTTTGTGCACACACACACACACACATTTGGGAATAGAATTACGTAATGTTTTTGAAAGCTTTCAGGCAATTTTTTGGGGGGACCCGCTCGTCGCGGGATTCTTTTGCTGCTCTGCTTTCCTGCTTTCAATTTCCTGTGCGCTCGCAAATTCTAGTTATATTTTCAATTCCGATTGCAATTAAAATTAATTGTGTGCATACTCTGCCATGCACACCATATGCAGTATATACCTATATATAGAAGAGAAACCCAGCCCAGACCTCCCCAACCGAATCCCAGTCGTATTTGTTGCCGCTTGCCTTGCGCCATTTTAATTTATTTGAGTAAATTTGTTAAAAAACTTTATGAATTTTATTTATGGCCCGCACACGACCGCCTGATGCCACGCCCCCTCCCATCTACCGCCCCTGTCAGTGTGTACCACAAGTGTTAGCATATCATGTTACAGACTATTTCCGCCAAATTTACACACGCAAAATAATTTAACGGTACAACGTCGCCTTCTCCCCTCTCTCGCTCTCTGGGACAGCAGCAGCTGCGTCCCCACAGGGTCGACGCGGCCAATAAATTTCCATTTAGTCAGCCAACTAGAGCTACCTGTCTCCCTCTCTCTCTCTGTCTCTCTCTCCCTCCCCCTCTGACCAGCGCTTTCCATTAGAATTGTGAGAATTTGTAATTTTGCATAATTGTTGTATTTGGAGTCCGTCGGCCGCAAAACTCATTTGCCAAATGGAAAATTGCCATTTCGTGTCTAATGTTGCACATGCGGCCCGTGGGCAGCAGCACAGCCCCCTGCCCCCGCCCCCTTTTCAGTAAGGTCCTGTAAAGTTTTAGTGGCGCCCAAGCTGGGACCGAGTAGGTGCGACGCTGCTGCCGGCGTTGTTAGTGAATTAATTTCCACTGAATAATTCATGGTGAATTATTTGGGCGTAGTATTAAATCGCCGTGCAGTATCCACGGCGTGCACATTCCTGCACAGTCCCCTCTCGATCCCCATCCCCCTGAACGCAGCTTATTGCTCTGGCCCAAAACGGGAAATACTACAGCGAGTGTGTGTATGCGAGTGTGTGTGTGTGTGTGTTGACCGACCCCGGGGTGTTAAATGTAAATCAAATCAAAATGCTATTTCTGAAATTGATTTTTGAAATTTTAATGGAACGACAAATATGAAGAGCAGCAAAACGGATAGAGAGGAGAAATATTTGCGCGATTTTGGAATTCGGCGAGATTTTGCTAGAGATCTAAAATATTAATGAGATATGCAGGCAGAAAGGTTATGGCAAAACACATGAGAAGTGTATGGGTATTTCAAAAAAATAGTGAGAAAAGCTTAAGAAACTAAAATTGAGAACTGATATATAATACTATGCTTAAAAGTTACAAAAAATTTAAAAACAAAATAAATTTTCATCAAAAGCAGCTTAAATAAGAATAAAACTAAAATAGTAAGACCATAATAAAATATCAAATTTTTAAGAGCCTTTTTTGATGTCAATCTTGCATTTAAAAAAAAAAATCAGATAATTTTTTAAAAATATTATGATTGTAGTATGCCTAGAACGGTCTCTCAGACCATTTGAGTAGTTTGTATGTGAGTAGATTATGCCATGAACAAGAAGATATACCAAACATATAATATATTATTTTTTTTCAAAGCTAACATAGGATAGAATAGTTAACATGAATAGTAAAAGTTTCTCAATAAATCTCTCAATATATTATATTTTTCTTGAGATTTTCCTAAAAGATATTTAAAAAAAGAGATTGTCTTTTGTCAACATTTTTCTAAATCGTTCTTTGCAATCGGTATTTTCACTTACAAATAGATCTTTCTCTACCTTTCTTAGTTCTCCCTAGTTCTTTCATCTCATCAAAGGACTTTCAACAACTTTTTGCCTTCACGTAGTCTAAAATCAAAAATTTCCCACAAGTATCGCTTACAGAGCGAACCTTAGCAGAACCCTACCAGATCTTTGATCTATTATCTCTCGATTTCTCTCCCCCCTCCCTATGTATTTTCGGGTTGCAACATTTTCCACACATGACATTTGACTTGTTTTCCACTCGCATTGGAAAATTCTTGGACTAATTAAGAGTTGAGTTTTAGAGATGCTAAAAGGCGCCAACGGGACCAGCGGCAATTGTGCTCGTAACTGTTGTCAGTTCATCAACATGCATGACGAATGAGTGAAGAGAGAGAGAGAGATAGATAGGAGAGAGAGGGAGATAGATGATGCGACTCTTTTGCGGCAAATGCAATTAATTTAAATCAATTGATTCGTTTGAGGACAATTTAATTGTATGCAGACTGCAGCAAGAAATGCAAAAGAGACAACAAAAGGGGCAAGAGAAAGAGATAGAGAGAGAGGGAAAGAACGGGACAGAGAGCACTCAAATCGATTGTAGATTATTTGTCATAAGGCTGTAATTGTCTTTAATTGAATCGAATTGAGTTTGAGGTGCATATGACAACATTAAAGGCGACGGAAAGTCGCCACAGCGCAGCCCGCATGCGTTGCAGTCGCTGTCGCAGTCAGCACCGCAGTCAGCGTCGCAGTCAGCGTTCTTTTCTGTTGTTCAATTGAATTGCAGTTAAAGTACAAGTCTCAGAATCGGAACGTGATTGGCAAGCAAATTAATCAAAATTACTGACAATCTTCGGCATAAATTGTAGCTGCATTTGTATCTTTTTTTATCATATGTATCTTTAGCCTCAATTTGCGGCTGTAGATGCAATTGTATCTACAGCTGGAACTCTGCTCTATGAGCAGTTTGAACTTGTATCTGCAGCTTGTATCTACAGCGGCTGCTTTAGCTACAGTTTGTATCTGTATCCGCAGCTTAAGTTGCTGTATCTGCAGCCTCAGCTGCTGTTTCTGCAGCTGCACCTATCTATACAACTGTAGCTGCAGCTTGTATCTATAGAATCTATGATAAATGTATCTACTATAGCTGCAACTTGTAGCTGCAGCAGTATCTTGTATCTGCAGCTGTATCTGCCGTATCTTTAGCTTTATTGTGTATCTATAGATACTCTTTAAGCTGCCCCAACTGTAGCTGCAAATTGTATCTGCAGCTTCAGCTGTATCTTTGTATCTATAAAGCAACTCTAGCTGTATTCATCACTTGTATCTTTGTATCTACGAATCATCTCCAGCTGTATCTATCACTTGTATCTATGTATCTACAAAGCATCTCTAGCTGTATCTTTCACTTGTATCTTTGTATCTACAACTCATTTGTATCTTTTGCTTTCTTCTTCTTTCAGCTCGGTCCTGCAGCCGCGGGCAGAGGAATGTTTTGCTATCAATGCCCGCCCGCCCTGCATCCATGCGGTCCGCATCCTCCGCGACTGCCCACGCTGGACTATCCCTTTGCCGCAACGCATCCATGTGAGTAGTAGATACATTTGTATCTGTATCTGTGCCTGCCAAAAGTGCAGCAGCAGCAGCAGTGGCCCGAATTGAATTTAGATAAAAAGCCAATGATAATCGCCGGCGTCGACAACGGATTATATGCTGTCCCTGTGTATCTTCTATCTTGTATCTTGTATCTTGTAGTTACATTAACGAATTATTCTATTAGTGGCACGAAAATCCGCAACATGCTACGCGGGGTGGCAAGTTCAATGGGAGTGTGTTGGCAGGGGGGGGGGGGAGGGAGGTGGCATGCCTGGGGACTGTGCCGCATATCGGATTACATGCTCGCACATGTCGAGAGCGAGGGGTTTGTTTTTCTCTTCGAATTATGCGCAGAAGTTCATGTCGAAACGGTCAGAGGGTAAGTGAGTGAGAGAGAGAGAGAGAGAGAAAGAGAGAGCAAGCCTGCTCTCTCTCTCTCCCTCTCACTCTGCGACTCCTTTTTGCCAGCTAATTGAATACGATAAGTTTTTCGATAATAGTTTATCGAATATTTGATCTTTATGATGGTATATGCATTAGGACATGGGTTAAAGCAGAAGAGGAAGAGTGAGATAGATAGATAGATAGGGAGAGACACATGCCAGCAATTTGAAGCAAATTGAGTTGTTGCTGGTAATTACGAGTATTTTGGCCTGTAGTACTCTTAAGTGCCCTTTTTTCAACATAACCTCAAACTGTGCTTCGGAAATTATGCAATAATTTATTAATACTTAATTATTTAATTAATCTGTTAATTTAACAGGTTTTTCATTATTTATTTTTATTTAAGAAGTTTTTCTTTCATTTAAATAAACTCCTTGCAACATAATCTCAACTTTCCTCAACCTAACCTCAACTTTTGTCAACCTAACCTCAATTTTAGCTGCTGAAATTCTTTTCTGCCATCGCTTGCACTTTAAAGATGCACTTCAACATTTTTTTGTTCATAATTCGAATTCACAGAACGAATGAGTCAATCTGGCAGTCTATCACTAAGTCCCTCTATACTTCCCTCCCTCCCCACTTAGGATTCGCGGAACGGGCAACGCACATAAAAATTCCATTAAACGCCATTTCGTTGAAGCTGTCGAAAGAAAACCACCAGAGCAATTCGATTTTCTACTCTCATACCATAATAAACTTTGCCTTTGCCATAGGAACTACCCATCAAACAGAGAGAGGACACACACACAGTTCCATATAACTATAATTGAATAAAAAAACAAAAACGAAAAAAATCGAAAAGAGTCGCGATGCGTTGCGAGACGCGGCGGCAACTCAATCGATATTCAGAGTCAAAGGAGTGCCTCCAAGTAGGGAGAGACTGCAAGGAGAGGGGGGAGGGGAGTCAACTTGGGTTTGGTTGGATTTCGGATCATGCAATTATCTCGCATCGCTTTTGGCATGCAAATTTCTGGAATGTGTCGCGCGAAAGTGTCTAAACGACACGACGATTTCGTCAGGCTGCTGCTGCAATCTGTAAAATTTTTAGAAAAAATAAAAAAAAATACCTAACCGAAAATTATACTGAGTATTGCGATCAAAGCGCCACCTGCCGCCATCAAACTGCACTTCATATTGATTATGGCTTAAAAGGCTTTGCCGACAAAGAGCCAAAAAAACCGAACCCGATACCAAAATTGCAACCATAGCGCAGCATTTAAGACGAGTTTAGTTTTCGGGATGCCTGCGCATTGCCTAGAGCAGCATCTAATGGGATTAGCTTGGGACTTACGAAAGCATTAGCCTCGAGGGAGACAGAGAGAGAGAGAGAGGGAGAGGAAGAGAGAGCGAGAGGTCTCCACTTGTATACATAATGCATGAGAAGGCGCCAGGATACATCCTGCTCACGTCCTGCTGCTAATCAGCTGCCCAGAAGGTGCAAATTCCATTTGCGAGTGACTTATTCAATATGACAGACAAGGGAGACAAGACAGGCAGGCAGGCAGACAGACAGACAGGCAGGCAGACAGTTAACTTATGCTGGGCTACGCATATTTGCGGCTTATTAGCTAACAAATTCAACTGTCGCTTTTGATTTCAGTGTAGCAACAACAACAACTAATGTTGCTGCCTCTCTATATGTGGCATCCTTATGTCAGGTGTCACTAATGCAATTTATGAATTGTCTCAGTCTCAGTCACAGTCCTCAGTCCTGAGGACGAGTCGACTCGCCTAATGCAAACTAAGTCGCATGGAAAGACACTCCTAATGAGTTCGTATCAGTTGCGTATTACAAATGTTAATGGGATATTAAAGTGATTGCATAAGGCAAGAGTTTTGGTAAGGCATCACGAAGGAATTCAAGAAGTTACTTAGGAAGGGATTCAATAGTCAAACTAGATATATATGTGCAACAGTTTTGGCTATTATTATAGAATAATTTCAGCTATTATTAACAATAATTTCAATTCTAACTGATAATTATCTTGCATATCTTAGCTTGAGTTTTATAATTTATCTTTAAAAAGATTATAATCCTTTAAGGTTTTTTTTTTGCACTTTTTCGAAAATTTACTTAGACTATAGTGTGATTTACTGCTATAATACTTACTCAAACTCTTTGAAACTTAAGAGATCAATTGATAATATGTTAGGTAATTAATCTACCAAATTTTAAAGACTTAGCTAAATATCTAAATAAAATACAGCCCAAAAATAAATAGAATTTATGTATATACACATAAAAGAGGCATTTCTCTTCGAATTGTTTTAAGTTTCGATTATTTATCTACACTTTAAACCATTATAATATCTTGATTTATTTTGGATTTGAAAATTTTCCATGCTTTTATAAGGTTTCACAAATAAAAGATAGAAAGTTCTCATTGCTCATACTTATATGTACTATATCTTTAAAATATTCCTCAAGCTCTGATTATTTTATTAACCTTTTGAAATCAATTCAACTCAAAATTCTAACTGTAAACCAGATACTATAAATACGTTTACATAAAAGCAAAGTAAACACGATAAATAGCGGAGGTATCAACTGCGACACTTTAGAGACACAAATCAAAAAGCTCGAGAAATTTGCATGGCTAATTCAATTTAGTTTCATTTCGTGATTCCTCCACGGATTCCTTCCCGTAATTCGTGATTCGTGATTCCGTCACTCGACACCGTAGAAAAGCATCGGCTCGATGGGTAAACTAATTTAAAATTTCGAGCGCGTGCGACAACGTTGAGAAGTGAGAAAAGGAGAGAGAGAGAGAAAGAGAATAGAACTCAATGCGGGAAACTGAAATTGAGAGCGTGACACGGGAAAGGGCTGCACTATGCACGGGGAATTGGGAATACGACAGAGCGAGAGAGAGAGAGAGTAAGTTAAGCGAAAAGTGTCGCAAGCAATTTGCAAGGTGAATGAGAAACAGAGACAGAGTAAGAGAGAGAGAGAGAGAAAGAACTATAATAAATGTTAATTCATCTGAGATTACGCCAGAACATAAGGCAAAAACTCTCTCGCATGGTGAAAATCGAAAAATCGAATGAAAATTGATTTTTCCCCAAGACAAAGTCGTGCTGCATGAATGCCAATCAACTGCCAGACAGACAAGTATCTTATAGATACAAATACACAGACAGTTCGAGGAGGAGGAGAGGGAGGCGTTAGCTGATTGCAGAGTCTCCACTCGACTCGACTCTCGACTCCAGTGAGGACCAAAAATCCCTTAATGATGGTTTCGCTTGTTATGCCAAATGTTTAAAAATTGAATTATCTCCCATTACCGGCGCAGCTAACGAGCGGGGCGGCGGCAGACAGTGCGAAAGGGAGAAAGATTGAGAGAGAGAGAGAGAGAGAGAGAGAAAGAGAAAGCAGAAGCATAAGGGCAAGCATAGGGTAGATTTAGAGAGCTCTTGTTATGACCTGTAGCACACACAGACAGCAGGTATGCGCGGCGTAGTATGCTCTCAATAAACTTAGGCGTGGAATATGATCTTTTATTAGCCATAACTATGCTGTTCCTCCATGGAATTTTTATGAAACTTGTGGCATCATTTCATAAGGCATCAATGGCCAACTATACAAGATTTCACAAGTCTAGCTCTTATAGTTTGCTAAATATGCCATATAATTTATAAAATTGCTCTTAACTGTTGCATTGCTTAAGCGTTTGTATCGAAATTTACAGTAATGCTTTAGAAAACATCTATTAGTAGATATACGTAATTTCAGCAAGCTAACTTATAAGCTGCGCTTTATATAGCTGAAAAGTAATGATATAGTGTGTTAGATATTAGATGCGAGTGTTTGTTTTATAGTATATTATATATATTAGCTTTATTTATGGCTGCTTTGGTCGAGCAGCTACTTAAGTTTGCCATTAATTGAGAAACTTACAGGGTATTTTCCTCGTCGCGCTTCTCTTTCTTTGCACATTCTTATGCATCGACGCTGTCTGCGTTTTGCCCTCTGTGCGCGCGTTGCGTACTTTTTGAATCAATTTGCCAACAAGGATTTGTTAATCCTGTCTTCCTGACAAGTGCGGTTAGTTGAGTTGTTGCTGGGGCTGCTGCTGGGGCTGGGACTGGGCTGACATTTGATGTTTGTGGATGAGAACGTTAGCTCGATGCTTTCAGCATGAAATTCTTATTGGCAGAGCTGGAAAGGCAAATACAGATGAGAGATGAGAGATGAGAGATGAGAGGCAAGCGGAGTGTGGGGAGAGCCAAGAGGGGGTTGCAGAAGGCCGAATTGAGCCTGATGAACGCTTTGGGGATTTGCACTGGCCAACCTAATTGTGCTAATTGCCATAGCCAACCGGGCCCGGTTCTGGCCGGTTTCTGGCTCGTTGCCGTTTTTGGCCAGCTGCCTTTTTGGCCAGCCACATGCGGCATATGCCGAAGGCGTCCATTTGCATTTCAAGCAATTATTGGCAACAAAAAATTTGATTAACAAACTTGACCCGCTTCCCCCCCCAGGCTGTTGAAAAACTCAAACTCAAACGGAAACGGAAACGAAGTGCACACGTAGCTTGGCTCCATGACTATTCGATTAGGCAGAGAGAGAGAAGGGGAGAGAGAGAGAAAGGGAGATGGAGAGTGCTCTTATTAGCTGCAAATGACCATGTGCCGCATGTGGCAAGTAGTCCAACTTGAGCTGCAAATTTCTAATTACTTAGCTAATCAAATATTAATCGAGACTTAAATGCGCTGCATAGCGACACTTTGATAAGCTCGTGCTCTGCCGGCAGAGCAAACAACATTAGTGCGCATTATATGCGCCTTCCCAGGGGATAGTACCAGGCGCAAGTGCCCCTCCCCTACCCCCGCACAGACCCAACATGATACTAACAACATTTTGCAGCTAATCCGATTAGTCCTCGCTCGTTGGAAGCCCAAAAAAGTTGACACACAACTGTGGGCGGCATTTGGGGCGTGGGCGGCATTTGGGGGCGTGGCTGCTGTTGGCAGAAGAAATGAAAATTAAATTTTGCAATTTTCTAGCCTAATTATTTATTTAAAATCAAATTGAAAATTAATTTTACAACAAGGCAAAGGCAGCTACAGCGAGAGAAGAGAGAGAGAGAGGGGGAGAGAGAGAGAGAGCAACAATGGCAAGTCCGACAAGTTTTTGGCCTCGTTTCTTGTTGCCTTTTTGCCTTTTACCCGGGGTCAAGTGCGGCTGTCAACGCGCTCTCTCTCTCTCTCTCTCTCTCTCTCTCTCTCTGCCCCTTTGGCCTGCTCTCAAGGCAGTTATAAAATATTTCGTAGCATAGAAAATGGCGCTGCCTGCTAGAAAATTCAATTAGCTTGGCAAATTTTGCAATTTTTGGCAACAGCTGCCTTTCAGCAATGGGGCATGCCCCAGCCCCGCCCCCTGCTGCCTCTCTGGGCATATTGATAAGCTTTGGCCAAGTGAGGGTACATTTTTAGGTAAATAATTGAAAGGCAAACTTAGAGTTGGCCATGCAAAATGTAACAGCACGCAAAGTATTCTAGGAAATTTTTTCGAGTGTATCTTGATGCCAAATACTGTCACGTGCTTTGAATATTGCCTGACAAATGAGTTGTAAAACCATTATTTTACTTATACAGCAAATTTCACAACTCTAGCTTGCCTTTTCACACAGTTCAATGAGATAAAATGTGTTTATACTGCTGTAAAGTATTGATTTGGTTAAAGTTTGATAATATTTCACATTATTTTGCTATTCTTAAGCTACATAAGAGATTTCATAAGCCTAGCTCTTATAGACACTGAGTTCAATGGGTTATAAAGTTAGCAGAGCAAAAATTCAATAAGTTTCTTAGTAAATTCTGCTTTACTCTTGCATAGAGATTATATGCAACAAATTTCTTTGAGCTAGCTGCACTTATAGCTCAGTTCAATGAGGTTTTTTGCAAAATATCAACTTTACAGCTAAACGCTGTACATATTAAAGTTGTGAATTTGCTAAAAGACTCTATCCGACTTCAATGTGTAGTGCAACAAAATTTCAGCAAGGTCTTATGCAGCTGCTTGGGGTTTTATGCACTCTGCTTACGTAATTACAAACACGTAATTCCCTTTAGTTGAGCTCACTCAACTCAAATCTGTAGTCAGCTTATTGGCGCTTATGTTGCCTCAACTTATGCACAGCATGCAGAGAGGTCAGTCGAGACAGAGAAGGTGAGATAAAGTGGGAGAGAGAGGGGAGAAGAGGTGGGAAAGGGAAAGCTGAAACTATCTTAATTATGCCAGCTAATGCAAACACCTTAGGATGGCTAATTCCTCGAGTGTAACCTCTGTGCTTCTTCTTCTCATCTACTTCTTGCTCTTTGCCTGGATACTACGGACTACTACATATAGATACAAGCTACTCGTATCATCCTGCCATACACGATGAGACTTTTGTGCGGCGCAAGCAGCGACGAAATCGCACCACATTTACACTGCAACAGGTAAGCGGGGGTGATGATGAAAGACTTACGATGAAAATTCTCCAATCCTTTCCTTTTCCATTTTCCCGCTGACCGGAACAAACAGTTGGAGGAGCTGGAAACGGCATTCGCACAGACCCATTATCCGGATGTATTTACGCGCGAGGATCTGGCCATGAAAATCAACTTAACCGAGGCACGAGTTCAGGTAAGCTTTATATACCGATAGCCTAGGACCTCTCTGTGATTTGCCTAATGGCAAAGACGCGCTGGGTCAACCCTTTTTTTATTTTTGTGGAAATTATGCAAAATACTCACGCCCCCACGCAAAAAAAAGGTTAAAAGTGAAAACAAACGAATGAAAAGTGAAATAAAACAGAATTTCAGTTTCATAAATTGTATCAAATTTCACAAGAATAGCAAGAGTGCGGGGGGGTGACAACCCTAGCCCCTGTCCGGTCACGCCGTCTGATCAAAGCCTCCGCTCCCCCACGACTTTATTAATAATGCATATGCATGTCTTAGAGCCTCGGATGGGTTGGTAGGGGATGGCGTCGGGATGTACTGGGGGTCATGTACTACCAACCTAATGCAATAAGGGCCTTTCAAAATATTCTATATACATTTTGAATGAGGCAAAATATGCAAAGTTCTTATGAAAGCCAAAAAACTCTCTCTCAACTCTCGCCCGGCCAATTTGTTGGCTAACAACTTAAGGAGTAAGAGGAAGAGAGAGCGGGTTTTGTGAGGAGAACTTATAATAAAATAAATTTACTTTCAGTGTACAATTTGAAACGAGTTAGGCTATAGCTTTATTGATTTCTTAGAAGGCGATGATTGGAATATACGATAGTTCCGATGGTTTTTAATGAAATACTAAATAAATATTCAATAATAATATCGCATAGTGCTAGATGAAAGTGAGCAGACTATAGACTAGCTTGTTTGACGACAATATACCATACGATCTGTTTGAAAATTTTATGTGAGTAAGGGTCCCCCCTGTAAATTTTTTGGAAAATTTTTTTCTTAAAAATTTAAAATCGCCTGCTTTTACTTTTAATCGATTGCGGAGGTCAAAATTAGTATTAAACATGTGTTTAAAATTGTTTTAGAGAACACTTAATTTTTGGCCAAAAATCATGTCAAAGTCGACCAAAAATTTGACATGTAAGACCCTCGACACGACCTGTAACCTCACTTTTCTCACTTCATAACTTTCTTAAAAATCGAACGATTTTCTTCGGGTAAAGCATTTTATTCATGGTTTTAGTACTAAAATAGAATGGCTTAACAGTTTTTTCAATTTAAAAAAATTTTAAAAATTTTAATTTTTGTGATTTTTGTAAGGGTCCCCCCTGTAAATTTTTCAGAAAATTTTTTTCTTAAAAATTTAAAATCGCCTGCTTTTACTTTTAATCGTTTGCGGAGGTCAAAATTAGTATAAAACAAGTGTTTAAAATTGTTTTAGAGCATACTCAATTTTTGGCCAAAAATCATGTCAAAGTCGACCAAAAATTTGACATGTAAGACCCTCGACAGGACCTGTAACCTCACTTTTCTAACTTCATAACTTTCTTAAAAATCTAACGATTTTCTTCGTGTAAAGCATTTTATTCATGGTTTTAGTACTAGAATAGAATGGCTTAATAGTTTTTTCAATTTGAAAAACTCAACAAAAATTTAGTTTTTGTGATTTTGGTAATGGTCCCCCCTGTAAATTTTTCAGAAAATTTTTTTCTTAAAAATTTAAAATCGCCTGCTTTTACTTTTAATCGATTGCGGAGGTCAAAATTAGTATAAAACAAGTGTTTAAAATTGTTTTGGAGCATACTTAATTTTTGGCCAAAAATCATGTCAAAGTCGACCAAAAATTTGACATGTAAGACCCTCGACAGGACCTGTAACCTCACTTTTCTCACTTCATAACTTTCTTAAAAATCGAACGATTTTCTTCGGGTAAAGCATTTTATTCGTGGTTTTAGTACTAGAATAGAATGGCTTAACAGTTTTTTCAATTTAAAAAAATTTAAAAAATTTTAATTTTTGTGATTTTGATAAGGGTCCCCCTGTAAAATTTTCGGAAAATTTTTTTCTTAAAAATATAAAATCGCCTGCTTTTACTTTTAATCGTCTGCGGAGGTCAAAATTAGTATAAAACAAGTGTTTAAAATTGTTTTAGAGCATACTTAATTTTTGCCCAAAAATCATGTCAAAGTCGATCAAAAATTTGACATGTAAGACCCTCGACAGGACCTGTAACCTCAATTTCCTAACCTCATAACTTTCTTAAAAATCACGCAATTTTCTTCGTGTGAAGCATTTCATTCATGGTTTTAGTACTAGAATAGAATAGCTTAGTAGTTTTTTCAATTTAATAGATTCAAAAAATTTTTAATTTTTGTGATTTTGGTTAGAGTCCGCCGTGTAAAATTTTCAGAAATTTTTTTTTTTTAATTTAAAATCGCCTGTTTTTACTTTTAATCGATTGCGGAGGTATTCAAAGATAAGTTCTCGTTATAAAATCTTCATATATTATGCATGCTCTCTAAAGATAAAAGATGAATAGCTCCGAAAAAACTCCCTTTATAGCGAACTTCTTTCTTCTCCTTCCCATTTTAAAGTCTCTACAACTTGAAAACAGATTTCTTTCCATCTACCTTTCCATCTTTTCCGAACTGAAATCGATGCTGCATCTTTAGATCTCATTTATCAATCAATATCGCTTACTATAAGCAAAGTCTGGCACATTAGCTTGAGACTTCAAAGTACTTCGTCTCTGTCAGGCCCGCTTGAATCCGGGCGAATCCCTGGTATAACCCCCAGTCGGGGGACCTGGCCTGGACCCAGGCGGGCTTATGCTGTCTCTTTCACTCTCGATACACATTAAGTAAATGATTTTTGCGTCGTACAGATCAGAAATTGACAGTGGAAAAACATATCAGGTTACCTCCAAGTGAGCGGCAAACGAGACAGGGTCCTTGCTTGTCTCAGTACCGGGAGGGGGGAAGTACATAATAAATTTTATTATAAAATTTATTTCCGGCAATGGAAAAAGAAATGTGTCAAAATGTGGTCGCAGAAAAGAGAGAAAGAAAGAGAGAGCAAGAGGAAAATGCTGCACCCTCATCAGAAATATTTGGCATTCATTCCATTATCGAAATCCCAGACTAAGCCAGGACCTCCTCTCTCTCTCTCTTTCTCCTGCTCTACATTGTTTTTTTGTGGCATTTTCCACTTATTTTGCAGTGTATTTTTCTCTTTTCTGACAAAGTCAAATTTGAGTTGTAAACTTGGACAGGGCAGCTTGACAGGCAGGTAGTGCCCCCTTTATAAGGGAGGAGGGTGTTCGGTTTGACTGTTAATTCTGTTAGGGCTGACAGTGTACACGTGTTTGCGACAAGTGTTCCATTGTGGGACAGTTGACATGGAAATTTGTAGTAAATTTAATTCAAAGTATCAGGTTGCGCCTGGGAAACTGTTCGAAAAAACCAAGAGGGGGTGGGACTGGGTGGTTGGCAAGTGGGAGGGTAGCAAGTGCGTGTGTGTGTGTGTGTGTGCGGCCTGCTAATTGTGCCGGAAATAAGCGAGTGCCCCATTGTCAGCGCCTAACGCCACCAAAGTGTTTTTAATAGCCAGCTCGTTAGTGCAAGAGAGAGAGAGAGAGAGCTAGATCGAGGGCTATACGTGTCTAGTTAGCGTTGCATCCTCATTAAGTTTTCTTTCTTTTCTCGTACTATACATAATTTTCGCACTCTTTGCCTCAATCTTTTTGGCTTTGCGCCGCGCGTGGGCAACGTGCTCGAGTGCCTGCCACCCACATCTCAAGTGCAAGAGCGAGACAGCAAGTGTGTGCCGCATGGAAGTAAGATCCGCTAATTGTCACTCTGACTGTGCCCCCGCACAGTGTCACAAATTGCCGCAACTAACTGCAATTTCCCACTGTAAAATTTCCCTGACTCAATTTGCATGTTCGCCTCATGTTCTTCAGGTTCGCAACGGAACCATATAATAATGATGATGGTGATAAGTCTATAAATTTGAATGTGACACAATGATGAGTGCAATTTGACAATGACAACGAAAGGAAATTGTGAATGAATGTGAATGAATGAGAGAGCTGCAAGTGAATGGAATGAGATGCGCTTAAATTGGGGTTAGAATGAGGTTTAGAAGGTGTGCTTAGTGGAATAAGTGTGGATATATTAGCAAACTTGGGTGATAAAAGTAGGTTTTCTTTCTGCCTGTGCTCTCATGACTGCTAACCTCTTTCAAAGATCTGAAAACCCTAAAAAAAAATTTAATAAATCTTTAACTTGGTAAAACTTTGTAAAATTTATTTTCCTTTCTGTTGGAAATACTCTAGATAAATCTTATAACAAATTGTAAGAGTCCTGTATATTTTTTATCTATGCTACCTTCTTTCTTATCCTTCTTTTGGTTGGGAATGTCTTTTTATCCATCTTTTTGTGCCTAAATTAATTTCAGATCAAAATATGATGCTCTTACAATTTTCAAAATGTTGGCAAATTTTCCATAAAAATTTTAAAATTTCGAAAATACTTTTAAGAAATTTAAAATATAATTTTTTGGATTATACATATCACTTAATCAAGTTCAAATTAATATAGAAATGAAAACGAAAACAATTTTTAGGTCGATTTCTGCATAGTAACGCAAATAAACTTAATTTACGTCCTGCTCACAGTTCCCCCTTTAACCCCAGCAAACCAAAGTTGGAATTAATCCCCCCCTAGAGGATTGGGCAGCAACTCTCAATATATATAACTATGCGAACTAAAATAACATTAATATTAATATTAATATTTATGAACCTGCCTCGTCACATGCAGCACGATTAGTTCGTCTCACGTTTCGCATTACAAAAGTATTTTCATACATAATTCGGTTAGCATTATATGTTGGGGGTAGCATAACAATTTGCCACACCCACCCAACGCCCACAGAGAAGAGAGAGTGGAGTGAATATAATGCCAATAATTGATAATTTATTATAATCACAGAGCATGGGAATCGAGTAAGGAAGAAGGAGCTAGTTGAGCTCAGCTCTGGTACGGTACGGCCAGGCACCCTCACTCAACCCTAAAGCTTCTCAAGACGCCAAAGGACAAAGGGGTTGGCTGTCAAATAATTGCATTTGCCTCAATAATCCTTTAATGCTGATCCAAGTTGATGTTGCATATGTTTGCCCGCAGGGCGAGAGAGAGAGAGAGAGACGGAGTCGGAATCGGTTGCGGTACCAAGGGGTGTTACTTTTGCGGTAGCTCTCGATGATTGTTGCACTGGGATGGGAAAGGGAAGGGAAGGGAAGGGTTCAGCAAATGCGTTTGATATTAACACATCTGTTCGTTCATTCCACTTGAGCAGGCTGTTTGCGGAAGCTAATGGTCCGCACTTGCCATAATTACCCGGCCGACCTCATCCGTACGTACTACATACACCCGCTGGGTGTTGGTATGGGGTAGGGTGTTTTCCTCTTTTTTTTACCTTTTGTTTCCACTTGGGTTTCGCCTGTTTGTTTTCCTTTCTGGAGAGCAAATCGGTTTTGGTTACTTGTAACCACAAGCAGCAGCACCTCCTCCAGTTCCATATAGAGTACTCTGTTTGTATATCCCATATAATATTATATATGTTACAGTGTTTCCTCTTGTTCTGTTGTTTACCTTCTGCCTGCTGCGCATTGTTATCGAAATGAATCGAAATTATGAGCACTTTTGCCGCCTTCAGGCGTTTCTCTCTCTCTCTCTCTCTCTCTCTCTTTGCCATTATGTTTACTCTCTTTTGTTCTCTCAATAGCGGTAAATAAATTATATGAAGTAGGGCTACTGAGACGATGAAGTTAGCTCTATAGGGAGCCGGGTTTGATAGGTGGGTTGGGCAATATCTTGTGACGTGTGTGTCGAAGCGCATAAAGAAGGAGATGAAGGTACAGAGAGAAAGAGCAGAAAGGGAAGGGGAAAAAATGAGAAAAAAAGGAAAAGAACTTAGTATCGTTTTCTTTCTATAAAAAAGCTTCAGGAAGTAAGCAAAGTAATATATTTTTTAAACATCTGTGTAGCTAAGTAAAAATAATAATAAAAGGTAGATTTTTAGATAATATAACATAATATCCGTGCAGCAAATTTCAAGACTTTCCGGCTAAAAAAGTTATAAAAGAAAGGCAGATTTCTTAGTAAGCTGTAGATAATATTAAATAACTCGCTTAAATTGGTTAACAAAGATCTTAATACTTAAAAAATAAAATAAATTTCTTCAAAGAAGTATTTAGTTAGTTGAGAGTTAAGAAAATAAGTTATTTCTCCTAATAAAATCATATTATGCAAGGCAATTGCGAATGCGAATCAAAGCAAATTGTATAAAACGTACTAAGAAAATTGAAATCCATTTCCTAATATTCTAATCGAAGTTAAGTGAAAGTCTGCATACATAACCAGTTTAGGCTAAGAATAAATTCAGAATAAAAAGTAGAACGAAAGAAATCTTTTTGCTCAAGTTAAGATGACAATTTAAACGCTGCGCCTGAAAGTATGCAAGCAAAATAAAATCTATCAAAATAAAATAAATGAAAAATTGTGAATGAAAGAAAATCAAAATAAAATATAGTATAGTATATCTTTACGTCAATTAAATATGCAAAAACGAAATGAATTAGCAAACGTTCATGTAAATGAATTTGCCAAAAGGCAAAAAAAAAGAAACTTGCCAGAGTGAAATTCAAATAGAGTTGCCAGACTGTCTGTCGGTCTGTCTGTCTGTCGGTCTGGCTGCTTCGATGAAGCAATCAAGAAACTAAACCAAGCGAATTGAATAAATAAAGAAACACGTTACGAGGCAGCAGAGAGGGGGCGTGGCAATAAAACAAAGCAAAATTGTGCATGAAATTATTATGGAAGGAAAACACACACACAGAGAGAGAGAGAGAGTGGGGGAGAAAGAAAATTGGTTGGAAAAGTCAAGGCAGACGCACACAATTGTTTTTCATTATTCAATTTTTGTCAGGATAATAACGTGGAGCATACAATGTCCATCTCGCTCTCGCACACACACACACAGCACGTGTCTCTTTCGCACCACCCCCTCGAGAGAGAGAGAGAGGGGGCTGCAGTTGGAAAAAAAGTTTACCCAGCCATATTTTATTGGTAATGTGCTTATGGCATAAATATTGTATTAAGTAACTGGTGGGCGTCGCCACCGAAAAAGAACCCCGAAGCAGCAGCAGCAGCAGGAGGAGCAGGAGCGGAAGTGGGGGAGATGCTGCTCCTGCTGGGGGGTGGTTGCGCCCGGGCAGGGTATACGCTTTGGGGGTTGGATTGTGCGCAATTTATTGTTCGCTGGAGCCTGGGTTAGTGTGTTTGCTTAAGTGGGTGAGTGTGTGTGTGTGTGTGTGAGTATTGTGTCTGCCAACATGGCGGCACAGGAAGTCGAGAGAGAGAAAGAGAGAGGGGGCAGGGGAGCACCGCCTCGAGGCGCAAAATGTTGAAATTGTTTTATGTTGCGTTATGATTACAACAATGCGAACTTTTGCACAATTTCTAATTTGAATTTTGATTAGGAAATTTGCCAGGCAGAAGGAGCGAAAGAGAGCGGGAGAGAGCAAGTGCAGACATTCAAGATGGCCGCCCCGTCGCCTTGCTCGAAATCCCATTAGGGGGCGCTCTAAGGCAACAGAATCAGCGTAACCGGAACTAAAAGCAAAAGGAAACACGCGCGCATAAGCAAACAGGCAGAGGCGTAGGCAGAGGGGGACGGCAGAGACAGCGCACGAAGGATGCCAGCGCATTGTCTTGATTGTACCTCATTAGTGACAGCGTGTGTGTGTGTGTGTGTGTGCCTCCCCTCACTCCAGCTCCCTTACCAATTTAGGCGCTGATTACAGGCCAAATTTGTTTTGTGTGCCTGCGCAAAATTGAAAATCAGATTTTGTTTGTTTATATCTTGGCACAGTGGCACCGTGGGGGAGGAGGGTACTACGTTAGTCAACAAATTGTTAAAGTTTCTGAGGTGGAAAATTTCGTTTATTGTTTTCCCTCCGCTTTCCCCTCAGCGTGTGTGTGTGTGAACAAAGTTTTTCAATTTTCAATTGGCTGGCAGCCAAGCGAGGACACTGCACATAAATAACAATACTCTAAGCAATTTTCTAACTTTCCCTCCCTCTCTCTCTTTTTCTTCTTCTAACTCTACCAGGTCTGGTTCCAAAATCGACGTGCCAAATGGCGCAAGGCGGAACGACTCAAGGATGAGCAACGCAAGCGAGAGAATGGCGAGAGCAGCAGCTCACTGGATAAGGTGAGTTACGTGTAGAGAATTATGGTGAAAATGAACTATTTCAAAGTTTATAATGAGCTGTTATAGCGGAGAGATATGATAAAGTCTTATACTAAAGTTTACGTGCCAAGGAACTAGTTCCAGTTGAATTTACTAAGTAAATATGTTCAGAATAATCAAGAAAATAATTCTTGACTGCGTTCAGCTCACAAGAACTAGTTCTCCTTGAATGTAATAGTTAATCTTAAGCCTTTTTAAAAAAAAAACCAGTTCATTTTAGTTCTTTTTATATTTCTGTATGATATTAACTCCCTCTTTCCTCTTCCCTCCTCCCTGCAGCTTCACGACTCACGCGAATCCTCGCCCGACATCACCGGCGAGATCGACGACGACATGGATGAGCTGCCGCCACGTCAGCGTTCCCACAGTCCGCTCACCAATGGCCCCATGGATCAGCAGCAACATTCACGCAGCCCAAGCGGCGCCCATCTTCATCTGGACTCCAGCGACAACGAGCGTCCCTTGTCCTCCAACCAGCTAACGGCCACACCGCACTCCGCCTCCCAATCTCTGGGCTCCATCAGTGCCGGTTCCCCCTCGCCGGGCATGCGTGAGCATACGCCTCTGGCCTCCATCAGCGGCGGCGGCCTCGCACCCAGCAGCCCCTCGAATTCACGCAACACCGACTCACCCATCGAGGTGGGTGGCCCCATGTCGCTGACCACCGGTTCCCGCATGGCTCATGGCTCGTCCAACAATTCCGCGTCGTCCACGCCCACTCCAACGACGCCGCATGCCCCACAGCTGCAGCACTCCGCGGCAGCCGCCGCTGCCTTCGGGAGCCACATCTTTGGCAGCTTTGGTGCCGGTAGCGTTGCCAACGATACGTAAGTAGAGATCCCTATATAAATGAATAACGGTTTTATTATGGGGATAAGTGATTTTGGGGAAAATTAAAAAGGAAATTATGGTAAATATTTAGAGGAATCTTTATAGAGTTTTTAATGATATTATTTAGAGTACTTATAGGCATGGTTTATTGAAAAGAAACCCAAGGAACACTGGAAACAATATGATATAACATTATAATCTACTGAAACAGCATAGTAACTTAAGATTCATATCCTGAGAGATTTAACTATAATACGTTTTTTTTTTTAATTTAAAATCAGTTAGCCAACATATTGATCGAATCGTAAATGAAATTTTCTGGAATATTGTAGAGATTTGTTATACATATAATGTTGTATATAAAAAATAAATACATAATGCAAATTTCAGTTGGTTAATTCTACAGTTATATCATTAAAATCACTTCAAACTAAAGTATTTTTGTTGATATATTTTTTTTCTTTTAATAATATTTATACTAAAGATTATCCTAATAATCTTTCTCTTCACAAAATATTGTAATATCTACGTTATTTGGAGAACTTTTAAGAAAATTAATTATTTGCTCAAAGAACCCTTGATAAACCATATAATAATAATAGCAAAAGTCAGATAAATCTAGCAATAATTAAAGATATCTCCCTCGAAATTTTCTCACAAGCCAATTAGTTCTGGTCTCTCTATAGAGCATGGACTATCCATAACATGGGCAAACACTAGCCCGCCCATGTGTTTACATAAATGAGTGTCAACCCTCGAGACGCCCCTAGATAGGAATACATGGGTGGGGAGGGGAGGGGGCTAGTGTTATGAAGGGCGATTAAAGCGCAAACGATCTGCTAATTGCCCGCGTGTCATTAAGCCTCCTTCAGAAAGAAACAAACAGACAAACAATAAATTTATGGCAAGTGTCGCATTTGCTTCTCAATTTGACAACAAAAACAACTGGCGGAAAAAAGGACGAAGAGCGAAACAAAGAAAGAGAGAGAGGAGAACAAATGTCAACCCCCAAAAAAAAAACAATTTTCCAAGCAAATATTTATAAATCTGAGCGGGAGCTGGAAGAAGGCAAGAGGCGGGCAACCCTTAGAAATGTAGCAGGAGCAGGAGCAGGAGCAGGAGCAGCAGGAGCAGTTGGTGACGATGACTAAATTAGCAATTGATTACGGGACGAAAGCCAGGAAAAACCCGTAGAGGGGCAGGCGGGGGCAAACAACCACAATGAGAGCAATAATGACATTAGACAGGGTTGGGCAGGGTAGACACAACTCCTGCGGTGCGCTGCAGACTCAGGAAAAACGGACTCAACTCTGGGCACGGGCTATTGAACAGGCGTGCGCAGCGGAAGAGGATTCAGTTAATGTTTTGGATGGAAACGTTTAAATTCCATTGGCGCACATCCGGTCAGCGGATGTCGTGTGCGCCAGCGGAAACATTAAGAGAGAGAGAGAGAGAGAGAGAGAGAGAACACTCCGTACTCTTTTTCCCAGTCTACAGACTCCAAGTAATGATGCCGCATTGATAGCACCGACACGTGCAGCCTCCTCTAATCACCAGCGGAACAGCGCCTGAATGACTCCTCAGCGCTTTGTCTTAGCTAACTGCAGCAGGGTGGATGGGGTAGGGGGGAACTAATAGATAAATCAGCTGGATAATCAATAGTTGTAGGAGAGCATGTTGATTTAAGGGGTTCCCCATTGCAGGAAAACATTTTTCTTTGAGTAGAAGCAAATACTGCACTCAATCTCGACTAAAATATCTTCTGAAACTTCAATAAATTATATATATATTATCTAGCATATGGAAAACTTATTTTCTTGAACCTTTCACCTTTGCAAACTTTCTATATAGAGAATATTCAAGAAATAAGTCACTTTTAAATCACTTTTTCTTTACAACAAGAACACAATCTTATTGTATGCTTATTGTATTGTGTTTCACACATTTTTCCCAAAAATTTCAAAAATTCTGTGTGTTTATTGTCTAGTCTATAAGCAGACAAAATTTTCTCAAAATCGTATAACTATAAAATATAGAAATAACCTTTTTTTAAGCTCAAAACCCTGCATATTTAAAAAAAATATGATAAATTTCATCTACTATCATATGTAGCAAGTTCTAAAAGATACTTAAGATCAAATCTCGCATGATTGCATAATTTGTCGCATTCGCATTGTGCATCCACTTAGATCCTTAACACCATCGTCGACCTTATTGCTGAAATCAGAAAACTCCAGGCGAAAAGTATAGTTCATAAAAAAAGCAAATCGAGAATTTAATTGGGCGTAAACGAGGGTGTTTTTTTCGCGTGTTTTGTAACCATATGCCACGCCCGACAAAAGGCGGCGGGTGTTTTTTTTCTTTTTGCGAAATGATGAGCTCAAGTGGGGAGAGGCAAAGGAAGAGGTGGATGGAGTGTGCCGCTAAACCGTGGGCGGTCTCATCAGATGGCAAAAAGGCCACGGGCGGGCATAGAAAACTCGCATCGAGCCCAACCAACAACAACTGGGCCTCAATTCTTCTCTCACATGTCAACGCGCCCAGACAACAACAAAGCGTCAGGCCACAATAAAAAAGTAAACAACAGGGATAAGGAAGTGGATCAGGATATAATAGCTCAGCAGCGGCATCAGCTACTGCAGAGGGGACAACCCACTGTGCGCAAGGCACAACTGCTGAATCATTGTGACCTGCCCTGCCCCGCCCTGTCCTGCTCTGCCCTGCTCCGCCCTGTGTTGTTGTTGTTGTTGTAACGGTTGACCAAATCAATTCCGACTTTACGCTATATGCTAATGCCAATTGTCGATGCACTCAGCACTTTGCGATATCGTTTGATATCGTTTCTTTCTCGATTCCGTTATTGTTATTCAAATGTCTTCGACCGGATTTCCTCTGTGAGTGTATGTGAGTGTGTGAAAAAGTGTATGAGTGTGTGTGAGTATTTCTCTGAGTGTGTGTGAGTGTGTCTCCCCATTACGTGTCCATTTGCAAACGCAACTCGAGCGTTTCATCGCAAACATTTATCATCGCATTAGACATGCTATCTCAGCTATCTTTAACTATATAAGATATATACCATATATACATATTGATTCCATCTTGCATATTTTATGTAAAACAAGCAAAGGAATAAAACATAATCGTAAGAAAAGTAAAAAAACTGAAAGAAACTACGCTGACGTCAGTACAATTAAGAAACACGATAAATACTTCTTATTTCATGTTTTTTACAGAAAGTAATGTGTCTAAAATTAAAAAAAATAATTTGTTGTGTTTTGCCTTATTAACTCGAGGCTCTATAAGAAATTTCAGCTCTCTAGCATATACCATAGCAGAGATCTAGCAAAATATAAAACAAAACTCAAATAAAATATAATAAAAAAGTGCAAAATCAAGAGTATTTCGTGCTTAAATGACATTAATAAGGCTTTGTCAATATACATTCGCTCATATATAGTATACTATGTATATCTGTCGGGTATTTTGACCTACTCTGCTAAAATAATAAACAAAAACTCACCTGGCAGCTGCCTTTTTATTTCACTTATTGTTTTGTTTCTTATCGAGGTACTTTAATTAAGTGTTTCATTGATAATTTGCATAAACAATTAGCACGAGAAAATACTTAAGATTGGAATTGCTTGAATCTTTTTAATAAAACTTGTATGTGGACTATATGATGGGTTTCTAAGGTACTTGAGGCTTCTTGCCGAGTTCATTTAACTGAGAATACAGGAAATTGGGTTAATTAAATGGCAAGGCAATATGCAAACTACTTAACCCGAAAATTTTAGCCAGAAATTGAAGGAAGCTACTCAAATATTTTATGCACAAATAACTAAATACGTAATTATGTGTGGGTTGAGAGTTGAGGAATGGGGGGAAGTTAGTAGAGCAGGAGACTGAAGATTCCTGCAACATTTGGGGTACTTAAACATGTAAACAGTTGAAGTCGAGGCCTGAAAACCCCAATGATGTACCCGACTTAAATAGCTATATACCATATATCATATATGTATACTCTGTATATATATATACATATGTGTCTATATACATATGTCTACGCGTATCTCGTATCTACCTCGTTGATGTTTGCGCGCACGAATGCTTGAATAATAAATTGGGCAAATATTTTAATATTCATCATGCAATTAAAATAAGCCGCTGCCTCGCTCAGCAGCCCCAACAGCCCCAACAACAACAACAACAACAACTTCTGGGTTGCCTAATATAATAAGCATATAATGTTCAGAGCTTTCGCGTTGTTGATTTTGGCAGCTTGGGTCGGAAGTAGGAAATAATTTGAGAGCTAAAGGTAACGCCAAGCATAAATGAACGATATATGGCATAAATGATGGCATCACAGTTACCCATCACTCATTGTAGGGTTTGGAATATAGTATACCTGCAAAAAACCTTCATAACATATTTAAATATGCTTAGATCATTATGAAACTCTGTAAATCTAAAGATAAGGTATAAATGGACCCAGATACTAAATTTCAATAATTTCCTCCTACAATAAAAGTAATAATGCTCATTTAAAAAATTGAAAAAAACTATCGTGGAACTAGAATACACCATGCTTAAATTGCTAAATAAGTTTAATATGATAATTACCATTAGAAGGATTATAAAAAATTCTTTGGCTTACAGCAGACTTTCCCCAACTCATAACACCCTTTCTACCCCATCTAAAGTCTACAGGGTATGCGAGAAAAAACTTTTGGGTGCGCAAACAATTTGCGGAAATTGGGTTTGCCTCAGTTGAGTGTGGAGCTGCTCTCCGAGTGGGGTGAGTGCGTTGTGGGCGGTGAGGGTAGAGGGTAGAGGGTAGAGGGGCGTGGCAAGCAGCTAAGCCGTCGAGGTGTTGATTGCTCGAGTTTAATTTGTTAGAATTGCGTAAAGCATTAAAATGTTTGCCAGAAAAATTACGGTTGGAGCCAAACGCAATGGTAGCATGTGTAAAAATTCATTAAGTCATGGTGTGGAATGGTGTGTGTGTGATGTTCGGGGTGGTGGGGGAGAAAACTTTATCCTTAGCAATCTGTGAAAAGTGCGAAAATTTAAAGAAAACTTTGTATGCGCTAGGTAAGCGACAGAGAGAGAGAGAGAGGGAGAGTGGGACTGGATCTGACATTGACAAACGTGCTACTCCTCTCTCTTTTTTCTTTCTACTACTCTTTCTTCTCCTTCTCCGCCTCCCCTTCTTGGCCGAGAGCAAAAGTTATGTACTAACTAACGAGCTCAACGACAACACTCGAGCTTCTGAATGTCTTAATTAGGAGTGCGAGAGCAGCCAGCCTCTGACTGGGCACGTCGTTGTTGAGTGTTGCAATTAAGGCGGCGACAGAGAGCGAGAGAGAGAGAGAGAGACCGGCGGGCCTGTCAAACAGCATGTAGCCGCTTGCTGTGCCTGTGTGTGTGTGTGTGTGTGTGTTGCCTGCGGCCAAAGCGACGTTGCCTTGCACAGTCTCAGACATCACACAGTCTGCCCCCTCGCCTGCTCTCTCTCTCTCCCGCTTTCTCCCGCTTACAGTGGGGCAGCTGCTGGATGTGCACATGCAAAATTTAATTACGACCAAAGGATGAGTGCTTAATTATACGCAAACATTTAAGTTTACTGCTTTTTTCGTCGACTTGCACAGTCGGCATTAGTATGCTGCATATACACTATATATATTTGACTTTATGTTGATGCATAGCAGTGTCTGTGTATGTTTGTGTGTGTGTTGTTTGCGCACTCTCTTCAGCCCGTACTCCTGTTTTTTTTTTCCTTTTGCCTGTAAGCTAATTGCCTGCAATGTAGGAAAGAGAGAGAGAGAGAGAGAGAGGACAGCATCGTTTTGGTATTCCAAATTTAATATTGTAGAATGAGTGTAGAAATTTGCTAGAACAACGAAGAGGGGGATTATATAATAATATAATATTATTTTGTAATACTTAAAATTTTTTAAAATAATAATTCTTTAAAGTATCCACTTAGACTCTCTTTATTTACTACTTAAACTATTTAAAATATAGTATTTCCTTTAATAAACTTAAGTATAGGATCCCAAGAGTTCTTTAAAACAGAAATATTACGTTTTCTTTCAAAAATATTTTATTTTATTTATTTTTATTCCTATTTTAAATAATTTTTGAAAGTCTTAGAACCAAAGCTCATCCAGACTCATTCTATGGTCTAAAATTGCACTTAGCTCTCTCAAACTTGACCTCCCCTCCGCATCGTCTTATCTAATGCCCTTTCAATCATGCCTCCCACAAAAAAAAACAGCTTATATATCCTTGAAATATTCATAAACTCAAAATAGACCAAAAAAAATTGGAAAGAAAAAAAATGCGAGCAATAGAAAATTCTGTTTCAAACGGCCGAACTAGCGTGGAAAACGGCGAAAATCACAGCGTGATAAAGTGGACGGAAAAAAGCAAAGCCCCCGAAACGTCAAAAGTTTAGACGCATAAAGCGTGGGGGAAAAGCGAAAAAACCCACACAGAGAAAAAGAGAAAGAGAGAGAGAGAGAGAGAGAAAAAAGTGAAAAGAATTAAAAGCGGCAGCCGCGACGACTGTGGCCCAATGGCTGCGGTCGCGACATTCAGTCGCCCCGCTCCGTCAACTCCCCTACGCGTGTCCTGCAGCCCGTCGCGACCGCCGCAGCCCAACTCGATTAGCATTCAGAGATTTGTCAGTGTCTGTCTCACCTGCCTCTATCTCTCTCTCTCTCTGTCTCGCTTACTCTCATGTCGTGTGTTAGGCCGCACTAAGAATTATTAAATTTTGAACACATTTGCATCGTGTGCTCCAAAAAGTTCTCCCCGAGGACCGCAACCAAATGGCCTAAACGCTAAAAAGCTTAACGCAAATTGGAACAAATGGAAATTGCATTTTTTATCATCATTTGTGAGGCTACTTCTTTTTCGAGGGGCTAATCAGGTTTTATTTGAGTGCTTGGCGAAAGAGAAATGGAAAGTGAAGTCTGCAGGAAAATACTTTTTTAAAAATAATCCACTTTATAAAAGTATTTGATATAGAAGAAAACATGCTACAAGGAGGCTAGAGGAATATTATATGAAGAACTGAAAACAAATAGAAGATAGAGATAAATTTTACAGAGATCTCCCTAATAATGTTTTACTACAAATTTGCTTATATCATCTCATCATTATCATCATATCATAAATATTATATTTATTAAAATATATTATGATTATTTATATTAAACCTATAAATTTCTTAGAAAGATTTCGAAAATCCCATAAAAAAACATCAATATTAATTTCATATTAAATAGTTTCACTTTAAATTGAAACAAATTGATATTAAATTTCCATAGATATCGCTTATAGAGCTCTAACTCTTCTAACCCAGCCTTGAGAGCTGAGATGAGTTAAGCTACAAAAAAAATTGCGCCAACAATTATGAGCAATAAAAAACGATAATAATTTTATTAATGGATTATGCGAGTCATATCATTTATACACTCCATAGTACCATATATAATGTGTATTTGTATCTCTTTTTTATTGAGGCTCGCTTATCAATTAAAATTTGTAAATTGCATTAACTGGGGGATTCCGGGATATGAAGGGGTGTACGTAGGGGCCTCTGGTATGCGACCTAAGCGTTATATTTCATTCAATTAAAATGAGAATGGGACTAGACAACAACTGTGTGTGTACGGACGCTTGATATACAAAATATTTAGGTTTATTAATAATAATGCAATTACGCATAAAAATGTTTTAATTTATTTCAATTAAGCGTTAATTAAAACTCGGTTTGCCGTTGTTGTTGTTGTTGTTTGTTTATTTGCGTTGGGTGTTTGTGATATAATTCCAGTAAAAAAAGAACGAAACATTTCAGTAGGTAGAGGAGGAGGCAGGCATATGTAGTATATGTTGCATGTGGTGAAATGCATGAGAAATGAGAAATGAAATGCGAGGCTAATGCGGTCAACACTTTCCCATATGGTCACCCTAAGGGGGCTGAAATTGCTAGTTGCAATTGATGGCGAAAGATATGAATCGTAACTATGATTCATACGCTGATGAGGCAGTCGGTTGGGAACTGTAGTTGCATAGAAAGAACTACCAAGTATTATGTTGTTATAATATTGTATATTTTATAAAAATAAAGCAGACCATATGCGGTATATGTTTTTAATTTGTTGTTAAAAATATAGAGTGAATATTGGAGCTCATATTATACAGAAACAAATTAAATAAAAAAGCAAGATATAATTAACAAATTGCTTAAATACTTTGCAATACGGTCACTCTAATTTGGCATATGAAACGGAGGTGAGTGCAACTTTAAGGCATTCTAGAGTTGAATTAGAAAGAAAAGAGAATTGTTTTAGTTAAGGAAAGGCTTTAGAGCATAAATTAGCAAAATATTCAAATTTAGGAGGACCGTATATTGTATAAATAAGTTTCTTAGGTTAAAAACGAAATTGATAAGCAAAAATTTGGTTTTTCTTTCAATCTTACTTATATCTTTCATCTTCATCCATACTTACCTCTCCCCTTCTTCTTTCTCTTTCACTCTACAGCAATTGCGGCTTTCGTCCGGTGCTCAGCGAGCAGAGCGCGGTGGCAGCAGCAGCCGCTGCGGCAGCGGCACAGCGCAGCGCTGCAAATCATCCACCACTTTTCCTGCCACCGCATCTGGCGGCGCAGTTCTCGCATCAGCCGCTCTTCCCGGGACTGAAAGGTGAGTAGGGGTAGTCCAAGTTGGGCTGGCTAATGGCATAATCTCTATGGAGGCGCTGTCAATCAGCGATGGGGCCAAATCAAAAGCAATCGCTAATCAAATCAGCAGCTGCTGCCGCTCTAAAAAATAAAAATAGGAAAAAATCAATGAAAATCAATTTGAAAATTGATAAGAATTATGCATAATCCTGACCTGTTTCTCTCTTCTTCTTCTTCGTGTGGCAGGTGTATCGCCCTTCCAGAGTCTCTGCTCGTGCTGCTCGCTGAAGCCACCGCCGCTGCCGCCAACATCCTCGTCGGCAGCATCGTCGGTGATGGCGCCGCTGAGCGTGCCCGTCAGCAGCAGCTCGGCTGCCAGTTCGCCCGAGTCGCCCAAGTCCAGTGGCGCCACTGGCTCCTCCTCTGTGCATGATCCACGCTCTAATTCGGTAGCCGAGCTGCGTCGCAAGGCGCAGGAACATTCTGCGGCTCTGCTGCAGTCGCTGCATGCTGCCGCTGCGGCTGGCCTGGCCTTCCCCGGCCTCCATTTGCCGCCGCTCTCGTTTGCCCATCATCCCGCACTGGGACATCATCACAACAACAACAACAACAACAATAACAACAACAGCAGCAGCAACAACAACAACAATGCGCTGCGTCTGAAGCACGAGGCGCAGGACATGACAGCCAGCACCATGAACGGATTGGGACACGCTGCTGCAGCTGCGCAGCCCACGAGCTCCACATCGGCAGCGCTGCTGGATCTGGCCGAGTCAGCTGCAGCCTATCACCATCATCAGCAGCAGCAGCAACAGTTGCAGCAGCAGCAGTTGCAGCAACAACAGCAGCAGCAACATCATGCCACACTGTCGCCACCGACCACGCCCACACAGGGGCAGCAGCAGCAGCTGCCCACGGCTGCAGTGCGTCAGGATACGCCGCCAACAGTTGCTCCACTGCTCGCCAAGACCGAGTAGAGGCCTCCGCGTGGCATGCCACATGTGCAATTTCATTTTTTCAAAATCAACAATTAACAGTTAGTTTTAGCTATACGATTCTACATATATAGTATATATAGTACACCTTATAGACCCATGTGCTATAAGGCAGAATTATAGTAATAAGTTTGGTAGAGGGCGCAACACAATAAAAAAACAGATCACATTTACTTATAGATTAAAGACTACGTAGCTAGACGGTCGTTTTGGAAGGTCTACTTCCTTGCTGGAACTCTACGGCAGCTGATAATCTCCACACCGAGAGAGTCTACAGAAGAGAGAGAGAGAGAAGATAGCGTGAGATAGATCACAGTTTTACAATAAATATTTCCATTTAAAATAAAAAACTTTTATAAAACATTGCCAAAATATTTCTAAATTTTTTATATATTCCAAATAGAAACTACATAAACGTATTTCTAGAAATATTCTTCGACAATCTGACCTGAAACTACCCTAATCTTTATTCTGTTAACATTTGACTCGATCTGTGCGGGAGATTGCAGCTGGCAGAGGGACAACAATAAATGATTATGAATATATCAATTAATGAGCATATAAATACTTACACATACTGAACATAGATTACACATGCATAATATATATAATATAAAAAAAATATAAATATATATATAATTAATAATATTCCAACTGGAAACAGCGCCTAGAAAATTAGTACTAACAACTAAGTAGAAGATTATCTCACAGCAGCACGCAGTGAAACCAGGGCGAATATTATGAGCATTATAAAGCCCCGAAAATATATGGTATATACTAGTATACCATATACATATACATAAATACATATATCTGTATATCTCGAATAAAGCCAGTTAATTAAAGTTTAACAAGTTAATTCAAAACAATAAATGATCATATAATTACCTAAAAATGTTTATTCAATTTTTAATATACATAGATCTAGTTCTTGCAGAGTTTTTCACAGTTTTCTTTGTTTTCGAATAGATTGTTATTTCCCTGACAACCGCTGAAATTGAAGCTGATGCACTCGTTCGTGTCACGACGATAGGTCCACTTGTTCAAGCGGGCTTTACAGTTTCCAAATTTACCAAACTCCTCGCCACAGGAAGCTGACGAAATTAGGGAAAGAGGAATAGCTTAAGGTTCTTTCTGAAGTTCCCCTATAAAGAAAACTTACGATGCTTCAGAGCGGCTCTCGAAGCAGTCAAGAACACACAGAGCAGCAGCAAAATAGCTAGAAATTTCATCTTGAAAATTTTTTATAAATGGGTTAAATTGAAATACACCAGACGATTGCACGAACTGATCGCAAATCGCGCTGTAACTGGGGTTTTATAGGCACGCCTATCGCTAGCTAGGGTCAAGTTCAAGCTTTCTATAATGAAAAATCCTGTAAAAAGCTTTTCTATTAATCAGTTTGAAATTCAAAAGAAATAGTCTCTATCAATGTGTTTGAAAATTCGCAACGGAATCTCTCGATCGCTACAGATAATATTTCCTTGATCTTCCGCACTTTTGGAATTGGGTTCTCTTTGATTAAAAGTTTTTTTGTTTTGTAGGGTCAATTCAAAGATTTTTCGATTATTAAATTTAAATTTTACACTTCTTTATTTTAGGGTTTTATAACACACATATCATTTATACTAACTCTAGTTCTTGCAGGTCTTTTCGCAGATATCTTTGGTATCGAATAGGTTGTTATTTCCATGACAACCGCTGTAGTTGAAGCTGACGCACTCGTTCGTGTCACGACGATAGGTCCACTTGTTCAACAGGGCACGACAGGTACCGATTTTGCCAAACTCCTCACCGCAGGCAGCTGCGGGGAAAAAGAGAGAGAAGAACGTGTTTAGACGTAGAATCTCTTATTATACTCCCCAGTAGAACTTACGACTCTTCAACGTGGCCTGAGCAGCAACCAACAGTGTGCAGATTAGCAGGAAAACAGCCAGGAATTTCATTTTGAAAAAGGTTTAAAAAACTCTTAAATAAAATATATATATGTGTTTCAAAAATTCGAATACGCAACGTGATTACGACTGATGTCGAAACGCGTTGTCCACTTGGGTTTTATAGGCGCAGAACCGGCTTGCTTATCGCTGCGACGGCGCTGAGAGAAGAACCCTGGTCCAGCCAGGGTCAAGATGCGTCTCTCTCTCGAATAACAACAACAACAACAAACCTTGAAATTATAGTGAAATTTATTGAAACTCAAAAAGAAAAAAAATACAAAAATCAAGTGTGTCGCAAAAATCTGCTTTGTTTTTTTTTTCAATTTCGATTTCGAACTTGTTTGTTTGTTTCTCTGGGTTTTGCCCAGTCTCAAGTGATTCCTCTTGGATTAATCCTTGCAGCTCTTTTCGCAATCTTCGCGACTGGCGAATTGATTGTTATTCCCACCGCAACCGCCAAAAATGAATCTCTCGCATGCGTTTTTAGCCGAATTATAGCTATAGCTGGGCATGAAGGCCATGCAGGCTGCCCCATCCTGAGGCATGCCCGCCATCGCAGGCTTCTCGCTGCAGGAGGCTAGATGGAGCAGCAAGATATATATATATTTCTCTCTCTCTCTCTCGTCTACTCACCCGGCTTGGCCTGACTGCTCGGCTGGCAGCAGAGCAGCAGCAACACGATCCCCACTTGCCACAGATACAGATACTTCATATTTGCAGTTGCAACTGCCTATGCAACTGCCACAGCGCTCGTATATAAGGGCAGTCTACATATACATATATATATTCTCAAAGACATCTGCAGATCTTTGTCTGCCTTATCTGGGCTAAGCAGACAACGGGTCAGAATAGAAAGTCCAGCCTGATAGCGTGGCACAAGTCTGATAAGATCAACACGAGCACAGAGTTTGATTTATTTATATGCAGAATACTTTAGAATAATTCAAAATATTATTATTTTTTATTTTATTAATTTATTTTCATTTATTTCACACGCCTGTTCACACTCCTCCGCCGTTGGGAAGCGATTCGCATTGCCACCGCAGCCTCTATAGATGAACTGGATGCACTCGCCATCGTAAGTCCACATTGGAATGTACTCATTGCATAGGGCACTTCCCATAGAAGGAGGCTGTGCACATAGCTCTGAGTGGAAGTGCATATGATATCATGATTGAATTTGAATTTTCCGACGATCTACATACCATCATCGATAGCAAAACATTGGGAAATGCAGGCGATAAATAAGACAAGCAGCACGTAGAATTTCATATTCATTCTAGAAACGACTGAGCTCTTATCTTAAGAAAGAACTATAGCAGAAAGAAGAACGTAACGAATGCAAAAGCAGAACAAATTTAGCTTTAATTTGAATTAAACACTTTGTTCTGCCTACGTATTTTCTTTACGTATATAGTAAGTTTCGTTCTTTTATTTCATCTATTCGATTTCACATTTTCACTTTCTACAAACACGTCTGTTCACACTGTTCCTGGGAGGAAAAGCGATTCGCATTGCCACCGCAGCCTCCGTAGATGAACTTGATGCACTCGTTCTGCTCCGCAACGAAAGTCCAGCTGGGTATGTAAGCTTCGCAGGAGATTCGTCCATCCCCATTGCGGGAATGAGGCTGTCCACACACTTCTGCGAGAGATAGAGAGAGAGGGGGACAGGAAACTATCACAATCAAGCCATATTTCGATCGATTTCCAGGGGGATTTACGTACCCCTGTTGTTGGCAAAACATTGAGAAATGCAGGCGATAAACAAAACAAACAATGCTACGTTATTTCATATTAATTCTGGGAATTGTTTTTCAGATTCAGACCGACAAATCGTGGCGTCAAATGTGAACTAACCTACACAAAAGTCAAGCTCATAATTAAATACGATTTCTGTAGCTTCGACTGAGCGTGTTATCTCACGAAATTAGTAATTAACAAACAGTATAAAAAAATAATACAGTGGAAGCAGTCTATAAAAAAAACCAGGTTATAAATCAAATTCGGACAGCAAAACGGATTATATTTGCTTCATATACTATAGTATAATTTTCGCTATAGAGAGTGACTGCTGTACACCTTAACGTATAATGTATATTCATAATTTCTTGAGTAAATGTTTAACAATACGCAACTGGGGGAACTTCGCATCGGTGTACTACATACATACGTATATGTATGTCATAATATTTACTCTTAACGTTCCAGTGTTTGTTCATCTTTATTGCGAGAATTCTGAGTTCAAGAACAAATCACTTTAGCTTTGTACTGATCATTATCTTCGAGCGTCTAATGATATTTCACTTTCAAGTCCTCACAGGCGTACTCGCATTCAGAACTTGAGTAAAAACAATTTTGACCGAGCTTGCAATTCCGGGATCCTTTATATACACATTTCTCTACTTTGAGATCAAAAGACCAATAGCCATAACGCCATTTCCGTCTTGGCCCCTTTTCGTCAATTTGATAGGGCATACGGCATTGTTCTTGACAGACAAAAAGTATTAAATTAATATTATTATAAATTTACTAATTATAGGGTATAATCATAATGAGTTTACTTACCTGATCTATGACTTTTCAGCGACTCACAAAAGATTATTGTGGTAAGCATCATAAATAAGAGAAACCATCGCATTTTAGTTGCTGGAGCTGGTACGTATAGATCAGCTATGATTGAACTATATAAACAATTTCAGAAAAGGCAAAAACTTGTTTTATGTAAGCAATGAAATTGTTGTGAAATCGATCGGTCAAGCAAACCGAACGTATCAGATATATCGCTGCTAGTTATTCCCATAAAAACAAAATTTAAGAAGAAACTTGGAGATCGGATAGAAAAGACATATAGGACAAACAAAATTTAAAAAATAAAACAGATATTTTTATAATATTTTTTAATATAATTTTTTTTCAAGTAATCCTTTTCACACACAATCTATTGCACATTTTGCGACTTTGAAACTTTATTCTACGTTCAGCGTAGGGTGCATCCCAGAATCCCAAACATTTGTCCTTTTTTTCATCGTAGAAAAAACATGCAGCATCAGCCATGCAATCTGGTGAACCAATCGGATCATCGAGGGTATCTAGGTCCACTGTGCAGATATCTGTATGCATATCACATAAGTTATCTATCAATTGAAAATACCATACAATCGTAGAACATACCAATTTTGGCTAATGAACTATCTACAAATAGTGCCAATACTAAAGAAATTAAAAACAATTTCATTGTTCTTATATGTGCTAAGAACCTTCGGCATGCAATGCCTTATCAAGACTGAACAGTTTACAGTTTCAAACCAGATCGTATAGTGCGGAATCGGGTGTATGGAATCGTTTACGATACACTAATTAATCGTATTATCAGCTTATTCTCTTAGTAAAAAAACGTTTCTCTCTCTCTTTCTTTCTCTCTCTCTCTCTACAACAGCTGGGTTTTTTTATATAGAAATATTTATTTTTTGATCTCACAGCGTCGAAAAATATTTGAAATAAAAATATTAAAAGATCAAGAATCTAAATTTTATAGTTATGAGAGAGTTATTGGGGTTGTTTGTATGTTGCTTGAACATCTATTTGAAATCTATATGCGAATACTACTGAGATAATGAATTGGGGGTTTTTTGCCCGTGTAAACCCAATTTGCATATGAGGAATATCTAGTATAGAGAGAAGTAAACAAACAGCGTGAGGTAACGATAATTATTTCCATTAGACGTTTCTATAGTATTCATGTACTCACAAAAATTTCCTGAAATAAATATATATATGTCTATAATGAGATACCTTACCTATGGCATCGGTTTATAATGCAGAAATAAATAAATCAAAGCGTGTCTAGCTTGATCTACAAAATGCTACAAATGGAATAGACTGATAATTATGTCGCATTCCAACTGAAGGCCCCAAGCTTATCTGCCTGGCTTGAAAAATAAATATAATAAAACATAATCATATCTCCTTCGGTCTGTTCTAATTTTATTCAGCTTAAGGATCATTGGGTCAACGATTTATCAATTTTTCATGTCTTGCACTTGGCCTCGCATGCTTTCTGGTTTTTAAATCGGTTCGCGTTTCCGCCGCATCCACTATAGGTAAATTCTACACATGCATTTTTTTTAGGATTATAACTGAAATACGGTATAATGGCGGCGCAGCCCATTTTCCCTCTACCACTGACAGCAGCGGGCAGACCACAATCAGCTGTGGAAACATATATGGTACGTGTATATTATCCTGCCCTGTAAACAGTCCTCACATTATGCTTACCATTCTTCAGACCCCACGACAGACCGAACAGTGCGAAAATCAGACAAAATACTGCGGCGAATTTCATTTTTAATTTTATGATACTTTAGTTATAGTATTATATTTACGATGGATCGGTTGGCACTAACTAGATTGAGCGATGGAACTTGCTGTTTTATAGCTATATCGTTATATAATGCAGAAATAAATAAATTAAAGCATGTCAAGTTGGATCTACAAAAAACTGAAGGTCTTCTGTTTGGCTTGAAAACTAAAGAAAATAAAACATAATCACATCTCTTTCAGTATGTCATAACTTTATTCAGCTTAAGGATCATTGGGTAAACAATTTATCATTTTTTTTAAATTTATTCCTTGCACTTGGCCTCGCAGTCTTCCTGGGATCCAAATCGGTTCGCGTTTCCGCCGCATCCACCATATATGAAAGATTCACATGAATTTTTCTCGGGACGATAACTGAAGCTTGGCATGAAGGCGGCGCACTTGATCAGACCATTACCGTCGGCACCAGCGGGCAGACCACAATCAGCTGTGGAAACACACACATACACATATGATATAATATATGTATCCCGGTCTTAACACAATCCTCGCCTAATGCTTACCATGCTTCAGACCCCACGACAGGCCGAACAGGGCGAAAATCAGACAAACTACAGCGGCGAATTTCATTTTTAATTTTATGATACTTTAGTTTTAGTATTAACGAGGTTTGGGTAGCGACTAACTAAATTGAGCTATGGAACATGCTTTTTTATAGCATTTCGAAGCACTCGCAGCAGCTTAATCAAATAGATTTTACTCTCTCAGTGTGTGTGTGTGAGAGTGGGAGAGTGCTATGAGGTTCATTATCATCTATATGTGAAATAAAAAAAAAAAAAAACTAAATTTATTGAATAGAATAAGTACTAATACGACTTGTGTATGTCTGTATGTACTTCAAAAATACATTTGTTATTTGCCACGACTTTTTTTTTAGAAAGATCATTTATTCGTGTACTGGCAGATTAAATAACTATATAGATAAATACCTATATATACGCTACAGTACTAAATTTTAAGTAGACAAACAAAGTTCTTCTAGATTTTCGAATAATAAATAATAAATATGAGACATATATGAACAAAAAGTTTGTGTTTAGCGGGGTATTTTTTATTCATCTCACAAATCACAACAAGTTCTACAATAGATCATTTCATTAATCTATTCCTTGCACTTGGCCTCGCATTCCTCCTGGCTATTGAATCGATTCTGGTTGCCTCCACATCCACCAAAAATAAATTCTTCACATGCATTTTTTTCGGGATAATACGTAAAACTCGGTATAAAGGCGTGGCAAACCTGCTCACCATTCCCATCTAGAGCAGGGGGCTGACCACAATGCTCTGCGGGAATTCTTGAAATTATTATCCTGTTCAAAATTATGTCTGATCCTTGTGCTCACCATGTTTCAGACCCATCGACAAACCGAAAAGTGCGAAAAGCAGAAAAATTACCGCGGCAAGTTTCATTTTCGAATTGATTTTAATTAATGTAAATCTGAATAGCGACTACTAAATTATATTGTAGTCTACGATGTTTTATAGGATTCCGGAAAATCTAATCGATTAATTTTCAGTGTAGTTTTGTAGTAGTTCATTATCAATCGTTCGTGAACTTCCAATCACTTGCACAACTGAATGGGTTAGATTTTATTGAGTGGGGGGGACAGAGTAGCTCATGGTCATCAAATCAAAAAATGGAATATTAAACAAGTGGATATGGCTACAGTCGAGCGCTCGACAGTAAGATACCCTTCTCCCAATTTTTAAAATCCGTTACAAACGTGTAACCACACTCATAATTTCAAACAGAAATTTTGCACAAATACTTCTACTATATATAGCTTTCTCGCTCACACTCACACATCGGCGCACGTTAAGTGTGACGTCGACGTCGGCGTCAACTACTGAAAGCAGCGCGCAGGCTGCTGCTCGTACGTTTGTACCGAAAACGTTGACTTGAATAACTTCTGTGTTATTGGAGCGATCAAATTGTAATTTGGAGAATATGTTCGTATGGTATATAGCTTTACATATACCAAAGCAGAACTTTATAAGTTTAATAGTTTGCTTAATAATCACAAATTACCAATTTGCGGGGGCGGTGGGCGTGGCACCAAACATTTGAAATAAACTTTGTCTGCTTGGGAAATATAGGAACCTCCATGCCAAATTTGGAGTCTCTAGCTTTTTTAATAGCTGAGATCCGTTGTCTCAAACAAACAGACGGACAGACGGACAGACGGACAGACAGACGGACATGGCTCAATCGACTCGGCTAGTGATCCTGAGTAAGAATATATATACTTTATGGGGTCTACCACGCCTCCTTATGCCTGTTACATACATTTCACAAAGTTAGTATACCCTTTTTTGACCATTTTCAATGGTCGAAGGGTATAAAAATGTAATAAAAGTGCTCAAATAAATCAGAAATATTGGATGAACCAAAAGTGACAAGATATGTGAAGTAAGACGTAATAAAATGATCTAGTTTTCTAGAAATAATTCAAAAATCAATTGAAACATTTTAATATATCTATAAAGTACATCAGTTACATAAAAATGATTCAACATAAGAAAAGAAAAATAAAAAACCTAATACTAACTTTTATCAAACATTATATTAACAAGAAATAATACTTATGCTTTATCGTTGACATGATATGAAAAATTAGAATAGATTTTAAATATTTAAATAAAATGAAAAGTGAAATCTTATATACTAATGTAGTTTATCTTGGGATGGTATTTCATTGATTGCGTTCAGCTTAATCGTGGTCGCTTTTTCGGTCTCGGGTTGATCTGTTGTCAGGGTTAGGCTTATATCTGTTGCCGTTGCGGGTGCCGCCTTGCCCAGGCAAGTGTGTTCGCAAAGCTCGAGGGATTCGAAGTTGTTGCTGTTGCCGGCACAGCCGCCATAGATGAACTCCTCGCAGGAATGTGTGTCCAGGTTGAAGGCGTAGCGATAGAAGAGCGCAAAGCAACGACCCGTTTCCTTGGGCTGATGACACTGCTCCGGCACCGCATTCAGATCGACACTCTGTGCCGCCTCCGGCTCGAGTAACTTCTCTACCACCAGATCCACGGCGGCACCCTGTACACCACACACCGTCAGCGAGAGCAGGCTGAGGCCCAGCAAGAGGCTGATTTTCGAGTACATTTCGTTATGGTTAGCAAGCTGCAAATGATGTCGAAACTGTGAGTTAGCCTGGTTTAAATACTCGCGAGGGGAATGAGTCAGATACCTCCCCCTCCTCCTCCCACTCTCACGTAGCCATAGTTTTATTTGCATTTGTATTTACCTGTCTCATTTGCCGGCTCACTGCCTGCGAAATCACGTCGCATTGCCTCGTCGCCAGCAGCTGCTGCTGGTGACGTCCAATACGCTGCTCAATGAGCATCGGTTCAACGATCCCCCGATCCGACAGGTAACACCGTACCCACCAAGCACTACACTATGTTTATGATGAAGCACGATCGTTTGATGTCTATTTCCGCACAGCTGACGGGAACTTCCCCGTCTCGATCATATTAAAAAAAAACATATCACGAAATGGATTGACAACAGTCGAAGGGAGGGAGTAATTAAACTAATGATGCAATGAGTAAGATATGATATGGTTATTGTTTACGGAACTAGATCTGTAGTAGAGACAGTTAAGTAAAGAAAGATTGTAGAGCAGAAGAAAGATAAAAAGAGTGTGGAAGCTTATTTGAATTGAGATTATCTTACGACTTGAGGGTTTACGAAATTAGATCGTATTGACAGAGAATGTTTACAAAACTGTATTAAAAGATGAGAAATATAAGATCTAGTTCAAATATTTAAGAGCAAGAGAGAGAGAGGGCAACATATCCAGAGAGCTTTAGAAATTATTACAGTGTAGTTGGTAGAATAACTCATTATTAACAAATATATAATGAATAGTACTTAATAGAATCTTATAGCTATATAGTTAAAGAGAGAGAGAGAGAGGTTTTAAAACAGGCAGTAAAGATAAATCAGTATATGAATAGCATACTAAAATACCTATTAGAACTTGGGAACAATAAATTACTTTGGGTTCTAAAAAAAACAAACTCAATTTATTTATATTATACTGTAATATTATGCAACTGTTTTAACTACCCTGTTTATATGGAATCACTGCGGGGAATATCCCCTGAAATTCGTTTTACGATTGCAAATAGCGCAACAGAGAAAGAGACAGATAGAGAAAGAGAGAGGGAGAGAGCGAGCAAATAATGAATCCCCTACACGTTTACTGAATATGATTTCTAGCTAGATCTTTTATTTACACGCTAATAAGACCAGCTGGGGTTGGTTGGGGAGTAGTAGGGGGGAGTTTCAGTTCCATTTGACTCATCGCTTCTTGCCGACACACGCCTCCTCGCAGGTCTGCTTGAAGCCCCATCGATTATCGTTTCCCCTGCAGCCGCCATATTTGAATGTTTCGCAGATCTTTTTCTCCTTGTTGTAGTAGAAACGATCCAGGCTCATGCGACAGGGTCCTGTCTCCAGTGGCTGCAGGCACTTGGCATCTGTAGAGCAAATATCAGATAATCTTCCTGGATAGATAAACAAACGGATTCCTACCTTGTTTCCAGGGCGCAGTTGCCGTCTTGGGCTTCACTGTGGTCGTCGTCGTCGTCCCTTGAGTGGGCTGTACCAGTGCCACCTTGGCGCTGGGTGTGGTCACCGCTTGCACCCTCAGCTGGCAGAGAAGCAGCATCAGGGTGAGGCACAACAATTGGGTTAGTCGCAACATTCTCTCTGGTTCTACGATCGATCTTCGTTCTCCGATTCTCAATGTGATCGGCGATAACAACGCACTGAAACTGAAAGCTGAAGCTTGAATCTTTGTTATGCAGCTTACTAAAAAAATTAATATATACAATATAAACATAGACATAGTTATGTGTGTGTGTGTCTGTATATGTGTGTGTGTGTGCTGTTAAACGAGGCGTTTAGCGCAAATTGCGCATACGACGCGTTGAGCGCGAGCGAGCTTAATTATCAGTTTCACAGACACATATATACTATATATGTGTGTACAGTTATCTGCTTCAAGGTACAGCCAACGCATCTGCCTGAGATGAGGCTTGGAATTCGACCCAGGCGGGGCGTGTTTCATGATCACAAACAAAAAAAAAAAAAAAAAAACGTAAAAAAAAAATAATTTGAAATAAAGCTAAATCTTTAATCTCAGTAGCCAGTACACTATCGATCAAAAGTCAAGTGCATAGAAAATTGTAATTGGGTCACACTTTGATTAATGTATTACTTGGGTATGCTGGGGTATTTTTTAGGCTTAAAAAATATGTCTATAAAGTATTAAAAACATGTTTTAATTAAAGAAAAAAAAAATAATTAAAATAATAATTTCTATTTATTTATTTTATTAGAAAAATCAAATTTAGGGTCATATTTTGTATATTATATATAAACAAACACTTCCAGCTGCTGGACTTCACATTTTACAGGGTATGCACAGCTTAGCCCAGCGAAACTCGTCAGTTGCTCTTAATATTTTTTTTTCAGTGCCACAAAATAAATTTGGTACTAATTTGTTGGCCAATAAAGTGGCACAAATGATGACAAAGCCGGAACACGTTGGGCTTAATTTCTCTATATGACTAGAGTAGTTTAGTTGATGGAAAGAGACAGCAATATGCATAAAGTAAGTAATTTGCATAGCCAAACGTTGAGTTGGCCAAATAAGTTGGCCCAGTTAAGTTATGCATTGCAGTTTGTGTGGGCTCATTAAAATTGCATTACCAACAGACTGAGAGAAAGGCAGAGATAGAGAGAGAGAGAGAGAGAGAGAGAGAGGAAATGGCTGAAGGCGAGTGTTAATTACACACTGATATTATGAGGTCCAAAGACATGGCCAAAACTGAGACTGAGGGCTGGCAAAAACCGTTAGCAGGTGTTAATGGGCAGCTCAAATTGAATTATCACTCAACCAAGTGAGTGCGAAAGATGATTATGATGATGATGTTGCCCGATAATGATGATGAGCTTCGATGCTGGCGACGATTAGTTGCATCGCTCTGCGTGTTGTATCCGCACCCAAAACACACATTCATGCTATTTATTCATTAGCTCAACACTCACACTCACACTCGCACTCACAACTATCGAGTGTGGGTGGCACGCAAATTTGCCTGATTGAATGGACAAGCTGATGGCACTGTGTGTGTGTGTGTGTGTGTGTATCTGTATCTGTGTGTGGTGACAATTCAGTTAACTGTTTAATTTGCTTGAAATAATTGAAATGCAGCCCAACTGAGAGAGAGAGAGAACGTTAGAGAGAGAGAGAGAGAGATACACATTAATTGCGCCCCTCGCTATACGAAACTGCGTTTAATTACTAAATTAGAGATACGTTAGGCCCCTAAGAGAGCTGAAAGACCAATGACGAGTGGAATGTGAATAGACTCACTCGGCATTCATTAGTTCATTCAATTAACTGACTAACTTAAGGATGCCTGAATAAATGAATTCATGAGTAACTTGAGTAATTCTCGTAAGTATCTGTAAACGGTTGGTATTATCAAAATGTATCTGTAGGTATTTTACAGCCTCAAATGTATCTGAATTCTAGGCAGCAGCTGTTGTATCTAAATGAAAAAACTGATGTGGAAATGTATCTCAAAGTAGAATAACTGATGTATCAAAATATCTACAAGTGATTTCTACAAAGTATCTACATACTGCTAAAAGTATCTTTTCTATAACAATATTTATGAATACAAATGTATCTATAACTATCATATATATCTTATGCAAATGTATCTATAGATAGTGTATCTTTAGCGCTTGCTTAAATGTATCTTTACTATTGAACAACTAATGTAGCTTTAATAATTGTACATTTTCTTTAAAAAGTATCTACAGCTCTAGCTTGTTATTATAGTATATATATCTACAAATACATCTATTCATAATGTATTTATATCTTATTAGAATATCCAACTACAAATGTATCTATCGTTAGTGTATCTATAGCTCCTGCTTAAACGTGTGTTGCCTCAACTATTGATCTACTAATGTATCTCATTTACAAATGTATCTATAATTGTTGTTGTATCTGTATCTCTAGCTGTATCTGTTTTCAACGTTTAGCATATGACGCTGGTTGTAAACAACTTCAGTTGAAATCGAAAGCTGCAACAACAACAACAACATCAGCAGCAACAACAACGACAACAACAGCAACAACAACGACAACAACATTTCGTTCTTTTTTTTCGCACCCAGCAAAAATCAACTTCGATTTTTGTTGTGGTTTTGCTTTGCGAGTTGTTGTTGTTTATTTTATTGTTGTTATTGTTGTTGTTGCAGCTACAAGTGTTGCTGTTGTTGTTGTTGTTTTCATTGATATGCGGAACATGTTTTTGTTGCCACTGCAAAAGCTTTACGTCACTTTATGTGAACGCCGACACCGCCGCCGCCGTCGTTTGTTATGATCATTTTGAGTGTAGGGTATACGTAAGAAAGTCAGGTATATGGGTTCAATGTGCAGCAGCATAGAAAGAGCTCTCTCTAATACTGAAGGCATAGAAAGAATGAAAATTTACTATACTTTTTCAGGCACAGGCAAGGCATTTGAGTAGGGTATTTCAATAAATTGTAAGGCACAATATATTAGTGAGAAAGTAAGGTATATGAGTTGAATAACAATTAGTTATATTCTAAAATATGTGACAGCGGAAGGAAAATACCCTAAAGAAGCCTTCACAAGCGGCATATCGATGGAAATCTTAAGCATTGTAATTGTAGGGTAACAGAAACGAAAGCAAGGCTTATAAGTTCACGAAATGAATTGAATATGTAGTATATAAAACTCAAATTACATCAATGAAATTATTATAATTAGATCGTAGTTGAAATGACGAAAGGTTACAGAAAATTTAACTGAAATAACATGTTTATTATTGCCGTAGGGTATCAAGGATTTTTCCTCGTTTATCCCTATGAATTTAACAATATTCTCAAACATACTACACGTTTTTAAAATCCTCTTATAACATCGTATGTTGCATAGTTTCGTAATTAAAAACTAATTCAGCTTCAACCTATAACCCTCGTAATATACTAACCCTATATACATACATAATCTACTAGGCATATATAGAGAACTCTAATCTGTACATTATATAAAATAAATAGATGAGCTAAGCTGGCATATACACTATATGACTATATACTATATATAGGACAGAGAACAAGCACAGTGTGCGAATCGTAGGTGATGCAACAGTCGCTGTGGCCTGAAAGTCTAAGCTAGGCGCGCTAACTTGGTCAATGCTGAACTGAATCTTGGCTTAAAGAGTGAGACAGAGACAGAGAGAGAGAGAGAGAGAGACATTTGAAATGTGACAGCTTGAGCAGAGTGAGTTCAGTGAGTTGTTGGCCAAAGAACGAGGCAGTCAATACAAAATGCCTTGGCAATGGCTCCTCCCGCTGCTGCTGCTGCTCGGCAAGGGTGAAGGTGCCTCCAGACGTGGTAAGTGGCAGCTGCTGCTACTGCAAGTTTGCTATTGTACTTATGCCACGCCCCGTCGTTTTTGCAGTTAAACTATGCCTACAGCCGATGATCAGCGGACGCTGCTTTGGCCAGGTGGAGAGCTATGCCTACAATCCCGTCCAGCGTCGCTGCGAAGCCTTCATCTACGGCGGCTGTGGCGGCAATGAGAATCGCTTCGACAGCAAGGCCGAGTGCGAGTACATTTGCCGCGATATATAGTATACATATGTATATAGAGTATAAGACCGATCAATAAGAGAAGCATACACAGACAAGTGTTATGTCAATATATCTAGAGGTTTCTATATATTCAATTCGTTGTCTGATTGGCCTTGTTGCTGCTGCTGCTGCCGCTGCTGCTGCTGTTGCTGTTGGCAGCAGCCTGATTGTTGCGTCTCTTCACATGCCGCGGATTGTTGCAAATCTTCTCGCAATCCTCCAGTGTGGCAAACAGTCGCTTCGTGCTGCAGCCCATGAAATGACAATGTTGCGTCTCCACATCATAGTAGATGCCCACCGTGGTGGGACTGCACAGGCCACTGGTGCTCGGTTTGACCAGGCACAGATCACCTGCAAGAGCAGCAAAGCGAGATTAGTTGGGAAAAATAGAGATATCTATATCTACTCCAGACTTACGTGTCTTGGCCTGCGTCAGCACCAGCAACGCGAGCAGCCACATCAGTGTGAAGAATTGACTCATTTTGTAAATACTATCTGGCTAGGATATTGTGGGGGTGGTTGATTCCTTCCTTCTTTAGTTTGTAGTTTCTTTATTTCTCCTCTTATTGGGTTTGCTTTGGTTTGATTTTTCCTGCTGTTCAGCTCTGTACTGCGGCTGGCACAGATATCGTCTGTATTTCCATAGAATCGTTGTGTTGAAATGCGCAGCCTCTCGCCATATATATAGTGGGACCTATAACTGTAGTCGATTTGCCATATACTACATAAACCGTTGATCTGTCGTTGATATGTCGCTGCGCCTCCTCTATATACTCGACAAAAGTACAGGAAAGTCCAAATATTCCACAAAATTTGTGTTTATATTATTATTATTTTTTTATAGGTATTATAATTATATTTCGTTTTTATTCTTTGTCACGTTTTATGGCCATATTATTATTATTTCCGTTCGAAAAGTGCGCAGAATAAGCCAATCTTTTATTATTCTTTCTTTTTTTTTGTATTGTCACTTTGATTCTTTGGCAAATTCTGGAATTTAGTTAGGGCGACACTTTTGGTCACTGGTTTGGTTGCTGCTCTGGCTTTGGGGCTGTCGCAAACTCGACTCGAAACCTCGAACAAAAGCCACAACACACAGCAATCGTAATCAGGCTGCGCTCTGCCGAAGTCGATGCCGATGCCGCAGCTGACGTCGCAGCAACATTATCCGTGCTGACTGATAAGAACGATCCAATAACACTTCGACAACGACATCGGCTTACTACGTCTCTATATGTTGATAATATGTACGGTATTATATGCACATTATTTCGATGCGATCCGCACTCGCAATGATGTCGCAGCTTGTAGCCTCCGATTCCGGCTTTAACTGGCGTGTGCCTGTTGCAAATCCCCAACATATTAGTCAGTTCAGCTGGAGGCAGGAGGAGCTAGGGTGGACTGACATATACCCTGGTATATACATAAAATAGCTACATCGTTATCAACATCTGAAGCAATTTTCGTTAAGAAAAGATAATACAATTTATAAAAATATATTAACTTGTAGCTAATATTTTACAGAAAATTAGATATGTGGATACGTTTTTTATAAAACATTATTAAACATATCAAGGTTGAACTTCAAAAAAAATTCTATCATTAGAAAAAGATTTTTAGATCTCGAAATATAATAAGTAATTTAAAAATAATGTTTTTAGATATTCTAAAATATTGATGTTATTTACATTACTAATTTATTTGAAGTATTTAGCGGCTTAAAACATTTTCAAAAATATTGTTTTTCTAAGACTAAATAAATTCGAATTTATTAATATATTCTCTTCAGCTCCACCCATCCAGCCCACCTAGATACCCTGTACAGGCGTATTAATAGCTGACGCAAGCGCCTGCACAATGTTCAACTAAGTAAACTAATTAATTAGGCTGCGACTTGGAACACGCCACACACACACACCGACACACACACAGACACACACACACATTAAGACAAGTGGAGGCACACGAGGAGGCAAACACGTTTTGAGCAAGTTCGGTGAAAATCTCATTTGGAAATAAACAATTACGTCACGGGTCAGAAACATTTTCGATTAAAATCAGACGCAATTAATATGCTATATGTAGTCTGTATGTGTGTGTGTGTGTGTGTGTCGATGATACGTATGTCTGGCAGGTCAATTTGTGCTTTATTTCATTATTCATTCCTATAGTAATCCGGACTGCGACGCCGTGACTGCACACCCAGCACACACTTGTTTACACAGTCCTCCAGGCTGCCAAAGCTCTGGCCGGGCGTGAGGCGACAGGCGCCTACGGTGTACATCTGGCAGTCCAGTGTGGCCGGATCATAGTAGAAACCTTCGATCTCAATGGTGCAGATACCCTCGGAGTAAGGCGGCGGCATGCTGCAAATTCCTAAAACAAAAAAGAGAATTTAAATTAATCAGAGAGTAGGGAACATTTTTTGGTGGCAACTCACTTGGCATTTGCGGCACGTAGCGTGCCTCGATGCGGTTGCTGCCGAGCAACAGCAGCAGCATCAGCAGCGGCAGCAGCAGCGACAACAACAAACCCAAAACGGAACTAGACGATGACATCTGACTGACACAACTGGCACCACACACGCCGGCAACTGAGTAAGTGATTCGCGCTCCCGAAAGCAGACGGAGACGGAGGCAGCATGGGCAGCAACTACGTCAGTCCGAGCTGGCGATAGGGCAACGGATGTGATAAGCCAAGCTATGTTTATGTGAGATCGAAGCGAGCTGCTGCCTGCCCTACAAGCAAGCAGGTCGATCCCAGAAGAAACTACATTCATGTTAGAGTCATAGGCTGTACTTGTCATACGATAAGAGCAGCAAGAAGGTGAGTGTGCCGAATCAATGCCAGCAGAGTGACAGAATCTAAGCTTAATCAGTTCCTAAGTAGTGCAACCTTGAAGACAGTATTTTATTCTATCTTCTATATAGTTAGCCCTGCCCATCTGTTAGATCACTTGACCTATGCTATCTGTGAAAGTATGTTGACTCTGCGCGAAGCATGACTTCTTTCTTTTTTATTTATCAGCAGACACAGACTCTGTAGATTAAACATATATATGCTAAAGTTCGACCAAGTCAATGACTGACATAATTAACAATGAGTTTGTATAGTACCTGATCATGGATCAATTAAATTCGAGCAAAACAAAAACAATTATTGAAATCTGTCTCGTACTTTGTGAACTAATTGATCTGATTATTTTCTGTCTTGTAGGCAAACAAGTTACAGCTGCACTGCATACTATATATGATAGAAAATCGTTCGACATATATATCTGCTCATGTGCGATGAGTGCAATTTTGTTTGCTCATCGCGTGTTTATAAAATTAATCATCATTGTGACAGGCGACTAAACAAAACTCAGCAAAAAAATGCATTTAGATTTGTTAAACATGCTATAGACTATAGATAATAAAAACTTCCCTTAACTTAACATTAACTCTGCAAATAAATAGATAAACTAGACTGTCCTAGAGCAGCTCATTGAGATGCACATCCTTGCGCACAGCATTGTTGAATCCCTCCTTATAGCGATACCATATGGGACTCTTGACAATTGCATCGGTTTTGGCTTGCAAAAAAAAGAAGAGATTTTACATTTAAGTACAGGAATCTCTCAAAAGTCACTCAGCTTACCCTCTTCCTGGGCAGTTGCGGTTGTTGTTTTGTGCTTAACGCGACCAAAAAAGTCCTTTGTAAGCTGCAGAGGCAAAAGAAAGAAAGACAAATTAGATAAAAGAATATTATATTATATTATATACAGCATTGCGGCGCACAAATGTTGATAATAATAATAAAGCTTTATACAAAGTGTCAACACACACACACACTGTGAGAAGGAAAGCAACCCTCGTTAGCAGTGGCAAATGGCAGTCGGATTCGCTTAAGGAAGGCAATAAATGTTCGTTTGCCCTGATCCCACATTACGACCCCGCTGAATCCCCTTATGGGTTATTAGCTCTTACAGGATTTGCCCAACTCAAAGCTGAGTCCAAGACCGTGGGATGTTGCCTGGCAAAGCCAAAATAGCAATAAGTTGAGCACGAGAAATTTGCAACAAAATTGCTGCTAAGTAAATGCAAGGCATGCAAATTGGCATAGGATGGAGAGGATGGGTCGGAAAAGATGAAGAAGAACGGGTAGGGTAACCAAAGTGTACCTGCTGCTTGGGTGCACCGTTTCCATTGTATTCGCTAACTTGTTTTGGCTTCAATGTTTGCAAATGATTCGGCAGACGCGGCGTCTCCTTTGCCTGCCGTGGCTTCTTTGCTGCAGCAGCTGCGTTTTTCGTTGCATCAGTTTCGCTGCCCTTGGGTGCAGCACGACGTATGCGCTCCAGATCAACCTCACGTGCAATGAGCTGCCGACTGAAGTATGGCAAAGTGAGACCAGTTGAACCTATAGAGATCACGCATTAATTGCCAAGTTCAATGAAGTATTCCACAATGCGATATTTACCTGGAAATGAGCAGAGCGTATCGAGATCGGGTTCGGGCTGAAACACATAATGTCCCTCGGCCGATTTGAGCTGCACAAAATTGAGACCCAAGTCCACCATTACCTGTATGGTATGACGCAGATCATACTGTTCCCTGTGAAATGGGAGAGAGAGATTAGTTGGATATATGATAAACCCTGACATGCTCAGCGTACTCACTTCTGCGAGAGCAACTGCACTGCCACGGAGCGCAACTGTGGCGATAATATGCGCTTCAGCAGCGGCACCGTATCCAACAACAGTATCGTGCCCTGACCCACACCCTGTGCCGATGTGGTGACACCTTTGCGTAGCGAGAGAAAGATGTTGCGCTGGTTCGTGCTCTTCTGATTGAACTGCAAGTGGATGGGGAGGGAGTATGGGTTGGGTTAGTGTAAACATTGCGGGAATCTATGCAGAACTCTCATTAATCTTGTGATTGCATTTGAGGCACATAATGCACAAGAAATTACATGGCTTGATTGTGTTGATTATGCACTTTCCTGGTGGCCCTCCATGCCACTGCGAGTGCTCCGAGGCTCGGAGGCTGTACGGCTTGTTTGCCCCAGCTAATGAGGCCTGCATAATACATGAACAGCTACGGCTGCCTCAAAGCCTCATTCAAAGGCATCTTCAGAGCCAAACAAAAATGTAAAGAAATTTTACTGCGGCCGGAGCTGACCGAGCGTGGCGATGTCATCATCGTCATCGTTTACATACCTCAAAGCCGCGCGTGGGAAATGCAATTTTCGGCCAGGCCAATGTGGCAAAGAGTAGATGCCAGACCACAAAGCCATACTGCAAATACGGATAGACGCTGTAGTTCTGTTGCCGTGAGATCTGTTGCTGCAGCAGGTCCGAGAAGCAGAACCATTGCAGTGCCTCACAGATGCCCATGAAATTTGGATCGGGCATCTTTTGTTGCAGGTAATTCTCGTAGACGCCCTGAGCGAGGCTGCAGGTTGAGAAAGAACTATAGTAAAGAAATATTAGAGATAACTTATGCAAACTACAGACCGCTCGTAGTCGCCACTGGAGTGCACCACATCGAGCACATTACGCACACGTGTCGCCACCGACATGTTAGTCATGGTCACCTGAGCGGGCTCATCGGCTCCGCTGCTGCTGCTCTGCTGCAGTTGCTTGCGTGGGCGTTGTATCTGTAGAGAAGAAAACGAATTAGATTCATGTAGTTAGGAGAGAGTTCCTTCTCTTATACAAACCCTAAAGATAGCGCCCCACACATCGAAGAGTCCCTGATGACGATCCTTCTGACCCAGATTATTGTTGAGCACATCCTGCAGCGTCAGGCTGTGTTTCTGCACACTGCAAGCAAAGGCATTAATCTCTTCTGATCAGTCTATATAGTATCATTATAATCTACTCACTTGAAGAACTGCATGGATGAAATGCAGCTGCGCACATCGTTGCCCGATTTCTCGGCCAGCGCAATGAGTGAGCCAAAGTCGGTCTTCAAGTGCTCCTTACGTGATATTTGCAGCAGCCTGGAAGGTAGCAAATATATTGATCTATAGAGTTCTATATAAATTTCCTGAAGTTCCATTTACCTCTCCGCCAGGCGGGCCGAATCAATGGGCGGAAAGCTGACGACGAAGGCGATTTGACGCAGCGGACGCAGCGCGGGATCGTAGATGTCATTGCAGATGCAGATGATGGGACGACGCAGCACATTGTGCTCCGCCTTGGCGCCCTTCACCTTGGCCTTGCTGTAGATGCCATCGCTGACAAATTTCACCAGGTACTCGATAGACTGACGTGGTGCGCCATCAATTTCATCTGAAAGAAGACAGGGAAATTAAAATGAGTACTCTACTCCATATGGAGACAAAGAGGAATGCCTCTTCTTACCCAGCACAATGCAATTGGGTCGCTTGTCCTCGTTCAGCACCGATGACATCTGTGTGCCATTCTCCAGCGCCAACTTGAAGGCCTCCGGGCTGCGATCGTCGGATGCATTGATCTCCCGCACATTATACCCTGCGTGTCTGGCAATTGTATGCGCCAGCGTTGTCTTGCCCAGACCGGGTGGACCGCAGAGCAGTGCCACCTTCTGCATGGGCCTGCCCAGTTCGTCCACATTGGTATTGAGTGCCAGACGTGACTTGCGTTGTCGCCAGCCGCCGTTGGATTCAAATTTTCCAGTGCGTTTGTTGAAGCTGTTTAACTGCTGCTGCTGCTGCCCGCCAGTGCTGGAGGCAGTTACTCCATTTGAGATCTGTTGCTGCTCCTGTTTGCTTTGGAATGCCTTGCCAAAGACAACTTTATCCCACATCTTGAGCCAGTAGAGCAGACTGCGATTGGTCATCTCATCCGAGAGCAGATCAATATATTTCCTTGGCTTGTACTTGTCCACCCAGAGACGCCCCATTTCCGGGCTTGGCTCGACAGGAGCCACAACCGCTGGTTGCGATGGTGGCGCTAGGCGACGCAGCACCTGAAGAAAGATTTGGGGTTTTAACTGGAGAAAACTCATGGCGTCGCTTCACTTACCAATTCGTTGGCCTCGCGCCATACCTGCTCCTTGGCCTCGCCCAGCAAGCTGCCAATTTGATCTCCTCGCACGCTAAGCTGCTCCAGCTGTCGTCGCTCGTAGTCCTCGGAATGATAGCGCACATAGAGTCGCTCCAGATCGCTGCGTTGCAGGGCAAGAAATGGCCACGAGGGCAGATGGTACGAGAGATTCTTCATCTTGAAGTCGTGCAGCGCCTTCAGGCGTGACACTTCGTCGTGACGCACTGTTTTACTCGTCTCTCGCATCTTGCGTCGCAGCTCCAGGATGCGCTCGATGGCCTCGTTGTCACGTTGCTCCTCTGTGCGTGCCTTCTTCACCATGGGATCTTCATAGCTCTTCTCATACAGATCATCGATGTCACCGAAGAGATCCCTCTCTAATCGTCGTTTGCTTGGGTTGCGCAAGCCCAAATCCTGCAGCTGCTCAGCGGCTGCATTGAGAATCGGTACAACATTATCGCTGCTGCAAGTGGAGGCTACCTCCGCAATGGGCGGCATGCGCTGCAGCGGTGTGGAGCAGCCTCGTCCCGCTGGCTGTCCGCGCGGCGTGCCAAAGAGTCTGCGATTCACGGGTCCTCCACCGCCATCGGGTTCACTTTGACTGGCTCCGAATGTGATCTGCGACAGCTGTGGTGAGTTCAGCGTAGAATTGCTGAAGCGGGATAGATCCTTGAGACCAGCAGCTGCTGTTGGTGTCTCTCTCAGCTTCAGCTGCTTTTCCCTCTGGATTGCAGCGGCCGCTTGACGAGATGTACTCGGCCCATCTACGACGATGCCATCATCGTACTCGTGCGGCATATCCTCCAGCAGTTCCAACTCATCCTGGTACTGTAGCTCGAACTCTTCATTCTCATCGGGATATTGATCCATTTGAAAATCCAAACAAATCAGCGCAGAAACCAACAAAATAATAAACAAGTGCGGCAACTTCGCGCCAAAATAGACTGCATACGTTCGCAAGCTGATTGCTATGCACAAATTCACGACAAATGGCAACGCTACACACAGAAAATCATATGTTGCGGGTAGCCAGCACTGGTTCATGAACTGCTGCAGTGTGACGTCACAAATTACAGAAAGTAGTAAGTTTTACCGATTAAATATGTTGTATTTTTTAATTTTGTATGTGTATTTAGCGCAGTGCAGGGATTTCTTGATTTTTATCGAATAACAATTGCATTGACAAATTTGTGTTGTATTTTCTTATCGCACAGTCATGTGTCGTAACCTTCAATCATTCTACCATGTGCATCCAGCTCATTTTTTTCGCAATGCAAACTGCCAGTTATAATTTCAGCGCTAACCACGCTAATTCGTTACAAAGTTGATAAAAATCCATAATAAATTCAATATAAAGTGACGCACACACATACAAATAACTAAATTATCGTCATGCGCTCATAAAAGCCACACAAACAAATCAGCTGGGTGCGTTGATATCAGCAACAGCAGCAGCGGCAGCAACAAAAACAACGCCAGCTTCAAGCGGATAATTTGCTGAGCCTTCGCCTTCTTCGTCTTTCTCTCTCTGCGTTATTGACGTCTGTTTCGTTTCTCTTTGTCTTCTTCTTTTTCTTCTGCTCTTCGCGCGAAGCCAACGCATTTAATTACATATCGAAATGTGCATACAAATTTGACACAAGAAGAAGAACAACAACAGCAGCCGCAGCAGAGGCAAAGAGTACTTTGCCCTGTCCTTGCCTCGCCCCTCATAACGAGAACAAAAACAACAACAACAACGAGAAGAAGAAGAACACGCGTGTTTGCTGTGCGAGGTGAAAGTTTATTGACTGTGTAAATAGATAAAATATAATCACACACACACACTCGCACACACACACTATGCAACGCTGGCTCTCGGCACATGACTGTGAGGACGATGCCATGGCCGCTCCCTCAGCCTGCCCAGCGGCAGCAGCCAACGGCGGCAACGCCTCATCCACTTCCGCTACACAGCGCATCTACGGCGACATCAATGCGAATCGTTTGTGGACTTTCCGTGTGCTGATGACCGAGAAGCTGGCGCCGAACGAGCAGTTGGCCATAGTGGGAAGCTGTGAGGCGCTGGGGAATTGGCAGCACACTGGAGCTGCCCTAATGACACGCCAGGAGGGGCAGGAAGCGGAGGAGCAGTCCGAGTCGGAGGATGAGGAGGAGCCGAATGCAGGCGCGGGCAAAGTGTGGACCTGCTCAGGTGTATATACCACGTCATTGTGCCACCGAATATCGTTATATGGTATGCGGTGTGGATACCGCCTCGGAGCAGCTGCTCGTGCGCCGCTGGGAGGTGCAGCTGCAGCCGCGACGCATTGCTGAGCTGGATGAGCCGACGGGTCAGTGTCAGGACACATTTGGCGATGTCAATGGCAAGCAGAAGGTCGATCGTGGTTGGCTCACCAAGGAGTCGCTGGTGCAGCTGAAGTTCTTCTATGCCCCGTTCACCTGGAAGCAGCGTATGAAGCGTCGCCTGGTGCATGTCAAGGTGACGCCCATGAATCTGCGTATTCCCGGCGCAGGCACAGCTGATTTTGCCCCAGTCTCATCGCTGGAGGATTCGCTGTCGAATGATACGCACGATACGCGGGAGAATGGCGGCGATAGCAGTGCCTTTGCCTTCAGTGAGGTGGTGACCCTCAGCGCGGATGAGTGTGAGGTGCGTGCCCAGGAACAGTTTGGAACTGCATGCGGTTCCAGCGATTTGGTGATCGTACATCTGACCGTGGCCGATCTGGATAATACGGCCTATCTGGTGGATCTGTATAGCTATAGCTCACGCGTGGCCAAGGAGGATGGACCACCACTGCATCTGGGCTATCACTATGTGCTGCCCAATCTCTTCAAGCGTTCCGAGGGCAATCTCGAGCTACCAATTACCTGCGCCAAGGGTCATCGACCCTTGGGCATGATGCGACTGGGTTATCTCATTGTGCGACCCTCCTCGCACAGCGCCCACATGGACATGCGTGTGAGCTATGCACGCTATTGGAACAACAAGTGGACCGGCCTGGATGTGGGTCATCGTGGCTCCGGCACCAGCTTTAAGGTGAGTTCCATGTGGTTTTCTCTCTCTCTCTCTCTCAACTTATACTTATTTCCACTTCCACTCAGGCCAAGGATGCAGTGATCCGCGAGAACACCATCACCTCGTTGAAAAATGCTGCCGAACATGGCGCCGACATGGTTGAGTTCGATGTGCAGCTGAGCAAGGATCTGGTGCCGGTGGTTTATCATGATTTCATGATCTATGTATCCCTAAAGAGCAAATGCAGCATGCAGGAACATGACTTTCTGGCTCTGCCCATGCGTGAACTGACGCTGGAGCAGTTGAAGAAACTGAAGGTGTATCACACCGCTGAGGGATTGTCCAGGGAGACACGTTCGTTTCACAACGATGATCTGCTCGAGCATCAACCGTTTCCACAGCTTGCCGATGTGCTGGACGCACTCGATGAGCATATTGGATTCAATATCGAAATCAAATGGTCACAGCGTCTACAGGATGGACGCATGGAGGAGGAGTTCGAGCATGTGGTCGATCGTAATCTGTATATCGATTGCATATTGGATGTGGTGCTCCGTAAGGCGGGCAGTCGTCGCATTGTCTTCAGCTGCTTCGATCCGGACATATGCACCATGCTGCGCTATAAGCAGAATCGTTATCCGGTCATGTTTCTAACGCTGGGACACACTACCAAATATGAGAAGTATCTGGATCCGAGGGGGAATTCAATGGAGACCGCCGTGTGGCATGCTGTGGCCATGCAGCTACTGGGGATTGTGGCCCATACGGAGGATTTGCTGCGTGATCCCAGCCAGGTAAACTACAGAACTAGCGGCTAGCGGTAGCCAGCGCGGACTTTCACCTCAATTGATTCTAGGTGAATCTGGCCAAGCAACGTGGTCTGGTGCTCTTCTGCTGGGGCGATGACAACAATTCGAAGGATACCATCAAGCTGCTCAAGGAATTGGGTCTGCATGCCATTATCTATGACAAAATGGATGTACTCACCAGCAAGGAGGTCAAGGTGAGTAGCTGGAGCATATTCGTAGGGAGTAACTGGCTAATCTCTAATCTGATCTTCCAGCAAAGCGTCTTCCTGCTGCAGGCCAAGGACAGTCAAAAGGAAATGCTCAAATTGCAGGCCCTGGAAATGGGACACGTCTGGCACACCAACGCCTCGGGCAGTGAGGAGCAGCAGGCCTAGTGGCGCTGAGATGTGTCCCTGTAAAAGAATATATACATTTATTTATATATATATTCTACACGATCCCACACACACGATCATCTTTTCACTTAGCCAATAGCATTTGCATATTATCTAGTAAATCTTATAATGTATCTCTAAGTTGCCAGCTTGTGAATAGCATCCATCTGCCTACATATATCTTCATATATCTATGTACTCTATACATACATACATCTGCTGCATTGTAACAAACTTATTTATTGCCTCAATCTTGAACTGACCAAGCGCGCTCTCTTTCCCTCTCTCTGTACTTCACGTTCCCATTTCATTATTATGTTTTTAATTTTGGGACCCTAAGCAAATTCTAAACTATGAAATTAATAAAAGAAAATGTTTATAAATAAAAATGCTCTATAAAAGTAATAAATCAACGAAATAATAAGATAATACTAATGATTTCTTAAAATATATAAACATTGTTTAAATAAAACAAAGATATAGTCTACATTCTAGTCTGACTAATTAATACCCTGGGCGCTAGAGGTGAACTAACACATACGGAAATATTTTTTAAAGTGTAATTTAAATATTTGTTAAATCTTGGGATATGTCTTGGAAACTCTTTTCTAATATGGATATCAGTTTGTCTACATTTGGAATTTATAAATATTTTAAAAGAAATGCGAAAAATTTATGTTTGTACTTTGAGTATAATTTTAATACTGGATACAGTTATAGATGGAGAAGGTAATTTTTCCGTTTTAAAATGAATCATTAAATTTTCATTGCTGAAAGTTAAAATAAGAAATTTCAGATCTTTCGAATGTGATATAAAGCCAGAAAGTTGGGAAAATATTAAAATTTCAGTATTTTAAAATATAATATTTTTACCAATGCCAGGAGTCGTTCATCTAAAGCTTCTCTAGGTGTTTCCTATGTCATCAAGTACGCACTGTATTTTACAGTGACTGTCAAACTGTAAACATATATATTTTTTAGGGATTTTCTTTAATTTTTTTTTTTTTTTAAGAACTTCAAATGCAACTCAGTATTTTAAATACTTTTTTTTTAAATATTTTGCCAAAAGAAAATCAAGTATACGCAGCGTTGCATGCGCTCAATACGAAATGTCAGCAGGAAAATGAGAGAGAGAGAGAGAGAGAAAGAGAGACGACTTTGCAGGCCGCATGCGCCACACAGCGAGAGTGAAAATCGAATGAAAATTTTGCATACGATTTTCCGAGTTGAGTTTTCAGTTAGTTTGTTGAATCGCATCGGAACGTACGCGCTGAGTGAACGCAGCAGCAACAGCAGCGCAGCAGCAGCAAAACCGAGTGAAGTCGCAGAGTCGAGCAGAGCAGAGCAGAGCAGCGTGTCGCGGCGGGCGAGACGGGGGGCACACATTGGAGTACGGCAAAAAAGTGTAGTGTGTAGTGTAGTGTAGTTCTAGGCTCTGTTTTATATATTTTTTTTTAATACGGTTACTTTCTACACCAACTTCGCTGCGCACTCTACACTCCCCCCACCCCGCGTTTTAAGTCGCGTTTTTTGTTGTTACTTTACGAGTGAGTGAGTGTGAGTGAGTGTGTGAGTGTGCGTGTGTGTGAAAGTGCAAGAAAAGCGAGGAAAAACTATTGGCAGCGATTATGTTTATTGGCAGCGCGCACACAGCCAGCAAGTCTAGCAAATAGGTGAGCGTAACTGTAACTGTATGTGTGTGTGTGCGTGTGTATAGTGTGTGTGTGTGTGTGTGCGTGTGTGTGATCTGTGGCAGTTGATTTTAAAGTGACAAGCGGCGGAGCTGGCAACAAACAATCAGGAAGTTTTTGTGCTACACCAAACGGAAAAATCGATGCGTGCGCCTGTCCCCCACACACACACACACACGAACACGTAGTCGCTCCAGTTGTGCGCGTGTGTGCGACTTCATACCACAACAAAAAACACACACACACAGAGAGCGAGAGAAAGAGAGAGAGAGAGGTGGAGTAAAGCGAAATAACGAAACGGAGGCATGCCGCACTTACTACCACAACACGCTACTTACTACACTCCTGACCTACTGCCCGGCCACGCCCCCTAGCCCCCCTACCCCAACCTGCCACACAACAGTAGCGCCTTTGCGTGTATATACATATGCGACAGGATGCGTGTCTCTGTGTGTGTGTGTGTGTGCAAAGGAAATTCGGTATAAAAAGCAGCAGGGGTGGGGGAAACTCATTTAAAAATATGTGTGTGTGTGTGTGTTTGAAGTTTTCTAGCCTCATTAAAAGTGCATAAATTATGTAGGGTATCTGTGTGGCATATTAATAAGGTTATAGGCGCACACACACACACACACATGAACACATACTCCAAGCTTGATAAATAATACAAAACTGCTGAGGCAATTGAGCGTACAGTTTGACAAGCTCTGCGCTTGAGACTCCAATGAATGCTTGATTACACAGGCAGCGCGTGGTGGAAGTGCGAGTGTGTGTGTGTAACTTGCCTGCTTGTGTGTGTGTGTGTGCACAACATAAGCATTAGCATTAATTGCGAAGCACAGCGAAAAGCAAAGTTCTACACTCGCCTCGCTCTCCACACGCAGCGCTCTACACTCCCCGCCGCTCTCTCTCTCTCTGTGCCTCACTCCACACTCTGCCCAGTCGTATTAGCAGGCAAACTATGGGGAGGGAGCGGGAGAGAGGCACGCAGCTGACCCCCCTCTCTAATGTGTGTGTTTCGATTGTTTGTTTTGTTTATAAATCTCATGTTTTTCATTATTCGCCCGCCATGCAGCAGCAGCAGCAGCAAATAAACATCGAAAATCGACAGACAAGACTGTCGACTGCCGGCAATCGATAGGCAGAGAGAGAGAGAGAGAGCGGCAGAGGCAGAGGCAGCGGCAGAGAGTGTGGAGTGAGAGAACCGCAAGCTGGACAGACAGAAAACGGACTGTTGCTTCTTGCTGCTGTATCTGTCTGTGGGTGTCTCCTTCAGCTGTGTGTGTGTGTGTGAGTGTGAGTGTAACTGAGTGTATTTGTGAATGTGCGTGTAAACAATGCAGCGTTAAAACTAAATATTGTTTAAGAACAAATATTTGTATATTTTGTGCAAATCACGAATCACCCAGCGATTTCTTCTTTTTCCACGCCAAGGCAAAGTTAATGACGCTATCGATAATGTATACACAAATCTGCCAGAGATATATAGTGTATATATATACTATACTATATATATCCCTAGTACGAACTGCGATTATATTTAGTCATTAGAGTAGCTAGAAAAAACAACAACAACAACAATTTGTGGGATGCTCTTCACGAGCTGCTAATGGGTCATTTCAATTGAAACGAATATTATGGGTGTGTGCGAGTGCGAGTACTCATAGTGGGTACTCACTTAGGAAAATCACCGGGAAATGGGAAGGCATCCATCAGTTTTGGGTTTCTTCGAACCGTTAGACCCGCAGAGTTTCGAATGCGATTGAATCATTTAACTATTTTGAATATTTTGCATATTCACTCTGAGTGAGTGTGTGTGTATTCATAGCAAATCATTAACCATTTGTTTGCCATAACGAACGCGTGGAGGATGTGCGAGTGAGAAATTCATTTGAAGTGATATAAAATATGAATATGAATGCCATTCGCAATTTGTAAACACAGACAAATATTGATTAAATCTATTTATTCACACGTACTCATGCTCATTATTCAAGTTTGTAATGGCGCAAGGTTATAGCTGCACTCGTATTGTATCTCTTTTAGTGTGTGAAATTTATTCATGGTGAATTGAATGATCGACTATACAAATAAATAGTCGCAGATTCATTGAAATGAGTACATCAAAAGTATTCATGGATCTATATTGGTATTTAAAGGCAAATGCAATTACTTTGAATTGGAGAATAGGCAGTAAATTGTTACACTTATTGTGGGCATGAGTACACTCATGAGTGCTTGAATGTACACTTAAAAAAATATACATTTATATATACATAGAATTAATGCATTGATTGATTGAATTTATAGCCGTATTTTTATTACAATGTATATATTATTTAAATATGCGTTTAATACACTCACTTTATTCATGAATATATGTACTCATGAGTGCTTGAGTTTATGCATACCAATAGTCATATTTTTATTACAATACACATTTTATTTAAATATGCGTTGAATACACTCACTTGATTCATGAATACACTCATGAATACACTCACTTGATTCATGAATACAATCACTCATATGTTTTTTTTTCTTCCCTTTTGCAGCGCAATGTTGTCTCACCAAACCCCAACCTAGTGAGTAGTACCTCTCAGTACGCCCCAACGAGAGCAGCCTAAAATGCTTTCGTCGTGCTAACATCTAGTCAAAATTTCAAGTGCATACGCGCCAGGCACGACCGACCCGAATCAAACCTGGTGAGTGAGTCGAGGCGAGTCGTGGCAAGGGGGCACCGTGGAGTGGTTGCGTGAGGGTGACATCAGTGGGCGTGACCACGAGGTGCTGCTGCTGGCGGGGGACACGCAACAGCGAGAAGAAAGAAGAAAGAAACGTGGTCAAGAAGGAGTACGATAAATAAACAGGTTTGCGGCCCACACACACACACAAGCACAAGCACAAGTACCCAAAGAAGCACAACAACAAGAGTAGAACCCATCATAGTAGTACGAGTAGTATCCCCTAGCTTATAAGAAACTCTCTCCCCACTTGCTCGCTGTGATCATGACATATATACCTAAAAGAATGCAACACTATGCGCATGCAGCCATGAATCTGATCAATATGGACTCGGAGAATCGTGTCGTTCTCAATGTGGGAGGCATCCGGCATGAGACATATAAGGCGACACTGAAGAAGATTCCGGCCACACGTCTCTCCCGACTGACCGAAGCGTTGGCCAACTATGATCCCATATTGAATGAGTATTTCTTCGATCGGCATCCGGGTGTATTCGCACAAGTGCTCAACTATTACAGGTCAGTGTAAGACTCTATAAATAGATCTCTTTTCTAAATTTGTTTATCTTTCAATTTTATCCATAGAACCGGCAAGCTGCACTATCCCACAGATGTCTGCGGTCCGCTGTTCGAGGAGGAATTGGAATTTTGGGGTCTTGACTCGAATCAGGTGGAGCCATGTTGCTGGATGACCTACACACAGGTGGGAGTTCGATTCTTTCCAATCCTATAAACAGCATTAATCCCAACTCTCCCCCTTGCAGCATCGTGACACACAGGAAACCCTTGCCGTACTGGATCGCTTAGATCTCGATACGGAAAAACCGTCCGAAGAGGAATTGGCCCGCAAATTTGGCTTTGAGGAGGATTACTATAAGGGCACCATATCCTGGTGGCAGGAGATGAAGCCGCGCATTTGGTCGCTGTTCGATGAACCCTACAGTTCCAATGCCGCCAAGGTAGGGCCTAACTACCTAACTATCCAAGTTTTCCAGTTACTTACACCTCTCTCTCTTCCACAGACCATAGGCGTCGTTTCGGTCTTCTTCATCTGCATTTCAATCCTGTCCTTCTGCCTGAAAACCCATCCGGATATGCGTGTACCCATTGTGCATAATGTCACCGTGAAGACGGCTAACGGTAGCTCCGCCTGGTTTCTGGACAAGTCGATGACCAATGCGCACATTGCCTTCTTCTACATCGAATGCGTATGCAATGCCTGGTTTACATTCGAGATATTGGTGAGTTTCAGGAAGGAAATAGGGGGAGGAAGTAGGGCTTAAAGACAGATAAGGTAGTAATAATGGAAAGTAAAGAAGTTAGACAAGTAGAGAGTGAGTTATATAATATTTAAGATGATATATGTGAGTCTGGAAAAGGAAACTACGAAAAGCGAAGAGATATCTTAAAATTGGAATGATATGTGTACATTATATAGGAAATAAAACATAAAACTGCGAGTAAAGAGAGTTTAAAGTAATTTAAGAAGAAAATGCAGTAAGGAAATAAAAGTACTTGCGCAGGAAAAAAGATATAACGAAGTGCAGATGATATTTTTATAAGTAACTCTCTTTGCACTATGCTATATGCCTTCAAATGCAATGAAACTAGCTAGAAACAAAAAAATATCTTAGAAAATTAAAATTAATATAAAATAGTTAATAATAAACCCTAGCTAGCCCCACTCTCTTCTCTCTCAACAAAATATATATCTATATATAAATATAATAGAATATAAAACATGAAACTGACAGTATAAAGAGTTTAAAGTTGTTTAAAAAGAAAATGCAGTAAGGAAATAAAATAACTTGTGCAGGAAAATAGATATAAAGAATTGCAGATGATATATGATATAGTAAAAGCAAGTTTAACTCTCTGTACACTATGCTATGCCTTCAAATTAAATAAAACTAGCTAGAAATAGAAAAATACCTTAGAAAATTAAAATTATTATAAAATATCTAATACTAGACCCCAGCTAACCCCACTTTCTCTCTCTCCCTCCCAGGTACGCTTCATCTCGTCGCCGAACAAGTGTGAATTCTTAAAGTCATCTGTTAACATCATAGATTATATAGCCACGCTTAGCTTTTATATCGATCTAGTGCTTCAGCGATTCGCATCGCATCTGGAGAACGCAGATATACTCGAGTTCTTCTCGATAATACGGATAATGCGTCTATTTAAACTGACGCGTCACTCGTCGGGCCTGAAGATACTGATACAAACGTTCCGGGCATCGGCCAAGGAGCTGACGCTGTTGGTATTCTTCCTTGTCCTGGGCATTGTGATCTTCGCCAGCCTCGTCTACTATGCGGAGCGTATACAGCCGAATCCGCATAATGATTTCAATAGCATACCCCTGGGATTGTGGTGGGCCCTGGTTACCATGACCACGGTGGGGTATGGCGATATGGCGCCCAAGACCTACATTGGCATGTTTGTGGGCGCCCTGTGCGCCCTAGCCGGTGTGCTAACCATTGCACTGCCAGTGCCCGTCATCGTCAGTAACTTCGCCATGTACTACTCGCACACACAGGCGCGGGCCAAGCTGCCAAAGAAGCGACGACGAGTGCTTCCCGTGGAGCAACCGCGCCAGCCGCGTCTGCCAGGTGAGCGTAAGTAACGAAGAAGAGATTAGCCCGTGGAAATACTAATATCTCTCTCTCTCCAGGTGCTCCTGGCGGTGTCAGTGGCTGTGGCACACCTGGCTCCGGTCCACATTCGGGTCCCATGGGCTCTGGCGGCACTGGACCACGTCGCATGAACAATAAAACCAAGGATCTGGTCAGTCCCAAGTCAGGTGAGTGTTATGTGGCTCTCCCCACAGCTCTCCAGCTCTCTCTCCACCAGCTGCGCTTCAGTACACACGCCGGAACAAAGTCTCCGGTACACCTAACGTACGCCTCTATGTAGTATTCAAATGTATTTTTTGCCGTGCGGCAATCAAGTTGCTCCTAACTCTGTTCCCGCTCACAAAGCAAGCTGAAAGCGCTGCACAACTCTGCACTTGAGTTATTTGAAAAAATACCAAAAAAATACCGAAAAAATACCAAAAAAAACCAAAAAATACTGCAAAAATACCAAAACCCTACTTTCTAGCAGTTGTTGTGGCGTTCTGTTCCCTTTCGAGTAAATGCTCCAAGCTTTCGCACAACAAAAGCTAAGAAAAAGCTCAAAAAGCTCCTTGAAACAAAGTTGATTAATTCTACTAAATATTTGATTTTATTATGTTTAATTTTGGGTACATTATAATTAATACCAAATGAAAAAAATACTGAAAATGTACGTGTATATATCTGTACTCTATGTAATTTCAAATGAATGCATTCGATAATCATTCACATACCCCAAAATTCATCGAAAGCTCTTATTATCCGATTCATCTTCAAGCTTGTCTTTCTTTTAACGCTGCTCATAACCCGAGCCCAAGATCATCTGAATGCAAAGTGGGGTGATCTCTCTGAGGAGTAAAGAGTTTCCCCCATCAGTATTTCTTCCCCCCACTCCCATCCAAACTCATCTTTAAGCTTCTTTTTGAATACGCTTTGAATACCGATTTTCATTTCATCTTTGTATAGTTCAACTCAGACTCGATGGGGTTTATTCTTATATATATTTTTTTTTCTATATCTATAATGCGATCCTGAACCTATTCCGTACTTAATTTTAAATACTTTTATAATTTTCCATTGATAAAACCCAAACCAAAAACCAAAAAAACTTTCATGTAAATACTTAGATGAATATACCACCATGATTGGCAAACCCAGAGATGGCAAAAAGAGCAGGCTGCTCTAAGCCAAAAACAATATATATGAACTCTGTCCCAAAGTAGGACGGATGGAGGGAAAGAAGTGGAGAAGTGGAAAGTGAATGCAAAGAGCAAAAGCAAAAGCAAAAAAGAAAATAAGGAACAATACAGAAACGGATCATATCAACTATCCAACAAGCACATGCAAAAAACCCTATAGATATCTATGAATCAGAAACAAATATATACGTACTATTGAAAGGACTTTGATCAAGGAACCATCGGATCTGTGAGGCCTCTTGTGGTACGTTCGTCTCCATGGATTTCCTAATCTGATTCAACAACGTCTGCTACAACACCCACTATGTACTACTACTACTCTACAACTATCGTATTGCTACTCTGCAACTATCGTATATGCCACTATATATGATCGTGTACTATATATAACTACAATATGTAATTTTCTACGTGTTTTCTACTCTATAAATATCTTGATATATTGATATACGTGTTGTTCATCAGTTCTGGCTCGTTCGTTCGTTCGTTCCTATATACTATATACTCTACAACTATATCCTATACATATCTATCTCTCTCTCTCTCTATCTCTTAATATCTCTTACTCTCTCTATCTCTCTCTGTATCTGAATATTGATGTGTATCTTTTGTGCGTGTCTGAGTGTGTGTGTTCCTGAATATCTTTCCCCTCTTATTATTATTCTGAGTGTTCAGAAAGTGTTACGATCTAAAAAAAAAAATAATATTCATAATGTTAGTTATACACACATACTATTGTAATTTAACTAGATCTAGATATATGTTGACGAACCTTTGTATTATTATCTCGAACTTTTGTATTTCAGATATGGCCTTCAGTTTCGACTAAAATATATTGTAATTTGTATTCCAAACAAAAAAACAAAACAGAACCAGAAAAAGTACCGAAACAGTAAACACAGTTCAAAACGAAAGCACCAAGAAAAGACAAGAAACAACTCAAGACAAACTAAAGAAATCAAAAATGAAAATCAAAAAAATGAAAAAAAAGATATCAAAATGAAATCGCAATCGTTAATCGTTATCGTTATCGTTATCGTTCGCTCATCTCTCATGCTCTCTCAGGCTGAATTGCAATAAATCGAACGGATTAAGCTGGGCGGGTGTGTTGGTTTTCTACATTTTTCTAATAATATAACTCTCTCTCTCTCAATCTCTATGTATTCGTGCTACTCTACTCTAATCCCCCTCAAACGATACCTATATATATATACTATATCTACAACTATACGTAGCGTGTAGCTGCTGGCTAAGCTATAGAAAACCCCTCCAACAATTTCTAAAAAAACTCTCTATAGTTTGTAGCAACCTTCAAGAAACCAAACCAAAACCAACCGCAAAACCTTCGACTAGTACCCCCGATACGAAACCGATCCCAGAAAAGAGTAGCGTTTTTACAGTTATATTTTCTATGCTGCATGTTGCATGTTTTGTTTTTCTTGCCCGTCTCTATGGTTCGAGCAACATCACGAACCATATCCGAAATCGAAATCGATCCCAAATGGAATCTACTAATAGATCTTAAGTTGTTTGCCTGCCAAATAGTTAAGAAATGTTGTGCGTGTGTGTGTGTTCAGTGTCTTGTTGTATGTGTAACCCCATACCCCACACCCCCCTCACACACTACGTTATTGTGTAGTTCATCAAGTGCACCCTGTATTAACCTATAATATTTAATAATGTTTCCTAAGTTTATTGAAATTGGTTTTCTTACTCCAAAATTAATTGAAAAAATTAATAATCAACTGCTTTCTACTCTCTCTTTCTCTCTCTCTCTCTCTCTCTTTCTATCCAACTTTCCTGCTGTCTTTCTACTCTACTCTCTACAATCTACTGTGATCTCTCGCACTCAAACCATACAGTTGCTCAACTCTTCGCAGGTCCCCTGGGCGCCAGCATCGTTGCGATGAGTCCACGCACCATGTTGGATTTGAATCCTGCCCTGGCCATGGGTAAGCCCAACTTTCAGCCACGTTTCCCCACCCAGTTAGCTGCAACGACCACAACGGCGACGCCGACAACGACATCCAATCCCACGATGCAGCTGCCCACCACGTTGGCTTCGCCTCTCCTGGTGCCCAGCCCTCTGGCAACGCCGGCCTCAGCGACGGCAGCGGGTGCTGCTGCAGCCGCCGCATCGGGTACCCTGCCAGCGGTACCTAGCATAGCCGTCTCGACCACTGCCAGCCTGGGCAAGGACTCCAGCAACACCATCAATACCAGCACCACCACGCTGGAGGCCAGCAAGAAGGCGTTCCTCTAAAGCGAGTCAAGTCGAGTTGAGTCTCCCCCCAACAAAAGCAATATTTAACCTAACCTAACCTAACCTTACCAAACGAAACCTATCATAACCTTCGCATACGTATCTTTATGAAGCTATTATATCACGCAATATCTTACCATAGACTCCCCCCATTTCGGCCATATCATGACATACATATTACAATTAGCTATATAAGTATTATTACGATTAATAATGTATCGGTACCGCTTTTGCTTCAGCTTTATTTTCGGAGAAGCCCCGCCCCCTAAAAATATCAAGTTTTTAATGAGCCATGCGATAGTAAAATATTTTATATTTGTTTGGAAATAGATTGTATCGATCCGATAATGATGGGTTACCATAGAGGGTGTCATATGTAGGCAGAATAATTGCAGGGAAATTTTGATAGTATGTTAAAAATGGGTGTATTGGTAGAACTTATGGGGAAGGTAGTTTAATTTAGTGGGCACAAATAGGATGACATATCATATGACTGGCAAGGGATCTGAAGGGAGGCGAAGTGTTATATATAGAAAACCTTCTGTAAAGAACGTTATCAGACTTATATGGCACTTAATGAAATATATGAGAAATATATGACACTATGGCAACCCATCATTGGCAACCCTGAAACCCTAATTAACCCAAAACTGTATATATATATTGCTTAGGCCTCAGAGTCTTTAATCTCTCGTAGTATCAGCTATCGGTTCATCAGTTCCTTAAGCATGTTCCGAATTGTTCGAGCTTTAATTTCATCTAGTCCCCACATACATATACATACATATATATAGTACTATGATATCTGAGTTCCTTAAGCTGCTTTCGCCAGTTTCCTAACTCAAATAACTTGACTTTGGTTCGTACTGAATCTCTTTGCTTATAAGCTTTGTAATTGCCTAATTAGAGATGAGAAGAACTCTCAGACAGTCTAAGCATATACCATATATATTCTATATGTGTTTTGTTTGTAATATACCATATATAATGAAAAGTTTTTGAAAACTGTTTAAAATTCATTCAAGCAGACGCAGCCAATCGTTTGTTAAGGGGCACGTGTTAACTTTCCAGCTAATACAGGGTGGTGCTACAGGGTGGGGAGGTAAACATTGTGTAAACTTTTTAACTTAACAAAAACAAATGAAATTTTCTTTACCCTCCCACACACACACTCCACACACACACAGAAACCCCATCTAAAATCACACCAAAAAGAAGCTGCTTAACTTTAATTATTTTCAACCTGAAATCGACAGACGCACAGTGGCGTCCCCTAAGTTGAGGGGGGTTACTTATTCAAACACGGGAAATTTGCATAGGAAATCTGCAGATGAAGAAGAAGAAGATTGGGAACGAGTTAAATTGCATACTGGAAAATGTTTTTCTTTGTAGTTCCGGTAAATACGACACGCGCAGTTCTTAGCTTGTTTCCGGATAAAGGGGCAGGGGAATGTTGGGAAGGGGATTGGGCAGACAGAGGGGGGACAGAGTTCATGAAGCATACCTAGCATAATACATAGTGAATGTTTCTCCAGCATATTATATCATTAGGACCCAAGCCTCTTGTAAATTTTGAATAATCTCTCTAACTGTCTCTCTGTCTATCTCTAACTATCTATCTCTCTCTATAAGCAAGCATTATACATACTTACATTAAAAACTTACTGATATCCATATATTGTATCTATACATTATAATTACGATTATTTCTAAGATACCGAACAAATGAATATTCTAACGCTTTGCAATAAATACAAACAAATAATTCATTAACATTAAAAATAAAAAAAAAAAAAAAGAAAAGCAACAAAAACAATGATAAAGTTTGCAAAACATTTGTTAAGTTTTTACAATGGAGAATGCATTAATAAGAGAACTATAATTAATATACGAACACACACGTACACACATGAATCTACACACATACATACTTATACTATACATATATATATATAAACTACCATATATCAAAAACGAACACACATTGTTTATAAATCGTTTTAGGTTCACGATTCACACACTCATTTAGATATTTGCGTTATATTTCAAATGTTTAAACTGATTTTCAATTGTATAGTTAAGAGAATTGTATACTATTTAAACGAAAAACCAAAAACTACGAAAAAACATACTAAAAAAAGCTAAAAAAAAAAAAAAACAAAAACTGTTCTCTCAATAATTCATGAACAAGAATACATTTAATTACATAAATATACGAAACTCAAAACTGAAATGCAATAAACAAATCTATTGAACACCAAGAAATTAGTTTGTTTTAGATATGAAGGGCTATAAAATGTGGAAAATGTTTAGAAAATTAAGGAAAGTGCTTTGAAATGGGCACTCTAATTTATATTTACGACTTTTCAAATATCTTCACATCTATTTCATTAATATAAGCGATTTTAGCTCTTTTTTCTTATCCTTCTGCAGTAAATAGCTTTATTAATGCATGCATGGTCACCCTAATTTAGTTTTTCGAAAAGCTTTGATAAATATTTTGATGCAGATAATCCCCTATATGTGTTTATTGTTTAGTTCATACAACTTTTTTGTTGCCAACAGAAATTCAGGGAAAATGTTAGCCAAAACAAGCCAAAAACTGCCAAAAAGTTGCGTCAGCTAGTTAAAAATTTTGTTGATTTTAGCTGAGTAAATTTTATACGCTCATTAATTTTAATTATCCGGATTACATTAAACAATTTGCAGACATTTTTCGCTACAGTTATTAGTTTTTTAGCCTTGTATCTAGGGATGGCTTTGTTGTCAAGTCATTAAGAGACCGAAGCGTGATCATCATCATCGAGTATAACCATAACTGAGTTGAACTTTCTCACCTTGAAAGCACGAGGTACGCGGTACGAGGTCAGCCCGAGGGTGTTTCGAATTCATTGTTCAATTGTGAAAGTAATTACATTACGTGTACCGTTAGACAGGTTAAGGTAACACACCAGTGCCCCAGTTAGTGTGAAGAGCTTTTTGGCCATTTGGCCTGCGGCTGAGAAGGGCACAAGCAGAAGTCAAACGTTGCTACAGGGTGTTCCCCGACACTGATAACGGAAATACTTAAAAGTAACTAAACACAGACATGACACAGAGTTGCCACCCCGCCCCAAAGCCGTAGGCCTTGCCAAATCAACAGTTGGGCGAGCAGTCAGCTGTGCCAGTGGCAGGAGGGGAGCGGAACGGGGAGGGGTTTTTAAAGCAGGCAAAGGGTACACGAGACTTAATTTTCGGGATCATAAGAGCGAAAGGAACCCAAAACTAATAATGCATGAAATTTCAATTACGAGTTGAAAATCATAAGCCAGGCCAAGTGTCTGTATGTATGTGTGCGTGTGTGTGTATCTATGGGTTCGTAGTACTATACAGCTTGAAGCGTCATAAACATCAAAGTTGCTCTTGTTGTTGTTGTTGTTGTTGCTCCGCAGTTGTTGGAATGTTGTGGGAGCAGGTAATGGCTACAACAACAACAATAACAACGAGAGTAGCAGCAGCAGCCGACATTGCGTGAGAGTTTGAAAGGCATTTACATTAACAGAGTTTTTCCAGTTTTTCAGTTTTGCCTTTGTTGTTGTTGTTTTTAGTCTATGTGCATGGTGAGAGTTGCCTGGAAAAAGCTCAAATGCTCTCTGCTCTCTTTTCTCTCTCTCTCTCGCTGCGTTTCTACTCTCTTTGCTGCTGTTGTGAATGAAGCTTGCGCTCGCACAGTGTCCCGTTTCTTTTGCAAGTGAGCCCAAACCTTGCTCTCCTCATACTCACACACACGCACGCGTTCTCTCCCAATGCGTTGGCTATTTGACTATTTTGCATGGACAACTGCCCTTGCCAGGCAGCCTCACTCTCTCACACTCTCACTCTGCCCACCCACCAGCCGAAGGCAACGACAGCAGCAGCGACAGCATCGGCCTCGGCTGCTGCTGCTGCTCTTCGCCTTCGGTTGCCATAGATATTTCGCCTCGTGTGATCCCGTTGTCTACCGGGTCGTTGTCGGCGGCTGCGACAGCGGCGCTGCTATTGCCGGCTCCCGGCTCGGCTCGGCTAGCAGACGGTTTCAGTGTAATTTCGGCTGTGCGGCGGTGCTGGTGCTGGTCTCCACGTCGCTCTGCAACAAAACGGGACAACAGAATTTGCCAAGCGCACGTCTGTGCGTCTCCCAGTGTGTGTGTGTGTGTGACTGTGACTGTGTCTCTCTGTGCTGCTTTGTGCACGCTGTAACGTGTCGTGTCGTGCGCTACGTCGTCGTGCTCCAGCTGTCAACGGAATCGTCGTCGTCGTCGCTGCCGCATTCCGTCGCAAACGTCTCCAGCTCCGCAGCTTCGCAGCAGCGTCGCGGCGTCGTCGTCGTCGTTGTCTGTTGCGCCTGTCGCGGTCGCATCTACAAGTTTTTTGCGTATTTTCATTTCAGTTTCAATTTTTTTGTTTTTTTTTTTCGTTTCGCGTTGCCTGCCTGCGCTTCTTCGTCTATTTCGCGCGTACGTTCCTCACACACAATTGCTTTGGGTTGGTTGCCATTTGAATATTAAAGCCAAGTGCGAGGACGACAGTTTTCCCCTGCCCTCTGCCCCCCTGTAGTTACACTTGTAGTCTCCTTGGCCGCTGCCTCAGGTCTATGCTTCAGGTCTCAAGCGGCGATTAAGACCAGTCGCAGTCGCAGTCGCAGACGCAGCGCGTTGTTGTTGCCTGGTTACGTTTACAACTGCCGCGCTGACTGTGCCATGCATTAAACATAAGCGCCACTGAATAACGGTACAACGCTAGAGCGAAGAGCAAAGAGAGGAGCAGAGTGGGAGAGAGAGAGCTGACTTCCAACTAGATTAAGTGTGCGCTGCAGCTCACTCTCCCGCTCTCCCTCTCTTCCGCTCCTCTTGCTGCCATTTTGAATCTTTATTATTAGCACATTTTGAGCCTCTGGCGCGCTGCGCTGCCTCTGCTGCCTCTGCTTGCTCTGCGGCCACAATGTCCACTCATAAATTAATAAAATTTCGTGACAAATACTGCGGCTGGCCCCAACTGCAGTTGTAACTGTAATTGGCGCTATCAGCATAATAAAATTAATAAATAAATAAATAAATTCAGCTCGCGGCCAGCGTGGTTAACTAAGCGACAGTTAAGTGTGTTCTCCCTGCGGGGGAGTTCGCCAGAGTTGACAACTCCTTCACAGGCAGGATAGAGAGAGAGAGAGAGAGAGAGAGAGAGAGAGAGAGAGAGAGAGAGAGAGTAGAAGAGCTCACTGGGCTGTGGTTATAACTCTGGCAAAGTTTACGGCAAAGTTTGCGACACTTTTCAGCTACATTTTGACAGCATTTTGTCAGGCTCCTCTTTAATAAACATCATAACTAGCAGAAACTTCATGGTAAAAATCGAAAAACCTGACGGAAACTTAGAAATCCCTTCAAAAGTTTTGGGTTTCAAAAGCAACCCCATCTAATTAAACTCAACGTCAGCTCTGCAATCAAATATTCTGAAAAATTTAAATAAATTCATTATTTTTTGATGCAGAATCAATCTGGTTGTCAAATAATGGATAGAAAGTCCTCTCTCAAGGAAATCTGATGATTTTTGACAAGGTTCTATAGGGGCACTAAAAACGAGCATAGTTTTCCATATTAGAGGCAGGCCCGTAGCTAGAGCCTCGGGGACCCTAGGGTCAACATTTTTTCTAGGTATACATTTAAATAGACAACAATCCTGGAACAAATTGCAATATCTAAAAAAAAATACTTTCAACTTAGTTCAAAATTAGTTTCTAAAACAACTTTTATCTAATTAGAGTCAAAGTCAGCTGTCTAATATGTTTGCTATTAAATATCTTGTTAAACATCCTGAAAACACAGAAAGAAATCGAAAACAAATACCTTAGACATGTCTTTAAAAAGTTTAGCTTCACTTTTCCAACAACTTTTATCTAATTAGAGTCAATGTCAGTTCTTAAATATGTTTGGAATCTTTTGTTATCAAATATCCTGAAAACTAGCTTGCCTGAGGTATACCAGGTAAACAATAGGTTCCTCCTCTTCTGGGTTCGTTTTAATTTCAGCTTATTGTTGTTTTTGTTGTTGTGGGTGAATATCCAATTTCGTAACAACACTTTGTGGCCAGAACAGTTGAGTATTCTTGACTCGACTCCTCTCGGAGTTGACTGATGTATTAATTATCTGGTCATACTTAATGTAGCCTTTAATTGCGCATGATGACGATGATGATGATGATGAGATTGTGTTGAGGTTTCCGCTCAACTAAGTACAGTTGGCAGCGGGGGGAAGTAACAGATAAAAGAGAGAAAGTGATGCCGTAGAAATTTAAGTAAAATTAAGTGAAGATGAGTTGAGAGGGAGAAGAATGTTATATGAGGTCTAAAAAATGTTTAACCTTAGTAGAAACTAGAAATAAAATAGAAAGAACTTCAAAAAGGGGCGTTAAAAGGGTTAAAAGTTTAAAGGGAACTTTAGGGAACTAAAAATGAAATAAATAAAAGTTTCACTTTACGTAGTATTCCTTTCATAACAAAAACTGTCACCAGGAAAACTCGAAAAAAAAGCTCGAGATAAAAGTAAAAAAAATTTCTCCGTATTTTTTATTAAGCCAAATCAGAGTTCAGCGTAAAATCTAATCAAAAAGTTTACTGACGTTCGAACGACTCCCTGTGTATCGAAATTTGAATAATTGCTTCTGAAATCTTGAAGAAAAAAAAACAGTTCTTTCATTTTCATATTTCATCTAAAATTATTCAAAACATCTGCGTAATAATTCCCGAAAGTTAACGATTTACCATTATGTTAATGCGTTAAAGTTAAAGAGAATGAAATGTGCTTAAAGTAAATTATGCAAAGTGGCCAGAAGGGGGGAGGAGGCCTCCTCCCCCTCTGCTTGCTCAGATGAAGATGATATGCTAGCTAAATGAGCATCGAACGGAAGTATCTCACTTTGCATTCCGCATTCATCGCCAATTAGCATGGATTCTACGGCAATTGTATCTGCAGCTGATGCTGCCTCTGCCTCTGCCTCTGTAACGGTATCTGCATCTTTAACTGCAAATTGCATTTGCAAATGCAGATACAGCTTGAAGTACACAGATACAGATACAGATACAACTACAGCTGCAGAGCGATTCCAATTCAATTCGCTTCACTGAGCTATGCAACGATTTTTCTTTTCGAACCTTTTCTGTTTTTTTTTTTTGCAATTTTTACACCTCGCGCATATTTTTTGCCCCACTGCCAATTGCATTTTATTATTGATGATATTTATTTACTCTGCGTGTGTGTGTGTGTGTGTGTGTGTCAGCTGTCATTGGGGTACTTCATTTATGAAATTTACATTCATTGCGACGCATTGACAGACCAACAAATTAAAAACCGCAAAAGCACAGAGAGAGAGAGAGAAAAAATTGAGAATAATAATATCACGCTCACTTTTGATTAACATTTTGGTTTGTTGATTTCATTTTATTTGTCTTGGGGTTGAAGTTCGTTTGGGGGGCGTGTGAAATTTGCATAGCACTTGCTTGATTTTATTTGGATTTGCCACTGTTGACACTCGACACAGTTGGACAAACAATGAAGGCGAAAAACCAGAGAAAGAGAGACAGATAGAAATTTGAGAGAATTTGTACGAATTCAAAATCAAAATCAATTGAATTTTCAAGTGCCATTTCTCTATTTCTCTCCCTCTCTCAACCACATTTCCCATTTGTCATATTGCATTCGTTTGGCAATTTTGGCAGATTGAGTTCGTTAAAGACCAACGACGTTATTGGCCAATTCTCTCCTCGCTGCCAAGTTGCCTGTTTACACGCGCGACAGCAGCACCAACAACAACAACAACAAGAGAACACAATTTGGCATTTTCTAATACCTGTCAAAGGGCAGGGCACACTCACCCTAATGGGGCATATACAGTTTGAAAAAGTGTAAAGAAATATTCATTACTAGATTCCTTTGTAAAGTTATATCTAAGTTTTAAGGTTGAAAATAAATAGTATGATATGATAAGATTCTTAAGCTAAACATACTTAAGAAGCGGATTCTAATTTGATATTGTTTAAATTTAGGAAAATTCGTATATACAGGGTATTTACAAGTCATTTACTTGCCCATTTAATCATCAAACAAGTTGTTCAGACTTCTTGTACATTTATTTGTTTGTTTTCCTTGACGGGTGTCTATCTGTCATAGAAATAGAAGAGTTAAGAACTCAAATAACAAATATTTAATACAATTACAGGGTATAATTTACTCGCTTAGCTTGTAACGGCGCAACTGAGCCTGCCAAAACGATAAAAATAAAGACTATTATAATATATCAAATTGCAGGGTATAAATAAGTCTTTCAGTAAATTGTCTAACTTTAGTAAAGATTCTAAGCATATTTATTGTATTGCCATCTTTGACAAAGAAATATAAGTGGTAAGAACTCAAATATGATATGGATTGATATAATAGTACATTTACAGGGTACTCCTTAGTCCTCTATCTGCTGTTTAGATCTTGTTTACTCCTGCCAATTTGATTGCTCAAATTTCCAGGCAATTTCATTGACAAGTTCATTTTTGGGTGGCACCAATGTAAGCCAACTCTTTGTGGGCCTAGTACAGCGATGCTACAGCGCGATGGGGCAACCCTACGAATATATACCGAATATTTCAATGAAGTCAAGAATTCTGTTGTCTGTTCCAAATAGCAAATAACTCAGCATCGTCGCTTGTTCTCAACAACTTGTGGACTTTAATTTAAAACAGCATCTAAAACACCAGAAAGAAAGAGAAAGGGAGAGCGAGAGAGAGAGAGCACCATCGACAAGCGAGAAAGCAAACCACAATCGAAACGGAAACCAACTAAAGGGAAACCTCTATGTGAAATATTTCGGGTACGTATTCAAAAATTCAATGAATGAAAAGTGGAACGAATTATTGATTGCCCATCCGGTATACTAGTAGAACCCTAACAAAAAATGGTATATGATGATTGCGGTTAGAGAAAGAGAGAGATAGAATGGAAAACACACACGAAAATCATATAAATGTAAATGAGAACAAATTGGTTTAGTTACAGTTGGTTGGGCTGTCAAAGGATTGCAAAGTCGGATGCATCACATTGAGGTTAGCGGCATATTAAACTTTAATTGTAGTGGATTGTGCACTTTGGGGAATACCTCAGCCCCCTCCCGGAATTGGAAATTATTTACGAAAATGCGTGAAATTATTTTATCGTATGGTTTTAATAGAACCTACCTAGGGGAGACCCATACCTAAATTTCCATATTATTGAAAAATTTCAAAAACTCCATTTTGCTATTTTTTATAAGAAGAATCATTCAGGTTGTTAAAAACATAAACAAAATGTCATTCCGCGTGAAAATCGTTCAATTATTAAGAAAGTTACGATCGGTGTAAAATGAGAGTGTCAGGCCTGTTGAGTGTGTTACATGTCTAATTTTTTGACCATTTCGACATGATTTTTGAGTCAAAATTAAGTATCGTTTAAAATCGATTTAAATACGAGGGTCGTTTGATAAGTCCGTGACTTTTTGTATTTGCCGCGCACCTGCTCTAAATACAACACTGCTCCTGTCAGCAGTTATCGATTAACAGCTGACTGTAAAATTTTGAGAAAGCTGCGTTTTTTGGTTTGCGTTTTATAGGCATTGAAAGCAGACGATCTCGTGAATTTTAACGAAAATGGAAAAAAGTGAATTTCGTGTGCTAATTAAGCATTATTTTTTGCGTAAAAAATCCATCACCGAAACCAAGGAAAGACTTGATAAATATTATGGGGACTCTGCACCATCAATTTCAATGGTTAAGAAATGGTTTACTGAGTTCCGTTGTGGTCGTACCAGTACAAGTGATGCCGAACGTTCAGGTCGCCCAAAAGAGGTCGTCATGCCAGAAATCGTCGACAAAATCCATGGAATGATATTGGATGATCGGAGAATGAAAGTGCGTGAGGTAGCTGAGGCTGTAGGCATCTCAACTGAACGGGTACATCACATTTTACATGAATATTTGGACATGAAAAAGCTTTCCGCGCGATGGGTGCCGCGATTGCTCACACACGACCATAAGCGCAACCGTGTGACCATTTCAAAGGAGTGTTTGGCGATGTTCAACCGCAATCCAAACGAATTTTTGCGCCGTTTCGTTACCGTAGACGAAACATGGATCCACCACACCACACCAGAGACCAAAGAACAATCAAGACAGTGGGTTTCTCCGGGTGAACGTGCACCAAAGAAGGCCAAGGTGGGTCTGTCGGCCAACAAGGTCATGGCCACAGTTTTTTGGGATGCACAAGGTATCATTCACATCGATTACCTTGAAAAGGGTAAAACGATCACCGGCGAATATTATTCAGAGCTTTTGGACAGATTCGATATTGATTTGAAGCAGAAACGACCGCATTTGGCGAAAAAAAGTGCTGTTCCATCAGGACAATGCACGGGTGCACACGTGTGTAGTCAGCATGGCAAAATTTCATAAATTGGGCTACGAACTGCTACCCCATCCAGCATATTCTCCAGATTTAGCCCCCTGTGACTATTTTTTGTTTCCAAACATGAAGAAATGGCTCGGCGGTAAGAGATTCGGGTCAAATGAAGAGGTCATCACAGAAACAAACGACTATTTTGAGGGCCTTGAGAAAACCTATTATTTGGAAGGAATAAAAAAATTGGAAAAACGCTGGACTAAATGTATAGAGCTAAAAGGAGATTATGTTGAGAAATAAAACGCTTCTTTGACGAAAAAAATATATTTTATTCAAAAAGTCACGGACTTATCAAACGACCCTCGTACTTGTTTAGTACTAATGTTGACTTCCGCAATCGATTAAAATTAAAAACTCGCGATTTAAAATTTTGAAAAATAAAAATTTCATAGGGGGGACCCTTACCTAAATTTAAAAAAAATCGAAAAAATTTCAAAAAATCCATTTTGCTGTTTTTTAAATGTAGAATCACTCCGGTTGTTTTAACATAAATAAAATGTCATTCCGCGTGAAAATCGTTCAATTATTAAGAAAGTTACGATCAGTGTAAAATGAGAGTATCAGGCCTGTTGAGTGTGTTACATGTCTAATTTTTTGACCATTTCGACATGAATTTTGGGCAAAAATTAAGTATCGTTTAAAATCGATTTAAATACTTGTTTAGTACTAATGTTGACCTCCGCAATTGATTAAAATTAAAAACTCGCGATTTAAAATTTTGAAAAATAAAAATTTCATAGGGGGGACCCTTACCTAAATTTTCAAGAAATGGAAATATTTCAAAAAATCCATTTTGCTGTTTTTTAAATGTAGAACCACTTAGGCTGTTAAAACATAAACAAAATGTCATTCCGCGTGAAAATCGTTCAATTATTAAGAAAGTTACGATCGGTGTAAAATGAGAGTGTCAGGCCTGTTGAGTGTGTTACATGTCTAATTTTTTGACCATTTCGACATGATTTTTGAGTCAAAATTAAATATCGTTTAAAATCGATTTAAATACTTGTTTAGTACTAATGTTGACCTCCGCAATCGATTAAAATTAAAAACTCGCGATTTAAAATTTTGAAAAATAAAAATTTCATAGGGGGGACCCTTACCTAAAATTTCAAAAAATCGAAAAATTTCAAAAAATCCATTTTGCTGTTTATTAAATGTAGGCTGTTAAAACATAAACAAAATGTCATTCCGCGTGGAAATCGTTCAATTATTAAGAAAGTTACGATCGGTCTAAAATGGAGGTACCAGGCCTGTTGAGGGTGATACATGTCTAATTTTTTGACCATTTCGACATGATTTTGGAGTCAAAATTAAGTATCGTTTAAAATCGATTTAAATACTTGTTTAGTACTAATGTTGACCTCCGCAATCGATTAAACTTAAAAACTCGTGATTTAAAATTTTGAAAAATAAAAATTTCATAGGGGGGACCCTTACCTAAATTTTCTAAAAATCGAAAAATTTCAACGCCTTCTTATGCCTGTTTCAAACATTTCTTAAAGTTAATATACCCTTCATTCGACCATTGAAAATGTATGGAAAGAGATAGAAGAAAACAGAACTTGGCATAAATTATCGTTAAGATAAAGATAAAGTACCATAAAAAGAGGAAAGGCAAAGAAAAAAAGTTGTTGGCGACCTTGTTTGAAATTGATTTGAAAACGCTTTGACTTTTTTGCACTTTCACTTTATACAGAGTTCTTCTGGGTAGGGAAACCATTGGAATAAATTATAATGGACCGATAGTGTGGACATAAAAAAGAATGCCTAATAGTTTGTGCCATAAATAAAGAGGGGCCTAAAATCGAAGAGCGAAGTAAGACCCTTAATGCAATTGGAACTCTGTGTGTAATCGTCTAGCTTGTCTAGGGCACTTTGATGTTTTGATCTAGCGATGAGGGGGGTAGGGGGAAAATACCATAAACTATACCAAAACAAAGAGAAAGATAGAGGCATCCATTCATTCTGGAACTAAGCTCTTTCACTGTCCACAACCGGCGGCCAAATTGTTCTGCATTACTCTGGCAATCTCCTCCTTCTCCTACTCCTCCTTGACATCTCTTGCTGCCTTTTCTAATCCTCCCAGAAGTTTCGACAGTTAACTGGCTTTACTGGTATGTGTGTGTGGGTTAGGACCCGCATCTTATCTTAAGCGCCTTCCAGCTGCATTGACAGCCACTTGCTGCGCCCGTTTCGACTTCAGTTTCAGTTCCAGCTTCGGGTTCGGTTTCGGTTTCAGTTGCCGTTGCACTTTTGGCCAGAAACAGCAACAGGAGCACTTTATGGACATGGATCCTTTATGATTTAGTGCGTTTCATGGTGCCAGACAAGTGGCCAAAGCCCTGACATTGCCCTCCCCCCCTCTCTTTCTCTCTCTCTGTGTGTGTGGCTCTTTGTCTCTTTCACTCCTCAGCTGTCACATAAACCGATTAAACTTTGAGCAGCTTATGCATTTTGTATATGTATTTTTGGGTTATATCTAGCTGGGGTATCTGTTATCTGGTAAATATGCAGCACTAAGCACTCACACACACACATCCTTCTCCCCCCTCTCTCTCCCCCTCTCTAAATTCCCTACTCAGCTTCTGAAACGTTTCCATTAGTGAGTAAATTGTTTTGGCCTGACGAGAAAAAATTCAATTTCATATTTTCTAATGCTTTTCATTTGCTTAGCCTCCACATTCGTTGTCGTTGTCTGCCTCGCCTCCTCCCGCTGTCCTTAAACGCTGCGCAATTACTTTGACTTTGATAAATTTGCAGCTTCTCTTTTAATCATTCTCGCTTAGAGAATGCGCTCCTCTGCTCTGCTCTTCTCTTCTGTCTTGTTTTGTTATTTTTTGGGTCCCTCTTTTGTTTTATTTATGGCTTGTTTACGCTTCTTTCTTGATTGTATTCATTGCCCTCTGGAGCTTACCTGCAGCAGGTGAACTGCCTCCCCCTCTCACTCTCTCCCTCTAACAGGCTCACTTTTTTGGGGTCTACCCTTTTTGCTGGTGTGGCATTTAACAAAGCATGTTTCGACATGCAAACGACGATGCTTACGACCAGGCCTCAAAGAGTCCTTCGACGCAGGACTCTAGAAACAAAACAAAACACAAAAAAAAGGAATATTATTTATTTTATATTTTTCACTTTTTCCCCCAGTTTATTTTTGATTATTCGGTTATTTTGTGGCAAAGCCATCACATGTGATAGAGCTGCGTATTTTTGGTCACCACTGGAGCGGCAAAAGTTTCCTTTCTCGAGGGAAACATTACAATTTACCAACTTTTCCAACATGAATTGAATGTTTTCCCTCCCAAAAAAACTCTCGTTGCCTGTTAAAATACAAAGAGTACACATAGTCTCTATAGAGGTATAGAAAGTTGTGTGCTTCAGATTGAGCTCAGCGACAGGGAATTTATTTTGTGGAGAATATCGTGGAAGTTCTTTAATTGAGCAGTGTTTTCCGTTGGGTATGTGCTTTATGTGGCTAGAAATTGCGGGAAATACTATAAATATGAACAAAATTTGCTTTTTAGATCTTAAGATCTAAAGACCGAAGACCTAAGGACCTAGAGACTTTAAGATCTAAAAACCTAAAGACCTAATGGCCTAAAGACCTAAAAACTCAAGGACCTAATGACATAAAGACCTAAGGACCTAAAAACCTAAAGACCTAAAGACCTTAAGACTTAAAGATCTAAAAACCTAAGGACCTCAAGTCCTAATGATCTAAAGACCTAAGGATTTAAAAAACTTAAGGAGCTAAAGACCTAAAGATCTAAAGAAATAAAGATATAGAGAGCTAAGAACCTAACCTCTTTATTTATCTATTCTCTATTTCTTTACCGCAACGATACCATCAATAAACCCAACAATCTAAGCAACTATATCTATGCAGTAATGAGTTGAAATAATCCTGTATCCTGTATCGTTTTTTATTGTACTATTCAAAACCTTATCTTATGCTTTGATCTGTGGAAGTAACTCTGAAGTAGCACCCCATAATCAACCAATATCCTCCATACTTCACTTCCTTAATAGTCAAACAGAGTCTCTCTTTTTCTTTCCATCAATTTCCTTACAAACTCATTTACCTGTGCAATCAACCGTCAAGCCTGGCAACCCTATGGTACACAAACTACTTATGTATTCATATTGCCTACACCAGAATAAAACGAATCTTACCTAATCGAGTACTTTAAAATACAATGCAGCCATTTAGCTAGCCCATTCACAGGATTACCTTATCTCAGCTCAGCCATTGCTTATCCCCCCTGCCCCTCTCTCTACGCCCATGTCAGCTGCCACTCAAGAACCATTAAGTCAAAATCCAATTTGAACTGTAACTAATTTCGATTCTAATTACATCCCTGTGCAGCTATAGCTGTGCGAAACGACCTGCCTCACACAGGCAGGCTGAGGAAGAGAGAGACAGAGATAGACAACACAGAGAGGGAGAGGGAGGGAGAGATGTAGCTAATGCCTGGCATAACTAGTGCCTGGGCTGGCAGTACGCCGTTATGGCCTAGTCTAGAGTGTAGTTACATTTGTCAGGCTCGTTACCGTTACTTTCTCGATAACTCGATATATTCCGGCCTCGAGTTTAAGCTGGAGTCGTAGCTGGAGCTGGAGCTGGAGCTGAGCCTTTGTGCCCGGGCCCATTCGCTTAATTTATTATTCAATTAAAGCAGCAAAAATAAACTTTAATCGCACCGCAGACATCAGCAGTGGCAGCGGCAGTAAAGCAACAACAACAACAAAAACAACAACAACAACAAGGCCCCCAAAGACAACACACACACACTCGCAAATAACGCATGAGCACACACATTAACACAACACACACATACTTAAGGCACACACACAGTCAAACTCATTTCGATGGAAGCTGGAAAATAATTTTTTTTTTTTTTTTTTTTTTTTGCAAATATGAAAATCGTGTGCCAAGAAAAAGTTCAGTCACGTTGTTGTTGCTGTTGTTGTTGCTGTTCGTTCTGCTTTGTAATCGATTAAAAGTGCATGTCAAACTGTGCGTGTGGCCGCATTTTTTAATGGGCTGCTAAAATGCGAAAATATGAAAAATGAAAATAAAATAATAAAAAAAACAGAAAACAAAAAAACAAAATGACAAAATAAGAGGCGCAGCAGCAGCAAAGTCGGTCGCATTAACAGGCAAATGTGCGCCCAAAAAGAAGAAGAAGAACAAAAAAATCACAACAACAACAACAACTGCGAAATCATGGAAAAAGTTGAATGTGAAAGACGAGAGAGAAAATATGACAAAATTTACGAGCGCAACGAGAAACACCCTGTGGCTGCGGGATGCACGCTGTGTGTGTGTGTGTGTGTGTGTGGCGCGCTGCCTCAGCTTGTTTTTAGTGCTTTGGCACGTAATGGGGTCGTCACACAGACTCACACACACACACATACACACAATGTCCCGGCCACTCAGTCAGCCTTTTGTGTGTGTGTTGCTTCTGTTTGGTTTTGGCTTTGGTTTTGTTGCCTTGCTTTCGGGTTGCTTGGCTACCCTGTCTCTTCTAACACTACCCCGCTCTCTCTCTCTCTCTCCTAACATTACTCCCCTCTCCCTCTCTCTCTCTCTCTTTCTCTCAGCACCCTCTCCTACTGCCCGGCATAGTTGGCCAAGCCGTGCCTGCCGTTTGCCACTTGATGATGACGCGTTCAACTAACTGCTAATGCCAAACTCCTCCTAATGCGCTTTGTTAGTACTGCTAGTGAGGAGAGAACCCTCCCAACTCCCCCCTCCCCTTCTAAGCCCCTGCTACCAAGCTAAAACACAATTAATCTCTGCATACAATTGTCAGCTTTAAATTCGCATATGTTTAGCTCGTCTTACTTTGTTGGTTGTTTGCCTATATAAGACATCTTATTTATAGTATTTTTCGGGTATTCCCTGGTTCCTTAGCCTGGCATTAATCATATATACGCCTGCTATATTGAACCCACTTAAAAACCCATATATAATCTATATTTATTGTTTATTCACTGGTATTCATTTGCACCCGACGTTGGGCGCCACAGCGACGAGTTGCCAAATCTGTGCGAAGTTCGCTTAGCGCTGCTGCTGATGATGTTGCCAACTTTCTGACTCGTTGGCCAAACTTGATAAATTGCCAAGCAGCATGCGGGCCCACGTTGGGCGCCAGAGTCACGCACGACACGTGGTACATCGCTAGGCACAGCTGTCGTTCCCATTCCTCGCTGCTCGCTGCTGATGATGATGCCAACTTTTAGCGATATGTCGTCTGTTTGATGCGATATGAAGAACCGATTAACGGAGCGAACGAAAGTACCCCAGACCCATTTGGATACCCTCCGCGCTGCCCTGCCTCCCTCTGTGCCCATCTGAGTACTCGCTCATCTTGGCAGATTTGTGCAAACCACGAGAGCAAATTACGTTGACGATGAGCATCATTTTCCACTTTATTGAATTACCCCCAAAAAGCGACGGCAAAGCCAGGCCAACTCGTAGGTTCCGCAAGAGTCCAAGGGGAGAGGGAGGAGGCTCTGCAGCGTGTGCAGGATTTTCGGTAGGCTGAAGGTGGCATCTCTACTTGGGGACGATTTTGTCAGCGCGATAAACAGAATTTCAATTTAAAATATTTTTCCTGCTGCCTTGGCATAATTTCCTGGGCAAGCGGAGAGGGAGTGGGAGGCGGAGGAAGGGGAAGGAGTGTAGGACTCCTGCCTTGACAGCGTCAGCTGGCAGCGTCACTCTGGACCCCAGACATAAAGAAGCTATCAGCGGGCCGTTTATGGGCTCTTCTAGGTGGTTAGCCTAGGTCTAGGGTGGCAAAGCTCTGGTATACCCTAGGCTACTGTAGGGCAGCGGAGGAGGTCGAAGGGTTGGGGCAGCCAGGGCTAATGAAAGCCGCGTTAAAGTCAACGTCTCTGTCGCTGTCTCTGTCGCCTGCCTGCCTGCCTCGCGCTGTTGTTGTCTCTGTCTCTTGTTTGTTTTTGTTTTTCGTCACATTTTGATGGGCTCCTTCAGTTTTTTATAGCAACTGTGTATAGTATATGTATATAAGTGTATATAGTCATGTATATGTATGAGTGTAATCATCATTGTTACGCGCATTTGAGGCACTTTCGCTAGACAAGCACCCGGAGCGGGGCAGACGGTTAGACGGGTAGCTGGATAGGAGGGTAGCCGGGTAGGAGGATAGCCGGGTAGGAGGGTAGCCGGGAAGGAGGCTAGGAGGATAGCAGGGTAGCCGGTTAGGAGGCTAGAGGGGTAGCAGGGTAGCCGGGTAGGAGGATCTCCCACCCACTGCCCCATTGAAAGACTGCGTGCTTAAAAGAGCATTGCCCGTCGGCATTATGTTTTGTGTCAGCGCAAAGGCGTCAGGCAGAAACGGGAGCAGGAGGAAGGCTGGGAAGGGAAGGAGATAGGAGACAGCAGCAGCAGCGGGAAGAGGAATGAGAAGCAGCTGCAAATGGTGTCGGCATTGCACGTTCTTTTGTGGGTTAGCAGGCCTCCACGGGAGGAGGAGAAGCGGGTTGTGCTGCTATGTTGGCCATGTTGACTATGTCATTTGCTAATTTAGCACAAGCTGTTGGACTACTTACTTGATACCCTCTTAGCGAGTCCCCGCCTCCCTGCCTCTCTGCCTGCCTTACCCAACACTGGTTCAAGTTGCATTTGCTAAAAGGTCAACAAAGCAGGCGAAGAGGCTTCAACATCATCAAAGCAAACCAACATTAATTAAGCAGGCCGAGATGACAAACAATATCCGAAGATTGAAGTCTGTCTCTGTCTGCCCGCCTATCCCTCCATGCCTGCTGACCCATCACAGCGCCCATCAATTCAATAGGACCGACTGCCAACTGACCAGAAGAATAAATAATTAGCTCCAAATGGCAACTGACAATACGACAGAATGATCGAAGGAGGAGAAGCTACAGGAGCAGGAGGAGCAGGAACAGGAGGAGGAGAGGCAGGAGAGGGAGTAGTACTAGGAGAGGCAGCAGGCTATATAGACACATTTGCAATTTAATGCGGCTTTAATGAAATTCCCGAAAAACATTTGAAAAATGAACTGAAATAAGAGTGAGTGAGAGAGATAGAGCGAGAGAGCCTCCGATTTATCGATGCCATTAATCATGGCCATAACTTTAACTGTTGACACTCGACTCGACATAAATTCACTCGGATCGAAATGGAATTCATAGTGAATTAAGTGCGCTAAACCATAGTGAAATGTCAGAAATCAAAAAAATGAGAAATATGCAGAGTTCCCAACGGGGGAGGTTTATTTTCTGGGATTAGCATGTTTTGTTGGGGGTATAAATAAAGTGAGAGTCAGAGTGCTTAGGTCATAAGTTGTCTGTGATAATATTGTAGAATTGGAAACATATTTTGCGGGCTTAATACTTTGTTTTCTTTACTGAAGTTTATAGGATTAATATTAGGTCTAGAAACTCACAGATTAAGGGAACCTAAGTCATATTTTAAAAGGAAGTAGAAGGTATAAATGACTGAGGACTGCATGGGATGAGTTTTTAGATTATTTCCTGAGTATCCTGCCAAATCATTTATCCTTCTGTAATCCTAACACTTCGTCTAAAACTTCACCTAATTTATAAGCTTTAAATAAGATTCATCTTAATGGCTTCCTCGCTTTAAAGACATCAAAGGATTATCCCTATAGCAACGAAATTAAATGTTCATATATTATTTAAATAATACCCCTACCCCTTCTAGCCTTTAGCTGCCTATTAGCCCATATAAGTTTAATGACTTTGCAGTTTTGCAGGTAATTACCCTGCCTGAAAAAGGGGTACTCCTGCTGGGAAGGGGCTATTATGAAAATACCTTGGATATTTTGTGGTTTCCAGCTAGGTGACCAGAACTATGTGACAAAAGTCACTCAGCCGGAGACGTGCCTTAGCCCGGGGCAGGGTAGAGGAACGGTAGCTGCTGCTGAAACTGTGACTCTATCAGCCTAATGGCCTGAAGGCTCCTTGGGGGGTAGGGGAGGACTCTAAGGAGGTACCAGCTTGATAGAGAGAGAGAGAGAGAGAGAGAGCTTGACAAAGACTAACGCGCTCTCGTCACACACTTTGACACATTGTTAGTCAAACAAAAGATTTCGCATGCTAATTCGATTCGAGAAGGCAGCCCAAACAAAGAGGATAAAACAGCCCGGAGGAGCGTATGAGGGAATGAGCAGAAAGGGGGTTGGTTGGGAGGGAAATAAACCATTTTTGGGGCACAAGCCAATAATAAAATTGCTTGTGTCGATTTCCAGAGTTGCCTTCGTCGTCGATGTTGATAAGGCAGCCGGCAACCAGGCAGGCAACCAGGCAGGCATCCAGGCATGCCTGCAAGTCAGGAAATCAAATCCAGACCAAACCCGAAACCCACACAGACGCACCCTCCCTCTCCTCCTGCTCTAGAGATCCAAGAGCTAACCCAGGCCTATTTCAGTTGCGTCCAGTTGCTCATTTTGAGATACTCTAACACAGTGTATAATGCAGTGAGTTTAGGCAACCCTAGGATAAATTCCAGAGTTGCTCAGGCTGTATAAAGAAGTATAGCTGAAGTATGCATAGGGAAATTGATTACAGAAATTGTCTGAGATTAAAGAGATCTAGGATAATAATCAATATCTATGATATCTTAGCCTGATTCTTTTAAAGAACAAGATATTTTGGCATAGCATTATTATACAATATGACTGGGTATAAATGAAAATACTATTTTTAATAAAGATAAAATATTTAGATCAGTTATAATATACGCTTCTTAAGATATTTCATCACCACAGAAAAATCGATTAGTCTTCTTCAAAAATCCCTTATATTTCCTTTACAATTTCAACCTTTTTTTTGTTACTACACATTTAAGTAGGGTATTTAGCTGTCGATGTGCTCCTTGACTCTACTTAACTCCTTATAATTTCAGTTGTTTTAGGCCTCCTTCCTCGTCTGCGTTGGCTTCCATTCGTCTCCGTCCCCGTCGGCGTCATCGTGTTCTTTTGTGCGGAAGTGTCATTTTTCAGAGCCCGAGAAGGGCTTAGCTTACGCTTTATGATGCGGTTCACGCCTGCCGCAAAAGCAGCCGCACTGTCTCCCCTGCCCCTACCCTACCCCTGCCCCTTAGCCCTAATTTGTCGGCCTGCTGTTGTGTGTGTGTGTGTGAAATTTGAGGTCTAAGCAAGTTTGCGTTTTAAATTTATTTATAATAATATTAATATTAAGCATGACTGGTGCACGGATCCGTTGTCGACCTTGTGCCTGCCTCTGCCCCCGCCCAACCCTGCCTTGCTTCGTTAGCTGCTCAGCGGGCAACCTAATTACGCCCTGATAGGATTTTTGAGTAAGGTTAATGGTGCCGATGCTCTCCGACAAAACGCACATAAATAAAAATCCGACAACAAAAAAAAATAAAGGGTGTTCCGCGCAATCTGTAAATCGTTATACAAATTTCGTTGCATACTTTTGGGCGGGGTGAGGGAGCAGATTACGCTTCCGGCAAAGCAGTTGAGGCGTATGACCTCCGTATAACCTAATTCGATTATATCGAAGGCGACGGCTTATTAGACGGCACATTTTAAGTTCATGTAGGCTCAATTTGTAAATTGAGAAAACACAAATCCATTAGTCGAAAAAGAAAGAGTAAGGGGAACTTCAAGATGCTGCACATAAAATATGCACAAAGTTTGGGGACATAAAGCAAACAAATTTTCGGTATTCGCATTGGGTTTACTTTTTATTTTCTGTCTCTCTTCGCCTTTCGGACAACTTGCAAAGTTTTCAGCAAATTCTCTCGCATCTCGTTCTCAAGTTTTCACTCTACCCCAAAAAGTAAATGAGAAAGTATTAATACGTTCTGCCAGTTCCGCTGGAATTATTTGTCCCCAGGGAATGGCGAGAATTTAACATACTCAGACAGAGTGAGAGAAAGAGACAGACATACACGGTCTGTGCATACAAAAGGACATCAGAATTTGTACCCTTTCGGCAGTCGGCGAAATAAAAAGTTAACTGATAGAAACAGATCTAGATGTTCCAGCAAACGTTTTCGCCAACGTCTTATTATGCAATTGAATAATCCCCAGAGAGCAAAAAAGTTTCAGTAGATAAAAAGAAAGAGAGAAAGAGAGAGACGTAATTTATGTTGAGCAAATGAGTTGACAAATTTGCAAAGTTATTTGGGTCTCAAGTTAGACTAAGTAATGAATTTGCTGACCACCTACTGAGTGTTATTAATGGCAGCCTGTATCAAATGGGACAACAAGATGTGAGAGATATGGAATAAGAGCAAATTGCTTAAAAATAGCTCAAATTTGTTTATTTTAAGAAAAACTTTCCAGAAATTCTTTTGAATTGAATTTCTTTACAAATTTTATCTGTTTAATACTTATAAAATAATATAAATAAGTAAAAGTAAATTAATATACAAATTAAACTTTGTATGATTTAAAAATAAAAGTGAAATTTTATATAAAAACCTTAAAACCTAAAAACCGCTAAAAAAACGACCTATTTCAAGGTCTTAAATCAAATTTTCCAAAGCTGTTGTCAAAATGCGTGTGATTCCAGAACAGATTCCTCATCACGCACTGCTCTTAAGTAGATGTGATAATTCAGTGCGCAGCTTGTCGAAATACACGCGATATTGAGATCGGGAACACATGGCAATAGGTCGCAGCGCTTCTTAAGGGGAGGCATCTGCAACCTCGCAGAGAGCGGAGAGCAGAGAGCAGAGAATCGTGTATTGTCGTGTGTTTATTACGATGCCAAGTGCAAAACTAAAATGTAAACCCGGCGGCAACATGATATCCATTATCTACCATGCCCGGGAGCAGGAGCCAGAGCCACTGCTGCTGCTGTTGCCCGGGACCCTAGCGACAATTTACACCCCGAGCAGCTCGTGGAAAAAAAAACGACGTGAAAAACAAATGAGAAACTTTTCGGTGTGAATTAAATTTTGTGGCTTAAAGTTTTCGCAAGAGGATTTTTTGCGCATATGTTTAATCAGCAGAGGCTGAGGGAGATAGAGACAAAGAGAGAGAGAGAGAGCTGACCAGGAGCCACAGGCTGAAAGAAACAACAGGAATCCCGGTACCCAATAAAAGTTGTGCTCCTTTTTTTTTATTATAGTCGAGCCACGATGTACGATGTATTTATATGGCACGTTTGTATATTTAATTTTAGTGCCTCATAAAGTTGGCCCAAAGTCAATGACCAGTTAAGTCAACCTAGCCAAGGGAAGGGGCGTGGCTGCTGCCAACTTTGTGTGTGTGTTTGTGTTTGGGTTCAGATCAGGAGGTATTTGCATTTGCACAGCGACGCTTTACAATTTAATAAAACATTCTGAAAGGGACACAGAAAAAGCTTCCCTGACCGAAATATGGCACAATCACAAGCCGAGAGAGAGAGAGAGAGAGATGGGGAGAGAAGGAGCAGCATGTCTAGCATATTATTGAAATGTTCCTCAGCCTGACATTAAGCGTGGCCTGCAGACAGCAAGAGAAAGAGAGAGGGAGCAAGTGAGAGAGAGAGAGGGGGAAGCGCAGCTCACCGCAGCAAAGCCAGCCAAGCCGAAAGGGAGCAGCGTCTCGAGCTGTGTGAACAGTTTTACACTTGACTGGCAGCACAAAAACACACAGAAAACCCAAAAAAAAAAAAAAAAAAAACCCAAAAAAAAAAAAAAATGAAAACTCCCAAAAAAAAGAGAAAAAAAAAAATGTGAACAACGGTGAAAATATGCGCAAAAAAATATTTTTATACCCGTGTACCGTGTGCCGTATAGCATGGCATACTAACGTAAGACACCCCACGGCCATTATGCTACTAGGTATGACATTTTCGAAGCTACTTTCTATCTATAAGGCGGGAGAGAGGAGAGAGGAGGGGCGCATTTGAGCTACTTACGGCGCATTTTTTACTTAAAAATTTATATTATTAGTGTGCGTGCTTGGCGTGGGAAAATACCTGAAATCGACTGATTGTTGGGGGGGGAGGCACTTTATCTGCAATGCGTAATAGGTTGTGGCGTGTCACGCGTGCTTAAGTGGCGTTCCCTGAAAAGTATGCTATATTTTTATATTTAATAGAATTCTGAAGGCGCTCAGGATAAATATTGTCTCTCTATTCTAGTTGTATCTCTATCGTACTTGTCTCTCTATTTCTCATACTTGTTTCTCCCTCTTTTATTTGTTTTTTATCATATTTTCAAGCTGCGTGTCACGCGTGTTTTGGTTTTTGCAGTTTCTTTGGGGCTTTTGAGCTGACAAATGTCAGCAAAATTGGTAGAATACTTAAGCAACTTTATGCTCTTACTTCTCCTATGCCTTACTGTTTTATAGCGAATTTTTACACCTTCGTGACTCACGCACACATCGCTAATTGCAGCATTTTATATATAATCAATTTATTGTAGTTATTTTTGAGTCGTTTTTGATTATTTCAACCTCGCAATGCCTTAGCTTCGTTTTCATTTTATATCTTACTTATTCTATTACATTTTTTTCTCCCTCGTGACTCACGCACCCATCGCTAGTGAGCGTGCTTATGAGGCGAGTGCAGGTATTTCATAGTCACACCGTGGTACTGCTGCAGCGTGCTTATGTTTTCTCACACACATTTCGCTGGAGGAGAGGAAGTGTTTTTGGGCTAGCAGAGGATGTAAAGGATGTGGAGGATGTCTTTATGTATTGGTTCTGCAGCTTGGATTCCTTCTCCATCTACTCCTATTTCTTCATTGTTGCTGCTGCTTCCTGCACCTTCTCTGTGTGTTGGGCGTCTTTTTGCCTTGTTCCTGCTGCCTTCATCGCCTTTGGTTCGTCTTAAATTTTATGCTTCCACAGGTTGTGTGCGAATTGGGTTTTGGTTCCATTTTAAGCTGCCTCTTTGTAGGTGTGTGTGTGTGTGTGTGTGTGTGTGTGTGTGTGTGTGTGTTGTGGTACTACTCCCCGTTGAATGCTTACAATGCGTTTTGATTGATGTTGCCAGTTCCTTGGCTGCTTCCTGCTCCTCCAGAAGCTGCCAACCTTCTTGTACGTACAGCTTCGCCAAGCCCACTCCATCCTCCTCCCCCACACACATCCTGCGCTGCTTACAATCAATTTAAATGCGCCGCTGTGCATTGTAAAAAGTTCCCTTTGCTGTTGTCGGCTAAATCGGAATGTGAAGCCATAAAAAAGTGGAATAGTGGGACACAGTGGGATGAGGCTACCACAATATACTATCGTATATATGGGGATGCTTGTTTGTTATCGAGGTGTTGGTTGCAGGCTCAAGCTGCTGCAGTTGCAAGTTCCTCTTCCTGTTTTTGTTCCTCTTTCGGTTTTGGTTTCTCACATTTTATGGCTCAAGCCAAGCAAATCATTTATCATCTTTATAGCCATTGTATACCCAAGGACACACTGAGCTAATCGAAACGATAAAAATCGTCACACACACCCACAAAAGTCGAGCCCGGGTACATCCATAAATAACAAGTACAACAACAAATCAATCATGTGTAGCGAGACAAGTGTAGAGACCGAAAAAAAAAATAAAAATAAAAAAAAAACAAGTGGGTAGGGCTACAGTCGAACGCCCGACAGTAGGATATCCTTCTCCCAATTTTTAAAATCCGTTACAAACGTGTAACAACACTCATAATTTCAAACAGAAATTCTGCTCAAATACTTCTCTACATATAGCTTACTCGCTCGCACTCACACAGCGACGCGCGTAAAGCGTAAAGCGGCGAGACGCAACGTCGAAGTCGACGTCAACTCCAAGCAGCGCGCCGGCTGCTGCTCGTACATTTGTATTGAAAACGTTGACTTGAATAACTCCTGTGTTATTGGTCCGATCGGATTGTAATTTGGAGAATACATTTATATGGTATTAAGCATTATACATACCAAACCACAACTTTATAAGTTTAATACTTTGCTTAATAATCGTAAATTACCGATTTGCGGGGGCGGTGGGCGTGGCATCAAACATTTGAAATAAACTTTGTCTGCCTATTATATATAGGAACCTCCATGCCAAATTTGGTGTCTCTAGCTTTTTTAATAGCTGAGATCCGTTGTCTCATACAGACGGACAGACGGACAGACGGACAGACAGACGGACATGTCTCAATCGACTCGGCTAGTGATCCTGAGCAAGAATATATATACTTTGTGGGGTCTGCCACGCCTCCTTATGCCTGTTACATACATTGCACAAAGTTAGTATACCCTTTTTTGACCATTTTCAATGGTCGAAGGGTATAATAAATAAATACAGAAACATTTGCGAGGCGGGCCGAATGATGATGCTGATGATGATGATGATGCTGGAGTGGGAGAGCGTGGTGACTTGGGGTAGGTCCCCTTAAAATCGTCATGACAAGCGATTTCGTTTAAATGGAAATTCCATTTTCCTATTGACAATGCGATTTCTGGCCTTAAAATCATTCTAAAAATTGAATTGAATTTTTTTCTTAATTCATTTTCCCTTTTTTTTATGCTCTACCAAAATTGTTCCCATTCAAATTTTGTGGCTCAAAGTTTTTGGCAACAAAAGTGCCAAACTGTCCAGAACAATCAGTTGGTCAATTTCTCAAAGTCTCCGAAACTCGGTTGTATAATGATTAAATTCCAGACTCGACTTTCTCGACTGACTCGCTTTTGTGGGGCTGGCAGAGCTTAAACTTCGTTTGCAGTCTGCAAACATTCTAATTGAAGTCGATTTTCCATAATTTAATAAACTTATGAAATGGGATTAAGACGGTATTAGAAACGATTTGTGTGGGGGAGAGAGAGAAAGAGAGAGAGAGAGTAAGACAGATTGCAGTTCATTTTCTATTTGCCTGTCAGAACTTTTCTCTTTATCTTGTTGTTTACACACTCTTTTCATGCAGTTCGTTAGCTTGAAAAAGGCTAATGAGTATGCAAGTTTATAGCTTGAAAATTTACTAGCTGGCTGTCTTAAATTTAGCTATATTTATATAACTAAACTAACTATTATTAAATTGTAATAAATTTAAATTTAAATCAATCTACTAATTAAATCTATTATCTATTTTATTAATTTATTCAAAATGTTATAAGAAACCTCTAGTTAATCCTTCTACAGGGTATCTGCTAGTCAAATCACTGTCTTACAAGTGCCAATTACCATTTGTTTGCCCTTTGCACTTAATTCATCAATGACTCTTCGCTCTTCGCTTTGGCGCGACGCGTCGTTAGCAACCGCAGGCACTAATCAATTTTCCACTTGTAATTCCCAAGCGGTTATAGCGTAAATTGAATGATGTGGTTCGCTTGACAGTTGTATTTTTAGCCTGCTTCCCTCGGTTCGCATGGGTTATGACGAGGACTGAGCAGGCTCCCTCCCTTCTCCTGCTCCTTCCTCTGTTTTACTCTTGATGTGTGGCTCACTGATTACCGATAAGTGATGATTGATTTGTCGTTCGAGCCGAATGAATGAGTATGTATCGCTTGGTATCGCATCGTATCGTATATAGCGAGAGGCAGGTGACTCAACGACATATTATTTGCTTGACTTAACACACAAGCATTTAATTCACGGGAATAATCATTCTCAAATTGGGGACATATTGTGTGTCAAGTTGATTTTGCTAAGCAGAATTAATTAGCGGTAAATTTGTCGAGATTCGTTTGTTCAAATTTGATTTTCTGTGAATTTTGTACTCTCTATTCTCTCTATATTTTGTAATTTCTTTAACATAGCTGTAAATCATTACTATTTGCCATAATTAAGAGGAACATTATTAAATAGGGTGTAATACACATAAAACTAAATAAATCATTGAATTGATAAAAGATAAATTATAAAATTATGCATAACAATTTATCATATGGTATATTTTTTTTATACAAGTAAATTGCACCATAATTGGCTAGATACATATTTGAGAGCTCTAAATAAATCTTTATAGATATACATATAAACAAATTGCGAATTGTCAGATAGAAATATATCAACATATTTGCAATACCTTTAGCATATTTTCCCTATACATATTTCAATTTTTTCTGATTTCTCTCTCTCTCTGTCTCTTTGCCTTTCGCACCTCCCCCCTTAACGTAGCCTTAGGCAATCCAAACATATTTTACATATCCATTTCCCTTGCTCTAAGCAAACTTTTTTCGTCTCATAATCCATGTATGATCCTAAATATTCGATGTGCGCAGAAACTTTCCAGCAAAATGGAAATTCTATAAAATCTATTATTATATTGTTTTTGTGAGTTTCTGCAATTGAATTTGTAGTTCGTAGTTTGTTTTTCAATTTGCTCGAACTGCAAACAATTGCAGCCAGTGCAGCTCAAACTGTAACCACAACTAAATTCCATTATTTACCTGGCAATCTTTTTGCTGCCGCTGCTGCTGCTGCTGCCTCCCAGGCAAATTGGCAAAACACGCAATTGAACAGCAAATTAAATTATGCATTGCATATGCTATGTGTCAGACAGAGAAAGAGGGAGAGAGAGAGAGGGAGAGGGAGAGCATGTTGTGTGCATTTAGCTGTGTCGCCTGCGTAAGGCAAACAAATTGATTTTGATTTATTTATTGAGGGTTTCGCATGTTCCCAATTTTTGCAGTGCCAGCTCCTCCATCTCCCATCCGAGTGTAGAATGATGGCCACGTTGAGGGTCGCAACTGGGCTGGCGTTGGCCTAGAAATCTCCTGCTCGAGCGCTGGCATTGAGCAGAGGAACAGAGGCTACTGCGCTGCAGGAGACCGTCAGGACACACACACACCATTACACACACACAGTACACCTACACACACACATACTCTCCACTGTAGACAATGGTCATCCAGTGCACATGCGATTGCAACTGCAGTGATAGCTCGTGTCTGCCACGCCTTGCGCGAGGGCTGCGTCAACGTCAGGCCACGCCCTTTGCCCCCCGCGGTGCCGAGCATGCTATGGTCGAGCCGAGTGACTACAACCAGAGCCAGAGCCACAACCAGAGCCACAACTACTACTATCGCCGACTATCGAATACCTCATCATCGCAGCTCTACGGCAGCTGCCCCCAATTGCAGCACGAGTCGACGAGCTGCTGCCACGCGCCACAGTCGGGGCAGGAGCAGAGAGGGGAGCAGCAGGAGCAGCGTCCCTACTCCAGTCTGTTGCGGCAAAGGCTGCAGCACTCGCCAGCCGCCACTGTGCTGTGCAACAAATGCGCGCTGTGACGAAGATACAATCTAAGCTGCGAGCATCCGCATCCACATCCACATCCAAATCCACAGGAGCAGCCGCCTGCACATTCCCATACACAGGCCGGCACTGAGCTGACACCGCAGCCGCAACAAGGCCGCAGCCAAGCAGCAGCAACAGCAGCAGCAACGCCAGCAACAGCAGCAGCAGCAGCAGCAACGCCAGCAGCAGCAACAACAACAACAACAGCAGCAGCAGCGGCATCAACTGCCACAGCAACTGCCACACTCAGCACGCCGCGCTACTTGTGCCCCGATTGCCGCTTCAACAATCAACCCCTCGCCTGGTGGGTCTCCTGTCCGCGTCTCTCCAATCTGCCAGCAGCAGCAGAGCAGGCTCAGCCTGGCGAGATGCGTCACTGCCAGCATGCAACAAATCCGTCTCGCTTTCCACTGCAGGCCAAGCGACATTGCGACACATTTGGCAGCTATGCCACGCTGCCACAACATCAGCAACAGCAGCAGCAGCAGCTGCCACATCATGCTGCCAGCTGCAGTCGGCATTGTGGCACGCATCCGGAGCTGCTGCAGCCACCGCCACCAGCCACATCACGTTGGTATGCAGCGGCGGCAACTGGAGCCGGCGCCAATCCCAGCTCCAATCCCAATTTGACTGCCGCCTGTTGTTATCTCTACAATCCGACAATGCCGCCGCACTATGCGCCCGCCCAGTACTGTCTCTGCGATAATTGGTACCAACAGCAGCAGCAGCAGCAGCAGCAGCATCACCAGCAGCACTTGCAACATGCCCCACAGCAACATGCGCTGCATGCAGCACCCAAGCCGCTGCTGGCCAATGGCGGTTGCTATTTGGGTGAGTAATGATGAGCGGGAGGAGGAGTAGATGGAGTGGGAGGAATAGGAGGAGTGGGAGGAGGAGCAACAGCAGGGGAGGCAGGACTGCATTTAATCAACTCTCTCGCATTTGTTTGCAGGATTCGAGGCGCCACTGCATCCAGGACACATTGCCGATGAGGAGGATTCGGCGTTTCCGGCACTGGCTGATCGTGAGTTTCATTTGTTGCATCGCAATATTCCGGCCTTGCGGCGTACGGGCGTGGATACAACGCGTATACGACAGGTGAGTGAGCAGTGCGTGTCAAACTGTGACAGAGACAGTGCTTGTCAAATTGACCAACAGCAGTTGTTGAGCCTAAAAGACGCAAGTCTACCACATGCAGTCACTGTCAAACTGTACAAAGTTTAGTACCCGACAAACTTTACAATGCTTCTCAAACTGTACGCATGCTAATTTCTACTTCTGTTTACACTCTCTTTGTTTTCTTGTTATTCCTCTTTCTTGTGCCTTCTTCTGCTTCAACTAACAGTACTTCTATCCCGACGGCGGCTGGGGCTGGATCATCTGCGGCGTCTCGTTTCTGGTGCACATCCTGACCACCGGCCTGCAGCTCAGCTACGGCCTCCTCCTGTACTATGCCGTGGAGCATCTGCCCAACACATCGGGCATCGGTAAGTGCTTTCTAGTGTGTGTGTGTGTGTGTTGCCTCTCGCTCCGACAGGATGTGGGCAGGATGTTGGACCGGGTTGTCGGCCAGGATGTGTGCGAGTGCGAAAAGACATTAGATTATACAGTGCAAATTGCAAGCGCATCCAGTATGAAGCGGGTGCAGGCTCGGCCACACGCTGATTTTGTTTATTAATTAAAATATTACATGGAGCGTATTAAGTGCGAGAGAGAGAGAGAAATATAGAGTGAGAGAGAGAGGAGAGTAGCAGCTTTTAGCTGCACAAATTACTTGTGGCAAACAGGGGTTAATGGGATTTTCTTTTATAGTGTCATTTTATGCCTGGCAGGGGGAAATTTTTAGCAAAAAATAATTAAATTCAATTTCAAATACGTTTCATCTATAAGACTAGCGCTGCTCTATGCGTGTCGATCATAAACAGAACTGCAGCAAGCATATAAACAAGCAGAATTATTCTACTAACTATTCTAGCCGTTTACAATACGATTACCATATATTAAAGGCGTGTAAATGGGCGTGGCTATATACTAAAATAAACTTCTATTATATATGAGTATTATCTCCAAATTTGCTGCCTCTAGCTCTTTTAGTCTCTGAGTTATAGAATATCATACAAACAACAAGCTCTAATTTTTAAAATTTCACTTGAAATACCTTAGAATGCCGCATTTGGGATAATTGAAATGAAATCCCACATAAATACAGTTACAATACAAATGTGCTTTTGACTAGATTAGATTTCAAAGAAAATCTCGAGAAAAAAACAAGAGATTAACTTGAGTTTATATAGAGAGATTTAGCGTGGGATCGACTTGAACTAAGCCTGAATAAATATTTACGCGTCGCTCATTAATTTTGTAATATGCACACACTGTCACCCATTTCCTTTTCCTCTTCTTCTTCAGAGCTGCTCGGAGCACTAAGCTGGTCCATCTCGATGCTGACGATACCGTTTGTGGTCTCCCTATGTCGCAAACGCTCCATACGGCTGCTCTCGATTGTGGGCGGGCTGGTGATGCCACTGGGCATACTCTTCACATCATTTGCCACGGAATTCGGTCAGGTTGTTTTCAGTTATGGTGCGTATATATATAAGGAGGGTAAAACTTGCCGGAACTTGCTTAACATTAAATACTTCTGCTGCTCCCACTCCCGCTCCTATTTCCGCAGGCATCGTTTTCGGCATCGGCGTCTCCATGGTGCGTGAGGCATCCACCGTGATGCTGGGCAATTACTTTAAGCGGCGTCGTCAATTCGTCGAAATGGTCGCCATGTCCGGTGAGGGTGTGGGCATTGCCCTCTTCTCGGTGATCCTCAAGGAGGGTGTGGGCAAGGCGGGTTGGCGCCTCGGTCTGCAGATAGTGGCAGCCCTAACCGCACTCAGTTTCTTCATGGGCCTAATGTATCGCCCGGCCTCGCTATACCATCCCCAGCGACGTGCCATACAACATCTGAAGAATCAACGCAAGAAGGTATAGTCATAGGGTATTCCATGGGATCTTAAGCTCTCATCCCGTTCTTATTCACGTTTAGCTGCGCGAAAAGAAGCCCAAGCTGACGCATGAAGTGGAATCCCCTAAGCGATATCTATTTCTGGACATATCATCTCTGAAATCCGTAACGGTTAAGATACTTCTGATGACCTCCAGCGTGGCAGCCTTTGGCATCTATACGCCCATGTTCCTGATGGTAAGAGAGAGAGAGAGAGAGACAGAGTTGGAGTTGGTTAATCTTCTTTTTTCTCGCCAGGCTCTCAATGCCGCCAAAGAGGGCTCCGATGTGCCGGAGCTGGTGCTGCTGCAAACCTTTCTGGGCATCTCCATGGCGCTGGGCGTCGTCCTGGCCGGTGCCTTGCTGCGTCGCTGCTTTGTCATACGTCAATTTGTGATCAATACCAAAATTGTTACTCAGGTGAGCGGAGTGGGAATTTCCTCAAATCCTCTCCAGCAATCGCTGAGTAATATCTTCTTCTGCATATCTTCCCACCTTCAGCTCTTTATCTCCATTGTTGCGCTGGCCATACTCTTTCTCTCCTTCGTCATGGGCTACAAGGGCCTGTGCATCCTCAGTTGGCTCTACGGCATCGGTCTGGGTGGCTTCCAATACTCACTGAAGATTTTGGCGCTGGAACGGATCAAGCTGAAGCATTTCTCCAAGGCATGGGGTGGGTAACGTGTTGGGGTTATATACTGATCATACTCACTTCTCTTCTTCCTCCCTTCGTAGGCTTCATTCGTGGCGTGGAATCGATTCCTGTGCTCATCAGCGTGCCGCTCACCTCGTTCCTCAATGATTACTCCCTGAAATATGGACGTGCTGGATACTATATCTGCTCGGCAGCGGCGGCCATAGCGGGCATCATCATCTTCTTCATTACGGAGACACCCGAGCAGCAGCAGCAGCAGCAGGGGCAGCACGGTCAGCATGGGCAACATGGACAACATGGGCACATGGGTCGTGGTCATCTCAATGGGCATCTGCCCACGCCCATTCTGATGCGTCACTCCTCGGCGCGACATCATCGACCCAATCTGCATTTGGATTATGGTTATGGAGAGTATCCGGCGCCGGATCTACTCAGTCGCAGCTGCATTAGTCTCAATCAGATGGAACCCTACTCCAGCTCGCATTGCTGTCAGCGTCATGTGATGCATCACAACGCCGCCGGCGTCGCGCCGCATGCTCTGCCCCATCTGGGGCATCATCATCATCCACAACAGCAGCAGCAGCTGCCATCGGGGCATCCACAGCAGTTGGCCTGCCACAATTTGGAGCTACAGTCGGGACGTACGCCCTATCAACTTGGACAGGGCAGCATCGGAGCCAAGATGGGAAAGCGACTGCAGCGAAGTCTATCCTTCATCCAGCAGCACAATTGCTGTGACGGGCAACTCTACTGCAACTGGCACAGCACCTATGAGCTCGGATGCCGCAAGTCACCAAAGTAAGTGGGATAAAGGAGGTTCTAGAGAGGGGAGAGAGAAAGAGAGGGAGTAGGGACTCAGCTGGGGAGGAAGGATCCAAGGAAATCTAGGAAAACCCTAGATGAGTTAGGTCTAATAAAGAAAGAGATAGAAGGGGAAAGATTTAGAAGGATTAGTGGGAGTATTTCTTGGAAAATCCTATATGAGTAAGGTCTAATGAAAGAGGGGGAAGTAGATAGAAGGATTAGCAAAGGTTTAGTGGGAGTACGTCTAGGAAAACCCTAGATGAGTAAGGTCTAATGAAAGAGGGAGAAGGAAATAGAAGGATTAGCAAAGGTTAGTGGGTAGAAAGGAGAGGAGAGAGTTAGGGAAGGTCAACAGTTATAGATAAAGAGAGTATGGAAATGGGCGAATGAATAATCATGGGGGGTCAGATGAAGAGAGACAAAGATGAAGATAGAGATCCTAAGATCAAGGTCTAAGGGTTTACCCAAGCTTAAGTAAGGTTAGAGAAAAAGTACGAGAGGGAAAGCCAAGGAGAGCCTAGGTTACCCATAAAGGGGGTCAACTAGACTATCTAGGAATGTAACGGAGATAAAAAGTACGCGAGGGAAAGGAAGACCCTAGCTCAAAACCAACCGCACAACCCTTTATCCCTTTTATCCCCCCCAAAAAAAAAATTGATTCTAATTATACCATGTCGCATTCCCAACATCGCCTATCGGCAACTGCGGGCCTCGCTAATCTCCAGCACCGAACCCAACCCTGTAAATGGCTAACAAATTAAATGAGAATCAGAACAAAACTGAAACATAATTTACAAATAATTGTGCAGATTGTGGGCCCCCTAACAATGCACGAAACGGGTGTCTAATTGGGCGGCAATATCAACAAAAACTCGCTGCAAAAACAATGGAAATAAATTTGAAATATGGTTCCAATTGGGGCGTATAACCAACCCCCTCTACGAACCAAACACTTCATTAGGCAGCTGCAGTTCAGTTGAAATGAAATCGAGCATACTTTACGATGCAAATACATATGGTATATCGGCATAAATGTATGTATTTGGTACGCCTATGATATGATATGATGTTATTTGCCCTGACATGCAATTATCGAGTGCGCTGTCAAGCCCCACAAAATCCAATTGGCTGCGACTTGTGCGGCTTCCTGATAACATTGTGTGGCATGCAACTTGTGCCTAGGATATTTAAGAGAGGGACAGAGGGTCTTTTCACTACACTGATGGCTAACCATACCTGGGAGATGTCTTGAGCGTTTGCCTTATTCAAGCCTATCTCATGGGTTTCATGTTAAGGCTTCCTACCCTCCAAGGACCAATTTATTTAGACCTTCTTACTCTACCTCCTCCTATGACCCTAGTTCTTCCGGATAGCATAGTTTTAAACCTTCACTTAGCTTTAGCCTAGCAGAACCTTCTTACTCTACCTTTGCTCATAGGGGTACTTATTCTGGGTATTGTATTCCTTGCAGAACCTTATTGTTGTAGCCCTATCCATTCTATATTGGATAAGATGCAGGCTTTACCTAACCCAACCCTACCGTCTTTCCTACAAGCTCAAGCAGCAGGACCCTCTAGCTATGCTTTCATCCTAACTACCTTCTTACCCTACCAATTATCGCCTTGAAATGATATACTCTTCCAGCATGTCTATACTTGTTCGCTGTGAGCTTACGTTACTTAAAAATAGTAGGACCCTCTTCTTCTACCCTTGCTCCAACCTGTCAGTTCCACTACTGGATTCACTTCGGATACTTCGCTGCAGCAGGACCCTCTTTCCCTAGCCATACCTTAAATGATATATCAATCACTCGGCTTAGGTAGAACCCTGCTCTGCCACCCTCTTGCTCTACCCTTTATACCCTTAACTAACTTTCAACCAACTACTCTTTCTCCACAGATCTCAGGACCGACAGCCGCTCATCTGCACCTGCAGTCCCAACTCGAATAGCTACGGTGTCTATGGAGTCGGTGGCAGTGGGGGAGGAGCTGGAGGTAGCTCAGCACGCAGCCGCAGCGTGCCAGAGGGTCTATCGACCATGTCGCAGCAGTGCAACTGTGTGCGTCATGGAGGAGCTGGAGGGGGTGGAGGAGGAGGAGGAGGAGGCATGGCAGCACCCTCACGCGAGTTTATCTATGTGCCGCATACCTATGCCTCGCTGCAGCGTACGCCACATCGACAGGGCCGAGCAGGAGGAACAGGAGGTGGCAGCGGAGGAGCAGCAGCAACAGGAGCAGGAGAGAGGAGGAGGAGGAGCAGGAGGAGCAGCCATCTCATGTCATACGCCACGCGGCACGCCGCAGTGCCGCCTCAAGCGCTCTCAATCTCTCTGCCGACCCGTGCAGTTTGTGGAGCAAATCACCACCTCTGTCTAGCTTGGGTAATATACCGTAATACCGTACGATATACGTGATTCGAATTCGAATTCGAGTTCGAATCGTGTCCGATTGTCTTTTCTAGTCTCTCTTTTCTAGTAGTTACGTAGCACGTAAAGTTAAGGCGAGAAAAAAACATAAACCAATTAACGATTCTAACACACACACACACTCTCTCACACACACACACACATACACATACACTCCCTGACAGCGCTGGTTATCTGGATATCGAAATGCGAAGAGAACAAAAGAAAGACGCAACAATAAACCAAACAAAAATATTTTGCGATTGAATAAACAATGCGAAACAAAGAGAGAAACAAGCAGGATGGGGGAGAAGAAGGAGAAGGGGTGGGAGGGAAGGGATAGCAGCCTAGAGGAGCGAGGGAAATGAAAACATATTAAATGGTCCATTTTAAGAACAAACAGAGAACGAACAAATACAATTTTATCCACCGATACGATACTGAATATGAATATGAATACGATATATGTATATATATATATATATATACGTATGTATGTCGAGCCAATTTTATACTGCATACCAGCACCATGGATGGATGGATCGAAGCGTTGCATGGCACCATTTCTTGTGCCATGTATTATTTTTAAATTATTAATACGTATTCCACACACACACACAGACACACAGGTTAAAGGGGGAGGGAAGGGAAGGGAAGGAAGGAACTCAAGATAAATCGAAACTGAAACGAAGCAAATCGAAACACTTTCACGTTATGCGATTGAGCCTTATTTTGTATCGTATCGTATAATGATAATACGATATGCGATATGGTATCGCATAACGGTATAATGATATATATATAATGGCATTTTAACTGAGCATGTTGCGGGCATTAATGAACCGCAATTAAACAATGTGCAAGCCATAAATAAATGTATCGAAAGCACAGTGAGGCAAAAGGTATAATTACATATAATCACACATACAAACACACACACGTTCACACACACACACACAGTCAGCTAGACAAACTGCAACTAGGGTCGAAAATTCAATTAAATATTAAATAAACTATTAAGTATGCAAGATTCATTAAATTAATGAATAACTAAGCGAGAGATTTTTAAACATTTAATGTGAGTTCGGCCTAGCCGACTGCCGGATGCACTTGCAGTGTTTTTAAAGGGTATAATTTATGGGGAAGAAGTGTATAGATATTTTATATACATTCGATGGGAACTATATGATATAAACAATGATATTTTGAATGGAAAACGTGTGAACAATTTAAAACAAATTCTCTAAGTTTCAGTTTAGTTTCAGGATACTCTGAGCTTAGTTTTAAAACTGTGGAGTACTCAAATATTTCTTTAAAAATTTCTTAAGAAATTTATATATTTTTCAGCCTTATCTAACTGAGTTTTAGGTATAATTTAACCTGTCTAACTTCATTAGTTCTCGAAGGTATTCGCAGAGCTGATTAATAACTTTGAAAACCTCTAGTAATTTGAGGCAGCTTTTAGTGTTATTCTTCGCGGTATAACCCCCCACCCCCGGGTAATTTCAGGTATCTGCTCTAAAGGTATTCCCAAGTAATTTGTGGTATCCTTTTCAACAAGTTCGAGCATAAATATTTGCCACCTTCGTGCGCGAAGTGCTCCTAAAACGTTTTACGACCCCGAAAAATGATGAAAAACAATTTCCACAAAAAGAAGGGAGATATACTCTCCCTCCCCCATCTCCCTACACTGCAAGTTTATCCGGCATAACGAAGTCTTACAAATGATGCGATTGCCTTGTTGAGCATCTACTACAACTAACTGCCATAATATGCAATAAAAATATGAATTAACTATGGGAAGAGCCCATAATGCGATAAGCATAAAAGAAGCTGACGATGAGAAGAAGGGATGGGCTGGGCAGGAAGAGGGAGGGAGGGAGGTAGGGAAGTTGAAAACTTAACTAAAACTTGACGAGGGAGCAGAGCAGCAGCAGCTCATAAAACCTAATTACCCATAAATTCCACACTCAAGAAAACTGAAAAACATTTTCAATATATTTACATCTAACAAATCTCCAACTACTTTATGCGTCTCCCTCTACTATTCCTATCTTTATCTTTATTCTCTGTTCACTCTCTCTCACTCACTTTGTTTTCCTTTTTTTTCGCCACATTTTATGTTCGAGTGAAAAGTTTGCATAAATTATTCATAGATTTACACCCACACACCCTCACGCACACCCACACACACACACACACAAATCATGCATATCTAAATGCCCAATCTAAACTCTTGAAAAAAAAAAACAAAAACAAAAGAAATATTTAAATAAAATACTAACTCAATTTGTCAAACTCTATTTAAGATCGAATCGTAGCTAAATAAATTTCCAAAAACTTAAATTAGATATGCGAATTTTGCGACAAGAACTTTAATATGAATTTGTAACCTAAACTTAATCTTAAATCATTAGTAGTTGATAGTGATAAATGTTGATAATAAACCAAAAGAAAATTTTGCAGCATTGCAGCAAAGACAAAGTCGGGAAAACTCATTCGAAGGGGTGACCCTAGGGGGCAGGGGGCAGGGGGGGCCCTGTGTCTCCAATGGACCGCAATAAACTTTCATTTATTACGTGCTAAAAATTAATAAACTCTATATAGAGAGTGTGAGCGAGATAGCTGTCATATTTCATTTATTAATTAATGGCATTAACATAAAGCGTCAATTTGTGGCAGAATTCTCTATCCCGCTCTCTCTCTCTCTCTCTGGCGATTAAAAACTTTGGCATCGAAGTCTAGCTACGTTTTATAATATGTGCGTCGACCCGAGCCGACCCAGTCGACCTACGACCCCGCCTCCTGCTCTCCCACGTGGGTGTCGTCATTGTGCTACGTGCCTAGACTAGGCAAACTGTCTGGCAATGTGCGGAGGGGTGAAGAGTGAGGGGGAGGGGGAAACTGGAGCGGCTGCTGGCGTCAATGACATGCTCAATTTTTCATGCATTATGCCAGGGCGGGCGCACTGTGCGTATGCTTAATATTTGACTCGATATTGACTCGAGCACAAAGCACAGTTAAGCTGCGAATATACACAAGACAAACACAGTGAGAGAGAGAGAGAGAGAAAGCGAGAGAGAGGCAGGGCGAGAGAGAGCGAGACGCACAGCCCTGGCCCAGGAGAAGTCGTAAAGCCTGGCTAAAATGCATAAGACAATTTTCAGCCTCTGCCTGGGCCTGGGCCTGGGCCTGTGTCTATATAAATGTCTTACGACTCCGACTATTTATATACCCAATTTAGAGAGTGTGTGTGTGTATGCACAACTACAGTAGTGTGTGTGTGTGTGTATATTGTGTTAGCAGCGCAACTAATTGTGGGTATGCGTGTTAATTTATTCACTTTGAGATTGGGGCACACATGCTATAGAGTGTAAATATTGTGCAAAATAGAGCCAAAGCATATTTAAACTTTTATTAAATTTTATGTAACTTTTTTACAAATTTTGAGCACCCAAAAAAAAAAGTTACAGCTGGCTGAACAGAAAGAATATTATGATTTATGAGTTTTTCTTTTTTTTTTTTTTTTTTTTCGAAAATTCATTCGCATTCATATCAATTTTCTAGTAAAGCCGTTGCATACTTTTAGGATGCATAAAGTAAGCAAAGAAGGAAGTTTGTACATTAGCGAAGGGAAATTTGAACATTAGCGTAGGGAAATTTGTGCATTAACGTTGAGTTAAATAATTGATTATAAATTAAAAGGAATTATTAGTGTTACGTTTAAATGCAAAAAAAATTTTAGAAAATATTTTGAAATGTTGCCTAGCAAATTAAAATAATTTGTGCATTTTTAAATTGTAATTAAATTATTCCTATTTCCTATTTATTAGGCTTCAAATTTCCCTTTTCCTCATTAATTGTGTGCTGATTTTCGCTGTCAGCACAAAAGTATGCTACATAAATGATAGAAGCACAAACAAATGCCCACGCGCTCCAATTTAATCGCCTGCCCAAAAGTATGCAACAGAAATTGAATAAAAATTCTTCCCCTTCTTTTCACTATTTCTCAATTAAGCTTAACTAAATTACGCAAATCTCAGCGCAAAAAAGGGCATAAGCTACTCGTTGTTGCGCTGAAAATTAAGGTGACCCTCCCTAGAGCTACCGTTAACCGTTAGGCCAGGGGGTGGGGGGTTCGCGTGGCGCGTGAAAACAGCCGCATGGCAAAGTCAACTTCGCGCGGCATTGTCGTAAATTTTTGGGCTGCTGGTGGGGAGTGCAAAGCAAATAGCAGCTGTAAAAGCGAAGAGTGGGGGAGAGAGAGAGAAAGAGAGAGGGAGAGGGAGAGGCAGAGTGCCACACAAAGCTCTGGCAACGCTTACGGGCTGCTGCCTGCTGGCCAACTGTCTGCTCAGCGTTTTGCTTTGTTGACACAGCGACGGCGACGGCGACGGCGACGCTGATGCTGACTGCGAACTGCGCTGCTGATGCTGACTGCGCTGCGTTGCCATGCGCAGCACGCACGCTGTGACTGTTGCCTACTTCCAGGCGTCCTACGAGTTCATTGTTGCGCTTTTGCTGCCTGCCCCGCCTGCCACTCCTCCTCCCGCCCCTCCCCTTGGTCATGCCTTGAAAAACATCTGTTTTATGTTTGCCTTTTGCTTCCAGGCGCGTTGCGCACTCGCCGCGCTCTCTCTTCAGCTCTCTCTCTCTCTCTGTCTGTTGCTCTCTGGCATCTCTGTAAGGATGCGTCTCGCGTGCGTGCCCCAAAGCAGGCAGCAGCAGGCAGGCAGCTTTCAGTTCCAGCATCAACGCCAGCGCGCACGGAGCGTGCTCCACTTGCCACTTGCCACGAGACACGCAGCAGCAGCAGGAGCAACGCACAGAGAGAGATAGAGAAAAAGAGAGAGCGAGCGAGAATATAAGCAAAGTAATTTTCACTTGAGAAATTTGTTGAAATTCAATTAAAAACGCATTAGACCCCGCACGGGCAACAATTGAAAAATCAGCAGCATCTTTTCTTTTTCACACAGTGCGTTTTCCTGCGTTTTCTCTGCCTACGCTTTTCTCACACGCTTTTCTTTTTTCGTGTTTTTGGGCAGTGCGAATATCGATTGCTGCTGCCTTGCATAAGTCCAGAGATTGCTATAGTATACAAACGCAGTTGGAGAAGGCCGTGGAAGGAGCAGCAGGAGGAGCAGGAGGAGGAGCAGCAGGAGGAGGAGCAGGAGGAACGCACAGCGAATGCACAAAAACAACGAAAGGCGACGCGTAGAAATTAAGTTTTAATTACACAGATTGAGGCAGGTGAAGGAGGAGGAGCAGGAGCAGCAGGAGGAGCAGCAGGAGGAGGAGCAGGCGGAGGAGCAGCATGCTCCAAGCGTGTTGCTGATGCAGCACAAGTAAAACAATCAAACAATCGACAGCAGCAACAACAACGAAGTTTATATTTAGCCTGAGCACTTCGTACGTGTCTCTCTGCGTGTGTGTGTGTGTGTGTGGCACAGGTGTGTGTGTGTGTTACCTGCCTGCCTTTATTTTTGGGCCCCAAAATGGATATCGCCTCGCGCGGCACAGCAGCACAAGCAACTCGAACTGGCACTGGGGCTGTCTCCGGCACGGGTAAGTCGAGTCCTTGAGAGAAGTCGCTGAACTGTGTGTGTGTGTGTGTGCCCTGTCACAAACATGACAGCGCAAACACACACACACACAATCTGAGTGTGTGTGTTCTGAGTCATTTGTCTATTTGGCCAGGCTTGAGCTAACAAAACGTGTATGCTTCCTTTGCAGGTTTACATCATGCCGTCTCATTGGGCAACATTGGCGTCTCCGCGAAGGTGAGTGGCAACACTGGCAGGGGGGGGGGAAGGTAAACTATGATTATGACATGCAGATTTATATCTGTTGGAGGGCGGGGATTAGGCTACACATTCCTGAGCGTGAGTTGGGAAATCTCTATATTTATTTGCGAACTCAGAAAAAAAATAAATATAATTAAAAGAGGATTTTAGTTTGATTTAATATTATTTTATATATTTTATTAGCTATTTTTTAAACTGAATTTTAATATTTACATATTTTTATATTATTTCTATATTTATTTATAATTGTTTATACAAAACAAAGTACTTTAAAGACGTTTCTATTAATTTATACTGATACTTTATATTTAATTTACTTATATTAAAACCCTTTCATTGCCTTAATTTGATCATTTTACTTCGACCCACCCTACCTGGCGTATACGTAATATCAGTTATAATCAAGCCTTACACACTTTCCCAACACTTAAGCTGACTTGCTTGTCTAATCCTCATCAGGCCACCCATTCCAGCCACATGGAACGCAGCTACGACTCTGAGGATGAGCAAACCACCCAAGGTCGTCGTCGCCTAAGGCACACACACTCCACCGAATTGCAGCCTCGCACCTCAGTCTACTCCCGTGGCGATATAAGGGAACAGGTAAGAAGGGATTTCAGAGTTACCCGAATTCTAACTAACTAACCCTATCTCTCTCCTCCTAGTACTGCCTCACCGATCGCCAGCTGCACAGCATCGAGCAACGTCCACGTCGGGAACGTTTCTTTGGCTGCCTGTCACGTCGTGGTCAAACCTCGCAGTCCGGCAGCTTCCTGGGCGGCTGTGTGGGTCGACGTGTGCCCTCCGATGAGAATCTGGCGGCCTATGCGCCCTTCGAGAAGTATCCACGGTGAGCCAGCTGAGCTTCAGGCTTAATCACGCGCTAATCTTCCTCTCCCTCCCTTAGCTATCAGAACAACTATACGGACACAAACGAACTGGATAGTTCCTATTTTCGTCGCCAGCCTGCCTCCATCCTAAGCACGGGCAGCAGCAGCAAATCCACGGAGACAGATCCCAGTCGCTACAATTGGATGGCCCAGACACAGGCGACCAGCAACAACAACAGCAGCGACTACGCAACGGAAACGAGGTACGTCGAGTCTGTCAGAGATGCATCCAGAGTAACCAAAACAAACAGAATATTCCCCCCCTAACTGCAAATTGCACCCTGTATAAACTGAACTCCCTGCAAAATTTGTAAAACGGAATGCTATGCCAAACTGTCGCTTGAGATCATGCTTAATCTAACTGTCGCACCATCTGTAGACTGTCTATATCTCTCTCACTCTCTCTCAATCTATATATATCGCTCTATATGCCACACTATATTGAACCAAAGAAACGCTTGCCACTTTGCTTGCCTCTTGACTAATTCATGCAACAACAACAACAACAACACGTACTCTATAACAAGAACAACCTATGCATCTGTCATCAGTTTTCCTGCTCTTTCTCGCTCTCTTGCTCTCTCTCTCTCTCTGCATTATGCTGAAACTGCTTTTCGCTTTCTGTCAGTAAACCGATTTGAAATTCGATTGATCCCGCCCCCTCCCCCTTCTATACCAACTGCAAAAACTGAACTCCAAAAAAGAATGCTGTAAAAATATTTTCCTATACTTTTCGTTATTCATTCCACCTACCCCTTTTTCTCTCTGAAACAAAAATATATCGAACCAAAAAACCGCCTCTCAATTATCAATTTATAATAAAAAAAAAAAAACCAATTGAAAAACCACCAACAAAAAAAAAATATGAATCCAATTAACCAAAAACTGAATATGACAAAAAATACCAACAAAATATGTGTAAAAAGGGCAACTTGTTGTACAGCACCACTTGAATCCTTTTACCAGGATATATTGCTACGGAATTATTATGTCGAGCTTTGCGCTCCACCACATCCTACACCACCAACAACATCACACACCAATCAAATCGCTAATGTAAATGTTTGGTATGTAAAGTGATTAAACAATCAAAACCTTTAACTAAACTAAACTAAACTTAAACTTAAAATATGCCTAATTAATCGATGAACTTAAATTAAATCTAAGCGAGTTGAGAGTATGAATAACAATATATATATATATATATACTTTTTATGCTATGTGTCTGCACGTGACCGATGAAGAGAGCAATGTTAGCTATAGTATAGTGTATATGTGTGTCTGATGATATGTGAGAGAGACAGCTGCTAATAGTTCCTTGTTCTATGCTCTGATCCACAGCTCGTACCACTGCCCCGCTTACGCCACGATGCCGATGCCACAGCAGCAACAACAACAGGCTGGGAATCCCAGGTGAGTTTGAGAAGACTGAAGGTCGAGGGGTTTAGGGTTTAGGGCGTCCAAGGAAAACTAAGGGCTTGGAGGTCTAAGCGCCTAAGAGTCTAAGGGTCTGGGGGTCTACTGGTCTATGGGTCTAGAAGGGATCAAAGGCTCTAAAGGTCTACCGGAGTCTAAAGGGGATCTCAACGGTCCAGGGATCAAAGGCTCTAAGAGACTTAAGAGTCTAGGGAAAGTCTAAGAATATAAGGGTTTAAGGGTCTTGAAGTCTAGGAGTCTAAGCGCCAAAGAGTCTAAGCATCTAGGAATCTAAGGGTCTAAGGGTCTAAGGGTCTAGGTATCAAAGGGTCTAAGGCTCTAGGAATCTAAAGGTCTAAGGGTCTAGGAGTCTAAGGGTTTTCAGAGTCTAGGGAGGGTCTACTGGTCTAAGGGTCAAGGACTCTATGGGGCTAAAGAGTCTGGGGATTGAGTGAAGAAGGCCTAAGGCTCTAAGGGTCTTATCGTCTTGGGGTCTAAGGATCTAAAGCCCTAAGAGTCTAAGCACCTAGGAGTCTAGAAATCTAGGAGTCTAACAATCTAAGGATCTAGGAGTCTAAAGGGTTTAGGAGTCTAGGCATCGAGTGAAGAAGGCTTAAAGACCTAAGGGTCTCAGGGTCTAAGCGTCTGAGAGTCTAAGGGTCTAAGGGTCTAAGAATCTAGGAGTCCTAAGAATCTAAGCATCTAAGGGTCTAACGGTCTAAGCGTCTAAGGGTCTAGGAGTCTAAGGGTTTCTAGAGTCTGGGGATCGAGTGAAGAGGGCTCAGGGATCTAAGGGTCTAATAGATACGGTTTAGAGGTCTAATGGAGCTCATCCCACTTAACTTTCAACACCCTCTCTTCTCTCCCGCCCAGAACCAAGCACGTAAGCTTTGCCAGATCGCACACCCTGACCAGCTTCGATGCGGTCAACGCGGGCTTTCGCTCCTCGGGCCGCTTGAAGAGCGCACGCAGTCAGGAACGTTTGATTGGGGGCAAGAAACCCATCATTACAACCGGCTCCATGTATGAAACACTGCAGCCCATATTGCCACAGCAGCAACTGCAACACCAGCAACAGTTGCAACAGCTACAACTTCAACAACAACAACAACAACAACAGCTCAGCCAACAACAACAACTGCCACAGCAGAGCGCAACACTACCGAAGGCTTGGATTCCAGCTCCAGTGCAGCTGCAGAGATGCCAGCACCATCATGCACCCATACATCTGCATCAGCCCCTTTACCAGGTGGGTTTCCTAAACAAGCATCCGAACTAGACTAACCTAATCTCCCTTCCCAGACAACATGGTTGGCCTGATTATACCACAAGCTATTCCTGTGGCACTACCGCCACCCAGTCCGGAGGTTCTCATTGTGGAGAAGAAATTTCGCAATGCAATGAAGACGCAGGCTACGCAGACGGAAGTGGCGGCACGTCGGGAAGGTCTCTCCAACTCACAGATACTCGCACTGAGTCCCAGGACACCACATCGCATCAAGGTCATGTCACAGGGTGCTCAGACTAACGGGCTACAGAATGGAAAGAAACTAACCAAGAGTCTATCGGAAATACCCAATGGAAAGGAGCTAATGCATCAGGCCCATCAGCAGGGGTAAGTCAGCAACCCTAACATAGTTAGCTTCCTGAAGGTACCAGGTAGCTTGGATAGTGCCAGATCTGAGCTTAGATCTTGAAGGAGCTAGGATTCCCTTCTAATTGAGCTTAGATCTTGAAGGAGCTAGGATTCCCTTCTAATTGAGCTAAGATCTTGAAGAAGCTAGAGTTCCCTTCTAATTGAGCTAAGATCTTGAAGGAGCTAGAATTCCCTTCTAATTGAGCTAAGATCTTGAAGGAGCTAGAATTCCCTTCTAATTCTCCCACTGCCTTTCAGACCCTCCTACCCGCACGAACTGATCTACCGTACCCAGTCGCAGGATGTGACTCCCTCTGCAGACCTTGTCGGACGCGCAGAACAACATCATGTACTACAAGCCGCCGCCGCCGCTGCTGGACGCGCACAGCTACGGCCTGGGCATGGAGCACCTGAGCCGCGGACGTGGTGAGCAGAATGTGGAGTACGTGAATGTGAATGCAGCCGCGTTGGCGCTCAACGAGAGCTTCGACTACGAGAGCAACAGCTTGCCCCGAAGATCGTGCACCTCGCACGCCCGCACCGAGACGGATTACTACTCGAATAGCTTGCCACGTCGTCCCGAGGCACTGCAGACCCACGATGTCTGCAAACACATCACGGAGTGCGCGGAGCTGATGACGGACAGCGTGCCGCTGGATTTCACCCGACCACATCTGCTGCCGCCGCCCAGCGAGTACTGCAAGAACGATGAGGATGTCCCCGTGCAGGAGTACTACGACGACGAGGAGGAGGAGGACGAGGAGGATGTGCGTGCAGCACATGAAACCGAGAGCTTCAGTTCGGAGGTTTGCGATGCACAGCATCGTCGCATGTCCATGCTGCCCATGGATGATTCACCCTTCCGACGAGATGATCTGCGGCGCCAGTCCATGCCTGTCTATGGCCAGACGGAGAAGCTCATCGATGGCTTTGGGCCGCGCACCTCGTTCCGACGCCGGGACAAAGTCAGTTGCTTTGCCGACGAACCCCGATCCCCGCGCGATGAGCAGGAGATCTTCATTGACTTCAAGCCGCATGTGTCGCCCAAGCCGAGTCCCAAGCAGCAGCTGAAGCATCGCAAGCAGCACAAGGCGGAGATCGCAATGCGGAAGATGCAGCAACAGCGGTTGGCACAGGCGGCGGCCTTGACGCTGCCAAAGCTGAAGCAGCCAGTCGAGATTGAGGCTAGAAAAGTTGAGCTTGCGCCCAGCGATGATGATGACGAGGAAGAGGATGAAGAGGAGGAGGAGGAGGAAGAAGAAGTGGAGGAGGAGGACGAGGAGGTAGAGCAGCCACAGCAACCAGTTGAACCCGAACCCGACTCCGAGCAGTTACAGCCCGACGATGAGGAACCTCTCTACGAGAACATAACACCCTGCAGCTGTAAGGTAGAACCGCATCCCGATCCTGTACTCGACAAGCGTTCCCAGTTCCGCAAGCGTTCGGTTAGCCTGGACGATGACTATGCTACCATGGCGGCAACCCCAGCAGCTGCTCCAGGTCTGCGTCTACCCTCCACCCCAGCCAGTCCCTGCCGCGACGAGTTGCTCCTGGCCAATGTCTCAACTTATCCATCCTCAGACTCGCTGGCTAACGACAATACGCGCGATCACTCGGACGGCATCTGGAACGAGTCGCAGGTGACGGTCCTGACCGCAGAGCAGCGTGACATCTCCGACGGCTCCTACAGCTCCAACCTGCTGCTGACGCCCTCCTCGAAGCGCAAGAACCTGCTGCTGCAGCATCAGCAACGCAGCTCGGTGGACACGGATGCACTGGACTTCGAAGAACAGGTGGGAAGAGATGGACTAGGATTACATCCTCTACTTCTCTCTATCAATTCTATTGCTAATCTCTTTACCCTCTGCCAGCAGCTGCTTAATCTCTCCCATTTGCTCTCCCTTCCCGCACAGAGTCCCACCTATGGCCTGCAAACACTGCCCAAGATCATCAGGACGCCCACGCCCACCAGCACCACCACCAGTACCGCTCAAGTCCAGCACAAGGTAGCACCTGCGCCCGTGCCCGTGCCCACAAGTATGCCCACCCTATCCGTTACCATGCCCGCCATAGCAGTCACTCCCTCTGGGAATCCCATGCCGGATACGATTAGCTCGCCGCTGCCGAAGCGTAGTCTGGTGTCACGAGGCAGTGTGCCGGATGCAAGACAAGTGATGTACCATGCCGGAGGAGCCAAGCAGCGGTAGGTCTAGGCTAACCTCGCTGACTAACCTCCCCCTCTAATCTCTCTCTCTCTCTAGACACTCGGATGCCTCGTTCCTGCCCACTTGCGTCATGGATTATGCACGCAGTGCGGACATCTCGGAGTGCAGCACGAACACAGATGAGTATGCCACGTGTACGGATAACTCGAAACGCACTCCAGGTATTAAGACACCGCCGACCACGACAAGCTCCTCGTCGACCACGCAAGTGCCAGGTTTGGGGTTCTCTCTAGTAATCTGTATAGTGTGTATGTTGTGCGTGTCCTGTTAATCCAACACACACACACAGTGTGGGTCAATCAATCAACCAATCAATCAACTCAATCAATCAATCAATCAATCAATCAATACAACAGTCAATCCAATAATCAATCAGCCGCGTTGTCACCTCACACGCTTCCAGCTCTCTCTCTCTCTCTCTCACCTCTCTCTCTCTCTCTCTCTCTCTGTACTACCCATGCCTCTAGCTCATCCAACACACCCAACTCTAGTGTTTGTTGTTGTTGCCTTGCCCGCTCTGCTTTAGCTGTCTAGTCTTTCATCTATCCAGAAATGCTTCCACTAATCCAAATCTCTTACTCCTCCCACAGTCTCCACACAGAGCTCGCAGCTGGAGAAGACCCATGCGGGCAGCTCCTTCGAGAGTGCCAGCTCCTTATACTCCATGCGTGAGGATCTGCTACAGCATGATGAGAAGGAGAAGCAGGAACAACGGCTGGACAGGCAGGAGAAGCCTCCACTAAGCCAACTCAAGTCACCGATGGGTTCCCTCGCTGAGCTGACTCGCAAATCTCCCTCGCACTCCATAAGCAGCACCACCTCGTCGGGCAGTTGCCAGGTCTCTGGCCAGGCGGCTATCAAGTCACCCGCCCGCGAGAGTCAACCGCAGACTGTGAGCAGCAGCGGCGGCTCCCAGATGAAGGTCAGCATCGCAGAGACGGCACCAGCAGGGAAACCCAAACCCGAGTCCATATCGGAGGATGAACGCAGTGAGGTGCGTTACTCTTCCTCCGGTTACTACGAGAGTCCGCATGACGAGGACGACGAGGATCAGGTGACACCCAGCTGCAAGGCACGTCGCCAGCGACAGGAGGATGAGCGCAAGCGACGCAAGACCAGCATGAAGCTGGACATCGAGAAGGAGAACATGCGCGCACTGACGAGTCCCATCAAGAAGCCACAGGCTGCTGGTGGCGCTGCCAAGCTGACCTCACCGGAGCAGCAGGTGCATCCAGAGGGCGGTAGTCCCAGCAAAATGAAGCGTTTCCGTCCGAAGATCAGGCGTCAGTTGCGCAAGAGTTCACGCGAGGATGTGCTGGCAGCGGCGGCAGCACGACGGGTACGTGCTCCGCCCACCATGTACGGGTTGAGCAGCGTCAGTGGCGATACGGAGCTGCTGCTGGATGGCAGCATGACCACCACAGTGGGACCTAGAGTGGTACCCCCGGCGGCATCCATTGCTACAGCAGCTGCCCTGGCCAGTGGCACCACAACAACCACCTCGGCCTCATCCACAGGCACACTCACCCAGCAACAGGAGCAGCAGCAGGTGGCACCGCTGCAGGTTCGGAAGCCACATAGTTGTGCCACGCCCACTGCGCTACTGTCACCCAAAACGCCAGTGGCAGCCTCACTTGCAACTGCCAAATCCGCCTCCGAGGCCGGTCAACTCAAGGCCAAATCCATTGAATCCCTACGCTCCGTATCACCCGGTTCCGACTCGGTCTTCTACAGCGAGGCAGATGGTAATGCGGCAAGTGCCGAGCAGGGACACTGCCTGCACTGTGGCAAAGGAAATGGAGGGTAAGCAGGTCGACTCCGTGGAGTCGATACCCTACATCGAACAGGAGGCGGACATAGTGAAGCCGCCCTCGGACTTTGCCGACTCCCCCGTGACCACAAAGACCACACAACGTCTCTACAAGAAGATGGATAAACGCTTTCCGATCCGAGGAACGTTATCATGGCGAACGTGGCAGGCACTACAAGACCAGGCAGGAGAACATAAGGGCCAAGGTGAGTGGACTCCAAGAACCTATAGATCCTAGTCTAATCCTCTTAATCCTTTTGCAGAGCGAGGAACGCGGTCGTGCACCCAGTCTACCCAATACTCCCATACTACGTCCTGCCGGCTCCAGTCCCTGCGTGCTGCCCGACATCAATACGGAGCAGAATCAGCATATTATCTATAAAGGGCACTACGATGCGGGTCGCTACACACGCCTAACCGACGATGATCTCTGGACGCAGTTGGATCATCAGTGTTTCGGTAGGTAAACCCATGGATAACAAAAAATAAAAAAAAAATATATATATATATATATATATTACTATATATTACCCTCTTCTCCCCCCTCACAGATCGTTCCCGCGAGCGTCGTGCCTCCACGGAGTCAGAGAAGGGTTTCCATGCCAAATACCAGGTCATCTTGCATCGTCTCGTGCAGCGTCGCTGTACACTAGAAATGTATCATCGCCAGAAGCACAACAACTTCCGTAAGTACACAGGGAACACCCTGTATGTTGTGTCTATATTTGGCACAACGTGCGCGTCGCAGAGAGAGCTTTTCCTCTCTCTCGCTCTCTCTCAAGCAATGTGGGTCTGCGTGCTCCGACTTTTCATGACCGGCACTTGGCATACAAAAAAAAAAAAAAAAAAAAAAACGGAATAACAAGAAAAAAACGAACTATAATTTAGTTTTTTATGCGCGGTCTGTTATCGAAAATAGTTGCGTTGCGTGCTTCGTAGTGCTTGGATCTGTCCACGTAGTATTATCAGATGTGAGAAGTGCCAAAAAAAAAAAAAAAAAAAAAAATAGAAGAGATTTCGTTTATTTAGACAACTGACAAAAGAAATAGGCAAATGATTGGTGGGTAAACAAACAGATAGAGAGAACCCAAGAGATCTTACTACCTTGTATACCATATATAGAGCTAATATCATCGAATGCCTCGCCGGACTCGGTGCGGCGCAAGCTGGAGGAGGTCTTGAAGCTGATGCTCTTGGTCTGGGCACGTGAGAGTTTCGTCATATCGACGCTGAGCAGCGGCGCGCACGGTAATGTGTCCGGAAATAAAAGCACACAAATCATGCCGACGTACATATATGTATAAACCCTAGCAAATAGGCCTATAAATACAACCCGACTCTCCCTCTCTTTCCCTCTCATACAGGCGTGGACAAGACGGTTGTGGTGAAGAGCGACTCAGGTGAGTTTGGCTTTCGCATCCATGGTTCCAAGCCGGTTGTGGTGGCCGCCATTGAACCAGAGACGCCAGCGGAGAGTTCCGGCCTGGAGGTAGGCGACATTATCATCTCGGTTAATGGGATTCAGGTGCTCGATAAGCATCACACGGAAGTGGTAAAGATTGCGCACGATGGCTGCGAGAAGCTGGAACTGCAGGTGGCTCGCACCATCGGTGTGCTGATGCACGAGCAGCTCGAGCCACCCAGTCAACCGATCTTCAGTGGGTATCTCTGGCGGCAGAGCGGGCAGGCGAAGGGTGCCCCGAACAGCAAGAAGTGGGTGCGACGTTGGTTCTCGCTGCGACCCGATAACTGTCTCTACTACTACAAGACGGAGGATGTAAGTGGGAATGAACTAGTTCCAGGGAACTTCTATAAATCCAGCTGCTCCTCTCTTCTCTTAGGATTCCCAACCAGTTGGCGCCATGATAATGGCCAAGCACACTGTGGACACTTGCCCGCTGGACATAGGCAAACCCTATGCCTTCAAGGTGGACTCCGGCGAGGGTATACCCATGTATGTGGCCGCCGACTCCGAGGAACTGGTCAACAGGTGGCTCAATCTGCTGCGACAGGCGGCCAATCAGGAGAACCAATGGCTGGACAAGAGGTAGGGCAATTGATCTTGGAGTTCTCTCTCTCTCTCTCTCACATCTCTTTCCCTGGTAGTGCACGCTGCCTGTACCAGAGCCCCGGTAGTATTCTGCGACCCGATTGCTTTGGCTATCTACTCAAATTGGGCTCAAGGTGGTGCGGCTGGTCGAAACGATATTGTGTACTTAAGGATGCCTGTCTCTATTTTTACCAAGATGCAAATAGCAAAAGTGCATTCGGTGAGTCACCCCAGACGGACAGACAGACAGACGGACAGACAGACAGACCGAGAGACAGACGGACAGACAGACAGACTAATTAATTACGCTTCGCATTTGTCGTATCAATTTGGTGTCTCTATTTTCTGATTTCTCTCGCCAGGCATGGCCTGCTTGCATGGCTATAAGGTGGCCTCGATGTCCGCCAATGCGTCCGGCAAGAAGAACTCGTTCGAGATAATTCCCCCAGAGGCAAAATTGCGTCATTATTATTTCTGCACCGAAAGCGAAATGGATAAAAAACGGTAAGATACGATGGGAATGAGTATTTGGAATACTCGTATTTGGGGTATATGATGATATATGAGTAGGAAAACTTCAAGTTCCAAAAGGTTTAAGAACATATATAATAATAGAATATCTATAACTATCTAAATATACAGTTTCCAGAGTTATATTCTGTCGGTAACCCTTCCCTCCCAACGATGGGTGTATTTGGGAGGTTTTTATCATGATATATGAGTAGAAAAACTTCAAGTTCCAAAAGGTTTAAGAAGATATATAATAATAGAATATCATATATGTATATATCTATACATTTGGGGAAAAACTTCAAATTCCAAAAGGTTTAAGAAGATATATAATAATAGAATATCTTTATATACAGTTTCAAGAGTTATATTCTATCGTTAACCCTTGCCTTTCCTTCTCTTTTCACAGCTGGATATCCGCATTGGAGTACTCCATCGATCGGTGGATCAAGTCCGGGTAACTAAGGTTAAAAACTCGATCCAGATCGGCGCTGAGCAGTCGACGTAAGCGTCGCAGCTTCAGCTACTTCATGGACTAGGCAAGGCTCGTTTCATCGCGCAGCTGGAACTCACATTAGTACGGGTACTAGGTACTACGAAAAACTAGCTCTTAAGAGATCAGATCAGATGAGAAATAAATAGCAAATAGTCCAGTGTTTTTATAGCAACTAAGACAAGGAATTTAGGTAGACAGAAGAAGAAGAGAAGGCAGAAGCTGAAGGGAAAATCGGGTTCGCAAAACTATTTTGAATAGTATATATAATATAATACTATATAATATATGATATGATAGATCTTTTGGTGTGTGTATTCTTGTTATATATTATCTAGCTTATATATATATACATATATATGTATGCATACTTATGTTTAGTGAGGTTGTCTTGTTATACACGAACACACAATATACATACAAATATATATATAGCGTATTATTATATAGATACTATATACAAACATATGTAGTCGTAATACCAATTGCAGCAGACCAAAACAATTGTCTCAAGTGTGTTTGAGTTCGAACTAGAAAAAACAAAAAATAACTGAAGAAAACTGAATGAAATATTTACACAAGGCACAGAGGGGATGGTATAATATCGAAACTCTTGACCAATTTCACAATTGATAGAATCGATAATACAGACAACTAGAACATACGATACATATAGACGATTTAGTAGTCTACAAATCGAAAAAATTCATAGTAAATAAAAACGGTTTTCGTCCTTATTGGAAACAAGAAGAAGAGGAAGAAGATGTAGTTGAAGATTATAAAGAAATTCGCAATGGAAACTTGAGGTTTATCTTAGTTAGACACAATTATTACGATATTATATTATGGATATACTATTGGTATATTGTATGTATAGCTTTTTTATGAATACAACATTGTACACGTAGCTAAGCTTATTTTTTGATAGGTTGAGTTTTTATTGAGTGTGCGTATATATCGATCGATCGTCTGTCTGATTACAACAAGAAAAAATAAAATACATAACAATAATGCGGAGAATGCTTTACGTGTATCTGTATATATATATATTATGCACTTCACGATCCAGTAGTTACTTTGTCATATATGCAATATATGATCCAAAAAATAAAAAGAAATAAAGCTGTTTTCCTTTTTTTCGGAACAGTGTATGCGGAATTTTTGATTGAAACTTGATTTACGATTACGATTACGATTATACATTGATATATTTTAAATAGAGTGTGGTATATGCATAATATATGAAGCCATTTTATGTTAAACTAGGTTATGTGAGGATTGGAAGTGATGGAAAGCGAAAACCGAAATGAAATTTAGAATGAAAAAGAAAAAACTAAATAAGAGCTTTAATTATTAATAATAAAGAATCTACCAAGAAGAAATTGACAAATGCATTTAACGTGTTTCGCTGACAGCTCACAGGGCGATGCCAGATCATCAATTAGTGGAGAAGGTACGGCAGGGCACGGCTACGTACCTGACGAGGCGTTTCGAATGCGATCAATGAACCTGTCCTGCGCCTGGGACTGCGCCTGGACCCCATCCACATACTATTTTGAGTAATTTATTTCAGATCGTAAGAGCTGCAAAATATGCACAAAGCGATCGCCTCGATCGGTAGTCGGTAGTGTGAGGATCGGGTGAGGTCGGGGGATCGGTCGGGTAGAGAAAGAGAAGTCAACGACTAGCATAACAATTCGCTCGCCCTATGAGACTGCTACCGTTTTTCTTCTCCCTCTCTCTCTCTCTCTTTTCTCTGTTGTTTCGCCTCTCCACCTGACTCAGTTGATCTACAACAAAAACAATTTAGTTCCACTGTGCCTCTGCCTCTGCCACTGCCACTGCCCTCGCCCCCCACTCCAGCCTTAATTATCTCTTCTCTGAGCCTTATTTCTTCTCTTTCTTCTGCTGCTTTGAGTTCTACGATTTTCCTTGCTACTTTGGAAAACAGTTGGTGGTGGTTCCTCATCATTATCGCACTCAACACGATGATCTTCTCGCTGATCATCATCGTCTTTTCTGTAGCTCGCGGGCGTTTCGTCAAGCGCAACTCCTCCCTCTCTCCTCTCTCCCTTTTTTTCTTTTCTTAAGTCTTTTAGCCGCATACCTTTATTATTGTTGTTGTTGTTGTGAGGTAAAAAAGGTTGCCAGACTGTTGGCCTAATGCAATTTTATGCTCAAGCAGGTAGACATACGTAGAGATAATCATAATAAGAAGGTGCTAGGTGTGTTCTAGGAAACCTTTCTTATTATGAGGTGCTGAATCAGTGTTGCCAACTCTGAGCCGATAGTTATAGCTGTGTTGACTCTTAAATAGCCAAAATAGCCAACCTTCCAAAAATAGAAAATAGCCCCAGAAAATCTTGAGTATTTGTTTGGGAGTATGGTTGATTTGTTTTAAGGACGATACTGCCTTATTTTTTTTTCTGGATTTCAACCCAAATTGCTTTGATTGCATGTGCATTGTCATCATTCACGTTTTAATACATGTTTTAAAACGTTCATCTTCATCCCATACAGTTTTATACCCTTCACCATTGAAATGAAAAGTACCTAACTTTTGAATGTATGTAAGGCATAGGGACCTAAAGTATATATTCTTGCTCATCACTAGCCAGTCGTTGCATTCCGTTGTCTGTCCGTTTTTGTTTGAGATAAGCTAAGACTCCAATTTGGTAGTCCTTTTTCAGTTAGTTTATTTAAATGTTTTGCGCCTGCCCCGCAATCGTATTTATTATTAAGCAGTTTGATATAAATTTAAGCAAACAATTAAACTTTAAGTCTGCTTTGGTGTAAAGCATATATCATAAATACAAAATCCAACGATGACGTTATGAGTGAACGACGTCGAATGTTAAGAAGCTTATTAGTTTTTGAAATTTTTTTAAAATAAGATGGTACTTGTAAGTATGATAATATGTAAAATGTATATAGCTAAAATTAGCTAAGAAAATAAATAATGCTGATAGCTTGAACCTTATGCTAGGTAAGGAGTATTTTGAATATGCATAAAAAATACAGAATATTTAAAATATACAATCTTTCTTATAGAAATCTGTAAAATAAATGTATATAATTAATTTCAGCAATTTGTAACGCATATACCATATATGTAGCCCATTTATCTCTCGCACACACAATTCTACAGTTATTATTTTTTTTCTACAACGCCCCCAATCAGCGCAAGTGACACCCCGACCGACTACTTAACTTGCATATCGAACTCCCCCACACACACACACACACGAGGGTAAATTAGAGGCAAACAGAGGCAAGCTGCACGGCCCAGCTGAGGCAACCGCGTTACACTCATTCGCCGCCGATTGGAAGTGAGTGAACCGCGAACCACGCGAACCTCGCGCAATGCTGCCAATGCAATCTGGCAACCCGCGCAACGAGGTCTCAGCTCACCGTCGTCGTCGCCGTCGTGGTCGTTGTCTACCCTCGAAAACGGTAAGCAGTCGGTAAACAGGTAGCTCTCTAACTGACAATAACTCGTCGTACGTATGCACGTTCCCTGTCTGTCCGCACAGTCTGTCTGTCTGTCTGTCTCTCGGTCTCTCTGTCTGGCAACAGCGTGCGACTGGCGGTCGGTTGCCAGCAGCAGCAGCAGCAGCAGTTGTTATTGTTATTCTGATTGCTGTTGCTGTTGTTGCTTGGCAGGTTTTGAGCGCGATCTCCCTCTCTCTCTCGCTCTTACTGCCAGTTTACTCGCTGTGAGTTCAACTTACTCTCATGCGCTCACTCGTTTGTTCGTTAAGTTATGCTCACGAGAGCGCACTCTCGCGCTCTCAACGCATGAGCCACGACGACGACGACGACGGTGACAGCGGCTCGGCAAGTTTGGATTAGTCTTCGAGAGTTGATCGTAGTAGACGCACCTGCGCGCGCATCGCGTCAACCGAGTCACAGTGTAAATTGTAAACGTATGTGTTTGTATTGGTAACCAGGCGCTTGCGTGTCTCTCTGTGTGTGTGTGTGAGTGGAAGTGGGGGAAAAATGCAGGCACAGTGAACTTGTTGCAACTTGTTGTTGTCCCCCGCTGAAAAGCGCTTTTCAAGCGTGTCGTCTACGTGTGCGAGTGAGTGTGTGTGTGTGCGCGCGTGCATGCCTGTGTGTTTGTGTGTGTGTGAGTGAGCGTGTGTGGGAAGAGTTTGGGACTACTTGAGGAGCGAATTGGTAGCTGCACTGGCTTCAGCTCCTATTTCAAACAAAATGTAGAAAAACACATTTCAGCTGCCGTATCTCGTTCGCCTGCTTGCCTGCCTGCCTGCTCGCTCTTTCGTTCATTCGTTTGCTTCGTTCATTCGGTTCGTTGAGTTCGGTTCAGTTCGGGTCGCTTCGTTCGTTGCGTGTTGTTGTTACTGTTGTTTTTTTGGCTTCGTTCGTTTGGCTGGTTTTGTACGTTTTTGTCTGATTTTTTGCTCGGCTTCTCTACGTGGTTTGTGGTAGCTGCCGCTGCTGCTGCTGTTGCTGCTCCCGTAACACCCGCGCGACCGCGCTGGCGACTGATCGTGCCGTGATTGTATCACGCACACACAAGCGCGTCTACTAACTGTTCGTGTGCGTGTACGTGCGTGTGTGCGTGCGTGTGTATGTGCAGCTTATGTGCTTTTGCAAACCAGCATAATTTACTGTGGAGTGTGTCGCATAAAATTACAAAACAAACGAAAAATAAAATCATATTTTTAATAAAATTCCAAATTCCATTGCAGTTTAAACAAAAAAAAACCCTGATAAGAAACACAGCAAAACAAAAACAAAATACTCAAGAAAATACAAAATTTAATCACAAGAAAACCAAAAAAATAAAACTTAATCAGAGCTGAAGCTGAAAACTTGTTCACACACACCGAAGATTTTTGGGAATATTACGAAGCTTGAGAGTGCCGCAGGCGAGAAACATTTTGCTGGTAAGTAACGCCCTAACAAAATACCTAAACACGCAGATACACTGAGAAAAAAAACACACACACACAGCAGATTCCACAGCAGACAAAAAATTCCGCAGTTTCGCGTTGTTTTTGTTTTTTTTTTATGTTTTTTTAGGGTCTAGCTAATTATTTTCTTTTTATTTTCGCTTTGGCCAAAAGCATATCACGGCGAGTAACGAGTAGGCAGAAGAGAGAGAGAGAGAGAGAGAGAGAGCGAGAATGGAGAGGGAGAGAGAACGGCAGAGAATGCAGCGCGAGAGAGCGAGCAGCAAAGTAAATAAAAAAACATCAGTCCAAAACCTGCTCCAAGCGAGCACGCACACTAAGAGACTCACACACACACACACACACACATACACACGCACAGCAACGTTGGCGGCTTCTCCACACAGTTGGCGGTTTTCTTCCTTTTTTTTTGGGGCGACTGGCGGCGGCTGCCACTGCCGCAGCGGCTTCCACTACAACTGCTGCATGTGCCACTGTCATTGCCACCGAACTCAGTGTGGTGCCTGCTGCTGCTTGCTGCGCGCTGCGCTGCCTGCGTCGCTTCGCTTCGCCTTGCCTGCGCTTCCATTGACAGGCGGTCGCCTGGCGCTCGCCTTCGTGTTCGTCTCGGCTTCGTGCGCGACTTCGTGTTCCGCTGCGTGCTGGAGTTCATGCTTAGAGTCGTGCTCAGCTTCGTGCTTGGAGTCGTGCTCGCAGTCGATCTCTGCTTCGTTGCGAGTTGAGCTCGCGCTGGAACCTTCGCTTCGGAATTTTTTTGTCTGTCGCTTTTGTTGTTGTTTCTGTCGCTGCTGTTGGCCGTAAACCAGTTCACTTGTAGCCAGTGCCAGTGGCCAGCAGCAGCAGCAGCAGAGGCAGACGCAGCCGCAGCAGCAGCTCTCAGCCGTCTCAGCTCTCGACGTGCTCAATTTGAATCCGGTTTTTTTGGACTTGGTCGACGTCTTGGCCATCGCTTGCCAGCTTGGCTTTTTGGCTTGCCGCGCGCTTTAATTGTTCAGAACGTGTGTCCAAAGAGGAAACGCAATTGCCGCAAGCTTCTGTTGGGTTTGGTGCCTGTCCCCGTCCCCCTGTCCCCCTATCCCCTACTGGCCCCTACCCCCATGCCAGCTGCCTTGGGTACGGCTCGACGCAGCCGTGCTTCAGTTTCGGATCGTCATCTACATCTGCAGCATCTCTTTTTGTCTGTTTTCCTTCTGATTTCTTTTAAATGCTTTAGTTTAGTTTTGCCTCTTTTCTTTCACTCACTTTTTCTATACGGTTTTTTTTTTTTTTTTTTTTTGAAAAACGCCTCCCGCGCTCCCACAGTCTCGGGGTTCCATTCGGGGTTCCATTCGCTGCGGTTCTATAGAGCCATTGGGCTTTTGTTTCGCTCGACTGGCGACCGAAACCTCATCGAACCGAACCCAAAACTCTCTAGGGAGCAGGGGGTCTTTTCAACGTTTGTTTATTTATAGAGCCCCCACTTGATTCCCCAATATTATTTAGCATAAGAATGGGCACATTAAACTTTATTGCAGTGTAGTATTTCTGGGTGGGTTTTCGCTGCAACGGATGCGGTAGTATTATTAGGTAAAGGTATACTCCATAAATGTGGAAAAATAGAGCTCTATAAAAGACGAAATTAATTAAAAAATCAATGTAATTAAAATCCTCTAAACGACATGGAAGAAACAATAGGCGACACTAAAACAGAGCTCCATATAAAGCTCTCCCTTCCCAAAATAACAATGGCCCAAACAATTGGCCATAAAAAAGCTAAACCTAAAGCTATTTTTTTTTATTATTAACGGTTTGACGCTTTGCTGCCACGCCCATTTAGGCACGTGTATCCGTTTTAACTGGCGCTTGATAGACTGGACAAGTTTTTCTACTTCATATACCATATAATCTATCCATCTATTTTATATTTCCGATCTGAACTGTTGATGAATTTAAATTCTCTCTCTCGATCGTTTACAATATGAATAAATTGTGTGGGGAGAATTGGAATTGGCAGATCGCCATGCCATGAATTGAACCATGATTGGGAATTATCGCCAACGGCACAATAGATCTCTTCAGACTGAAGAAAAAACGAGCGAGAGGGAGAGAGAGGGAGATCACCTGAATAGAACTCGTCGTAAGCAGCATGAAAAACGATCGGCTTAAAGAGATTAGCATTTTGAACAGTGTAGAACAAATGGCATAAGGAAGAAAGACCTGAAAAAATACCAGAGCAAAAGAGTCAGAAAAGGAGAAACGGTAATAATTTTCAAGATTAAAGATTAACTCATAAATTTGTAGATTAAATAAGTTGAGTTCCCAATACGATTATCAAACTCCCACAGTTTCATATTATGCTAGGTAAAATTGAATTTAAATTGAGCTGGGAAACTTAACGAAAGAGGGTATTTAGTAGGTTAGTAAGAGTAGGTATACATACTACGAGAAAAAATCTGCAAAAAAAAAGATGGACTTGCTGAAAAGATTCGGGAAACACAGCTAGTTCTTTTTTTGTACTTCCCCTTAACATTTTAGCAGAATAATACAGTTTCAAAGATCTGATCTCTGCTAGACAAGTATACTTTATTATACTTTAAGTTAACAAGAGCATGATGGTACCCTTATATCATAGATTTGAATGTCTTTCTGCATGTCAAGATCATAGCTTGAACTTGAAGATCGTAGCTCAAGAAATATGCCAATTTTTGTTTATATTTCGCACTTAATGATCGTAACTTATGGAATATGCTATAACTCATTTAAAATTTAAACTTGATGATCAAAATTCAATTCGGAATAATCACCGTTTCGAACAACTCTTCTGCTTTTCTTACACAATTCTTGAACTGATGGTCATATAACAGGGAATATGTCAAGTTTTATTTATATATTGATCTTGTTGATCATAACTCAAGAAATATGTTAACTTTCGTTTATCTTCTTAACTTACTCATCTTTTATTTCAATTCTTCTGCACTGTAAGCTCTTCTAACTGAATTCTTGCAACTGATGCTGTAATATGGCGATCGTTATAATTACAAATGATGTTTTTCAATTTAAAACAACAAGCTAGGTAATCGCTTGTTCTCTTTCTCTCCCTCTCTCTCACTCCCTCTTTATCTGCAGCTGCATTTTGAGCCCATAAAACTTCATTAGCAGTTTTTAGTTCTTGCCACAACTTGCAACATGGCCAAGAGAGAATTAGCCAGGCTTTCAAATTAATGACGCTGCACTTGCGCACATGCACAAAGCGACAGAGAGAGAGAAGGAGAGGCAGAGAGGGGGTGAGGTAGAGCAGGGTACTATGTGTAAATCGCATAGATATTAATCAAGAAAATTATAGACACGCAGCAAGGATCCCAAAGCAAAGCCTAGAGATTTTAATAGCTTACCAACATAATCTGCCATCTTGAGAGGTTTGTACAGATTAACGCACGTACATATATCGTATATGGTATATCGTATATGCTATATGGTATATCGTGTGTAGCTGAGACTGTTGCAGCCAGGCACTACTATATAATTATAAGTTGCTTAGTCTCTTCTTCTTCTTCACCGCTTCTTCGGCCTTTTTTACCCTCTTCTTTTTTCCCTTCTTCTTCTTTTCTGTTTGATTATTAGCTACCTTTGCCTGGGAGACTGCGACGGCGACGGCAACTGAGCCTGGCCTGAAGGGATTAAAAACGCAGAGAGACCCGATCGTATACCCTGACTGACCCTTTCTTTCATCTGGCTTGGCATGTGTTGTTGTTGTTGTTGTTTGTTTGTTTGTTGTTGTTGTTGTTGCGTTGAGTAAACTGAAGTAGAGTGGTCCAAGCCAGCGTTATATAGAGGGACAAAAACTTCGTCTCGTTTCTATACAAATATTAAATCCCTCTCCCTGTGTGTGTGTGTGTGTGTGTGTGTGTGCCTGTGTGTGTGTGTGTTTGTATATTTTTCTCTGCTTTTTTATCAACTGCTTTGAACCTTTTTTTTCCACTGGCTATGGACGCGTCTGCTGGTCTCTTGGCCCGTTTGTTTACAGAGATAGAGGAAGAGAGAGAGAGAGGCAGGGAAGAGGGAAAGAGAGAGCATGGCAGAAAGAGAGGTAGAAATAGTGGGAGAGAGGCAGGCAGAGAGAGAGAGAGAGAAAAGTGGCAGCCAAATTGCTCCTCGATATCTTTTATTTTCTTTGCGTTGTTGTTGTTGTTGTTGCTCTGCCTGCTTATTATTATTATTATTATTTTTTAACCATTTTTTATTGTATTTACACACACACACACATAGAAACACAGACACAGACACATAGATTAAGCCTTTAGCTTCATTTGCCGAGCAACCGTTTGCGCAAACGTTGCCCTCTCTCTCTCCCCCTCTCTCTCTCTGTATCCACACAGCGCACTCTCTCTCTCCCTCTCTTCCTTTCCCTTTCCCACTCAGCAGTACGTGCGACGTTGTCGACTTCGCATTTTGCTGATGATGTCCATTATTTACATTAATTTTATTTGTTTTTCTTATTTGGCTTGACGTTTCAAAAGTGCCGATGTTTCAGTAGATAATGAACGACGAAAGAGTGAGAGAGAGAGGGGAAGAGGCAGGCAGAGGCAGGGTAGTCACAGTCGGACAGTTAGACAGTTGCGACAGCTCAGACATATTCAAACAGACAGACGAGAGACAGTCATAAATGCATAAGTAAGTAAAAAAAAAAATACACGAACCTAGAAAAAAACGGAGAAAAAATCCAAAACGGGTTACCTTTTTTTCGAGGCTACCCGAGATACGTATCTCGTGTGTGAGATATGATTGGGCATGGCCAGGGGATTATGGAGCGCATGATGAATAATGCGGGGCAATTGCTCAGGCAAGGGAAAAATACCGTATTTAGGTTGAGATAGAGAGAGATTTGCTTAGGTTGAGATAATTGCAAGATAAAGGAAGCTGATCACGTTTGTATAAGCTGAATATATCGGGATTTATTATATAGAAAACTGATTAATGCCATATAACATGATTTATTGCTTTAAAACTTATGGAAAACTGTGATTATATTATAATATAAAATATTGCATATTTTAAAGTGTGATTTTTATGGAAAAGTCGTGACTGCACATAGTTTTGAAATGTTGAAAGGGTTTATACTTCGGTTATTGAGTTAGATATATGTAGAACTTACTTATATAATATTATCTTCATATATTTTTCACATCAAGTTAAGGTTACTTCAGTTATCAAAAAGATAATTAAATATTATATCATTTATCACGAAAAAAAAGTACACGGTTTTTATAGCCTAACACACACGCGCTTATAGAGCACCCCAAGAAAACACTTGTTACGGCATGTTCTTTTAGTATCCCCAACTATAAACCAACTATCTAGCTAGCTGTCTCTTTCTCTCTTTCAAATATATCTAATCTGACAGCTCGTCCCACTCTCTCTCTCTCTTTCTCCCCCTCGTCTCTGGCACGTGCATAGCACGCCACGATTTTCCATTCTCTCCCCTCCCCCTTTGAGATCTCAAGGTAGAAAGCAAAAAAAAAAAGATGTGTCTACTGCGATGATGCAGCAGAATTCTGCATAAAATACTATATAAATACTGTCTTCAGACAGGCAGAAAAATACTAAAAAATCACGATGTCAAAACTCATTTGAAGAGCGAAGAGTGAAGAGGAACATTTACGGCAAATGATAAGGCAAAACTGTCATTGCAGACGGGAAGAGAAGACACGGTAGACTGGCTGACTGGCTGCAAGACTACGAAGACTGAGAAGACACAGAAGACTGACAGAGAAAGGCAAGTGCAGGGTGCAGGCGGGGCGAGTTTTAGCAACTGGTTATAAGACATTCAAATGAGGCAAGTCGCATGGAACGATCGTCATTATCATTATCTCAGCCTCCTCTTCGGCTGTCATTATTATCGTCATGATCACGTTCCAGATGCAAAACCCCAAGCGCTTATCCCCCTCTCTCTCTCCCTCCTCACGCTACCAGAAGCCGCTGAATCCGCTCCTGTTGCGTAAATCCAGTAAGCAGTAAGAAGCGACTCGCTTGAGCGGATCGGCTTCTCTTCGCCTCGTCTTCTCTTCGTCTCGTCTCGGATTGCGCTTCGGCTTTGGCTTCGGCTGTGAGCAGGGGTGGGTAGAGTAGCGTGGGGGAGGGAAGGGGAGGGGGACAGCCGCTTAGTGCGCTTAGGCTACCAGTTGCAGTACGTCGCATTGCTTATCTTGCTCTCTACCTACCTACCTCCCTCTCTCGCTCCCTCTCTCGCTCTCTCACTTGCTCTCTATATATAGCACTGTATCTGTATGTATGTGTGTGTGTGTGTGTTTATATCGCACTACTGTGCTGTGCCGTCGCTTACTGACTCAGTCAGGTTTTTTAGACGCACAATCTTATCTAACCTGGCAGCGTCGACAACTCTGGCAGCGCGACTGCGACTGCGACTCGTTTCAGTTTAGTTTCACTTGCCGCCGTCGCGTTTGCTGATAATAACAAAAAAAAAAAAAAAATAAAAAAAAAAAAAAATAAAAAAATCGTATGAAAAAATACAAGTGGAAAAAACTCGAATGAGGTAGCTGCAAATGCGCAAATACCCTTTAGAAGGCGCAGTTTAGAACACCCTGTGCTTTGGGGACTACAAAAATAAAGAAAAAAGTGTTAAAAAATAAATGTAATTAGAAAACAATCGGCAATAAGTAATAAAATCATTAATGTGCAAAAAACGAACTATGTCTATAATATAGTTAATATAGTGATTCAGTTCTTTATAGTTATCAAAATAATTGCATTACTTATAAGCTTAATAAGTCTACAGTTTGCTTCCTATAGACAAAGAAAGCTACAAGCTTAATTTTATATGATATTATACTATAAATAATAGAAATTTTTAAAATCTTTAAAAATATTGTGCAAAACTCATAGTTATTTTTAAAATTCTATCTAAAAACATTTAATAAGAATGATATGAATAGTTTTCCATCAAAACATCACTCCCAAAATGAAAATAATTATGTGAATTTAAAGATATGTTGTATAATAAATAAAAAACTCTTTAAAGAGAACATTTATAAACATTGCATGAAAAATAGGAAATAGAAGGTTTTTTTTGTTTTTACTTTATAAAGATCTATCTATGCCCAGCATTCCATACCCAATTAGCTGCACAATCAATCAATAATCAATCAAAGCGCAATCAATCAATCGAATAAGTGAAACATTTTTGCCATTCAAACACGATATACCCCATTCTGGGAACCCTTTTTGACTACAGGGTATGGGGAAATACGAAAGGGAAAAAATAAAGCATTTATTGAACTTGACTCGAGCAATTAAGATAAGCCTCGTAGAGCCCCAATAAGCCGTAACAATTAACACAACATTTGACTAATTGTTATTCTGTCTCCCTCTCTCTCTTCCCCCTCTCTCTCTCTCTATCGCAGCTGAAGGTCTCTGACGGCATGTGAGGTGAGTCCACAATGCCCACGGACAGCACAGGAGGAGGAGGCGAGGGCGGCGGCGGAGCGATTCCCATGCTGCGCGCCTCTCGCATGGATCAGTTCATGTCAACAGTGGCAGCAGTGGCTGCTGCAGCACAGAATGGTGGCAACTCTGGCGCCAGTTCTGGCGCTGGCAACGGCTCAAACTCCGAGGGCAACGGGGCGGGTGGAGCGAGTGATTCGAGGAACTCATCAGCTAGCAGGATCTCGGCAGCAGCAGCTGCCTATGAAACACACGTGGCCTATCAGCAGCATCTTGCCGCATCCGGGCTGCATGGCGGACCCGGACATGGTGGACCCGGTGGTCATCGGGAAATCTCCGCCTTTGTGCCGGTGCTGCCCACGCAGAAGGGACGACCGGGCAGCAATTCCAACTACGAGATCATTGCCATGATGGCGGATAAGCGCAAGGAGCTGGCATTGCGTGAGGCTGCCGCTGCGGCTGCCATGCTGGGACGTGGCGGACCACCGGGTGGACCACCGGGAGTGCCGCCTCCGGGTGTACTCTATGCACCACCACCACCACCGCCATATCTAACGGGTCCGGGTCCATCACCCACCGGTCCCGGCAGTTTTCCCTTTCCACCCGGTGCCGCTGCAGCGGCCGCACTCTTCCCGCCCGGCCTGGCGCCCGGCATGCACGCCGGCCTCGATCGACGCCTGCTGCGCGCACCTGGACGCGCCTCCAGGCCCAAGAAGCAGTTCATCTGCAAGTTCTGCAATCGCCAGTTCACCAAGTCGTACAATCTGCTCATCCACGAGCGCACGCACACGGACGAGCGTCCCTATTCCTGTGATATCTGCGGCAAGGCATTCCGGCGACAGGATCATCTGAGGGACCACAGGTGAGCACGGGAGGGGGTACTCTGGGGGGTACTGGGAATGGGATATGGTTGGGGCCAGCAGGCGTGTCGGAGCTGGTAATTGCTGGCATGCCTTATGGGGCAGAAGGAGGAAGAGGAAGAGAGGCAGAAAAGTAAAAAACAGCAAGAATTTGCTAGCTGGGAAAAGGCGACGTGTAAATACCCTAAAAAATGTGAGAAAGGTAGAAAGATTTAGAAGAGTTTTGTTTTGGAATATGTGAAGAAGCTTAAGGATAAAAGAAGAAGATGAAAATGATATATGATATTATATGAAATTATATGATATTATATGATTATATGATTCTATTATTTTTATAATAAAGCGTAAATTTATGAGTGAATTTGATGAGTAAACCTAACGATCTATGAGTATTTCATATATTATAAAGACTTTTATAGTAAATCTTCAATTTCTTAATTTTTTTAATACAGTCTAGTACAGAATAAAGTAAAGCTCGTCTTTTTAAGTATATTTCCCATTCAATATAGAAAACAATAAATATTTTTCAATTATATCTCGAAATATCTATAAAAAAGAAAGAGAAAGAGTGCTTCTTCTATATAGATTACATGTAATATAAAGAAATATTAAGGAAAGGTTCCTGAGCTGCATTCATATTCTTCTATCAACATGAAATGGTATCACGAGAACTAGAAATGCTTACAATATCATAAGAAATATCTATCTATAGTATTGTAAGACTGCGACACGCCCAACTGCCTGACAAAATCAATTGGCTGCCTGCGACAGCTTGGCCAGGTTAGTGTAGAGAAGAGAAGAGAAACACAAGGCGAAAGACAGAGTTAATTAACTTTGTTGGTTTTCAATGCAGAGGGGGGGGGATAGGAGGTTGGGGAGAGGAAACTGTATATGGGTACGGCTATAGATAGGGGAAGTAGTAGAGAGAGAGAGGGTACTGGGACTGGGTACTGAGCACTTTATGCGGGGTACTCGCTGCTGGGAAACGGGCACCAGCAGCAGGTTGGACCCGGCCTGCTCCCTCCTCCTCCTCCTCCCCTTGTGCTGGTGTCTTGCCTGTCCGAGAGAGGGTTCTGTTCTGTCTCTTTTGATCGTTCGGTTTCGGTCCATTTGTCGTTTGTTTGCTTTGCCGCGAGGCTAATTCTTTGGTCAGAGTAAAAAAAAAAGAAAACAAAAACAAAAAACTGAAGAACGAAAAAAAAAGAAGACGAGGAAGAAGAAAAAGAATCTCGGTGCGCCTCGAAGGCCCCAGGGCATAAGGCAGGCAGGCAGGCAGGCAAGTGGAGACCCAACAAAAACGCAGATCCAAAGCCGAGAACCAGTTTTCCCCCTCTCTCTCCTCCCCCTCTCCTCCTCTGTCTCTTGCTCGACAGCAGCAGCTGCTGAGGTTGCGGATGCTGCGACTGTTGCTGCTGCTGCTGCTGATGTTGCTGCTGCTGCTGCTGATGTTGCTGCTGGTCCAACAACAAGTGGACGCCATTTCAAAGATGGCTGCCATAAACATAAAATATATCAGCGCACTTTATCTGAGCCGCAGCAGCAGCAGCAGCCGCAACAGGCAACAGGCAAGAGGCAGATAATGCCGCCCGAAGATAACTGTCAACTCGAGCTACCAACAATAGCTACCACAACAACTCGACAACACCCACAGCAGGCATAAAAGAAAACCCAAAAAAAATAAAAATAAAAAATTACAGTTATTCATGTAAATCGCATTACAATATGCAATGTTGCATATGAGGCGAAAGTGCTGTAATTACATGGTAGAAATTTCAGCTGGAAGATCTATAAAATTGAACTAAGCAGACATGAGAAGAGTAATAGATTATAATGGGTGTGGGTATGATATGGGTAATACAATAATAGTGCATAGGGTAGAAGATAAGAATCTTAAATAAAGGATTAAGAGATTATAAGGAGACTATTAAGATTGGAGTTATTTGCTTTTATTCTTAATGATAACTATATAGGAAATATTCCTGATAATATTTCAGATAATGATAATAATTATATATAAATCTACTGATTTCGAGACAGTCACCTTATCAACAGATTGTACAATAATCTATAAATAAATATCGAAGAAAATTAAAGCTTTTAATTACGACAGATTCTACAAGAATATATATGTATATATCTCTCTAAAAGAAAATAAACTAACCACCTAATTTCTCTTTCTCTTTCTCTCTCCCTCTCTCTGTCTCTCCCTCAGGTACATACACTCCAAGGAGAAGCCATTCAAGTGCACGGAATGCGGCAAAGGCTTCTGCCAGTCACGCACGCTGGCGGTGCACAAGATCCTGCACATGGAGGAGTCACCGCACAAGTGTCCCGTCTGCAGTCGCAGCTTCAATCAGCGCTCGAACCTGAAGACGCACCTGCTGACCCACACGGATCACAAGCCCTACGAGTGCTCCTCGTGCGGCAAAGTCTTTCGCCGCAATTGCGATCTGCGGCGACACGCGTTGACGCACGCCGTCGGCGAGGTGAACAGCGGCGACTATGTGGATGTGGGCGAGGAGGATGAGGCACGTCACTTGCAGAGTGGCGATGAGGAGGATTCACTGTTGGAGGTGGATTCGCCGCGGCAATCGCCAGTGCATAATCTCGGCGAGAAATCGGAGAAGGATGAGGCAGATCGCATGCGATTGAAGCGCAAGGCAACCGATGGTGGCTACGAGCAGGAGGATAGCGAGGAGGAGTACGATGACTATGACGATGAGGAGGAGCTGCATGAAGCCGGTGCACTGGATCTGGCTGAGGATGAGGATCTCGAGGCAGAGACGGAGGAGGAGAAGGCAGAGGCAGCATTGGTGGCGGCACGCTACAAGGCACGCGAGATGGCTGGGCGGGATGGCGGCGGCGCTGCCAGCTCGAAACCGGAGCGGCAAGGGGTTACCCATTGCCATCACGAGGGCGGCGAAACATACACGATGAGACCGCACGGCGAGAGGCCGCTGGAGGAGGCGCCACTAGCTGCTCCGGCAGCTGCTGCGGCTGCTGCTTCCGTTGTGCCGCCTGTCTCGTTCATGTCCAGCTTGCGCTATGCGCCACCATCGGGGGCAGCAACTGGCGGGCCACCACCTGGAGTACCACCTGGTTCCCATCTACCCCATGCGCATCTCCTGGCGCCGCCAGGCAATGCGGATCCCTATTTGCCCATGCTGCACGTGCGTCGCGATCTGCATCACAAGACGCTCAATCTGAGCAAGGCGGCGGCAGCAGCACCAGCACCTCCATCGACCGCAACACCACCGACCATTATCACCGTTCCCGGTCCCTCGGAACCAACGCGTCCGCCCTCGCAACCCCTGCATTCGCCCCACGAGGCGATGCCCTCGTTCCTGGGTTCGATTCCGGTTCGCAAACGCATCTTACCACCACCACCGCCGCCACCATCGCTGACAACTGTGGATCTGGTGGAGCATCATCATCATCAGCGTGCATTTATGGAGAATCCAAGCATCTACGCGCTGAACATGTCGCGACATCCACCCAGGCAGCTGCTCTGCAAGCCGCCGCCCACAACACCGGAGACAGAGAGACACGAAAAGGAGGCAGCACCGCCGCCGGTACCACCTGCGGCACCTCCTCCGGTAATACCACCAGCTGTGGCTGCACCAGCTCCACCACGTCGCACAGGCTTCAGCATTGAGGATATAATGCGACGCTGAGCAGAACGAGGGAAGAATTGAAAGTTTTTTAGTAGACTAAGCAAGGATCGGAGAGGGTGGAAGGATTAACCGTAGAAAAGGAGAATTGAAACAGAAAGATGAATAGGTCCACATTTGAAGGGTTACCCCTCCTGGGTTAGGCACTTCCCTGGAGTGAAATTCCTCCTTTGGCTAGACCTCTTCTCTAGGATAACCCCTTATCCGGGCTAGGACTTCTCCCTGAGCTGCTCCGCTCGCTGGATTTGCCTTACCCCAAGGGCCTCTCCTAGGAAACGATTCCTCCTTGGGTTAGCCCTCTCCTTGGAATGGATCCATCTACGCTACGCGCTACTTAGCCATAAGCGCATGTTTTAGTACATTTTAGTACAATGAGTAATACCCATTTAGTACATAAGGCGCGTGCCACAGCAAAGGATCGTGCAACATGAAGGATCATGTGCATTTAGTACATACGATTTAGTACAGCCCTAGCTATACATTTAGTACATATAGAACCCTAGTAGGGAACCAACCTACCAAGTGCTTACAGTGCTCTTAGTACACTATCTATTACCGAGAGAACTTTTAGATCATCTTAGTTATACTATATAATGCGAGAGTCTATCGATTAGTTTAGGCCAACACTAAGTGTTGTTGTTGCTCTATAGAAGAAGAAGATAAAAGAGTAGTACAAGAAGAAGAAGAAGAAGATAAACAACTTTAATTTATGTTTAATGCTTAAGAGAGATCATTATTGTATCGCGGAAAGGAAAAAGGTTGAAAATGATAAAGAGAGAAGAGAACATAGAGTTCAACCCCAACATTCCAGTTACAATTTATCATAGCCTTAATATACTATAGTGATCTTAAGTTTTTTTCCCCTAGTTATAGACAGTTCTGCTGGCATTCCATGGTCTTCCTTTGATTTCAAATGAATTTTGAGAAATACATAAGCTATAGAGAGATATACAATACAATAACATATACGGATATATTTAAATAAAGTTTGCATTGAAATTAATCGAGCGTTATTTCTGGGAGGCGGAGGAGGATGAATCACAATCGCAATCGCAATCAAGCCCATCAATCAACCTCGTCTCAGCCTCGTCTCGGAATCGTACTTCAGGCACGTTTCGCATAGACATTTTGTGGTTTTTATTCAGGGGGGAAGAGGGGCGGGTACACGCCTTGCCACGCACAATTCCGCATTCGATTCCGATGGAGGAAGGTCCCTCGGTTCCCCGAATCGAGTGTTGCACTCGAACACGTAGAAAGTTCAATTAATGCGGCACGTAAATTGTTGTCATCATCAAAGAGCAAAAGCAAAATTTATAGAGTAGGTGCCTCCCCCCTACCACGCCTCAAATGTTGCACTATAAAACTCATGTCGGAAAAAGTACAAAAATATTATAAACGATGACGATGATGATATCACCAGTTGCCGCCACCGCGGCACGTGATTTGCCTGCAGAAAGTAACAGAAAATCAGTTCGTGCATGATGCGTGAGAATGGACAGAAAAATTACTTAAGATTTCTTGGGAGGAAGTTGCCAAAGTGAGATATGAATTGAATTAATAAAAAGTTTTGTTTTTGCTATAAAAAAATGGGTGAAAAAAGTTTTCAAGGCTGCATGAATTGAGTGATTAAAAAAGGAATGAAAAATAGGAAAATCTTCTTAACATTCATGGTTTAAGTAAACAAAGTAAATAAATAAATTCTTAAAGTTTAAAAAATAAGAAATTCTTAAAGTTTTCGCAGTACTTTCAAAAGGAACAGATAATTCTTTTGGCAGCCTTAAAGTATGCAGCATAATAGTGAGTGACTTATAAAAACGTGCGCTAGATGGCTAAGACCTTGAGCATTCTCGCACGCCGCTCGAAAGAATGCTACACAAAATAAATTAACATTTTTAACATTATTACTTCAAACTGTTAACTAACGGCAAGCTGAAAACAGCTGAACTTCAAATATTCCATAGAACAACAGAACACACTGCAACTAATTAATAATAATTTAATAATAATTAAATTAATTAATTAGTAATTCACATTTTCACATTTATAAATGCAACATCTTATGTTTACTAACAGTAATGTACACGCCAGGCAACCGTTAAAATTCAAACACAACAGCACGCTGTTAACAGTTAACAGTTGGCGTCACTGACGCTGTTAACAGTTAACAGTTGGCGTCACTGACAGCCACTCTTAACAGCAGCAAACCACGCAACAGGTAATCGCGCAAAAGCTGTAAAAGCTGTTGCTGTCGCTGCCGCTGTGGCGCTGCTGGTGCTGTCATTTCGGCCAAGGTAACTACTGCGACTCTCCCGACTGTCGCTCTCAGCAGAACTCGCTCTCCAACAGCAACAATAGCAGCAACAACATGGCGTCGCTCAGTTGAGCGAACTTTGAATATTTTTGTTATGCTCGCTCGCTTGCATGCAAAGCTGCTCTCAGCAACAGGGAGAGAGAGAGAGAGAGCGGGCGAGGAGAGTGCCAGCTTGACCGTGTGTGTTGGAGCTTCGCACTGCGCTCTGTCCGACTCAATGCGCTCAGAAGGTGAACGACGACGCGGCCGAGCAGACGTGTTTGTTATTTAAGCGCTTTAACCGAAATACGTTTCGTTTGATCTCAACGGTGCTTTTGCGCTCTCTCCTCTCTCTCTGTCTCTCGAGTGTATGTATGTGTGTGTAAGTGTTGGATCGCTGCTTGACCGCGCCTTAAAGCCAAGCGAGAAGCGTCAGTCAGAAGTGGCCAAAAAGTGGCGCAGAAATGCGTAAAATAAATGAAAAAGCAAATGCAAAAGAACGTGGAAAGTGCAACAAGTGAAAAATTGTGAAAATTGTGAGTGTGAAAAAGTTTGCGCAGAGAAAACCAAAAAGAAGAACGCAAAGTGGCAGCATGAAAAAAAAGTGAGGTTGTGTTGGTGCGTTGCTCTCTCTCTCTCGCTCTCGCTCTCGCTCCAACAAACAAAGTATTACCAAACAGCAAAGTTACCAATACTGGCCAAAAGCAGCAGCCAGACAAAGCAGCTCACGCTCACACACACACACACAGGCAAAGACATGTCTGTGCCTGCATGAACATGTATCTTATAGTTATGTTTTGCCTTAGCAGCTTAATTAGAACATTATGAAGAAACCGTAAATCGCGCTTATTAGTGCGAATATAAAGCAGCAGCGCGTAAAGATCCCCAAACTAGTAAAAAGAGAGAGAGAGAGAGGGGGAGAGAGAGAGGGAGAAAGAGAGAAGAATTGGTAGTGGAATCTCTTGTTGCACGCTTTCGTGCTCGCCTAATTGCCAAATGCCGCTGCTTGCCAGAGTTTGCAATTTTTTTTGTTTGTTTGTGGCCAATAAACTTACCAACTGTGCAGCGCAGCCAGCCGCAACGCCGACAGCGACTGCGACGCCAACTGCAGTTGCAGTTGCCATTACATTCTGCCCGTTTCCGAACGGAAGTGGAGCGGCAGCTCGCTTACATTACTCACCCCCTTCCAGCCGGGAAAGGGAAATGGAACTGGAACCGATGACGCGTTGCCCGGCGATTGATAGAGAGTGGGAGGGGGGGGGGGGACCGGGGGTAATTAACGTAAAACGGAAGTGAGCGCTATCAATGGGAGAAGCCTTTTGGCCAAGTCAAGTGCACTTTGTGGGCTTACAGGGTGAAGGCAACAGCGATAAGCAAAGAGAGTGAGAGTAAAAGAGAGGCAGAGAGATAGAGAGTGTGGGAGGGAGAGATCTATCAGTTTGTTAGTCAGAAATGCAAATCGCGTGTGGCTCCAAGCCGGCAGGCACTACGTATGAATGAAGATGACTAATCTGTGAATAGATTCATAGCTAATGAGTGTATGCGCATTGTATAAAACACGATACTATATTAGAATTAATATTGCCTAATTAGTAAGAGAAAGAGACAATGGCAAAGCGAGAAACGTTTATCAGAAATATCTTATCTATTTCTTTCGCAAATAAACTTGTCTAACTGGGCGTAAATTCTATATATTCCTATAGAAAGTATCTTATCTACCACTTCTATCAGAATGCAGCTTTATTTCACGTCGTTATTTCGTCATACTTTCAAAACAAACAAAATACACAGGAATTTGTAAAGTTTATTTCTTTATAGAAGCATTATTATAATAGTTTAGTAAGAGGTAAGGTAAAAGGTAAAGGTAAAAGTTCTAAAAGAATATTAACTGCCCAAAGAGATCGTTAAATCTATCTAAATCTAATTTAAAATAATGAGAAATAATAAAAGTAAATTTGTCTGAAGTCTGAATTTGTTTATTAACACGTACAGACAGTATAACAAATGCAGATCATAAAGATCGCACTGATCTTGCGAAAGTTCAAGTATAGTTTTATAATAAAAGACTCAAAGAAAGAAGCAGATGAAGCTTAAAGATGATGGACAGAGAGAGAGAGAGAGATAGACGTGTAATCACTGCGTAGCTGCAATTTACTTTCTGTCGTAGTAGACTAATTACAGTCAGAGATAATTATATCTACACTAGAGTAATGTCATCAATGCGGCTATTGACCCGACTCTCACGTTAATTATTACTTTAAGCCACATTCCGTAAAATCTTTAGCAAATCTCTCGTAAAATACCTAAAATAATTCATGGGGAGATTCATGGCATTACAAGCAAACAAGAATTTCTCAATGGGCTCTTAACTTTCAAGCGGTATCTTATCAAATTGAGGAAATACCATCACCCTCCAAACGGTTAGTCAAGATAATGTTGGCCAAAGTTGATTGGGGGAGTTATGGCACATGAGAAACGCGAATAAAGCTCACTTACATAGAGAGGAGAGAGAGAGAGAGAGAGAGAGAAAGAGAAAGAGAGCTTTACTGAGTGCTACATACCACTAGTGATTTCTTGAGCATGGTATAGTCATCCTAGGGGTTGGGGAGCTACTTAGCCTTAACAAAATGCATTCCCTGTCGCAGGCAAATGCCGCAAAATGCCAAACAAAGTTAATAAACCCATAAAAAAAAGACACACAAGCAACATTTCAATGCACTCACAACAACAACAAAAACAGCAACAACAACAACAACAACAACAAGCTGCAATTACAACAACAGCGACAGCTACTTGGATTGCAGGCAGAGTTGAGTCACAGATGCATCGATAATAACGCACGCGGCCTCGAAGAGTGTCTCTGCCAGTGCACTGAGAGAAATTGTGTAGCTAGTTTGTTGTTGACTTTAACATGACTTTTGGCCAAAAATTAAGTCTGCTCTAAAACAATTTTAAACACTTGTTTTATACTAATTTTGACCGCCGCAATCGATTAAAACTAAAAGATGGCGATTTTAAATTTTTGAGGAAAAAAATTTCTGAAAATTTTACAGGGGGGACCCTTACCAAAATCACAAAAATTAAAATTTTTTTTGACTTCCCTTAATTGAAAAAACTATAAAGCCATTCTATTCTAGAACTAAAACCATGAATAAAATGCTTTACCCGAAGAAAATCGCTTGATTTTTAAGAAAGTTATGAAGTGAGGAAAGTGAGGATATTGGTCATTTCAAGAGTCTTACATGTTACATTTTTCAGTCGACTTTGACATGATTTTTGGCCAAAAATTAAGTATCTTCTAAAACAATTTTAAACACTTGTTTTATACTAATTTTGACCCCCGCAATCGATTAAAACTAAAAGATGCCGATTTTAAATTTTTGGAGAAAAAAATTTCAGAAACATTTACAGGGGGGACCCTTACCAAAATCACAAAAATTAAAATTTTTTTTGACTTGCCTTAATTGAAAAAACTATAAAGCCATTCTATTCTAGAACTAAAACCATAAATAAAATGCTTTACCCGAAGAAAATCGCTTGATTTTTAAGAAAGTTATGAAGTGAGGAAAGTGAGGTTACAGGTCCTGTCAAGTGTCTTACATGTCAAATTTTTTGTCGACTTTGACATGATTTTTGGCCAAAAATTAAGTATCCTCTAAAACAATTTTAAACACTTGTTTTATACTTATTTTGACCTCCGCAATCGATTAAAACTAAAAGCAGGCGATTTTAAATTTTGAAAAAAATTTTTTTTTTAAAATGTACAGGGGGGACCCTTACAAAAATCACAAAAAAAATTTTTTTTTTTTTTAGTTTTTTAAATTGAAAAAACTATTAAGCCATTCAATTATAGAACTAAAACCATGAATAAAATGCTTTACCCGATGAAAATCGATTGATTTTTAAAAAAGTTATGAAGTGAGGAAGATGATGATATTGGTCATGTCATGGGTCTTACATGTCAAATTTTTAGTCGACTTTGACATGATTTTTGACCAAAAATTAAGTATGCTCTAAAACAATTTTAAACACTTGTTTTATACTAATTTAGACCGTCGCAATCGATTAAAAGTAAAAGCAGACGATTTTAAATTTTCAAGAAATAAAATTTCTGAAAAATTTACAGGGGGACCCTTACCAAAATCACAAAAATTAAAATTTTTTTTTTCATTTTTTAAGTCCATAAACTATTAAGCTATTGAATTATATAACTAAAACCATGAATAAAATGCCTTACCCGAAGAAAATCGCTTAATTTTTAAGAAAGTTATGAAGTCAGGAAAGTCAGAATGCGGTCCTGTCGAGGGTTCTACATGTCAAAATTTTAGTCGACTTTGACATGATTTTTGGCCAAAAATTAAGTATACTCTAAAACAATTTTAAACACTTGTTTTATACTAATTTTGACCGTCGCAATCGATTAAAAGTAAAAGTAGACGATTTTAAATTTTTAAGTAAAAAAATGTCCAAAAATTTTACAGGGGGGACCCTTACTCACAATCAATTTTCAGACAGATCGTAGAGTCTGATCAAAAGCTTTCAGTTGATGAAAGTCTCCAACGATTTCTCTCAGTGTATGAGCCGCACCCGCAGCTTAAGAACAGAACCCCAAAGCTGCTTTGCATATGCCATAAATAAAACCAACTTTAGTGGGGACAAAGGTGAAGAAAACTCTCTCTCCCACTCTCTCTCTATCGACTGAGACAGACTTGAAAATGCTTTTTCCTACTTACCATTTTCTTCTTCTTCTTCTTCTTCTTCTTCTGCTTTTTTCTTTTTGTCAGTGTCTTCGGCTCTGCGTTTACACAGTCTACGCACACGTAGCCCACAGAGAAATGAAAAACCTTTGCGCGATGCGTGCGACGCTATCAGTCGCCCCCTCTCCCTCTCTCTCTCTCTCTTTTACTGTCTCTCTTGTGTGTGTGCTCTCTCTCTCTCTCTCTAACGACATGAATGAAATGCCTGCACATTTACAGTTACTCTACGTGGAGCCACAACAATACAAAAACAGCGCCCCAACTGCTTAGCATGTTGTTGGCCTTTCCTCGTGTTGTTGCTGTCTCTGTCTCTCTTGTTGTTGTTGCTCGTCATAACACAACAACACGCTCAACTGGCGTTGCGCGTAGTCAGTCACAGCTAACGGTTCTTTGCGTACGGACGTGTTTTTCGATTGTGAGTTAAGATTGTTGTTGTTTTGGCTCTGTAACGTTGCCAAGCTCCTTCTCTTTCGCTCTCTCTCTCTCTCTCGGTCTCCCCCTTTGTGTGTCTCTCTCTCTGTGTTGGCTTTTAGGGCCAGTTTGTGGTGGCTTATCAGAGATTGGTAACAAATGCGAGAGGCCTGCAACAATTTGATACCAACAAAATCAACAATCGTTGCTTCTGTTGTGTCGAAACTCTGAGGAAAACAACGTTTAAGTGGAAAACTGTGTGTGAAGAAAAAAAGCTGGGAAAACAATCGAAACAAGCGAGTGAAAAACTAATTTTTAATTTTTTTTTAGGCGTGAAAAATGAAAAATATTACGTGAGAGAGGCGAAGGAAATGCGTGAAAATTATAGGGAAACGAGTACACCTTTGTTTGCTGTGGTTATTAGCTTAAAAATAACAGAAAAAATAGAAAAAAAAAATTAAATAGAAAGTGATAAAAGTTGAAAGTAAAATTAAAAAATGAAAAATTCAATACAAATAAAAATAATATGATAATATAAAACATGTTTAAAAAGTGAAAGAATAACTAACTACGTAAAACTAACACAAATTTAAAAAGAAATTGTAAAATACTTCGAAATATAGATAGATATCATAGATATATATAAAAATATAATACAATACCTTTATGCTAATACAAAATCAAATGAATTACGTTAAAAGTGTTGAATAATAACAATATATTATTCTTACAAAAGTATTATAAAGTGTCAATGTCAAAGATAAAAATGAAATGAATCATAAGATATTGTGAAATATGTATAATCTCAAGCTGATTAAAATTTCAACAGTTTCCTCCCTGTACAGCCTCATTGCGCGTCCCCGATAATTACTGCCATTATAAACATGATGCCTCAACATCAGCAACGATAAATCACGAACAGAAATCGCACATAACCTCACACTGTGTATATGGTAACAGATTAATTACGCGAATATAAAAAAGAAAACAATGCACAAACGATGATGATGATGCGACGACATAAAACCGATTTGCTAGCACAAAGTAAACACAACAACAACAACGAAAACAAAATCAACAAGAATAAGAAGAAGAAGGAGAAGAGGAACCGACACTGCCCGCCCATCACAGCCCACAAATGGGGTAACATATGCCACATGCTGCTCTCAGCCAGCCTGTTGTTGTTGCTGCTCTGCTCCTGCTGCCAACTGGGTCGCGCTCAGCAACAACAACAACTGGAGCAGCGCTCCGAGTTCGAGGCAGTTGAGCTGCCGCAGGACAACAATGAGAACGATATCGAATTCGCCAGTCTAGATGGCGCCACACAGTTGCTGCCAGCAACACGTCAACATGGCGTCGTAGACGTCACAGTGGCGCCACCAGCGACGCCAACGTTGCTGCTTACATCATCAGGGTCGACGTCGTCCAGTTCCTTCACCGAGCTGCAGGGTGGCGAAGTGCTGGGCGAGCGCATTTTGAGGCGCAGCGAGAGCCCGTACCTGGCACGCGATGACCTGGAGGTGGTGCGTGGCGCCCGCTTGACCATCGAGCCGGGCGTGACGGTGGAGTTTGCGCCCACAAAGGGGCTGAAGGTGCGCGGTGTGCTGCAAGCTGTGGTAAGTGCAACAATTAATTTTCCAAAATACCCTGTAGTGTCTAGTGTCTGGAATGGGGTATATACAGTTGCGGGAAGGGATCTGCAGGAGGCGAGGCTTAAAGAGAAGTAGTATAGAGGGAAGAGAAGGTTCTAATGCACGTTTATACCCTGTAATTTGTAGGTGTTTTAGAGGGTTTTCTATATAAAGGTGGAATAGTAAGCTAAGAATACGGAAATAGAGGTAGTTGGGCTTGAAATAGGCATCTATGAGTGGGTTAAACCCAGAATATATAAATAATTATTATTTATTTTTTTTTTATTATTATTATGATAATTTGGCTAGAACCTATGTAACACGAGCTAAGATCATATAAATAAATTCCTCAACTAAGCAAAAATATCTATAGGGTATCTACTAGCTGCATGCATTTCCTTCTACCATGTTGCGATGTAGAGCAGCTATCCTATCCTATTAGCTTATAGGGTATCCGTTTCTATACCTCTACGGTATCTACAGAGTATCTCAAAGGTCTATACCTTGACTAGCTGCACACACTCCCCCTAACGAATGATTAAGCTCTATCGAGGCACCTGTTGATATCATCGAACAGGTGAGTAACAGGTACAGTTAGATAAGCTTCAGGGGTTTCGCAGCCCATGTAGAACTCACTTCACTTTTTTTTTGCGCTCTATTGACTCTTTGCTTTGATAAGATTACGATTCCGATTTCTGGATTCACTATAGAGGGGAGGAAATTCTCGGGTTGCCCTTCTGCCCTTCTTGTTTTGCGGCTTGTGGTGGTAGGTTAGGGCGTGTGGCAAGTGGCATGTGGCGCATGCTCTATATGGTTCGACAATTAGGTCAGTTGCAAGTTCATTTCCCCAACAATTACCGACTTCAAAGAGTTCTTCCCGTAGTTCTTCTTATTGCATTTACTTTGCATGTCCGCCTCGGCGTACTCCGACTCTTCCGTCCTCTGATTAAGCAGCGGTCAGAGGGTCACTCGGGGTTAATTAGATTTAAGTGAACGACGTCGCATAATTGACGTATTCATCGCTTTGGAAATGGGCAAATTAGCTCGCCTCATCGCGTCTCGTACCCGAACTTGGGGTTGGGTAACCCAAAAAATAATGTCGTATATTTTTGGATAATTCCATATGCAAAACTGATCGAGCTCAAACGACCTATACCCCCTTTAGTCACTTTATACTCTAGTCCAGATATCTTGACCTGTCAGAGTGTGCTCAGTTGAGTCTATCGTTAATTGAATAAAATTGTTTTGGTGGGCGTTTCTCTCCTCTCTCTCTTTCTCTGTCTCTGTTTCTCATCTCGCCTCATCATCATCATCATCTGATGAGACTACGCATAGGTGTTAATTAACTGTACAAATTGAGGTACTCACATATATGGCCAAGATCATAGCAGACGATTCTTCATTGGAAAACGAAGGCCAAACTCAAGAGAAAATATCATAATTGAAAAAAACAGAAAAAAGCAAAAAAAATAATAATAATAATAATACTGAACATGATCTCTAAGCTATTCGTGTCGTGTGTGTGAGTTGGGGCAGCAAGCAAAGGTGAAACTGAAAGATCGTTTTCAGACCTGAAAAACATAGGAAATTTGCACAAAAGTAGGAAAAGGGAAAGATATTATTAATGTGATGTATGGGAATATTTTTGAACTTTTATAAATTATTTATTTTTTCATTTTCTACAGGGCACACCCACAGAGCGCATTATATTAAAATCCCAAAGTAGTATTGCTAATTATAAAATGGAAATACCCGATGATCAAGAGAAGGGTATACGCCTGGTGGATGGACCCACGCCCGTCGAGGGAAGACTGCAGTTGTTCCACAAGGGCGCATGGCGTTCGGTGTGCTCCAATTCCAGAAAGTGAGTACGGATAATAATGGAAAATATATTTAGTATAGACTGGGTGCAGTTAGCATACCTATAAATATGAAATAGGGTAAAAAAATGTCGAAGTTGGCTTTGAAAATTTGAAGAATGCAATGTTATTTTGTTTTGGACTTCAGTGTTTGTTTGAATTCGAAATTGTTTGTAACATTTGTTTTTTTTTTGTTTTTAAATATTTAACAAATCAAAGATTTTAAGAATCATGCGTGAAGAACGTTTTAAAAAATGGACTTCGGAGAACGTGCCGACACCTTACCGTCAATTGAGAAAACAGAACTGCAAACAATACAAGTTTCAGCTTGAAGAACCGACTCCCAGCGTTAGACCCATTATAGATCGATGTTATCCAGAAAATACAACTAAATGGATGTTCAAAGCGTTGAAGAAATGCGGCTGTAAAGATTTAGCTGCAAATTGGTTAAAAACGGAGAAACCGAACCCTTTAGTTCAACCAAAAAATGTTAATACGAAGAAATGTGGCTGTAAATATTTAGCTGCAGATTGGTTAAAAAAAGCGAAACCGAAGCCTGTAGTTCAACCAAAAACTGAAAAATATGTTGATACCTATTGTAAAACTCGTGATTATATCGCAAGTCCATGGTGGAGTAAATATGCGGATAGGACACGTGACTGGAACAAAATATCACCCAAAGATTTATTACGAATGGAAAATTGCAAAGAATTTGATATTACCGACTGTGAAATGTATCCCAGTGTAAGACCTCCGCAATTTAAATGTGATCCGAATAGAACTACCGATTATGTATATGGTGCTGTTGAAGACTTTGCCGTCGAGCGTGTTTTCCAAATGGCAGAGGAAGATGTTACCAATGTATGGAAGCGAATTCCCCAAGGGAAATCCCTAAGATTCTACGGCATTACAGCTCAAAAGCATAGGCCAGAGGCAATTGAATTTAACAAGTTGATATCGAAATGCTTAAAAAAAGCTGGTCCCCAAATACGAAAGGAAAAAAAAGAGAAACCCGCTCGTAAAGCTCGTAAGATTCGCGGTGAGTTAATACTCGATCGTCCAGAGTTATGGCAGACGGTCCATGATATGCCCACGGTTGTGACGAGCCTCGACTATAATAAGACATTCTGTTGGAAGTACAGTTCGTGTCGCAAGAGACCCAAAGAACCCTTTGCCAAGGACCCAACGAGGCCCACCCCAATTCCCCTGAAAAGTGCTATAGACATGGAGAAGCCTCCAGTAAAGAAAAAACACGGTCTGCGCAGAAAGCATAAGTACTGTGAACTGGTCTGTGGCATCCCAGAGAATACGTGCACTGAGTACGAATGGAGGAAATACCTGCTCGATCCGGCAGAATATGTAAAGGCCCATGAGAAAGAAAGAAAGGAGCAAATGGAGGAGGAGTTGGAGAGATTTCGTAAAGCGGAGCCTAAGAACTATGAACAGCTTTATAAGAAATTGATAACTTGCTTCAAGAAAACACCAATCTCACCGGATAAAAAAAATATGAAAGATTGTTTCGATAGTCTCGATAATGCTGGCCGCGATAATGATGATGATAGTTATGTTTCTGAAGAAGAAGAAGAAAAAGAAGAAGAACAGGTTGAAGAACCAAAAAAAAAGAGCTTAAAACCCAGGCCACCAAAAGTTCCCAAAGAAAAAAAACCACCGCCACCCAAACCAGAACCAATCAAACCACCACCACCACCACCACCACCACCACCAGTTGAAGAACCTCCTGAACCAATTAAAACTCCTTCCAGCAGTTCGGATGAGATGCCTGCCATGCCACTGAAACCGCCAAAGCCCGTGATAAAGAAGAGCAAGCAGGACGGGAAAGATTGCCCCTGCGACTTGTGCAAGTGGATGAGACGTGGAGAGACCGAACCGGATAGTCCCCTGATAGCCCAGTTAAAGCTAGAAGAGAAACGACGCAAGCTCAAGGATTACATTAAGATAATGTCCCATCGAGAGTATATCAAGTGTTGTGACCCAGAGTACCGTGCCCCGCTTCGACATTGTGATGATATTGTGTGTGACAATTGCTTCTGTTGCAATGTCAGTCCTAATTTTGATAGTTTGTGCGAATGTCTGGGCGCCATACAGGATCTACAGGCTTTACTGCCTCCCAAAAGTTACCCTGAACTGCAGCATATAAGAGAGCGCATTAGCACGAATCTGATCGCATGTGTCTAGACGAAACCACACTCAAACCTGACCAATATTATTCATACTTTTTATACATGTTATAACACACTTATTTTTTTTTTGATATCTGACTAATGTAATGTTTTAATATTTTAAGTGACTTTTTGAAATATAATTTTTCGACTTGTTTAATTTTGTTTGTAGTTTTATTAACTAAACTAAAAGATATTATATATATATGCGAAGAATTTTATATAGTATCGTCTAGCCTGGTAAAACTTTGCATATGCCCTCTATAAGCGTATTAGAATACCTTGATATATAAGATAAGATAAGATTATAATTTATTTAAAATAAGTATGATGAGATAGGTGTGTCGAAAGTATATTGTATAATATTTAATCTTAAGATATAATCTACATATGATATATAGGTATACCCCCCATATTATCGAGAGATCTTTAACCCGCCGCATCCTTTTCTCTTTCCTCAGTTGGACCCTGGTGGACTATGGAGTAGCTTGCCGGCAACTGGGCTATCGAGGAGGACGCTTCTGGAACTGGGTGGAGCGCACGCCAGGCTACTACCCGCGCCTGCTCTACGAGCAGCCCAAGTGCCATGGCGGGGAGCAAAGCTTGCTGGCCTGCGGGTGGAACACACGACAGATGGGCGCCGGATCTTGTGACTATCACAATGATTTGGGTATTCAGTGTCTGCCGGTGCACTCGGAGCCACTGGGTCACTGGCGTGGCATTTACTTTGACAATGCGCCCTCGACCAAATCCTTGGGCAGGGACAACACAGTGTATGCTGCCAAGTCGGAGTCTCGTCTTAAGTATGTGGATATCGTTAGGGCAGGAAATGGTGCGGGTTACAGTGCCAAGTCGGCACTGGAGGTGCAAGGATTGCCACCGCAAATGGAACACGTCGTCATTAGCCACTCCGCCTACACTGGTTTCAATAGCACCCGACCCTGGGCAGGATTTCAATTGCAAAATGTGACGGTGCGCAAGAGCAATGGCATCGGAATCTTTGTGAACTCCAGCCAGGGTCTGGTGCAGCTGGAGGGTTGCTCCGTGGTGGATAATGCAGCCGATGGCATCAAGTATGTGGGACACGATCTACGCGGCACGGAGCGCACCGATCGTGCCAGCATCTATGACTTCTGCACGCTGCCCACGACCTCGGGACAAACGTATCCCATCTCGTTGACCTTCTCCCAGAAATACTATGCGGGATCGGCCAAGGAGTGCAGCAAGTACTTCTTCACGCGACCCGGCTATCTGCTCACCCTGCACATCGAGCACTTTGTGCTGCAGCAGAACGAGACGGCAACTGTGGAGATATTCGATGGATCCTCCCCGAATGATCGCCTGCTCTTCCAGTGGCAGGCAAGGAACTTCACCCGGCCCCAGAGTGTTACGACGAGTCGCGAGAAGATGTTTGTGCGCTTCCGTGCCGATGCTCGGCGAGAGCTAAGCGGATACTTCCGCATCACATCCGGCGATTCGGTTGCCTACGATCTGCGTGTGGCCCAGTCGACGGTGGAGGACAATGGGGGACGTGGTGTGGCCATCGATAACATCCGCTCCAAGCTGCATGTGCATGCGAGCAGCGTGTCGGGCAACGGCCATGTGGCTGGCGTCCATGTGACCAGCGGTGCCGGCGATGTGAACATCACCAGCAGCACCATCAGCTTCAACAACGGAGCCGGAGTCAACATAACCTACTACGGTGGCAATAGGAACATCTCTCGCTCTGCCCTGAGCTCGAATCGGGGCTATGGCATGGCCACCTGGTTGAATCACACCTCGGATGTGGATCGCATTGAGTACATACCCTTCAATCAGACCACCGTGGTGGAGTACTCACAGATTGGGGGTAACCTGGAGATGGGTGTGTTCCATGGCAACTATTGTCGTCCCATCTGGGTGAATATCACGGGAAACAGTTTCAATGGCAGCCAACAGAATGATATATTCGTGGAGTCCTGTTACCAGCCAACCTCGAATGGGCAACCGAACATGCAGCTCCAGCTGGGACATAATCTCTTCAAGCACAGCCAGGCGAACTCCATCTACCTGAGTCCCGCCCTCAATCTGCAGGGACGCATCGAGTACAATATGTTCCGATATGGCACATATGGCTGCATCTATGTGAACAACGATTACATCTATCAGGAGTTCAATTATCTGCCCACCAAGCTGCTCATACAGAGCAACTACTTCATGCGCAACAGTGGAGTACATGTGGTCTCCCTGGCCCTGTCCCCCTACAGCAGGGCGGAGGTGCAGTACGTGCTCTTCACCCGAAACTTTGTGAGATTCAATAATATTACGGAGGCCTTTGGTCCCCTCATTGCGGGCAGCGAGGGAGGTGACGGAGCGGGACGACTTAATCCACGTTCCCGGGTGGCAGCACCTGTTGTCGTGGGTTCCAGCAATGTGGATATCTTTCGCAATATCCTACATAATCTGGACTCCGCCTATGAGATCGGTTCCCAGCTAACGGATCAGAGTCAGATCATTAATGCCACCTGCAATTGGTTGGGACACACGGACGAGAATCGCATCTATGCCAGACTCTTCCATCGCAACGATCGCTACAATCTGGCCAAGATCAATTACATTCCCTATCTGCTGCATAACTCCAATCCGGGATCGACGGCCATGATCACAGTCTCCACGGTGGTTCCACGTTTCTTCCACGAGGGCAGCGATGTCATTGGCGGCGAGGTGGACGGGCAGGACATGGTGCCAGCGGGCACGTACACTGTGACCAAGGACATCAATATACGTCCAGGTGGTAAGCTCATCCTGCAGCCTGGTACCACGTTGCGCTTTGAGCCCAGCGTAGGCATGATGATCGCCGGCAAGCTGGAGGCACGTGGCCGCAGACCCGACGATATACTCTTCACCCTTAAACGGGAGACCATCATGGGCGAGGGGAATGATACGGAAACCATTGGCTTGGACAGCGAGACGGAGGCCATTGACATGGGCACGGAGGTGCTGCCGGGAGATGGAGGCGCCCCGCGTATTCCAGTGCGTCTGGTCGGTGGAGCTGGCGCCCATGAGGGTCGCCTGCAGTTGTACCTGAAGGGTCGCTGGGGCACGGTCTGTGACTACGGTTGGAATATCCTGAATGCGGCCCTGGTGTGTCACCAGTTGGGCTACTCCCTCAATCCGCAGGACTGGCAATTGCTGCGTTCCCAGTTACCCAATGCGGGCACCTCGGAGGATGTGCTCGTGGCCAATGTACGCTGTACCCCACACGATCAGGATGTGACCAAGTGCCGGGCGGAGTACGAGTTCGAGAACAGCTGCAGCCATGAGAACGATGTGGGATTGCGTTGCTATGAGGGAGCCTGGGCGGGCATACGCTTCAGCATGCTGGCGGAGCGAGCGGATCTGCAGTATGTGACCGTGGAGAAGGCCGGACTCTTCGACTATACCACGAATGCTTTTAAGCCCGCCGTGCAAATGGATCATGCCCGACACAATCTGGAGAATGTGCGCGTGGTGAACAATCTACAGGATGGGCTGGGCATCATCTACTCCGATATCTATGCGGGCAAGTCCGTGAACAATATCAAGAACTCCGAGTTCTCGGGGAATCGAGGAAGTGGCATCAGCTTGAAGCAGTTGGATTTCCGCATTTCCGGTTCCATCATTAAAGGATAATCGGGGTAGCGGCATATTCCATGATGCTGTGATTGCCTCGTTGGATCAGAAGGAGATCGGAGGTTGGTTCAACATGGCCCGCGACTTCAATGCCTACGACTCGGACTACGAGCCGTATCTGCTGCCCCAGGAGAGCAGCAACATCGATCTGGGAACGTTCGAACACAAGTACATACGCACCGAGGAGATGTTGGGATCGGAGTCGATCAGTCGCAAGATCATAGTGCAGTGTCCGGCTGGCTATGTCATTGGCATCCAGCTGTTGAATCCCATCCACAATCTCTCCTCGGAGAGCATCAATATCCTCAACGCACGCACCGAGAACATTCGTAGCGATCTGTGGCAGGTGAAGCGGGATCTCAATGTGTTCCCGGTGACCAGCAGCAGCTATGGCATCATTATCTACTACGAGAGTGGACTCCATGCGCTGGGCGGAGCTGTCCTCATGCTGACCACGGTCACGGCGCCAGTGCAGAATATACGTAATCGCATTGTAAGCGGCCCCGTGCCAACGCTGAGCATAAGATCGACTCGGATACAGAAGAATCTACGGGGTATTACAGGGTATTACTACAATCGCTATGTGGGCGACAATGGGGAGTATTATCTGCGCAAGGCTAATGAGTCTATCAAGTTGGTTAATACGGAACTCAGCTACAACGAGCGGGAGGCGCTGCTGATCAAGTCTCCCTTCTGGGATGTGATCTCGAGCAACCTATCGGAGGTGACCATACACATAAATGGATCCCTGATCACCCAGAATGGACATGGTATACGACAATTGTCGAAGGATCTGCGCTCCTCCAACAATTTCTTCCATTATGTGCTGCAGGATACGACGGTGGAGCAGAATGCACATGGAGGATTCCAGGTGGCACTACCCTATGTCTGGCAATACAACGAGAACTTTACCCACTCGATTTATCTGGGCAACAGCACATGGCAACGGAATAAGAACTTCCACATTGGCGTCTCCGGGCACTACACGGTATTCAACATAACCTCAAACGTGTTCCAGGATAACAACTGTCCCGGCGCACTGATTACCCTCGATGGCATGGAGAAACGTCTGAGATTCGATAACAATCGATTTGTCAAGAACAATGCAAAGTTCCTGCTGCTCTTCAAGGCGGACAGCCTGAGCGAGATCATTGGCCAGGTGCCGGCGATCATAGAGTACAATACCTTCAAGGACAACAGTATAGTCACCATGATGGCGGACTATAGACACTATATGCGAGCGGCACGACGTATGCGCAAGCAGCATCGACTTCCCAGTGCGGTGATCCGTCTGGATGGGATTCAGAACGTGCGACTCTATCGCAATCTGATTGCGGACAATGAAATGGATTATAATCTGGTGGCAGGTGTCAGATCTGCCCGACTGAACAACTACTTCCAGGCCACGGAGAACTGGTGGGGTGCCAAGGATGTGGGATATATCGAATCGAAGATCTTCGATTTCGATAACTGGAACGATCATGCGGATGTGATCTATCAACCGTTCCTCATCGAGGATAGCTACGATGCAAGTGTATCGATTGTTGCACCCCTAAATGAAGATACCAATTTGGAGACATACCGCGGTGGTCGCATCTATCGGGATCTCACCTTACCCAGACAGGCTACACCCTACTACATCGCCTCCGATATCACAGTGATGCCGGGCACCACGCTGACCATACAGCATGGCGTTACCCTTGAGTTTGAACCCAATGTGGGCATCCTGGTGCTGGGTACCCTCATTGCCATTGGCTACCAGGAATCCCAGATTGTAATGCGTCCATTTAGAAATGCTTCCCGGGAAGCGTTGACTGTGGAGCAGCCGCCGCCACGCAAGCGTGCCATCGAGGACATGAGTGCTCCGCTCACGGACTTCGACTCCATCCGGCTGTGCACCAGTGCGAACAACTGCACCGGCGATACGGATGGGCTGTACGGGCTGAACGAAGGATTCCTGGAGTACTTCAATCACACCACGCTGCAGTGGGTGCCCATTTGCGATGGTCGCTTCACGGAACGCAACGCTCAGGTGGTTTGCCGGGAACTTGGCTACGATCCGCTCAATGTTTACTACAGTCACGATCGCAGGATCGAATTCCATACGAACTCATTGACCCGCATCTGGTCCTGGGTGCAACCGCTCGAGTGTCGCGGCGATGAGGAGCGCATGGAAGATTGCGCGGAGCGATTGAATGGACAACTCTACGGGCATCGTCACGAGTGTCGCTGGGATGATGTCTTCGTCTTCGTCAGTTGTAATGGAGTTGCCGACGATGAGGTGTTCTGGGGAGGCATACGCTTTGCCAACTCAAAGTTCGAGGAGATTCAGTACGAGCATCGCTTGCACAACACACGCTCCTATGGCCAACAGCAGCTGCAGCGCGAGAGTCAGCTGGAGTTTGTGCGGATCGAGCAGGCGGGCATCCTGCATAACCACAAGTCAGCTGCCATCCAGGCCATACACAAGAATCCCAGCATAAGCTCAGTGAGCATTCTTGCCTCCGCCAATGATGGCATCAATCTGATTGCACCCAGTGGCAAACTGAATCTGAATCATTTGGACATCAATCGGACTCTGGGTACGGGCATTAGTATTGTCTCGCTGAGTGGAGAGGGCAGGGATAGCGATGAGTCTAGCTTTACGCCTCTCAAGAAACTCGATCTACCCTACAAACTCTTCTCGCTGGTCGATATCTGTGATCCCCAGAAGGTGCTAACCATCGAGGAGCGCATGCTGGTCTACTACAAGTACGATAATAATCCCGTGAATTGTGTCAAGATCTTTACGTCCGCCTTTCGTGCCAAGCCACTGGGTTTCCGCCTGCTCCAGTCGAACCTTTTCAATCATTCCAAGCTCTATGGACGCACCGATTTCATAAAACTCTTCGATGGCGATATCTATAATGTAACGGCTAGGAATCTTGGAAAGATTGAATCGGATACGGACAATCAGCGTGCCTTCTTTAGGACAAGAGGTCCCACGTTGAGTCTTCAGCTGGTTGCAAGTGGTGCCCCAGAGACACATGGATTCATTGCGGAGGTTGTCACGGTGCCCATCTCCACGCTGGGACAATGTGAGTATGAGAGGAGAGAGAGAGTTGAGAGGAGGCGACTAGGCTCGCTCCAGGCTTTCTCCAGGCTCCCTTCAGGCCTACAACCCAATCTTAGTTCCTTAAACTCATCTCATTTCCATTTGCAGATCGCGATGCCCTGCATAATATAACGGATACACATATTTCGGGTGCTATGAAGGGTGCTGTGAGCTATGCCTCGGCCGGGGAGGTTACGCCCACCTTGACACTCATAGGGAACCGCATCGAGCGGAACTGCAAGCAACTCTATGGTAACTTCTCCACCTGCACCTCAGCCCTCAACTTGGATGTGCAGAACATGAACTCACTGTACTTTATGGTAAGTAATACCTCCCTAGGTCCCCCAAAGTGGTTATCCTTAAAATTCGAACTTCCTTTACAGAACAATCTTCTACTGGAGAATCAGGGAGGATTACGCATACGTGCCGATTCACGTGGCTCGGCAACCTCGTTGCGTGGCTTTGTGCATCACAATCTCTTCATGCGCAATCGCAATCGTCCCGCTCTCTATGTGGAGGGTCGTCAGTCGTCGCCGTACCAGGAGGTCGAACTGTATCGCAATTACTTTGCACAGAATATGGCGGGATATGAGGAAGTCATACGACTCTGTCAGGTTGTCTCCAACTTCAGCTACAACTATGTGCACAGTAATGTAGGGGGTCGCATTATGGAGGTCTCCGGTTTCGAGAAGGTGCGTCTTCAGATCTATCAGACCACGGCACACAATGGTTTCTATAGGTAAGTTGAGGGTTTTGTTATTGGAACTTCGTGTTGGTATAATGGCGTTTTTTATTCTTTAGGAATGTGGCCACCAATTGGATGTCTCGAGCTACGATTGTGGCAGGTACAGCGGGTCAGCAATACGTAGATAATATCTTCGAGAACTACGAGAATGATTACGAACTACTGACGGTCAATAACTCCATGTAAGTTGGTTCAGAATTGGAAATACAGTACCAAATCGATAGATTGTAAATCTCTGCTTCCTAGGCCAGTTTAGGCCCTCTTTGAGTTATACTATACATGTATTATACACCCAATAATCTTGAAATTTCTTTTCTACACTCTCTTTATCTTTCTCTTTCCCTTCCTAAACCCCTTAAACAGTATGAGCTTTGACTATGAAAACAGGTAAGCTAGAGAATATAATACCCTTTAAAATACAATCAGACTAACCCTATGTCTCTTTCCCCTCAGGACCTTTGAGACCTGGAGCTCCAAGATCGATGCGCGACACAATTACTGGAGCTACAACAACACTATCTCAGTACAGTCTCGCATTAGGGACAAATCCGGTAAGTAGGAACTAGGAACTAGGAACTAGGAACTAGGAACTAGGAACTAGGAACTAGGAACTAGGAACTAGGAACTAGGAACTAGGAACTAGGAACTAGGAACTAGGAACTAGGAACTAGGAACTAGGAACTAGGAACTAGGAACTAGGAACTAGGAACTAGGAACTAGGAACTAGGAACTAGGAACTAGGAACTAGGAACTAGGAACTAGGAACTAGGAACTAGGAACTAGGAACTAGGAACTAGGAACTAGGAACTAGGAACTAGGAACTAGGAACTAGGAACTAGGAACTAGGAACTAGGAACTAGGAACTAGGAACTAGGAACTAGGAACTAGGAACTAGGAACTAGGAACTAGGAACTAGGAACTAGGAACTAGGAACTAGGAACTAGGAACTAGGAACTAGGAACTAGGAACTAGGAACTAGGAACTAGGAACTAGGAACTAGGAACTAGGAACTAGGAACTAGGAACTAGGAACTAGGAACTAGGAACTAGGAACTAGGAACTAGGAACTAGGAACTAGGAACTAGGAACTAGGAACTAGGAACTAGGAACTAGGAACTAGGAACTAGGAACTAGGAACTAGGAACTAGGAACTAGGAACTAGGAACTAGGAACTAGGAACTAGGAACTAGGAACTACCAGCAACCTCGCTGAAGAGTCTACTTAAATCTCTATAATCTCTCTCTCTCTCTCCTCTCTCTCTCTCTCTCTAGATGATCCCATGCTGCTTGAGGTGCTGGCCGTGCCCTTCCAGATGAATAACGAAACCATTCTGGATGGCAAATGTCCACCTGGCTGGGCTCTGGTGCAGGACACGTGTTTCATCTATGTGGGCGCTCCCATGACATTCCACGAGGCACGGGATTTCTGTCGTTCCGAGAACTCAACGATGCCTTTCATACGCACCGACAGCACCACGTTGTGGAGGTATCTACAGAGCCAAATGAGGCACCTGAAGTATCCCGAGAAGGTCTGGATACAGGACTACAATCACATCGAGCGCTGCACGAGCTTCGTATTCGGTGAGATCGAGGTGGGCGATTGCCAGAAGGAGCGCGGTTTCATCTGTGAAATGGATCCGAGGGTAAGTGGAGAGAGAGAGAGAGAGGGAGAGAGAGAGAGAGTGAGATATATGTATAATCATTACCATCCATTTTCCAGGTTATCATCGATCCGCTGTCATGGCGCGCAGACATTTTTGCCATAAGTATTATCTCGGCCTTTGTGTTGGCCATCATCCTGCTGATTCTGGTGGCCTTCTGCTGGTTCGCCAAGTCGAAGCATCGCCATGTGCAGCGTCTGCAGCGACGCAACAGCATCCGGCAGAGCTTGCGCAGTCTCAACAGCATCGATCCGCAAGGATCGCTGCGACGTCGTCCGAATTATGTATGAGTTTTCCTCAGTTGCATTTTCCATTTTCTTTGTTTCTGATTTCTTTTTTCTTTTGCTTTGTTTCATTTCTTTTCTTTTCCTTTGCTTTGCATTGCCCTTTTTGCCCGCAGAACATGTCCAGCAACGGCACCTTGTCGAAGAGCCAAGACTACAAGCAGATGGTGGCCAATGGCTCCATCGATTCCATGGACAAGAGCGTGCTCAGCTCCGAGGCGGGCAGCTTTGAGGGCTACGACCAGACGAAGGCGCACTACAACGAATATGTCAATCAGCATGCACTGCGTCCCACAGCTGGCCAGGATCAGCAGCAACCCAAGGTGGCCACCATCTCGAAGGGCAGCGCGCATCGGGCGCGTGCAGCAGCCGCAGCTGCCGCCCTCGAGCCGGATACCTTTGAGCTGAGCTATCGCAACGAGGGATTCCGTGATAATTCCACCTATGGTGGCGGCACCAGAGCCAACTCCATTAGCACCAGCGTCGCTGAGGACACACCCATCATACATCACACAGATGCGGAGGAGGTGGGCTCCGATTACTATGGCAATGCAAGCACATTGCCCCTGCGCACGGACACGGCGGGCAGCAGCAGCGTCGTCGGCGGACGTCGCGGCCAGCCAGGATTGGCTTTCCTTAGCGAACTCAAGCAGAATCTACCCGAATATCAGCGCAGCTCACACAGCAGCTTCATGCAACCAACGCAACGCAGCAGCGGCGACTCGCTGCCCTTCGAACAGAAGCTGGATCAGTTCAACTACTCCACGGAGTCCTCGCTCTACCGCCCGGCGCCGGCTGTGCCACAGCAAGTGACGCCCGCGGACATGCGACGTCCGGATTCGTATTATACAGCGGTGCGCAGCAGCAAGGCGCCCACATCGCATTATCGCACACCCAGGCCACTGGCTCAGCCGCCGGCGGCGCCTACGACGCATGCGACGCGGCCAAAGACTGTTTATCAAACGGCAGCGCAGGAGGCGCCGGTGGCCACTCCCACATCTCCGACTGCACGTACCAGTGTCAATCCGTATCATCGCTCCAAGTCGGAGGCACTGCTTGAGACGGATTTTGATAGCGAGGCCGGCGAGGGCGGCCTGCAGCCCCTGAGCGCCAATGGACGCAGTCACAGCCAACCGCTGGAGACGGCCATGTAGTGGCCAACCTCCCTCAACCCGCGTCCCTACCCCACCTGTTCATTCCAATCTTATTTAACACTCAGTTAATTCTACCATGCGATACGAGATTATGTTGGCCAAATGAACGAACGACCAAGGAGAGATACGAACGCCCCACGTTTTTTTATGTAAAGAAACTTAAACGTAATTCCATCCATTAGCTATAGGACTCATACGCATACGCATACACATACGCATTACGCAACCAAGCAAACGAATTAGCATTAAATTGTTGTATATAATTGATAACTATAATAAATAAATAACTATAATAAATAATAAGGTCACAGCGTGTGCACGACAAAGGTTGACAGGGGATCAAAGTTTTCGGAAAAAGTGAAAACGGAAAATTCGAATTTTCTTCGTTTCAGAAAAGTCGCAGCTTCGTGTGTGCGCGAGGGGTTCCCGAAAAGTTGCAAATTGTAGTCCGACACACGCGCCCAAAGTGCAAAGAGAGGGAAAACCAACTCTGTGTTTACGGAATTTTTGCAGACAACTGGTGGGCGTTATGTTTTTAAAATCTTTTGCAAACTGTTAATTGTACTTTCAAGCACGCTTAGTAAAATTTCCAAGTTCGTTTATTCACGGGCATGCCCGAAAAGCGTAAAAATTGTAGGGTATATTTTTTTTATTTTACATTTTTTACGCGTTCGCTTGGTTCGTGTCAACACTAAAAGGACAATAACTTGGATAAGACACGGACAAGTAATTAATAAATCTAATCAAAAGACACAAACCGGGTTTGTGCCTAAGATAATTCGTGGGGAGGTCAGCATTGGCAGATTAGCCGATACACAAATGTGCCGTTGTTTTGTTGCAAAAGGTGTATGCTACAACAGGGTGTAGTTTGTGCTAGAGAGAGCACTTGGGTGACGTATTGTAGCAATGAGCTACAGCACACCAATCGAAGCATGCCGAAGTTTTCTTGTTATCTATTTCACTCGAAAGAAAATTTTAAATTTATAAAAATTATCTAATGCATACATAGCTGGTTTTTTTGAAACATTATTTTATAATTTATTTTTTTTTAGTTGATATCTTCGAAATTTTTTGTGTTATTTATTTTTTTTTAAACTTTGACTAATAACGGTTTTTAATTATGCGCGAAGCACGTTTTAAAAAATTGACTGCGGAGGACGTTCCGACACCCTACCGCTTAATACGAAAACAGAACTGCAAGACCTACAATTTTCAGCTGGACGAAGCTTTTCCCAGCATTAGACCTAAAATAGATCAATGCAATCCGAAAAACACGACTAAATCGATGCTCAATACGTTGAGGAAATGTGGCTGCGCAAATTTGGATACAAATTGGTTAAAAAAGGAAAAACCGGCGCCTGCAGTTCAACAAAATAAAGAAGAAACATATTTTAATGAAAATTGCCGAAATCCTCGTACGTACATCACAACGCTGTCCTGGAATGAGAGCAAATGCGAATAGGAAACTAAACTGGAATAAAATTACACCTCGAGATTTGTTACGAATGGAAAATTGGAAAGTATTTGAGCAAACCGTGTGTGAAATGTGCCCCAGTGTAAGACCTCCTCAATCTAAATGTGATCCGAGAAAAACCGCCGATTATTTATATGGTGCGGTTGAAGATTTAGCCGGTAAACGCTTGATCGGAACCCAAGATAATGTAGTTGATATATGGAAAAACATCCCCAAAGGAGGAACACTAAGTTTTTACGGCATAAGTTCTGAAAGCCATAAGCCAGAGGCAATTAAATTTAACAATTTGGTATCCAAATGCATGAAAAAAGCTGGTCCCAAAATACCAAAGAAAAATAAAGGAAAATCCATTAGTAAAGCTCCCCAAATTCCCGGTGAGCTAATACTCGATCGTCCTGAGTTAGAGCAGATGGTCAATAAAATGCCCACTGTTGTGAAGAGCCTTGGCTATAATAAGACATTCTCTTGGAAGTACAGTTCGTGTCGCAAGAGACCCAAAGAACCTTTTGCCAAGGACCCAACAAAGCCCACCCCAATTTCCCTTAAAAGTGCTATAGGCATGGAGAAGCCTCCTGTAAAGGAAAAACACGGTCTGCGCAGAAAGCATAAGAACTATGAACCGATCTGTGGCATTCCGGAAAATAAATGCACAGAATTCGAATGGAAAAAATGTATATACAATCCCGCAGAATATAAGGAAGCCCATAAGCAATATAAGGAAGAAATGGATGGGGATCAGGAGAACATCAGTAACGCGGAGCCTGAAAACTATGAACAACTTTATAGCAAATTGATAACTTGCTTTAAGGATCAACCAATTCCTGAGGATAAGAAAGCTGAGAAAGATTGTTTCGATTGTCTAAATAATACAGGAAATAAAAACAAGGAAAGTGGTGATAGTTATACCTCCGACGATAAAGATGAAAAAATTAAGGGAGATGGAGATGAGGAAGGAGATGGGATTGAAGAAGGAAAAGGAGATGGGCTTGAAGATGGAAAAGGAGATGGTCTTCGACGTGGAGATGGAAAAGGAGATGGAAAAGGAGATGAAAAAGGAATTGAAAAAGGAATTGAAAAAGGACATGGAAAAGGACATGGAAAAGGACATGGAAAAGGACATGGAAAAGGACATGGAAAAGGACATGGACAAAGAAAAAAAAAAGGACTTGGCCGTGGAGATGGAGATGGTGATAAGAAAAAATCGAGTATAAAAAAACAATTTACATATCATATTCCTTCTTCGATCATTTCCGATGAAATTCCCCCTCCCAAACCACTTCCACCCATAAGTCCCGGGATTAAAAAAAGCAAGCTGGATGAAAAGGATTGTCCCTGTAAATTATGCAAGTGGATGAGACGTGGAGAGACCGAACCGGATAGTCCCCTGATAGCCCAGTTAAAGCTAGAAGAGAAAAAACGCAAGCTCAAGGACTACATGAAAATTATGGCTTATCGAGAATATATGAACTGTTATGGCCCAGAGAACCGTGCCCCTCTTCGACGTTGTGACGACATTGAGTGTGACGATTGCTTCTATTGCAATCTTAACTGTGATGCGACTGTCTGAGCACAATACAGGATCAGCATGATGATTTAGCTCCTAAAGTCTAAACTAATCTGCAGCATACACGATATTATATTAGCACCAATCTGATGGACCAATAATATAAGCAATTTTATACTTTTATACCTTTTTACATATATTTTTCAAGTGCCGTTTTAAATTCAATTCGTCTTGTTTAGTTTTATAATTTCGCCGAGTTTAGTAAATCTTTCAATATGTGAATAACTTCTGTGTGTGATCGGATAGTAATTTAGAGGATATGTTCATATTGCATTCAGCTTTATGCATACCAAAGCAGAACGTTATGGCATTAATACTTTGCTTAATAATCAGAAAATACTGATTTTCGAGGGCGGTGGGCGTGGCATCAAACATTTAACATAAAGTTGTTCTGCCCCGGATATACGGGAACATTCATTCCAAATTTGGTGCCTCTAGCTTTTTAAATAGCTGAGATCTGTTGTCTCATACAGACGGACATGGCCCAATCGACACGGCTGGTGATCCTGGGCAACAATATATATACTTTATGGGGTCTGCCACGCCTCCTTATGCCTGTTACATACATTTGCACAAAGTTAGTATACCCTTTTTAGACCAGTTTCAATGGTCGAAGGGTATAATGAGTATACTATAAGTATAATGGGATTGATGTGCATTAACTTCAGGCGAGTGGAACTATTTATAGATTGTCTGAGATCCCCACGACCCCACCCACACCCATCAAGATAAAACAATAGATATTTAATGCGAAAAGTATAATTGCCAAATGTTTGCTAATAAAAATATGAAGAATTTTGAATTTAAATCAATTTCGTTTAGAAGAAGTGTTCGAGATGGTTGAGTAAGTGGATTAGATTAAACGACGCTCTTGCGATGTGCATAGCCTGAGGACGCGGGACTATTTGGGGTCCTACGTTTTATGCGTCCATTTGGGGCAACATCGAGCTGTCGCTATATTATACATTTATATCCACAGTCAATCTCGTGTTTTCTGTTAGATTTGCTTCTTCTTGTTGGACCGAGTGTTATTATTGGTGCCACGATATTGTCTTTAGATTCAACTTGCTTCCCAAAATGTATACCAACCAAAACTTTCACAAATACATTCCGTCAATTACGTCCATCGAGAGGTTACAAGGACTGCCACAGGAAAGTAGTTGCAGCTGCTCTCACATAGTAATTATTCCGTTATCAGGACGCCGGGACTAAATAGTACTGTGCAATTAAATGTGCTCTTCCCTGGCTTTTTCAGACAACACTGAACTGTCATTTTCTCAGAAACCACCTGGGGGAGGGGAGAGATAAAAGAGATCAATTAAGACAGCTACAGGTTCAGCTACTTACAGAGCAGCGAGCTTTTGTGCCTAAACTAATTTGTGGGAACGAGGAGGGTCAACATTGGCAGATCGTAGGCTGTGCTAGCAACAGCACTTGGGTGGCGTGTTGTAGCAGTGAGCTTTGCATGGTCCACACCAGCAACAGCACATACGGTCCTCTCTAGGTTTGAGATAACGTGCTGGACAAGGACAGCCTTAACATGGTATATAGGAACGAAATGATTAAATAATAAACTGGACAAGTGCGTGGACTAGTTGACTCATGCTGTGGCACGCGCAGTTCGGACTAAACGCGGACGTACTAAACGGGGATTAACCTGGAGGGGGCTGCTCTCTAAGCTTATGCACATGGCGACAGGGTGACAGGGAGTGGGGGTGGGAACTAATGGCTACGCGGACAACTTACATGGATATGTTGGCGGGGTATTACAACAATTCCAAACCCTTGGATCGGGTATGCCGCCTTCGGGTAGCGGCGGACAGCATACGCCCGGCGCCGGTGAACAGGGTATTGGCGCCGGGGCGCCACAGGGCGGACTGTGCGGGCCACAGCATGGACAATCATTACATGGACCACAACACCCACCACGGCATGGACCACATCCTGGACCACATCCTCCGCCGCAGGGACCGCATCCGCCACAGGGACCACAACCGCCGCCGCAAGGACCACATCCACAACCGCCGCCGCCGCAGCAACCGCCGCAGGCGCGAGCCAGACCGCCGCCACCGGCACAGGTGGCAGCAGTGGCGGCACAGCGCATGCGCTTGTTATTCACACCCATCGTCATGTTGGCGAATCTCAGCGGGAACGATGCCGGACCGCACGATGGGAAGGGGAAGCACATGCAGCCAGGTCTGCCTTGGCATGCCGCACGTGGGCATTTGTCCTGCAGTCCGTTGCGCTTGATGCAGTCGCAGCTGGTGTAAAGGATGCCGCAACGCAGTTCTCGGCTACGGCAGCCGCGGGGCTAAAGGGGGAGAAAGAGAGGGGGAGAAAAATAATCATTAGTAAACAGGAAGATGGGAAAAGAGGGGAGGGGGGAGAGGAAAGCTGCTTGCTTTGATACGTGCACTCGACTTGGACACCAGGCCGAGGATCAAGGCGAGCAACAGGATGGCAACGCCTTGATGTACGAGAAGTATCACGTATCAAAGCAAGTGCAATCTCTGTGCTCACCTTGACAGCTGGCCGGGAAGAGCACAATAGTAGTAGTCGCAGTAGTAGTAGTAGTAGAAATAGTAGTAGAAGTATTAGTAGTAGTTGGTTAGTATATTGGGAGGAAGCTACAATGGATATCCAATTTGCAGTCGCATTTGAAGCTTGAGCTGAAGTTGAAGTTGAAACGAAGACATTGACACTGTGGAGCACACGATTCTGTTGCTTGATTTATTAGCAGGGTCCACAAGGTCCACAACTGGCCCCATAGGGCAGGCATGGGCCGCCGCAGGGGCCGCCGCATGGTCCGCACGGTCCGCCGCACGGGCCACACCCGCCACCTCCGCAAGGACCACATCGTGTCTCACACACCGGATACTGATTTGTCGAAAAGCAGGGCAGGGGACAGCAAGCGCCACCAGGAGCACAAGGACCAATCGGGCACGGTGGGCAGGCGGCGCTCGGCTTGTAATTGATCGGGCCATTAGGATAGCAGCAATACTCGCGAGGCGGAGGAATATCGATGGTCTGCGGCTTGGGCTGGCACAGTATTGACTGGCAGACCTCGCGCGGCTCGCAGACTCGCTTGGGATAGCACACCACATAAGGATCGGGTATCAGCGAGGGATAGTAGATCACACGCGGTTCGCGCACCATCTGCGACACCCACACAAGCTTCGGCACCTTGATCACGCGCGTCGTATCCACCACCTTGGGTATTGTTATCTGTCTGCAACGATTCACTACCATCGGTTCGGGCACGATCTTCTCGGTGAAGACGACGCGCTTCTTGCAGATCAGACGTGGCGGTTGCTGCACGGTGATGCATTTTGGGAACGGTGGAGGTATTCGTGGTGCACATTGTGGTAGTGCCTCTAATTGCGCAGAGTTATAGCATTTTGGGGAACACTAAACCGGAGATGATACATAGATATATATATGAAGGGATAGAGTATCCTTTTCTCTCGTTATCCTTGTCGAGTGTGCGTCAGCAGCAGCTAACCCTAATCCCAGCCCATTAACTACCCCCGTCACTTACCTCAAAGGGTCCACAACAAGGATCACACATTTTTATACTTTATTTTTTTTTGATTTTCTACATTGTCAGGACATCGTATAGAGGGAGGGAAAATAAATAAATGTAACTGACGAATATTTTTATTCGATTTTTTTCACTTACTGAGTTGGTAAAAGTTGAAGAAGTGCTTAAATTTTTATAACTTGGAATTTAGAAGCTAGTCGAAACGAAAGGTTCGAGAGTCAGAAAACTAATGATTCTGTTACGGCATCTTCATCGTATCGTTCGTAAAAATTCGGTTCCAAATTGAGCCGGGAAATCATGGCCAACTTTCTGCCTGAATCAAAGGTTACTTGGATGATATAATGGGAGTTTTCAAGTGTCAGCTGTAGGTAGATAGTCTTGGGACTCTATGAACACTATGGTCGGTGGTAGAGTAGTTCCTCGAGCTCTGAAAATGATTTCCAAGAGATTTCTTCTTTCCGAAACTACTTAATATATAAATAAACTAAACTAAATAAAAAAAAAACTAAATAAAATAATATATAATTTGGAATCATGTTGATAATCCCATGGAAAGTAAAGAAAAATAAATTAATTCCGACTCGCTTTCGAATTCAAATAAATTCAGATAATCCCGCGCGACCAGGGCAGCATTATATACGCATATATATTGAGTCTTATACCTGAGTTCACACAAGCCTTATCAATTGACAAACATTGCGCTGATAAGACTCCATCTAGCGCAAACGCAGTCCCAGTGTAAATCTCGTATTGCTCGCATCCAGACGGAATCATGCCAAACGTAGCGGTTATCGGGGCTGGAGTTAACGGTGTGGCGAGTGCAATAAAAATTCTAGAGCATTACCAACAAGAGCAGCGTGAGAATGTGCAGGTTACCATAATATCGGATGAGTTTACGCCCAATACAACGGGCGATGGATCAGCTGGACTTTGGGGTCCCTTCCTGCTAGGGGGCACATGCGAGCGGAAAGTGCAGTAGGTAGAGAGAGGAGAGCGGGAACTATATAAAAAAAAATAAAAAAAAAAAATAATAAAAAAATAAAAAACAAATAAAAAAGAATATTAATTAAATATTGTAAATATGATTATATTTCTCTCTTTCTCCATGATGCAGCAAATGGTCGAAGAAAACCCATGTATTTCTGGAACAGATCTGGCTGAGTGAGGATGCCAGGGAGGCGGGTGTCTGCCTGCTGCCCTGTGTGAGACTCTCAACGGATCCCAATGTGAGTGTGGGCGAATTCTGGCGTGATATTGTCTATGGAGCTGTAGAGTTATCCCCTAAGCAATTGAATGAATACAATAAAGATCGTAAGGTGAAATTTACGTAAGTATTAGTAGTATATCTAGCAAAAAGACTTATCTTTCAAGTTCCTTTCCAGCTCGGGACTCTCCTTTGTTACCTACACCTCGGAACCTGTCAAATTTCTGCCGTATCTAATGAAGCGTTTCGTACGCAATGGCGGTCAAATAGTTCAGCGCAAGATCAACGATCTTGATGCCTTCGTGCGGGACTCTGCCTACGATGTGATAGTCAACTGTACCGGACTTGGGATCTAGGGAGCTGCTGGGCGACGAGCAGATGTACTCGGTGCGTGGTCAAGTGAGTCGCGTCAAGGCCAACTGGATGTACACAGCGCTGCTGGACGAGAGCGACGATGGCAACTATATTATACCCAAGTATGAATTGGAATACCCTCAAAGGAACCATACCCAGACCTAATCCTTCCCCCCTTTTCTCTAGTACCGACTCCGTTGTGCTTGGCGGCACCCACCAGGAGAAGGACTACAACAGAGGCGTCTGTGAGCAGGATAAACGCTTCATTATCGATGGTTGCCGTCGCATGGTGCCAGGGCTGGTCAACACGCAGCACCTCTTCGATTGGGTGGGCCTACGACCTGGTCGCGTGGAGCTGCGACTGGAATCGGAGCGTAAAGGCAACAAGGTCATCATACACAACTACGGACACGGTGGCAGTGGGGTTACCCTCGCCTGGGGCTGTGCCGACGATGTGCTCGACTTGTTGCTATCAGCCCAGCTAAAATCTAAGCTATAATCGTTCCATATCGATATCAGATGTTGCGTTCGTATTATCAGCAGCACATCAAGAAGACGACGCGAGATTGTACACCTCTATATAAACCTATATACCAGATACTATATACTATACACGCTGCTTATCAACTTTGCTTTGTCGCTTGAGCTGATTCGTGAATGGGAACTAGATTGCAGCCCTGTCGGGAACTAGTTCATAGTTGGAATAAAACGTATTTCTCAAATATTAGAAGCGAGATTAAAATACTTGAAGAAATCTATTAGGAATTACTTTATATAGAGATATCACGTTGAATTTTCAATACACTTAATCATCATCGAATACTGAACAAGTCCTGAAGTTATAGAAGAATTCTATATAGAAGAATTCTATATTTCAGATTGTCGCCCCATTGCCTCCTCGCGCTCCTTTTGCTCCTGTGCCTCGAGAGCTTCGTGGAACTTCTCGAATCCGGGCATCAGTTTGTAGTACAATATGGGACTGAGGGGTAACATAAAGTTCACGGCATACATTTCATCCAGATCACGGAGGACATCGAACGGTCGCTGCCTTCCGACCTTATAGATGGAATAGATCGATTTACTATACTCCTCAAAATCGGCCGATTCGGCTGCAAGCTGTTCCCGCACAGTGAGTGCAATAAAGCAGACACGTGGCATATGCATGTGCTGGGCCACCGAGGCGAACACATCGAACATGCAGATCTGAAAATTCGGATCGTAATACAAATGAGATGGATAACCTATTTCCAGCACCATCAGGGAGTCAAGAGTCTCCCATTCATCCTGTAGCTTCGTTTGCACCATCAAATCTTTCTTTAGCCTGATGAGCTCCTGGAACAGCCCATTGGGCACCACATTGGGCAGGAAAGTCCTAGAGCAGGTGGCAACTGTTAGATATATTTAATATAATTTGATATATAGCACACTTGCTCACCAGGAATGCCACTCCTCGGTCATCCACTCGAGCAGCACCACCGCTCGGATCTGCATGAAGTCCTCGCTGAGCAACATCACGGAGCACTCGTTACGCAGGATGTGCAGGCAGTAGTTCTCATATTGTTCCTTAATGTTCTCCACGTCGTGCAGGTTTATGCCCTTATAGACTATGTTCGGCAGGAAAGCATTATTCCACATGAAATCGATGGCCTTGCTGAAGTTTCTATGGATCCATCCGATGAGAAGGGATGAGAGTGGGAGATTGGATGATATATGGATACTTACTCACTTGAAATGTATATCGGTTATTGGCTGCCCATTGTACGTATCCCATAGTACATCATATTGCAGAGGGCGCAAATCGGCCATACTCAAGTAACTTTACAATTTTTTACAATAAAGAATTTTTACGGAAATGTAATCTGGAATTAACTGACGTTGTTTGAAATCGGTTTACATATGGAAAGTTTATCTGTAGAACTAAAGTTATTATAGCCATTTTATGGATAGAAAAAACCTTCAACTCGTGATGATGTTTTGCATAGTATATTGTAGATTTAAATACTGAAAGATTATCTATAGAATTGAATTTTTTATATGTATTTCTAAAAGAACTATGGAAAGAAACAATATTATTTTTCATATATTGATAGCCCATTTCTTTCTAGAGACTTCCAGCTACACTTTCATATAATGTGGGCAATTTTCCTATGTTTTTCATATCCATTTGTATATGAAAATATTTCACATTCCGCTCGACATATTATTACTCTTTATTATACCTATTCTCGTGTCTATAATTGCCTGGGCTCGCCGTAATAATAACTGTAAATGTGAATGTGTGTGCATTAAAAAATGCAAATGATATGATATGATATAATGTGAGTTATTCCTCTCCCCTTTGTTTTTGTTGTTATATAGAGATAATTAAATGCGAATACAGGGCGATAACAATCAAATGAAATAGGTGTAAATTTAATTTGTCTAATGTCTCAATTTGAATAAATATCTCGAAACAAGATGGTAATATGTACAGAGAAGCCAACCCCGACTGACTGAGGGGGCTACGCATTGAAATTCGAAAATTGAAACACGTCCATGCACACCTTAAGAGCGCAGGGGGGTCTTCCCCTCTGCCTCTGCTTCTCAGTTTTAAAATTCAGAGCACTCGGGGTGTCATTTACAGGGTGTACCGGGTACCCTCTGCCAATTGGCAAACTCGCCTTCTGGGATAACCCAATTTTGGGCCATGTCAAAGCAGAAACAGCCGAAGCCATCCAAGGCATTTTTTAAATGTTTCCCAGCTGTCATGCCCAGCAAAGATCCCCAGATCCTGCTTCCGCATCGGCCCCCAAACCAATTGGATATTTAAATACGAGCGACACTTTTAATGCCAAAGTGTCACTCGCTCTTGACTTTGAGGTATAACGAGGAGTGAGGGATGTGTAGGGGGGGTTACGTGGGTGAAGTTAGTTCCGTGCGGGCATGTCTATTCCGAACACGTATTGGCCGCGTCTCGTGTCTCTTGATAAATTGAATATTGAAAAGAAATAATTCAATTTTGCGCATATCTGTCTATCCATCAAGCTGGAATGTTTTCTATCTTGGAAAATGCTCGAGAATACCTAAGATGAAATACATATTACATATTACATCTAGTATATATATTATAAGTAAAATTAACAAATCGAAAAATACAAAATACATACTTATGTATATGTATTTTACCTGAGTTCACACGATTATAAAACGTAGTTAAATAAGGCTGAACTTCTAAGAAATTTATTCAAAACTTCAGCAAATTTCGTCTATAAAATATTGCTTATATCTCTGACAAATCGATGGGTTTACAAACTCTAGAAATACCATAAAATTTGCAACAATTTCGATTGCGATTTCGATTTCAATTTTCGCATTGGATTAGAAGCGAGTTCAGCGCGGTTTATGACGCCGCATAAAAACGTCTCATTGGGGACTCATTTAATCCGCCAAATTGTTTACACGCCCAGGCCACTCCAGCCCTGCCATCCTCCAGGTCTGCCACACCGTCCTCCCGGTCTGCCAACCAAATCCAACCCCATCTCTAACCGAAAACGCGATGGCGTTGGAAACAATCGCGAATTTGAATTCATTCGAAAATCGTTTAACGCGCACATCGTTTGTTTTTGCCGCGACACCTGCGAATTCCCAATGCCCGCAAAGGTGTTCGCGCTCAGCAAAGATGGAGGTACTACGTCCCCCCCCCCCCCATCTGCCCTACCCCTCTTGCAGACCCTTCTATGACTTGCGCTGAGTGTTCTGTGTGGTTTTATTTAAAATCGAAAATGCGAATGATACAAACACACAAAATGAAAATGCAAAACGAAACGAACAGAGAGGAGGAAAGGGGGGGAAGTGGACAAAAAGCAGAACAGGAAAAGGAAAACCGCAAACGGAAAACGGAAACGTTTCTTGATTGTAATGGCCGCCCGCTTGCCTGCCTGGCTGTCTGTCTGCCTGCCTGGACGTGAGCTGGAAGCGGGATGCGGCATGCGGCATGGGGCATGCACTTGTCGCGTGATGCCGCAAGGTGTATGCAGCAACTATGCGAATGTGTGTGTGTGGCAAGCAAATAAACAAAGGGTTCAACAAAAGCAACCGACCAAAGTAATTCAAAACAAGCGAGTTATTGAAATGTTTCAGCAGCGAGCGAGATGCAAAGGATCACGGATTAAGCCGACAGTACTGCGCGTCTCCCCCTCACACACACTCTCCCTCTTGCTCGCACACGCCATTTATACGCCTTATACGCCACTAGGAGAGTTCATTGTTTATGTATTTTGCGTTTAAATGCGGCTTAATCCGCGAACTCAGAGAGCAAAGGGGAAGGGCAGATGCTGGGAGATTGTTAAAGAGGGAGAGTTGTTACAGCTTAAATTGGGTGCTTATAAGAAAATGCTCTGCACTTGAAATACTGAATTTAAATTTATTTAATGTTACAGATTTCAGAAAAAATTTCAAACTGATCGTAAGAATCTGCATAGCTGCGTAAAGTGAGTGAAACTTGGAGCTCAATTCTTGAACTCTATAAATATGATCAGAATTTTTTCAACTATGCTATGTTAACATAATATAATGTATAAATAATTTAAAATTCACCGCTTTGCAATATCTCTTCTAGTTTTGCCGCAATTCGTAATTGAAAATGAAAAATGCACTCGGCTGAACTTGCCTATGCGCTAACAGCGAGTTAACAGCGCAGCAGTCTGTTAACTTAACAGAGCGTTAGCTGCAAGTCATTTTATGTGCTGCCTACTTTTAGGCAGTCACTTTTATTTTCGCATTGCGCTGCATCTTTAAAAATCGCTCAACAAGCAATTCCCCATTTAGGGTGACCTTCTCTTTCGCATTTCGCCTAATAATTGCGTCTATAAAAACAAATTAAACTTCAATTTGAGAGTTGCCACAAGTTGCAAAGTGGCCGCGCGTTGCCAGTTGCGCGTGTGTTGTGCGGTTGATCTGGGTTGCCAAGCTGAAGAAAGACAGATACATCTCAGGGAGGGGGAGTGAGGAGCAGAGGCGGGGATACTGAAATAAAGTTAGCTTGTTGCGACTTATGCAAAAGTTTTCAATTGCCTTTTCATTATTGTTGTTGTTGTTTTCCCGCTTTTCACTTTACTTTTCTTTATTTGATGCCAACTGGAGTGAAATGCAAATTTATTCAAAATGTTAACTTTTGCCGAAAGTTGGCTGCGCTGTCGGAAAGTTGTCTGACTGCTACGAGAAGAAGAAGAAGGAAGGGTCCAGAGGCAGCAGCAGGGCGCTAATTAAATACCATTTTTCGCATTTCTATTTGCATTTTCACTGAATAATTGCGTTTATCTCGCAGTTAATTTTCCTTATCAAAGAGGAGGGGGAAAGACTTTAAAGAGCTAGCGGATAGGACTAGATTAATCCCTATTTACTAGAAAATCTTTAAGAAACACTTATACTATCAATAAAATAATTATCAAATTAAATTTGCAAGGTTTTTGGGAATTTAGGAAGAGATATGTATTCTAAATTAAAGATAAGAGACAGCAGGAGTATTATATTAAAGTAAATAAATATAATGCATGAAATTAACTGAAACTTTTAAGTTAGTAAAACGAATTAAATGGCTTCAAGTTGTTAAGAACTCAAGAACTCTCCCCGATTAATTCGGATTTCCAACTAAAATCGTCAAAATATTAACAACAAATTCCGTTAACCACATTAACACGAACATAAACATCGTACTTAACCCGTCCTTCAAGGTGAATCGATAGTTATGAATCGAAAAAAAGGAAGAAAAAACAAAGCAGAACCCTTTGAAAGAGTTAGGAGGACCGAGTGCGAAGCTCATTAGCGACACGCAAGACACGAATAAAAATGGAAATGGCAAATCAAATGCGAGAAAGAAGAGGAAGCGAGAGGGAGGAAAACTCAGACAAGACGAGAAATCAGTTACAACTATGGACAGTTATCTCAGCGGGTCATCTCTTCACGAAAGGACAATTATGAGTGGACATGCTAATTTGTGCGTGACAGGAGAGGGTGGACTGAGCGGACAAGGAGGAGGCGAGGAGCATAGGAAGAGACACGCGCCAAAGCAGAATACCTCAATATTTGTTGAGGGAACGTGATTTGGCGCATTTGCCGTGGCCAAGAGCCGCACCCAGCAAGACAAGACCAGGACAGACCAGGCCAGAGCAGGGCGCACCCTGAAACGACGCAGCGAATGCTTCGCTCACTGCGTTGCCTAAAAGTATGCAAAATGTTTTGTTAACGCTGCACAAACAGGCGCTTTGCAGGGGGAGGAGCAGGAGCAGGAGAAGGGGGAGGAGCAGGAGCAGGGGGAGGAGCAGGAGCAAGAGCAGGAGCAGGAGCAGCAGCTTACCAAGCGTAACGGTTGAGCACGCAAAGGGTTAATTAATTAAATGCGCTTTAGCTGCTGCTTTGATATGCCAAATTTATGTAGGAACCAACTGACTGACTTAAAGCCAAACCCCTTAGCTATAGCCAGCTCTACAGATACCTAGTTATAATCCATATATATCTAGATACAAATACAGTTGCAGTAACATTTACAGTTACAAATGCAACTACACAAACTGCAACTATTTGCAGCCTTGACTGACTCCGCCCAGCTTGAGGCCACACCCCTTACTGGCAACTTCTTACCCCCCTCCCTTCTCTGCACCCACTCCAAGCCAGCCATCTTCAAGCTAAAACACCCCATCGACGGGGTTGCCAACGTCTTTGATGTACAAAAACTTCGCCAAGTCTTGGAAGCGAAAACGCCGCAAGCTGTCGTTTTGTAATTCCAGCAGAAAGTTCAGTTTTAATGCTTCAATTGCTTTGCCAGCTGGGTGTGTCTGCTATAAAGATAAAAAGGTAGTAATATGCATATAAAATATATATAAAATTGATATAGACAAGACACAACATTAAAGTCGTTAAAATATGCTAGGAAATATGGAAATTCATGTTAAATCTAGGCATAATTTACTGGGAAATAGAGATTTGCGTTAAATAAATCACATATAATTTTTATAGGAACCTGCATATACCATATTTCTTAGTTTACTTTATTCAGAATGCCAAAACTTGGTAACAAATAAGATTTGAAAAAGAATTGTACGATTTATACGGTATTTATAAGTGTAAAAAGGAATAATAGGATCTTCAGACCTTTGAAAGCGTATAGCAAGTTCTTTTTTCAGTATTTCCCAAATTAATTCTCTCTAAGGCATCTTAAGTACAACCTCAATCCCTAAAGTTAGGCTTTCAATTTATATAATTGGATATATGTATGTATATTTTTTATAGACCTCTCTCCCTGTGGCATAGTCAAAAATAAAATGTGAAAAGGTAAAAAGGAAAAAAGGTTTTCCCGGTCGTGGCATGACGTCAATTAGAGGCACTTAGCGGTTAATTAGAAGCTCATTTTCAATTAATCAAAATGCCAAAAGAAGCGCCAATAACATCGGCTTAACAGAGTTAACGGCATTGCGTGCGAAGTGCGGCCCAACCAGGAGAGGGTACACACTGGCAGGCAGGAAGACAATACAATGTCAACGCCAATTGATTGCCCCAGGACGCGGGGCATCATTAATAATGCAACAGGATCTCATTCTTATCGAGCCGTTGATTTCAATTGAAGGCGACTGACTGCCTTCAGCCTCGTTCCATCTCACTTTATCTCTTGCTATCTCACTTTATCTCTTGCTATCTCGTCTCCTTTCAGCGCATCATCTCAATTCATTTTGTTGCGTTCACTAAATTATTCGAGTTGCTGCCAAAAAAAATTGCTTGGGGACAGCCAGAGTGGGTGTGTGGGAGGGGGGAGGTGTGGGGCAACATCAACAGCCTATCCGGCTGCCATTAAGTTGCCACACGCTGCACGCGGCAGTGCGGGACACCTATAAACATTAAGTTGTCAATAAAGGTAATTCATTATGTCGCTCTGCCGCATGCCACCCCGGGGAATGCCTGCCTTCTCGAGCACATCCTTACCTTACCTGCTACCCTACCTGCCAGTCTCACCTGCCTCTCTTCCCCCTCCCACACTTTGACAGTCATCGATGAACAATAAAATATTCCTCGGATGGGCTATAAAAAGCTTATTGCTTATTGCCGAAGGCTAAAACGATTTTGGCCGCAATTTGTGACGATATTCGCTATAGGGTTAACTCGTTGGGATCTCAATTTGCCCTCAACTTCAACATAGACATTTAGATACAATTTTACGATTATTATCATATTGGGCAAAATACATATTTGAGGAAAATGGAATGCAAATATCATAAACAAGCTTAGCTCTACACATACTTTTTTATCTTCTATATATACTGTCCAAATTTCATTATAATCGGCTTACATATACTTTATTATCTTTTATATATACTGCCCAAATTTCATTATAATCGGGTTACTATTTTATGCAGTAACTTAGAAATTTTTATCAATTCTGAATTCTTGAAGAGTATAACAGATTCGACTTTGCTTGCTTCAGACTCAAGACTCCAGACTCCAGATAAGCGTGCTACAGATAAGCTATTCTATATTCTATATTTATATATAGAGGGTACAGAGTCTGTACTACAGACTCAATCTATATAATTGAACATTAAACCGCTTCAAGATCAGTTCTTATAGCAGCTTTATAGAATGAAGCTGTTTGCGGTGTTGCTGTTGATGCTGTTAGGTCTATTGGACCAAGCGCAGGGTCGATGTCCCTGGAGTCCTATAGAATTTGAAAACGAATTCGAAGGTAAGTTATTGTATTTATGAATATATATGATATATATATATATATTATCTGTCTACATGTCCTTTATAGAGAAATGCATGAGTATGCCGAACTGTGACCCGGATATAGTTGGTCAGTTGCAAGTTTGGTGGATCTACGATGATGACACATATAGTTGCAAGAAGATCAATTACGCCTCGGATTGTCAACATCGTTTTGAGCAGGAACAAGAATGCCAGCTCACCTGTTGGAGACTTAAAAGAAATATTATGGACGAACAAGATTGAATATGATGTGAATTAAAAATAAATTTGAGAAAGAAACACGATTTAGAATCATGTGAATGTTTTATGGAAATTTTACTAGATTAACAATATGAAGAAGTTATTTTATGCCGTTATATATATATTCATTATCAGCATCATATTAATAGAGTTAATTATCATCTATGGGTTCAAAGAAAATTGTGCCAGACTGAGCCAGCTTATCTCCTGGATGGAAAGGTCAGTTATATATAGTAATTATTTGCTTGTAAGTATATATATCTCTATCTTTAGCTGTATCTTCAGCTGTATCTTTAACTGTATCTCTATATTCAGCTATATCTATATTTTTCTCTCTATCTTCAGCTGCATCTGTTTAATCTAGCTGTATCTGTATCTCTAGAATCTACTTTCCTGTTTGTATCTGCATCCATAACTATAGTCTATATAACTGTCCCAGCCTGTGCCCGCAGTCTCAGTTGGGGGCCAGACCAGGATGCTTCGCCTGGGATACCTGGCATACCTGGGATGCAGGATGCTCGCGTGACACGTCAGATCAATTTTTCGAAATATATTTTCTTCGAAATTTATTTGCCTGTCATTAGAGTTTGGCCAAAACGTGCTACGGCGGCATGGCCAAGTGCTCCGCTGGGGCCAATGGGAGCGGCGATGGCGATGGCGACAGTCGATGGAGCTGGGAGGAACGAATGAAAGTGGGCGTAGGGGAAGCTGCCTGGCTGTGGCGACAATCCGAACGTGTGCTAGCAAAATGTATCTGACGGATACGTGTAGCGCATCGCAGACACACACACACACACACGTGTGTTTTATGAAAATTGCGTTCGAATTGAGGCAAAAAAGGCGCGCAACGAGGCGAAACAGCAGCATAAAATATGGCAATTTATAGAGTACTCCGGCTTAACCCCTTGCTGCCCCCCCGGCTCGAATATTACGCTGATGAAATTGTTTTCATTTTGACAATTTTGCGTCGGCGACGCGTGTCGACGGGCGGCGGCTGCTCTTGGCTTCTGGCCAGGCTTTGGCAGTCAGGATATTTATTATTTTATTAGCGGCGTGTGTTGGCTCACACATACTCACACACACACACATACAGTCACTGGGAGTGGCGCAATTTTTATGGCCACTCTCTTAACCCTTTCACTACCCCAACTGCCTATCTCTCTCTCTCCTCCTGCTGTCTTGCTCACTCCCTCTGCCTCTCCCTCTTCTTATCTGCCCCCCCCTGCCAATCCTTAGCTGGCCAAAAACACTGCCGCCTGACTGTTATGATAATTAAGTAATGGTTCCGTCCACGCGGCCGCCCGTGCCGTCCGGCTCGTCTCCAATTCCATATCCTGCTCCTGCTCCTGCTCGTGCTCGTCCATGTCCGTGTCCATGTGCTTAAGTGCTGCCCACTCGAGCGTCGCTTTTTATGCAAACGGGATTCACATTCAACGCTCTGTCAACTCCTTCCTCCTTCTTCCCTCCTTCTCTTCCCTCTTCCTGCCTGTTTGTTTGCTTCTCGTGTTGGTTTTCGAATTGAGTTAGCACTGTTTTCCCTGCTTTGTTGTTCCTGGCATGAATAATTACTTGGAAAATCGGCAAGTCTGCCCACTGTGCATAATGCATGACACTGAGTCAACACACACTCGAATTTAGTTCAAGGAGCCGGAGGAGGAAATACTCTATTTGCATATACTATATACATGCAAAGGTAATGTTTGCTGCACTCTCAAGGTTCCTAAAGGTTTTCAGATAGTATTTTTTTTAAACTTTTGTAAATATATTTAAAAATAAATGCAGTTAACAATTGTGATTTTTCATGTATGGAAATTAGATTAAAATATTTAAATCTATTATAAATTTGATCTATAAAGTTATTTTTGACACAACAGAATTGCTTGGCATAGTTTTTCTTATTTTATGTAGACTTTATAATAGATCTAAGTGTAAAATCCCATTTGATTATGCAGAAATCTTCAGTTCTCTAGTATGATTCATTATAATAACATATATTACGCAGGCGCTTTAGAATTTCCCAAGAAAAACGCACTATCTTTTTTCTGTTCTACACTTAGGCATATATGAAGTAAGAGTTTTCATTATAAGCGAGGGTTGCCATTGATTTTCCAAGAAGTTTTACACACACAGATCACTTTAAAGACGATTTCAAGTTTCATACTGTTTGCTTTAATACTTTTCACTCTTCTTCTATCTTTATAAATATCTTTACATATTTCGCAATTGATTATTGTTTAGCCAAGTTGGTCTTGGGTCTTTCTAAATAGGAAATATAGAAATAGAGAGAGCAAGATTATGTATCTAGAGTGGATAGTTTCAAAATATATAGAACCTACGTGTCATCCACAAGTTCCGTGGGGCCAGCACTCTGCCCATCGATGCTTGGAACAGAGATAAGAGTAGCAAGCAGAAGAAGAAGAAGAAGTGCAGCAACTGCATGGTGAGGCGTCTCATCTGGAGGAGAGATATGTACAAACTGAGACCGTAGTTCCTCCCGGCTTGTTAATCATAAAATGATCATTATATTTTTCATACTATATGTACAAAGTTAGTCATAATAAAAATGCAAACATGTGGTTTATATATATTCTCATCTGCCCATCGAAAATTCCTGGAAAAATACCCAAAAATAATAAAGATGATAAAATATTACTGGGTACATTTTTTGATCCCATTACCATTTCCTGTTGCTGAATGGGGCCAAAGCCAAACGCCGATTTGTTAAGAGATTTCATTTATGGTTTTATGTTCACATGCCACTTAACAACTACCAACAGTATATAGCATACCATAGTACTATAATAATACCCGATAAAAATACACACAACTCTGATAAAAAACAAGAGGCCGCTAAATCAAATGGAAATGGAAATGGGACCCCGTCAGGTGACGACGATTAACAACATTGTTTGGACTCTGAACCGGAGATCGAAGGTAATATCATTCCCGTTATCTCTCTAGCTTAACGGTTATCGTAAGCTTGTTTAGGTTTTATCGATCAATATCGTCACATTATACCATCATATGGGGCGAAAGAAAAAGGGCAAAGTTCGAGCACAAAGAAGACCGCGCGGAGTTTCCCAAATTGCGCATTAAATTAACGCAAGCAGTAGAAGATGAAGAACCAAAAATGGAAATGAAAACAAAAGTATTCAAAAATAATAATAAGTAATAACTGTAATAAGCTCGATGCGAGCTGAACGAGCCCAATGAGAAGATGAAATGCACCGCCAATCAAAAAGGCGCACATAAAAATTACCCACTAAATTGCCGAAAAGAACCGAAATAAACGACAAAGAGAGAGAGGGAGAGAGGGAGAGAGGGAGAGGAGAGAGGGAGAGAGGGGCACCCAATCGACTCATTTGGTTCCATTCTGTTTCCATTCTCGGCCTTCGGGTGCCGCCTATTGTGTCAAAACTGCCTCAGCTGATTTCATCCGAGGCAAAACAATTGAATTGGGGCTCCCCCCCTTTCGAGCCCCTGCCACGCCCCGCTCATCGACCTATCAATGAGAATTATGATTAACTGGGGCTGCCGAAAATGCATTAAATATGCTACGCATTTAAGCGATATACTCCTTGAAGAGGGGGTGGCTTGAAAGGTTTCAGAAAACCTATTTAATTGTTGTATACCATAGTCCAGAAGTTGATAAGGTAGGTTTTTTAAAGTTTTTTATAGGGAAAATCTATTAGAAATATGATAAAATAATTAGTTTGCTGAAATTTCCTTATTTCTAGTAAAGGTTTTTTCTTATTTTATTATAAAATATGTTTTAAACTATTAAGAAACACAAAAATTCTTTGCAAACTCCTTTATATGATATTTTCAAAGCTTAAGAAAAGTATTTCCGTTTTCTTAGCTATAATTATAAAGGTTGAGGGTTGTACTATTATTAAGATTTTATTCAATGTAAATTCTATGAATTTCCTTTCCAACATTTCTCATTCTCCCCTCGTTTTATGGAATTTCAAGTGCGGTTTCGCTTTGCTTTTCAATGCCGACTTTGTCAACGATCGGCTCACATTAATTCCTCCCCCCAACGGCACCCACACCGCATACGGGGGAGAGGGGCGGTACGTATAGTACCCACTCATAAGCTGCGAGGGTCGCAATGCGATTGAGGAGCAAGAAAAAAAAAAAAAATACATTCGGGGCTGGCGATCAATTTAAATTAAGCTGAAGATTTTGTTTTAATTAAAAATCTTCAAATACGCTTAATGACAATTAATTGGTCAACATCAGCGCACTCATCCATCGGTTCTCGATGGGAGAGGGGGGAGTGAGTGGAGGTGAGGATCGGACAGAGAATTAGCTAACCATTTCCAGTTCCATTTCCACTTCCATTTACACTTCTGGAGATTGCATCGGAACGAACCCAGCCAGATGGCCACAAGTCACGCAACCCATATAAAGAGGGATCCTCACTCGGATCGGTCATTGGTTTATGAGGTTTACTATACGAGTACGTTGCGCTCTCATTTCAAAACTATTTTTCAATTGAAGCAAATCAAACTGGAGAGTGGCGAAACACCCACGCAACGCCCTAGACAGCATTGTCTATCAGAGACAGACCCCGAAATGGAATATGCTTACATAAAAATCACTCGAGTAAAAAACAATTGGAAAAGGTTTCAATTAGACAATATGTGGGGGAGATATAATGACTTTGTTTTTCTTTATTGTATAGAACTGTTTAAGCTGTTGGATATTTAGCAGAAGAAATTGTTCTTAAGTTAGGTTTCTTTACTTATGAATAGTTTTTAAATATATATTTATAATTTCTCGAAAGTTTTATCAAAGGATCTTGAAATATAATAATGTAGCAAAAATTTCAGAAACGTTTTTTCATAGATATTTTTCGTGATATATCATAAAATGTTCCTAAAGAACTGCTTTAGAAAAAGAAAAAGAAAATGTTTGAATTTAGACTAGTTCGACTCGAAAATAGTCTTCTAAAAACTTACCTTACCTTGCTCTACTGTCTAAATTCCAGATAATATATGTGTGTTTCTATTTACCTATCCCGAGGGTATTTAAGTGTAGGGTAAACGAGGCTCTTAGCTCGACTAACCTCGTTAGTTGCCGCAACTTATTATTAACTTTACGACTTTTAAGCACACACAGAGAGAGAGAGAGAGAGAGAGAAGGACAGCCCACTGGGCGTGATAACCCTAATAAGCAGTTTGTGGTAAGGTCAAACAAAGCGAGAGAGAGAGGGAGGGAGGCTAGTTCATATAGAGATAGAACATACCCGATAATCTGTGAAGTTTACAATGCACGAGGAGGCACAAAGGAAGAGGAGCCCCTCGGCCCAGCTGACAGTCCCAAAAGGCAACACAACTGATGGACGAATGATGACATAATATGCAAATAACACAGATACACACACAGGTAACTGCACACACACACACACACACACACAGTAGTATAGGTAACTCGTCCTGTGGAATATATATAGTTAGTTTTTAGCTTGATTTCTTTGGGGAATTTCTCTGCATGCCAGCTGACAAAATGAACGAGTATTTCCATTGTGGGAGAGGGTGTTAGATAGGTGTAGAGCGGTCTGACTGGGACTGTGTGTGCTGCAGCTCGTTTATCTTTGGAACTGGACTTGGTAATTTACTTAATTACTTTAACATGTTACTGTAAACGCTCAAAAAGGTGCGGAAAAGCGTAGGTGTACTATGGGAACAAATTTCAATATTTTGCTGGCTTAGAGATAAGAAATAAATATGAGATAATAATAAAAAAATATATTGTGGAAGCTTCATTACCATTTTTTTAGGAAATTTGATACTTTAATATATAGAATTGTGTGTAAATCTCAGCAAGGTTTCTATTATAATTATATTTAATTTATATTTTCAAAACTAAAGTTATTATTCAGTTATTAAGCAGTAAAAACGATATCTCTCTGTTTAACTGAATAATCTGATAATAGAATAATTCAAAAACTCACGCTAGGGATATGTTAAACTAGAGAATTGTTTGGAAATTTTTGAGAAACAAAGGAAATTAAAGATGTGCGATTTTTAAAAGTTCCCCTAGATCCGACGGCTTCTACTTTCTTTAAACTCAGCTATATAAACGAATAGCTATAATATTATCTTACAAAACACACGGCCAGTATTTCATTTGCTTTGCCCACTGTGCGCTGTGGTCTGTGTGCCACTGTGTGGGCAGCTAATCGCCGCCTTTGACAGCTGTGCGCCACTGTGCGTATTAGGTGGCATTTTTGCATAAGCAACGCAACGCGGCGTTGTAATTAAAATAATTACCCCTTCCGATTAACCCAGTTTTGCGTGAACTACTCTGCTTCTCTCTCTCTCTCTCTCGCACCCTGTTAGTACCCCACCCTGTGTGTCTACACCCTGTGGGAAGAAGCGTTGACGTCGCTGCTCAATTTGTTGCATTTGCTCGTCCATTAGCCCGCATTGTCTTCAGTCTCTGCCTCGCGGTTGCGTGCCTCATTGCGTTGTCGTTTACCCCCCCGCACTACGCCTCTGCCCTGCTCTATCTCTCTCTTTATCTCCCTCTCTCTGTCTGTCTCTGGCAACATTGTTATTATTTTGTCACATGTGAACTGAGGCGTAAGCGAAGCGATTACAAAAAGGGGTGCACAGCGGCACAGTGGCAGCAGCTAAAAAGGGGGTTGAGAGGGATTCGGTTATCCCTGCTCCTGCTGCTCCCTGCTCCCTTCTCCCTTTGCATATGGAATCGTAGCTCGCGGCGCTGATTGTTCCTTTTGTTGTGGCCGGAAAAACTGAAATCGAGACTTACCCTTTGATCCCATCGATCCTTGATACAGCTACTTGTAACGCCCCCCCTGCCCCCTGCCCCCTGCCACTGCTTGATCGAACATTATCCCATAATTATAGGGCTTCCGTATGTTATGTTGTGGCAACATTGGCTTTTCCACGGCAGCACGTGCCTCCTCCTCCTTCTGTTCCAGCTCCTCCCTCTCCTGCTGTCACAAATATTTATGCAACCCAATGTATTCATGATTTAGTCGGAAAATTGCTTTAAAGCTTTTCCCGGGCAAACCCTTTTTGGCCTCACTGTGTGGGCAATTTTCGGATTAACCGATTTATGTTTCAGTTAAATGATTTAAACGGTTGTACCCTCTCTATAAAGAAGGAAGTGAACAGGAAAAAGGTTTGCAAATATTATCATTTATTTATTTTTTTATTTATTCTTTTTAAGGCAAGGAAACAAAATGATGTGATAAAAACATGTAAAAAAAAAAACTAAATATTATTCTTTATAATTCTGCTTCTGGAAAACCCTACACAACTCCCTTCAACAACACTGTGCTCAATTATCCAGACAATATTTTATGCTCTCTCTCGGAAACGAGAAAAAAGACAAATAAAACAGTTAAGAACAATTAAAAATTTGAAATCATGCAAAAGTTCGAAAATGTCAAACTTCGAAGCGTGAGAAATATTTTTGCAGTGAATCAAAACCCCAAGGCGAAGAGATACTCTTCCTCTGGCACAATTGAAAATGCGGTTAATGTTGGAAATTGTGAGAAGCGGCAGGCAGCGAGTGCACTGCAAGAAAAATTACTGTTACATTGTATTAAAATATGCTGGGAAATGAACTTAAGAGGTTTTGCTAGGAGTTCTGAATTTTATAAATAATTTATACCTGCAGATAATATTCTTCAATATATTCTATAAATATTTTTGCAATATTCCTAAATAGATTAGTCTAAATTCAGTTAAGAATAAACTTAGAGTTGTTATACTTACAAAACTTCGAAGAATTTATATTTTATACATCCCAAAAATATCTGTAATTTCAAAAATTATCTCAAAGATTCGCCGCTTCCGATTTCGGATTTGTCTCAGTGTATAAACCACAAATCGTTTCAGTCATGCGATTTTTTTCCACTTTATCAATTGGCGAAGACGAGGAGAAGGCCCCCAAGTATCGCCAGACCCGTTCCCGGACGGAACGCGATGTATCCGTACTGCCGAGGCCAGTGGGCGTGTGTGTGTGTGTGTGTGTGAGTTGGATATGCGATATCGCCATGTCACCCTTTTCATTAGGCTCCATTAAGAGTGTTGGGGGATTAATTGAATTTAATTGATTTGCCAAAGCAGACTAAATTGGCCACACTGTCTAGATTCCATACGCGAGAGAGAGCGAGGCCCAGACGCGATGTATCCATGAGATACATTACACAGCACAACGCAGCAGATACAAGTCGAGGCTGGAGCTGGAGCTGGATAAATTACATGGAATGGATTCTACTTTCAGCTCTCTCTGTCTCTCTCGGTATCTCATGCGATCATCTCTCTAACAGTGCTTTCAAATAGTCTGTGCACGCCTTGGGTAGACCCCCCCACTCCCCTGCCCCTGCACCGGGTGCGAACCTATGCGATGCGCCGCTGTGCCATATGACATCATCGGCAGCTTTTCTGCGGGTGCTCTGGGTTCCTCTGCACCCCACTCTATCCATGTGTATTAATTGCATGATGAGCTTGTGTGTCTCTCTCTCTCGCACAGCTTGAGTCCCTATTGATTGGCCCCGACGGGACGTGGGCGTGGGATCTGGAACTCGTAACTCGCAGCGACTTTTCAACTAACCGCGTTGACACTTTTGACAATGGAACTGCTTAATTATCTAGATTAACATCGTTATAATGATGTTCGTACTGCAATTGTTATGGAAGCATATGATGCGACTGGCATCTAAAAATAGAAATGGAGAAATGGAAGTTTGCAGCTAATGAGTGGAGTAGGGCGATCCAAGAGAAGTCTGGATAGAAAAAGTGTAATATGAAAAAACTGTGGGAAAACTAGAATAGAAGCAGAATCAGTTTTAGATTCAGAAAAGCTGAGAAAAGTGTGATAAAGCAAAGATATTAATATAGAGACCTTAAGTTAAACTATAAATATATGCAAATAAATAGATCTCTTGCTGAAAATTCGGAAAATTCTACAAAAGAAAGATCTTATAAATCTATACAGCAATAAACTACTATATTCCTTAGTAATTTCAATTGAATATACATTAATCCTAAGTGAAATTGGAGATCATTGAAAGATTAATGATTTATGATGATAAAAACAGAATATTCTTATATTTTTATAGCCTTCGACCATTGAAATTGGTCAACATTTATTTTAATAATTTTTTTTTAATTTTTTATTCAAGCTAACTCTCCCTCTATTTTTATTGTATTGTTATTTTATTTAAAAAAGAATTTCCCCAATCAATAACTATTAAATCCCTCCATAAAAGTGTACAATCAATACCATATATTCAGGTTTAATACTCACTCAACCAATTCCGATTATTCGTTTCGTTTATTCACCTTTATTCGAGTTCCGAATGTTGACATTTAAATCAGGTCTCAATTATTTAAAGCGAGACAGCAGGTAAAAATGTATTTCAATTCCGAAAGCCCTAACTAAACAACAGACACAAAGTACTATATATATCCCGCTCTATATATACAATATATATTTGTATATATGTGTGAGTAAATATTTTGCCTCGATTTGTATTTGTTTTAACTTGATTTAAACAATATTTTTTGGCTCCGCCCCAAACATGGCACTGGCTAAGAGCACGGGAGGGCAGGGAGGAACAGGGGGTTACCTATATATATATCTGCTCTGCTCTGGCAAGACATGGTACTACATAGACTCAGTCGAACTGGTTGGAATGTGGAACCAATGCGATGTCTCGCAGAGCTCCTCCCACACACACACACGCACACACGGGAAATGGGGCCGATTTCGGGCTCGACCCAATCACAGCGTGCCAAGCAGTGCGCATGATGGGGGACTACGAGGAGGGTACGAGGTGGGAACAAGAGGGGATTCGGAGGGGGTTCACTGCGATTGCGCCTCTGTTTTCACAGATAACAAATCTTTATCGAGGCAATGGTTGCCTGCGCTTATCTGAAAAATCAATCGATTCAAATTGAATTCGTTTGTGCGCTAATTAGCTTTTGGACAAGCTCTCTCTCTCGCTCTCTCTTTGTCTCCCTCTCTCTTGTGGTTACTCTGTCAATTTTGTTTCTATTTTTTATACACTCGTCACAGCGAGCCGCGAAACCCGGTTAGAAAAACAATGTAAACCTTATAAATACAATCGAAATGTAATCGTTAAATTTCAGAGCGGGATTTCATTCACAGTGTCCAACAAAATAAACCCCACAAAATAAACTATTTGCTTAAATCTCAAAAAGGAATTGACATGTGGAAAAACGTTGAATTTACAACAGATTGAAATTTTCTATACGCTTGACTAACCTGATTTTGGGAGCATATAGATAAATGTATACTTTTTTTGCTATGATATATCGCTTGAGAACTCTCGTAGAATTACTATTTATACAGATAGAGTTGATAATAATATAATAGTCTAAGTAACCTTACTTAAAAAAGGAACTTCAGTAATTTCAGACTGTTTTTTTTTACTTTTATTATTATTTTACTTTTATTTTACTTTTATTTTTACTATACAAACAATTGTATTATTTCTTCCATTTGTGACTCACCTGCTTATGCATACTATAAAGATTTCCTATAGTAAGTATGTAGAAATAAATTCCCCAGCTAAGCTATAGGCTCTCGAGATAAGCGATAATCTTATTGATTTGTTTCTTATACCTTAGCAAGTAATCCATCCGCCTTTAAAACAATCGATTCTTTTGCTATGTTGATTTTGATTGATTCAATATTGATCTTATCGATCGATAAGTTGATTGACGAATAAATCGGCGTGTTTGAACTGCACTATCGTGTCTGTTAGTAAATTAATTTGATATATTATAGGACTTTTATGATCTCACTGCATATGAGAAGTATGAAGAAATAAAGATCTGGAATAGTTTTGGAATTATTCAGGCAAAAGTAGTACCTTAATATGAAGTTCCTGAGTATTTGACGAATCTTACTTGAATTTGGAATCCTGGATCGAATTACCCCTAACTAGACCTCTCCCCCTCCCCTGTGTGTGGTAGTTTCCCCATGTGCTCCACACACTTCTTCAGATTAAACTACTAGGCAAATAGTTAAACCATCGCGTCGCAGACTATGATCGTCTGGCTATATCTGGGCTTTTATCTATCTATCTCTCTCTCTCTCTCTCTCTCTCTCTCTCTCTCTCTCTTCTGTTAAAGTTAGTGGCAGCAAACAGACGAGGCCATAAAAATAATTACAACTTATCAACAAAGGCAACTCTGGTAGACTTTGTGTCGCCAGAGAACACGTTGCCCTGGACATTCCCCGACATGCAGAGATATACGTGATCAGATATACCCGTGGGGTAAGCAGGGGTACCCAGACTTGTTTACAGACAGACGTATGCCGCAGTTACAAGCTGTAAATTATACAAATATCGAGCGACTGCAGCAGTTTATTGATAGAGCACGATAGAACTGTAGGGATAGAACAGGGAAACTGAAGGGAATGTTTTGAAATATAGTAAAAGTAAATTTTGTAAGATACAGCCCATTTAAATGCATATAATACACTATATATCACTTGAAACCCTTAACTAATTACTATATTATTATTTTTTCCAACTCCGATCTTCGGTTTTCCAATGCTGCTGGCTTCCAGTCGCACCAGGAAACCGAAAAAAGTCAATAATTACAATACAAATTGCTGTTTGTGTAAATCGTGCCATAAACAGTGCTATATATGCTATGATATAGCCTGAACGAGGGTAGAGAAAGAGAGGGTACGACCTGACTGCCCCTGCCAACCGTGGGGGCTATAAAACCCGAGTTTTTATTTCAATCTGCCGCCTCTGGGCGTTATATACGGCCCTATCGGACCCTCCCCCTCCCCGCTACGAAAAGCTATCGATCTGTGACCCAGGCCAGATAAGATAACACCCTGTATGCAGTACACGCTGCGACGGAGGCTCGACCCAACACGGAGAAGTCTCGATGCATCCCAGGGCGATCCGAGCAGGGAACTATCGATCTATCGAACCTCTATAAAAAGAGGCACTAAATCAACAAGAGAGAGAGGGAGAGAGAGAGAGAGCGTGCTATAAATAATTTATTTATAGCTTATAGCAATATTCCATATTGCCACCACACAGAGGTAACAACAGCCCAAACCCCTCAGATACCCTGCCCCTCTCCCCTCCCCAGGGTACCTTCTTCGTCAGGCGGATATGGAATACGGATAGAGCAGGGCAATCAGACGGTCGTATAGCCCCGTCGCCCCGTTGAGGTTTCTTTGATAACCGATTGCCGATTGTCGATAACTGATAGCCCGATGTTATTATTAAGGTCTATTAAAATTCTGATTGAAAATTCATGTCAAAAATATATTTTATTACCCCCCGCATAAAACCCCTACAATATTTAGTATCGAACAAGCCAGCAGGGGCCCTAAAACTACGTCTCTATATAGTATTCCTATTCCTATTCGATATGTTTTCATTCAGTTAAGGAATTCTTGCTTCTATTCTGACAACATGACGTATACGTAATCTACTGTTTATTGGGTCTGTTTATGACGCTGTTTCAGCATATTGTAAAAAATGTTTTGGGCATGAGATTATATATACCCTTTGTATAATGTCTATTATGATGGTATAATTGTCGGGGGGAAATTTGATCGTAATATGGCAAATGGAATTCTAAAGTTTCAGATCGTTTACTTAAAGAAAGAGAGTGAGAGAGAGAGAGAGAGAGAGAGTGGGGTTGGGTTGAGCATCTTTGTAGTTCAAAGAAATCTGGAACTTTAAAACAGCATATTGTTTATAAATTAAATTAATCGTATAATAATAAAATAATATTTTTGAATATTTCTGATTTTTTGAACGAATTTTATATATACTCCGTGCTTAAAGATTATAAGCCTATATGTTTTATAAGAAATCAACATTTCAGCTTCCCAACTTGCCTTTTTTCCGTGTTTATACTGCATTTTCCCCCATATTATCATAGTCTTTCCCTTTTCTCGCACTTTTCTGAAGTTATGCTCCAAATTCGAGTATTATGTGGGAACTAATTTGTAGTAGGGAATGAGGGAGACTCTCAAGTAAGCCACAGATTTCTCATTAGGCTGATTGCGCGCTGATGTAAGCATCTGTTTTGGAGGGGGAGGGGGGCGGATGACTAAATTTCTAGGTTATTTTTTTTTTGTTTTTTGGGAAAGCTTTTCGGGTGTCATAAATTATAAATTTTGACAAGCGTCTAATTTTCAAAAAAGAAACTCATGCATTTAATTGCGACATTAAAAGCCCGACTTCGATGGGATCTGGAGACACTGGCTGTGCCCCTATATGGTGTCTGCCTTATAGCATGTGTTCGCAACCCCACAAATTATGACAAATATTTACAAACACAGCAAACTAATGTTCCCATTTCATCGTGCACATAAATAAGTGAGCTCCCGTTCTCCGGTTCCCCCGATATGATCTTCGGATCTTGGTTTTCTTCCCCAACAACATGCTGTACCCCTTCGAAATCTTCCTTATGCCCGATCTCTTTCCCTTTCCCCTTTCGTTGCTGTTTTTTGTCACAGATTTCTGCTCTTTCATCTCTCTCTCTCTCCGGCCCAGATCCCATCGGTTTCGACTCCAACTCCGGCTATACGATATTACATATTTCTGTGTCAGCCTCGGATCGGGCGCCATCTGCAACACATGGCAACAATTTCAAGAATTACACACTAAATTTAGCCCGACTCGGTCCCGACTATAACTGAGAGATCTGCTTCAGTTCTTCCCTTTACTTGAGACTCCCCATCCCACCAACCCCCCTTCAGAACAGGGGCGCACGCTGAAGACTCAATTAGAGAGCCACAAATCTGGCTGACATGCAAAAGACTGACACGATTCCATTAAATTCCGATAGTTTCTGAAAAGGGGCCAAGATCTTTCTCTGACTCTGACTTTGAGCTTTAGTTGGGGAAATTTCTGTAATTTTGTAATCTTTTAAATTATTTTAGAGTTTGCAAACATGTTTATAAGGCAGAACTGTAAGCATGTGTTTCAGATTTGCATATATCTTCAAGAATCTGTAGACTAAAGTAAATTACTTAAATAAACCATTAAATTTCTAGATATTATTGTTATTATTATAGCTAATATTTATTTTTGGTTCCTATTTCTTTTCTCTTTAGCTGAAATTGTATTTTATTTTATAGCATAGCATATATTTTTTTAAAAAACTGATTTAAACAGTTAATTATAGAAAATTCTTGTAGAAAATGGTTTTCCAAGGAAAAACATGATAAAGCAGAGATATCCCTAAGTTATTACGTTATTTTTTATCCCAATAAGTACATCATATAATAAATAATAGAGTTTAGCATAAGACAGACAGTTTGCAATAGGAAATACTTAAGAAAAACATTAAAAATACATTTGAATATGAGTTCCATTATTAATCTATTATTTATTTTGATAAAGGTTTCATTAGCCGTATATACATATATTGAAAAAAACTGTCCTTAACCCTTCGCACCTGCCTCAAAGAGGTGTCATTCGCTTTATATACGTTTTCTTAGGATCCCAACTCACTTTGGATCGCCGCAAGGGACACTCAAGTGGCAATTGAAAGTCAAAAAGTTTGCAGGAGGCGTGGCATCCAGTGGCGGGGGGAGAGGAGGGGGGTCTATTGAGGCAGAAGAAGGCACTCGAGAAGGTACTTGAAATTAGAAAATGGAATATACAGCGAGGAGGAGGACCAACCCAAAGACAAAACCAAAGGCGTTTCACAACACACACACACACACACACACACACACACAACCCCAATGTGAAGCTGCCCCCCTCTTCTGCTACTCCTCTGCTAGCAATCCCCTCAGCCCGTGAGTGGCGCATTGATTTGAACGAATCAAAGCGGTATGCGCACTAAAAATACCAACAACAACGCGTACACGCGCAATGCCAAATCCAGATTAAGCATGACCAGCTGGAAACCCAAAAGGGGCGTCTACCAAGCGAGCACAGTCAACAGGCTGCACAGTGTGCGTAAAAGAGATAGAGCGCACACTCATTGCTCTCTCTCGCTCTCTCTCTCTGAGCACGACCATTGTCGTGGTGTTGGTGGTGGGTGCACATGGCATTCCAGCTGTGATTCCAACTGGAATTCAACACTAGCTAGCTGTCTCGCTTGCGCATGCTGTCTGCCTGCCAGCCTGACTGGGTGCGCTCTCCACAGTGTGTGTGTCTGTATGCGTGTGCTGGTGGTGGGTGTCGCTCAGAGAGAGAGAGAGAGCGGCGCGCCCGCAGTCACTGTTGCTGCTTGCTGCGTCAGTCGCTGTGCTTTCAGGCGCACAGACGGTCGTCGCTCGCTCGCTCGCTCGTACGCTCAGCGTCAAACGTAACGTAACTGTAAACCGCAACGAGTCGAGTGCACGTAAGCGTGAGAGTGCGTGTGCGTGTGTGTGTGTGCTTTGCTCTCGCAGCCTCTCGCTGACGCCAACGCTGACTGCGCTGCTCGCGTTCAACTTGATTTCTTCCAATCTTAGCTGGGAAATCGGAATCGCAACAATTGGAATAGTTCGCGACGGAAATTTGCGTGTGTTGCTTCGATAAGCAGAGCGCAACAGTCGCAGCCAACTCACACCAACCCACCCCACCCCACCACACGCCTACTTCAACTCTCACCATACACGCTGCTTCCAAGTCAAGTGCGGCAAAGTCTCTCTCTCTCTGCTCTGCTCTGCTCTCTGTCAGCAGCCAGATTCACTTGCAGTCGCTGTCTCAGCTGGCGCCGGCGTCAGCTTGTGTGTGCGACTTCCACGACTCTTCCACAAACTCTCTGCCTCTGCCTCTGTCTCAGTCTCTGGCAGCAGCAGCGCACGGCCGTGATTAACTTTTACGGTTTTAGTCCACTCGATGAGGCCGAAGCCGACAGTAACACAGCTCAGCCAGCTGCCTGCATGGCGCGTGTGATTCCAAGCAGAAATCAGAAATCAGAACCGTTACCCGTTACCGTTACCCGTTGCCGCTGTTAGTCGTCGCTCGCGATTTATCGATTACGTTATCGATAGACTCACATGCCGTCGCGAGTGTTGTTGCAAACAAAAGCAAAGCAAGTTTAAAGAGAAAGCGAAATAAAATAAAGAGAATAATATAAAGAAAAACTCATGAACGTTGGCAAGATGCAAGCGCCTGGCCAGCACCAGCAGCAGCAGCACCTGCAGCTGCATCCGGCCGCCTCTGCCGCGCCCCCCACGCAGCAACTGCATCTGCCCATCGATTACAGTCTGGGCAACTTCAAGCCCGCCATTGCAGCCGACTTTCCCGGCAATCCGTTCGTCACCAGCCCCCAGCAACAGCATTCCTCCACATCCTCCACTTCCTCCTCTACATCCTCCTCCACATCCACCTGCTCCACATCCCCCTCGACGACAGCGGCGTCGCTGCAGGTGCGCGATCTCAGCGCCCTGACCAGCATGGCGGCGATACCATCGCCCACACAGCTGCTGCATCAGCGCATGCAGCCCGCCCAGATCACAGTGGATGCACATCATCATCACCAGCAGCAGCAGCATCAAATGCCGCCGGCGACAACGTCGCCCCATGAATACGCGCCCATGTCCGCCTTCAAGGCGGTGCTGCCCTAAGAAGCGAAGTGCCGACGGTAAGCAAAAAGCAAAGAGAGAGAGAAAGAGAGAAAAGAACTCTTTAATCTCTACGAAATACTCGATTATACTGTGTGTGTGAATCAATTTTATAAGTGTGTCTGTGTGTGTGTGAGACTCCCCTTATCTACCCTGTGCAAACATTTTTGGCAAATTGTCGATAAGACAGTCGTAAAATCCATATATCATATATACAGATTTCTCAGATTCGCAACTAACCAAACAAATATGACTTTATAGCTCTATAGCATATCTATATCTATCTCTTTCTATCAGAAAGCTACATACAAGTATATCTCTTATTATGACCAACATTCAAACTGTTACTCTATAGGTATTTCTCCTATATCCCTATCTATAGCCCTAAATGAAATTATTTCAAACTTGATTTTTTGAAATAATCCACACTATTCATAGAGTTCTCATATTCCAGTCAAATCACTAGTATATCCGTTATAATTTTTTAATTTTAAAGAATTTGAAGCATATAAAAAATTTGAATATTCATGTCTATACAAAGTTAAAATAATCAATATAATAAACATTTATTAAACAAATTTCGTTAAGCCGTCGGTAAAATATAAAAATTTAAGAATCACATTAAATAAATATATTTCATAGAGTAGAAGTGGTTAAAGGAAGATATAAAGTTCAATCTATACTTTGGTATATGTATTTATCTGCAGATCAAGCATATATGTTGACAATTAAGTTGTATGCAAATTTAAAAACATTTAAGATTTATTATATATATTATATATTCCATAGACTGTTTATATGGTGTTATATGATTATATATTAAATAAGTGCATAAAACTAAATCAACTAGATTGCATATCATTTACTAAATATAACAGATTTATAAACATATTTAATGTATAAAGAGTTTTTATAATTTCAAACTTAAAAATTTGATAGTAATTTGAATATATGAATATATAGTGCATATCTTAACTAGTTATCATATATCTACAGATAATTCATAAAAAAATCTCAGAAAACTCTAGTATTACACATATAATATTTTTCTCTTCCATTAAATCTGATGGATTTCTCAATTTTACATTAAATTTAAAGCTACAACTGAATTGTTATGGAGAATCTCTTCAATCTGAATATTTGGGAGCCTGGGGAGACAGGCAGGCCCACTGTGCTGTTACTTCTCCGCTACCTGTACCTCCCTGCCCCACTGTGCACACGTTTTCAACCTGCTCCCCAATGCTGCATTTGGTATTCCCAAGTTAATTAAAAATATTGCCACATATCTCATATCTCTCGCTCTCTCGCTCTCTCTCTCTCTCTCTCTCTCTCTCTCTCTCTCTCTCTCTCTCTCTCTCTCTGTCTCTTTCGCTCACATGCAATGCGACAAGCTGGGGGAAATATTTTTAAAAATTATTTGAATAATGTGTGATTTTAAAATATGGTCACCCCTCCCCCCCTTTAAATGGCACATGGTCAGTAGGGGAGGGGAGAGGGCAGGGCTGGGTAGGGGAGGGGGACGGCCGCCAAACGAGGCCCAGGACGATGTCGTTTTAATTGAAAAAATTTCTGTCTGTGTGTGTTGGCAAAACGTGAAAATTGCTAAAGCTGCGACCGAAGCTGCTGACGAGGGACCCAAAGGCGGGGGCGGGGACGGGCGAGGAGGCGTGGCAAAATATTCATTATTCCGTTTGTATGTGCGAGTGTGTGTGTGTGTGTGGCGCTTAATGTGCAAATCTTCTGTGCGGACATGGCGGACAAATGGATATCGGGGATTGAAAAATCCATAGCGAACCACAGGATACGGAAACGAGTGCGCCATGGACAAGCCAAGCTCATAGATGCAGGGGGGGGAGGAGAGGTTCGGTAGGGGGAGCATGTGCTGGCATATGGATGGATGTGGATATGAAATCTGTCTGACAGGCAGGCTGTATCTGTGTGTGTGTGTATCTGTGTATCTGTAGCTGTATCTGTGTGTTGTCGTCGCCATCGCAGTTGAATTTCAGCTATGAATGCTTGCATGAGTGTGTGCACACACACACCGACACACACACACACTCTGCAGCAGCGACAAGCGGATTTCATTTACCGGCATTACATGTATCCAACGGATATGTTTTTAGCCAGGCGCAGGACATGGATATGGCTCAAACAAAGACACACACACACACACACACACACACACACATTTGGCTAACACACACACTTGCACAGTATTTTCAATTCCGTTTGGCGCGCCACGTTTTTCACTCTGCTTTTCCCCCATTTTCTGCTGCTTCTTCTCTCTCCACATTTCGCCCTGTTTGGCTTTTCCTTTTTCCTTTCTCACTTCGCTTTTCCGGATTTTCCTTTATTTCTATTTTTGTTGTGTTTCTTTTGGTTTTGCGAAAATGAATTTCGCTTTGTTTGTTGAAATATTTGAGGTGAAAATATTGGCGAGCTGCGAGCGCAGTTTTCCCAGCTTTTCCTACAGTTTTCCCTTGACTGATTGGCCGCTTTTGTCGAGTTGTCGCTTTAAGGATTTCCCTACTCGGCGACCCTTTTTTGTCTGGCGAAAAACGGTGGGAAAATGCGTGGAAAATAATTAACGTAAAATCTCGGAAAAATGTAATTAAATTTTGCTAGGAAGAGAAAAATTTTGGTATGGGATTATGATTCGGAATATTATAGACTCTTTAATCATAAAGAACGGTAAACAAAATATTCTACGAAACTTGTGGAACTTTTACCTCTAAATATATAAATCTATATATCTCTGAGTATATATTTTCTTATAAACAAATTAAATATATAATATTATTTATATACGTAACAAGATTGAGTTAAAGCTTATCATATGTTATTATTATATTCTTTTTTTCTTAATATCTATTCCTTTTTTTATCCATTCATATATTTTTACAGTCAACTATCTAATTCCATGCTAAAACTCTTTAAAGTGAGTTCTTTACATTCCTCTACCCCAACTACAGTCATTTAATATATATGAGCTATATGCCTCCCTATACCCCCCCTAGCAGACCTCATTAATTCGCTGCCTTAGCTTAACCTCGCTTAAAATACCAAAGGTCACTCAAGCATAATTTCCGTCTCGATTTTCAATTTTAATTGTCACCCGCGCCATGTGGATCATCATCATCGTATCTTATAAAGTCTGTCAAGACAGTTTCCCATATACCTCCCTGCCCCTCTACGCCCCTGTTTATCATTCAATTAACGTACTACTCATAGTATGTCGCATAGAAAACTTTCGGGTTACCGTAGAACAAACACGACACAAGTGAGTCACAAATTAAGTTAAATTAAAATTGGAACCGAGTCGCCCCCGCCTAGAGAGAGACTACTTCCACGCTACCCTACCCTAACCGACTCATCGGTCAGAGATCAACTAGCCTAATCAGAGAAGCGACAAGGCACTGATTCATATAGTATAAATCGTACATAGCACATAAAGTGCAAGAGGTCGATCGATGTTTGGCATAGTTTGACAATGATATCAGAGAGGGAGTTGGGGTAGTTGAAACTGATATTACGACTGGAATTTGTTCCCCTCTCCAGTTGATTTATGCCAGGATAATATGGAATATATATAGAAAGCGTGTTCTGTTCTTTTTACCTATATAAATTCAATAATAAATTATTGTGAACCATTTTCAATCACACCAAACAATTGAACAGCGATTCGAATCAATTAAAAGCAATCGAAATATCCTATCGAATGTATAAATCGTATAGATCGACAACAACAACAACAACAATGCGTACCCAACGACAAGCGTTAGAGTCAAGAGGTCCGCTAATCTGGCCTCTAGTACCTCTAGGTAGTACCATATGTAGTACTGGAGCTACTATCTCGAAAATTTACGAATCTACGAAATCAATCGCTGTAAATAGCTGGAAAAGTGTACGCGATTTGAGCCACATAGATGCATGGAATACCCTACCCCAGATGGGTAGATATAATCGCAGTATAGTAGGGTATAGTATACTGTAGCATATAGGGAGCGTGTGCTTGAGAACTCGAGGAATGCCGAAAGAGATGTCATCATGATAGCGTAGCTTATAATCTTAAGTGCTTTGTGATGAGTAGTTTATAGGGTATACGCATAGCTAATACAGCTGTACCAGGCTGGCAGAAAGTGTCAAGTGCACTGGGCGAAAAATGATATAAGAAAATAAAAGAATTTCTGCTTAAATTTCGATTTTTTAAGCTTATAATTTTAAAAATTATAGTGCACCTATTGCAGTGTACCCTTCGCATTGTACCCATCGCAGTGTACCTATTTCAGTGTACCTTTCGCAGTATACCCTTCGCAGTGTACCCTTTGCAGTGTAACCTGCGCAATGTACCCTTTGCAGTGTACCCTTCGCAGTGTACCCCTCGCAGTGTACCCTTCGCAGTGTACCCTTCGTGTACCTATTGCAGTGTATCCTTAGTGTACCTATTGTAATGTACCCATCGCAGTGTACCGTATAAGTTATATCTCACTCTTTGCGCAAGTTCTTGCAATTTCTCACAGTGCACCTTCCCCCCCTTCGGCACCCTCGACTCCCCGACCACATTATTGATCAATAACAAATTGTCGCAACGAAAATCAGAGCAATATTTATGAAATGTTTATGGCACACGTCGTAATCATTGGCAACTCATCGAAATACCGTCGCTGGGCGTCGTATATCTTCCATCCGTCGAACAACGAAACTTCTCCCAAGTAGACGAAAATTGGGGATTGTAAATCTATAAAGATACCGAAAGGCAGTCAATACGGCGACCCAATCATAAACAATGCCACATGCAACAACTTGTACGAGGCATGTTGTATCTGCAAGATACATTTGTAGCTCAACCTATCCTACTATGTATGTCTACGCACGCGTTATGATTTACGATCCTCCAAGGTAAATACGTAACGACATCTAAACATGTCAATATCCTCCTCGACCGGTTGTAAACTCGAGAAAGAGTAAAAGTATCGTAAAATCAACCACGAACCATCGATAAGTAACAACAACAACAGCTATAAGAACTCCAAGTACTACATATCGTACATATATCTGACATAACCTGGCAAAGTTCGTTGAGCCGAGCGCAAAAACTCTCGCATAGTTCGTGGCATATTAAAAATGCATTCACTTTTTATTTATGATATGATTATTTATCATATATCTTACACGTTTATCATTTCTACAATATTTACCCAGAGAACAATCAGTTTTGGGGTGTGAAATATACCCAGTAAACCCCTTTAAGTACTCTAAACAGTCTCGTGTCACGTCTAGAAAAAGAAGGGAAGAGATTTCTGGTGCCATATGTATTCGTAATCTGAAAGAATATAAGAATTTTAATTGGAAAAAGTATACGAATTAATTGAACTAGTTCTTCGACCTTATCGAACACAACAGCCTGTCTTTTATTTATCCAATACTCTTTACTCTGTTTCTGTCTACACTGTGAGTTACTGCGATTTCAGTTTCCCCGGATATTGATATCTATATCGTATCCATAGCCCATCATAAAAGCTACCAGTACGCCGATATCAGTTCCTATGGCTGTGATATGGAATTTTACGATACTACGATATACGAAATTAACTTGCATCCTGAATTTCGATATCTATATAGTTTGCTAGCTTTATATAGTCGATATTAAACTAGGCCCAACTGTTCTTAAAACTACCAGAGAGAGAGAAAGAGAGAGGCGACTAGCGAATAAAAAAGAAACAATTTTGGTGATATCATTATATGGGCGCAATCATCGTTGTTATCGATATCGGGGCTAGCGAAAAAATCACACAAAATACTATACTCAGCATTTAAGCAAATAAAGAAGCTTCTACCGAAGACCATAAAAAATAACCAGACCAAACTGAAACCGAAACTGAAACCGAAACCTCAACCGAAAACCCAAATATGCGAGAGAGTAAACAAAAGGTGCGAAGAGATAATGACATATTGGGAATCATATGGCAATATTTGTGAAGCCTTGTTATACCTTTTTTTTTTTTTTTGGTTTATGATCTACGGAATCGGAATTGGAAATGGATCTGGAACTGGAATGTGTAAAAAGTGAAAACGTGCTGCGAGTCGAACCAATTAAATGTCATTTATCAGCGCAAGAGTATAAAGTTATAGATAGCCTTCTGATTTATGGCACCCATGCGATAAGGCAGAAGGGTGCTAAAGGGGTAGGGTAGGGTAGGGTACCTATGTTGGCCAGCTGGACAGAGAGAAAGAGAGAGAGAGTGAGACACACTTTGCCTGATTGAATAAGAATCAGAATATAATCTGTAATTGCGCACGACTATTTGCAATACCGGCACTACCGACCTAGAGGGTCTCTCTCTATATCTCTCTCTGTTTGACATCGCAATCCCCATCTAATGCCGCCTGGAGTGGTGCAGCATAAGTGGAGCTTACGCTCGAGGATCGAGTACCTCTTGGGAGTACGACAACGCCTTGAGCTGATAGGGTAGTCAAAATCTCAACGTATTCGTAAATCATGCATGGAAACCTTCTCTCTCTCTCTATCTCTCTCTCTTTCTCTCTCTTCGCGCCTCTTGTCGGCAGCCGCAGTGACCAAATCATGGCCCTAATCTACCGGGCACTGTTTTATGGCACCCACTTTCGGCCCATATCGGACCCCTATAACTATACTCTATATATATATTTTGTTTATATTGCGCTCATTTTATTCGCTGCGCGTTTCGACTACAGCCTTTTTTTTCGTATTATTTCGCTTTCATATTTGCCGAAAGCGGCTATTTTATAATATGTACCCGTTGAAGTTGTTGCCCCCCATTACCCCCTTTCCCACTCTGCAGCTACTGCGGTTCTCGATTTGATCGATTGGCCGTGATGTCGTTGATATTGGAGGCGACTAATCCACAACAATGTTGTAAATTATGCAGGTTAGATTGAATGTTTTTTCCCGAAAATAAAAACGGGGTTCTATCTGAACTTTGTGTGTATGTGTGTATGGTTTATAATTTCGTAGAGTCAGGGTCTACGTAAAGACAATGGAGTAGGGTTCTGGGAGCAAAACTTCATTTACTTAAGGAATAAAGAGAATAAAGAGATTGTAAAAGCAGAACAACTTCATATACTAAGGAATTAAGAGATTAAAGAGATTCTAAAGTTTATAACCATTAGATATTATGAATTTACTACATTTATATGCAATTTATATGGAATACCAATTTCGAATTCCAAATTTCACATAAGTCATACAATATTATAATATATAATGCTATAATCTTCATAAAAATGGCAAAATATTGTTTAAAATAAAAAAAAAACAGTTTATAATATTGTAAAATATTAAATATAATAGTAATATGCTCTGTTTCACACTCCTTCAACTCCATCAGCTCTTTCTTGCTACCTCCTTTATTAAGATGATAATAATATGTATGATATAGCAAATAACAAGTTTTAGTTATGATTATACTCTAAAGCCGTGTCGGGGTACCTGCTAAATAATTATGAATTAGATTACAGTGTGTTTGAAATAATTATCACCCAACAACACCCCCTGCAGAACAATGATAATCCCGCCATAAGCCCGTCAATTGCAGGGGCGGGGCGGAACGGGAACGTTGGACTCATAAACAGGATAACAATGATTTCAATTACCACGCAGTGTCGAATAATTATTTTACCTTTTTGCAGTGTAGACAGCGAGACAGAGAGAGGGAGAGAGACGGATAAGGGGGGAAGGTAGTGCTGGAAGCTGGGAGGGGAGAGGAGGGTGCTACGACGAACAAGTGCGTGAATATTGCTCCCGGGCGTATAGAAAAACAGATGAGCAACGAAAACAGAAGGCAGGCAGGGAGTAGGGTAGCCTGGTAGTGCGAGAGGGTAGCGGGGGGGAAGGCACGCACATACATATCGTACATAACAGGGTAGTCGCCGTTTTCGGCCAAGGGGAAGTTCGGAACGTGGACGGACGAGGACTATGTCTAATGTGCACAAATTTATGACTTCACTACCGGAGCGAGGAGGGTGCCACATGGGGCGGATGTGCGGGTGGGCGGTTTGTTGTTGTTCCGCTTGGCTGTTGCTGCTGCTCCTGCTGCGCGTGTCCTCTGTTTACATTGTCAGGCTGAAGAGGAGGCTGCTCTGCCCTGCTCTACCCTGCTACCCTGCTGCCCTACCAGGCAAACGGGCAGATGCTTAAGCTCATTATTATCATTTAAACAAGTCGGCCTACGTGAGAGCCAGAGCCAGAGCCAGAGCCGGAGCAGTACCAGAGCAGTAACAGCGCCACCAGCGACCACTTGTCTCGCCCAGCGCGACCCCTTTGCCCTACCCCCCTTCCGGGTCTGTCCATGTCTCCAGGGTTGCTTTTGCCATTGCCGGCAATTTTCTGCGTTAAACGTTTCCCATTTTTAGTTCAAGCATTTTCCTCATTCAATTTCAATTCTCCATTTCCTAGATTTCATCTCTTTCTCTCTCTCTCTCTCTCTCTCTCTCTTTCTTCGCCTGGTGGTTGGCCATTTGGGGGTATTACGCTCCCGGGACAATTGTGTGCATAATTAGAATAAAGGGTTCCGCAATTGACATTTCTCGTAATGGCGATGATTAAAGTTTTGTCTCTCTTCAGCATGTTTTTTCGTGAAAGGGTTACCCTGTCAGCGATTGCAGTTATTTATGGAATACCAAATTGATTTTTAGACATCTTGGAACGAAATGAGGGCAGCAGATTCGATTCGATAGTTAAAAAACATATTATTTACTAAGTTAAGGCCTTCTTCAAAGTTTCAAAATTATTTCAAGAAAAATATAGTATATATAATATATAAAGCATATAACTATTTAACTATATAATATGCTACCTTATCGTACCTTCTTCTTTTCATTACCATTGCGAGAGATTTTTATAATGATATATGAGCTTATGTTTTACATCTTTAGATACTTATTTCAAGTGAAACTTGGTGGAACGGCTTAAAAGACAATATACTATACTGAAAAATATAATTTATAGACCCTACGCAAGTTTTTCCAAATTTCAACTCAGTTAGATGGGTTTTCTACAGGACCTTCCTATCTGTAGCACCTTTAGCTCTTTAACTGCGTTTCCCTGCGTAATTCTCATAATTTACACACGCAAATTGTGCGGTTGAGGCGTCTGTTTGTTGTTTCCAGACTTTAATAGGGATTTCTGAGGGGACTACGAGGGGCGGGGGGAGTGGCACACTGAGTGCCCCCGCAGAAGCACTTAAAAACATGGAAAACTAAAGGCGACGCAATAAAAACACTTGACACGCTGACGCCAGCGACTGCGAGGAGAGGGAGGAGGAGGAGGAGTACCACACTCCCCGTATAACTGTATCTATAGTCATTATATCATTTGTATCTATCGCATCTATCTTGCTGTCCAGCATCATTTGTATCTGTATCTTGTCTTGTCTGTCTGCTGTGGGATTTTTGTTTATATTTATTTGGCTTTGCGTTTGCCGCCTCACTGGCTCTGCTCGAATCAAAGTCGAGCCTCATCCAAATCCGCCCCCGGGTTTGCACAGTGCATACCCCTGCCCTGCCCCGCCTGCCCTTCGCCTACACTGTCTGCCTGCGCAGTTACTTTTATCTGCGTGGCGAATTAGAATGTTGTCAAATTGTTATTCTTTTGTTGCGATGCGTATTCATTCATTCGATTCGCATTCCCCCTCTGCCTTTCTACCTCATCCCTTACCCCTTTTACACTGTGCACAATTTTTGCGCCTGCGTCGATGTCGCGCCATCCTCCATCTCTCTCTCTCTGTCTGTGTGTGTTTTCTGTTTTGTCATGCTCCATTTAGCCGAGTGTGCTCCGAACAGATGTTCTATTTAAACGCACATTATTATTATTCCATTTCGACCGACAAGGCGAATCTGAGAACGCCTTGCGCGCCTTCTGCACACCCCACACGATGGTCGAAAGCGTTTTGATGAAGTTAAGCTTTGGATATTTGAATGATATATATGTGCTTGGTGGGAAATAGATTAGTGCACAAAAAACATATTTATATAGATGCTGAGACTTAAGAGATGCATTTAAAAGATATAAATATAATTGTATTTTCTTGATTCTTTCTTTTCAAAGAAGTTATTCAACTCATTTGCCAAATTTAGAATTTATTAGTAATATATTTATTGAGTATTACAATAGTAAAAATGATTAGTTGCTTAGAATTCTTATTAGAATTTACAAATTATACAAAACATACATACATACATGTAGTTGAATATTAGTGAATATTTATTTATTTATTTTTTTTTTTTTGATTTATTTATCTTATTGTTTTCTATAGAAAGTTAAGTATAGTTTCAGTAAAAAAAGAAAAGTAGAAAGGGCAAAAAAGTGAAAATAAACGAAATCGTTTTCATGTGCATTTGTCGCCTGCACGCAGCCATCGCACCCCGCAGGCTTTGCCGGGTGACACAGTGGCTTTGCTCCTGCTCCTGCTCCTCCTCCTCCTCTTGGATGTTGATGATGATGATGACGCGTTGATGTCAAAAGCGGAACGGGAAAAGGTAGCGCTGCCCGGGGGCAACAGTGCGCTTGATTAGGGTGAATTAATGGTCATGTAAGGTGGGATTAGGCGGCGATATAGGAAAATAATTACATTTGAAATTCGATATGCTGCCAACTGTTACACCCGGTCGAGTTACACGTGTCTCTCTTTCTCTCTCTCTCTCTTTGTGTGCAGTACAGGTGCATGTGTGTGTGTGTGATTGATGATGCACTGCGTCCGCTCTGATTTAAACGATTTCTCGATCTTTCCCTTTGCAGATGCCACGTTACCCTTTAGCATAAGCAGACTGGTCAAGACTGAACACCTCACGGCCATCGCAGCCGCTGCTGGATTGAAGACATCGCCGCAGCTGCATCTGCTGCCCGAGGACAACAACAACTCCATCTCCATGCTGAGCAAGAATCACCAGCATCAGCAGCAGTCGCAGCAGCAGCCACAGCCGCCTTCCCCGCTCGTGCAGCGTCCCAAGATCAAGCTGCTGCCGTATCCCAGCGCCAGCGAGCAACTGCGTCGCTCCCGCTCCCGTTCCCGCTCTCGTTCACGCAGCGCCGCCTCGCACTGCTCCTCGCAGATCGACATGGACGACGCGGACAGCAGCCACGCGGATTATCCACACTCACGTCGTCTGTCGCTGCACTCACGCTCCCGCTCGCGTTCCCATTCCCGTTCCCGCTCCTCGAGCAACTCCTCCTCGGTGGAACTGGAGGTGGACTCGCCGCCAGGCAGTCCCAGCATCAGTTCGCCCAGTGCCGCCTCCATTTCCGCCTCCGAGCTGCTGATCACGGCGAACAGCAGCAACACGCTGCTCCGCAGCAGCAGCAACAGCAGCAGCATAGGAGGAGGCGGTGTCGTTGGCGTCAAGAAATCGGATCTCTTCTCCGTCTCGGCGCTGCTGCGTCGCGATGAGCCCGCGGCACGTCGTGCCCGCAGTCCCCCGCAAGCGCAGGCTGGTCTGGCCGGCCTGGCCGGTGCCTCCAGTGCGGCAGCAGCGGCGGCTGCACTGCAGCAGCTGCCCACGAATCCGCTGAGTTACCCGCCCAACTACGATGCCAGCATGTTCCAGCGTCCCATCTTCCCGCCCGCGCTGCCCTTCTTCGCCGCCTTTGCCTTCCACCAGGGACAGCAGCAGCAGCAGCAACAGCAGCAGCAGTCCGGACTGGGAGCGAGGTGAGTACACTGCGAAAAATAATTAATATCGTTGTAAAAATATATTGAAGAAAAAAAGAATTATTTTTTTAAGCTATGTAGCAAGTGTATACACTGCAAGAAATAGCAAGTGCAGAGAATTCTCTCAGTGTTTTAGATCTTTCTCTTTCATATATAAATTAGAATTATTAAATAACTAAAAATAATTATTTAGTAATTATTTAAATTATAGACAAGAAACACTGAGAGAATATTTGTAAGGCAAATATAAGCTCACTTTAGCTAGGACTATGTTTTTCCTTAAGAAATTATTTTATAAATTATATTTCATTCTTACAATTGTAATACTGACATTCGAACTGTGGAAAATATTTACTTGAATAACTGCTGTGTATATGGTCCGATTGTTCTGAAATTTGCTAGCTAGATGCATTTCACATACATCCATATGCATGCCAAAGCGCCATGTCATCACTCAACTACTTTTTATATAAAACATAAAAAATGGTTTAACCTTGCAATTAAAAAATTAACTTATATCTCAAATAAGTTATAGTTGTGTGGTATATACAGCTATCTTGTGACCAAATTTTAGCTTTCTAGCTTGTATATTAACTGAGATCTACGCATTTTTGTCACTTGAAAGAGAACATTTTAATTTTTCCCTTTCCCAATTTCTCCCAGTGTACGCTAGACTTAACCACGTAGCCTAATTAAGCTGCAGCAATTAAATGCATTTTTAAGCTCTTGTTCTTAACTCTCCTTCTCCCTCTCTCTCCCCCTCCTCCTCCAGTTACCATCCGGACACACAGGAAAATCTCTTCCGTCTGCGCAGCCTGATGGTGCCGCTACCCTCTGCCGCCCAGAATGGTTCATCCTCCACGGCGGCAGCTGCTGCTGCTGCCGCTGCCGCCGCTGTCGGTGTTGGCGTCGGCATGGGCGTCGGTGTGGGCGTGGGGGGCGTGCCACCTGGAGTCACCGGACATTTGGGTCTGCCGCACTCGCCGCACCTGCACTTCCACCACGTGGCGGCCAAGTGGCCGGGCCTGCATCAATTCAGCGACCTGTACTCGTGCATGAAGTGCGAGAAGATGTTCTCCACGCCCCACGGCCTCGAGGTGCACTCGCGCCGCACCCACCATGGCAAGAAGCCCTACGCCTGCGAGCTGTGCAACAAGACCTTCGGCCACGAGGTCAGCCTCAGCCAGCACAGGTAAGCCACAAGTATTTGCTCTAAACGGGATGGGGAGGGGGGGAGAGCAGGGTCCTTGCATGCCTAATGAGCTGCCTCTCCCCTCCCCCCTGCTACGACAGTTTTACTGTTACTTAATTTGGCTGAAATGCTGGATTTGTCCCTGGCCAAATGTTTGCTCTGCGGTCGTATTACTCCAGCCTGGTAGTGCCCGGTAGTGCCCGGTACCCTGCCTTGGCTTTAATTACTCCACAGTACGACTAACGTCTCTCTTTCTCTCTCTCTCTCCCACACAGGGCTGTGCACAATGTGGAGAAGGTCTTCGAGTGCAAGCAGTGCGGCAAACGCTTCAAACGATCCAGCACCCTCTCCACGCATCTGCTCATACACAGCGACACGAGGCCTTATCCCTGCACCTACTGCGGCAAGCGGTTCCATCAGAAGAGCGACATGAAGAAGCACACCTACATACACACGGGTAAGTGTACTGGGTAGGGTTATAGGGGAGTAATAAGGGGGTATGTGGGCAGAGAGGGTAGCTAGAGAAACTGTTGAAGAGAGCAGGAAAAAACGAACTATTTACATATTTTTAAAGGATTTATATAAGGTGACTTAGGAGTTTTATAGCGAGAGAGAGTTGCGAAAGGGAACAGGAATATATATACATAGGAATATATATATTTTGAAATTTAAAAACATATATATTTACATTTATTTATAAATGTATGGCAAATATGCCTAAATTGATAAGGATGTGTGCATTATCATATGTTTTATATCATATGTTTTACATAATAATATACATATGATATAATAAGATATAATAATAATGATATCATTATAAAACTTAGATTTAATATGAAGAAACTAGTATAGTATATAATATATATGAAAACGTATGTATTTTTATATATTTATACATAGTTCTATAAGGTAACTTTACCTTTACTAGGATATACTACCCAACTTCATCTAACAAATTGAAATACCCTTACAAAATTTAATACGATCTTTAAATTTCGCTTTCCCGTAAAGTCTATAGAATCTACTATATCAAAGCTATATCAACATACACAAACACACTCCCTAGCTTGTATATAGCAGTTCTATGAAGTTTTCAGGTGGGGGCAAGGGAGGTGTACGATATGGCCAAATGGGGGCGTTATGCTAGGAAATGGGCGCCATTAAAGGCGGCAAAGGGAGCAGCAAAGCCGCAGTCGCAGTTTCAATTACAGTTGCCAGTTGACAGCAGGCAGCAAGAGAGAGGAAGTGAGGGGGAGAGGGAGAGCAGAAGAGTAGAAGAGGAGGCAAGCAGCGGGGCGTGCGAAAATGTTGCTGACGGCGTTGATAGCAGAACGTCGCGCAAAATACACAACGAAAAGAGCGGCAAACTATAAAACGAGAGAGAGAGAGAAGTAGAGAGAGAGAGAGCAGAGCAGGGCACTCACACACACACACACAGTGAGGCGGACAGTGGAGCAGCATGTAACTGATAAGAGACGTCGCCGTCGCCGTTGCCGTTGTTGTACGCTATGTACAAAAGCAGCGAGAGGCGCGCTGGAAACACACACACACAGAGACAGCGACACAGCTCACACCAACACACTCGCACGCTGCTGCCCATTGCCGAAACGCCTCAAGAGAGTGAGAGAGCGTGTGCGAGCGAGAGCGCCAACATGGCGACGCGGCAAAGAGAAATCACAGCCGACCAATGAAAAATTTAGTCAAGAGATTTTGATTTTCTGTTTTATACGCGACGCACACACACACGCGTACAGATTGAGAGACGCGCGCCTGTGTGTGTGCTGCGCATACACCCCTGTGCCGTGCTGTGTGTGTGTGTGAAACAAAGCTCTGCCCGCCCAGCGACTGCGCTGCCGCCGCCATTGCAAAGCGAAAACTCACTGAGCGTAGACATCGATTTCTGATTTCTATATACACAAGCACACACACGCACGGGGTGTATGTGTGTGTTGGGTAGGGTATAAAGTATATATCTCCGGGCGATTTCGTAATCTCGCGTACTATGCACCGCAGCTGATAATCTGCGCCCTCGAATAATATGACGACCATTTGTATTTTGGAATCGCTTTCGAGTGTATATTGAATGAGTTTCTCGATTTAGATTCTGAATCAGTCGTAGTAACTGATTATAATCTAGACAATTCCTAAATCTAGCTAGAGATTTATGTATTTAATAGTATTTTCAATTAAAAATACTATGAAATCAATAGAGATGCAGCATTTTCGTAGTAGTTCTACGATTATAATCTAGGTAATTCCGTTAATCTAGCTAGAGATTTATGTTTTTAAGAGTATTTTCAAGTAGAAATTCTTTGAAATCAACAGAATTTCAGCTCTTTTAAATCTCTGCCAGTATTTTCTGAAGCTTTTCCTTTAATAATTTGATGATAACAGTATTTTCAGAAAATCCTCTTTTTTCTCATTTTCCTGCCCCCTTAAAATCAGTTTGCAAATTGCGAGGATAATAACCTCTAATAAGCTGAGGCTCCCCCTCTTCTCCCTCCGCCCTTGGGCTGCCATTTAGACCCCTATCAGGCCACACCCAATGCGTTTTTAGCGAGCGTCTGGGCAAATCACTGGAGCACAACTCGGCACACACACACACAGACACACAGACTCCCACACACAGACACACACACACCCAGCCAGACAGAGACTCTCACACACAGTCTGAAATATTTCAGACATTTTTATCGCTTGGCATCTTCGATTTAGGACGCGTGCCCCGAGCAGCCCAAGCTAACCCAAGCAAACCCAAGCTGCAAGCCGCCATGCGGCACACATGTGTGTGCAAGCGAGACAGCTATACATATATATATGTACATATATAGAGAGATCAGAGAACGTAACGGGATTTTAGCTTTCGCAATGTTCTGCTTCTTTCTCGGTTCTTCAGCTCTTTTTGCCGCCTTTTACGAGCAGCCTTAATTTCTCTGCTTTTATGCTTGCTATCTCACTCTAACTGGTACTCTCTCTCTCTCTCCCCTCTCGCTCTGTTGTTTTTCCTGTGCACGCGACGTGTTTCTATTGCCGGCAATAATGCTCCAAGCCAGCAGATTTTTCCTCATTGATGTGATTTTCCTCAACATTTTCCTTTGCCTCGACTTGCCCTCGTTTTTCCTCTACTCTCTCTCTCTCTATCTCCTTCTCTGTGTATTCTCCACGTTCGTTTTTATATCCTTTTTGTGTTTAGCTCGCATTTTCATTTTTTATTTTCCTGCCTCAGATTTTTTTGTTTCCTAAATTTATGCGTCATAAAACCGAAGCAAATAAATTTTTGGTCTACCTGTGTGTGTGTGTGTATGTGTGTGTGTGAGCCTGCAGTTTCCAGCTTGTTTATTCATTCATGACTTTTATTTCGATTCTGTTCTGAAGAAATTTCCATTTCGCCAGGGAAAACAAATCGATAAGTTAAAGCAAAGGAAACTTATTAAAATCTGTTTATTAGGCTGATTTAAATCACCGAAAAAAACCGTCTGTATATTATGAAAACTTGGAAAAATATTTAAAATATTTAAAATTAAAATTTCATTGCTCAACTATAAAGATATTCGGTTTAGTTATTGAGAGTTTGGAGCTCTCTTAATATTTGTTGTATTATAAAATGACTGACATTATTTAATTTATTTATGAAACTTCAGTCAAATTTGTTGATATTATGCAAAAATATTCTGTTTACTTCAAGTTTCTATTTCGTTTTTATTTTTCATTAAAATCCTCTTGCTTAGATTATTTTTTCCCCTTTCTATTTTTACTTCTCCTAAGTAATTTGAAATTATATGCCGTTTTTTTTTGGGAAATCAAAACCTCTGCACATTCCATGCTAAAATATACCAAATACCAAAAACACAAAAATACCAAACGAAATGTATTTTTTACTCTGAACTGACCCACACGGCGTATGCGTAATATAAGCGTGGAACACAAGAATAACACAGGGAGAGGAAGAGGGAGGGATAAATATAAAACGTGTTGAATTTGAAAGGATTTGCTAAGGAAGAAACACACACACACACACACACACACACACAGACAGACAGACAGACGGGCAGACAGAGCGATAAGATATTAGAAGAAGTAAAAGAAAAAGCAGCGCAGAAGCAAGCAAAGATTTAAAAGAATTTCCACAATGTGATGCAATAAAAATCCTTGAAATCTCTACATACAAAAAGCAATACCACCCCCTCACCCCCCCTGTGCACACGCCTCTGCACAGACAGCCCCAAAATTTTCATGCGCTCCACTCACAGCGAACCGAACCCAAAACCCACGCCCGTACAGTGCGGGACATGCTTATATATCCATGCTGAGAGTGTGTGCTGCTGCTTCTACAGCTGCTACCCATTCCGCCTCCCACGCCCCCTCCCTCTCATCCTCCATGACCCTGAGCAAAATTGCCGACGGCCGACGGGATTTGGATTTTGGGTCTCGTTAGCGTTCGTTCCTCGTTTGCCGTGATAAATAATAAAAGCTGCTCTATAATCTCTGCCGACTACGTGACGTTATTTGTGCCGATAGTGCACGAACGTGACGCACTGCCTCCCGCCTCCTATCCCCCGAAATGCCACGCCTTCTCCACAGACAGAGAGAGAGAGAGGGAGAGAGAGCGAGAGTTCGTTAAGGCAAAAATCCTGCAGAGTAGTTTTGGGAGGGGGATGGGTCGAAAGAGGAGTCTCAGACAGAGTGCTCCGGCTGCTACTACTTGCCACTGCTTTTCCTCGAGTTTTCCACACTCTTTTTCCACAGTTTCCGCATTTTCCCAGCTCTCTCTCAGCTGCTTCAGCTACGAACCGGAGGCAAAGTTGAATCAGAGCAGATCCCAACGGTCGAATGTTTCAGAATCACGTCGCTGCAATTCCATTATATACCAGACCCCCTCCTCTATATAGAGTATATTATATATATATATATATATATCTGCGAGTACATGCTGCCTGTCTATGTAAGGCAAAGTGGGTGCCTTGCTCTGTTTACTTTATATACATTTTCGCAGTTTCCTTTCCCAACTTCAAGTTAACATTTTGTCGTTATTTTGTTGCCATAGTCTCTGGCAGACTGTGTGTGTGTGTGTGCCCTGTGTGTGTGTATATGTGTGTGTTATCTGAAGCCTGCAAACTGCTATACAAAGAGTAGCCCAACTAAAACTGAAACTGCGCAAATCGGGCTTTGATATGCTTTGCTTAAATTAACTCTCAGAGCAGAACTACTCAATGGATTGCTATGAAATTTACTGGATATACGTAGAATATGTTAAACTATAATTAGGTTTAGTTTAAATAAAATTGAAACATTTTTAAGGCAGATAAAAGACTTCAAAGCGCAGAGTTGCGCTCTAAAAAGAAGCTTGACTGAAATAAGCTACAATTATATAGCTAAAATTAGCTTAATTTCTAGAGAAAACCTTTTTCATTAAGACATTCTAGGTTTTCTTTATACCTAGAGAGTAACAGGACTTTAAAGACCCCGTAGAACTGCTGCCATGCGGCATGATGAGAATTTCCAAACTATAAAAAATAATATAAGAGTCGTAAAGCAATTTTGATTTATTTCTGTATATTCCCCCAAACAGATCCCTATATATCATCAATAAATAGACCCCTAACTCTTCAGAATTCAAAAACCATAAAACTCGTGCCATTTGGATTAGATAGCGGCTTTTTGCATTTGGCATATGGTATTATATATAGTATAGAGGGCGCATATTTTGGTATTCCTTATGTCAGCTAAGCGATAAGCGAGAAACAAATCAAATCAGAAATATGAAATTTTGATAGCACTTGGCGCCGGCGGGACGCAAAAAAAAAAGAATAAAAAAAAGAAAAAACGAACAATTAGGGTGAGAAAAAGCTGGAGAATAATCATAGCTGGCGGAGAGTGCGTGGGGGAGGGTGGAGTAAATCTCTAATGAAAAATTTAACAGAACTCAAAATGTGCCATAAAAGTGAAAAGAGATGGCAGATGCAGGCAGAAAGAGAGAAAGAGAGAGAGGGAGACGCTTTAAACTTGTCGGAGTTGAATTCTTTTTGCATTTTGTACATTTTTATGTGGTTTTCCGCTTTAAGGATGCTCTCCAGACCGCAGGAACAGCACACAGATGAACCAGGAAAGTAGAAAAGTTGAAATTTAAGAGGAACAGTGCAGGGAGCAGGGGGCGGAGAGGGGGGAGGCAGGGCTGTTGCTGCGGTTAGCGCTGAGGCGACGCCATTGCAGATGGCGACGACGACACGAGGAGGAGGAAGACTTACACCAGACGGGGGAAGGGGGCAGTCTGACTCACAGGCATCTTTGGGGGTTGACTGGGGGTTGCTCTGCGGGCTGAGCATGTGTGGGTGGGTTGGGTTGAACCCAAAATGGCGCGCACTGCTTGCCAAAAACTGCCTATCGATTTTCAACTAACCAACTCTCTCTCTCTCTCTCTCTCTCTCTCTCTCTCTCTTGCAGGTGAGAAACCGCACAAGTGTCAGGTGTGCGGGAAAGCCTTCAGCCAGAGCTCGAACCTGATAACGCACTCCCGCAAACACACTGGGTACAAACCCTTCTCCTGCAAGCTGTGCCACAAGTCATTCCAGCGCAAGGTCGATCTGCGACGCCACAAGGAGACACAGCACACGGATCTGCGTGTCCATCTGGGCAAGGTGGACTTCATGTCTGCCGCAGCGGCAGCAGCAGCCGCCGCCGAGCTGAGTGCGTCGAATCCAGGCGCCACGTTGGGTTTGCCAGCGGGTCCGAGTGGACCGCAGGCATCGCCAGCGACGGCACAGACGTCTGTGAATTGCCAGAAGGTATCGCTGCTGGCATAACCAGATACAGTACCCCCACCTCCTCCACATCCTCCACTCCCGCTTAGCCCAGCTGCAGGCCAACGCAATCATAGTGCAATATTTCCATTTGCAGTTCGAAATTATGTGGAAAACTAAGTGAAAAACATGTCTAGACTAAGCCGTGCATTTCCATTGTTGCCAAAAAAAGAAAACCAAACACATACTAAAACTACCAACTAAATACCAAAGAAAATACTAACAGTTACACCAAATGAAAAACAATGAACGGAAAACCAAAGCGCTTTCTCTCTCTCTCCAAATTCTCTCTCAGCACATTCTCAAAAACCAAAAAAAAAAAGAATAAGAAAATAAAAAGATTGTTTAAATGTAAATTATATAGTAAATATATCTGTATGTATTGTATGTATGTGTGTCTCTCTCTGTATGTGTGTATATCGTATGTTTGTCTGACTGTACACGTATTTCACGATATTTAGAAAACTTCTTAGACGCTATGCATACGATAGAAAGAAAAGGATATCAAACAGCAAAAATATACTTATGTCTAGTATATAAATCAAATCAAAATTTCATCCTGCGTGTCCCTTAATGTAAAATGTAATTTATAAAAGAAAAAAACAAAATCAATTCTATGAAAATCAAAGAGAAAGTTCCAAGTTGTCGCTTCTAGATAGTTGTGAAATTTTAAACGCCGCAAACTATGCAAATATTTTGATATTATATCATTCCAATGAATTTAGTCTAATTAATGAATTTTTAACTTATTTATACATATGTATGTGTATGTATGTAAAAACAAAATAAAAAAAAGGAAAATAAAAATACTAAATAAATATATATACATATATGTATATATTTTCATTTTAATGTTCAACAAAACAAAATACAATCTAACATATATCCTAAGTATTTTTATGTTTTCCAAATAAATTAAATTTATTAAGCAATTAAAAAAGAATTTTAAATGTGTTTTATATTGTTTAAAGAGTTCGGAAATTGAGAAGTTATGATATATGCATAAATATTTATAGATTGGATTACGTAGGAATTTTGAATTATTTGCGGAGATATTATATGTGGTTCAAAGAATGGGAAAGATTGAAAGGTTCTTGGACTATTTGTGGTATTAAAAGTTTGTGAAGTACTCCATGAATAAAATAGAATCGGTATAATGCTTAACTGGTACCATATCTGTTCGGAAATTGATCTTACTATCCATCAAAGTCTATTTAACTTTTTAAAACTTGAATATTTCGAGAAATTAATTTCTTCAGTTGTATTCCTTGTTTTTATTTGAGTAAAGTTAGTTTATTAGATATTTATGGATTCATAAACATAGTTCTAAAATTCTTTCCCCTCTGAAAACACTACCCATTTCCACTATTCAAAAACCAATCGAACTGAAAGTCAAGTCGAGTCACTGAAAGAGTTAAAAGTAAATTGGAAATCGAGTACCTTCTTCCACGTGTCCGACACCTGTCCAGCTTGTGACAGAATGGCGAATTGAAAGTGTATTCGAGTGTATTCACTTACGTCTCGAGTAATCGTTGAATATTCAAACTCTTCATATGATTAAGGAGTCATAAGCAACACACACGTATTCCCCAAAGTGTCCGGCAAAGGATATCGAATATCACGTACGAGACGAGGGTGAACCTTGCTTGGCTCTAAACAAATTTGACAATAAAAAAAAAGAAAAAAACATAATAATATTGAAAATGGCGAATGGGGTTCGCCCTTCCGGTTTATTCCCAGGACTGCAATTTGCAGGGAACACCACGACGTCCTTCTTCGAGCTTGTCTATTTCGCAAATGGAGTCGGGAAAAAAGCGAAAGCAATTTCATCAATAAGAAATATTTATCCAGGAGTATCCACATCATGGTTTTTGCATATGACAATTTCAGTTCACAGAGAAAAGTATTGAGAGGCGGAAGGGGGCTGAAACTATGGGAAAATGAGCACGTAAAATATTGAAAACCAGCAGCATTTTCTCTCTAGATTTTCTCTCTCATGCGATAGTTGCATAGTTGGATTGATGGATTTATGTATAATATACATATATGTGCAGACGCTTTATAGCATCGACAGGGCTCAATAAAAATTAACTGCAACTCGGGGAAACTAATCGAGATGTTAATTTATGCAATGATCGATAACATCCTGCGATCTGCGTTCAACAAACGATCGGATCGTGTGTGTAGGTGATCGTAAAACATTGCTCAATCAATCTTAAACGATCCCAAGTCACAAATTGAAATCAGCAACTTCCTGCCTTTGCTTGCCAAGATCAACGAACCGTACTAGAGAGAGAGAGGGAGGGAGGGAGAGAGAGTGGGTAGGGGTGCAATCGGAAGATCGCTTTGAATACCGTAGATGTTTTACGACATAAAACAAAAAGCCAATAGGCCAATGCGGGCTCTTTGAACGAATTAAGCGCAATTAGCGAAGGTGCCTACCCCATCGGAGAGTACGAGAGGTAGGGGAGGGAGGGTACCAGTACAGCAGCAGCAGGATCAGCTGCTCGATCCACACGCAACTTACATGATTTAAGGTCATCATCATCTCTGTAAAGTCATGCTCAAGGCGTTCTTAATGCGAATTTATTGCCACCACCATGATCATCATCATATTAATATAATGTATTATATGGCGCCCAGACATGAAGATCATTTCAAGATCCATACGCAATGCGATGACTAAAGACTTTTCTTTCACCGTTTCTTGTACCCTTTCCCATTGTTTAGTCGAAATTCTGCTGGCGAGGGATGCTACAAAGTCGCAGATAAGACAATGCAGCTTAATTGTATTTTATGGACGTAATATGTGCTGAAAACCCTTGAAATTTCATTAAATTCCGTTACGAAATACTCAAAAATTAAAAACATTTAATGGAACCCTGAGAATCTAAGGGATATTTCAAATAGTTTTTCTAATATTTAAAAAATCATATATTTTTGAAGAATTTTAAATTTATTTGTGCAATCTTGTCTTTCCAAGATACACAAAACCTATAAAGATGCATACTATAAATTTATAGCACGTTTATTATATCTCTAGAAATATATTTTATACTATATCTTTCTTATATTTTGTTATCTATAAAATTGCATACTTTAGCTTTATATTACAGTGATCATATCTCTAGAAATTGCTATCATATATTTCTAGTGTTTTTCCATCTACTATACCTTTCTTTTCCACAATATTTTCTACTTTTCAATATAATATTTATTTTCTAAGCCTATATTTTATTTACATCAAGGAAACCTCTTGGTTGTTTCAAGAAAACTTTTTTACTCTTTTTAGATTATATTTGAAATATATTTAAATGTTTACAAACTATATGCACTAAATGATACCCTAACCTCTGGATTTTCGATAGCCTTATCCACTCAAAGTCAGTATAAGTGCTTGGGCATTAACGATTGTCCAGTTCCATTCATGTCCAGCAACATTATCCATTCTAATGACCGTAACGCATCCCGAATTCAATTTTGGACATTCGCAGATACCGTTAAATGGAGGCAGACTCCTCGCAGTTGTGACACATTCGACACTCCACTGTCGACATTCGCGCTTAATGACAATTGCATTTTTATTGCGCAAACAGTCGACGAAATGTTTATTAATGGCCCAAAACATAAAGGCATCATGACCTCGGAGATATCACTCCCCCACAGCTCAATACCCTCTCTACCTCTCTCTCTCTCTCTTTCTGCCTCGCTCAGCTGCTCGTCTGCAATTGATTTCTCGGCTAAAATGTATCTATAGCTGGGCATTTGTATCTGTATCTGTATCTGTGCGTGTTGTCACAGTGCATACGCTGCACCTGCTGACAATTTCAAGTGCAAGTGGAAAGAACAACACGCACAACTGGGGCGATTCATGGCCCCCTGCCCCCCCCTCTCTGGCGCAGCCACCCCGTAAACCACATCGAACCGCAATTGTAATTCACGGATGCGCAACATCAGGCAGCTTCCCAAACTAATCGCACGCTCAGCGGGATAACACACACACACAGAGACACACACACGCACACACGCACACACACACACACGAAGCAAGTGTCAACCACTCGCGGGTGATTGTTGTAGTTGTTATTGTTATTGTTTCTTTTGTTGTTGGATGGTTCAGGCCTCCGGGCTGCCTCCGCTGCCAATTGAACGTCTCAATTGCTTGGCAACACACACACACACACGCGCACACACACACACTGTTGCCAACTATGTGTTGTTACACTGCCAATGCGCGGAGTCGTGCTGCGTGATTACACAAGCACAAAGGCGCAGGGAAGAGAAGGGGCAGGGGCAGGGGCAGGAGCAGGGGAGAGAGGCAAGGGGAGGCTGCGCCTGTAGCAGTTGTTGCTCTGTTGCCATAGCTAAACAAACAAAGGCGACAGCGCTCACCCCTCTGCGACAGCAGCAGCAATCCCACTGGACTAATTCGAGTGTAACCCCTTGTTATCCCGTCCTCCTCGCACCCCGCACCCCGCACCCCTCTGGCAGTGGAAAGCACAACGCCCGACAATTGAGCAGTTAAATATTTTGGTGTCATAAGTCGGCATTAGTAGCGAGTGCTCTAGCCCTATATCTATCCCACCCCCATCCTTCCTCTTCCAGCTCAGCTGTATCCCTCATTTACCACACAATTTTTTGCAGTGCATGAGTGAAAATTAATATTCATTCAGTAAGATTCATATTAGAAAGGATTTAAATTCCATACATATTTATAAAGTAATTTTAAAAGTGATCTTAGACCTTCCCGAGCTCTGAATACAGTTTTTAACGCTTATACCATTTAATTTTCAAGCGATTGTTCTGAAATTTTTAACACACTCAGCTTAAATACAAATATATTATCGAACCAAATTTCAGAACTGCATCATATTGCAGTATTGATTAAAACACTTTTTAGCGTTTATATGAGTCAGTTTTCAAACGATACCAATGAAAGGTGCAGAGCACAAAGAAAAACTATAAATTCATCAACTAACAAAATTTCAGAACTGTATCATACTGGAACTTTGATTTAGAACGTTTTAGCGAATATATTCTTTAATATCAAAGCGATTTCAATGAAATTTTCAGTTCACACAGCTAAAATACAAATATATCAAGCACATTAGTTATAGCAGATACTTCATTCTGTAATGGAGCACAATTAAGCATTATATATATGGTATATATCTAGAGTTTAATCAAAAAAGTGAATTAATTTGGAGTGCGTGATTTATTCGTCTCTTGATTTGCGTGCTGTGTGCGATGAGTTATTGCCGTAAATCACGTAGAAGGTAGAACACTCGCTCTATGAAGGCAGAGGAAACTATGAATAAAAGAGGAGATAGAGATAGATGTAGCAGGGAGGCTGCTGCGAACCTGTTTATTAGTCCTCTAATGCACAATAATGCCTAGTGCCAGGGGTAGAAAATTACTGGATGCCTCCGGGGAATACTTTGCCATGCTGCCAGCCAAATGTGACCTCTGAGTCTCTCTCTCTCTCTCTCTCTGCCCTCCCTCTGCATGGCTCTTTCCCTCACTGATATTGAATTACGAGACACGTCTCGACTTTCAGAACTTCAGGACTCCGCAAGGACTCCAGATCCTGTCGGCCATTGAAGTTAATTTGTGCCTCGACGCCCCAAATTGTTGCTGACATTTTTACATAGAGCGACGCGCATAAATCACATTTACCCATTGCCAAGGAAAGTGATTGTTTCCTTTCATTTCTCGCGATTCCGATTCCGATTCCGATTCGGATTTGCGATCGAAAGTGTTGCAAGTGAAATATGAAACAGTCGAAAATGCGATTATAGACCAGACTCTCAGCTCGTATTAGCACAAATGGCCACAATTTTTGACCGGAGAGAGACTCATTTGGTCTAATTCGCCGCATTGAACTACAAACAACAGTTGCGGTTATTGTTGCGGGTGCTCTATAAGGCAGATTGAAAGAGAATCGTTTGAAATTTTGTATATGGTAAAATATTTCTCTGCATATATTATAAATGCTTGTCTCACAAATTTTTAAACAAGTTTTCTGCTTGGAATAGAAATTTGTATTAAAAATATCATTCTACAAAAGGTTTTTCAATGCAAATCTCAGTTAATATGCAACTGAACTTTAAGATCCTATAGCTATTTTCATAAATGTATCATAAAAATGCATAATCTATTGAAAAGTAAACGAATTTCGCGCCAAGCAATTATAACTATCGATATTTATTTTTTTAAATAGTTTTTTATACGATTTTTAATATATTGCCGTGAAATGCCAAGTCTTATTAATTTTTTTTTATTATTTTATTTTATATATCTTTTATCTTTTATTTAGTATAATTTCAGCTTGATTTGCTTAGTTTATATAAAGTAGAATAGTATAAGTATTTTAATTTTAGACAGTTTTACAAAAACTTGGCTATTAAATGTGGTCTATGCTGGTTCTAAGGGTTGCTCTTGGGTAATTCAGGCCTAGGCCAGCATAAACACTTGACAATATGACAAGTTCCATGCCGCTTCGTCCCCCTTTACCACATCCCCCTAACCAGTTGCTAATTTAAGGAGTTTGCATTAAGCGACGAGTGTTTTGGACCCACTTAATGGTTTGTTTTCTGTTGACAACTTTCCCCGTTTGTGGGGTATAACACTTGGGCACTTGTTCCGCTTGTGGTTAGAGCAGGATGGATCCATCCGAGGCGGACACTAACAACTAATTTAAAGCAATTATGTAAAAAGTTTTCGCATATTGAAAAGTTTCCACAGCCGCAAAATACTCTCGAAAATGTTTCCGGATGTTTCGAAAATTGCGAATAGTTTTAATTAAATTTTGGCGAATTATGACAACGAGGCAAATTTAGTTAGTGCATTGAGGTTGATATCTAATTGGGGTTGCAATCAACGAAAATGAAAGAGACCCAGGCAAATCCCTTGGCGACAGTGCATAAATCTCATCGGCATTTAGCCTGGGAATGCCAGAGAGGGAGGTCAGGGTGCACTTGCCTCAAAAGTAATAACTAATCATAATAATAGTTAAAAAGAAAAAATCTTGGTAATCATTTCATGGGAATCTTAACGTTAGCATTTTCGCTCTGCTCTCAGCTGCGGCACGTGACCAGCGACGCACTCTGATTAGAACCCGCTCCCTGACCCCCCTCCCTCCTATCGTAATCCATGTAGCACACCCCCTTTTAAGCACTTGTCGTGCCACCAGCCACCACCACCAGCAGCAGATCCGATTGCACTTGACTGCGACACAGGAGCGCATGTTGCCAGATGACCCTGGGATTGCCAGAGGAACTGGGATTGGGTTTGGGATTGGGATTGGGCACTTGCAACTGCCACTTGACGCGTGCGGATTGTGGGAAGCTTTTTCCGGGAGTGTCAAATTTTTATGACTTTGTTTGATTTTCGACTAGCTGCGTAACGCCGCTAATGGAAGCCGCCTGTACAACCCGTCGCAGCTAACGAGATTTTCACAGGATCCAAAAAAAAAAAAAAACAAGTGTAGAAAAGGCAACAGCGGAGAGAGAGAGAGAAATATATGATATTACTTTTTTTTACAATATTTTCAACTCTATTGATTTCTTTATCCCTAGAGATCTCAAGTATGCCTATATAGCTTAATCTCATCTACCAATTAACCCAATTTTCAACAGTGTATTCTTAGGTTTGGATACTATAGCGAGCAGAGCTGGGAAACTATCGATGGTTGGAACATTCGATAATTCTCTTTGAAATTTGTATGTGAGTAAGGGTCCCCCCTGTACATTATTCAGACAACTTTTTTCTTAAAAAATTAAAATCGCCTGCTTTTACTTTTAATCGATTGCGACGGTCAAAATTAGTATAAAACAAGTGTTTAAAATTGTTTTAGAGCATACTTAATTTTTGGTCAAAAATCATGTCAAAGTCGACTAAAAATTTGACATGTAAGACTCTTGACATGACCAATATCCTCACTTTCCTCACTTCATAACTTTCTTAAAAATCGAACGATTTTCTTCGGGTAAAGCATTTTATTCATGGTTTTAGTTCTATAATTGAATGGCTTAATAGTTTTTACAATTTAAAAAACTAAAAAAAAAAATTTTTTTTGGGATTTTTGTAAGGGTCCCCCCTGTACATTTTTCAGAAAAAATTTGTTTTCAAAATTTAAAATCGTCTGCTTTTACTTTTAATCGATTGCGACGGTCAAAATTAGTATAAAACAAGTGTTTAAAATTGTTTTAGAGCATACTTAATTTTTGGTCAAAAATCATGTCAAAGTCGACTAAAAATTTGACATGTAAGACTCTTGACATGACCAATATCCTCACTTTCCTCACTTCATAACTTTCTTAAAAATCAAACGATTCTCTTCGGGTAAAGCATTTTATTTATGGTTTTAGTTCTAGAATAGAATGGCTTAATAGTTTTTACAATTTAAAAAACTAAAAAAAAAAAATTTTTTTGGGATTTTTGTAAGGGTCCCCCCTGTACAATTTTTAGAAATTTTTTTTCTTAAAAATTTAAAATCGTCTGCTTTTACTTTTAATCGATTGCGGAGGTCTAAATTAGTATAAAACAAGAGTTTAAAATTGTTTTGGAGCATACTTAATTTTTGGTCAAAAATCATGTCAAAGTCGACTAAAAATTTGACATGTAAGACTCTTGACATGACCAATATCCTCACTTTCCTCACTTCATAACTTTCTTAAAAATCGAACGATTTTCTTCGGGTAAAGCATTTTATTCATGGTTTTAGTTCTATAATTGAATGGCTTAATAGTTTTTACAATTTAAAAAACTAAAAAAAAAAAAATTTTTTTGGGATTTTTGTAAGGGTCCCCCCTGTACAATTTTTAGAAATTTTTTTCTTAAAAATTTAAAATCGTCTGCTTTTACTTTAATCGATTGCGGAGGTCTAAATTAGTATAAAACAAGAGTTTAAAATTGTTTTGGAGCATACTTAATTTTTGGTCAAAAATCATGTCAAAGTCGACTAAAATTTGACATGTAAGACTCTTGACATGACCAATATCCTCACTTTCCTCACTTCATAACTTTCTTAAAATCGAACGATTTTCTTCGTAAGCATTTTATTCATGGTTTTAGTTCTATAATTGAATGGCTTAATAGTTTTTACAATTTAAAAAACTAAAAAAAAAAAATTTTTTTGGGATTTTTGTAAGGGTCCCCCCTGTACAATTTTTAGAAATTTTTTTTCTTAAAAATTTAAAATCGTCTGCTTTTACTTTTAATCGATTGCGGAGGTCTAAATTAGTATAAAACAAGAGTTTAAAATTGTTTTGGAGCATACTTAATTTTTGGTCAAAAATCATGTCAAAGTCGACTAAAAATTTGACATGTAAGACTCTTGACATGACCAATATCCTCACTTTCCTCACTTCATAACTTTCTTAAAAATCGAAAGATTTTCTTCGGGTAAAGCATTTTATTTATGGTTTTAGTTCTAGAATAGAATGGCTTTATAGTTATTTCAATTAAGGGAAGTCAACAAAATTTTAATTTTTGTGATTTTGGTAAAATTTTCAGACATTTTTTTCTTAAAAATTTAAAATCGCCTGCTTTTACTTTTAATCGATTGCGGAGGTCTAAGTTAGTATAAAACAAGAGTTTAAAATTGTTTTGGAGCATACCTAATTTTTGGTCAAAAATCATGTCAAAGTCGACTACAAATTTGACATGACCAGTATCCTCACTTTCTTCGTAAGTATTGATATATTTCGAAAAATCTTAATCCGTTTATCTGAAGCAGAAAAACAACCTCAATATGTGCAAGTGCTGCTATATCATCATTCTCAATCCACAACTTTGCAGTTTAAGCAGCTCTCTCCACAATCCTCTCCCTCACCCAGCTCCCATGACATGCTCTCCAGGGCAGGTGCAAGGTTGGAGTCTCTGGTAAAACTAATCCAAGGTTCAAATCAATGTTGAATAAATTACGCACAACTATTTAGCAATAAATTAATCTTCATAAATCACAAATCAACAACAACTACGACAGAAGACAGTACCCCAGTCTCTCTCTCCCTGTCTCTCTCTCTCACTCTTTCCCTCCCCAGGGCTGCATTAAATTAGAAACGAGGCGTCGTCGTCAAGATTCCGTTTAATGACAAAAGCAATTAATTTTCTGCCATCCGAAATGCCAAGTCTAAAGGAGGCGAAAGGTGCAAAAAGGGGTGTAACCTGTGCCAACTTCCCCCCCATCACTTGCTTACCCCCTCTCTCTCATGCTCTCTCTCTGATTACGTTCACAAATCGCTACAGCAGCCATATCAATGTTCTGCCCTCTCTCCTCTATCTCCCCCTCTCTCTTTTTCCCTCTGCACCTGCAGCCGTTACACACAATCAAAATTCCAGAGCATGTCTATGGCCAGGTTGCTCCTCCAGCTCCTGCTCCTGCTCCTGCTCCTTGCTAAGCTCCAGAAAGCGCTCCCCAAGCTTTGCAATTAATTATGCGAATCTGACGAATCTTCCTAAGCGTACAACTCTTCGACTTGGCACACACACACACAGACACACTCACACATAACACACACACTCACACACACACACACACTCTCACACACACACACTCGCAGTTGTTGCTGTCAACATGATTTACATGGAAGCTCGAGCAAAACTTTGGCATGAGTTGTGCGAGACTTATCCGTGTTTATGTGTATGTGTGTGTGCCTGTGTGTGGTGTGTTGTGGTGGCGTGTGTGTGTGCCATGCCAGGGGAGGGGGTAATGGGCACACACCCCATGTCGGGGTAAATGCAAATTTAAAGGCGTGAATAAGCCAAGGCAGCGTCTAATTGTAGACAACCCCCGTAATTATCCGCAATGGAAATGCCATTAATGGAATTAAGGGATTCCGGATACGGGATTCGAGGAGATTCGAGGCCTGCCAAGGCAGTGCCAACTGTATAAGGCTGGCTTGGAATTTTCACCTTACCTTATGGGCATCGAAATATTTCAATGGAGTTTTCCGAATTTCTTGTCTAAAGAATTGCTCAATAATTTTGAGAGAACGTAGAAAAAAGTGCAGCTTGTTTGAGTTGGTAAAAGTATATAATATAAGGTATAAGGTAGAATATTTTAAAAAGGAAAGTGTCAAATAATCAGTGAAGACTCTCTAGAAATAATAGATTACTTTCTTCCCAAGCTAAAAAACATATTATAGTTTCTTTCTTATGTATTATTAATATTTCTTATATCTTGCCATATTTTACAAGCATAATAAAGGGTCTTAACTGGTTATTGTATTAACTTACTCAAATTAATTATCTAGCATATTAAATTAAGCTCAAGAAACTTTCTAAATTAATTTAAATAATACAAACAGAATTATGCAAATGCAAATCTAACATATTCCAATAAAATCAGCAAACTTGACTTGTGGACAAAACACAAATAGACAAGACAGCAAAGGACTAAAGGAAGTAAGTAGTAAGTAGGTAACTGCACGACTATAAAATACCCTATATACAATTTTTAAAAGTAATTAAAAAATAAAATAAAGATGAAACCCCATAAATATAAAACTGAATATATATATCAAACAGTAACTGTCTCATTCCACTGTTTACTTAGATATAATATACCCCATTTTCAACTCTCCTACAGGGTACAATGACTTAAGATTTTGCCGGATTCACTTGAACAAATTGCGGTCAGGTCGGACGAGTATCAAGTCCCTGGGAGAGTGTGAGTTGTCGTTGTCGTTGTCGTTGTAATTGACACAGGGTTGTCAACTGCATTTGTTGTTTGCAACTTGTTTATGCAACACGCATCTTGGGGCAGTCCGCACACGCACTCAGTGCAAGGCAAACAAGGAGGGGGAGAGAGAGGGGACTCTGAAGGGGGTACCCTATGCAAATTGATTTTGCATTCGATGTTGCCTAAGTAGTCTTAGTAAATTGAAAGCAAAACATTAAGAATTATGCCTAAATGGATTGCAGGCAGGCAGGACAGAGAGAGAGAGAGAGAGACAGCTTGTGTGCAAGTGAGAAAGAGAGAATCAAGTAGAGAGTTCCCATTTGGGGGGCCATGTGCACGACATGTTACATGGCAATTGAAATTAAAATCGAGCATGCATAAAAGAGGAAATTGCCAAGTGGAAAATGGGGAAATGGGAAATGGAAAATTGCGTACGAGTTGCTTTTGTGTTGTTAGTACACAGATTTGCTATACAACCAGTAAACAAACAGTGAATATTATGAAAACTCTTTTCCCTGCTCCCAGCTGGGGCTATAAATTCTCACCCAAGTGGGTTCCTCAAACCGAATTACTACGACAATTTACGCACCTGCAAAACTTTTAATTGAAAACCAAGAAAAGCGACTGGGAAAAACCTCACAACACATTCCACACAATCCGTGTCTGTGAGTTTAATTTATGATCCAGACAATTACACAAAAGAAACTCAAGAAAAACTTCAGATTGGCCCAGAAGATGTTTGGGAATTTTAGGGAAATTTTAATTTCAAGGGGTAAGGCATATTGGAGATAATTATAAATGAAAAGATCTTATTAAAATATAAATAAATAAATTAATATTAATAAATCTTTAGAGTTTCATTATTCTATAATAATAATATAATACAAAGTATAAATAATATAGTTCTGAAGTCTGCAATAAGTTTTTTTCCTCCAACTTTCCTCAGTTCCCATCGCTGACTCATAGATCATACATATTTCTCCCTTGCCCATTGTCACTTAACTATCTATCTATCTATTTGTTGTTGTTTTTTACCAGCATAACTGTAACCTGATATGACAAGACTATTGACTAGATATATAAATGCGATTGCCTCAGTTCTCTGGGAATATTACGGAATATTGTTTGCTCGACTGATTGACTAACGCCCTTTTCGCCAGAGAGTTCGCACCTTGGCTAGGGGTCAGCACGTATCACGTAGTAAGTATTGCCCATTATTTCCCAGGGCCCTGATGGGGGTTCTTTCGTATTGTTGCGGGAAGTGTTTTTTATGTTTTCTATTCATTTAATCAATTAAGTCATCAGCGCAATATGCGTATTGTTTTTCGCTTTCTCGATTCCTTGATAGGGAGGGAGAAGGGCGGTGGATGGGGAGGGGCAGGGGGATAGACAGCAGGAAGGCCTGTTGGTGGTGGCATCGACTCCGTCTCCCTCTCTCTCTCTCCCTCCCGGCGTCTTATTGACTTATCCCAATGACACTCGACCGATTGTCACATTATCTTTTTGTTTCCCATCCCATCCCCTTCCCTATCGTGTTGTCTTTCGTTTTTTTGGAGTGTGTGTGTGTTCTGTGTGTGTGTGTTAATTCTCGCACGTGTCGCCTCCTTCTTGGCCTGGCTAAGCACTTAATTAAGACGAAATGCCGCTGTTTTATTATGGCCCACGGTAAATATGCATCCCATAAATTTCCCAATGAAAACACTTAACGACACACGTCACAAAACTTAACGAATATCAACAAAAAACGGAAAACAGAAAACAAAATATAGAAAACAATGCGGGAATTCAATTTTTACTATTTGCCTATAAGGCAGGGTGATTTTCATAATTCCCTCTTTAATTACCTATAACATGGGTGCACTTCATTGTACATGGTATTATGTCTCTATGAAATTAAAGCTTAATTGATTGGATATACCAAATAATAATTATGATAAGTTAGCAAAGATATTGACGGGGAAGTTGCAAGTTTTATATACTAGATGTGGCAGGGGAATATCTAGTTAAACTGTTAATTTCATTGCAAAGCCTGGGCTAGAAATAATACCTAACTAAAAGATTAGAGACATAAGCAGTATTAAATTAAATTCGTTTAAAAATAAATATTATAATATTTAGTTTATTCTGTTTTTATAAAAAATAAAAATCTAAACAAACTTCTAAATCCTAAACAACATAAATAATTTAGTTACATATAAAAACAACCTCTAAAAATTACAAAAATAATAATTTTCTCATTTTAAAAAATCATGAAGAAGAACTAATTTAATAATTTTAATTTTAAATAATTTAATAAATATTATTAGGACTATACACTCTGTTTTAAAAGAATTGTGCCACAAGAAATTAGATTTTCAAAAAATAAAAGAAAGAAATAAATATATAATAAATAAGAATATATATAATAAATAAGAATAAAGCATCAAGTAAAACCTTTGCTCCATCTAGAAATACTGCAAACTATCCTACCTATTTGTGATTCTTATCATTTGACTTGTGGTGGCGAGGCAAATGAATGGGAATGAATGAAATTAAATAAACACAGTGAGTGCAGTCAGTACGCGACCAGCAACCACTTTCTGCACCGTCGCCTGCCACCATAATCAGCCAGAAGGCAGAAGGCGAACAGACCGAGAAATACATTGAAGGGAGCCCAGAGGGCACTGCTTATAAGCAGAATCGTATATCATGTGAATGAAAGCAACATATGTCCACAAAGTGGTAGCAAGTACACGATACAGGGAGGAGGACAGAGGAGTGAGAGAGAGAAGGAGGGAGCGTGATATTTTGATTAACCGAATGTGTAAAAGTCATGGAACAAATCGAGACTCGTTAATCGGAAACAATTACGGAATACAAAAAGAGAGAGCACCTCATACAGTGAGGGTTAACTGAAATAGTTCAAATATTTCTTTTCTTTTTTTTTGTCGTTTTGTTGGTCACGTGAAAACGAGGACACGTTGTCGCTAATATGCGAAATGAAAAGTTGAGTTTTAAATCATTTATCTTGTTTTTCCATTACTCTCTTTCTCTCTCTCTCTCTCTCTTTCTAACTAGAAAAAAATGACAGAGGCACGAGAAGAAATGATGCCGCTAAATGAAATTGGCAAGAGAGTCGCGCATGTTGTGAATGCCAAATGAGATGTGACACTGTGACACCGACCGAGGATAACGGGACATTCGGGCAACCCTTTCGGACACCCTTTGGCACCCTTTAGCAACCCGTACTTATTCAAATTGCCGCCACTTTTTGAGTGTACTTTTCACATTTTTTAACTCAAATTGCGGCCATGATTAATTCACACACACCTCGAACCGGACCTGCCCATTTGACCCTACTCCAAGTTGACTTTTCACATTATTTAACCAACTACTTAACATCCTGACAAATTGGAGCAAGGCCTGAGAACGCGTCGCCAGCGAATACTTCCTTATCTTGGAAATTAAAAAAAATTTCCAAATTTGAGAATGCAATTTCGGGGGGTACATTCTGCCATTTGTTAATTGGAAACATTTTCAAATTCTATTCTCTTAATTTTCGCACATCTGAGCCGCATCGTTTGTCATGGTTTTTTTTTTGCACGTGTCGCAGTCAAAAATTGCATTGATTGATGATTTTTGAAAAATTAAAAAACCTGAATATTTTTTGCAATTGCAAATCAATCAAGTTTTCGCGAAGTCTCTATAAACATATATTTTTGCAATTGGCATTTGAAATCTTTGGATTGCACTTATAGGAATTGAATAACCCACAGGTTTCGATCATCACTCATCTCATGTAACTCGAGATACTAAATCAATTGTGGGTGAATATATTTTTATAAGTCTAAGAAGCCATCTTACACAAGAATCTAATGATTTTTAAGCAAGTTATAAGTACTGGAAGTTGGTATAGGGATCCTACGAGAGATTTCATGGCCAGGCCAGTAGCTGGGACTAACGCTAAATTTTCAAAATTTCTAAATTCACAATATTTTTATGCAGAATCCATCTAGGGATCAAATCATGGAGAACATATCATCTTCCACAAGAATCTGATTATCTTTTAACAAAGTTATGAGTACTGCAAGTTTATATAGGGATCCTACGAGGGATATCATGACCAGACAAGAGCATGGATTAACCCAAAATTTTTCAGAATATTTTGATGCAGAATCCATGGAAGGATCAAATCATAGAGAAAATGCCAATTCCCACAAAAATCTTTTTAACGAAGTTATGTTATTTGAAGTTATTTTTGAAGGACTACAGGGATCTTTAAATAAGACAAGTTTTCCCGTACTATTCTCTATACTTACTCTATACACCTGTACTTATTTCCTCACGCCCCAAGACTATGATAAGGATCTCAAGGAGTCATCATTGGTGACTAATTTCCGTCGATTAGAACATGAATCGCATTAAAAGCGAAACGATATGGCTTGAGAAGAGGCGGGGCGGGGCGAGACGAGATAGTACATTAAAATGATAAATGAGTGCGATTATATCCTTATTACCTTCGAATTAATATTGCGGCTGTAATCAGCTTGGCGCCGCGCCCAGCTAAAACTGCGGGTCAACGATTTATTGGCCAAGACCATATTACCAGAGGGAGTACCCTGCCCCTCCCCCTCCCTTTTCCCCTCTTGCCACAGTGCAAACCAAAATCAAACACAATCAAGCGAATTGGTTACAGTTTCCACCTTGGCTAACACACCCAACTGACCGGGTCGAGTGTCGCTTGGTTAAAAATAATCCAAGCGTCGCGTCGCGTCGCCTTGTGTCGCCTCGCGTCACCTTCCACGGTTCCAAGGACAGTACATAACGTTACTTGGGTACATAGCCGAGTTCCGTTATGACCGCACAGGGTAAACATCGTTTGTCAAGAGTTTTGACTGTCCCTCCCCACCGCCTCCCCCTCTGCCCTCTGGGGTGTAACCCTCCCAAAGGACTCTCGAAATAACCGGGCTACAAAATATTTGTTGACATTCCGCGGGAAATTACCATAATTAGTTGATTCCGGAATAGTTCGAGTTGCCAACTGTTTGATCAGGGCGCCTTTCTCTGTGTGTGTGTGTGTGAGTCCAGGTCACGGCTTCGATGTCAACATAATGCGATACGGCACTGTCCCTGGCCTAAAGGATAATAATTAGAGCATATGTACGGATTGTGTGCAAATATTGACCGCCTTTGCCACGCCTCTAGCCCACTCTCCTTATCAGCTGTGGGCGTTAATCAGCTGGATATCAATATACACGTAAACATTGCCTATGGGTGTGTGTGTGTATGTGCACAGTGGTGTATTTTGACATATGTTTGACTAGTCTCAAAAATCAACAATAAAATGAGACATATTTCCACCCAAATATAATATATGGTTTACTAACTAAGCGAAACTGAAGCGAAACGAGAGCTTAGAGAGCGATCCATGTCTTGCCTGACTGAGTCTTATTCATTTTTCTATAATATCAGAATATACACTGAGAATATTAGAATTTTATTGGTGGTATTCAATGAGGAATAGAACTTATAGAACTTGACAAAATATAATGAATGGATGAGGAAGTTTTTGTTTTAACTCTTAAACTATTTAAAATATTCGTATAATATAGTGTATATATAGTATATAGTTCTAGTCTCGAAAACGAATATATTCCCTAGTTATAGTTAGGCTCAAGCAAAGGTTTTGCAGCCATAGAGAAGAAACTGAAGAAAATGATTTCTTGCAGTCAGAAAAGTATTTTAAGTTTTTAAAAGTAACTGAAATATACAAAAGTAAAGTACATAGAAAGGTATATATCTCAAGACTGATCTGTCTTTGATTAAATTTATAGTACCTAAATCCCATTTCCATTTCCAACTATGAATACCCCAGAGTTTTAGAATAATATATATAATTATCATATTATTTATATTATTCCCAAGTCAAAAACTAATATAACGACCTCATTGAACCACACATTTCCCTCCCATAAATCCCTAATTGCTCTTCAGAATTTTCCAACTGCTCCTGCTGCTGCTGCTGCTGCTCCTGTGGACAATTAAAAAGCCACAGATTGCCGGGCGAGGGATTAGGCCCGGCAAATGACTTTAAATTGAGCCGATGTGCGACTGTCGATTTAATTAAAATCAAAACAAAATCCTTGTCTCTCGTCTTCCCTCCCCTTTTGATGCTTTCTGTGTGTGTGTGTCAGGGAGATAATGATAAACGCATAAATAATGCAAAACAATAAATGAGCAAATATTCATAAATTATTAACGCAGGCGCCGCCAACTGCCGTCGTCGTCGTCAGCAAATACCCAAAATATTTTGGCCAAAGCATTTAAAAGGACAATGGGGCACGAACGAGCGCACGAAAGGAAGAGATGACAGATGAAAGCGGAAAGCGGAAGAAAAGCAAATCCCCGCAACAAATAATTGAGACTCATAAAGAAATATCATTCATTGATTTTCCCCTGCTAGTATGCGGCCATCTCTTTCGCACTCGCACTCGGGCGGCAGCAAGTGGATGCTGTGGAAGCTGTGCAGGATGAAGGCGGTTGTCAGCGAGGAAAGCTGATGAAACTATCAAGGCAACCTCGAATCATCGAGGGGTTGTTTTGCGGTGGACGAAGCAGAATGGCAGATTTTCACATGAATTCGAAATCTATGCCTGGGCATGATTTGCACAAAACTTGAGCTGGCAAATTTGTCAGTTGGGAGCGAAGAAGAGATGGGGAGAGAATTGAAGGTGGAGGGAATGGTCCAGGAGTCCGGCTGGAGGGGAGATGTGAGACAGAAAACAAATGATAAATTATTGAGGGGATTGTTGTTAATTTGGTGACACTGATACCCCTTGGCCAGATTATATCGAGTGTCCTTTTTTCTAAGCGCCCTGCACACACGTGGGAGATTTGGCAATCATTAAGAAGAGTTGTAAATTATTAATAACTTCTGATGAACTATGGTTTATAAATAAACACAATCATGCCGAGCATACAAAGACAAAACGGGAAACAGTTTAATTAAGGATTAATGCAAGTCTTATTGATTTACAATAATTACTTTTTAAAACTAAAACAAAATTTTCCTTAGAATTTTTTAACTTTTTCAATTTCAACTGCAACAACAAGCCTCGTACATTTCAGCTTTCAACAGTGCACACTCAACGCGAGTAACATTGCAAACAGCTTCTTTTGCGCAACTACAATCATACGATACTCATTCATCGATATATTAATGCATCGATATGCGCAAGAGGAACATCCCTAGCAGTGATAGTATTTGCATCGACGCTAATTGCGAAGCTTGAAAGAAAAGACGCACAAAAATAACAAATGTAATTAATTAACAACAAATTTCAATTGGCATTTTCATTCAAAATGAGTGCCTATAATCGAAAAGTATTGAAGAAAATGGGCTCCAGCAGCACTTGTGGCTCATTCGACGCAGACAGCACCATGGAAGAATCAGGGTACGCGTCCTTTGATAAAGTGCTGCACAACTCAACCGTGGAGGCGCCATTTTTTATTGAACGTGATTGTGAGACTGAAAACTGCCGTAATGCATTCAACACAAACGCAACAAGCAACAATGCATTATTTGGTCAACTACACAAGACAAGCTTTAATTCCATACAATTCCAATCGCCAGGCGGGAGCAGCACCAACGCCAGCCATGACATGCTCCTGCCTGGGCAGGACAACCAGAGCCATTGCCAGTTACAGCACGAAAGTGATGATGATATGACATGCAGATCGCCTGCTTTGTTTTCCAATCAGCTGGCCGGACTGGTGGGCAAACGGCGGAAGTCATCACATTACCAGGCGATAACTCATCACAGCAGCCCGAAAAAATCAAAGAAGAAATTATTTCCGGCGCCTTTGCATGACCCAATTAGCCGCCGCACGCGTTACTACAATGGCCTGGAAAAGCTGGACATCATCGACATGCTAATCAATACACTACCTGCATTGGAATGCATACTGGCCTATGTGGATCCAAACACGCTGGACGTTATGACAAAAGTGTCGGAACGCTGGGCTCTGGCGGTACATAAGATCAAGAAGGCGGAGGAGCGACTGCTAGATCATCGCTTCAAAATGAATCTAACCAAGGAGAATTCCCACTCCATGAAACTGGGACACATGTTATCCAAATCGATAAATAATCATATAGTGCCATTACAACAATCAAATGCCATACACAGACCAAACACACGACTGGACAATTGCCACAAGAACGTGTCCATGGATGAGAGCTGCATGCTGGTGGAACAAATGCAGCGCATTAAGTGTCCACGTTGCGGCAAGGGCAGCAAAGTATTCTTCAGCAAGCAGGGCGGCGACCAGACACCTCAGACGCCACGCTTTCCGCAATTCTCAGCTCCAACTGCCCTTTCGCAAACATTACCACCACACTCGTATTCCTTCAGTGAGCCCAAATCGTCGACGTTGACTCGTTTCTATTCGCTGGACGAGATGAAGAGTTCGCCGTGCGAGACGGAGAACGAGCTCCGCAGACCGTATACATTCGGCGAATGTACAAGCATTCCGTGTAGATTTATTTTCTGTGTGCGTTGCTACTGTCCACCACATCCTGGCGAGAAGTGCTTGGTCACTGAGATGGGAACACCATCAAAAGTCATGATGCCGGGTGAGAGGGTGACGCCACCGAAGCGAACACAGAAGTTTGACTCGAAACTCAGTCGCAAAAGGTCGCTGAAGCGTTTAAACTTCTGATAGCAAGAACAAGCAAGTTAAGATCGAACAAAATGTATCCTTAGTTTTTAATTATCGAATCGAATATTCAACTGTACCAAGGTTTTTACATGTTAAACTAGTATTATAGTTGTCCACATCTCATAAGTTTCGTGCGCGATATATGTTGTGTTCTCTCTCCATTTCGAAGTCATTCAAGTTTTATCATATTTCTGAACTGTTCCGTATTCTCAACATTCTTATACCTCTGTGAGATTAAATAGACTTAAGCAAATATTTTACAAAATAAAATAAACTATCTTTTTATAAATTGATATACAAGCAATATTAATTAGCATATTTCAATAAACATTAATATTTTATTAAATGTTTCCATTAAGCATTTATTATCCCTGCATTTCGTATAGTTTGTGACGTCACACACCACTTGTTGTTGCACAAGAAATATCGATTACATTTCGATATATTTCGCATGGTGTGTGCGACAGACACTTATCGATGTGCCACATTTTATCACTAACCGCTTAAACACGTGTGAAACAGTCGTCGCACAATTTAAGAGTTTTATTTACTGTTTTTAGAGCTAATTAAAATGACGACGTCATTGGCTCAACAATTGAAAAATCTAGCGGCGCCGCAAACGTCCGTAACGCTAGTGGATGCAAAGAGTCGTGCCTCAATATTGTTCGATCCCAAAGAGGCAGCGACCAAGGACAGACGCGCAATCTATGAAATTGGCCTGAGTGGCCTGCAAGAGCTGACAGCATTCAATCCCACATTCACGGAGTTCCAGTTGACGCTATTCGATGAGGCTACACTCACACTGGAACGTGCCGTCGAACAGACCGATGTGAACAAGTTGCTCGATGCGGCCATAGCGAAGTTTCTGCGTTTGTTGTCACCATATTTCCTGCTGCGCCCCGCACACATGTGCTTCGAGTGGCTGCTGCGTCGTTTCCAAGTGCACGAATACAATCGCGAGGATGTGATGGGTTTGATTATGCCCTACCATGAGACAAACACATTTGTACAGGTGCTACAAACGATGCGATTGAAACAAACCGATGAGGATTGGTTCTGGTTACGCCGACTGCAACGTCCCGGTGTTCCTCTCTCCAAGACGGCTATAATCAATCGTGCTGCAAGCATGCCATCGTTCCTGAGTTTCGTATGCCGCAGTACGCGGCGCTCTGTCAAAGAGCTGGGCCCACGTGCCCATCAGTTGCAGGCACAGATCAATTTCTATGCCACAGTTGTTGTGGGCGCATTGCAGACTGCAAAACCATTGGAGGATTGGCATGTAGCCACCATACTGGAGTCACTGCTTAAGGGACTCGTTTCGGATACCGTTGACTTTGTTGCCGCCTCCTATGTGATTGTTGCTCAACTCGTATCGCGCACCAAGCTCAAGAACAAAGTCTGCAATGCGCTACTCGAGCGCGTGGCCAACTGTCACTTCGAACGTCTTCATACGACGGCGTTGCTGCTGCTCATCTGGATCCATGACAAGCAGCAGTCGGCAGATCCTCAATTCACACCGAAAACTCTGTTGAATTTGGTCTGCCAGAAATGGTTGATTAGCGCACTGGCCGATCTGGCCAAGGAGAACGTAGCTATTCAAGCTATCTGCAAACCACTGATGCGTGGAGCTGTGGCAGCCATACAAGACGGACGTACCTCCACGGCATCACATCAAGAATTCCTTGACAAGCTGCTGAACGACGTGCCGCTACCCAACTCCAGTGCGCAGGAGATGATTGAGTATGTAAATTGGTCAAACTTCCCTAATAGACCTGACTAACATTCTTCTCCTGGTTATAGTTGCTTCCTGGACAGCTATGCTGTGGTGGAAACTAACGATGCTATGGAAACAGAGGATGGCGAGGAAACCATTGTCATTGATTCCGATGATGAAATGTCTCTGCCCAAGACAAATTTCCAGAAATGGTACACTGAGTTCCTGGAGAAACTTGAACGTCGCTATCCCGAGGCATTCGATGTGAGCGTCAAGGCAGCGCTCAGCTCCCAGTCCAAGACAAGCAATCGTCAGAAGGCACTGAAGCTGGCATTGGGTAAGTAGAAGAGGGAATAGTAAACCAAGGTGAGATTTATACTACTCCATGCCTTACAGGCTTCCGCCTCAACACGACGGATGAGAAGGAAAAGCGAGCCTATGAGAAGCTCTACCATTACAATGATGAGTTGCGTCTTAATGCCGTGCAGCAGCTGCTTCAGAATCTAACGTTGCCCAAGCGCAAGGAACGCAGTGCTCATCTGCTAAAGGAATGTCTGCCGGATCGCTTGAAGGATGATAATCCCGCAGTGATAGCTGCACTGCTGGCACTTTCCACCGCTGAGCTTGTGGCCATTTTGGGTGCCAAAACCTTTGGCCAAATACTGTGTGAGCTGTTGCGTCGTGCACAGCGAGAACGTGAGACCAAATGGAGCTCTGTGGTGCCACAGGCAGTGCAGCATCTGACCACGACGGCAGTGAGCGATGAATACGATACGAATTTGCTGCTCCTCACGCTGATGCCGTATATTTTCCCAAGCGTAATGCTGAATAAAAAGGAATATGCTGGCCTATGTATCATACTGAGCAGTTCGTTTGCCACCAAACTTCCATTTCTGGAAAAGATCCATGTGACACCGGATTATAAAGCATTCAATTTGTCTGCACATCGTCAACAATTTCTGGATGTCATCTCCAGTGATGGACAGACAGCAAAGCAACAGCAGGCGCTGCTCAAGAGCGTGGAGGAGCATGGTGGTGTTGCCTTCCTGCATGGCCAGGCCCATCAAATGACGAACTTGCTCCTACTGCTTACAGCGTATACAAAGCGAGAACTGACTGCAGTGGAGAGTCTGGAAATGCTGGAGAATATCAGCAAATATACGCGGAAGTTTCTATTTAAAGTCAGCAAGGGAGAAGGCAACAGCCACCATGTGCCCCTCCAGCTGTATGTGGACTTTCTGCAGACGCTGGTGAAGAACACGGAGTTCTACGATTTATCCACAACACCATGGACCGAATTGACAGATGAGTTGCGACTTTGCCTTCGTGTGCTTGACACGATTAGCAGTCATGTCTTTGGAGAACATTGTGCGCCAGCAGAGCGCAAAGAATGGGCACGCGCACTCAAGGATGTGCTCAATCTGATGCTCCCAAATGCGCAACAGAAACTGGACTTGTTGTGTAACTTCTATGTCTACGAGACATTGCCGGATCTATATCCAGTCGCCGCCGATTATGCCCTGCTACGCGTGCGAGGCTTCCGCCTGCTCCAGGCTGTGCTCCAAGGTCCCACTCCACTGAAAACCTGCGGCCTGATGCATGTGCTACGCATTGTTAACGCTTGCAACTCTCCGCTGCAAACGTTTCGCCAACAGGCGCTCGCCACGCTGCAGTTACTCCCGGTGAAATCACTAGAGGATCATGTCAAGTATCTCCTGCAATCTCTGCTGCAACGCCAGAGCGAACTGGCCATGGATCACGAGCAATATGCGCTGATATTACACACCATACTGCAGACCACCAAGTGCTCAACACGAGAGGAACTGCAGCTGTCCAAGCTGAAGCGTAGCCTGCTCGAGTTGGTCGCGGATGTGAAGCAGCCGGCAATCTGCACGGCTGCGCTGCTGAAGGCACTGAAGCACATGAACAACGAATCCCTGTTAACCACCCTGCTGCCACTGGGTCAGGCAACGCTGGAGAAGATTACCTCAGATGGCGTGGAGCTGGCACAGCTTATATGGCCATATAGCGATATCTACTCAGCGGTCATTGGACGCTTCGAGGGCTCTGTGGGATTAGCAATGCTCTCACAGAATGAAGATGCCTGGAAACTAATTGAAGCCTCGTTCCAGCAGCACAATACGTACGTGCAGCTGGAGCAGAAGCTGCAGCCACTGCCCTGTGTGCTACTCAATGCGCTGACGCCGGAAACCTTCAATGCGATGCAGGGCAAGCACAAGGTGCAGCTGCTAAAGCTCATTGTGAAAGCAGCCACCGTGTCCGATAACGATAGCATCTTTCTGGCAGCGCATCGTCTGCTCAAGCAATGCAACATCGAGTGTCAACCGTTGATACCGATGCTCGGCGAGATGTGCAGCAAGAGTACACGCAAATTGCCGGAGCGACGTCGTGGAGCAGTTAAAACCAAATTGGATTTGACATCGGAGGCCTGGAAGCTGGGCTTGACACTGCTCGAACTGTTGGAGCATAAGACTTCTACTGGTCGGAGCAGAGCAGCTGATACCCTCGTTGTTCGAGCTGCTCGAACTGTGCCTCACGCTCGAGGAGAATAGCGCTGCCGCTGAGTATCCCAAGCAGCTGATCCTCTCCAATTTGCTGCACTGTTGCGATGTTGCCCAGGATATTGGAGTTCAGCTGGCCAAGGCACTACCCGAATCCTGTTTCCGCATCGAGCAGGTGGTTCAGTGTCTGCGCAACACACAGAACCCACAGACCCAGCAGCACGCACTGCTCTTCCTCACCCGCTGCGCCAATCTGTATCCACAGCAGGTGCTGCACAAGATTGTGGAAATCTTCACATTCGTTGGCTCCACTGTGGCACGACACGATGATGCCTTCAGTCTGCACATCATACGCAACGTGGTGACAACCATTATACCGACGCTGCTGTTGCAACCCGTGGGAACCAGGGATAGTTTGATCATACCCGTGCTGAAGGTATTTGCGGATATCTGTACAGATGTTCCAGTGCATCGTCGCCTGCCGCTTTACGAGACACTCTTCAGTGTGATGGATCCTAGCGAGCATCTGTGGCAATTCCTGTGCATTGTCTTTGAGGCGCAGATGCTGCTGGAGCAGAAGCCACAGAAACCTCCGCTCAAGCAGCCGGACAAGTCACGTGTGGAATTCGCAAACGAGTTGACCATGTCGTTCCAAAAGTCACCTGTCATACTCCAAACCTGTGTGAATCTGCTCGACTATCTGGCCAAGTTGCCCACGACCAAGGAATCCCAGGCCAGCGCTGGTGTTTCGGGTCACATCTCGCCGGAGCAGCAACTCTTCGATGTGCGTACTCGGAACTTCAAACAGTTGCGCCACTATAAATACCTCATCATGGACTTCTTGTCGGGACTGAGCTCCTTGCCCGATTTCCAGAGCAAGTTGGGCAAACCACAAGGTGTGCAGCTGCCACTCTATCAGGATTTCATATTGAAGACATTGGCTTACGTGGGTGTGGTCAATAATGCACTGCAAGCAGCTGCAGGAACTCCCTCATTGGAGAAGTACTGGCGCGTCCTGGCGAATCATGTGCACGATGTGCTGGACAATGCCATCGGACTACTCTCACCGGAATATTTCATTAAGGTCATCACGGAGTTGCTGCATCACAACCTCATTGCAGTGCGCACCAAGGGGCTGGAGTTGTTGGTCACCAAGCTGACACCACCGGAGGATTACTTTATCAATTGCCCCGCCGTGCACTTTGGTGTGCTCTTTGTGCCGCTTGGAGTGATCATTGATGGCATCTTGGATGCCGCAACTGGCAGTGCAGCTGGTGGTGCTAACAACGCGCAGCATGCGCAGCTGCAGCAGTCGGCGTTGCATGCCCTGCAGCTTCTGGCCAGTCGCCATGGACGTGAGTATCTGGAGGAGTGTCGCGAGCTGCTGGCCAAGCTGACGCGCATTACCAAGCGGCGTGCGAATGTGCCCAAGGCTGTGGTGGGTAATGTGGTGCTAACGCTGGTGGAGATCTGTGGCAGTCTCAAGGCACATGCCCTGTCGCAGTTGCCCAAATTTGCGCCGCAATTGACGGAGCTGCTCAAGGAGCAGGTGCAGCAGTTGCTCACACAGCGACATACTCCAGACTATCTGTGTTCCGCCTTAGTGACGGGTAAGTTGTCTGCTTGGACTAGTTTATACTGAAGCTAATAACGCTGCTTCTTCTCTTATCCAGCCATGCACAAGCTCTTCCATACGCTGCCTCTCTTCTTGGGTCCCTACCTGGTGGATATTGTGGGCGCCCTGATACGACTCTCTGTGCAGCTAGAGAATCCGCAGTTCGCGCTGGACAAGCGCACACAGGCACTCAAGCTGCGCCTTATGGATGTATTCTCAGCTGTGGCCACCGGCGTAGAGGCGCGCATCCTGGTGCCCAGCTGTGCCAAGACCTACGAGAGTCTGCTGGAGGCACAAGCCTACGACGAGCTGGGCATGCTAATGAAACAGCTGGTGTTGCCCTGCATCAGACACAATAGCAATACGGATCTGCAGCCCGTGCAGGATGCACTGGGTGATCTCTTCCTGCAGGCACTCGAGCTGCGTCTGCAGGTGCGTGGACGTGGCCTGCAGCGGCAGCGCATTGCTGGCATTGAGGCATCCGTGATCGAGGCATTTGTGGCATGGATTCTCAAGCTGTCCGAAATCAATTTCCGTCCCATGTACGCCAAGGTGCACAACTGGGCAATGCAGCAGAGTGCACTGGAGCCGCAGCTTACCTACTTCCTGCTGACCAATCACCTGGCGGAGGCGTTGAAATCTCTCTTTGTGCTCTTTGCCAGCGAATTTATCGATGATGCGGCTCGCCTGATGCACGAACAGAATACGATACGCGAGGAGTATGTGGAGGCAGATGAGGTGGAGAATAGCGTGGATCTGCTGGGTGCCATCATCAGCACACTGCATCATGTTTTCTTGCACTGCAGCGATGACTTCATCAACGAACATCGTTTCAAAACATTGATGCCGCCACTGGTGGATCAGCTGGAGAATCATCTGGTTCTGGCCGAGGATCGCAACGAGTTGCAGCAATCGCTGAGCAATTGCCTTGCCCAGTTGGCTGTGGCCACCAACGATGTACTGTGGAAGCAGCTGAACACGCAGGTGCTGCTCAAGACACGCATCACCAGGCCCGAAGTGCGCATCATCTCCTTCAATTCCTGTGTGGCCATCGCACGCAAGCTGGGCGAGAGCTTTGCCCCCCTGTTGCCGGAGACGGTGCCCTTCATTGCCGAACTGCTGGAAGATGAGCAAGAGCGTGTGGAGAAGAATACGCGCAGTGCAGTGCAGGAGCTGGAGTCGATTCTGGGTGAATCCCTGCAGAAGTATCTATAGGAAAATATGCAGAAACCAGAAATATAATGAACACATTTTTTTAATATGTATTAAATCACTAAATTCATTTATATAATCAAAAAAGTTTTCTCTATAGTATCCCGTTATTAAATAAATATATTTTAAACTAATCTACAACTAATAATATTAATTATAATTATATATAATTTATATTTAATTATGTATTTTAAAGTTTTCACAGCAGGACTCCATTACTAATTGAATTATAATGATAAACTAATACGCTTAAGTTTGGTACCATCTCAATTAGTTCTAACTGTATTCCCCAACTCTCACACTGACTGTCAGCAGTCTGTGAACGTTTTGCCTTGACATTGCAAATTATTCTCCCTCATTTCATGCGCAATTAACTTGCGTAAAATGTGAAAATTGCACAATTTGCATATTTTGCATTGTTTAATTGTGGAATATAATTTATAGGGTATTTTTTTAGTGTCCCATCAATTATTTGTGTTATTTTTACGATCACATTTGTCGGTTATAAACGAGTTTAATGTACTTTAAATGTGACTCTGACTGGGAACCTGCTTCAAAATAGATCTATAGAGAGTTTCCCAATGATTTAGGGTTGTCATGTGATGCGTCTTCATTAGCTCGATCTGGTCTATTCATATTTTAGGTTAGGATTAATTAGAACACTGTGTGTCTAGTAACCAAAGGTACTAATTATATTAGTTGGACTCAGAACGTTAAGAAATTCAAATCTTTATAGTGTGGCCCACAGCCTTCATTTATTATATTATAGTAAAATTTCAACAAAATTAAAAAACCTAACGATTCGTTGAGTTCAGCAAGTGTTTCGTCCAGCCTACTTATTGTAGGTATACGAATAGTTGGGAATGTGCACATTGTTCTGCGTATTGTCCTGGGTGCGCTTATCCGCTGGCATCTCAGGATCCTCACGTTCCTCCTCCTCATCGATGATGCTGATGTCACGTATCGAGGGACGATGACTACGTCGCCAGCCGGTCAAGATCTGTGGCTGCTTCGTCTTGGTCAGCATGCGGGTGCCCGTCACAGAGATTAGGATGGCGCCCAGTGGAGCCGTTAGCACGATGCTAAATATGCAAATGGTCTGCACGATTTTAGCCCAATTTCGCTCATCTGCCGATCCATTGGGTCCCAGATGCCGCAGGGCAACAGGTCCCAGAGCAGCCTGCACCGTCGCCTTGGCCATCCACGAGAGGCCCACAAAGAACTTCTCCTTCACATTCAGACGATCCCCGAAAGCGATGCCCGCCGTGACCAAAATGCGAATGACGACGCCCGTAAAGATGCACAGAGCTCCAATAGAGATTAGACTCGAGTCCAGTTCGCGTAGCTTCACTGTGGCCCCCGTCAGGCCGAAAAGTATCGGCTCAAAGATCATCCAGAAGATTTCGAAGCCCGTTGCCACCGGATTATCATCGATGGTCCAGCCATCCTGGCACCAGAAGTAGTTGGAGATGAATGAGGTGAAGACCACAGCAAGTGGACCGGCTCCCTCGAAGCCAATCTTATCGCTGCCATAGATGGCCACCAGGTTGCCGGCGAAGAGCATCAGTGTGCGCAGGGGCACCACATAGGCGTCGCCCTTCTCGGGAAAGATGCGCGCCAGGAGGCCCCAGACGACGCCAAATCCCAAGCCGCCAATGATGCACACTGGCACCTGAGCGATGAGGTACAGTTCTCCCCGGTCCGAGAACAAGATGGTGCTTATGATGCCGAACACGGCCACCGAGATGGCATCATCCACGCCGGAGACAGCGACAACCAGCGTGGGAATTCCCTTGGCCACACCGTAACCCTTAGTGCGCAGCCGGAAGAGGCAGGGCACAACGACAGCGGGTGCAATGGCTGCCATGATGGCGCCCAGCAGACAGCCCCAGATCCAGGGCAGACCGAGCAGATAGTGTGACATGACTGCAATCACGCCGAACTCCACACCCCATGGAACTATGCCCAGCTTGAGGATGGTCTTGTAGACCTTCTTGAAGGCCTGCGGATCCATTTCGAGACCAGCTCGGGTCAGGATGACGGTCAGCGCCCACTTGCGCAGATGAGCCGTCACCTTGGAGAAGTCGCCATCGAGATCCACCCAGCCGACGTTCTGAAAGCAGGAGCAGATTATGAAGAATCTCTCAGAGATAGGTAAAACGGAACTCACCTGAAACAACAGGCCCACCAGGAGCATGCCGATGAGGCGTGGCAGGGTAGTCAGCGAGATGAGGTAACCACCGAAATTGGCAGCCACTGTGAGCACAACCAGGCCAAAGAGTTGCCCGCCAGGGGCAGCCGAGTTACCAATAATCACAAAGGCGACGAACCAGATGAGGACACCTAAGACAAAGAGATAATTGAGCTAGATATTACAGGGTATTGCGTAGTCACCTACCGATTGCTGTGAGCGAAACCAGCCGCGAGAAGGTTCTGAAGGTGGGACACAGTGGATAGGGAAAGATCTTCTGCCAGAACGGTGGTTCCCAAGCCTCGGAGGGTTCCTCGCCGCGACACTTGAGGCAAAAGTTATAGATCCACGATTGTTCCACATAGTTGCTGTCCTGCGAACCGGGTATACCCTGTAATCCATTGTACTTGGCATTGAGCACGTCCAGCGCACTCTGTCTGTAGTTCTCTGCAGAATAATATAATATATTATAATATTAAGGAAATAAGCTCTAATCAGAGTGATAAGTGTGCCAGTTGTATGCACAAATAATACCCTGTATTTATTGTGGTAATTTAAGAAATGGGAAAAAAACAGAACAGATCCCATTGTACCATCCCGTCTCGCTAATTGATAATGTCTACGCCAAGATGGCAAATTCAATTGACAGCTAAACCAAAAGTTGTTGACACATTCGCGCCCCTCTCAAAGACCCCCCCTCCCTACCGATCGTCCCCCTCTTTCTATAAGCCCGCTGTAATTAGCAGTTCAACGATTTAATTCTTACAAAAAACAATATTTTACGATAACTTGAACTCCCTTGGAAAACATATTTCAGCTGTGTAAATATTATAAGAAATTTTATAATTAAGTTACTAGGGTTTATCCCAAAGGTTGTGTGTGAACTTAAGGAATATAATAATTGAGGGATACTTTAAGATACCTAATCCTTAAAATCCTTTAAGCATGCTCACTGTATACTACACATTTTATAATATTATTCATAAACCTCTTAAAAATTTCTTTTTATCTAAAAGAAAAAGCCGAAAATGTTCTCTTTGTATTTCTCTAAGTTTTATCAGTCCAATATTTGTTGGGAAGCACTCTCACATTTTTTAACATGAATCACACTCAGCTTAACCCATTGACATCGCGGCTTGTCATATGATTCGCATTGAGCACAATTTTTTTTTTATTATTATTATTGCAGAATGGAATGAAAGACATGATCTTGAAAGATTGTGGGAGGAGTGTGATATAAATTAATGAGATTGTAATAAATAATATATTATATATAAGTATATTTCCACTTAAACGTTATTTTTTTTAATTTGCCCTATACTTCACGAATATATATAGTAGTTTTATAGCACAACTTACCATAACTATGCGTCGACACACGATCACTTTCATTATCATGGGCCAGCGTATCCTTGAGTATGCTTCTCCTGCGACCTGGTGGTCCGATTTCAAGCGGGGAATGTGTCGAGCTCTGTGATCGTAGATATTAAAATCGTATTTATTATTATTTTGAGTTCGCGTTCCATGTGTAATTCCCCTGCTGAGAGACTAGACACTCGATCAACGATATAACGATCTCTTCAACAATTAGACAAATCATTAGGAATGCCGTCATTCACTCGATGCACTCATAGACCATATAAAATATATACACACATATATATCTAAGTTCAATCACGTAAGCCTCTCACCTGCGATATCTTGCGCACGTGACTCTGATCGTAGGCGGGATTATCGTAACCCAGCACAGGCTCCTCGGAGACGATGCTGACACGTCGCTTGGGCTGACTCTCGATGACGATTGTGCTCTTGTGGTTCCCGTTGGGCGAAGGACTTTCGATGGGCAACGAAGGGGGGTTGGCCACATTTATGGGTAGGCTTGTGGGGCGTGTGGGGGGTGAGGAACTTGGATTAGCTGGACTCGACGGGGAGTTGGCCGCACTCTCCTCTGTACCACGGTCCGCACTGGGCGTCATCGTTTTGTGACTCTGCAGAAGTTTTATCTCGATTTCTATCTTTATCGTTTTATATCGTTTTATGGCAGCTTACTATAAACATCACACACACTAACTGCGCGGCAATTTATCCGATCCGTAACGCGATTTTTACAACTGCCTCGTTCGACGTTTAACGTACAAATAAATCCATCAGCGTCGCGTTGGCTGAGCTCGGCTTGAGTTCCTCCCGGTCTGAGGGAACCTCATGCCTATGTGTGTGTGTGTGCATGTGTGTGTGTGTGTGCAGGCGCTAAGTCAAATGCAAACATTCATTATTTGATAAAATTATAAAAAACAAGAAATTTTAATTAACTTATGGCGTGTGGAATATGCGATGCTCTTTTATCTATACTCTAGATTATTTATTATATTATTATTATAAAATTTGTGGGATATATGCATAATCTATTTATATTTTGATATGCAGAGTTTCATAAAGCTTAAAATACGTATAAGTATGTAAAAAATGCTTTTTAAGTGTCATATAATATTCAGAATTCAATGAAATTTTGGGAATATGTGTGAAATTTATTTAAACTCTTATACCCCAAGTTTAATTGATATAACTATGATAGAAAGCAAGTTATGGGCAGAACAAATTTAATTTTTATGATCTAAATGTCACTGTTGCCATAAATAATTTATAGAGTATTTGAACAAACAAAAATTAGCGATAATTAGCTTTAATTATGTCACACGCAGCCGCAACAGGTGAGTTTTTCCCGCTCTGACCAGAACTAAAAACTGGAAACTGAAAACTGGAGGTAAGATCGGCGGGCATGTCTGCGACAAGTCTGCACGGAACCATCCAAAAAAAAAAAAAAAACCTAGAGCAGCTGTCGGTTTTTAACGCTTTGATCGGTCTATTTGTTTTCGTCGTTTATCTAAACAAATTCACGTGAGTCTCACACAGCCAAAAAACATGGTATATTGTTGTCGTCTCATAATAACGAGGCTGAATTAATTATTTAATGAAATTTGTTATTGTTTTTTGCTTTTTTTAATATTTTTTTTATTTTCTTTTTGTTTGGCCACAAGTCATGCGGTTGATTCTTTAGTTGGCATCCCTCCCATGTCGCCTTTTTGCGCTGTGTCATTTAAATCGTTAATTATACGATTTCATTATTTATCTCAATTATATGCCAAAGCCCCCTCCCCCACCCATTCCAATAACCATTGTGACCCATAGAGTGTGTTTCATTCCATTTCATTAATTATATATCACACCGCGTCTATTGAACTGTGAATTGAACTTCTTCCATTAAACGTTGGGAAATAAATTTTATGTGACTGATAAAACTGAAATTAATCGTTGTAATTTGTTTTAAAATTGTATAGATATACGTATTTTAGAATTGTAGCAGACTGGATTTTTTGTCTTTATTTAATATAAATAAATATGCTTTGCAGCTGTGCTTTAAATTGTGCAAATTATATATGCAATACTCTCACTTATTATTAATGCATTTACACCCAGTTCAAACCATAAATCCTATAAATAATATTAAATTCATTGGATTTCGACACAAAACAATTGCGGAATTCAGCCCATATTTTATACCAGCGCCGCAAAGTATGCAACACAAAAAACGTGCAACAATATACGGGCTTTAGCAAAGACACAAACCCCAAATGAAGAAAATGTAGGGAAACGCTGCTAAGCTGGAAAAGATTAATATGGGTTATTCATAGCTTAATATTTATTTGGAATATAACTCCACTCTCTCTTAACATAGGATAAAATAACAAGAAAAACTGGTAAGGATAGTTTCCCCACCCCTTTGTGTGTGTGGAAGTGTGCTTAGACCTCCGCTTATTTGCGTGATATGTTCGACAGATGCGCATTGCTCTGTGTGTTATCCAGCGTCTGCTTATCCGCCGGCATCTCGGGATCCTCACGTTCCTCCTCCTCATCGATGATGCTGATGTCGCGTATCGAGGGACGATGACTACGTCGCCATCCACTGATGTTCTGCGGTTGCTTCGTCTTGGTCAACATGCGGGTGCCCGTCACCGAGATCAGGATGGCGCCCAGCGGAGCAGTTAGCACAATACTAAAGACGCATATGGTCTGCACAATCTCGGCCCATTTGCGTTCATCATCGGTGGCATCGGAGCCAAGATTCTTCAGTGCAACCGGTCCCAGGGCAGCCTGCACTGTCGCCTTGGCCATCCACGAGAGGCCCACAAAGAACTTTTCCTTCGTATTGAGGCGATCCCCGACTGCAATGCCCGCAGTCACAAAGATGCGTATGATGACGCCCGTAAAGATACAAGCTGCCCCTATGGACACTGTGTGCCCGTCCAGCTCGTCGATCTTTATCGTTGCACCCGTCAGTCCAAAGAGAATCGGCTCAAAGATCATCCAGAAGATCTCAAAGGCTGTGGATACCGGATTATCATCGACTTCCCAGCCATCCTTGCACCAGAAAAGATTCGAGACAAAGGACGAGAAGACCACGGCGAGCGGGCCGGCTCCCTCGAAGCCCAACTCCTCGCTGCCATAGATGGCCACCAGGTTGCCGGCGAAGAGCATCAGTGTGCGCAGGGGCACCACGTAGGCGTCGCCCTTCTCGGGAAAGATGCGCGACAAGGCGCCCCAGATGACGCCATAGCCCAATCCGCCCAAGATGCAGACAGGTGCCTGGGCAATCTGATAGCCCAATCCCTTGTCCGAGAACATGATGGTGCTGACAATGCCGAAAATGGCCACCGAGAGAGCATCATCCACACCGGCGACGGCGACAACCAGCGTGGGAATTCCCTTGGCCACGCCGTAGCCCTTGGTGCGCAGCCGGAAGAGGCAGGGCACAACGACAGCGGGAGAAATGGCAGCAATGATGGCGCCCAGCAGGCAACCCCAGATCCAGGGCAAATCGAGTAGGTAATGCGACATGATGGTCATAATGGCTGCCTCCACAATCCAAGGCACAATGCCCAGCTTGAGGATCGTTTTGTACACCTTCTTGAAGGCTTCTGGTTCCATTTCGAGGCCAGCTCGAGTCAGGATGATGGTCAGCGCGAACTTGCGCAGATGTGCCGTCACCTTGGAGAAGTCACCATCGAGATCGACCCAACCGACGTTCTGAAAATGGGAAATTGGTTGTAGAATCTCTTGAGGATTCGCCTGCTAACCTCAGCTCACCTGAAAGAGTATGCCCACCAGGAGCATGCCGATGAGACGTGGTAAGGTCGTCAGCGACACCAAATAGCCACCGAAATTGGCAGCCACCGTGAGCACGACCAGACTGAAGAGTTGTCCACCCGGCGCAGCTGTATCTCCTATGATCACAAAGGCTACGATCCAGAGCAGTACGCCTGGGAGGGAGAGCGAGACAGAGAGAGAGGTCATTAGGAAGGAGTCGGGGAGAAGAAGGAGATGATCCTCCCGCTTACCAATCAAAATCAGCACAAAGAGACGCGAGAAGGTTCTGAAGGTCGGGCACAAGGGATAGGGGAAGATCTTCTGCCAGAAGGATGGGGACCAAGACTCGGTCGGCTCCTCGCCGCGACACTTGAGGCAACACGAATAGATCCACGATTGTTCCACATAGTTGGTGCTATCCTGCGAGGCGCCAGTCTGATGTCCTTGATACTTCCCATTGAGCACGTCCAGCGCACTCTGTCTGTAGTTCTCTAGAGAGAGAGAGAGGAGAGGGGAGATAAGAACTGTGCCGAGTACAGACGTACGATATCTGTTACGATATTTGATTACGCATATCGTATTACAAGCTCGTATCTATCAATTAGCATTCGCCTCGACTGTACTTACTGGGGGGAACATAGCACAATCATAGTGTACAAGTGGGAAAAGTTGGGAGAAAGAACGATACAGTAGAAAGCTAGACTAGCAGATACCCTGTACTGTTTTTAGAGTGAGTTTTAATAGTTGAAATTAGAATTTAATTCATTTAAAATAAGAAACTTAAGAAAATACAGATATCGTATCGTATCTAATAAGATAAATAAAAAGCTAGTGCGATATATCGAAGATAAAAGATATAAAAACACATTCCCTATATAATATCTATACTTAATCATATATTGCACTAATTTATCTGTATCTTTTTATTGATAAATCACATATGCCTCTAAAATAATCTACATATATCGCAACATTCAGGTTATTATCGATAATTGCCTGCATATAAAAGAACTGTATATGAAAGAACACATTCATTATATATAATATCTACTTAATCATATATTACACCAATCTTTGTATCGATAAATCACACATGCCTCTAAAGTAATCTACATATGTATATCGAAACATTGAAGTTTTAATCGATAATTGCCTGCAATTGATATATTTTCAATTTCTCATCATACACTCTATATACCCTCTCGATCCTCTCGCACCTTTTCTCAAATTTAACGATTGGATATCACCTTCCGTAGCCGTCTCTGTTAATTGATAATGTTAACGGCGGCCTGGCAAATTAGATTGACAATAGAATCACAAGTGCTCAAACAGAGACAGAGACAGAGACTGAGAGTGAGAGAGAGAGAGAGAGAGAGAGAGAGCAATATATACTATGGTATTTGCAAACTTCGTCATTCGGCTTGGCCTTCGCGATTTCTTTTGAAATTATAGCGCCAGATAATTTGAGTAGACTGTGATTTTCTGTTCTATCTACGGAATGCCCTAAAATCAATAATAATAATAAATCGATCTGATTGAATGCTTCACCTCCACGTCGAGCAGAACAAAGAGAATTCACACACTTGATATGTGTGTGATGGAAAAGTTTTTTGGCATATATATTACGCATACGCTAAGTACGTCAATTAATTGTCTGAAATTTTGTGGATCTTATATAGCATATGTAGATAGTTAGTCCTATAAACATTTTATGATCGCACTTACCAAAGCTATGCGTAGATCCGCGATCGCTTTCGTTATCATGCTGGGTAGTAGTAGTATCTTTCAATATGCTTCTTCGTCGGGCTGGTCCAATTTCCGAGTGCGAATGCGTAGAGGTCTGAAGGGGGGAGGAATAAGTTGCAGAAGGGTTATGAGTTGGTAAATAGAAAGATATGTATTAATACTTGCATAGAAATATGAGTTTTAGCTAAAGTTCTTGAACTATTATGAAGTAAATCAGGTGGTATAATATGATATTTGCAAAGCAGTAGAATGTATAGTAAACTTTGGTAGTTAAACTGTTCTCAGTTTGTTTTTTAAGGACTCAAGCATATATATAAACGACTTAATATAAGATATAATACTATATTTATATATATTATGCTTGAAAGCATAAACTAAAGATTTTATAGAGTTAAAAAATAAAATGGGATATTTAATAAAAAATGGTATCCAAATAGTTTACAGCCTAAAAAAGACTCTATAACAGATTATATTATATTATATATTATTATATTATATTCAAAAGCTTATTATAGCTTGGCTAATGCTTTGGCAAACAATGTCTAAAGTTTGCCAAGCACCCTGAATAATCCAGATTTATATGTGAACCTTATCAATACGCCGACGGCGATAGATTAGAGATTTATGGCTTGTCGAGAAATCCCAGTACCAGAGATTATCTCAGCACTGATATGGCTAACTATGCGCCATGGAAAATAATATATATATAAATATAGGCTACGCTATATAGTGTTATATGGCCCTTTTGGGCTTGCGGGATTGTCGATTCACCGATTTATGGCAACTGCCGTAAATAATCAATTGAAATCCAGAATTTATGGCACTCGAGTCGACACACTCGATTCAACATGCTCGATTCGTTCGATTCGATTCGATTCACTCACTCACCTGAGATATCTTCCGTCTGGGATTTTGCTCAAAGGCGAGATTATCGTAGCCCGCGGCACCACCTGCACCGCCCCCGCCGACGGACAGGCCACCCGGTCCACCACTCATCGGGGTGTCGGAGATAATGCTGACCTTACGCTTCGGCTGGCTATCGATGACATGGATGGAGCTGTTGCCTGTTGCCTTGTGGCTGCCATTTCCGTTGGGCAACACATGGCCAGGCGGATGCGAGGTGGGGGCGTGGCCCAGCGTGTGCAACTGGCCAGCAGTCTGGGCGGGCATGGGTGAAGTGCGTATATCCGGTATGGAGAGGTTCGTCACGACGCTCTCTTCGCTGGCGCCGGGCTCCCCGTTGGCCGTCATAATCAGGCTGTAGTGTCCAGAAAGAGAGAGAGAGAGGGAGGGAGATTAAGCCAGACGCCTTTAACGGTTTTCCAATCAACTCTATAGGGTATATCGGATCTGATATTGCTTTTTGGCTCGCGCCCGCTATTGCGATGGTTTACAACTTGCTCGTTCGACGTTTAACGTTGAAATAAATTCATTATCATTCCGATCGACACTTTGTGGGAGTTTCGTATACCCGAACCGAGTGGGCGACTCTACGTGTGTGTGTGTGTGTGCGAATTCACACAGACTTGCGAAAGGGTTAAAGATTAAGTCAAATATTTAACTTTAAATGCATAACAAAACGAACTGTGCCACAAATATCATCATATTATTAACAATTAGCCCCAGTTACATCGGCATAAAATACATATATATATCTCTGGTATAACTAAACCACTTCTAACTAGTCAACCTATAGATATATCTAACACAGACAAAGTTTTCTCGTATCATTTTTTAGTTCGTCGGATCTGTATAAAATTTATTATATACTCTCATTACCCAGATACAGTTATACGTATTCGCACCTGATAACAGATCACAAGTTTTGTCACGTTGACCTTTCCTAACTCTACAAGCAAATACATTGTAATCCATGTTGGTTTTTTTGTGTACTAATTTAAAGTTCCAATAATAATCTTTTATATAAGTTACAATTAAAGTATTTTTATGTAAATAAATAGAGCTTTAAATGGATTGGCTTATTTATTTTTATAAATTTAACTTTAGTTGAGAAATAGATTGTTTATCTCTTTAAAGCCCTCCTAACTGACATAACTAGCCCAACCTTCCAATTTTTATTATTCTGTATTTAAGTCAACGATTTGTCATCAAATTTTAGTATACTGACTTGGCATATAGAATACTCTGAGCTTGATTTATGAGTTTTTGTAACGACTTTCGATTTAGGATCGTAAAATGAAAACCATATATATTTAGAAAATACTAAACAAGCAGTATATCAAAATTGGGTGAAATATATTAGATATTACGGATGCAGTTGACTGAAATGCAGTTTGAATAGCTAGTTAAGTCCATAACTTATTCAATCTCTGATAATATATTATAAAGGTAGCTGAAATTTGCTATATCATTTCTCAGATACCTTAGAGAGCGTACCATATTTTAAAATATATATATTATCAATTAATAAGCACAATATACGCATAACTTTATTTTAAACTTATTCAATCTCTGGTAATATATAAGATAGGCAGCTGAAATTTGCTATATCATTTCTCAGATACCTAAGAGAGCGTACCATATTTTAAAATATATATATTATCAATTAATAATACGTATAACTTTATTTAAACTCTTTCAACGCCTTTCATCGCCCATATACCATATCAGTCACAAATATTTGCTCATTGATTCGAACTGAATATCTCACATTCAATTATGGCTAATAGATCCGTTGAACCTTAAATAGTATGCAAGGGGGCCTGTTGACTTTAATCACGCTCTGATTGAGCTACCAAATATACTGGTATACTGCGTTATATACGACCCGACGGACTATCAATAGATGTCGTCGCAATAATTGAGCAGGCACGTTCAATGTTTTTTAATTTTCACCTCTAATTAACGCCATGTCGGACCCGAGAGTTGATTTATTTGTGGATTATTTGATTTGCAAAAAAAAATTGATATAATCAATATTTATGATATCGGCCAATTTGTTTGACTTGTGACAATATTCGTTCGTTATACTCGTGCAATTGATTTGAGAAGACGCATCGCAACGCTGTTTGCCTAGGTCTGGGAAATTTGCAAGCATGTGCAAGGTATGGGGTGTAGTGTGCCTGTAGATACCCTGTATGCAAATTTTAAAATCTCTATTTTTATTTATTTATTATTTATATTATTTATTATCTATTTATTTTATATGCAATTTCTAGGCTGATTAGTCGAGTAAGCTGATGAGCTTATAGGTTCGGTAAAGCTTTAAGCACCTTTTTATGCAACAAAACTTTCTGATTAATTATAAAAGCTTTCAAGGCGCTTAAGTACGTTTTTTTTATTGTCATTAGTTCATAGCTTTTAAGGACGTGAAGCTTTTTGAAGCTTTTTATTATACTTTCAATCTTTCAAACTCTTTTAAATCGTTTTATTTTTATCAAACTTTAAGAAGCTTTTTTGATCCCAAGTTCTTTTGCATAGCTAAACGCACTCAGAAGCTTTTAAAAACTGCAGCTCGTTCAGTATTTTACCAATTTCAACTCATTCAAACTAGTACGAGTATATCCCCTCGCTATGCAACCCCAAAAAAAATATATACCTCTCCCGTAGTGCCTATGGTCATATGGGTCTGATTGGCGATTGTCTGGCAAGTGCGTTGACAAACATATTTCATTCTCGGCCATCATCACGTGCTCCCCGCTCGAGAATGGCGAACAAAGCGGATTAATTAGCATGTCGGTGTCATTTGTAAAACTTTTTTTCAGCTTTTATAATGATACTACCTTCCACTCCCCTCCCCCTCTCATGATACTTATGTACGATATTAAACAACATTGTTTACACCTCACACGCGACAACTGGAGCGTAAAGACAAAAAAAAATCGCAAAAGTGAACCTTAATGAAATTGACTTTCTTTTGTTTACATAATACCTTCGGCTAATTTGAGATTGTAAGCTCGTCCACAAATCGCGCTCGTCCACTCACTCGACAGAGCCTGACCTTGTCGGAGGTGGCGCATAAGCCACACGCAACGAACGAAAAATCGCTCTACGTGACTCGATTCGTAATATTATAACGATGCGCTGCGATGGCTCGACATTACGACGATTCGCCATTTGGCCAGTTCTCAATAAGCAAATTTTCATGCTTACTTAGCCATGGGTCAAGGATACTACGGGAATGGAGACCTAACAAACGGGTATGATAAGTCTTAAGCTATCAAAAACCAAGCTAAAATAATTTAATTAATTTGATAATGTTTCTCATTAAAAGTGGCCAGATCTCTGTATATACTGGCTATATTCTCATGAAATTTGGTATACAAGCTCATAAGGTTACTAAGAATACGAAAATATTAATATGAATAAGTTAAGCGATCTAAACTTACTAGAAAACAAGCTGAAATCATTTTTTTTCTTACGCATCTCATTAAAAGTGTCTCGATCTCTGAAACTACTGGCTATATCCTCATGAAATTTGGTATACAAGCTCTTAAGTTTCCTAAGAATATGAAAATATGAATATGATAAGTCTTAAGTTGTTAGAAAATCAGTTAAAATCATTTCTTTCTTATGAATCTCGTTTATAGTGTCTCAATCTCTGAAACTATTGACAATATCCTCATGAAATTTGGTATATAAGCCTTAAGTCTCTAATGCATATGAAATATATTTGCAATCCAAGAAATACCCATTAAATTCTATAATATGAGCATATTATAAGCCTACAGTGTTAAATTAATATAGATAACTAGGGTATCCAGCAGTTTAGTAGGCTACAATGCCACACTAGGTATCTCCTCCCCCAACCTACCCACCCAACAACACCTTCAACTCTCGCAACATTCTTTGTGACTTTTCCTTTGTTTTTAAGCTTCGTTTCCCAACTTATTCACTTGAGCATTCACCTGGCATTTGTTTTGACATTCACCTGCAGTAGAAGTATTCGATGAGTCTATCCCTCTCTCTTTCTCTTATTTGTATTAATTTCCACAACTTTTGCTTAAGAAAAGTTTTACCAGGTATTAATCTAATCATTGCTAGAGTGAGTACCCAAACACAATTCGAATGTCTGAATGGAAATACCATACACACTCACTCACACGCAACTGGGGAATAAGATAATCGTTATAGTAGATAATAATACTTCAGATCACAAATAATGTTGAAAAATTGTGTCATTATCGATAAGTCTGCGGTGTGTTCCACTTGAGGGTAGACAATTATAAGGCTCGTGTTAAGATTAGACTAATTCAAGGAACTTTGCATGTTGTTAGGAACTTATTACATTATTTGAATAGATTTAAAGTTTATAAAGATGATATAGTATTATATCTTTATGAATTGATTGAAGTTTTCCAGATATTTAGTATTATATTAGTATTATATATTTTTGAATTGATTGAACTTTCCCTGATATTTCTTTTAAGTAAAGGAAAAACTTGAATAAAACTGAACTGATTGATATATGAGTATGTAACGATTCAATTGTCTTGGATCAATTGAAGTTTATTGACTCATAATTGATAGAGTTGGAGAGAGAAAGGGAGAGAGAGAGTGGAGTCACTTTGACGTCAAGAGAAATTCTTTATATAGTCTCATACACAATTTCGGAGTGAAGATCAATAAAAAGTATTTTAGCTTCCCGAAGAGTTTGATTAGTTTTACAGCCGCCACTTTATAGGGTGCTTTCAAAATTATATCAGATGTCATATATTGCCAATTGTTTATGACGGATATATAAAATGCTTGCAATGATTGATGGCATTACCAACTGGAAAGAAATGCTCTACATCGGTTTATTGGAGTCCAAGAGACGCAGGCTTATCTGGGTATATTATTCATTTAGTATATATATATTCGATAAGGAACATTTCTGCGTTCTTCAAAATTTATGCATAGGAAAAATCGAAATCGAAATCGATTGGGAAATCGTTTCTACTTATCGTTTAATTGACTTTCATTCACTTAGGCTGCGTCGTATTTTATTACCTCGAATTGTGATTGATTCGTAACGCTGATCTGGAACGATTACTCCATTCTCGATTACTGGACTACCCACTCGGCATATCAATCGGTCACGAGACCTAATTACTTTGTTTATATTGCTCCGGATGCATATTAAAGTGATTGAAAGCTGATCTGATAACGGGGGGAGGGGGAGGTATATATAAACAACGTCGCTACCTTTTTTGGGGGTTATCTATATCGCCTATTGCTGGCCTATCTTAATTAAGTGTTCCACATAAGTGGATCGACCCATTGCAAGAACTACCAGATAATCGCCTAGACGGAATGTTAACACGACTAATGGTTGTACGATCCGAAAGGTCTCACTCGCTCTCTCTCTCTCTCTCTCTCTCTTTCGCAGTACTGCCTTTTTTCCCGTGTTCTCGCAATAGATAAGATTTTTTAATTATTTATTATCTACTACGCCTTTGTTATTATACGATAGTTACAATTAATGTTCTTGTTGTCGCTGTTCTACGGGTTCTTTATCTTCGTCTAGGCATACTCAAGTTCTTGGATGTGTCTTAAACATAGGTAGAGCTACATTTACATCAGGGTGGTTGATGTGGCGAATATTCTCGATACCTTTAATACTCCAATCAATACCCTGCCTCAACCAGTTTTATTCCGATATAAATTTCAGTTATATTTTTTATAATTCCATTTATATGTCAGTTATATTATATATAATCCAATTTGAGTGCGATTTTATGCATTTTTCAAATATTTTTTACTTTTTCAGGTTCAAAGTAGTGTCACGTACACCGAGCCCAAACTTAAGAATAATTAGAACTGGGTTTATTTCAGAACATACGTGCACGCATGCAAAATAAAATACTTAAGATCGAAGTTTTCTTGAATTTGTATTTTCTTCTTTACAGTCCAAACAACCCTAAACTCTATCAATATAGGAAATTTATTTAATTCTATTTTCCTTCTTTCTCTCTCTCCCACATTTAATTGTGTCAAGTTCAATGAATGACACTTAAATACGTTGACAAATAAACCCAAGTACATGTACTAAACATTAAATATCTCGAACCGGTTCTATAGTATATATATTTATATATATTTCAGAGTCATTGAACCGATTTCCGTTACATTCTGTGCAGTTAGAATCGCGTTCGTACGTGTATTTTGTTTTGTTTTTTCTCTTTCTCTTGCTTTGTTGTAATTTGTGGAATTCATTTGCGACGCATTTGCTTGTCTGAACATGTCAACATAACGGCAAACAAATTGCTCAATTAATCAGAACGCGAGTGTGTCAAAATAAATCAATTAAGCAGTTAACACATTGCGGTAAAAATGAAATGGAACCTACTTTTGAATTGTGGATTCCAAGCGGCAAATTAGAATACAATTAAAACACTTTTACTTGCACGAAAACACACGCGCGCGCGCAACACAGAGAACGAACGACGTTAAGAAATGCACACGTTCCACTATGATCCACACGATCCACTTGCGAGCGCAGCTCTGCGTTTAATAAGACTAAATCGCTGCAAATTCTTGTCAACGCTTTATAGGCACACACACATGCGCACAGCTGCGCGCCTTGTAAGCTGCGCTGCGTGTGTGTGTGTGTCTGTACTCGAAGCAGAATCGAATCACAGCGATTAGCTCAATTGCGCTGCGCTCTCTCTCTCTGCCTGTCTGTCTGCCTCTCTCTCTCAGTCTCACTCTCTTTGCGATCGTGCGTGAACCGAAGAGCCAAAGCAGAAGCAGCAGCAGCAGCGACGCATCGGCTGTGCTTGTAATACAGACAGCGACGCCGCCGTCAGCGTCGCCGGCCAATAAATCAATTCGAGTAACAATTAATGGCGGCTAATGAAGCTTTCTTTGCCGCGTATTTATTTATTGCCAATTTTATAGCCAGAAGCATGTTCGAGTGTACGATTATTATTTCAATATATATAATCATATAACTTAAAGTTGTGCAAATGTTTGCCAGGCAGAGAGTGAGTGAGAGGGAGATAACTTTGCCGAGACTCACTTGCACTCGCACAAGAATACGATACGCAAAAGTATGCAATAAAAATGATTGATGGCTTAGATTGCCTGCTGCCTGCCCCGTTACCGTTCCCGTTCCCGTTCACGTTCCTCTTCCTGTCACCGTTACCATTGTTGACTGTACTCAATTAGTTTGCCTTCAAACATTTCATCAACAGAATCTACAAGAGGGGCAACTTGATGGTTTTATTGCATCTCATATAATATGTGCAATACCCTGTAGATAGTGCAGGCCACAAGTGGGGTATGCCCACTGTGTGACTTTAAGGCAATCAATAATAATTGTTTATTTTATATTTAAATATTAAATTATTCAATATTAGGTATGTGCATATATACCCTGTAATTTATTTACACTGAGATTAGGGTATATCAGCTGACTGTGTATAATATTTAAATCATAATTCGCTCATTTTAATATTTACTTATTTAATTTTTTAATTTTCTATACTTACAGGGTATCTGGCCATCGTGACACTCATTGCATTGCCATTTACATTTTATAGGTAATGAATTAATAAACCTGTCAAAGGTTAAAAGACTTAAAATAATTCGCAATGATTGAAAGCTTTAAATGTCATCGGAAATTCGCAGACGAAACATTTTTCAGGCTTCATTACAATTATATTATTAAGTTCGATTGAAGGCCATCGGAGGTTAACGGGAAATTATTGATGGAAATTCGGAATGAGTTTCGTTTTCAATTTGGGAATTTTCATTATAAATCTTTAGAGTTTATTCATATTTATGAGGCAAATAAATTAAAAGTGAAATTACGCTATAAACTGTTTATGAATATTATGAAAGGCGCTTGCATAAATTGCTGCTATAAAAATACTTGCTATAAATAAACAGAATTTTTAGAAAATTAATACAGATTAAACATATTATATTAGGGAATATATTTAGGCATATCTTTTGTCGTGACACATTCATTTTTTTCTTAGCAAAGTCTTGAATAAACACTCCGATTATGATATGCTTTATAGCAACTTGTTATGTCGCCATAAAGTTGTTTGTTTTTATGTCAACTGTCCTCTATGTAGTTCCCAAGCTGAATCACAAATAACCCCCGATGATCGATGATACACACTCAAACCATATCATACCATACCAATCCACATATATTTACTCTTTATAGCGCTATCTATGATATGTGGCCTGCCTATAATATTATTTTTGTTTATTTATTATCTACAAATATTTAAATATTCGTTTGTTTTTGCAGACAGCGTGTCGGCAGTTGCGTTATCTACTTTATTTATCAGTTATATTGACACATTGAGTGCAGTGCAAAAAAGCGATTTAAAAATGCAAAAATGGAAAAAAATATAGTAGAAATTTGTGAAATTTTGCGCATTAATGCAGTCTGATTTGGTTCGGTAGGATGAAAGAACCAGCGAGTGAGTCTCTTTAAATTATTATCATCATAGTAGGTTACCTCGAAATTTTTCGGAATATCATTTGATGATATTTACACAATGACGTGCGCAATCCTCTCCCTAGTACTTCAATTCGCTTGTGGGTAAACAAATCTATTTGTCCAATTATCTCTGGTTATTTCTAACTGATGCGGGCATGATATCAGACCTTTTACAAAACAGTTACCGCTGCGATAATAAAAGCTAGAGATTCCATTGTGGTACTGGTTGAAAGATGTACTAGTCAGCTCAAGAGAACATATCTTATAACTGAATTTACTAGGTTCGTAAATATTTAATCTTCTAAGACTCATAACTTCGTATTTGCATTTTGAATATCATTTTATGCCGGTTTTAATCTCTAACTTGATTTGAAATTTTTATTATTATTATTTAAAGTTTTCTATACTTTTTTGTATAATTGGAAAACCTTTGTTGTTTATATTTTTGATGGTACGTATAAATATCTAAAAAAAAAAAAAAATTTTAAATTTCCCTTATAAAATAAATAAATTTAAAATAATTTCCATTACTTAAACTAATAATAGCTACAAATATATCATCTTTAGTATTGGTTAATGCAATTTGAATAGTTTTTCCAAAGAATATTGAAAAGTTTAGTTTTTATTTGCATTTCTACAAACACTCGTATATAAATAACGTAAATAATTCCCAGAACAATGCATATGCCATTCCCACGCTATAATAGATACTGTTTACCCAAACAATTCCGATATATATTTCATCTCTATTAAGATAAACCGCAATGAAAACCGTATAATAGAAACCCGAAAAAACAACGAATTGATTAACAGGCCCGGCAATGTTAAACATATTTAAAACTCCATTAAATAAAAAACGCATTTATTTACCAAAAGAAATATGGGTGAGGGTCCCCCATACCCAACCCAATTGATTCGAAACAGCTGTAGGTGGCGCTTCATTCATATCCGCGGTCATATGAAATATTTTGCACTCGCAACCGCATTCGGAATCAGTTTCACATTTCCATTTGGATATTTATATATGGCGAAATTCCTTTAATAAAAGTCATAAATACTATTAAATACCAAATTCGTATAGACTTTCTTTTGCAGCGTGAAAACGAATTAAAGTCAGGGAAAAATGAAAAATTTAAATGAAAATACGAAATGAAATACGCATTACCGTTACGTTTACTGATGCATTTGTTTAATTAGGTTTCCTCTAATCATCTATCCCTCTCCCTCTCTGCCTCGAATCGTCGCTCAAAATATCAAAAAACTAAGCTGAAAAGGCTCTGGCTGTAGCTAACGGTTCGATGAGTTTGTTGACGCCGTGTGGCGGGAGTAGGGAGGGGGGGGGGAGGTAAACGTTAGCCATAAATTAACTTTGACAAAATTACACACACATTTTGCACATTAAAACCCAAATCACGCAGCTAGGCGAACGAAGCAAAGGAGCAATTTCAATTAAAGCTAATTACAACCAATATCGAAAGCCAACAATGTCAAGCGACGCCGACGCCGACGCCAACACCCAGCGACAGTGAGAGGCAAAGCGTCAGGCGTCAGGCGTCAGCATCACCGTCAGTCAGCGACAGCGATGCCACCAATGTGGACAATGTGGACAGCGATTTGGCAGCAGAGCGACGAAACAGCGACAAAGTGGTTACTTGCACTGCAGGAGGATGGGTGGGGGTGGATGCTGTCCAGCGGTTGGCACAGTTACAAATGTGAATAGTTACACGAAACCAAGGCGACTAGAAAAAGAGCACAGAGAGAGAGAGAGAGAGAGAGAGCACAGTGGAACAAACAGCACACACACACGTACAAGTGCCAATATTAATTACTAATTTATTGAACATGCTTTGTTTGCTGCATTTATAAGATCGATTGCAAAAAAATACCCTGTACTACTAATTAATTAAATAAATAAACTAGTTTAATTATGCGTCATCTTGCATTTAACTGATAACCAATATTTACACACAAACATATTTAAGTTTCATGCCTAAGAAAATATTGCAGCGCATATACCAGCTGCGATCCACACAAACACACACTCACACTGCAGACAGCGTGCATTTAGTCTGTGTCATGCTCAAGCACACACACACACACACACACGCACACAGCGAGAGAGCGAAAGAGAGTGGGAGTGTGGCAAAGCGAAGGAGTGTAAAAATGAGCTAGCGGGCATAAGTAAATGGCGCTGTCGCCGCCTTCGCTTGCGTTCATGTTGTGGACTGTGTTTTGGGTGTCAGTGGGTGACGTCGACTGCTGCGCTGCGCTGCTCTGCGCTGCTGTCACTGACGCTTGCCACGGAATAATTAAAGCAAATTTGCACTTCAGACAGTCAACCATGGAATAAAAACAACGTAACGCTGGCGGCCCACAACAAGAACAAGCACTGAACTCGTCCAGGTACCACCACTAGCACGCTTGACAACAGCAGCAGCCGCAGCAGCAGCAGCAGGAACCGCCGCACAGCCGCCGCATCCACATCCACATCAACATCCACACACACACAGAGCGTTGACGCCAGCAGCGGGCAGCAACGTCAACAAAAGGGAATGACGATGGCAGCACAACAACAGCAACAACAACAAGAGAAACAACAAAAACGCCAGTCAGCCGGGAAAGTATGCGAGAAATATACATATTATATGGGGGAATAGCATAGCCAACAACAATGGCGACGAGTGGCGCATAGACTCGCCCAGGGGCGGACTTAAAATCCAAGGTGTTGTCAGACAAGCGCCGTCACACACACGCACCCGCACCCGCACCTGTTTATATGTGTGTACATAATGTGTACATGTGTGCATAACGGAATAAAATAAAAATAAATGAGAAGAAGACACGTTACAAGCTGCGTCTGTCTGTCTCTCTCACTCTCTCTCTCTCTCTTTCACACAGTCTGTCTGTCTTAATCCCCTCGCATTGCTCGTAATCTTTATTCCCATTAATGAATGAATTGCTTTCAAACGGGACAGTCAGTCGTTGCCCAAAGCCTGACTCTGACTTGGCTTTAGTTTAATTAATTGTTAATTTAATTAAATGCAAATTAACACCATATGGCTTATCGGTTTGTTGATTTCATTTTGCGTTTTAGATATCCCCAAGTTGAAATAACAGCTGGGAGGCCGACACAAGCATATAAATAATCGCATATCTAATGCATTTCGAAAAACAAATAGTAAATATAATGACTTTTTCCCACAAAAACATATTGTACCATAGTATTTAAATAGGAATTAATATGTTATCAAGTAAAAATTAATATATGATATACATACATATAAATATAATTATAAAATAATACTTTTAATCATTATTATCATCGTTTATTTTTATTTTTAGAAACATTAAAAATTTGAACACATATTTTTCTAGCGATATTTATTTTAAGCCGTGAGTTCTCAGAGGAGACGGGAGCGAAAAACACAAAAGCCTTATAGACACCATGTAACACTGTTTTAAAGTTAGTACTGAATTTTGTACACTCAAAAATGAGTACAATGGTTATTATCAGCACTATAAACTAAAAAAACTTAATCTTATGCATTCTATACAATCTTTTACAAAAATACATATAAATTTATAATATTCTTAAGCGATATAAAATTAAAATTCAATTTTCGTTACAAAGTTGTTCTCATTACAAGCTAAATAGTATCGGGTCGGTACATTCTGTTAATACCCCAAGGCGCCAAAAATTAGCTACCGAATCGTTTGCATTGCTCGCGGGCCTGGGAAACCAGAGAGAGAGAGCGAGTAGGAGAGAGAGAGCGAGCGAGCGAGCGCACACAAAACACGAGGCGAAACAAGGAGTAATCGGCAGCAGCGACTGCGGCAGCGGGAGAGCGAAAGTGGATGCTGAGCGCAACAAGGAGCAAAGTGTGCAAAATGCCAACACAGCAGAAGCAGCGGCAGTAGCAGCAGCAGCAGCAGCAGCAGCAGCAACAAAAACGTGGGAGACGACAGCGACAACAAGAACAACAGGGAATGGCAACAATAAACTGAGCTTGCGCCGAAAATTGAAATGTGTTGCTCTCACGCGACGAAGATGGGAGACAACAATGGCGAGATGGCAAAATAAAGGCAAACACACACACACACACATACACGCACGCACGCAGTCAGCATCAGCAGCAAACGAACGAAGCATGCACGGTCGCGTCGTTCGCTGCTGCTCGCATTGAACGACAAATGCCGAGAACAGGAGCAGCACAAGAGTTAAAGTTAGTTCGACTGTGCGAGAGTGTGTGCGAGAGTGTGTGATGATTCAGTTTCGCAAAACCTTTCAACTTGAAATTGAACTGTGCAAATTGAACGAAGCAGCAGAGACAGCGACAGCGACGGCAGCATCACAGCAGCTGTGCCAAGCAGAGCCAGACAAATTGGAGAGCGCACTGTGCTATCATTCTCTTGATTCTCTTGTTCTTGTTGCTGTTGTTGTTGTTGCTGTTGTTGTTGTGGGAGCAAAAATATTTTAACGCAATTAGAGTCGAAGAGCATAGTCAGCAGCGGCAGCAGCATCAGATCCAGAGCGAACGCGCACGCATACGGACACGGCGCACGGATAAAAAGCAAATAGAGAAAATTAAAGAAGAAAAAAAACGTTTTACTACGCAGGACACACACAATTTATTTTCTAGAACTAGAAAAGAAACTCATAAAATTGCGAAGTAGAAAAAAAAATGGCAAGCAGCGTAGCGTGTGACTAAGTGAGTGAGTTGAGTGCGAAAAATAAAAAAAAAAATAAAGAAAAGAAAAATAGAAAAAGAGCGTAGTGACTGCAAAAACGTTGGTTTGGCTGCTCAATTAACTGGAAAAAGCAGCGCTGCAGCAACGTTGGCATCGGCAACGTGTACCTCCCCCTACTCTCTCTGTGTGTGTGTGTGCGTGTGCGCGTGTGTGTGTGTTCGAGCAAGGTGTGAAGAGTCACGACCACGAACAATTTGTTGAATATGCTGCGGCATTGTCACGAAACTAAGCGAAATCAAAAGTGAAAGAAATCAAAGCCAAAAAGAGAAAGAGAATAAAAGCAAAGCCAAAAACAAATGCCGTTAGCTGGCAAATACACACATACATACTTGCGTGTATTTGTGTAACTACTTAATACAAATGCAAATAAATTTAATATACACACGCGCCTAGAGAAAAAGCCAAAGAAAACGAGAAAAAAAAATCAAAAGTGTGGCCAACTAACGTAGAGTGGAAAAAAACCACAGAAAGAAAGCAGCAGGAGCAGCAGCACGCACACAGGCACGCACGCACACACACACACGCACAGCAGCATTGGCGGCGCAAAAGTTAAAAAGGACAAAGACGATTAAGCAGCTTTGCTGTCGGCAGCGAAGCAGCAGAGGCGCAAGCAAAGGCACGAAAGGTGAGCACAAAATAAGTCATGCAAAGAAGGCGGCAGCCAGCTGCTTGCACGCAGTCAGTCAGCGACGGCAGCGGGCAGCGAGCAGCGTCTAGAAAAACGCCCCGAAACAGATTTCTTTCGCCGCCGCCGCTGCTGCTGCTGCTGCTGTGACAGTCGTCGCCGACTTCGTCTTAGTCGTCGCTGGCTCAAGTGGCAGCGCGGTGACTGAGGGGGCGCCTTGAGCGTAAGCTTCGTGCGTGTTCGCGAGTTACGCACGAAGACGACGATAACGGCAGCAGAGGTAGAGGCTGAGGCAGAGGCAGCAGGGCGCTGCGTCACCCACACAAGGAGACGCAAAGCAGCAGCGTTACTTGCGCTGCGTTTGCTGCTCCTGCTGCTGCTCTCGCTGTAGTTGTTGTTGTTGTTTTTGCTCTTCTTCTTCTTCTTCCTTTTCCTCTTGCTGTTGTTATGCCACAGCAAACAGTGGCAAACAAGCAAAGGCGAAAGAGGCGCAACCTGCAAGCCTAAAACAACAACCGCAACAACAACAATTACAGTGATGGCGGCGGCGAAGGCGAAGGCAGCGACGACAACTGCGACTGCGATGGCGATGGCGTTGGCGCTGACGTTGGCAGCGGCAACGAGGTGATAACTCATGTTCCACACTGACATTTTTGGGTCAAAAAACTAAAATATTATGTGAGTGTGTGTGTTTGTTGTTGTTGTTGCTGCTGTTGTGGTACATGTATTTGTATTTGTGGTTTGGCAGTCAATATTTTATGCGGCCTACCCGCACACACACACTGCCCTCTCCCCCGCTCCCCCATCCCTACACCCCTTCCCTTTTCCGCACTTGCTTTTGTCGCTCTGTCTGCCGCATTCCGACAGATTAAAATTGCATCCGGCTGTGGCAAACAAAAGTGTTTTGCCTGCGTTTAGAGAGAGAAAGAGACAGTGTGAGAGAGGGGGAGAATGAGAGGGAGTAGTAGGGAGAGCCTAGAAAACAGCGGGATATATATACTACTATAGGTTCCATAAGGGCGTTCACAAAGCAGCAGCAAAAAAAAACAAACAAAATGGCGGCAAAAAATAAAGTAAAGAAGAGAGGAGAGGAGTGGGAGAAGCAGAGGAGCAAGAAATAACAAAAATGAATTCAGTGCAAAAGTCTTAATTGAAATTTTTGCTGCTAATGTGTGTATGTGTGTGTGTTGCTGCTGGTGTGCGTGTGTGTGTGTGTGTACAGTGGGGATTTTTACACAGCGCTTTGTGCCACCTAAAAATGGACGACAAGGCCAGGCAAGGCGAAAATGCCAGCGACAAGTTCCACATGTCTCTCTCCCGCTCTTCCTCTCCCTCTCTCTCTCTCTCTCTTTCTGTTGTAGTGTGTCTTTGCCAGCGGCAACTTTTGTTTGCCAGCCATGTCAAAAGTCGTGCGGGGCAGCACACACACACACACAAACACACACACACACAAAGAGAGAGTGAGACATGCCGGCAGACATCTTGAATGACTTTGTCTTTGTATTTGTAACAACATTTTTCAACTTGACGTGCAAATTGCTAAGCTCCGCTTTGACTAAGGAATTCAGTCTTTAGTCGCTCCCTCTCCCATTCTCTCTCCTCCTCCCTCTCCCCTCCCTTTCTCTGTGTAACTGCACAAAGGTAATCAACGGCTAAGCCAAATAGCCAAAAGCCGAATATTGAATGAAGTGCAATTACATCGCGCGCGATACACGTAGAACATCGCCCACAGCAGGCCGATTGCGATGCTGCGATGAATTATAAGCCAGGCCACAGTGGTGGCAAATAAATTGAGCCTTGTGTAAATTTGATTAGCTTAGCAAGAGGCAACGGGAAGGGGGAGAGAAAACAGCCAAATATCTACACTAGGGGCGCGAACATGGAGCACAGTGTGAATTTAATTAGGGCACTGCAGTGAGTTGCAATTGCAGCACCCAAAATATATATGTAAAATACCCTTAGGCATCGCCATTAATTCTAAGCCTGCACATACACTGCTGGCCATAATAATGAGACTGCTGTGTGTGTGTGTGTAATTTAAAGGAAAGTAAAGCTGCCTTAGCCTGGCCACACTGTAAATTGAATAAGCTGCGTCACAAATACAAATTTGCATATAAAATATGTTTGGGAATACTAAAAAATACCATGGAATATCGTAAATTTAAAGAGTTTTTATTCTAGTCTATGCCATGTTACGCCTCTCTTGAGTGCCGGAGATAACAAGTCGAGCTGAGTTGAGTCGCGCCTCAAGCTGACACGAGATTGATGGTATCTTACAGGGGGGGGGGAGTACTGGGACGATGCCGAGGCAGCAAATTTCATTGCATACTTTTCAGCGCGCTGTCTCTTTTATAAGACACAAGAGCGTAAAAATATTTACGAAAAATATAATATGGCACGCATGGCCAAGAAATAAAAATAATAAAGTGAATTCACAAATAAAAAGCGCCTCAAAATGAATTAGAATTTATGAAAACAGCCAGGAAAATGCCATAAAAACGGCCTTTTCTTTCTTTCTTTCTCTTTCTTCTGTAAAATATCGAATATATATAGTTAGCTTGTTTCCAATTTGCTCCTTTTAATTTATGGCATATTTTAAGAGTCTCCGCATTTGAATGGCATTCGATTTATCAAATCAATTGATGAATGAATAAGTAAATACTTGAAATATTATTGCAGCACTCGCAAAGCACTCGTTCCCTATTTGATACGTGCAATGTGGAACCTGAATGTAATCATTTCTCTCTACCCGATTGGCCCAACATAAATCTAAACAACCTTTTGATGTGGCAGCTTCCCCCCTCCCGCTCCCCTTTTCGGCCTATACAAATGGCAGCCATTTGCTTGATGTGGCCATAGCTTGTGGCTTTAATAAAATTTTGAATCGAATTTTCAGGATCTACTGCCTGACTGTCTGTCTGTCTGTTGGAGTGAATGAATGAATGAATGAATGAATGAATGAATGGCGTGGCAAGGCAGGACAGGGCTGAGTAGGGCAGTCTGAGACATTTGTGTGCAGGGTATATGCATTTTATTGCTTTGATATTTTGTTTATTTATCCAGATAGTGCTTTGAAACTTAGTATATCTGCATTTTTATGTTTGTTTTTAATGCCTACAAAATTTCAAAGCAATCAGAGTGCTATAAGTCATAAAAAACTAAGAATTTTATAATTTCTGTCTTAAGTAGAAGTTATAGTTATATATAGCACTAAAAAAATTTCATGAGCTTTGCTTAACTATTTTTTATAGATATCATTGAAATTATAGGAAATTTTAGAATTTAAAAAAATTATATTTATTTAAAATTGATTTAGGCATTTGGAAAGCGTATAGAAGCTGCGGTTTGATGCAGCAAACGCTTTCAATCTTGTATTTCAGTTTTAAATGGACACAAAAACGAATCGAAGGTGGATCCAACTGCCCGTTCCGGTGCTGGTTCTGCTACAGTAACTCTGGCTGTACTATGTAGTGCCACACCCCCAGCTGATGGGCGTACGCCTACTTGACTTTATCTCCAACTGTGTCGCTTATGCTCACTCCCACGCTTTCTCTCTCCTTCTCTCTCTATCTCTGTGTGTATAAAAACAGTTGAAGGCATTCTTGAGGCCTTTTTGTTTGAGCCTGTGCCGGATATGGCTTAGTTATTTGTCTGTCTTCGTGTTTATCTTGCCCGGCAGCCACTATATAGTTTAGCTATATGCCGCTGCTTTTCCGCACTTATTCCATATTTAAGAGGCAATTTATATTCCCTTTTTTTCTGCTGCCGCCGCTGCAGTCTCTCTCTCTCTCTCTCTCGCTCTCTCTTAGCCACGTCTGATGCCATTCAACTTTCAGCTACAGTTTCCGTTCGTGTTCGCATTCGCGTTTCTGTTTCTGTTTCTGTTTCTGATTTCTGTCCGAGACACACACAAAAAGCAGCAGCACGCACAGTCACACACACACACACACTCCCACACACACACACACACTTTGAGCGCGTGTCTAAGCTGTGTGTGTGTGTGGCAGCCCTTTTGCCTGCTGTCAGTCGACGTGTAGCCAATTATCATGCTTTTTTTTCTCATTTTTTTGCCGTGTATGGGCGTATGTGTGTGTGTGTGCGTGTATGTGTGCTGCTGCTGTGTGTATTTTGTATGAATATAAAGGACTCTTGACTCCAGACGCCTACGCTGGATGTGGCTAAATAGCATTTCCATTGGACTTTTGCACCTTGCGGCAATTGCAGCGCATCGTGTCGCCTTGCTATCGCTTCCCACTGTATCCCCCCCCTCCACCCTGCTCTGTTTTTTTTTTTTTTTATTGTGCCATAAATTATTCAAACGTAAACATCATCAGCAGGCAGAGCAGGCCAGCCCAGGCAGGATATGAGACGCAGCGACGTCCTTTCTCATTATCAACGCACGCACTCGCTTCATATATATATAAATATATATATATATATCTCGCTCTATAGGGCAAACCTGTCTCGCACAGACGCGGCGCGTATGACGTGCAGAGGCGGTACTGGCGGGGGGGCGGATGAGGGTGCCCGGCGTCGGCGTGTGGCATAAATAAAGGCGCCATCACTTGATAAATAAGTAGTAGTGCACGTAGGCATTCGGCATAATGAAGCGAGAGCAGACCCCCTCCCTCGCCCTGCTCCTGCCTCTGTGTCCCCAATTTGTTGTATATACGCAGCATGCGGCGTATACGTAATCACGCATTGATACACCATTTAGCTCGCCTCAGCGGATCTGTAGGGGGAGGGCAGAGAGGGAGGTCTGCCAGGCTGCCTGATTTATGCACTCAATTTTACAGTCTCCACTTTATTGTTTTTTATTACACAATTATTTCTTTAAGCGCCACACACACACACACACACACACATACACTGAAGTGCAAATGAAATTTTCAATTTTGCAGAAATATTTACGATACGATACGATGTCGTGTAACCCCGCTCTGATTACATGTTAATTATCTTATCGCCATAATGAATTGCCCTTTGTGCCGCACGCAATTACAATTACTCGCATTCACATTCACACTCGCATTCACATTCACTTTGCGCTGTTAACATTTACGGGTACTCGCATTCGCACTCGCACTCGCATAGTACACTCATTTAGGGCGCTGCGGGTGAATTTGTTATGCATTTCATGAATATGTAAATGGAATATTTTTTAAATATTTTAATTTCACATAATGCACTTATGTAATTAAGGGCGTGGCAAAAGGGGGCGTGCACTGGCTTGGGCTTGGGCTTGGGTGTGTGTGTATTTCAATTGTTGCATATTTTACGTATATCCCACAGGCATTTTCAAGTATTTTAAGCATGTTTTTAATGCAGCTTAATATAGAGAAAAAAATATCTTTTAAAATATTTATTTTTTTATTATTTATTTATATCTATTGCATTAAAAGCAAACTTGTGTTTTTTCTGGCAGAAATAGCTTCAAATTGCGCTTATAAGTATGCTATATAAATTTAATATTTGCGCATAGAAGTATGCTATATAAATATAATAAATTTATTTTGGGGCTCATATCATATAACACACCTCTCCGAGCTGATCTGCAAGCATACTCCATTTTTATCTCGGATATGCAGAGACTCCTTGGCACATGAGAGACACAATAAATGAGATCTCAAGGTGCCTAAAATTAGAGACAGACTTCTAGAAATTCCAAAAAATATATGACGAGTAATCTGGAAGCTCATCCAAATAGCCTAGCTAGAAAGAAAAGTATCTTCAGCCAGTTCAGTATTTTCATTGCTTTCCAGCCTAATAAGAAATCAAAATATATTCCAAAATATCATAAAAATACATAATCCTTGCCTCTGCCCTGCAGGAACCCAAGCACTTAGTCCATTAAATCCTCAATTGCGCCACTTCAGCAATAAGTTCAATGAGTTTTCTTTCATGTGACATGAGTGTGTGTGTCTCTCTGTGTGTGTGTGTGAAATCTCAAATGGATTGCTGTCAAAACAGGGAAAATCGTGCACAAGTTTTTCACAGCTGAAAATCGCCTCGAATCGAATTGAATTGTGTGTGTGTGTGTGTTTTCAAGATGCCTTTGTTTATGGACGCACAAAGAGGAATTTTCATCTAGTGTTTCTCTCTCTCTCTTTTACTATCTCTAGCCTGCTCTTACGCTGCTTGACACACACACCCAGTTACATGCATAATGTGAGAGAGAGAGAGAGAGAGAGAGAGAGAGGGGGAGGCAGGGGCACACTTAATGGCAAAGTGTGCTTTGTCTGCCTGCGATTAATTCCATTGGCACCGATTGAAAGTTTCCGCTTCAAGGCAGCAATAAATATACGATACGAAGAACTGAATGTATTTACAATACTTTGTGCCGAGCACAAGTACCCTCAAGTGTGTCTCTGTGTGAGTGTGAGAGAGAGAGAGTGTGTGTGTGTAAGTGCATGCTTTAATTTACATATTCATTAAATTACAAACGTTGCCGCATAAAAATTGTCAATACAAGGGAAAAAAAAAGCTGAAGCCGAAGCAGAGGAGCAGCCTGTCATGTCCGCTGTGCCATGTGCCATGTTCGATGAATAACAACTCATGTGTGTATGGGTGTGTGTGTGTGTGTATTGCACATTTGCATTGAGCCCATTTAATTATACTAAGTACATAGTAAATACGACAGGCCGAGTGCGTGTTTACAACGCTTGTTGCCCAAGCCACGCCTCTGGGAGGCGGCCAGTACCTTATATGGGGTATACTATATATATAGTTAAGCATCCACACACACACACACACACACAAAGTCATAAATAATTTATATGCCTGCGTGAATTGGTCAAACTCGAGTCTCGGCCTCAGCTGATGTCTTCATCTTCATTTCCATGTTAATCTGCAGGCAGGCTCCCAAATATGTAGTACGTGTGTCCCTCGTTGTTATGGTATTAGTGTGCCCTGCATTGTGTAAATCAACTACTTTCCCGGGATCTCTACTCCATTTCCTTATCCCAACTCCCTCTCCCTCTGTCCCTACCCAACGTCTGCCTCATTTGCATCTACATCTAACCCGAGCTATGTGTGTGGCCATTAGGCGCAACAGTCCCCAGGCTCTAATTAGTGCTCTGAGCATGCCCCACACACACACACACACACACACAGAGAGAGACCCGACAACATCTATATTTAATTTCACAATGGAGATTTTGGAAAATCGCTGCCTTAATGCCAAGATATTTCCCACATTAGCCTGGGAGACACTTTAATGGTTCAGTTAGCCAGTTTACTAAATTTATTAACTTTTCTAATGGGCTAGTTGGGCTACAAAGGGACGAGAGAGAGAGAGAGAGAGAGAGAGAGCACGATAAATAGTGTTCTCTGTAGTTGATATTAAAATTGCACAAGCTACGGCTTCGGAAAAGCTGCTGGGAAAGTGGAAAATGGCTCCAAGTTGTGCTCTACGAATTTTCGTAAACTTTGATAGAAACCCAAGGGTATTATAATTTATTAGGCAGCTCAACAAGTTCCGTGGAGTATATTAAGGTATAATATATATAAAATGCTATTAGAACTCTGAGAATTAAGTATTTTAGTTTACCAAAACTCTTTCAATTTTCTCTACTCAACTACAGATATACACATTTAAATCATATCATATTATATATAGATATATATTCTTGAATAGTAAGTTTAATTAAGTTATTTGTATACTTTATTTATACATTTCTAGCCACTCGAGTGCACTCTCTCTCTCACTCAGTCTGTCTTTTTTAACACGCTTAATTATAATTTCGAAATATGTATATACATATATATTCATGAACAACACATTCTTTTACGCCGATTTAGCAGTTGTCTTAATATAAGAGCATTATGACTTATGTGAAATATTTCTAAAGTCTTTAGGGACACGCCATAACTCATACAAACTATCTTTATATATCTTCTTGAATAGTAGTTAATTTCATACAGTTTTTCTTACCTTTTTCCTTGCACTACCTTAATTTTTTTATGTATTCTACTTTCTGCAGTTGCTTCAGTTCTTTTTGCAACTGCGACTCCATAAATATGAACTCCATTAATATTAAAATATTCTATAAATACAGAAAAAAAAAGAAACTTTTGCAAACTGTGCTTCGTGGCAAATCTAAGCTAAGTTCCACTCGGGAACCTCCCCGGGAACGGCCCCCTTGAAGACGCAGCGATCTATTAATACTCTAATTAAAAAGTTAACTTTTTTTTCCCCCATTGCTGTTGCTAGAGAAATCTGCTATAATTATAGCTGCCAAGTATTTGGAAACTATGAGAGGGATGGGGGGTTGGTAGAGGATAGGAGGTAGCAGGGTTAGGAAAGGGCACTGTGCGTGGGCGTTGCTGGGGCTCAACAAGCGGGCAATTTCAATTTCCTAGAAAGGAATTACGTTTTCATTTTGCTTTTTTCACTCGCTCTTCTCTCTCGCTCTTTCTCTCTTTCTTTCTCTGTATGTTTTTTAATTATAATTCGCATTTGACCTTTTCTAGCTGGCTATGCGTGTGTGAGTGTGTGCTAAAATGATTTGTTATGTGTGTGCGTGTGTGTGTGTGTGTGAGCCTCTCCATTTGCCTGCTAACGGGCAAAAGAATGACTTCTGTGTGTGCCTGCCTGCCTGCCAGGCTGCCAGGCTGTCAGAGCCCGTTTGAGAGAGTGCTCCGAGTGGCAAATGGCAAAGGCGAAACTAGCGTCAGCCGGTCCAGACACACAGACCCGTATCTCTAGCCCCCTCCCTATCCGCTCCCCCCTCTTGCTCTGCACCGTCAAGAGTCACCAGTCACCAAAGTAGAACTACAAAACATTTCAAATGCCATTTAGTGCACCTCACACACACGCACACACACTCAAGCCGTGTGTGTGTGTGTGTGTGTGTGTGTGTTGACATTTGCCGGAACCATGGGCGGTGAAATTGCACAACTTTCCCCTTTCATTATATGTGTGTGTGTGTGTAAACGAGGTTACATGGCTGCTTGAGTCCACAACCGAATGAGACAGCGCTCTCATTTTCCCCGACTTTCCCTCGCTGCCCCGTACACTCTCCCGGTTTTTTCCTGACCATTTTCGGAACTCGCCAACTTGGCGAATTACATGCGGAAATGCAATTCTGTTTTTTCATCCGTGTGTGTGTGCGCTTTTCCCTGCTAAAAATTTGTCAATAAAGCATTTTAAATCAACTTCCAACAAGAACAAGAAAAACAAACAAAAAGTTTGGCGCATTTTCCGCTAGTTTTTCTTTCTCTCTCTCTTTCTCTCGTATTTACTTTGGCTCCGGATATTATTAAGGTCGCATCGGTTAGCGTAATTAGAAAAATGAAATGATATTTCTACGAGACATATATATATATATATATATAGATACTATATAGAGTATGAGCACAGAGAAAGTTTGCTCTGGTGAGCTTGACAATTGGATTTATGGTCCAATGTCGACGCAATGTGCGAATTTTTCATTGTGGTTTACCCCTACCCCCTTCGGTGACATTTGGCAGAAGGAAAATTGTAACAGTGCCTGTACGTGTGTGTGTGTGTGTGTGTGTGTGTGTGCATCCTGTGCGTGCCTCTGGCTCAGTTTTTCACTGTGTGCAAACGGAAATCGAAAACAAGTTTGCTGTTCCCCAACATTTATTGAAAGCCAAGAGAGTGTCTCTCTCTCTCTTTCTCTCTCTGGCTCTCTGTCTCGCTTGCTCGCCTGGGAAATTGCTTTTTAATGGGGCTTTATGTGAGATCGTCATGCAATTTGTCAAATTCCCCGACGTCATCTTATGCAAAATTGCGAGTGTAAAGAATAAGACAAAAAAAAGAGTTATTATTGAGCTAATGCTCATAAATTGTGGCAATCGATAGACAGGTATATGAAGAAATGGGGGAGGGAAGCTTGTGTGGTTAACCAATTTTAAAGAGAATCCATAGGGAATTGCAGTTGATATGGGCTCAGGGCAGTTAAGAGGCAATTTAGAAGCGAGTGAAGCAAGGAAAGGGAAAGAAAGGTTAGAAATCTTTAAAAAATTCTTAAACTGAACAACAAAATCAAAAACATTTGTGTAGCAAAAATAAAAACGTTGTTATATGTTTAATTTCAATAAGAAAAAAACAAAGTTCAAAAAGAAAACCCTCTACTCAATCACATCACTTGCGGACAATTCACACCTAACCCAAATGTAACCTCATATTGCTTTTATTAACCCCAAAAGGGATGCACCTGTTAGGCCTAAAACGCGACATCAAACGAGGAAGAAAGGGATGAAGAAAAGGGATACCCCTTATCCGCGTAAAAGGGACTTGAAAAAGCTTTAACTTTTCCCAATTTTAAAATGTCAATCAACACCGAAAGTACCCAAATTATTTGAGATGGGCAACAAGGAGACAACGAGGGAGAGAAAGAGAGAGAGAGACAGTGCAAAAAAAAGGGTAACGAAACCCCAAAAGGGAATGGACAAAATTTTTAATTAGATGGAGCAGACGTTGGGTCGAGTCAGCTTTCTTCCTCTCTCTCTCTCTCTCTCTTACTCTCTGTCTCTCTCTGGTTATCTTGTGGCATACGATTTGCTAATTATTTTAAAATTAAAGGTAAAATGAAAATGGGAATGGGTTAGCCAAATGAGTACGATAATTAGCTGTCGAAAGAGGAAGAAGAAGGTGTAGAAATGGTATCAGTAAAAATTGTAATAACCGGCAATATCAAAGTGCATTTTAAAAACCCTTTTTCTTTTCTCTCTTTTCACATAAACTGCATGAAGAAGATCCTCACAAAGTGTTATATTTCTTTATAGAAAACTTTAAGAGGAACACTCCCCCCTCTCCCGCTCTTCGCCATGCTCGTTTGTCACAGTTTTCTGTGTAGTTAAAATTGTTTGTTTAACTTGTTTTTCGCTTTGCAGCGAAAGTTTTGACCTCTTCAGCACCCTCAGTCTCGAGGAATATACGTATAGAGTACATATATTTGTAAGTTCTTCTATTTCTTAAAAAGCTGGCACACTGTACATGCACATAACACCGTACTTAGTACTCTTTGCCCAAGTTTCGAGCGTCTCCTTCTCTCTCTCTCTCTCTCTCTCTCTCTCTCTCTCTCTTTTTTTTTGGAGCTACTCGAGACTTTTCGAAGAAGTTGTGCACAGACTTCTTTTCCCATTGACTGCTCCTTTTTGGTAGCATAACTTTTGCATTGGGAATCTGAATCGAGGTGCCTGTGCACATGTATTTCTATGCTTTCATATTCATAGGAATGTGTCGTAAAAGATATTACATAACTGTGTGACTTTTGCAAGTTGGTCTAACCAATACTGAATACGAGGAGGGGCCGGTCAGGAGGTTTGTATAGATTAAGAGCTGACTAAAAAGTTTGAGAATGTTGTTTTCAATGGGTTTGCGTTTTTTATTGGTATAAGTGAATTTAGCAGACGATGTCGTGCGCATTTTAACTGAAGCTGGAAATATTGTGTGTGTGAAATTCGTGGGAAGCTATCTGAAGCTACGATTTTTGTGGAAGTAAAACATCACCGAAACAAGGAAAGACTTGAAGTTAAATACTATGGGGAGCTAACCATAATTTGACTAGGTTAAGAAATGGTTTATCGAGTGTCGTTGCTGGTCGTACCGTACAAGTGATGCCGAACGTTAAGGTTACCAAAAAGGTCGTCATGCCAGAAATCGTGATGAAATCCATGGAATGATATTGGATGATCAAATGTAATTGCGTTAGGTATGGAGGCTATAGGCATCTATATGTAACGGGTAAAACATTATTTGATATGATATATTTGGACATAAAAAGCCGCGCGATGGTGCAGCAGAATGCTCACACATCATTCCTCTAATATAAGTGACCATTTCATAATAAAAGATGAAGTTTAACGCTAACTCAAACGAAATTAAAGGTTTTCGTTACCGTAGACGAAACATGGATCCTACTTACACCAGTGACCAAAGAACAATCACGTCAGTGGGTTTCTCCGGGTGAACGTGCACAAAGAAGGCCAAGGTGGGTAATGTTTGCAAACAAGGTCTTGGCCAATGTATTTTTGGGATGCACAAGGTATCATTCACATCGATTACCTTGAAAAGGGTAAAACGATCACCGGCGAATATTATTCAGAGCTTTTGGACAGATTCGATATTGATTTGAAGCAGAAACGACCGCATTTGGCGAAAAAAGTGCTGTTCCATCAGGACAATGCACGGGTGCACACGTGTGTAGTCAGCATGGCAAAATTTCATAAATTGGGTTACGAACTGCTACCCATCCAGCATATTCTCCAGATTTAGCCCCTGTGACTTTTTTTGTTTCCAAACATGAAGAAATGGCTCGGCGGTAAGAGATTCGGGTCAAATGAAGAGGTCATCACAGAAACAAACGACTATTTTGAGGGCCTTGAGAAAACCTATTATTTGGAAGGAATAAAAAATTTTGGAAAAACGCTGGACTAAATGTATAGAGCTAAAAGGAGATTATGTTGAGAAATAAAACGCTTCTTTGACGAAAAAAATATATTTTATTCAAAAAGTCACGGACTTATCAAACGACCCTCGTATTACATAACTGTGGCAAAGGAAAGGAAGGTTAACCCATGGATACGTAGCAGGGAGAGAGCCGGCAGGGAGAGGTTTGTATGAGATTAGAGCTGAAAAACAGTTTAATGTTGTTCTCAATGGTATCGATTGCTTTTATGATATAAGTGTACTTCGATACACACTGTGTGCGCTCTGTGAAGCTGGAATATTGTGTGGTAATACCCTTGGGAAACTATCTGCAATCTACGATTATTGTGGCACAGTTGAAGTAGAGGATTGCTTGAAGTTAAGTACTATAAGAGAGCTAAGGATAAGACTACAGTATTAATATTATCGATTGTCTTGCTACTTAGCTACAAAGACTGCGTTAATTAACTGAAATACCAGCAAATCCTTATGATATACCATGTCCTTCTTAGTTATCTTTAATTCCATTAAATATCGACATAATATATATGTAATTTAAAAGATTATTATGATATTATATATTTATAAAAACGAAAAGATTACAACAAAACACTCTTACATCAGTTTCCCTCTAATATAAGTAATATATCATAATAAAAGATAAAGATTAAGCCAACTGAAACAAAATTAAAGGCACAAAATCCTCTCTGACTTAGAAGTGTTCCTAAGAAAACTCCCTAATAAGTTTATCATAGAACTTTCATAGATTGCAAGCCCATAATGTTTATAAATAGAAATTTACTTAGCCTATGTGATTATCTTATCTTTGAGGAAACTTCATTACAATCGCAAATCATACGTTAATATATTGAGTATCTACTTGAAAAGCTAAGTATATCAAAGTATGGCAAATCCCTGCGTTTCATTCGCAAATCCCCAACTACTACAGAGTATATTCCTAGTCCAACCCACCCTCCCCTTCTCACTTCACTCTCGAGCGATACGCAATAACTGGCAATTGATGTGGCGTTCCCGGGAATTTGCTGCGCTTCTCTGGCCCTCTCTTCCTCTCTCCTCTTCTCTTCTGCTTTCTCTCTGCTCTTCTCCTTTCGTCCCTTCTTTCTCTCTGCCTCTTGGCTCGTTTATTTCGCAGGCTTTTCAGCGACGCAGCGAATTCATGTGAAACTCATCGCAAGCTTATTAAAAAGAGCAAGAAGAAGCAACACTGGCAGCATGGCAGCACTGGCAGCATCGACAGCCGGAAAAGTGCTGACAATCAGTACACACACACACACACACACACAGAGTGGCAGAGGAAAGCGAGGACATTTTTCGGATGCCAACTGCGTGTGCAATTTTGAAGAAAAGGAAAGCCAGAAGGAGACGAGACGAAGAATGAGTGTGTGAGGGAAGAGAAGGAATGTGGGAAAAGAAATGCATGTAACAATTTTTAATGCGCTTGCAACTTTTATATCGAGTTTTAATGCGAAAAAACTTGCACAGTCGCGTGGGATGCGGCAATTTCCTTTGTGCTTTCTTCGGCTGCGGCTTCGTTTCTCATCGTTTCTTGCAGCTCCAGAGATGGGGCAGCATTTCCTGTTTGCTCTGCCTTGATTTGCAGTCAATGTACTCGGTGTCCTGCCTGCTCCCTGCCTGCCCCGAGCCTGCTGTCCCGTGTCTTGACATCTTCCTGTCTCCTGTCTGCAGACTTTTTTCTTCCCCTCTGCTTTCTGCTGTCTTCCCTACACATGTCTGCTGTCCTGCCTCTCATGTGACCCTTCTCCCAGCTGCTGCCCACTCTCTTCCCCCCTTCTTCACTAGCTGCCTGCTGCCCCTTTCCCCTGGATGCTGTTGAATGGATGTGTGAGAGATGCTGGAGGATAAATGTCTACGTCTGCGTGTCGTCGTCTTCTACCTCATCTGTGCCGGCTTCCTACTGCACTACCACTTCCTCCCCCTGCTCCCTGCCTGCTTTCATGCAAAAATATGCAATTTTATCGGTCTTTACAGATTTACCCCGGCAAGAAACGCAAAAAAAAAAAAATGAGAAAGAAAAATAGAAAAAAGCGTGCAAAAAAATTACATAGCTCAGGCCAGGCAGCAGCTAGGGCGGTGGCAGAGTGGTAAAAGGGGGCGTGGCAAATGCATAGCATGAAAGACACATTTGCCAAGCAAAAATGTAAATATTTATCATACCGGAAACATGCGTTGCTTCTCGGCAGCGTCTACTTCAATTTGTACGGGAATCCTCACACAATCCTCCAGTGCCCCCTCCCCTCATACCCTACTCCACACCCTTTTGGTACAACTTCAGAATGTTGCCAGAGGCGTCTAGTGTTTGGCGTTGGAGGGGGGTATAGGGAGGCGTGGCATGTTGCAGGCAACTGCCAGTTGAAGCTTTTAGTTAATTTAAAAAAAGTTGAAATTTATTTGAAAAATCCAAACATTTTGTTACGCCAGCCCCTGCCTTTCCCAAGATTTTTGCTCAAGTTCAAGCAAAATATCGTATATATAGAGTATATATATTTTAGTTAAAAACGTGCCGACATTTTGGTTGTCAACACGCGCACATGAAAAAGAAAAATAGAGGAAAAACGGAGAGCTAAGCTCGACGGGGTTAGGAGGGATAGGGATAGGATAGGGGGCTATTCCTACTGGGTTTGCCGTTAAACTTTAGTTTTATAGCTGCAATTTACAGAAATTTTAGGAGCCAGTCTGTGTGCATATGTATGAGTGTGTGTGTGTGAGAGAGAAAGAGAAAGCTGACTCTCCAGTGAGGACGCAATCGTTACATTTCAGTCAATTGTTTAGCCCCAGATATATACGATTTAAACGAGGAGACTGTTTAGGTCCGCAAGATAAATTGCACAGTACATGCTCGTCATGTGTCTGGCCATAACGAGTGTGTGTGTGTGTGTGTGTGTGTGTGTGTGTGAGCATTGTTAATGAGCCCCAAGCAGCTTAGCCACTGCGAAACCATTTGCCATGTTTTGTCTCGACTTTTATGCTTATTTCTGGCTGTTTTTTTTTTTTTTTTTTTTTTTTTTTTGGGTGAGGCACTAAGCGCTTTTCCTGGCTTGTCTTATGCCAGTTTACACAGACAGACGGAAGTCCTATTTACATACATATGTATATACGAGTATGTATGTAGTGCGACAAACAAAAGAAGTTTTCAAAAGAGTTTTATAACAACTTTAGCAGGTACTTACCCAAGGAGCTTACCTTTTGTGGTTGCTGTGGAAAAAGAAGCACGTAGTGCTCTGGTTAAAAATTGATTAGACTTCACAGCATTTTAATCTCGGTTGTGTGTAAAGTGAGGTTAGGTATTTGGTAGAAGAAAATAAATATAAGGATATATGGAGACAAGGGGAGGTTACATGAGAGCGAAATAAATCTAGATCTAGGATAATATTAAAGTAAGAGATTTCGTATGAGATTGTAGGGTTTCTAGAGCAAGAAATTTGGTAAAAGCAAAGATAAAGTTACTCTTTAGAAACTGGAGAAAATTTGATTATTTAAGGAATATAAAATGTATAAAGAAGTCTATTGGGAGAAAATCTGCTAAGATTTGATTCAACTGAAACTTTGTTTATTTCTTCTAAAATATAAAAGAAAAATGGAGAGAAAAAGAAGTATATTGTACTAGAAATATAAGCTAAAATACGACATAGTATGCAAAAATAAAATAAAATATTAACAATACTCTATAGATGCTTGTCTAGATTCTTTAGATCGACACATACACTTTCTTTCGAATTCTTCAGAGCTTTCCCTAAGTTTTCCCAATTTATTTTCAAGAGCTTACAAGTTAATTCGCAGGTCAATAACAATACCGTTAGCTTCATGCTACATTCTCTCGCTGCACGTGTGGCAAGGTGTACCACTTGCCACTTGCCACATGCAACTCGCCACTTGCAACTTGCCACTTGCCACGCTTGATAAAATGCTCGCCGCATCCGTATCCGTTTGCGTCCCAACTTGCAGCATGCGCATTTAGAATGGCGCATAAAAGCCAGGTCAAAAGATGCAATCAACCTGCCCCACTCCCCCTCCCACCCTTGCCACATCCCTAAAAAGAAAAGCGGGTAGGATATAGGGGGGGAAGGTTGCTATAAATCGAGTCCAGTTTGCGCTGGCGCCCGGACCGGATGCGATGCTGGTTGAGGCTATTTAAGGATGCCACGCTTCGATGCGTTGCACAGTTAAGATTCGAAGCTGCCACGGTGCGATACAGGTGCGACACAGGTGCGACGACAGCTGCAACAGCCGCAACAGCAACTGCAACAACTGCCACGACAACAACAACAACAACAACAACAACAACAACAACAAGTTAATGAAAATTAACAAGCGATTTGATTAAAACTTTCGTGCGGGCAGCAGAAAACAATTTGCAAACTTTTTGAAAAATGGTTTTCAGCGAGCTTTTTATTTTTTTCAAAAAGTTTTGAAAAATGAAATAAAACCGGAAAAATAAAGAAAAACAATAAAAAAAATAAGTTAAATGAGAAAGTTGAAAACAAACATAATTTTCATATACAGTGAACATATGTATGGAATATTTAACTTTGTCTGAAAATTGGCAAAAACAAATAGAAATTAAGAAATAATTATGTAAAACATATTTTCATGCAGCAAGCAAGCTTTATTTAAAAGAGGAAACATATTTAAATTGAGTTAGGAGTAGTGCAGTAAAATGAGCAAGAGTGCAGTTTAATCTATATTAAAATTGTATAAGGATATATGATCCTGTACCTTCAGTGCAATATGTTTAACTAGTCGGTAAGGCTACGCCCGACATTAAGATACCAATTCCCAAAATCCGTTACAAACGTGTAATCACACCAATAATTTAAAACAAAGAATTCTGCACAACTTATTATACCATATATGGCTAACTCGAGATTAAAAATTGTAAAATAAATTTTTGTGAAAAATCATAGGGGGACCCTTGTCTAATTTTCCATAATATCGAAAAATTTCAAACAATTCATTTTGCTATTCTTGAAATGTAGAATCACTCAGGTTGTCAAAACATAAACAAAATGTCATTCCGCATGAAAATCGTTCGATTTTTAAGAAAGTTACGATCGATGTAAAACGAGGATACCAGGTCTGCTGAGGTCTGTTGCATGTCTAATTTTTTTACCATTTCGACACGATTTTTGGGCCAAAATTAAGTATCGTTTAAAATCGATTTAAACAATTGTTTAGTACTAATTTTGACCTCCTCAATCGATTAAAATTAAAAACTCGGGATTTAAAATTTACAAAAAAAAAATTTTGTTGAAAAATCATAGGGGGGACCCTTACCAAAATTTCCAAAATATCGAAAAATTTTAAAAAGCCTATTATGCTATTTTTTAAATGTAAAGTCACTCATGTTATGAAAACATAAACAAAATGCCATTCCGCGTGAAAATCCGTTGATTATTAAACAAGTTACGATCGGTGTAAAACGAGGGTACCAGGCCTGTTGAGTGTGTTACATGTCTAATTTTTTGACCATTTCGACATGATTTTTCGGCCAAAATTAAGTATAGTCTAAAATCGATTTAAACACTTGTTTATTACTAATTTTGACCTCCGCAATCGATTAAAATTAAAACCTCGCGATTTTAAATTTTGAAAAAAAAATTTTGTTGAAAAATCATAGGGGGGACCCTTACCAAAATTTCCAAAATATCGAAAAATTTTAAAAAGCCTATTATGCTATTTTTTAAACGTAAAGTCACTCATGTTATTAAAACATAAACAAAATGTCATTCCGCGTGAAAATCGTTTGATTTATAAGAAAGTTATGATCGGTGTAAAATGAGAGTCCAGGCTTGTGGAGTGTCTTACATGTCTAATTTTTTGACCATTTCGACATGATTTTTGGGCCAAAATTAAGTATAGTCTAAAATCGATTTAAACACTTGTTTATTACTAATTTTGACCTCCGCAATCGATTAAAATTAAAACCTCGCGATTTTAAATTTTGAAAAAAAAAATTTTGTTGAAAAATCATAGGGGGGACCCTTACCAAAATTTCCAAAATATCGAAAAATTTTAAAAAGTCTATTTTATTATTTAAATGTAGAATCACTCAGATAATCAAAACATAAACAAAATGTCATTCCGCGTGAAAATCGTTTGATTTTTAAGAAAGTTATGATCGATGTAAAACGAGGAGTCCAGGCCTGTTGAGTGTCTTACATGTCTAATTTTTTGACCATTTCGACATGATTTTTGGGCCAAAATTAAGTATAGTCTAAAATCGATTTAAACACTTGTTTATTACTAATTTTGACCTCCGCAATCGATTAAAATGAAAAACTAGCGATTTAAAATTTTGAAAAAAAATATTTGTTGAAAAATCATAGGGGGGACCCTTACCAAAAATTTCCAAAATATCGAAAAATTTTAAAAAGCCTATTTAAACGTAAAGTCACTCATGTTATTAAAACATAAACAAAATGTCATTCCGCGTGAAAATCGTTTGATTTTTAAGAAAGTTACGATCGGTGTAAAACGAGGGTTCCAGGCCTGTTGAGTGTCTTACATGTCTAATTTTTTGACCATTTCGACATGATTTTTGGGCCAAAATTAAGTATAGTCTAAAATCGATTTAAACACTTGTTTATTACTAATTTTGACCTCCGCAATCGATTAAAATTAAAACCTCGCGATTTTAAATTTTGAAAAAAAATTGTTTTTGAAATTTTACAGGGGGGACCATTGTCTAAATTTCCAAAATATCGAAAAATTTCAAAAAATCTTTTTCGCTATTTTTTGAATGTAGAATCACTCAGGTTGTTAAAAAATAAACAAAATGTCATTCCGCATGAAAATCGTTTTATTTTTAAGAAAGTTACGATCGGTGTAAAATGAGGGTTGCATAAATATATAACTTCTTAAACCTTTTCTTAATATCTTTTAAGAAGGTTAAAAATCCCGCTAATACCATTTTAATTCCATAAATAAGCATTTAAATTAGTTGTAAATAATAAAACAGATATATATTCTTGTTCCTTAAATATCAGCTCTAATAAAATGTTCTCCATTTCCCTCTCTTTCACAGCTAGAGCTCAACGGAACCTCGAAAACATTGCGGTAGTGCGGCCAGGGCGGACAGGGCAGCGTGTGTGAGTTAGTGTATAATATTTGAAATCAAATCGAAAGGGTATGCGCTTGTCGGTGCTGCACAGTGGCAAACAGAAGCTCAACATGCGCACTACCGCAGTCAAGATGAAGCCGAGCACGCTGCCATCGTCGTCTCCGTCGCCGTCGCCATCGCCAATCAACCGCAGTACCGCAGTCAGCCGCCATTCCACTGCCAATGCCAGACGAGGCGGCGGAGACAGTGCGTGGAGACAGGAGGGAGCCAGAGCCAGAGCCAGAGACGGAGTCAGAAACCGAATCCGAGACAGAATCAAAATGCGAGCCCGAAACAAACAGGATGTGGCCGGGGGCATAGCCAATTGACAAGGACGCCAGGCAACCCGGAGGAGGAGTGGGAGAGCAGCAGAAGCAGGAGCAGAAGCAGGAGCAGGACGATGACAAATTCAAGAAGCAAACAAACTAAGCTAATCCAATCGCGTTTTCTACGTATTTACTGTTACATTTTTGTCGGTTCCTTGATGAGCTACATTAGAGCTATTTGTGCACGAAGCGGCAAGCACGAGGAGAGCAGGAAGGAGAAGAAGGAGGAGGAGGCAGCAGCAGCGGAAACGGAAACCCGAAGCCAAATCAAAATCCGCAAGCAGAGCCCAAGACGAGGCCAGGCAACTTTTGCAGCCAGTTTGCAACTTCGCGCAGGAATTTGCATTATAAGACTGATAACATTAAAGAGATTTCTAAAGATTTTGGCCATGCCAACAGACACAAAGAACAACAGCAGCAGCAGCAGCGGCAACCCTAATCAGCAGCTGCAGCTGGAGAGGAGCAGCAGCGGAAGCAGAAGGAGTAGAAGCAACAGCAGCGGGAGTAGAAGCAGCAGCAGCAGCCACAGCAGGTGGAGAAGCAGCGGAAACAGCGGGATTTGGAGCAACAGCTCACAGTACCCGCTACTGCTGCTCCTGCTGCACCTGCTCCTCCTCCTCAGCTGCCATTGGCCGCAGTGCGAGGCGATGCATGGCGGTGCCAAGGTGAGCAATAGCACCGTAAAGACTAAATACGGCCTGCTGCGCGGCATTGTGGTGCGTTCCGCACCGCTGGTGGAGGCCTTCCTTGGCATACCGTATGCATCGCCACCCGTGGGCAGTCTCAGGTGAGCATGGGGTCCCACCCTAACCAAACCAAGCTAGACCAGCTTACCCCACTCTTTCCTTTCCCTCCTGCAATTTTAATAATTATTTTGATAAAAATATACGACGCCAGGAACTTTGTACACTTTGTTGCAAAACGGGGCCAACAGTTCCGAGTTTCTTTGCCAAGTTGGAAGGGGTTGGTTGTATTTCCGAGTGTGCGCCCCCTACACACACACACACACACACACACATTGTTTGCCAGTGGGCGGGAGCGCTCCTTAATTAAGCCAACTGCCAAACAGCCGTGAGCCAGGAACTAACTGTTTATTCTACACTTTAGTTGAGCTTACCGTGTAGCTAGTCATACATATTAGTACACATGAATGAGAGAGAGAGAGAGAGAGAGAGAGAGGAAGGGAAAGAGAATATATCTTCAGGCTGACAAATGGTAGGGAACGATAGTATAACCGAGATTTCATTAAAAGCCAAGAAACTAAAAGAGATGTTAAGTCAGAGATGGTATAATAATAATACTTTGATATAAAAAGCTGAGAAATTTTATGAAAGGTTAGAATATGCATACTTATACAATGTGTTAGACTATGATATATATATGAAACGATATCATACTGATTAAATGCATAATTATCGCAGTTTAAAATAGAGTATAGCTATAAATACATTCCATATTATACGATCTGATTGAATAGCCTAATTGTGTATGATGATATGATATGATAAGTTAAGATAAGCAAATGACTTGTTCAGAGTTCAATAGACAGTGATTGATTAAAGACAAAATGCCATGATATATGGTTATCTCTCAACAATTTTCAGTTTTTTTTTTTTAATTTCATGAGTAAATATATTTAAATTGAATGAAAAGAGAAGAAACAAAAATAGTATTGAAAGAATATTGTATAAACACGACAATTTTCAAGCGATCCTTAGGAAATATCATGTACCATATGTACTCCTAACCCCATACTATATCGTGTCGTTAGGTAAGACATTTGGGAAACTGCCTTTTCTCGCACGTAACACACCTATTCTGAAACTTTGTATCGATACAATATACGAATGCAATTTGGACTCTATTGACACCCATGGAATATGAGCAGGAGAATGTGATAATGACTTGGCAACTGGGCAAACTGGGCAAACTGGAGACAACAATAGTTTTGCTATGGCTTGTGTTTTCTACTTCCAATTTCTGATTTGCCAATGCTAAGAAGAAGAAAGTTCCAAGAGAAGGAAAGAGAGAGAGAGAGGGAGAGAAAGATAGAGCACAAAGTGGAGCAAGTTTGCGGCATATTACAAAAGTTTTGCCACACTTTGACACTTGGGGCACATGAGAAGAGGAACATGGTCCTCGGCATATGTACATATCCTACGGCTTGTTAGCCGGATAAAGCACACTTCTCGCGACGTATGCAGAGAGGGGGTGACGGGAGGGGGGAGTCATCATCAGAGCAAGTGTGTATTCAATGAACTGATTAGATGGAGAGCATACGTGCATATATGTATATAGTATAAGCATGAGAGCATCTCTCTACCAGCTTGTCCACTTCTCTGCCTGCTCCGCTCCTGAGTTTAGCTGGCAAATTGTTCTTTAATTACTTCCTGTGTACGCAAGTCAATGGACTCATGTCTCTCTCTCTCATCTCATCTCATCTCATCTCATCTCATTGTTATGCAGCAGCAACAGATGCTGCCACATGCCACATGCCACACGCCATGAAGAGCTTCGCTTCAAAATTTCATCTCCATCTACGAATTATTCATGCTTCAATGAAAATTCCTTTCAGGTAATGCTAGCACGGTGAGGAGAGGGAGCGGGAGAGAGGGGATTACCCAAAATAAACGTGCCATTTGACAAATTGTCGATTTGCCACACTCCCAGAGAGAGAGAGAGAGAGAACAGAAAGCCAATTAATCACTCTCTGTCTCTGTCCCAATCAAAAATTCAAAATGCCAAAGTTTACCTGTTTTTAGAAGACCATTTTCATGAACTTTGATATTTTCTATAATATAATAAGGTTATAATTCAGTTAATTAACAAATTAAACATAAATATTTCAATAGATTTGGCAATTATAATGAAAAGTTTGAAATTTGCTGGATATCTGTTAGTTTTGCACGATATAAAGCTCTAATTTGAGAGTTTTCTAAAAGTTTCTTGAGTTTAATTGAATTTACTCAATACTTATCTCAAGCACAGGCTATAGATGTCTATTTAAAGCAACAATCTTATACATTTCGAAATTTTCCTTCTTACTCTATCTAACTACCTCTAGATCCCTATTTAATTGAGGTATTCTGCTGAAATTCACAGAACATGAAGATAATAGTATAATACGTTGTTTTAGCTTAGTTCCAAACGATTGGTCTACATGGTTAGGAAGTTAACGGTAACGCTACGTAAAGCTCGAAATTTCCATTGTTTCTGAAAACAATAAAAACGATTTCGCGTCAATTATTGTGTCATAAAATCAACAAAACGTAACGTGGTCAGGTTCGACTCTTGCACTCTCCCACTCTCTAACTGACCCCTTGGTACCCCGCAATCCCATCCCATCCCTCCCCCATCAGACTATACGCTTTGTCTTTGGCCTTTGATCGATGGATGGTTTGATGCAACGCAACAAACAATAAAATGCACAATTAATCAAAAAATCGTTTGGCCATTTTGATTGATGGGTTTAGTTGATGCTCCTTCTCGCTTCGCGCACGTATCCTGCGATTCCATGCGATTCCAAGCGATTCCCAACTCTTCCGTAACCCAGACGAATACGCAATAGTTTGATAGCCACAATTACCCCATTTCCTATAGAGCACCCACCCATCCCGCTGCTGCCCGTAATCGTTGCATATTTATACTCACATATTGCGGCCATATTCTCAACTCGATTGACTTGCAGATTTATGCCGCCCATAACGCCATCGACGTGGAAAACGGCCCGCACGGCGGATCGATTCTCGCCCGTTTGCCCGCAGAATGTTCCCATTCCGCCCAATGGACCGGAGGCTCTGCTCGAAGTGCCGCGTGCCCGTCTCGCCCAGCTGCGTCGTCTGTTGCCGCTGCTCAAGAACCAATCGGAAGACTGCCTATATCTAAATATCTATGTGCCCTACGAAACGCAGACAGCCAGACGTAAGTTCAAATTACTTAATTTACGCTTAATCAATTAATTAATTAGTGAACCGAAATGAAAGACAAATAGAAAAGAATCTATTATAATATATTATAGAGTTGTCTGTTGTGGTTTTGTTTTTGAATATTATTATATTAATTTTATTGTTTAAAATATGTTTATTTCGGCTCATATTGTCATTAAACTCGGAATTTAATAGGTTAATATATTTTCTTTAATCCGCACCCACCTCAACCGTAGTTAAATGTATTTTCTTTAACTATTTACGTGATCTACAGCAGTGTGTGTCTGTATGAACCCACAGATCTCAGCTATTATGAAAGCTAGAGACATCAAATTGGGAATGTGGATTGCTGTATAGCATACGCTTCTGAAGTCTATTTCAAATTTGAGAAGCCACGCCCACCACCTACACAAATCAGTAATTTGAATTTATAATTAGTGAAATATTGAAACCAAAATATGCAGCTGCAGTATACATATATTTCAAGGTTTCGAAACTGTTAAAAGAGTATCTTATATAGTAATCTTAGTAATAATAATAGTAATTTATTTCTGATTTAAAAATTTACTTTAATCTTAAATTTAATTAATGAAAAAAGGACGCAAACAAATTTGATACGATTGACAGAGCAGAGAGAAAATAGTATATTCCTCTGGCAGCTGTCAGGGAGGGCAGGAAAAGGATAAGGAGAAGGTGGGAATGGGCATGGGATGGGATTGGATTGGATTGGGTAAAACAGGGCAGCGCAACTCTCAATTCCGTAGTGCATTGCAGTTGGTTTAAGCAATTGCTGCAAGCGCTGCAGAATTGGCAGCTTCGTTTGCCGCAGTCAGCAAAGCGGAAGGAGAGAGGGGGCTGCTGAGGAGGAGGAGGAGGAAGACCCTTCCAAAATTGAAAAGCCCCAAACATATTGTTGATATACTATATATATTCGCATCTTATCTGCTCCTTTCGCAGGCACTGCTGCTGCTGCTGCCAATGACAGCCTCAACTTGAGCTCCAGCTCCAGCTACAGTTCCAGCTCCAGTTTCAGTTCCGGCTCAAGTTCCAGCAGCTCCGGCAGCCCGGACACACTGCTCTCAACTGTGGTCTTTATACATGGCGAGTCATATGACTGGAATTCGGGCAATCCCTACGATGGCTCCGAGCTGGCCGCCCATGGCAACGTCATCGTTGTGACAATCAATTTCCGTCTGGGTATCTTTGGTTTCCTCAAGACCGGCGGCAAGGAGAGTGCTCAGGGTAATTTCGGTCTAATGGATCTGGTTGCCGGTCTGCACTGGCTCAAGGAGAATCTGCCGGCATTCGGTGGCAATCCGCAGAGCATAACGTTGCTCGGTTACGGCACTGGCGCCGTGCTGGCCAACATCTTGGCCGTATCACCGGTGGCAAGTGGTGGGTCTAGTTACAACTTGGTTTGGTGATTAATTGGAGTTATTTAATGACAACTTCCCCGCTCAGATCTCATACAACGCACTGTGCTCATCAGCGGCACCGCACTCTCCCCCTGGGCCATACAGAAGAATCCGCTGTTCGTGAAGCGACGCGTTGCCGAGCAAACGGGCTGCCATGGTGACATGCTCTACGACGATCTGGCGCCCTGTCTGCGCACCAAGAGTGTGGCCGAGCTGCTCGCTGTCAAAATCGATCATCCGCGGTAAGCAGGAGAGTGATCTTTAGCCCTTATCCGATACTATAGATGGGTATATCCTTACAGCTTCCTTGTGGGCTTTGCACCCTTTGTAGATGGCACTGTCATATCACCCAGCACAGATGCCATGACCAGCACTGCCCTGCCCCTGGGCTCAGCTATAGTTAGGTGAGTTATAAAAATCGATAAAGGGTTCCCTCAACTTTAACGCGCTGCTTCTTCTCCTGCTCTTACAGTACTTCAGGAATTGAATACGCAAACTTTCCCAAACGTGACCTCATATTCTGTTTAACCTCTGTGGAATCCTATCTGGATTTGAGTGCACAGGATCTGGAGTTTGGATTCAATGAGACGCGAAGGGATCGCATATTGCGCACATTTGTGCGTAACAATTTTCATTATCATCTCAATGAGATCTTTGCCGTGCTAAAGGTGAGCCTGATAAAACGATAAATCGATAACTATCGATATCATATACAAATATATGTTCCTTTGCTGCAGAACGAGTACACCGACTGGGAGAAGGCCATACGTAATCCGCTTAGCTCACGGGATGCCACACTGCAGTTCCTCAGCGATGGTCACACTGCATCGCCGCTCATCAAACTTGGCTACATGCACAGCCTGCGCGGAGGTCGAACGTATTTCATGCACTTCAAGCATCGCACATTCGAGGAGGAGTATCCACAGGTGGGTAGACACTGTTAGCAGACACCCGGACACCTTGACCTAATCCAACCTTCTTTCAACCACACACACAACAGCGAACCGGCTCGGTGCGAGGGGAGGATGTCCCCTTCTGGCTGGGACTGCCCGTTTCGCCGCTCTATCCGCACAATTATACCACGCAGGAGCGACAAATCGGACGCCTGATGTTGCGTTATTTGGCCAATTTTGCCAAGACCGGGTAAGGGTGTGCTTTGGCACTTAATGATCCTGGAGGCGACTACATGTCTTCTTCCAATGCAGCAATCCGAATCAATCCTCGTCGAGCGTGGCATTGCCCATCAGGCAGGAGACGCATCCGCAGCGCAAACGTTCGACCGCATCAAGGCCACAGCAATTGGCTCAGGATGCACTATCGATTTCTGGCGAGGCACTCAATCTGGCCGTCATCTACAATCAACGTCGCAGCAATGCGATGCACGAGAAACGCGCCTCCTTCCGGCGTCGCCTGCGGAGCAATGATGGTGGTGTGCCCATACCCCAGCTGGGCGGGATGAGCGGTGAATCGGATGTGAGTAACTACGATGGGGATGAGTTACCCTTCTGGGATGCCTACGATGTGGTCAATCAGCTGTACATTGAGCTGGGTAAGCGCAAACACACTTAACTGTCCAAGGTCAATCTCCTCATGCTCTCCCTCTCTCTTCCCGTGCCTGCTGCCTCCCACAGGCAACAAGGCGAACATACAGAGTCATTACCGGGGGCACAAGCTGTCCATGTGGCTGAATCTGATACCACAGCTGCACAGGCATTTCAACATCAATGATCAGTCCATGCGGCATCATCAGTTCCAGGATGATCTCAACAATCGGGATCTCTATGAAGGTAGTAGAGTTAGCTGAGCTTTGCTCTAATCGATAAATGGCTTACCCTCTGCTCTTCCTCTCCCCATCGCATAGGTGTCGTTCGACCGCAGCTGCAAACAAAGCCGGCAGAGGATGATAACATCATAATTATCCAAACCACACGCACCACAACAACTACAGCGGCACCACCAGCGCCTCCCCCATCTGCGGCCAGTGGTAAGCCAGGTCAAGGCAATGCAACAGGTGGCACAACAACAGGTGAGCTTGATAAATGACTTGGTAATTAGGCATAATTAATGAATACCTCCCTCTCCTGCTCCTGCTCCTGCTCGCTGCAGAGTGCGGCATTGATGGCGCCATGTCCGTGTCGGAATTGACCACAACACAAGCGCCCAAGGACAATCGCTCGCATACACACCAGGAGACGCACAAGGACTTGGCCACCGCATCGACTGGCATAATTGGCAATCTGGAGCTACTGCGTCGCCTGAGTGGCAAACAATTTCAGAGCTATACCACAGCGCTGATTGCCACAGTGGCCGTGGGTTGCTTCCTGCTCATCCTGAACGTGCTCATCTTTGCCGGCATTTATCATCAGCGGGAGAAGCGAGCACGCGATGCCAAGACCAAGGAGGAGCTGCAGGAGGGCGACACAAGCAAGAATTCCAGCATGCTCAAACTGAATGCGGGGCCAAGTGATGTGACCAGCGATGCGTATACGTTGAGTGGAGCCGTTATGGATAGCAAGGGCACCGGTGGCGGCAGTGTGGTCTTTGGCGAATACAGTTGCTACGACGAGAAGTCCATGAAGACCAAACACTTGAAGGAGGAACAGTTGCATGTGGAATTACCGCCACCACCGCCGCCGAGCGGAGCACAGACAACGCTGCTCATGGATGGCGGCTGGGAGGCATCGTGCTCGACCAGCACACTGGATCTGCTGAAGACGCGACCCCAGGTGGGTGTGGCCAGTGGCGTTGGCATCGAAATGGTCAGCTACAATGCACTGCCGCTGGCCACAGTGATCGAGGCAGGCGTAGTGCATCCGGGGGCGGGCAGCAAACGTGGCTCCTTTGTGGATACCAGCTGTGGTGGCCAACTACAGTTCGATTATGCGGTGCAATCATCGGATCAAATGTCCTTCAAGGCCATCGAGGAGGCAGTAAAAGCGGGAGCCGGTGGCGTAGGGGATTCAGAAATCATGCGAGACGATGATATACCCGAACCGCCACCACCGCCGCGTTCCTTCTTGGCCGCCCAACAGCAGCAACAGCAGCAAGGCATACTGAGGCAGGCGGGTGCAGGCGGCGGAGCTGGTGGATCGGGCAGCGGCAAGAAACGTGTACATATTCAGGAGATCTCTGTCTAACCGGGTAGCTCGAAATTTAGCTTGTTTTCCACCTACTTGGAGGGGTACTTCAAGTATACCCCGCCTCCATCAACTTGTCTCTTCTACTTCTATTCTATTCTATTATTTCCTTCTTATAGCTTAGCTCTAGTTTTCTAACTTTTCTACTATTTTCACTTCTCCTTCTTTCCCCTCCCGACCCTCTTAGACACTGCCTTTCTTTACTTATGGGCATAGTTCAAGGATAATCAAAAAATGTGTTAAAGATCGTGTGTGTGTAATATGTACTTGAGTAATCAATCTGTTTGTACATTATGTAAATGTTCCTAACTAATCGGAATATGTAGACCTCATACATATACTATACAAAATTGTGTTATAATCAAGTTTGTTTTCCATATATAGGTGTGTGTATAGTTTATCTTGATTTTCGACTATGGTTAGGAGTTATCATATTTTATATTTATTATTATTATAATTATTATTGCTATATTTGCTTGTTATGTATTTAATAATAATAATAATAATATAACTAATAATAATGATTAGCGAAATCAAAGGAAATTCAAGTATGTAACAAGCTTTTAATTACAATATACTATTTATTATATACGAGTAAATGAATGTATTGTAACATATTGAATCTATTTGTATGAAATACACATGTAATAAAAATAAATCTATGTATAATCGGCATTTTGATGGTGATATTGCACAAAAAGAAAAATAACAAGAAATTGACAAAGTATTATGTGAATAAATAATAGATCTGGAAAACCTATTTCATTTTATTTGCATAAAAATCCTTACATACTCTGTGTATCTTATATCTCTTAGCCCATGTGCAGAGGTTCCTATAGATTATTGACGGTCGCATGTTGTATGATACCTTTGCTATTGACAATGAGTTGAGCACCAGGCTACTATGACCGAATTCAGCCACATATATACATTCTTTATACTTATAAATATAATTTGTACCAAATGATTACGCAAATCTTTAACGACTAAATGGGTTCGGTTTTTATTTTTTTTGATTTTTTCAACTGAGGCACAGCATTGTCATTCTCGTCGACGATTTTCTTACGCTTTTCGGACTTTTTCTTTTTGGGCGTCTCTTCGGTTAAAACGCCTGGTTCCTTTTTGATCAACTCCACCAAAGCATCAAGTTCAGTATGTGATTTTGAAATCGTATGATTCTTTGTTTCTTCCTTTATCTCTGGTAGAAATTCTTCCTCATTATCTTCAAATTTGATGGAAATATTCTGTAAAAAGAATAAAGAATACCAGTGGTTAGATCATATACTTGACATGTACTTGACTAAGACGTACTTTTTTTTCGGGCTCTTCCAGCAACAGTTCACCCTCAATGTAAGGCATGACGTTGGCAATGTTGAAGTCCTTGATGCGAAATTTTATTTCCTGATCCATGACAATGCCCTCTCTACTTTGCTTTTTATTCGTAAACCTTATGGTTGTATTAAAGACTCTGTAGATGATAGCACTGATTTGATGCTTTGAGCTGTGTCTTACAACGCCATGGAGCACTGCACCAGCTTTTGGTCTGAGTACATAAAAATCAGCATTTATAACCAGATGTAGGGTAGGATCATCAACACGCAAGGCAGCATTTTGACCCAACACCTTTATCTTTTTAATGCCAAGCACAATTCCATTCAGGTTGGCATCGTATATCCCGACTTTGGTGCGGATAAGGAGCTCGTGCAGCGCACTCTTGAAATTACCCATGCCATATGGGCCCATTGAGAGGTGCAGATCCCTGTTGACACAAAGTACACACGACTCGGGGTTGGCGGCATACTGCTGTAGCTCTTTGGCCGAGAATTTTATGTATTTCTGAAGTATTTTGGCCATTTTCTGTTTAAAAATTTAACTGAGGACCCAACCACATGAGTTACTCTTGTTGTTCGATAAAACCTGCTTAGGATGGTAGCACTGTGTCAACTCTACCACAAAAACTATCGATATTGAATAAATCGCACTGTCGTGACTCCGCGATAATCAAATTTAAAAACCACGCATCGCGAAACTATCGATAATTGGATAACACATAATATGAATTTAGGGGTTGTTACGTTCAAATAGGAAACGATCGAGAATGTGGTAGAAACCGGCAATGGAACAACCGAGAAATCCAATTTTTTGTGTGACATGCATCTTTATATATATAAATAAAAAGTCGCAACACATGTTTTTTGTTTAATCGATATCATTCGTTTAATTCACGAATGGAATGCGTTCTTAATTATTTCGCTTCAATTTTAACATAATAAATAGGTTTAATTACGAAAACAATACATACTATTTTACAGTTACTCGATATATACAAAAAAAAATTATATATTATTATTTTTAAAATATCATACTTATTGTTATATAAATATATATCAATAAAGGCAATACCTTATAACGCGACTTGGTGTATTCATCAAATTTCACTGAGTTGAGATATATTCTTCTTCCGTAAGACGTAACTTTTTTATCGATGTTATCTTAACAATCGGAATTAGAGCAAACAACTTACTATAACTAAAATGAATGTGGTATATAGATACTTAAATTTAACAAGAACGTGAGCTTTGTTCACTATTAATGCGTGGAGGAAGAGTTGAGTGCCGGGCGTAAAGTTAAAAAAAACGTCAATAAGCGAACGGATCAAACGTTCGTAATGACATTCTTATTTCGATCGCCAATATTATTGAATTTACCGTGGGAGGCAAATGGGGTGCGCATGCGTCTGGTAAAGGAGCGCAAGCAACGTTGTCCGTCCAAGGGTTCCGGCGTATTTGCCACTGCTAACACGGAAACTATAGAAACAGGTCAGTGGAGGTGCCATTTAAAGAAGGTTAAATTCTTCTTGAACTTACCTCGCTGCTCGAGAAGTTTTATTTGTTTCTTTGCCTCCCTCAACTTGTTCATCAGTATCTCGTTCTTTCGCTTCTCCACTGTCAGCTCCAGGCCAAGCTGCAGTTTGCTCTTGGAGTCCACGGCGCTCAAAATGCTATACGAATTCAATGAGAGTATCAAGTTAAATCTCTGTCAACAAGTTCTGTTTGTTTTCCAACTTACGGATGACTGTAGATGGACATGGAACTGGGCCTTTCATTCGGTTCGGGATGCATCATTTGTGCAATTAACTCATTGAAGTCCTTACTAAGTGTTGGAATCGCTGGCACCTCGCCATTGCGAAGCTTGTGCCACTCCGGACCATTTTTGGGCAACGGACCGCCGCCAGCTACTTCGAAGAGTGTTATGCCCAGCGAGAATATGTCGGCCTTAAAGAGATTGCTATAATCCTCCTGCAGTATCTCCTTAGGAAGATATCGACAATCGCCCTCCTCCACGTACGGCTCCTTAACCGACGTTACATGACCCAGATCACCAATTTTGTATGTAACCAGATTCTCAGAGCAACGCAGCTCCTCGTATACGCTGTCCATGCCATCATCATCCTTGCCGGATCCGCCGTTGCTGGTGTTGCTACCGCAGCCTTGTTGTTTGTGAGCCATTGGATTCATGGTGGAAAATATGTTTTCAGGCTTAATATCCATATGTACCAGATCATTAGAATGAATGTAGCGTAATCCCTCGATTACGTGCATTAGCAGTATCTTTAGATCAGATTCGCCCAGGCTGTGGTCTTGTATGCGCGCGTGAAGGCTTCCTCCATCGCAGAACTCGTTCTGTATCAGCATATGATCGTCTTCCGCCCAGGCCGAATAATATCGTACCACATTGTCGTGCTTGCCGAGGACTGCATGCGCCCACACTTCGTTCAGAGCACGTTTTCTGCAGAAAAATAAGAGATTATGATTAGGATTAAGCTGCACTCCCAGATTTGAGCCATAGTAAGGGAAACTTACTCAAATGAGCTACCTGCGACAGGCTTTTTGCTCTTCTTAATCGCATAGATGCAACCATCCAGACGATTAACACACTGAAATACGACACCGAACTCGCCAACACCAATGACGCTAACCTGCATGAACTCCCGCTTGAAGCGGCTGATATTTGTGTCGTGCAGGGCCAATCTCTTTGGGGCCTGATGGTGTATCTCGCGCACAGATCCGTCGATGCCGGCTGCCTCTTTTTCGCCGTCGTCTTCGCAGGGCTCGCTGAGCAGAAACCTCTGCATTGCGCTTACATTGAGATTCTCGTGCCCGAATTGAGTGCGGCAACGTTTCTTGTTCTGCGCCATAAGACCTGTGAGTCAGAAGCATAATAGGGATTAAAATGCTGCTGGATCAGCAATTTCTAACAACAATTTGTACACTTACTGTCTGGAGTGAAGGGATTAACATTGGCCGTATCCTGTGGTTGCATGGTCCTGTGATTGTGCAGCGGCAGCGAGCGCGGGCGTTCTGTCAACCTGAAGAGTTCCTCCCGTGTCGATGCGGACGCCGCAGCGGCGGATGCATTTACCACAGCCGCCACGGCAGACAAGTGATTGCTGCAGTTTGTTGTGGACTTTTGTAGAATGGTCTTTGGTGTTGCTGGCGTGTTAAACAAACGCAGTGCACGAACTTTTTGGCATGGGGGCGACATGTCCACATCCCGTTGGACGGCGATGGGTTTTTTTTTGTGTTGCGGACTTTCCTGCGGATCCTTGTCATAATCATCGTCGGCAAAACGCAGTTTGCGTGGGTTGAACACCAACGGAGATGGCGTACGCGAACGCATCTCGACGCTCGAGTCGAGGTGCTCAAGCGATGTGTCTTCTGCACTGATGACGCTCGACTCGTGCTTGGACAAGCGAAATGCCATTGCCATTGCAATTCGATTCGATTTGCTTTTACAAACTTCACTTTCACTTTGAATTATTGAAAATTTTAGTAATTTTTATAGTTGATCAAGATTAAAATGTATCAAGGTAAAAAAAATAAACAAAACAAAAACACAAAACAGCATTAAGTGTAGAGGAATGCGAAGCGCAATTGATCCTTATATCGATATTTTCTCTCTCTCTGCGAGTGTGCGTTAGTATGTGTGCGTAAGCGTGTACATCGATTTAAATAATGCCGGTGCTACAGCTATTTTCCGATATCGTATATCGATACTACATTTCAGTCATCCGCTAATATATCGATATTAAACTCAGGCAACACGACTTGCGCTGAAGTCCGTGACAAATCTCCAGGTATCGATAACACAGCTTTCTGAAATATCTAGATTTTAATAATTTTTGACTTATAGCTCTGCGATAGTTGTCTTATCGAGAATCTGAAATTATGGTCACATTGATATGTGGGTTTCGTTGCCGATTATAATAAATGTGGATGGTATTAGGGCTGCCAACTTTGAGGGCCCAAAAAAACGGTCTAAGAGCCTCTCTAATTATAAGCCCCAATATTTTGAATAAATGAATAGGAAACGTTATTTTTTTGGCATTTGATTTATTGATTGAATAATTTTATGTATTATGTATTATGCGCATTTTTTACATACAAATGCGCACTTGCAAGAATTCATACATTATTATTATTATACTTAACTATGACGTAATGTATGAGAAATCCGAATTTGCAATATTTGTTGCTTAATTTATGTATGAGAATAGTATTAAAAAACACCTTACAAACTTGAAGCGAAAATATCTTCTTGGGCATTTGGTATTTATCATTCAATCAGTAAAAGGTTCTCAGGAGGATGATAAGTTACATCATTAAAATTGACATTAGGATAGTAAATCTCAGTTTGTCGGAAAAATGAAATTTCGTGTATTCCTATCCCTACTACAATTGTATTTAAGCTGCCTCATCAAATTGTTTTTCTTATTTTTGTTTTTTTTTTTTTTTTTTTTTGTTTGGTTTTGATTGAAATACAAAACATTCTTAGCCTGATATTTGTATATATGATGGATGGGTGTGTGAGAATATAAGTTTAATATTTGGGAAAAAATGAAAGACATTTGCATTTATTTTGGGACACTTTACATATATAATGTGACTAGATCGAGACATACAAAAGGCTGATTCGATCCGTACATTTGGTTTGAATCCATAGTTGTTCTACAGTTTGGAGTGAAGGCGGTATTTGAAAACTATAAAATTCGGAGTTTAAATGAAGTAAAAACTGTAAATGTATATTAATCTATAGATTAAACGCTAAGCTAAGAATGTGGGCAAATGGTAACTAAATGAGTATATACTACTGCCTGACATGGGTGTACAAATTTGATGTTTTTTCGATTTGAGGAATGAAGGAGGAGAGCAGGGATTGAGCCCTATGGCTAATGGCCAAAATCAGAATCCGGCTGCTGCTGGTGCAGCAGCGACGGGGCTTGATGTTCCTGGCATCGCTAGTCCCTGGACATTGAACGCGATACCGATGAATCGCCGCGACGTCTCACCGGCGGCGAGCCGCGCCGTGGCGGAGGAGATGGTGATCGGGAACCCCTATCTCTGTCATCGTCTTCGTCGTCATATCGCCGCTTTACAGGCGGCGGCGGTGAATCAACCAGTCCGCTGCCATTACGCTGATCCTGGTCACTGTAACGTGACACCGAACCATTCTCGTCACGTCCATTCTCACGAGAGCGACCCGAACGACGACCCACAGAGCCAGCTGAGCGGCTACGCGAGCGAGTTCCGGATTTAGAACGAGTGCGACGACGCCTCGATGTGCTGCGTGATCTGCTAAGCGAGTTGCTTCTGAAAATGGAAAGAGTATAAACGAAGGTTTAATAATGGACACTAACAAATATCTTATTTTAATGCAACAATATATTAGAAACTGAAAACGACTTGGAATATATTTAATATTTATTTATTAATTCAAAATATCGGACAAGTTAAATGCTCTGTTTAATGCGATTTTCCACTCTTCTTGTGATGCTTGTGGCCGCCCTTCTTCTCGCCCTTCTTTCCATGCTCCTCCTTCTCCTCATAACTGTCGCCGTATTTGTGTTCCTTCTTGTACTTCTTATGATCCTCGTCATGGTGACCCTTTTTATAATGTCCCTCTTTCTTTTTGTGTCCTTTCTTCTTGCCGCTTTCGTGCTTTTCGCCCTTCTTATGCTCGCCATGATCCTCCTCATGATGCTTGTGTTCCTTTCCGTATTTCTTGTGATGTCCGCCTTTGTGCTCATCGTCATAGAATTTCTTCTCCTTGTAGTATTCATCCTTGTTGAACTTCTTATGATACTCCATCTCCTTGTGTCCCTTCTTGTGCTTCTTCTTGTGATGATGCTTGCCACCCTTCTTGTGCGCTCCGTGCTCATGTTTCTCTCCATGCTCCTCCTTTTCATCGTAATGTTTCTTCTTCTTTTCACCTTTGTCACCGTGATGATGTTCATGATCCTCTTCCTCGTGATGTTTCTTTTCGTCCTCTTCCCATTCCTTGTGCTCTTTGTGACCGTGCTCACCTTTGTGCTCCTCATCACCAAATTTCTTCTTCTCATGCTTTTCGCCACCCTCCTCCTCTTCCTCGGAGGACTCCTCCTTCTTCTTGGCCGCCGCGTAAGTCAGCAGCAGCCCTAAGACCAAAAACAGCTTCAAGTGGCCTCGTAGCATTCTGTCCAACTGAGCGCCTCGATCATTCAGCAGATACGCTTTTATATTCAATATAATTTTCGTCGAACTGACCGCAAAACAACCACAGACCTCGTGTGATGCAACTCAGGCATATTTTTGGGGTCCCAATGCCCAAAGAGACTGGCGCAAACTCTCTGCTTGAATGCACAACAAACCTTTTCTTCGATCCGTTCGAACTAAAAATGGAAGGGTTATGAATAGATAGTAAATAAATCAAGTATAATCAAAAGTTGGTCTTATATTTTGCATGTTACACTTTATTTTTTATGTAGCACATCATAACAATCAAAAATGTACGCTTGACTGCTCATTTTTTACGTAAAACTATAACGTAAACGTATTTTAAAACCTAAAATCCTACGACTATTAATAATATGCCCCAAACGATTTATTCTTGATGTTTGGACTTCTTCTTTTTCTTTGGAGGCGCATCTTTCTCTACCGCTTCAGCCTCTACTTTCACTTCGGTTTCTTCTTCGGGTGCTTCTTCATCCTTTTGCTTCTTCTTCTTCTTCTTTTTCTTTTCGGACTTGAGTTCCGGTTCTTCAGATTCAGCTGTTGGTTCTGCTTCGGGTTCCTCATCTTTCACCTCCTGTTTGACGGGTGTTTCAATTTCCGAATGTTTACGTTTCTTAACGTGCAACGTGTTATCCGCCTCGGGCTGATAGGTAAACACCTCACTAAAATTGGAATAAAAAAATTAATAAAGAGTGCACAGTGAATGCCTAAATTCCAGTTTAAAACACTTTGAAAAAGTTTCGAACTCAAGTCAGACAGCCAAGTGGAATCGTCATGATGGAATCAGCATATTGCGAAACCTTTTTGTGATATCATCATGTTGAGCTCTTCAGACTTTTTCAAAATGGCAACTAGATAGCATATCAAAAGAATAACCCACCTCTTGGCCTGGTACTTTTCGAACTTTGCCTTTGCCTTGCCGGTTCCGGAAAGTTTTCGCAGATTTCCCTCTTCGAGCAGTCGCAATCTCGATTCCAACTTAACTTTGTGTGTGGCGCCCAGTTCAAATGTGGCTTCCTCACCGAAAGCATCCACACGCGTGGCTAGCGATGCCTTCGCCGCCAGGGAACGTGACATTTTACCCTTATTCTTTTGCGAAGCCTGACCAACAAGCTGAGCATGATAGATAAGACCGTATTTGGGTGTATCTTTCTTTGTTTTCAGAGCACGGAACAGTGCCTTCTCAGCTCCCAATATCTGGACGGTGGATGACGGATGCTTGGCCAGGTTGATTAACGAACCAGCGTGCGCAATAAGTCGAGCACCCACAGTATCACCGACTAGCACCGTCAAGTTGGGTGCCATGGCCATCATGCGTGCCTTAAGGTAATCATATAGATGGATGCGGTAATCATTGATGGAAATAATCTCATCACATAGGCACTGAATATTCAACACATCTTCGTCACTGATTTCTGTTCCCATTGATATCTCAGCAGCCTCTTTCACCTGTTGTTCCACATCTTCGGGGAGAATGTCAGACAAGTCGGCAGTAGCCATGTTATCCCTGGTGCCAACCAACTTAATAGTTTTAACGAAGGCAATGTTGTCGGTGATCAGCTTGCCCAGCTCTGGGAAATGCCAGCCGTACCATTCACGTGCACGCATCATATAGTTGTTTAGTTCCTTGTCCAAATCGTCGAGCAGACACTGCGCTTGCACAATCATCGTATCGATTTTGTCCGGTGAAAACTTCAGCTTGTATCGAGAAAGCGAATGGGCAAGACCCAAAGCCATTGCGGTCATCTCGCGCTTGGGCAGACCCCCCAGGAGACTGTCTGCTTGTTGACGTATGCAACGCATCAGCTCCTGCACGCCTGTGTTATATACACATTGCACCGACAGCTTCTCCTTGATGGCGGTTCCAAGTTTAGCATCGGCAACCAACAGAGAGGCTTGGACATCATCGACGAACAGTTTTTTCAGAGTCTTCTTCAGTGGCTTTGCAACCTTGCCTTCTACGGCGGCAGTTGCTGCAGCAAGTGCTTCTGTAGTATCATTGAATTTCTCAAAATGCTTAAGTTTAAGCAATTTGTTGGCCTTTTCGGGTGTCTCAAACTCCTGATATAAGTTGTCGACTTCTGCGAGTTTCTTTTCATTTAACAGTTTAAAAATAGCGTAGCCCGCCGGCGTTTCGTATAACACAAACATTGTGCTAATTTAACGCATTAATTTCTGTTAAAAATATTATTTTGTAGCGCAACAAACTCGAACTTAACCTTCTTCTGTCTGGCACCGCGTGTAAAAGAAAAATCTAAAATGAAGCGTATGGACACGTGCGTGTGCGATGTGCAGTGTTGCTCTTTTAACGATATATACCGATATTATGCTGCACGCAACTATCTATCGATAGAGCTTAAGCATGGTGAGAACAGGAACTGATTCGAAACGCACCTTTTTTTAAACCTGATCACTCAATAACAGCAAAGATATTTTTGTATCTTATAACTTTTCATCTTATATAAATCACAATGTATCTAATTTGTAAACACATTTGTATATTTGTTGAAAGCATAACACGATACTGTACACTTAACGATAGTTTAATAATAACCGATATTTTTCGCGCATTTCGGGGCATTCACGGTGTGTACACACTATCATGAACAGCCCTCAACCAGTGAGAAAACTCACCATACTCAAAACAATTTTAAATTTGATATGCAGAATTCATACACCTACATATATGTATGAATGTACTCCATATATACAATGCAAAATTATGAATGAAATTGTTCACTAACCTGCGTCGTTGTCGTGCCTTCCGCTCACGGCAGTGGCGCGCAAAGTGACCACGCATACCGCACTCATAGCATTTATCGTCACTACGGCCGCCGCCTCCTCCACGGTCACGTCCTCCTCCAAATCCACCACCACCGCCGCTTCCACCACCTCCTCCACTACCGCTACCGCCACCACCCCCTGACCGAGCGTATTTTCCTGTGGACAATTCTACACGGGCTCTGCGACCGCACAAGGTTCGGCCATCCAGACCGCGGACTGCATCAGCTGCATCTCTTGCACTCTCGAACTCCACAAACGCGAAACCTGGAGGATTGCGAGCAATCCAAACACTACGCAGACTTCCATAAGCACCGAATACATACTCCAAATCGTTCTTTCGTGCATTGTTGCCCAAATCGCCAACATACACTTTCCGGTCGCTAGGATGCCGCGACATTTTCTGGCTTGGGTTTTGTTGATTGGGCGCTGTGAAAGTTGCAAGCGCAGAAAAAATCGATTCGGGTGCAAAACTTTCGCGTCTTATGCCTTTGTCACAAGAGCATACGGTTATGGTTTATAAAGTTGATTGCTTCTCATCACTTGATATACTTTATCAGAAACTATTTGTTATTTAGGCACTTTTTCTATTTATTTCGGCACTTTTTGTGCCGACAGATCTGCGGTCTTGTCAAATGTAAAATATATATGTTTGTGTGTGTGTGTGTGTGTGAATGGTGTGTTTGGACTCTGTTAAGAAAAAACAACAACAAAAGAATGATTTAACAGAATGTTTTCTCTACGTTTTAACAGAGCTGTTGGGTTTTCTGAACTTGTTCATTTAACCTACTGGAACAGTTTATTTTAAATTGAACAATTTAGATTCGATACAAAAATAACCATTTTAGTATAGTTTATTTTATACAGAATATTTCAAATCAATGGAATGGTATTACCAAAACAATGAATGCAACATGACCCAGTAGATTTTTCCCGATCACCGCTATGTTTTCATTCCTATAAAAATTCACATACATACTTATGTATGTTAGCTCGTAGGAGTTTAAAGTGCTATCAGTACACACAAAGGTATTGACATTGTTATATAGTATAATAATTTGTTCTAAACTTAGTTTCTATTTATAATTTATATTGTAGTTCTTTTGAAACCTGTTGTTCATGCGAAGGCGAATTAATAATATAAATTAATGGTGAATTTTAAGTGATTCAATATAAATGTATCAGGGCTGCATGCTCAAACGAAAAATGTTTTGAACAACGCATGAGTAACAAAATAGCAGCTACAATTTATGATACATTACTTGAAACACAATCAAATTAAAGTGTTTATAAAGTCAAGACTGCAAAGCATATGCTAAATATTTACTAAAGATTCTTTAGTAGTATTTATAGTAAATAGCAAATACAATTTCATCTCTGACGCCCTGACTGATAGACACTCAATGCAACCTTGTCTTACCGATTACAAGTGTGTCGCGGTGAATTGTGAATGGCTACCACCATTAAACGTGGCGGTGGCGAGTTTTCTATCATAAGTTAGGTTATATATCGTATGCATCAAATCATACAATTATTTATAAGCTAGTTTTTTAAGGAAAAAACACTTAAATTTAGTGAATTTGCAGTGCGAAATCTTTAAAAAACCACAGACGAACACTTGGCACAAACGGTAAGCATGTATAACAATGCAAATGTACATTTTACATAACAATTATGGTGCTTTAAAAAAACGAAGCCACTAGCTGCCTTTCCAAAATGAAAAGTACGACAGCAGCAGCAGCTGCCTGGTGTACAAACAGATTTGATTTGTGAATAACGACGCCGCCTACGAGCTACAAATGTTCCGCGTCAGAAATAAAAATGTTTAAATTTGTTTGTGTGTTGCTTTGTTAAATGGTTAGTTTTCAATTTTCTAATAAAGTGGAAAATTTCATATTTTTATACATACGAAAAATGCTATGTATAACAGCACACCAACATATACATACACACAACACTTCGGCCATTCGCATTCATACACACAAACACATTGATACATTACACAGACACGTGTAGTTGTGAGTGTAGTGTGATTGCGTATATGTGCTACATATAAAAGATTGCGGTGCAAAATACGAAATCATGCGAATTTTTAAAATTGCGTAGTAAGAAAATGCACTAGTTTATCCTCATTCTGCAAGTGATAACATTCAAGTGAAAAATAGTGCGCGTATTCTGAATGTGCGCCGGTTAAAGGTTACTGCTAAATTAGAAACAATACATAAAGGGTTTTTTAATTTACATGAGGCATAGTTTCTTTTCAAGAAATTTTGCTAACATTCATGTTTGCTTCCTTTTTAAATCAGTTCTTCAGATTTCTTTGTTGAACCATTTTGTCGTCATCGGAAAGTCTTCCATTTTGTTTTTTTATTTTACTGCCGCCGTACCGCCACCGTCGCTGCTGCTGATGTTCGTGGTGAATTTCTCACATTTCATGCAATTCATTGCGTTTGTTTTGAGTCAATGTAAGCTGTTCGTAGTTGACGTGCAAAAATAACTTAAATACAATACAACAAAACGTGTTAATTGTGAAATTTGTGATCTAGTTTATGGTACTTTATAAAATACTCGCACAAACGTACATATGTACATATATACATACGTATGTATATTTTGAGGGCATTGCTTCTTGTGTCTTTCTTTTCGATTTACATTCGCTTTCACGTAGCACATGGCGTTGCCACATGGTTTTCTTTGGAAACACAACAGCTACAGTCACGCAAAAGCAGAATATTTATATTTTCATTCATTATGTTTACACAACAACAAATATATGTTGATTGTGTTGGCAATAACAAAATAATAAAATGTAATTTCAATATAAAAATGTGCAAGTTCTGTAATGATTTTCCGGTCTGGCAATGCAAAACAAATGGCGCGCAAATGTGGTGAACCGGCACTTTGCTTGCCCTTTTTCCTTCCGTCATTTCTGTTTTCACCATTTTTACCTTAGAGAAAAAAGTTCGTTGTTCTCACGACATCGATAGACACTTGTGAGGTGTGTGTAGGCGAGTACGTGTGTGTTAAATGAATGACGCTGTGGCTGGGACATAGCTATATACGCCAACAACGATAGCTCATGTTGTGACACAGCTAAAAGAAAACAATTAAAGAGAAAAAAATACTTTCTCGTAGCATAGTGTAAAAAGACACAAAACGGCAAGTAACGACCAGCGTGCTTTAAGACCACATGAAAAAGCAAGCGGAGCGTTGCAAACGCCGAACAACTTGTGAACGTGTACAAAAAGCAGTTAGACGACACACAAGCTGACACACACACGCGTACGTGCATGCATACATTCATGTATTAATACTTAAATGTATGTATGTATACCGGCCGGTTGCTGTCAGCAGGCAGAGGCTGCTTACCTGCCTTTCATAATTATTTGTGCCTATTTTAGCTGCTTTCTGTATGTTATACATAAGTGCGAGCGTGTATGTGTGGATGAGTTGTATATGTGTCTGTTTTGCTGCTGTCATCCGTTCTCTTGTCAAATGTGCCCAGATTTTGTCTAGATTTAATTTTTATACCCTTCGACTATTGAAAATAGGTATACTGAGGCATTGCAGCCAAAAAAAGGCATATATTCTTGCCTAGGATCAGAAGCCTGTCGATTGATCTGTTTGTTGGTTCTTCCTTAATGTGCGTGACCTGCCAGTGTGCTGCTGTTAGTAGCTGACGGCGGCGCAACACATCGATTTAGTATTGTGTGAGGAAGCGAGAGAGCAGTAGGTGGCATCTGAATTGCTGTTAAGATTAATAAGCGTGGTAACATAATTTTATTGTTTAAAATTGGTCGAAGGGTATATTACTGTAGGCCTCGCTCAACTGTGGCTTACGTTACTTGTTATCTCTAAGAATTTCCTTTACTGATTTTATATATTTCTTCAAATTCAATATTTTCCATGTCCACTTCCACGGCAACAACAATAAATCAACACAATCGGCGCCTGGACTCATCAACAACAAATGAAAAAATAATCGAATTAAATATTTAGAAAGTTACGTGTAAACGTCGTGGCTTTTGTTTAATTATTTTGAAAAATAATACAAAAACATAAAAAAAAAGAACTTTGGCAACTAAAACCAATCCCAATACACACAAGATACAACAACAGCAACTAGTGTAAAATTCAAAGTGTAAACAAAAAACAACAAAAAGCGGAGAGCATACACACCAATAAACTCGCCGCAAAAAACAACAACAATAGCTATTTAGCTAAAATAAATTCAAGTCCCCGAGTGTTAGAAAACAGCAGCAAAATTACGTCAATTATAGAAAACCTACCCGGCGCAATAGCTCACAATCATCAAAACAACATCATGGAAGAAGATGAGAGGGGCAAATTGTTCGTCGGGGGTCTGTCCTGGGAGACAACGCAGGAGAATCTTTCTCGTTATTTTTGCCGCTTCGGCGACATCATCGATTGCGTTGTCATGAAGAACAATGAGAGCGGCAGATCACGAGGTTTCGGATTTGTTACCTTTGCTGATCCAACGAACGTTAACCACGTGCTCCAAAATGGTCCGCATACGCTTGATGGTCGTACCATCGATCCGAAGCCGTGCAATCCTCGTACGCTGCAAAAGCCGAAAAAGGGTGGTGGCTATAAGGTGTTCCTCGGTGGCTTACCATCGAATGTAACGGAGACCGATCTGCGTACTTTCTTTGGACGTTACGGTAAGGTCACCGAGGTGGTCATCATGTACGATCAGGAGAAGAAGAAATCGCGCGGATTTGGCTTCTTGTCCTTTGAGGAGGAGGCGTCTGTGGAGCATGTCACCAACGAGCGTTATATTAATCTGAATGGAAAGCAGGTACGTTAACCCTAGAGCAAATTATTGCTTATCAAGTATTGGCTTTAATTATCTTATCACTGAAATGTATTGATTCTTTGAAATTTAATGAACAATAAATACAACAAAAATGTGAATCAAATTAAAACTATTTGATAGATATAATTGATTCATTTTAAGTGTTATTTGCGATTGTTGTGATGCTAACTGTGCGTTTTTTGCAGGTTGAAATCAAGAAGGCGGAGCCACGCGACGGTTCTGGTGGACAGAACTCGAACAACAGCGCTGTAGGCGGCGCCTACGGAAAGCTGGGCAACGAGTGCAGCCATTGGGGACCGCACCATGCACCAATCAATATGATGCAGGGCCAAAATGGCCAGATGGGTGGACCGCCATTGAATATGCCAATCGGTGCGCCAAACATGATGCCCGGATATCAGGGCTGGGGTACTTCGCCGCAGCAGCAGGGCTATGGTTATGGCAATAGCGGACCTGGATCGTATCAGGGTTGGGGTGCACCACCTGGCCCTCAGGGACCACCACCGCAATGGTCTAATTATGCTGGACCGCAGCAGACTCAGGGTTATGGCGGCTACGACATGTACAACTCGACATCGACAGGAGCACCATCAGGACCGTCGGGTGGCGGCAGCTGGAACTCATGGAATATGCCACCCAATTCGGCTGGACCAACTGGTGCACCGGGTGCTGGCGCTGGCACCGCCACTGACATGTATTCGCGCGCCCAAACCTGGGCAGCAGGCGGTCCATCAACCACGGGACCTGTGGGCGGTATGCCACGCACCGGACCCGGCAACTCGGCCTCAAAATCGGGCTCCGAGTACGATTATGGCGGCTATGGATCGGGCTACGATTACGATTATAGCAATTACGTTAAGCAGGAGGGCGCCTCGAACTATGGTGCCGGTCCCAGGTCAGCGTATGGTAACGACAGCTCTACACAGCCGCCGTATGCCGCTTCGCAGGCCGTTTAAGAACGATGTGGCCCGAAGGCCGTTAGTGCGTGCGTGTTGTCTCCTCTCCAGCGTGTCACCAGCCAGCAGCCCCCCAGCAGTGGCAGCGGCAGCGGCCTCTTAACAAAATGCGGTGAATGATGAAGAAGACAAAAGATGGTGGTAATTGTAAGCTAAAGCGTCGTCTGTTCGTTTCATCATTTTAATGGATATTTTTATTTGAGATCAGATCAGTTGTTGAAATTAATCAATGTAACTTATGTACACATAAAATAATTTAAAAACAAACACATCCCTAGCGAAACAAGGCAGGTTCATAGATTTATATATATATAGATGATATATGTATAAAGAAAATATATATATGCATTCATATATATATTCTATAGCAATGAGTATGTAAAGAATTTCATAGGAAAACAATGAAAAACAAAGTAAACCAACAACAATAACAGAACAGTCAACACTTTTAACAACAACAGTAGTAACAACACTCAGAGCAACAAATACATTTTTCATGCGCCCCTTTCCTTTTCCACATCCCCCTTGATGCAGTTACGAGTAATATATATGTTTATATATATATATGCTCGTGCTGCATCCTATAAAAACTAACAACAAATACATGCATATTAACAGAGAAAACAAATTAATAGAATTATGAATGATTTACAAGTATAAAGTTTAGCCAATTAGAAGACACAGGAGAAAAGTGTACGAAAGATAGGAACCAACAAAAGAACAGAAACAGAGAAAGGAATTATAAGAAATTATACATTAAAAACAAAACAAAAACCTAAAACTGATCCCTTAATTACTAAAATTAGTAAATACAAATTCGAAATTTTATATTTAAAGCGTAAAAACAAAAGAACCCAACTAGTTGGCGGCAAATGGAAAAATAATTCGCATCCACATGCCGCGCCCTCTTTCCGCCCCTGTATCGCCCCTTATCCACATAATACATGCGTAGAAGACAGCAGAATCGGCGGGCCTCTTAAGGACAACATAACCTTGTTTGCTTTAGCCCGAGTGTACGCGAGTAATTTGGTTCGATGCATGGGGTGGATAGCGTGGAGGCGCGGCATGTTTTGGGGCACGCAGACAAACGTTACAAAATTATTAAATTTACCATTTAAAGTAAAAACAACTAGCTAAAAGTTAAACTACATATATAATGAACCTAATAATAAGCGTATGTCGTATGTCGTTTGCATGTAAGAGAAAGTTGAACTTGAAACTAGAATTATATAGTGTTGGAATTATTATTTAGTTAAAGAGAAGTTTAAGAACCGCAAACAAGTAAAAAGATGATAAAAACGAAACAACAAAAGAAAAAATCACAAAAATACGAAACGCTCTAAACAAATATACATAAATTAAAATAAAAACAAACAAAAAAAAAAAATGATGGAAACCGGAATAAAACAAAAATGCTATATACATACTTATATACATCTCTATATATATAGATACATAAATATATATACATAAATTTAAACAAAAAACAAAACAACAAAAAGTAAATTTAAACTACAGTTAAATTCAGCTTAGAGAAAACAACAGTCATAAGAGAGGGAAAGTAGATAGAAGAGAAAGAGAGGAAACGATGCTTAGAGTTGCGTTGCACATTTTTGAAATTTTCATCGCTTGCCAAGCAGACATCTACAACAACAATTAGAGAATGAGTGCTGTGTGTACTAACACACACACATGCACACATGTAACAAACACATGCACACATATACACGAGAATTGCATATTTTATTGATTATATAAATATATATATATCTTTAATTACTTTACATATTATTTACTCTTAATTACATACAACAACAAAACAATTAAACTAATTTTTAAACGATGATTGCGATTTTACAATTTATTATTACATAAATATTACAAACTATAAAAAGAAAACCTTATATGCTAATAGATACATTTATACACTCTTATATACAAATATGAAGTAATGTTTTTTTTATTATAATTTTTTGCTATTACTACTACAACTACAATACACACGTAAACGTAATTTTTAATTTGTTGATTACGCGAACACACACATTCAACAACAATATGCACATACACATACTTACACGTACGATACGATACATAATATACCTTACTTTATTTTTCGGTGATTTATTGCATAGTGTTTTTTCGTCGTAATGTGTTTTACAAGTCTATTTCTACTTAAAAGAAGAAGCAACTCCTACAAACATAAATTCCTAATTTAATTTCATTTAAATTACAAATAATAAACATATGCTTAAATTTTTTATATAATTATACACTAAAAACAAAGAGTATAACAACAAACTAACGTAAACTGAGTAAATTTAAACAAACAAGAAAAAAAAAACAAAGTAAAGTGAAGAACGTATAAAAACGTTTGAATATTTGAAAAAAAAAAAACAAATGTTGCTTTTGTTTTCCTTTAATTTTAAATAAATGCGCTCTGTGTGTATGCGTGTGTGTGTGTGTGTATGTGTCTAGATTGATCACGTCTAATTGTATGTTGCAAAAAGGAGAACACCTTGGCCTGCGGGATATTCACGCACGTTACGCGTTGATGACGAAAGGAAAGTCGATGATGATGATTATAATAATGAATACGATATAAATCAGTTCAGTTCAGTTGACCAGGGAGAAGGGAGTTTCTATCCATTTCCGCTTGTAGTTTTGGACTATCAGTTATGTTTTTAAAGAGGCAGCAGCAAAGAATAACAAATTTAATGGATTTTGCTGCCGCAGCTGGCATCCACAACAACGTATCAGGCTTAACCTAATAGTAAATGGTTATATAGTTATATCTTATCTACTACTATATATGAATATGTGTATGAAAAAAGAAACAACTAATCGAGAAGAGAAACAGTTGAATGAATGAAAAGGCAAAATAATCTGTTGGTAAAATGCAGTTAAGAAAACACCTGATGTAATTTCATAAGCAAACCTTATTATAACAAACATATATTAATTATTACGATCACTCACACACTTAACATAAAAAAACATACATATATATCTATATATGAAGAATGTCTATTGTTTATTGCCAAACCCCATCCAGCCCCTTTATTTTGCATGCCAGAAGAGATAAAAGAAAATATAAAAAAAAGTGAAATAATAAAAGGAAGTGATGTTTAAAAATTTGAAATAAGAGTAATGCGTAAAAATGAATAACTAATTCAAGGAAATATACATAAAAATAGTTAAAGCAAGGTTTAAAGTAATGGAAAATGTAAACGCAAATAAGCAAAAACAATGAAAAAATTATAAAAAAAAAAACAAACACACTGACTGTTAATTGTAAAACAATTTCTTTTTTAATCCGTACGGTTTATGATTTAAAGTTAAACGATTTTTTAAATAAAACCTAATAAATGAAATAAATATATATGCATCTAAACGTAATTACAACTACTATATACAATTATATATATAAATATATATACTATATACAATACATATAAATATATGCATAAATATATATCAATTTAACAGTAAAAATAAATCTAATATATTGTACTAAAGAAAAAAGCAAACAAAAATGAAAAAAAAAAGAAACTACTAAGTGTTGCACTTAAAAAAAATGTTTACTTCAGAAAATGCAAAAAAAAAGAGTAATGAAACCCAAAAGCTGAATAGAAAGTGGCAGCATACATTCATAAGGATATTGTTGTGTAAAAATTGATAAATCATAGTCTATGTCCACGCGTCATAAGTCAGAAGAGCATGTGACACCATGGTATTGCATAATTTATTTTGTTCTTCGCTCTTTTTTTTCGCCTCATTTGTTCGATGTCATTTCGTGTATTCGGTTATGTTTTGATTTCCGCTAAATTGATGGGCAACATTTGTATTTTTCTTTCAGTATCATTATATTATTGTTTTCAGATCGGTAAAGTTGCAAATTCAAAATCTTTTCGTTTGGGTGATATCGATTGTTTTAGCTAGTCTCGTTTGATTTTCTTCAGTTGCAGAGAGGAAATAAATAAATAATATGGTGATTTGCAAATTTGTAAATCGATGTTTCAAATTTCGCCGACATACCACATAATTAATGACAATGAAATAGCTATAAAAACGATCTAATATAAGCTAAAATACGAAAGAACGCGCCAAAAAGCAAACTGAATAAGAAAACTGAAAATATTGAGAAAATCATCTAACAATATATATGTACTTAGAAAATGCAAGAGAGGATGAACAGGAAATGATAAAGATCAATGAACCGTTGTACACATTTTGTAGTAGCTTAAAGTCCGTTGAATAGTTATCGATTTTAGATTTGGTTTACACTTTCGACTGGTATCATAGTTAAGCTAAGTAACCGAGGCACAGACAGATGAAAATGTTTTTTAAATGTTTTTCCCCCAAAGTTTTTTCTCTTTTCTACCGAACTATACTCGTATTCGTATTAGCATCTAAAGACTAACTAGAATGATTTGAAATAAGGGAAATTTAACAGATATCTAAGCTAAATTCCTAAGACAAAACGATTCCACCTAAGACACCTTTTGTATGACTAAATTTATAGGGAAGGCAACCAAACAAAACGAATAAGTGACACAATAAGATGAAGATAAGGATAAAGAGAGACACCTTACAGCATAAAACAACAGAAACTGAAACCGATATGTAGACTAAACATGAAAGATGATATGAAGATGGAAGTAACTGTGTGTGTGCATGAATTGTACGTTCTTTTGTAATTAATTCGATTTCTAGGCAGAAAGAAGACAAAACTAGTATATGAGAGATATTTCCAATGCATAAGTTATCTCCGATTAGAATCGATTGTTAAACTGTGTTGACTTTGGTAATTCTTTTTCAATTTTTTCCTGCTATTTCAGTTAAGATTTACCCTTTGATTTTCTGTCGCATTTTGTCTTCGTTCGGTACGTTTTTAAAAATAAAATTCTAGACGAGGTATGTATGTATGTATGTGTATCTATATGATAATTTTAATGTATAAACCAAGCAAACAACTGAGAAGATAGTAAAACAAACTAAATTGTATGTAGTTTAATGTCGATCGTAAAGCGTAAATACATAATAATAGACAGAAAAAATGGAAAACCAAAAACAAAAAAAGAGAAAAACTATGCAAAATAACCAAAATAAAACCGAAATTGAGACTGTAAACTGTAAAATGCAACAAAATGATGATGATGACCGATCGATGAATAAGATGACAAGTAAAGCTTAATACTAAACTATAAAACTTAAACATAATTTAAACTCTTAAATCGTAAAGCAAACAAGAAGCAACAAGGAATAAATTAAAATAAAAATAACAAGAACATCTCCGATGAATAGGCTATACCTACATAAGGAAGACTAAGCAAATGTTTTGTTCTATGATTTTAATTTTTTATTAATTAATAGATTTGCTTTTGTTTTTTTTTTTGTTGTTAGAGAAACATGCTGTTGGAATTTCCGAAACACAATAAACGATATACGAGCAATTCAGATAGACAGTTGAATTTTGTTTTGTGTTTCTCAGCGTTTTTTCGTACAGTTTAGAGATCTTTAAGAGCTCATTTTGCACACACCTACACACAACCATGAACACATATTATACACACTGGGGCTAAGGTTATTTAAGTACTAAATTCGAAAAGTTTAAGCGTTTATTAACTACATGCATACATCAGACTTAGGCAGGCTAAGGCAGGCTAAGCATTGTCATACTTTTAGCGGTAACTGTAGCTGGAACAGCCAAAAACAATATGTGGGCGGCATATACACCCACATACATATACATACATAACATACATATACTATAGCGTATACTTATATAAAGCAGATTGTAATGGTTCTTAGGCGTATAAGTGTTGCGACTTGGGACACTCGGGTTAGTTGCGGGCAATAACATAATATAACTGTATCGTATTAGTTGAACTAACGGTTTAACACACACTCACAAACACACACAGACAGACTTACACATGAAATGTTTTTTGGGTCTTTTTTCGAGACTTTTTCTACTTGTACTTTAGAGATAAAACACATTAGAGCCAAACCAGGAAAAGCGTCGTCTACGTAACGTGGTATAAACAGAAAAGAAAGAAAACCGTTACTTACACACACACATATACATAGCAGTCCCTGAAAAGGAACCAAATAATAAGAAAACAATGCAAATACATACATACTTACATATAGAGAAAGAAGGAACAAAAAAGTAAGAGAAAGAAAAAAAGGGAATGCGATGAAGCGAGTTGCAAGGTTTTAGTTTACGGTAAACTTAATGAAATTTTTTACAACGTATTTATACATACCTAAATTTAAATTTTTAATTAATTTTTTAATGTAATACGAACACAGTGCCTAAGTAATATCAAAAACAAAAATACGAAACAAACAAACGAGTATAAGAGATGCAAAACGTATAAGAGAATAAACCAACACTTAAGCAAAAACATAAAAAGAAAATAATATCTGTTACTAAGATACATACCGATCGGAAATGCAGAATGAAATCTGAACAGAATACTAAATTGGCTTCAACCAAAATTCAAAACTAAATACAAATTCTAACTAAGAAGCACATGCATTACACACATACATTAAACATACGACCTAACATAACCTTAAATGTGGCATATAAGCAACCGAAATCGCACATAAGTGTATAAATGTAACTAACCTACATGGGGTATCCCCGATCCAAAACGACCCAAAACTTAATCTATCCCAACCTAACTTAATCTAACCTAACATCTCCAGCAGAGCAGAAGCTAACGTGACGTTACGTAACGTAATGGATAATCCAATTAACTAATAATAAAATTGCAACGTACCCCCTACATACGTCTCTCTTTCATACCGATTAATAAGTATATAGTATATATATAAATATATAAATGTATGTATATCTAACTCGATCTAGAACCCTTTATTTTGAATCTGTTGAACTATTTGTTGTCCAAATGCAGTATATGTTATAGGTATACACAGTATATATGGTATACTTGTATATTATACTATATATATAGTAAGAACTCGGAATGACATCAATTGCAAGTTGAATATGATTTACAATATGATTACAATTATAATACGATATGAAATCTAATCACAACAAATACAACAAGATAACACAAGCGAAAAGAGAGAACATGAAAAAATTAAAAAAAAAAAAAAACAACAAAAGAGCAAAATGAATCGAAGTTAAAATAAAGTATATTGATGTTTTTTATGTTTTCGGAAAATTCAAGTTCAAATCTAAATTTAAATTATGGTTATCAAATCAAAAATTGTTTGTTCATTGAAAAGAAATTTCAAAATACAGAAAATGAATTAAAAAGATAAACGCAAACAGAATCCAACAAAATGAAGAAAATTTCAAATTATGTTTAAAATTAATGTAGTTTGTAAAAAAAAGAAAGTTTTAAGCAAAAACCAAAAGTACTTTGAATATATATACATAAATCGCAAGTAAATAGAATAAATGTCACTCTCTTTTTATTTAACCTGCATTGATAATTATTTTAAATCTTTAAGAAGGCACAAATCGTCTTACTGTTAGAGGGGTACCATGTTGACAGTAAATATTTGGTGCATTCAGCAATATAACTAAAAAATAGCTGAAAAATTGGCTATATTTTGAAACCAGTCCAGTAATATACGTGCTTCAGACAGAACTCAAAGATACCTAAAATTTTACTTACCATTGCTTAGACTTACAGTTCAAAATTTCCAACCAAAATGTTTGAAATTCTGGGTTTTATACTATTCAATAGCATGGTCTTTTTTGTGGGCAATGTTCAGAAGCCTGAAGACTTGTCAGGCTGGATCGATCTGGTAACTCACGTTGCGCTATGCTCAATAGCCACTGTCATTGTATCCAAAATTGAGTAAGTGATTAAATGGACAAGTATTTTAACTATTTTAAAGAATTTTCCCAAATTGTTCCTGTTCTATTTTCAATTATTCAGCTGAGTGAAAACAAATTCGCAGAAAAAAACTTGAAAAAGATGTACATGTTTATTTTCGAATAATCAAAAAATGAAATAAAGAACAAACGTAAGCTGGGTAAATAATGCATGATATACATACATACATTTGTGTGATATGTATTGGGGCTGATGAGGTGCGTGAGTAAACTATGAACTATGCTGAGACTTAACGAGTTTCCTGACTACTTGGCGAGGCGCCGTCTTGTGGTTGGTGTGGTGGGGGTGCCAGTGGGCGGTTTGGGTATCTATAAAGAAAGTATGATTGAGCACGAATATGTATATATATATAATATGTTAACCCACCGAACGTATGGGCTTTGGAGTAAGCGAATTGGCTGGCGGTGGTTCGCGTGGTTGTGGCCCATCGGGATGACCGACAACGGTGACAGCGACGGGTCGCTGCTCGGAGCTGGCTCGCTCTGTGCTCTCGCTGCGTGAGTTCGAGCCGGAACGCTTGAACATCCCAGAGAGACGACCGCGCAAATCTTTTTTGCTCGAACGCATGTCGCTGGCAACGCTGATGTCCGAGTCAGATCCTTGAATCTGCAAGATAATGAAAGAAGGTGTGTTGATAACGTGATCTGAGATCTTTCTTCTTCTATCACCCACCGATATTTCACTCTCGGAATTGCGACTACTCTTGGTCAGACTGCGCAGTTTGCCCATCAATCCCTTCTTCTTCTTGCGTGGCCCGCGTGGCAGATCGCTTTGTGTGGAGCCGCCAGAGAGGCGAGAATCGAGACGCGAATCCATGCTGGAATCGCGTACCATGCCTCCCAGTTCGGAGTCAATGGATTGCATGGATGATACACTGCCATCGTCCTGGCGCCATATGTTCTGTAAGTAAATAAATTGGATGCATTGCCTCTCAGTTAAATTCCTTTCATCTAAGCTCACCTGATCTTTTTGTATGGAGTGATCCAGCGACAGGCTCTTGCGTATCAAGCTACCATTATTGGAGGAGTTGCGCGAGAGTCGTCCTCCACGCTGGGATCCCGCCGCACTGGCCACGGAACTGGTGCTGCCATGTGGATCGTTCTCTTGCGAGGCTGCGCGACGCAGATTGCCACGTCGAATGCGACTGCGTTCCTGTTCGTCCTCGTTGAAACGCTGGAACTTGCGCAGCTCCTCGGATGCCTCAGCCAGACGAGCTAGCACGCTGGTAATCTGGGAGCTGCTCAACGTGGGCGACGGGCTGCGACTACGTCGCACATTTGCTTGCTCCGGACGTAGTGTATGCTCGCCGTAGGAGGAGGACGTGCTGCGTGCTGACGATGAGCCGCCCACAATCTTTAGATCCGGCGCAATCTTAACCAGCTCATCTACGGTCTGCAGCAGTGCACCCACTTTGCGTTCGCCTCCGTCCTGCTCCATACGACGCTTGATAAGCTCCTTTTCGTATCGCTCGCGCTGGGAAGAGAAAGAAAAAACAGATATAAAGAGAGTCCGGAGATTCTTCTCTTCTCTTACCTCGCGTCGCAGCTTCTCATTGGAGGTGCGAAGCTTGGCGTGCACATCGCGCAACTCTAGCAAATCGCACTGCAGCTCAGCGATCTTCTTGCGTCCCTCTTCCATTTCCTCCTCCGTGGCGCGTTTTGTCTGATCCAACTTACGTTTGGACTCTAGCCGCTCCTTGTCCCGCTCGCGCTCCACCTCGAAAAGCGTTTGTCGAAGATCACGTGCCAGCGTAGAGGTCTCTTGCAACAGACGTTGCTGATCCTCGCGCTCCTTTTGCCACGACAACTCCAGCTTCGTCTTCATGCCAGGCAACTTGGTGCTGCCCGAACCGATGACACGTTCCTCCTCGAACTCATTGAGCTTCGACTGCATCTCGGAGATCTTGATCTCGTTGGCGCTACGCTCTGAAACCAGCTCCGTCTTCACTTTGCTGGACTCTAATCGTGACTCGACTAGCTGATCCTCCAGGTGACCAATCTGCCGAGTAAGCATAAAGTTTGAAAGTTGTGATTTGGACTACTTCGGGGTAAGTTCGCTTACCTGTTGCTCCAAGTAGGCAATCTTGCTTTTGTCATCATCATCGCTGCTGTGCATCGAGCTGCGACTCTGGCGTCCAGTATTGTTGGCTTTCAGATCACCAATCTTCTTCTGAGCTACTTCCAACATCTGCTTAAAGGCATCACGATCCTTCTTGAAGCGTTCGCATTGGCGCTACAATGAGGAGAGGGAAGAGAGAGAGTAAATCGCAGATCCTCACAGGATCACTCCCATATCAACTCACTTGCATGGCATTAAGTTCTCCGCTGAGATTCTTCACCTGCTGCTCGTAACGCAGTCGCGTCGATGCCACCTCCGACTTCAGCTGCAGTTCCGCAGATTGTAACCTGACAAGGTAGAAAAAATGATCAGGAATTAGGTAAGATCAGTTGTTCCCCCTTCATGTGTACATACTGTGACTTCAGCTCCTTGATCTCAGCCTCCCGACGAGCACCATGTCCATTGAGTGAGGATTGCGCCTGCTCGATGCGATTGAAGTCGCTTAGCTTGCTATTCAGATCATCGTTATCCTTGCGCAGCTGGAACACCAGATCTATGTTCATTTCGTTTTCACGCCGCAATCGCTCGTACTCGTGCTCCTTCTCGGCCAGCTTGTTCTTCAGCATCTGCCGCTCGTGATCGCCTCCAGTGCTGTTGCTCATCTTCATGGTTCTGGCCTCCAGCTCAACAATTTTGCGTTGGGCTTCGCTCAGTTTTTTGGCCATTTCGGTGCGTTCAATGCGTATGGTATCCATGTCGGCAAGTTTCTGTTTGGTTGCACTCAGCTCGGATTGCAGGGTTTGCTTCTCTGTAGTCAGCTGAGCCCGCATGAGAATCGTCTCCTCGGAGAGCTTTTCCCAGTGTGTATTGAGCTCCTCGTAACGTTTCTGGGATTCTTCCAGTTGCTTTCGCAGTTCCTGCATCTGTTTGCTATCAGATTTGCTGGCCTTGGACTTCAGGTCTTTAATGTCCTTTTCTAGTGAAGATTTCGTCTTCTCCGCCGACTTCTTGGCGCTTGCCAGTTCGTTGTCCAGCTGAGCGATCTTCGTCTCGAGTTTCTCGCGCTCCTTGTTCTGCTTCTCGTAGTCCTTCTCCAGTCCGGAGAGCTTCTCCTTTTCTCGCTTATTTTGAGTTTCTAGTGAGGATTTGCTTGTTTCACTCTGCTTCAGCAGCGTCTCCTGCTTCTTCAGCTTATCCTCCAGATCCTTCAGCTTGCTGTTAAGCTTCTTGGCTTCCTCATCGCTGCTCTTGAGCTTCTGCTCTAACTCCTTGGCCTTGCTACTGCTGCCGTTGAGAAGCTTCAGACGTGCTACATCACCCTCGGCCAGGGTCAATCGCTGCTTGCACTTCTGCAGCTCCTCCTCGAGCGAATCCTTACTCGCCTGCAGTGTCTTCAACTGACTAGTGCCAGAGCTGCCTAGCTGCACACGCATCTCAGTTATCTCATCCTCCAGCTCCTCAACCCACTTCTTAAGGTGACTCTTGGGTGTAAGATCATTGACACGCTTTGGCGTCCGACTGGGTAACTTGGCGTCGGCTTCCAGCGTCATTCGCTTGACACGCGCCGTCAACTCATCTCGTTCCTTCTGGGCCAGCGCCAGGGCATCCTTTAGCTTGGGCAGCTCAGCCTCACCATTACGATCCATAGAGCCTCCTTTGCGTAGTGTCAGCCGCTTATTCTCCTTGACCAGACGCTCGTTCTCGGTCTCCAGAATGGTCAGCTTAGCGACCTGAGCACGCATCGTCTCCGCACTCTGTTCCTTCTCCTGCAGCTGCTTCCGCACCTGAAGCAGCTCTTCGTTGAGCGCTTTAAGTTTCTTCTCGGCTGCACTGGACGAGCTGCCAAAGGATCCAAGCAGAGAGCCTTTGCTGCCGTTGCTATCCTGACGCAGCTTTGCCTGCAATTCGCGCACGTATTTCTTTGACTCGGCATTCTCCCGCTCCAGATCCTCAACCTTGAGACGCAGTATCGAGGCCTCATGTTCGTTCAACTCGAGCAGTACACGCAGCTCGGCAGGATCATCCTCATCAGAGATGCCTTCATCACGATCCGCGTGCACCTCGGGTGCCAGACGATGTGCATGGGGAGCAGGACTCAATTTGCGAGCTGTCGAAAGAGGAAAAAGATTAGAAAGTTTCCCAAAAAGATGTTAGTACCAACATGGGTTACTCGGGTTAGATCATGCGAAGGATCCGGTTGGTTACTTGGGTTAGTCGCAGTGACTGGACGCTGTTAGTCACGTTGCATGAGCAGCCGCAAAAAATGGCAAGTTACTTGTTCGACTTGATACGTTAAAGAAGCGCATGAGATCGTTAGTTCGCAAGAGATTACAGCGTGTTATTTAGTATATTGAAATCGTTTTAAATGGGAAGAGTGTGACTAGTGGAAGTACTAGGAGAAATCCCTGGTTAAATTGGGGAAGATTGCGGGATAGCTTGGTAAGATTAACTGAACAAGTTCCCAAGTCATAACCCTCTCATTCCAATTAGTACTCCATTATACAATTCCCACTTAAATCAACATAATCCAGTTTGGTTAATAATGAATATTATGTTGTATTATTAGCTATCAATGGATTCTTTTCTTTTAGAGGGTTAAAGTAATTTTGATCGTACTTCTTGAGCGCGTTGCCATTTTTTTCAACTGCATCATCAAAGACTCATTTTCATCCTCGAATCGAGTCACCTTTTTCCTCAAATGTTCAGCCTGAAATGTAAAGCATAAATATCGTGATCGTAGTTCATTATCATTTCGAGATCGATAAACAGAGCCAAAAAGGTAGATAGATAGATCAAGACTGAGACAGTTTCGTATTCGAGGATAAAAATTATTCTGTTTGCTGTGCTTAAACCAATCCAAAGTTGCTGCATAGAATGCTTCCTAGAGGTTGATTAGTTTTGAGTGAAGTAGGATGAGAAGTCACATTAAGAAACGATAATACGAGATATTATTTTATAAAACATATCGAACGGTTTTAACTACACTACAATAAACAAAGTTAGGAACATCTTTTGAACTATTTTCAATGATCAAGGCAGTTTTACAAAACGAGATCAGCAGGGACCGCAATTGACGAGGTTCTTGGTAGATCTATTTAATGTATATGATATATATTCTCGATAATTGGGGTACCATTTTTAAGTATAAGTTGAGATATTGAATTGATTTTTGAAGAAAAGTTTCTTTTAAGATTGGCCCTTGCTGGTCTGATCTGCTTGAAGGGAAAGATCTTCTTCTTGGTACCTGCACTTGCGCCCGCGAGCAGCACATGTGAGATGGCGCTAGGAAAGAGCAGGGAGGTGGAGTTGACAACCCTGGTGGAAGTGCTAGGCGCAAAAAGCGATACAAATGGTGAGGATTCTCGTTCTACAGAGAGATTTCTGCTGCTGCTGCTGCTCGGTTCGCAATCGGTCTGAGTCCCGTTGCAGCAGGATGGAACCTCATGGGTTTGGCTGCCCACTGCTTGAACCTCGTTGGGAGGCTGCGTATTGCAGCTGACATCGGAGAGGGCAATTGTTGGCGTCTGAGTGGCACGCGGAAAACCTAATGGAAGGACGAGCATATCACCCGTTTGGGTACCACGATTCAGCTGGGAGCGACGCTTTGGTTTGCTTTGATCTCTCAGCCGACGAAGCTTCATATTGAGTGGGCAAAAGATTAAAGTTGGCTCGGTATTGCGTATTACTGCTAGACATACCTCTTCTTCGGCGAACTTCAGCTGATCCTTTAGGTCTGTCTCACGCTCCATGGAGTCCTGTAGTTCACGCTGCAAATGCTGCGGATCCTCCTGAGAGCCGCCACGTGTCAGGGATTCACGCGTAATCTTGCCATCGGCTGATGTCGATTTGCCTAGTACGCCCAGCATAGGCGCTTTTTTCTTGCCTGGATTGCGTAGCTCCTCGGCTTCAGTCTGAAGTGAGAGGGTTATAAATGCCTGGCAAGCATCTCCTTAGGCCAACTCACCTGTAGCTTGCGCGTCAGCTCGCTGGAGAAACGCAATTCCTCCTCCAGCTTCTTGACCTTGGCACACAGCTCTGCATTGTAGGAACTTTGTCGCTCCTGCTCCAACGTCTCGATCTTGCGTTCGCTCTTCTTCAGCTTAAAACTGAGGATACGACAATTTTTAGTCGCCTTTTCGAGATCCTTTTGCAGATTGGTTTTCGCTTTGACTTCATCGTCACGGAACGTATCCTGGACTTCATCCATTTCGGCCTGCAAATTTAATATCTCCTTCTTGGCCGATTGATTCTCCTCCATCAGTTCCTCGCATATTTGTTCGGCAGCCTGAAGCTTTCGTTTCAGTTCCAAATGGTTCTCCTTACCCTCCAGATCCTTCATGCGTAGGTTTAGCTTGCGTTTATCCTCTGTCACCCGATCGAGTTGCTCCTTCATCTCATTCAGTTTCTGTTGCAGATTCAGTGCTTCCGAGGCTGCCGTACGATTCGATGCGGTGTCCATGGATGCCAATCGACGCAACAAGATATCACTTTTCTCTCGCTCTGCACGCTCAGCACGTGACTTCATAGCCTCCAGCTCCAGACGCAACGTGGCCATCTGTTCCTTGAGCTGGGCTGCCGTTGCTGGCGTCACACCCACAGTGACACTGTTGGAAGCTGGCAGGGTTTGTCTTTTAGAGTCCTTCGTGGATGCATCCGATGCTTCCTTGCGACGAATGCTATTGACGTTTAAACTAGAGCTGGAGCTGGAACTGGCTGAGACCGTGGATGTCTTGACCTCTGCAGATGCGGACTTCAGTATGGATGTTGCCGCTGTTGAGCTGGTGCTAGAGCTAGAGTTGGAGCTGGAGCCGTTGCTCACCGGAGCTGCCTTCTTGGGCGGAAGCGAGGCGCGCTTCATCTCGACCTGCTGCTGATTGATTGACGTGCCGGATTTGCTACGCTCCGGACGATCTGGCGGTGGCAATGTAGTCTCGCCATCCCTGCAAGGGACAAGATATCATTTATTTTTCTTTATCTGTCCATCTCTTCCATTGTTACTTACTCATCGCGACGTGGCACCGAGCGCTCCCGACTGTTTTCGCGCGAGTTCAGGCTTCGCTGCTTCTTCAGCAGATTCATTTTGCGCACACGCTCGGCAAGACTGTCGGTCGATAGGATGACTAGCTCATCTGGAATACTTGAAGTTTTACTTGGGGAGGAGGTTACGCGGCCTTGCGTGATCGAATCCACCTGAAGCAGGATATTGAAGATATCGAAGAATCTTTAGATTTAAATAGGATTCGTCTATAGTCGCGAGCCTTACCTCATTAATGTCCAAGGCGGTTGTGTGTCGTCGCGGCGGCACGGGAAGCTTTAACGTGACGGCCACGTTGTGATCGTCGGTGGATTTCGATGTCGATGACACCGCCACCGAGGCAGGTCGTTTTGTTGTTGCTGCCGTCGACGAGGATGAGCCAGACGCCGACTGTCCTTCATCGATGTCCGGCGTGGATGCCCAGGACTGTGGACGCTTCTTGAGCTCTACATTGAAGTGGACAACTGGGTTGAATAAGCGAGTTCAGCAGCGAAAGCAGCGCGAATTGTAAGCGACAGCGCAATAGAGAACACAGTGACAAGTTCACATTCACGTTTAGAGTCACAGTCACGACATAGGCACAGGCACGTGTATTGGTGTCCACAGTGAGTAGATGCCGTTAGGTTTAATTACGTAACAAAAAATACATCAGCGTAACAGTATACGACAATTACGTAAGGGCAAGTTAAGCGAACGTTAGCAGATTAGTGTTGTGAAACGTAAAAGTAAGGAATTGAAATGGTGATTGTGTGTGTGTGTGAGAGAGAGAGACAGAGAGAGAGAAATATAGTTTGTTTTGAATGATACGAGCACGGTACAGTACAAGATAGTGCAAGATTTTAAGAGAAAATTGTGAGAATTATGTGAATACATACGCAAAAAATAACTTGAACCTGATTTTCATGTACATGATTATTACCAAAGTTAATTTTAAAACTCTTTGAATCATCAATGAATAAAGTAGAGTTCTAGAGGTCATTGAATCTTTTATGTTTCTTACTGATTATTGTGTGTATGAAACTACGTAATTTGTCTATTTAAATACATTTTCAAAATACGCATGAAAACAGGCTTTAGTTTTACAAATTTATGAAGATCTCTTCAAACTACATGATAGATCAGACAAGTACTTAACAAAAGTTGCTTACAAAAATACAAAAATAACACGAGATAAATCTTTTTGAATAAATTGTCCAAATATTTTATAAATCTACCCAATAAATCATTATTTTAAGTAAGTAAAATTTAATTCTTTAAGCAGTTTTGCGATTAAAACCAACATATAGTGAAGAATCAGGTAAACTGTTAGCAAACATGTGCACAGTAATCAATACTCTATAGATTAGTGGATGAAGCCTGATTCAAAACTTATATGATGAAAATAATTATAATTCTTAGTTTTAAGAAACATGAAGAGCTTTAAGAAATTATTGGATGGGAGAATCGAACCTATATCATTGGTGTTATTCGTATTCGCACTCGTCAAGTTCTGGGTGGACGTCCAAGTACGCGATGTGGGTCTAAGGGTAGATAAAAAAAAGTTTTAAAAAACTTGCCAGTTATATTTCTTAAAAGATGAGCTTACCTCGCACTCTGCGCATCCGAGAGATTCGGCGAGGAGGCGGCCACATCGTCGCCGCTTCGCCGGGCTCCATGCTCCTTATAATCGCGAAAACATCGCTTACATCGTGTGGGATACCTTGTCTGGGGATGAAACCCGAGCGGGCAGAGCTGATCGCCTTTCAGCGATGGGTACAGATGATGCATCTGTTCTTATCGATATTGTCAGCTGAGCTTTTTCTGCACGAGACGCGGGAAGAGAAAAGTTTAGTTAGATCATCGGTATTCAATAGTTTAATTCGATAATTATTTATTGTGTTAATGGTTATTTACACCCACATATTATGCGCACGTTGGGTCGAAGAGCACACCTTCAAATTGTAATACACACGTTTAAACTTGCATGCAGGGCATCAACTAAATTTAAACGTTTTTATTTTGTACAACCAAGTGGAATTTTGGCCACGATCCAAGTTAGCCAAAGAATTTTCTACATAAAATTTAGAACATTTTGTGCGATATATCTCTATGTGGGTATTTGTTATTCCGTAATACTGTAAACCAATCAAGCAGCAAGCTACAAAACTCTTTGCCTTGTGATAGAAATATAAATACTATACAAAGAAGAAGAATGAGAGAGAAAGAGATCGAAAACACTTTGTATTGTTGATGCCTCACATTGTCGTAGATCAATAAACCTTGCCCAATTTGTGCTTTGTAATAGCCTATCGATCAAAATGAGAACCCAGCAGGGGGAGAAATTATGTATCTGTGCATAGTATAAGCTATAAACATATGTATATAGAAGCAAAAGAATAGGATGCTTATTGTAAAACAACATGAAATCTAGAATTGTGAAACGGTTCTCCAGAGAGAACAGAAAGGGCTTCTATAATCTGATAAATATCTCAAAACGTAAAAAGAATTTCATCTGTTTCATATACATATTTATATTGATATTCGAATTAATATATTGATTGATATTGAATATGATTTGGGTCCTTTCTTAAAAAAATTCTTTTCGTATATTCTGTTGGGATTTTTATTCTTGTTTTTTAAAAACATATTTCTATTATTTTACAAAGAATTTTGTAACACAAATCAAAGAGATCATACCGAAAAAGACATAAACATAATACTGATGCTTATTTAATCGACAATCAATTAAAATTTACGACCTCATCAAAACCAGCACCTGAAAATGTTTGGAAAATGGAAAATATCAGCGCCTTTTTCTTTCAAAAAAAAATTAAGTACTATAGTTTCAATGTTTATGCGGCGAAACACGAGTTTATTTGTAAATATAAACAAAAACCAATGTTTACACTGATTTCGAATATATTTTTAGGCCCCTTAAAGAGAGCAAAGAGAGAGCAGGAGAGAGGCACAGAGAGAGAATGAGCGCGTGGGAGTAAAGCAGAGAGAACTTGCGCTTTTCACAGGTGGGCGACGCGCACACAAAAATCCTGTGTTTGCGCATGTTTTTCCGGCAATTAAAATAGTAACGAAAAGTATAGAAAGAAGCAGAACCGAGTGTGACATCAGAATGCACTCAAGAGAAACACAAGAGAGAGAGAGAGAGAGAGAGAGAGAGAGAGAAAAGAGAGCGTGCGCCCTGGTAGCACAGGCAGCGCGCGTAACATTGCAAATCGCAAGCACGGTAAAAATAATTATCAACGTCTTTAACCTAAGTATACAGATATTTATAATTATATGCTTGTATTGTGTATTTTTATATTTTCGATTTTGCGATTTGGTATTATGCCTGTCGCAAAGTTTTTCGGACTTACACAAAATGATTCCGCATTTAGCTGAATTTGGAGCTGGGCACTTGGAAATGGGGCCACGGCACAGCTGCTGTTGCATCTGCCGCTGCTGGCGGTGATCAGCGAGGAGAATTCTGCGATGGCCGCTAACTGTGCGGCGATTTTCATTTACGATCCAAGCGATTAATTGCGTAATCGCAAATCTCTTCGTGTCATTCGCTTTTATCAGCTTTCAACGAAGATGCACTCCTTTCTTTTTTAAATCGATTAAATATTAAACTTTTCTCACTGGTTTACCTCTAGCAGGATTTGAGTATTTCACGTTTCTGTTTGCAGAATACTTTTGCTTATTCACTTTATACAAATTTACGGCTGAAAAATTAGCTGTGTTTTAAAAATAGAACACATTTTTCCTGAATGGCAGCACACTTTCAATTCAGATCACATCAAAAGTATTCAAAATGCAACCTTTTCCAAACTTATCTTTAACATTTGCCAGCGATTACAAAAGATTTGTTTACTTTTCGATTACCAAAAAAAAAAAAAATTCGAAAATGAAACGAGAATTATGAATTTTCAAATTGGACTATTCATTTGACGCACAAGCATACATACATATATGCAGCTACATACATACACATATACGCACAAAGGCATACACACACACACTTTAGGATTTCTTTGATATAGCATCGATCGAGCACTCGAAATATACTTATACAGATCGTTGCATCTCTTTCGCACCCATAGCACAGACACAAAGCGTTTTCCTTTTTTTTCCGGGCAGCGGCAATTTTTCTCGTATTTTTTCGTTGCGAACGGTTTGAAAATCGACGAGAAACTAAATTTAAATCATTTCGAAAAGCTCAAACTAGCCATTGTCTAGCAATGCAAATGTCCGCGCCGGAACCCGATGGTTCTCTTTTTTCTCACGCTCTCTTAGCGGGTCTGACAAATGCAAATGCGCTTACGACTGAAATATATCCTATGTTTGATTTTTCTTTAAAAATACACGTATGTATTAAAAAACAATCAGGGTTTTATATTAGAGAATTTATTAAGAAATCATAAAGTTTACACATTACAAAATGGGTTACAATGTCAGATTGTTTTGTGTATGTGTGGAAGAGTATGAGTGTGTTTTTCTCTGTGTATTAGATGATGATGCTATGTTAAGACATTATCCTGTATTTACTTGTATAAATTACTTAGACATTATTAGTTGCTATGAACTAATGCTGATTAATCATAATGTGTTTGGATGTGAGTATGCACTAATTGAGTGTATGTGTGTGGAGGATAGTACATGGGGAATATGGGCTGCTACGAATACTGCGCCAAAATGCGCTGCTCCGAAAATTAAAGGGTTTGCTTTCAAGCGAATACAAATTAACAATGATAATGATGATTGACTGGCGATAATGATGACGATGAGAAGAGGCAACCTTGAATTCAGCACTGTATCAGAACCCTATCATGTCGTTGCACTGCCCCCAACGACACTACTAGCCGCCTTGGTCGCCTGTATATGATCCTCCTCCAAATCGTTTGGCGTCGTTGTTGTCGCCGTCGCCGTCGCAATTGGGGCTGATGCCGTCGCTGTCGTAACCATTTTGCCAGTCTCTGGTACGCTGTGAGCAGCAGGTCCGTTGTTGTTCTCGTTGGAGTTTGCATTAGACTCTGTCTGAGTGTCTACAGCATTTGCAGCATCTGCAGCTGTGTTGAACGCATTGACTGTGGCAGTGTTAGTGGGGTTGCTGCTATTGCTGGCACAACTGCCCAGCTCGGGACTGCTGTACATCTGTATGACTGAATTGTTGTTCATGTTCTCTACGGACGCACCCGATAGCGATAAATCGTCCGCTGAATCATCCGCTGGGCTGTCCGTTTGCACCGCCTTCTCCTCGAGAAGATGATCGCCCTCGCGTATTGGTCGTTGCGCCGAGCCAAACTGCTGCGATATTTGCAACAGTTCTCGCAGCGTTTCATTCTCCATGCGGAGCTGTGATATTGTTTGCAGTTCCCGCTGCACATTCTCATCATCCGCAGTGGCTGCCCGATGCATAACCGCTGCCATTTCGTTGATTTTCTCACGCTGATCACGTATTACCTGCCAGAGGCGTTCGTTGTAAAGTTCCTTGAAGTTAAATTTGCTGTCCAGCACCTTGGTGACTGTGTGTTCGCGGTACTTTTGCATCAACAGCTCCATTGCTCGCTCATAATCCTCAATGCAGATTTTTAGTTCACGATTTTCTTTTAGTATTTCGGAACTGTTAACATTCTGTTGCTGTATACGATTTACCATGTCCACATTGGTCTTGTTATTAGAGATACGATTCAACGACTCGATATCGTCCTGATATTGGCGCAAACTCTCAACCAGACGATTATTGGTTTCAGCCTCCTCCAGCAGCGCTGTTCCCAGTGCATCTAAATCCTTGACACGACTGGCCATACGCTGTGCATCCATTATCATCTGTCCTACTGATAGGTTCGACATTTTTAAACCTTCCTTATAGACAACGCTTCCTTCGATTTCCAATTCCTTTTCCTTTTGTTTGTGCAGTCGAGTTTTGTTCTCTGCAACAACAAAGAGCACAGTTTTAGCTTCGTTCGCGAACTGTATTGTGTACGCCCATTTGCTTTATTACGTTACAAATAATGGATTGCCTTACATTGTTTGACAATCATTGAAATTTTATAAAAGAATAAAACCATTAGAAGATATTACTATTAGAAATTTTGGTACGACCCACTTATTTTAGGTGGTTTGACAGCTGACATCTAAGAAGGTTGCCATCGTTTACGCTAAGAGCAGATATGCAACTTTTATTATCGGCAGACAACTGCTATCAAATTATCGATTTATCGATCAGCGCGAAATTTCAAATAGTCAATTTTGACTAACACTGTATTAAAAAATGACTCGATTGTCTTTTTTTTCGGAAAGTAAGCGAATTTTATTGTCATTTTTTATACAGAACTATGCAGCTATCAGTACAGAATTTCAACTTATATCGAAACATGGAAGACTAACAAATTTAAAAGATATGTATGTTTGTATGTATGTATATAACTAGACTATAAAATGCACACGAGTGGTAAAAACACTCCATATATATGTATAAAAGTATATTAATACTTAGCTAGAAACTAATTAAGTACCTAGAAGCTAGTAGGGGAACTCGCGACAATGAGATAACTTGACAATTTAAAAGTCCTTATTTAGAAATATACATGGTTCACGTATATATTCGAAAGATCTCCAAGTTTTAGAGATATCTCATTGCCGCGAATAACGTATAAGTACAAACTGTTAACATAAGCTGTCATTTGAAGTTTAAAAAGTTTGCCAAACAGAGGTAGAGAAAGCATATATCCAGATATATGCTACATATGTATAGACTAAAGATCACGAGATTATACGCCCACGCTATTCAGGCTGCCGGATGAGAGATTCTCCGAGCGACTGGAAAGACGTGCGCGCTGTTTAAGAATGACACGTCCTGGCTTATTCGATGACTGCAAGCGAGGACTGTCCGCGGATGTAGAAAGTGACGCATCAGCCGACTGATTGAGATTGTTGTTGTTGCCGCCGGAGACACCAGCAGCCGCGGCACGTCGCAACGAGGATGAGGACATGCGCGTTAGTCCAGTATAGCCTAAGGCATCTGTTGGTTGACGCTGAAAGTATCCCATATCATTTTCCTGGGCTTCCTTCTCCTCATGCTGCTGTGGCAACTGTTGCTGCTGCTGTTGGGCCAGCGGATTCAGCGTAATGTGAATATGTCGAGTCCTTGGTTTGTTCGGTGAGCATGAACTCAGCGGAACAAAGTCCTCCCGCAATTCGGCAAGCCGTGGCTTGTTCTGCTGTTGCCCACTGCTTCGCGAGTTACGGCGCCGACAGAGGCACAAGCACGCGCTGACCACAAGCAGTACCAGCAATGCTCCACCACCAATGGTACCTGTAAGCAGGGGGCTCATGTTGAATGTCTCATTATGGCCAGGTGTTGTTGTGTCCATGGGATGCACGGCTGGCTGGGGCGTTGTTGTCGCCTTCGGTTTCTGGGTGCGTCCCTGTTTGAGAGCACTGAACTCGGAGGCGGCCACCGCGCTAAAGGACTGCAGCTTAAACTCGTAGAAGGTGCCCGGCTCCAGCGAGGAGATCTGAAAGCTACGCGATCGGGCACCGTCAATAGTCGCCTTGAGATACTCTCCTGCCGAGGCAGAAGGTCGATAATAGGCATAATAACCGGATATCAGCTGCTCATCCGCGGCATCTGGGAGTCGCCAATGGAGCACCACAGCCGTCTGTGAGTACTCCTCAATTCTGTCTAGTTCAGGCACAGCTAACGGGGCGAGTGTTGCTCCACGTTGTAAAAAGAACTTGCCCGACGTGTTGCTCTCCTTGTTGTCGTTGTTTGAGTAGACTGCCATAATACGAAACCGATAACTGCGATCTGGACGTAGTCCAGTCACGGACGACGTAAAGTTCTTCACGATCTGACGCTGTTGCTTGCCGTAGGGTATGTTCTCGTTTGTTGTCTGCCAACTCCGGCGCTTGCCGTTCTCCGTCAGTGTGCGGTATTGTACTTTGAAGAACTGAATGGGCAGGCCGTCGTTGGGTATCACATGCCAACGCAGCATGACCGACTCGTCCGATAGGCGGGTGACATTCGGCGCCGATGGCGGCACCATTTGCTTTTGTTTCCGATTGTGCCCAGGACGATTAAATGACTTGCCTCCACCTCCTCCTCCAACACTACTGCTCTCTCCCGTTTGTATCTGAGTAGGATTCACCCGTAGCAATGTTCCCGCGCTGTGCTCGCCAAGACTGTTACGGGCAAAGCATTGCACAAAGCTGGCATGTCGTTTCTGTACACTGTGCAGAATCAGTGACCCATTGGACAATTGTTCCGCTTCAGTATCAAAAACGCTGCTTTCCCCATTCAGCAGCCAGTATATATCCGGCGTAGGCCATCCTGTGGCCACACAATCTAGCTGCATACGTTCACCTTCGTTCGTAAGATTTGCACTTGGTGGCCGCACAATACGTGGTGCATGCTTCACAACCAACTTGATTATGTGCTCCATGGTCGGCCGTATGCCATTGTCGAGGTAACAGATGTAGGTACCTGCATCTGCTGGCTGGAGGTCATTTATTTGCAGCCCGTAGGGCAGCACACGAGTCCGACTATTGTTCGATATGGCGCCGGGCACATCTGGACTGCTCCAGACAGCAGTGGGTGGCGGGGTGCCAACGCCTGGACACAGCAGCAGAACAGTTTCTTCAGCTCGGGCCAGCACTTCGGTGCGCACATGTTGCCCCTTAGGCAGTTGGGGAGGGGCAAGTGGCTCAACAGCAGCAGTTACATGCAAATCCAGGCGGCTGGGTAGGCTCAAGCGCACACCCGACGCTGTGTTGGTGGCAACGCAACTGTAGATACCGCTGCTAGCTGTGGATACAGGGGACAGCAGCAGCGTGCCATTGGAATCACTGAGCGTAGAAGCGGCCGGCAATTCGATGCCATTGCGATAAAAACTCCAGCTGGGCGCTGGATTTGATTCCACGTAGCCACAGTACCAGAGCACGGTGTTGCCCGCGGCGACACGCCAATGTTGATGCTTCTCCACCGCCTCGGAGCTGATGCTAGCTAATTCTAGACGCGCTGTGGTCGAGCTGACTGCGAGTGGGCCAAACCAAGCGACACAGCGATACTCGCCAAGGGTATCGGGACGCACATAGACACGCAGCTTAGAGATGTCATTGTCGTGAGTGATTGTTATGTTGTAGTTCGATTTGGCGCTGCTCTGTTTCAGGTATTTAAAGCGTGGACGTGACGAGGAAGTTGCCGCATAGCTCCATTCGAAACGCTCCGGCGGCAAACTGGTCACACATACGAAGACAACCTCGTCGCCAGGTGGCGCCACTCGAGATTCAGGTGCGCGCAAGATTCGCACGCCTGGCCCTGCTGAGGGCGATGGTGATTGAGAGGCGGAGGGCGACGGGGAGTTATTGTTGGCCAGTAAAACCGGAATTGCTGCAAGCAACGACGTCAACAGCAGCAGCGACGTCGGCAGAGACTGTGGCAGCAACAGCGAGCGTCTGAAATGCGTCAGCGACATTTTTTGGGGGGCTGCAAGAGGCGAATACATTATTACATCGCCAAATCAGTGCAAATTTTACGATTCAGTTGCCTTAAAATGCGCATACACATACATACACATGTCTGTACAGATATACACACATTCAATCTATACATTTGCGCATGCTTACCTGCTCTCGAGGTGTTCCCTCGTTCCTTTTCGCTTTGCTTCTTCAAACTTTTAACTATCCGATCAAACGCGTTTGCGTTTGCGCAGCCTCAGCGGCAGAGACTGTGCTTGTTTCGTTTTTGTTGTTGTTATTTATTCACTCATTATGCATACATACATGTTCGTTAAATGCAGACGAAAGAATCAGTTAATAATCGTTTCCTTTTTTTTAAGTTACCGACGATGCACTTAACAACTTGTACAAATAAACAACAACATTTTACGATCGTATGGATGCTGCGAACGAAATACTTCTACGACTGCGACGCCAGCTACAAGTGTGAACTACTAGTTCGTTCGGCGAATCATCTTCGACTGGTTCACGACGAACTCTCTCGTTCAGCATGCAGTTGCCGCGATCGCTGCTGCATGTAGTGCGTGAGGGTAGGTGTATGTGTGAGTATATAGTCCCTGTAGAAAATTTTCAGCATTCAGTTGCAGATGAGTGATGACGAATATTTATGAAATGATCGTATCAATGATATTTTTTTAAGCAAAAAATAAATATGATATTGATTAAGAAATGAAATTACACATATTCGTCATTTTGTTCAGCATATATTATACAGTATACTTAAGGCTAATTATTCTTAATATAAAAAGTTTACTATTCTGATTTTTTCATTACACAGGTGTTTTTTGTACTTTGGCTAATTCTGCCTTGAACTTGACAATGGTTTCACGTGCCAGTTTCAGTTTATCTTTCAGCGTAACAATCTCTCCCTTCACCTTCTGCTTAACATTGACAATATTGTCCAGTGTTTTAGTCTTCTTATCCTCAACTAAAAGAATGTAATGTTATTAAATCACATAAATGGTACATTGTAATAATTATAGACTTACAGTCTGTATCGTGGTTCAGCAATCCGTTGGCACTCTGCTCCGATAGCGTCAGATAGTGTTGCATTATTTGTGTGGGCTCTTGGAAGACAATTTCCTCATACGATTCGGATACCAGACCCTTTTTTGTATCCATTGTCGTGGAAGAGGTCAGCTCGCCATCTACGACGGGTGACTGAAACAGCTTGAGAATATGATAGCATGTCACCGGTCTCTCGGACTGGTCATTGAAGTAGATCTTTATAACCACTTCGAATTCACCCCAACCGGTCTCTGTTATCTCATATGGCGGCTTGACTACAATACGATTGGGATTCGCGTAGCTCTCGTGCAATTTGAAGTGTACTTTTTTCACATAAATCGACATATCCTCATTATAATAGGGTTTTAGATAAACTTTCCATTGATGCGTGTGTCCATCCTCCTCACGTTTTTTACCAAAAGAGCGCGCTATGTTTCCATAAACAATTGGCTTTACAATTGTGACGCCCTTAAGACGTCCACCGGAGTCAGCTGCAAATTCTGTCATATTTGAGTAGTTTTTAACCAGATTTATTTCTAATTTTTTCGGGGTTTGTTTTGTTTTGGTTGGTTTTTGCGCGACTAAGAAGCAGACGCCAATTTACTTCGATACATCGATAGAAGTATTCGATATTTTTGTATATTATATGCCAGCCCTGGCGTTGATAACAATACTTGCGATATATCGATTTGAGTATATAATAGTATTGGTGGTCTCTTGCAACCATCCCTGGTAGTTTTTTCCAAGACGCCGTCGCATAAAACTAAAGCAAAATAGATAAATACATAAACAAATAAATTTATAAGCATATATCCACATGATGGTGCGCCCCGGTGGAAAACGAATACGTATGGACGATCCGCCTCCAGCACCCGAATACGATGAGTTACATAGGTAAAATATAAATGAACATAACTTATTATGCACAGTTTTAAATCTTCTACAATTGGAACAGCGATGCTTTAAATGAAAGCGCATCTGATGCAGACAGTCCTACCAAGCGTATGACTCGGCTGCGTGCCCGAGGTGGTGTACGTGATAAACCACCTATAATCGACGATGATGAAGATGAGTTCTTTGCGCCCGTTTCTCGTAAACGCAAGACGCCACAAACACGAAAACCTCCAGCAGAGCGCAAGGAGCGCATAGAGCGACCGCGAAAGGAACCTGTTGAGAAGGCGCATCATGAACGTATTGATAATGAGCGTGAAATTACCACTGATGAGAATAGCCTATACTACATAGTGCGGCACTCCAAAAATCCCATTGCGGTAAACCTTACAAGATAAATATGTTTCTGGTTACTTACCTATACCACATTCATTTACAGAGCATTGTTGACCAGTGGATTGAACAGTACAAGGACAATCGCGAAACGGCGCTCGTCGCACTGATGCAGTTCTTTATTAATGCCAGCGGCTGCAAAGGGAAAATATCGGAGGATATACAATATCCAGTTGATCATACGGCAATTATTCGTCGCATGACAGAGGAATTTGATGAGGTGATAGAATAATTGAAATATTTTCTTTTTATGTCATTGCTAAGAAACATTCTCTAATATTTAGGAAAGCGGCGAGTATCCGTTGATCATGACTGGAACCCAGTGGAAGAAATTTAAGAACAATTTTTGCGATTTTGTTCAAACTTTGGTTAAACAATGCCAGTATTCAATTATCTATGATCAGTTCTTAATGGACAACGTTATTTCGCTCCTGACGGGTTTGTCTGACTCTCAGGTGCGCGCCTTTCGACATACTGCAACTTTGGCAGCAATGAAATTAATGACAGCCCTAGTGGATGTCGCTTTACTCGTGTCCAATAACTTCGAAAATGCAGCTAAACAATTCGAAGCTGAGCGTGTCAAGGTAAGCAGAATAATCTTTGCATTTGCATTTCTTTTACTAATCTAATAAAAAATTTTCAACATTTTCTAGTCACGTGATCGACGTGCATCAGATCGTTTGGACTCTTTGATGACCAAGCGCTCAGAGCTGGAGGAAAATATGGATGAGATAAAAAGTATGCTAACGTATATGTTCAAATCCGTTTTTGTGCATCGATATAGAGATACGCTGCCGGACATTCGAGCCATTTGCATGGCTGAGATTGGTATTTGGATGGAGAACTATCCTCAGAATTTTCTTGATGATTCCTACCTAAAGTACATTGGTTGGACGTTACACGATAAAATCGGAGAAGTTCGTCTCCGATGTCTGCAATCGCTGCTGCCGTTATACGACAAGGAAGAGCTCAAAGGCAAACTTGAGCTCTTTACTTCCAAGTTTAAAGATAGAATTGTGGCCATGACTCTCGACAAGGAGTTCGAGGTCTCAGTACACGCTGTTAAGCTGGTTATAAGTATATTGAAGTAAGTCAAAGTGTAACCAATTGGGATAACTAATGCCATGATAATTTCTCCTTAGAATTCATCCTGAAATCTTAGCAGATAAGGATTGTGAAATTGTATATGAGCTGGTGTACTCCTCTCATAGAGGCGTTGCTCAAGCAGCTGCAGAGTTTCTTAATGTGCGATTATTTCATTTAACTGCTGACATGGAGGAAACTAAGACCAAACGTGGAAAGCTGCGGTTACCGAACACGCCACTGATACGGGATCTGGTGCAATTCTTTATTGAATCGGAGCTACACGAACATGGCGCCTATTTAGTAGACTCTTTCATAGATAGCAACGAAATGGTGCGCGACTGGGAATGTATGACAGATCTACTACTGGAGGAGCCAGGTCCGAATGAGGAGGTTCTTGATAACAAGCAAGAGTCTACACTCATCGAGATCATGGTTAGCAGTGTCAAGCAATCGGCTTCGGGTGAGGTACCGGTGGGACGTGCCAGCAATCGTAAATTCACGCTTAGCTCAAAGGAATTGAAGGCTATACAAGATGAAAAGGTCAAGCTGACGGAACACTTTATCGTAACGCTCCCTGCGCTGTTAGAAAAATATCAAGCCGACAGCGAGAAGCTCGCAAATCTGCTTGCAGTGCCGCAATACTTTGATCTCAATCTGTATACCACTAACCGACAGGAAGGAAATCTACAAGCTCTGCTTGATAAGATTAGCCAGGTAATGTGTATGCACACAGGTCGTGACGTACTGGAGACCTGCGCCAAGACGTTGGAATGTCTCTGTGCCGAAGGCAGCGCGACCTACACGCGCTGCAACATCGCACGCTCCAACATTATAGAGAGTGCAGTTAATAAGTACAAGGATGCCATTGTCGAGTGGCGCAATCTAATTTTGGGTAAGCAATCCTAAAAAATTCGTATGTTAAAATTACTAAATATTATTACCATGGCAGGAGAGGAAACACCCAATGAGGATGATATCTACAACATAACCATAACGCTGAAAGTGTTGTCCATTCTGTATTCTTCCCACAATCTTAATCCTTGGGATCTATTCAAGTCTCTGTTTCGAGATGTAGAGGAAGCCCAGTGCAAAGACAATGTTGAACGTTGTTTGCCTAACGAGGCGCTGGCCTATTGCATTGAGGCATGTTACTTCTCGATAAGCTGGGGACTATATTACGTGGAGAACGATTGTGAGGCACTAAATGTGACTGCAACTGTTTCCGAGCTACGCAGCAATTTGGACAGTTTTATGTCAGCCTGTTTTGAACTGACGCGCGACGGACCCACAGTGCAAATTCAGGAGGCGGTAATTATTTACTAATATGGTTCATACATGTTTCGAATTAATTCGTGATTATTCTTTGGCAGGCATATCAATCGATTTGTGACTTGCTTATAATCTACTCGGATCAATTGGCACGTAGCGAGAGCGAACCCATCCGGAGCTTGGAGTACAAGTCGCGCATGGATGAGCATTTGATCCTAGACAACTTTGTGCAGCATTATGTATTCTCATTGAAACAGGTTGTTGCTCAAGACGAAACCCGTATAGAGGAGTTGCACAAGAAGCGAAACTTCTTAGCCTGCTACTGCAAACTTGTTGTCTACAACATAATTCCAACAATGCGAGCGGCGAGCATATTCAAATATTATGTCAAAGTACGATATCTTACTTCTTATGTATGACGTGACTATTACTGATTTTATTCAATGATTTTTATCCTTTTAGTGTTATAACGAATATGGCGATATTATTAAGGCCACTTTAGGCAAAGCTCGTGAAATCAATAAGGTCAACTTTGCCATGACGCTTCTTTTGAGCCTGATTACCGTGTTCAAGAGTTTGCAGGAGCAGTCCGATGATGGGATCGTATCGAAGAGTTCACAAGAGTTTATCGATCTCAAAGAGTTGGCCAAACGGTTTGCGCTCACTTTTGGCTTTGATGCGCTCAAGAATCGCGACTCAGTTGCAGCTATTCATCGTGGTGGCATTTACTTTGCTGCTAATAAGCAGCCCGACGACCCAGTACGAGCACCGACACGCCTGCTGTTTCTGGAAGTGCTCAACGAGTTCAATTACAAGCTGTTGAAGCAGGATAAAAAGGTGATCATGGCATTTTTGGATAAGGTCATACCGCCTGGCATGCCATCAAGTCGTGCTGAGGAATGGCAACCCTTGATTCTCTATCGCAACTCTTTGTTGCACGGCGAGACCGATCAGGCACCAGTGGCCACTCGTCGGGCATACACACGCAAACGCAGGGATCATGGTAAGTCTCTTAGAACATTTAGCTCACTTAAGCAGCTTCCCAAATGCTCTTTTGATTCCTTTTACAGATGAAGATGATGAAGAAGAGGATGACGATGAGGAGCACAATGATCCTGACTATAGAGGCTAAGTTTCTCCAAGTCGATTAGCTAAGTTAATTAGTCATATACCATTCAACCATTACAAAATGTAAAATAAAGTTAAAACCTAGTTTTGTACATGATAAAACTAACACAGAAAAAAATTTTTGTCATACCGCAATTAGTTATGTCAAATAGAATGTGTTAATCGATGTTTAAGCACGACAATGTATTAATGTAATACACATGTGCAACGCGATTATTACCCGACTAGTCAATGCGCTTTGCATTTGCAAGAAAAGCCGGATGGTAACAGAAAGTGTCGTGTTATTTCTTTTTATTGTACTGAATTTCGATTTGTCCCAAATTAAAAATATCGGGTCAAAATACAAGTCCTAATCTTCTTAATATGAGAGTTAATTGAATCTATATTCAAACATCAGGCGAAAATTAATATATGTACTCTCTGTAAGGGTATAAGAATTAAATTGTATAAATTTGATATCTAACTCGCCAACTCTCAATTTAATTATTAAATTACGGACGTGATAAACTGTGAAAAGTTGTTAATATAGCATGTGTCATGTCATTTTCATAGCGTGTATTTCATATAACATATAGTCAAAGCTGCACCGAAAAGTATATTCGAAGAATGTGGCAAGAAGAGAAGTTCATCGTTCAGGGGATAGTCCTGCTTATTGTCATTCCTGGACTTACTAATGCACGCAAATATACTTTCCATACTGAGAACGAAGAGGTATTTACAGAATGCACTGAGAAAATGGATGGGAACGCGGATGTGGTGGATGTTCACGGCTTGTGCGATCGCTCTGAGCTAAAGAACAACATAACTGACTCGTTTGAGGTAATGGTATGGGGGAATTTTACTCTTACCTGGGATATTCAGCAATCGGATCGAGTGGAGGTAAGTCAATAAGTAAAATATGGTAGGGAATATGAGTGTTAACATTCCTATTTTACGCTAGGCATCTTTCGGCCTTTATCGTTTCGAACGTTTAGAGTGGAAGAAAACAATGCTTTCTCTTGAAATAAATGACTTCTGCAAAGTGCTATATGATAAAAACCAAGTCTGGTATAAGTATTGGACCCAATACATAACCAATGCAGATGATGTGAAGGACAAATGCTTAAATGTACCAGGAGTAGGTTTTGCCAAGCTTTTATTTCTTATAAGGATAAAACTAAGTGTTTACTGTTTTCACAGACTAAAGTTATGCATCGACCATTCGAAACGGAGTTGATTCTTGATTTTCCAGGATTCTCAATGGAAGGACTTCACAAAGTAGTCGTTATATTCAAGGCATTTGATGCGCAAAGAGTGCAGCAAGGACCTACAGTTTGTACGGAAATATTAGGAATGATAGAGCCACTGTAACCGGTATTTGTTAAGATTCAACACATAAAAAAGTAATAAGGTACATGTTTAGGATCTTTATGTAATATAAGTCGGCTTATGGCCTAATGCCAAAACAAAATCTACATCTAAAACATTTTTTGTTCGTTACGAATTATTGCAACTTTTAATAAGTTTATTGACAATTGATATTATGTTGGTTATTATTAACATTTGTTTACAACACCTGATCTAAAGCTTTAAAATTGGCTTTAACAAATAAAATTTTAGATACGTTCTCGGGACTCAGACCAGATTTCATATCTCTGTAAAGATTTGTCGATTTACTAAACAATCGTTCACTTGCAATGCTTGCAGCCGGTGTGGATAGATACTGCCTAGCAATGGGAAACAGCATACTATATTTTGGATTAGAATGCCACCAAGCTATAGGATCGTTTTGACGCTCGATTCGTGGTTCAGAGTTGTACAAATACAAAAGATTTTTGACTTGAGATTGTGACTGATGCAGCGTAGTTGATGATCCTGGATTGCTGTTCGAAATTGTGAGCATATTGTCAAGAAAAGAATCAATCTTTGATTCGTTTTTAATGTTGAGCGCGCTTTTTACAACCTTCATTGGCGGTTGCCACTCTTGGAGCTGGGTTTGACATAGCTGCGATAAGACTTTGTCTGTTACTAGCTGTGCCTCTTGTTGACTGAAAAATGCCTGCTTATACCGCGGATCCAAATACGTTGCCATTAAATATTTTATATCTATAATCAGCGGAGAGCACCTCGTTTCCAATTCTTCCAGTAGTTTGCGGGCGAACGAGCAAATAGTCTACAAATACAATAAGTAATTAGAAATACCTTGCTCGAATATATGTACATAGTCGTATAAAAATCTCACCACAGAGGAAACAAAGTTGTGGATATCCGTCCGAAGAGAATCACGTAAGGCTGCTATCAATGGAATTACAGAGGATGCTGTGGAGTCACACCAAATGTTGATGATCTCTTCGATTGGCTGAATAACCCGACCACACAGATCAATATCTATCCATTCATCTGGATAAACTTTAACCATATTATATTCCTCGGAGTACACGGACAGAGCATCTTTTAGTTGAAGTAAAAATGCCTTAAGGCGGAACATTGCATTCCAGCAGTTTGAGTTTTCTTCAGTGTTCCACAATGGCAACGGTCCCCGATTTAGTCGCTTCTCATGAATATATTTCAAATGATTATACGCAATTTGTGATTGCTCAAAGTGTTTAGCAATTTGCAAGCACTTGTTATCCAATTGCTTGAGGTGCTCATTAGAATCAAGGGCGTATTTCACGCAGAGCTTCAACAGGTGTACACTGCAGGCACCATCGTCTCTGATGATGCAATGAATCTTCTCCTTTGGCAAATGCAATTCCTGAGTCAAATTGGAAATAATTTGACGAACATCAGTTATATGTCTCTGGTCCAATGGCTCGCATTTTAGATAAAACTGTTTAATCTGGAAGTCCCTGGAAATACCATGACAGCTTAGGCAGAACAATCCTGGGCCACCTGCTTCCCACCAAATGCTTGTGGCCAGTGAGACAGAATCTAACATGGACAATTCCTGTTTTAGATCAGTCTGCATGCGCAGATATACCTCCTGACAGATGATATTCTCATAGTAGCTTATTGAATTAATCGTATAACGTGGCTGCAACGCTTTGATGAAATTAATAAAGCCAATATCTTTAATTATAGTAAAGGAATGATCATTCTGTGCTATCATGAGGGCCAATTTCTCATCGCAGGCATATATTTCATTCTTTTGCACTTCCAATGGATCTGCATTCTGCTGGAAAATGTATATTTAATTAAATTAAGGGTATTGTTTTAAAATTGAACTGTTTCTCTACTTGTAGTTGAAAGTGCGAGTGAGAGGAAGCACTATCGTTTATTTCCGCTTTCACCATGTACTTGATGTCGTTTTCGGACAAAGTTTGAAATTCGCCAGGATGTTTACTTTTCAGATGATTTCGGAGACATGTTGTGCCACGTCCTTTCCGGGAATAGTTCTTGTGGCACAAACAACATGTAGCGACAGTATCGCTTTCCTTGTAGAAAAAATTCCAAACTCGACTCTTTTTGCTCATTATTTCTTTTTGCGGATACATCCGCTTTACATCCGTTTCTTCGCAGCCCTACTAACCATACTTACGATATACACACCGATAAGCGATGACAGCACGATTGTTATCACCTAGAGTTGTCGCACTACTTTATAATATATGTGTATCGAAATTCTTCCATCAATGTTTTTGCAGTTTTGGCGCGCACGCGACACTGACAGTAAACGAAAGTTTGTTTATGCGTACTCTGTCGTGTAATATGGAATTACCAGCGACGCCCGAAGAACTAATTGCACTAGATTGTGCCAGATGGAAAGAGTTACTAGAGGATGACTCAAAATGGCACTCTATACCGCTGCTAAATCACACACCTTTGCACAAACTGAAGGATCAGGGGTTGGTTCGATTTCGAGGCATGGTACAAGATATGATGGGTCCAGAAATCTATTTGGAACGCTATGAACTAAAGGCAGCTGATGGTCGCACACGTATACAGCATGGCAAGTACAGGGATTGTCTGCGCGTGGACAAGGATGAGCAAGTTGACTACAATTCCGCCAGCAATGTGCATGGAGAGCGGCAAACACTATTTGTGGTCTCTTTGCCAGGTCAAAACGATTGGGCCAAGGAGTATGAAAAGCAATGCAACCCGCAAACCATAAACCAAAACATTGAAGTCGGTAGTGGAACAAAACGTGCATTTCAAGAACATGAAGACATGGATGTAGACAAAAATGAGAACCTGGGAAGCAGTAGTTCTCCTAAAAGGCATTGCGTAGAAGCACCTGGCAAGAGTCCAAACGAATCAAGTTCCAGAACAACCGCTGCGCTGGGATCCGATTATCTGCTTAACTCTCCGCTACCGGATCGTCCGAGCATGGCATGCATGGTCAAGGTTTACGAAGATTTCGACAAGTTTGCTCTTAATTCATTAATGGACTTTGTTGGTTTTCTGTCAGTGGATCCGTCACTAGATGTTTCAGCATTTGAAATGGAGGGCGTTGAGAGTTTAAGCGAACTTCAGGCGCAGAATCCATCTCCTTTTCTTATACCACGCTTGCATGCATTTGGCATAAGGCCCTTGTCGCATGCCAATCCTCTGTTGGATCGTAGCCTACAACAACAAGAGGTACACGAGATTCCATCACCAGAAACATTGCAAAAGGATTTGCGAATGTTGCTCAAACTTTGCTTGTTTGATGACGAGCTCGCTTCCGAATATCTTCTCTCGCATCTGATTTCTACAGTTTACCATCGTTCTGAAATGCAGAGCATCGGCAAATTCGCACTTAACATCTGCAATCTACCCAAGGATTGCCTGCAACAGTACACACAAAAACTGTATGAGGTACTACAGTTGCTTCTGCCCGCCAGTCATTATCTGCCCATGACGTTGGACACAATGAACACCGCCGCATTTGCCCCAAAGTAGGCAGTCCTTAGGCAAAACTCTTGTACATTCTATAATTCTCTTTTTGCCTTTTAGGAAGGACTATGAGACAAATAAGTTAGTCTCCGGAATGCTGCAGCTTGCACCGCATACACACCTCATGTTGGACGAGACACGCATGCAGCAGGGCAAACTGGAGGCCAACGGTGTACATGCCATTCAGCATCTAGCCAACCTGATTAACAATCAGCAGTTAAAATGTGACTTTCAGTATTATCACATTGACTATAATGTTGATATTCCCGTGCTTATATTCAGTGAGGGCCGGAGCATGCTACCGGTAGGTATATTGTTTCATAAAGATGTGCAACTAATACTGATCATTAAAATCCTACAGAGTGATTTTGTGCTGCCCATCAATGCTGACGTAAAAGCCATTGAAATCTATGAGGAATCTCTAAAAGCTGCGCTGCACTATTTGCAACCAGCGCGATTGCAACAGTTCCGCAGCTATCTGACCAATGCAAGAACAGCACAGTTCCAGGTTAGCGAGGATCTTACCGAAATGATTCAGCAGGACTTTGTGGAAATGCGTCGAGCCAATGTGAAAAGCAATGCGGATGATCTGCATGGTCTACTAGTGTTATCGCGTCTTTTGGGAATTTCGCGTGGCAAGGAGTCGCTGGATAAGGAAACGTGGAATTTAGCCACAGAATATGAGTCGAAGCGTCGTCAGCGTCTGCAGGCGTTACCCAAGTCAAGTACTCAATTAAGAAATTAATTATTCTAATTAATTATTATATCAGAAAACATATAAATATTTCTGGTTTGTTACGATTACTATTTTTATAAATTTGCATTACATTTTCTCATATTGGTTTCCAGAAATTGCTAAGATTACAAGGTTTTGAACTCTTTAGTGGATGGTCTGGTTGTTCTCTCATACTCTTGAATTTAAGAAACTTTTTGCGACCTCCTATGTACCACAAAGTCTCCTGATATGTAGACGGTAGGACTTCTTTCACAATACTTTTGGCCTTGACAGTAAAATGGAAAGCGCTCGTGGTACTCTGCTCATAGTTGCTGGCATTTATTGCATTTACAGTGCACATGATTTGCATATACTCCTTGTATGTGTATACCACGTATGCTGTGAACTTTATAAAGCTGTCTACACCAATTGTACTGAAGAAACCAACATCCATAATGCATTCGATATGCGGTGATCCTCCGGAGTAGATGCATGCCGTAACATAGCTTAATTCCGTCGCTTTACGCATTACAAAGCCGCCGAATATGGTATTATAAATATTACGATGGTCGGGAAAGGCGTGTAACATTGTTGTCTGATAGGACTGTGACATCCAACATGAATTCGGCGGTTTTGGTTGATCAACTTCATTGAAATTTTTGCCTTTCGTACGTGCAAATAGTTCGTACATCAGAACCTCTTCCTCTTCAGTTGGTCGAATATTAAATCCGGACTTAATTTTTGTGATCTTGCGTGCTTGGTGCCGCTCTATCGCAATCTTATGGCACCGCTTCTCTTCCTCACAAGCTGGTTTCAACGGATTCACTGCAGCCGGACCCGTATTAGTTGCATTGCGAGCGACCATTATAATAATGGCTTTGGCAACGGTGCAAAAGTTCTGCATTACATATAAGGTAATTTCCATTGCACTATTGCCTGTCCTGGAAACAAATCCGCAAATATCAATATCCTCATTCGTGTTAATCAAGTTCATGCGATAAAAGTCCACATAATCGAGCAGCAGTGTCACAATGACATGAGGCATAGGTACTCCCTTTGGCAAATTCGGTATTTTGAGGTGTCGATAACAGATCCAAACTGCGATGAACCGGACACGAATAACAAGGATTAGTCGACAACAGTCGCTTACCAGCAAACATATCCAGTTCCTCTGTAATGCGTCCAACTCGCAGTCGCCCTAAGTGATTGATGTAATGCTCTTGGGTTGAAGCGGAGCTCAAGGGTATTACGGCCGTTGTGAAGGAGTCCTTCATGCTTCGACTTGGCAAATCTTTTGCTTTAGGTTGAAATCTTAGTAGATTCGCTCGGCATTTAGGGATAGTGTTAAAACCAATTTCCAAGCCAATTAGTTCATTAATTTTTTTTGAAACTATAAAATGGAAATTGCAAAAAGTATAGAAGACAATGTCAGAAGAGTATATTTACTATCTTCCATGGTACCCGAACAGTGATCTGACTGAAATTTATTGAACTTGCATTTTGTATCGATACGTTCCACTTTTGCGGAATTGTGTAATTTTCGGACAATAAGTTTATAATTTTGACAAAACGAATTCAGGAAGGGGTAAGCCGACCGTCCTGCTCTTGTCGCGCGGAGCAGGACCATCTTAAATTAAAATAATTTAGGTCGACTTTTCAGAAATTTAGAATTTTGTTATTGTCATTATGAGTTTTATGGCGCCGAATGCTAAAGCGCGGGCTAGCACCCGAAGCCAACGAAATACGCAGCCATTGAGATTACGTTGATCGAGGTTCCGAGTTTCATCACGAACGAAAAAGACCTACCTCATCGTTAGGAGCTCAATTCTTGCTAGAAAGCTTTCGTAAGTAAGCAAACAGTTTTCATTGCAAATATGCATTATCATCGTTAAACGGTTTCTTTCCACAAAAGCTCTTTATCAATTGATGTGTGATATCAAGCTTTCGCTGTGCTTAGTTCTACACGACCCACATACGGTATATAAACGCTTTAATTGTTTTAAGAATCAGTCAATTTTGTTTTCTCTAAGCATAAACAACTATTATAATATGTCGAAAATTGTTCTTTACGGAGTCGATCTGAGTCCACCAGTTCGGGCTTGTTTGCTTACATTGAAGGCACTCGAGGTGCCGTTCGAATATAAGGAAGTTGCGCTTGGAACTGAGACACAGACCCCGGAATATCTGAAGAAAAATCCACAAGGCACAGTGCCATTGCTCGATGACAATGGGACATACATTTGGGATTCGCATGCAATTTGCATTTATTTGTCCGACAAATATGGCAAAACCGATTCCCTATACCCCAAAGACTTAGCCAAACGTGCCGCTGTCAATCAACGTTTGTTTTTCGATGCCAGTGTCATTTATATGTCTTTGTGGAACGTTAGTGTACAATTCTGGCGCAAGGGGATCACTGAGGTGCCGAAAGAAAAGGTCGACAACATACATGAGGCACTTCGTCTCACCGAACTTTTCCTTGACGGGAAGACATACATTACAGGAGAAACGCTGACCATTGCTGATTTCAGCTGTGCCGCCACTGTTTCATCCTTGCCGGCAGTATTCGACATTGATGCGAAGGTTTATCCCAAGGTAACCGCTTGGCTTGCCCGCCTTAACCAGTTGCCATACTTTGCGGAGGCCAACAATGTTGGCGCAGCGAAGTACACCGGTTTCATGCGAAGCAAATGGACCAAAGTTGAGAATTAACGTTAATTTAGCTTGCAAAAGCGACAAATGAAAAGGCACCTTGTGCCGGAGAAGACATATCAAGAAATCAAACACATATCAAATATAATTTCATATGTATTTATTTGAATAAAATATATATATTTGGAATAGAATTAACTTTGTCTAATTCGTCTTTTTAAAGAACTACGTACTGGTTTATAATATTTATATCGATTGGCGTCATTTGATATCGATAAGTCAGAATTGTCGATTAGTGAATAGAATTTTCTAACGAAAAGCACTAAGAGCAAAATGAGCAAAAGTAACAAAATTGTTTGGACAGACGAGATTTTATACTTTGTAATTAAACATGTAAAGAATGCGCCATTTGTTTGGGATCATGCCCATCCACAGTTTGCATTTAAGTCGAGGAAGGCTAAGTTTTGGTCACTGCTAGCAGCAAAAGTCAATTCTTACGGTAAATTCAATTTGCCTACTCCAGTTACAAAAGGTAAAAGCCCATTAATAAACAAGTACAACTTTTTTATTAAAAGAATCTTATTGTATCTTCAGAGGCATTACAGAAAAAATGGACAAATATGAAAACATATTATTTGTTTGAAGAAAGTAAATCGAGACGTATTGGCGTTGATAAAGATAATTTCGGTACCACCTGGAAATTTAGATCAACCTTGGCTTTCTTAGGTTCTTCAATGGAACCAAATTCAACGGGAGTAGCTGGAAACAGTACAGAACCAGTGGCTAATGCAAGCGAAAGCAGCTTTGATCTATCTGAGGATGATCCCCTGGCAACGCAAGACGGCCATCTCGCAAACATAACAATTAAAACAGAACCAGGAACAGAAGATCCATGTACATTAAACGATAACGATAATGTAGAATCAGAAGAAGCGGAAGAAGAGACACCATTGTCACATATTAGAAAAAGACCTCGTGAAAGCATAATAGTGAAAGCGCGAGCTATCCGAGATGTTCACAGATCAAGTTTCTATCATTATGGCATGACGGTTGCTCAAGACTTGGACCAACTCGATGAGTATTATAAAATAGATGCTAAACTTGAGATAATGCAAATTATTGCTAAATACAAGAGGGAACAGTATTTAAACCAAAATGACAGTTGAAAATAAAGTCATCATAATCTTATATTTGTTTTTATTTAATTCTTGTGTACCAAGCGTGCAATCGCCCCTTTTGTTGAGAATGACAGTCCAAAGAGGAAAGCATGAATTTGCCAATCAAAACAGAAAAGAAAATCCAACGTTTATCAACACTAACAGCATTTGTGTATATCATCATTTACTGTTATCGATAAGTATAGCAAACAGCTGATGGGCCTTCGTCAAGGAAACAGTCTATCTTCTCTGCGCTGTGTGTAGTCGTAGTATTAATACATAGGTGCAAATACAAGAATCGAGCATAAATTTTAAATTTACCTGCAATTGCGAAAAATTTTTATTTGTATGTAACAAACAAGTTCAGCAAATTTAAATAAAAGTGCACGGGGAAGCCGCTGCCAAACGAAATCAAATAGGCAGAAAAAAGTTGTGCGCCAAATCAATTGACAGCGCCACAACGTAACGTGAAAATCGATTTCATTTCTGAGTGCTTCAAGCTGTGCCCGTTAACAGCTGCTTGTGCCACAACCAATTGATGTAATCGTAGTCATTGTACAATTTAATTCCATATTCTGCGTCAAAGAGACAGTCTGCACCATCCACTAGAAAAATGCACACAGAGACTGTCTCGGTGCGGACGTTTGATCGTTGGAAAATCATCGTTGGGCTTCTAACGCTTTGTGCATTCATCGCAGGATGCAGTGCGGCAGACACAGACATAACGCTGGATGCCAAAGCAACATTGAATCATCGTATACAAAGTCTCGATCTGCTTGTATTCGTATTTCTTCTGGCTCTAACGGTCCTCACAATTTGGCTATTTAAACATCATCGCGTCTCGTGGCTCCATGAGACCGGATTGGCTGTCATTTATGGTGAGTGTGAAGAGTGTGGAGTAAGAGGTGTGAAATCTAAATATATCATTTACTGGTATTATGTTATTGACTTGGGACATTTGTTTATCCACATCTCTCTTTTTTTTACGAACTTTTACGTATCATTGCCACCTGAAGCTTTCATTGTCGTCTTTTGCTATCACACATTCATATTAATGCACAAATTTACATATATATGTACATATGTATGTACGTATGTAGCTACAATAATGTATTTGTGCAGTTTGTGCCTGCTCTGAACCCCCACAAAAATAAATAAAACGAAATAAGTACAACTACATCTACAATGTAATTGGAAAAAAAGTCAACGAAAGCTTTAAAGCCCGCATATTGTACAAACAAAATTAGAACTGACGAAATACGAACCTTTATTTAAGACCCTAATTATACAGCACAACACTTTGTACATATACATACATATATATCATACTGACCCACGCTGCTCATCCTATTCTTATTGCAATTCAGCGAATTCACATATAAGCGTAGATAGGAATATTTTTCTGAGTTGCTACAAAGAATTTTATGAATTCATTTAAAACTTCTAGGAAATTTCAAGTTACGCATATCTTATATGTTTTAGAAATTTCCCAGAAATTATAGAAAGCTTATGCAAACCTGCACAATTTAACAATATTAAAACTACACTCTACTCAATCCAGTATTACCCTTTCCAGAATTTTTTTTACTTGTGTTGGGTATTTCCACGAATGTTTTTACTACGCTTTTTTTTTAAATTTCATTGAAAAGCTCGCTCGCACTTGTCGTAAGACTTGTTGATATCAAGAATATGAGAAAATCCAAGATCACACAACAGCTCATTTAATTGAAAATATCAATAAAATATTTAAGCTAATTAGAGAATTAAATACACCGCGTTATATTTCACCTGAAAACCAAATGGTTTCATTAGATGAAAATGACAAATAGAAAACAAAATTATAGTTAGATAAGATAGAAAAAAAGTAAAAATATGTTAATTAGGCGCACTATCTAAATTGGCTTAGTCCATTGTAAAAAAATGAGTACGTTTTGGCATATAAATAATGCAAACAACTGCTGATAAGTTTTGGCAATGCGCAAAGCCAACTGTACGACGACTGAACTGATTTGAGTCAGCACAAGTCAAGTGCTTGAGTCTGTATACTATATATATGTACACATTGTACAAATGTTCAACATATGCTTCTTGCTTATCAGTAGACTCACAGCCTAGCGGTGTCATTGATTAGTCACATTGGAGCTTTGTGATAGGTCAGGCAATAATAAAGGAAGCTTATGACGAAAGCTGAAAACCTATTCAATCCGATTCCGCTTGGCTTTAGCAAGTAATAGAAACTATAATTGAAAAGATTATTCTTTAATTTTAACTAGTCTTCAGTTTGGTTACCCAATTAAAGTCAATTCGTTAAAAAAAAAACAAAAGATAGCTTGGCATACATACAGTTTATAGTTTCGCTTAACGCGAATTAAATAATCCAAGCCTGAAAATCTTTATCAGTATAGTGAATATCAGTATAGTGAATTCTGGTAATTTGGTTTAATCGACAACTGTTTTCCATTTTAGGTTTAATTGTTGGTGCCATCATTCGATATGCCGGCACGAATACCACCTTGGTTCACATGCAGGTGGAACCGCAGGGGGAGCCTACATACAATGACAAATTACCACCGGACACGCTGTGGTTTAAGGTATGAATTGACGTAATGACAGCAACAATAAACAATAATTAATACATGCATATTTTATTCAGTATCCGGTTAATCAGACTAACTCGACAAAGTTGCCCGAAGACGTCAAGACATATGCATATGTTTTTCGTGGGCAGGTCTACGATATCGAGGAGAACGAAATCGATCTGAAGGCCACATTCGATCCGGAGGTCTTTTTCAACATTATATTGCCGCCAATAATCTTCTATGCGGGGTATAGTCTCAAAAAGGTACTAAACTACATACCTAAAGTTAATACATGATCCGATACTTATTCTCTTTGTTTTTTATAAATTTGCAGAAATACTTTTTTCGTAATTTGGGTGCCATCCTGACGTTTGCCATTGTTGGTACCACATTATCAGCGTTCCTAATCGGTGGATTGATGTACGGCTGTGTGAAACTGATGCCAAAATACTTGCGCAGCTTTACATTTCTGGACACGCTGTATTTTGGTGCGCTGATATCGCCCACAGATCCGCTCACTATACTGGCCATATTCAACGATCTGCACGTCGATGTTAATCTATATGCGCTTGTATTGGGTGAATCTGTGTTGAATGATGCCGTTGCTATTGTATTAAGCGGGTAAGTAGAATGCTAAGAAGGACAATCAGAAACCTTTTTTAATCGATTTTCATTTATCCTGCAGTGCCATACAGAACTACGGCGAACATTATTCAAATTCGGATGAATTTGAGACCACTGCGTTTCTGCGATCGCTCAGCGACTTTTTCTCCATCTTCTTTTTGTCGCTAATGATCGGTGCAGTCATGGGATGCTTTACAGCATTAATATCCTTTTTAAAACAGCATATGACTTTCTTTTTCTTAGCTAGATTTAATACTGTTTTGTTGTAATTCCTTAACTTCTGCAACACTTGACCAAGTTCACGCGCGTTCGTGACTTTCCACTGCTGGAGTCCGCGCTGTTTGTGCTAATGAGCTATAGCACTTTTTTGCTGGCAGAAGCGACGGAGCTAACTGGAGTAGTGGCTGTCCTATTTTGTGGTATTTGTCAGGCGCATTACACGTACAACAACCTGTCGGAGGACTCGCGACAGCGCACCAAGCAGATTTTTGAACTACTCAATTTTCTGGCCGAAAACTTTATATTCTCCTACATTGGCGTCTCAATGTTTACGTTTCCCAAACATCATTTCGATGCCGGATTTATCATAACCGCATTCGTAAGTGGTATAATGAGTTTTTTGTATCAAGAGATGTATGCATATATTATTATGTCTTTTCAGATTTGCGCCGCACTCGGACGAGCTGTCAATGTTTATCCTTTGTCCTGGTTGTTGAACATAAAACGTAAACCGAAAATATCCACAAATTTCCAGCACATGCTCTTCTTTGCTGGTAAGTCGAAAAAAATTAGACATGTAACACACTCAACAGGCCTGGTACCCTCATTTTACACCGATCAAAGCTTTCTTATAAATCAAACGATTTTTACGCGGAATGACATTTTGTTTATGTTTTGATTATCTGAGTGATTCTACATTTAAATAATATCATAATGGACTTTTTGAAATTTTTTGATATTTTGGAAATTTAGACAATAGTCCCCCTGTAAAATTCAAAAAAATTTTTTCAAAATTTTAAATCGCGAGGTTTTAATTTTAATCGATTGCGGAGGTCAAAATTAGTAATAAACAAGTGTTTAAATCGATTTTAGACTATACTTAATTTTGGCCCAAAAATCATGTCGAAATGGTCAAAAAATTAGACATGTAACACACTCAACAGGCCTGGTACCCTCATTTTACACCGATCAAAGCTTTCTTATAAATCAAACGATTTTTACGCGGAATGACATTTTGTTTATGTTTTGATTATCTGAGTGATTCTACATTTAAATAATATCATAATAGCTTTTTGAAATTTTTTGATATTTTGGAAATTTATGAACAATGTCCCCCTGTAAAATTTCAAAAAATTTTTTTCAAAATTTTAAATCGCGAGGTTTTAATTTTAATCGATTGCGGAGGTCAAAATTAGTAATAAACAAGTGTTTAAATCGATTTTAGACTATACTTAATTTTGGCCCAAAAATCATGTCGAAGTGGTCAAAAAATTAGACATGTAACACCCTCAACAGGCCTGGTACCCTCATTTTACACCGATCATAACTTTCTTATAAATCAAACGATTTTCACGCGGAATGACATTTTGTTTATGTTTTGATTATCTGAGTGATTCTACATTTAAATAATATCATAATAGACTTTTTGAAATTTTTTGATATTTTGGAAATTTAGACAATAGTCCCCCCTGTAAAATTTCAAAAAAATTTTTTTTTCAAAATTTTAAATCGCGAGGTTTTAATTTTAATCGATTGCGGAGGTCAAAATTAGTAATAAACAAGTGTTTAAATCGATTTTAGACTATACTTAATTTTGGCCCAAAAATCATGTCGAAATGGTCAAAAAATTAGACATGTAACACACTCAACAGGCCTGGTACCCTCATTTTACACCGATCATAACTTTCTTATAAATCAAACGATTTTCACGCGGAATGACATTTTGTTTATGTTTTGATTATCTGAGTGATTCTACATTTAAATAATATCATAATAGACTTTTTGAAATTTTTTGATATTTTGGAAATTTAGACAATAGTCCCCCCTGTAAAATTAAAAAAAATTTTTTTTCAAAATTTTAAATCGCGAGGTTTTAATTTTAATCGATTGCGGAGGTCAAAATTAGTAATAAACAAGTGTTTAAATCGATTTTAGACTATACTTAATTTTGGCCCAAAAATCATGTCGAAATGGTCAAAAAATTAGACATGTAACACACTCAACAGGCCTGGTACCCTCATTTTACACCGATCATAACTTTCTTATAAATCAAACGATTTTCACGCGGAATGACATTTTGTTTATGTTTTGATTATCTGAGTGATTCTACATTTAAATAATATCATAATAGACTTTTTGAAATTTTTTGATATTTTGGAAATTTAGACAATAGTCCCCCCTGTAAAATTTCAAAAAAAATTTTTTTTCCAAATTTTAAATCGCGAGGTTTTAATTTTAATCAATTGCGGAGGCCAAATTTAGTACTAAACAATTATTTAAATCGATTTTAAGCGATACTTAATTTTGGCCCAAAAATCATGTCGAAGTGGTCAAAAAAGTAGACATGTAACACCCTCAACAGGACAGGAATTCTCATTTTACAGTGATCGTAACTTTCTTAAAAATAAAACGATTTCCACGCGGAATGACATTTTGTTTATGTTTTAACAAGCGGAGTGATTCTACATTTAAAAATAGTATAAAGAATTTTTTAAAATTTTTCGATATTTTGAAAAATTAGGTAGGGGTAAAATGTTACCAAAAAAAATTATTTTTAAATTTTAAATTGCTTTAATCGATGGTGTAGGACAAAATTAGTAATAAACAAACTTAAACTTTTGGCCGTGCTCGACTGTAGACTTACCGATTTGTTCTCTTTTATAGGACTACGTGGCGCCATGTCATTTGCGTTAGCCATAAGAAATACGGTGTCGGACGCGCGTCAGACAATGCTGACAGCCACCTCGCTGATTGTCATCTTCACAGTCATTATACAGGGCGGCGCAGCAAACTTTCTGCTCAACTGGTTGAAAATACCGTGAGTCACCTTGATATTGTTTAAAGTAAACATTTTTGATTGCATATTTCCCTTTTTCAGCGTTGGCGTCGACGATGAGACTGAGCAGCTGAATAACTATCAGGTTCATAGTGTGAGTATAATAGTTGAATTTGTTTTATTACATTTAGTTATAGCAAAAAATAACATTGCACAAGCTTTTGTGAACTTATGAATAACAAATCTATTGAAGTTTAGTATTTTGTTCTTATCGATGCTTTTGAAAACGATACCAATATGTGTCAATGAGAAAAATATATACATAGCAAATATGTTAATCGCAGCTATAATTGACTTATAGTATGATTTTTACGAACAAAAATGTATATCAATTATATGTATATTTAACTGTTACAAACGAATTATTTCTAACGTGGGACATACATATATGTTGTTGATTTATAGAACTATTAGGGAGTTTCTACCTGCTGCTTCGATTGATAATAAATTTTCATCATGTTGTTTATCATAATTCTAACTTATTTATTTTGTAATATTCACAAACATATTTTTGCATCAATCAAAAGGTTTACAATTCCATGGACAATTCACATTCGGCGCCGGTACGTTAACAATCTATCAAACAGTCAAGTAAACCATCAATGAATTTTCTGTGTGCTTATGTTCTGTTCGAGCCATTACACATATATTTCCACATACACATTCAAGCAGTTTTTAGTTGCAGTATTTAGTTTTTAGTTGTTCTGCAGGCTCGTAATCTTTTACTCAACTTATTTTGTTTATTTTTGTGCCGGTGCATACAAGCCTTCGATGAAAAGTAGTTCTAATATTTTCCCGTTGAAATTTGTTTAGTCTGATGGCTATTTACAGGACGTGGAGGGCGGCACTGGAGGCGGTGCAGGCGGACGTGGCAAGACACGCCTTGCCAGTGGAGCCGACTCAAATCTAGATACACCGCTGGACGGCAATGCGGCGACGGCGATCAATGCAGCCGGCGGACGAAGACGCAATAGCCACGAAAAGGCTATTTTGGCCCGTATTTGGGGCAACTTTGATACCAAGTAATGCAATCGAAGAGATGTGTAAAGAATGCATTTAATAAAATACATTTATTTTAGATACATGAAACCATTGCTGACGCACTCGAGGCCTACACTGCTGGAGACTCTTCCGGTTTGTTGCAATCCCATTGCACGTCTACTAACCACTACACAACAATTGACCCAGGTAAGCCTTCAATTGACCTGCAATGTTAACAAAGAAAATAACCTATTTCTTCACGCTAACAGGATGGCAGCGAGTTCCGACGAGTAGATTCGGACTCGGATATTTGTATTGACAACGATACTGGCAACGGCCTGAGCCAGGATAGCCTAAACGGAGGGCGACGCAACTCCATAAATCGCGTAAGTATTCGTTACATGGGCGATACTCAAAACCTACTCGCTAGCTACAGAAATCTTGAATGAAGCACCAAAGACTAATATAATGTAGAAAGAGCAACTAACAAACCAAAACTGAAAAGCAAAAAACCAAAAATTCAAAAAATCAGCAACAATAATCAATATCTAACAGATACTTTTGGCCATGTAGAAGCGTTGTTATAAGCGAGATTTATGTGAAACTAAAAAAATTTATAAATTATAATGTATATATTGTATATGTTTATCGAAATTGTGATTTGAGTTTAGTTATGTTGTATATCGTTAACTATTTTTATAATGTTTTCACACTGTTAATTTAATATAACAAAAGGACGAGAAATATGAAATGAAGGCAATTATAAAACAGTATCTTTTATTTTGTATAAAAGCTTAACATTTTATTATTGTGTTGTTAATTAATTACGTATATCATTTAAATTCGCCGAGCGATTTACCTAGTCTTAAACCATATTTATTGTATATTTGTTTAATCTATTACATTACTACTATTAAACTGCATGGCTAACCAAATATATACAAAAATACAAACAATTGCAATTTCTAACTTTCTCAGCGATAAATATTAATTTAATTATTTGCTGTGGCATCTTTCTTTCTGTCTTTCCTCAACCAACCTCGATCATCTTACAAATAACAAAAAAAAAAAAAAACTAAAAAACAACTTATGCGGTCGAACTTACGAACATACCACCTGCTCCTCCAACTATCCAACGCATACTACATACCAATTAAACAACAAAATAACACAATAAAACCAAACAAAAAGTCAAATATTTTAAATGAAACTAATCACATTGCTAACGAACTCAGCCTGGTTACTAATAATTTCATGTAATCTCTTGGAATCGAAACGAATCAAGTCAAAATTTACACAAGAAAATGAAACAACCCTTTTAATTTTTTAATTAATATTCAGTTATATATTTCATTTATATTCCTTTTTATATAAAGACTTGGCAAATATACAACAGTTATCACTGTATTATCGGTTTGTCCGATTGCAAAACAATGGATTGAATATAATATATGAATCATAACTGGTGAAAGGTGTGAGCTTATTTTCTTTGGTCCCTAGGGTATGCTTGGGAAACTTTTTAGAAGTAGCTTTAGTAGCTTTTTTACTACAGCACAAGCACAATATGAGTATCGATTTAAGAGCCTCTTTGTATTTTGTAAATATTTTGATTTGTTTTTACGTATCTCACAATCTAATTTCTTAGAGTCTAACATGCGACTAACCATGTAAGTATACGATTTTCTGTTCATTTGGTTCACCTGACTTTACTTGATCTTTTAATACATACAAATATATTAATTTTTATTGAGTGACTCATGATTTTACTTTTTTTATAGGTTGCAAACGAACTTGGGAATGTTTATATCTGATTTAATTTGTTACATTTTTGTTGTTTTTGTTATCTGCGATTGGTCTCATTTAAAGTGGAAACTTTTTTTTTCTATAAATTAGACTTATATTTTAAACTTGTTTAGTTCTAAGAAATTGTGATTTGAAATCTAGTGAAAATAGCAAATAGTCAAAGGAAATTTTTTTGTATTACTTTTGCAAAATTTATTTGATAACTATCGACTCAAGCGAGAAATGTCAAATTGAACACATACGGTCTTTAAGTTTTCCTATAATTCTAATACTAAATTTTTCAATTATTGTCTTATTTTCCACTATCGAAAATGATATATATAAAATTTTAGCAGTAATAAACCGCCTTGGATACCGAACTTTTATTAAAACATTTTAAAATGTTTATGAAAAAAAAATACTCATAGCTATTTTATAATTATATTCCCTCTCTTTTTTATTTATTACCGCTGCAACATTTTATTGAAACTGAAAATGAAATATGTTCACATATTAAAATATTAACAAATATTCTTCAAAATCATACAAAATCAAACCACTCAAATATTTAGATGGAGATCCTGGAGCATGTTCAGAGTCCGGTATCAACGAGAATCAGGCTTTTAGGATTTTATGGCAAGAAGTTATAGAAACAATAGAAACAACATTAATTTTTTTATACTATATGTGTATTCCCATAAACATAAACAACTATATAAAACATAGAGTGAATGCTTTCAACAATTGCCGAACAATAATTAGTGTAAATAAATATATTTATTTTTAACTGAGTTAGAAGTGTACTTTCACTTTGAAACTATGCAATCTGGTAAAAATGTTTTGTATGTAACGTTTAAAGTAAGCTTTAACAATGATTTGCGCGGTAACGAACACACACAATACAAAGACATTATTCCAGTGTATTGTCTAATATTCAATTTAAAAAACATTATCATATTTATAAATTTTATTTTGTTTAAGCAAATCTCTGAAAGACAGCTATTAAAGATATTAATTGTTGTGCTAGTAATTTGTAAGTTTGAAATAAATAAAGAAGTAATCGTCTCGAAACAGTATTTTAAATTATTAAATATTTTTAACTAAGATATTTGCGGCTTTGCCTATTAGTATGTAGTTTTCAAACAGGCGGTTAATATACCAGCTGAGAAAATATCGATAACTCAGTTAATCGCATTTTGTGCATTCGTGCAGACGATGAGCTGCGTACTAGGCAGTAAGTGCAGCCCTCGCAAGGCGCGGTGCAAATGGCTTGCTTGATAAATCTTAAATATAACTACATATATCGCTTAAATAAATATAAATCATGGATATGGTTAAGCGGGCATTTTTACGGGCCTGCATCAACCATAGCTGCCTTGATGAAGAAAAAATTGATCAAGTATTATCACCTCTCTGCGAGCGGTACCAGGTAACAAAGCCAGCAAATAAAGAGGATCTCCACGAATTCGTTGCTTCCATTGAATCAACCATTAAGGAACTTAGCCAATCCCTGAGCTTCATGAAGCATCCGATTACAGGAAAAGAGTATTTGGTATTTACTTTAACTGACTCGACCCCAGATAAACAAAATCATCCTGGACTAACAGCAGAGGAATGTCAATATTTTTCCATTGTGCTGGATAAAGTGGCCCAACAGGAAGATTGTCACATTGCATGGAACGAGGCATATTTCAATGTTAGTTTCAAGGGATCAGCGAAGCCACCTAAAAAAGTTCGTATGCAATCGCTAGTTCAACTCTGGACGGATATGGGTTACTTTTTGGAGGTGGACGACAATCTCTATTTAGGTCCACGCAGTATCATCGAATTCGAGTTCTACTTGCGCACAAATTTTGCAGACACAATAAAAGAGTGTGCCCTCTGTAAACAGCTGGTTTTGTGGGACATCAAGTGCTCCGATTGCAACAGGAAAATCCATCGTGAATGCATACGAAAATATTTAAGAACGCGGTCCAATTGCCCAACTTGTGGTCACAAGTGGACAACACGACTCAGTCTATAGGCCATAACATAAACAATTACTTAAATTTGACACAACATGTTCTTAATAAAGTTAAAAATTTGTAAACCATGGCATTTATTGTAAATTGAAACTGTCATTTATACTGTCATAACGTACGACCCTCCCACGGCAACTCTGCCTACATGAGAGCGTGAGAGAAGGTACAGTTAGTTGTGTCTATTATGAGAGGAATATAGTAACAAAACGAATTAAGAACTTAGTCGAGTTTTTGCCTTCGTTATGAATCTGTGCGCAAGTCCTACTAAAAAGGTCTACTCGGACAAAAAGCGTGCGCCGTCCTTTATAAAAGCACGTCGCAACGATTGGAGTCATGAAGTTCGTAAGGTACTTTAATATACCGGCAAATGGCAATTTTAATTAGTACTAACCATAGTCTTGATTCCCATTAGAACCAAATAAACACAACAAAACAATTTACAAATGGCGATCGCTTTATACCGATGCGTTTCAAGTCCGAGAACATTGAGCTGAATGTCAAGTATGTTAACAAAAACGAAGAAAAGGACATACTGAAGACGGTAATGCTTATATGACTATGATAATTAAGGGACTTATATTCTTACTTTACCTTACTTAGGACTTAACTCAAGAATCAAGTTACTGGCGCCAGAACAGTTTCGTCACAGAGATTAATAACGCCTTCGGCATACGCAATGCTCGCCTACTCCAGTTTAATCAAATGCAACCTCATCTGGCCAATCTGTCCCGGCATATCAAGCTAAATGGAGATTGGCCATGTATGCCACGGTCCCGGCCTATGGCATTCCCCAATGCCACTCACGATATGCCCGAATTGTGTAGCTCCTTTGGTAAGTATATATATATATTTTTTATATGCTTCTTACTTAGCTCTGATCATATATCAGATCTCAATCTTATGGACTGGTCAATTACGGATCAAATGGCTGTTTCATTTGGGCAGGACGTTATTGTCTGGCACAATAGGGACGAAACTACAATGGTATTCAGTGTCAAAAATCCCCGTGCACTTAGATATTCGAAAAATGGGAAATATCTAGCTATCGGTTGTACGGATCATGGGTTTCCCGGTATGTATATTCCTTATTTGGCATATTCCCCACACAAAAGTATTATGAGATTATTTATTATTAAAACATTTCAGTTCTGGAACTTTGGAAATTACAACATGCCAAAGAGTTTCTAGTTTCGGATGGCAAATATTTTCAAAAAAGTGTGGAATCGGTGTGCTGCATCGAGTGGAGCAACAATAGCGACGATATCGTCTGTGGCATGGGAAATGGAGTATTGATGGTTCTCGGCATGCCTACAGTGTGTCGATTGCGTAAAATTCAGAAACACAGCCATAAAATCTCATGCATACGCTTCTCGCCTAATGGTCTCTATATGGCATCAGGAGATGTGAAAGGAAATATATTCATATTTAATATCATGCAATATAACGTTATGTTTCGTTTATTCGCCAAGGCCGGTGGCATAACCCTCGACTGGCATCCATGGACGGGCGTTGATCTGGCAATTTGTAAGAGCGAACCGAATATTTTATAAATCGTCTACATAAATATGTAATTATGTTTTTGGAAATCCTTTCATTTCAGCTGAGAAATGCCCGCCCTCTATAACCATATTTAGCATGCCGCGACAGGAAATTGTTGCTTTCTATCAAAGATTCGATACAAAAATCGTTATTAATTCGATAACTTTTAATAAAATTACCGGGGAACTTTTGGTCAATATTTACAAAAGGGGTAAGGATCAGTAAACTATATGTTTTACACTTATTTCACATTAATTTTTGTTTTTCTTGTCAGATGACGAGGATTATTCGTGCTGCGAGATTTTGGTGCTTTCCTCGTTAAATCAAGTAGTCGATATTTTGGGTCACCATGAGAGAGGTTCGATCTTCATGATGTGGAGCCCAGACGGCACCAAACTCGCTACAGCTGGACTAGATGAGTCTTTTTCGGTGTGGGAATTTTGTTCCAAGGATAGATTAGAAAACAGGCTCAAAAAACTCAAATCCAAGTCCAAGGAAGAACGCAGTCATCTTGATCTTTACAGACTTTTCAAGTGATATTTGTGAAAATTATGTTTTAATCTGTTTTGTATGCAATTGTTTCTATATGTATTATTAATATAAGGAATTACTATTTATTTGTTTTTATTTCAAAATTGTAAACATACGTATATTGGCTAATCTTTCATTTGCTATTTCAATTCATTTTCGATAAATCTTCAATTAAAAATCCATGTTTGTTTGCTTAACTTAAAGCTTAATCCTTTGCATGAAATACATTTTTCAAAAATTTTACGTTCTAGGAAAATTATAAAATAATTATCGATTGATCTGAACCTTCTCTATTTTAAATCAATTATTATATAAATGAACAAAATCGAATTGTGTGAAAGTTTTTCAGTTGCCAAAATATTATAAATTTTTCTTTTTGTGATAAGAGTCTAAATAAGTATTTTTAAATGTGAGTGTATGAAACATCATTTCTTCCTTCTTTAATTCTATCTCTGAGTCTCTCTGTGTGTTTTCGTTAACGTCGTTGCTGGGACTCTTGCTGAAATATATACTCCGCACAGGCTTCGGCTTCGAGTCGTCGCTTCTTTACCAGGTGCGGTCTTATTAAAAAACGATGCGTACTATATATTATCATCGTCGAACCGATGCCTATGACCATCATGCCGACAGTCGTTGTTGCAAAATTTCTAAGGAAGGTCATCTGAAATATAATTTAAAGAGAAATAACAAATTAATTGGGTGAACAAATTGTGTATTATTCAAAAAATGTTCGCACTTTGTGCTTGTTGTTGTTGCTGGTGTTGTTTGCGATGTTTCGTTACTGCTGTCTCCAGATTTGGATTCGTTTCTGTATTTTAGTATGAGTGGCTGCCAAATGTAAACACCGCCCAGAAAACCAATTGCAGTTACTACCATTAACTGTGGCACTGTTATACCGCGCGGTCGACGTATTTGCATTGCTCAATGATAAAAAATGAATTTAAGTAGAATATTCTACCGGTGCCTGTTACATCAACGTGAGAGTTGCACCATATGAATCTGGAAAATCAGCTGATAGAATGTCGACTTTACCAACACTAGATTTGGCGTTGCCATATTTCAGTGTTGTACACTTGTGTTCGTATTTGAAATTCGTTTTTAAATTTGCAAAGCAAACAAACACACTCGTAGATATGGTAAAGAGAATTTAGAATACACAAAAAGGAAATAAAGATGTTGATTTGGCTATTTTCCTCAACTTTCGTTTTAAATGTAATTGCGTAAAAGAAAATGTTGCGAATTCTCCTGGTATTCACCTGGAAATGCATGTAAACAACAGTTAGTTATTGGAAACAGCAGCAACATAATTGAGTGAACGGACCAGTAAGCAAAACGAAAAGAATAAAGAGCGCGTTAGAGAGCAAGAGAAAAATGAGAGAGAGACTCAACAGAGCGCAGCAGCAACACACACACACACACGCAAGAGAGAGCAAGATTGTGACGTACGGTGCGCCTGTGACTTCTTAAACCAACAGAAACAACAAAAACTTAAGCTGGTTTTAAAATGGCCTGCTCATTGGGAGCTTTGAATCACTCTCAGTTGGATCGGCGAGTCAAACGGTTCTCTACTCGTTTACCGAGCGCATAACGCAACTGTCAAATTGCGCTTTATGCTCTTCCCCTACTGCTGCTGCCGATGCTGCTGCCAATTTTCTAACAAATCGAAAAGTAGTGCAAAAGGTACAATAAAAAAAACGTAGTATACACACACTAAAAACTTAAAAAGAGAATCTGTGCGGCTTGATAAGTAACGCGAAAGAAATGTATAGACAAAACAAAATGAACATTATATTGTTGCCATTGTTGTCGTTTTTGGCAAATGCAAATGGCAACTCCATACCCTCCGTACCCACCACACCCACGACCCTAACAACACCAACTGGTATATTTGAGACGCGCACAGATAAAGTTCCCACGGGAGCGGGAATCGCAGCGGGAGCGGCAACTGGAACCGGTGGTGTTGGTGAAATTGGTGTCGCATCGTTGCCACCGGTATCCTACGAGAATTTGGATACATTTATACCATTTCGAAGCGACTCGCACGACAATTTCTCGTGGCAACTTCTAAAATCGGTGCTGCAGAGCGAGAAGGAAACAGAGAATAATGTCATCATATCACCATTCTCCATTAAACTGGTGCTGGCACTGCTCTCGGAGGCAGCCGGAGTGGGTACAAAGACCCAAACGGAGCTGATAAATACACAGACAGACATAAGATCGGCGAATAATGTTCGGGAATTTTATCGTAAGACCCTCATGTCGTTTAAAAAGGAGAACCAACTGTACAACACCCTCAATGTTCGGACGAAACTCTTCACCGATAATTTCATCGAGACGCAGCAAATGTTCGCTGCAAAGCTAAAACATTACTATGACAGTGAGATCGAAGCTCTTGAATTTTCCAATGGACCAGCAGCAGCCAATGCTATCAACAATTGGGCAACAAATGTCACCGAAGGACGTCTTCGTAATCTGGTTACACCGGAGGTGGTACAGCACAGCGTCATGTTGCTGACGAACGTCATCTATTTTAAAGGCGCCTGGCGACGACCATTCTTTAAGACATTCGAAGGCGTCTTCTTCCGCACCAAAGATGATCAGACACGCGCCCAGTACATGGAGCAATCTGATTACTTTTACTATAATAACTCAGACAAATTGAAGGCCCAAATATTGCGTCTACCATACCGGGGTAAAAACTCTTTGTTTGTTATTCTGCCGCACGCCTTAGACGGGGTCAATGAACTGGTCAATGTACTGGAGAACGATGAGGTCAAGAGTGCCCAATGGGCCATGCAGGAGGTTAAAGTCAAGGTGACACTGCCCAAATTCAATTTCGATTACCAGCGCAGCTTTGTCGAAACCCTTAAGGATCTGGGTGTACATGAAATATTTGAAGATACCGCATCGTTGCCAGGATTGTCACGCGGTGCCGATGTGGCAGGCAAAGTGAAGGTATCGAATATATTGCAAAAGGCTGGCATCGATGTCAACGAAAAGGGTACTGAGGCTTACGCTGCCAGTGTTGTGGAGATTGAGAATAAATTTGGTGGAGCCCAGGCTATCGAGGAGTTCAATGTGAATCGTCCGTTCGTCTTCTTTATCGAAGAGGAGGCCACCGGAAATATTCTTTTCGCCGGCAAGGTGCATCACCCTTTTTAAAAAATGAGATGAGTCATGGACTCCATGATAAGATTACTTGAACTATAGTTCTATATATAGACTTACGTTACAATCGAATAACAAATAAAAACAAAAACATTTACAGTAAAAAAAACATTTTGAATTTATATTGAAACAACTAATTACGTACAGTTTAGGCACGCCTCAGTAATAGATTGCAATCGCTAAGATTTATGTACGTATATCTATGTGCTATATACAGAGAAGTGGTATGCATATTTTAGGGCATGGGAATTCCACACCCAACTACCGAGCGCACACGATCTTCAAGTGCGCGTCAATCTTAATGAGCAAATAATCTACTATAATAGTATTTAAGCACACAAAAACCCACACATGATTCACGAATGGGATCTAATTAACACCGTACAACGAATAGCCGCAAGTCATTGCACGATCCCTTAGCTAATGCTTCAAAACAATCTTTAATCAATAGACTTTCCAACCTATTGGGTTTTCGATACATTCCGGCATTCTTTGGGATATTTAAGTTCCTAGCTGACGAAGTCTGACCTTTGTCCTAATACACACATTTTTAACAATCATAATCATATCTAAGTGTTTTCCTAAAAAAATTACCGTTCCAGGGTTTTTCTAATCTTAGGTCATCTTACTTATACAACTTTAACTTATGATCAAAGATAAAACCGAAAGGTCTTAAACAAGTTTAACACAAGCTTACTTATACATACGTCCAACAGAAACGTGTATTTATTTTCTATATTTGTTGTGTGTAGTCTTGTTATCAAGTCGTTCTATTTTGATGAACTGGAACCTACCACAGACATACACACACACACACACACACACACATCTCGTACATTGTGAGATTCTGCTACTGTAGTAGTAATTAAATTTCGAGATTAGCATGAGTTGCATACTAAAACAGGTTTTACGCATAACAAATGTACCAAAACATTTTTATAGATTATGTTCAGTTCAGTGATCTAAAGATTTAATTGACGACATACCATACATACTCCACATATGTTGAAGACTCTAATGATAAATAGAAAGATTTAACAAAATATCGTTTGCTGTTTGATTCTTTAAGAACAGAGTAATATTTGAAAAAAAAAATCTTTCAAACGAGTTTGGCAGTGATAAATGAGAATTTGTTTTTTTCGCTGCATCAATGTCGAAATTAGCAGAATCACTTAAAATTGACGCAGCGGAACTGTTTTTTTTTTTATTTCAATCGAAGATTGATAATCTGACATAATTCCCTCTAACAGCCTTTTCTCATGTTTAACCAAGTAATTTTCTTCATATGTAATACTCAAGGCTGTCAAGGCTATCTCCATTACCAATATATGATTTTCATTTATTTAATAAAAATGCAAATTTTTAAGTCAATATTATTGAGGAATATTATCAGTTCTCTTTGTCTGCTTATTTACTTGAGCCACATCCAACACATAAAGTCAAATAATATTTGTGTATTGCATCTGAACTGAATCACATGCACATACATGATATACATACATACATATATGTATGTATTTGCATACATTTTTACAGTCGAAATAATTGACTTGTTGTTTTATTGCTTTTGCTGTGTTTTTTTTTTAGGCTGAACGTGCTCAAAGAAGGTCTACAGATATTTTAAGCTCAACCTAAAATTTGACGAGGCATACAAATTTTGGATTCCTGGAAAATGTAATTTTGGTTTGAATAAATAACCATAAAAATATTTTTTTACAGCTAAAAGTAATTAGCTACAGTCATTGCATCATCGATATTTTGAGTGTAGTTGATCGATTTCTCATCTCACATATTTCTAGTTTCACAAGTTGTACGCATTGAGATAAAATGTATGATATAATAATCTGAAGTATATATATATATATTTTGACACTTACCTCCACCGCTTCCGCTTGATAGCATTGCCATGGGCTTTTGAGATTGTAAGTGTGTTTTGTTAAAATTGTTATTGTTATTATTGTTGATGCTGTTGTTGCTGAGTTGACGATTGAGTTGATGCTGTTGTTGTTGTTGTTGCTGCTGCTGCTGCTGCTGTGAGTATACATGATACGGTGCTGTCGGCTGGGATATTTCGGGCATTTGGAAATTCCCATTCTCAGAGAACCTCGGCAAATTGGAGTCAGATCGTCGTGTTTGCGACGTTGCCTGCTGATAGGTTTTCCCAGACATAAGTACATTCAACAAAGCATTCGAAGCCTGCTCCTGTCGACATGTATTTGTTCGTGTTCCAAGCATTTGCGGTAATTGATTGCGTGCCTGTTGCCCTTGTTGCTGTTGCATCGATTGCTGTTGTTTGCCTGTTGCCACGCCCATGTTGAGCAATTTGGATGTTTGCTCCTCCATTTTTCTTTTGATCACCGCATTGCGCATAATATTATTTGCATGTGCTCGCAAATCCTCCTGCGTCAACTGTGTAGGTTGCGATTGTTGCTGCTGCTGCTGCTGCTGATGCTGCTGCTGCTGTTGTTGCTGCTGGCGTGCAGCAAATGTTTGCTGCACAATGGCCAAATTGTGTAGATTCTGCAATTGGCTGGCAATCACTGTACTAGATAGCATCTCCAGCTGCTGCTGATGCTGCTGTTGCTGCTGCTGTGTATTGGTGAACTGCAGCACAGCGGTTATGGCCTCGCGATCCATATTTGTGAGGCGCGGATTGGCCAGTTGCACAAGAAGTCCGTGCTTTGAGATTTCACCTGAAAGAGACATTGATATGTTTTTTATTAGATTTTTTTTATTAAATTTCTACACAGCACTCACCCTTGGTCAGGCGAACAAGCAACAGTTGCGTATCGGCGCGTCCAAGTATGGCCTTAAGCTGCAGGCTGGCCAGGAAAGCAGTCTGCTGTTGCTGTTGCTGTATGAGCATATGTTGCTTCTGTTGCTGCTGCTGATACTGTTGCTGTTGCATGATGAAATTCGAGATGGCATCGTTGCCAACTTGCGGTGGTGTTGGTAACGGAGTCTGTAGACCTTGTTGCTGTTGCACTTTGGCTCCGTTCAATGCGCCAATCAACTTTTGGAAATTATCAGTTTGTTTGTTGGTATTCATATTGTTGTTCGTGTTGTTTGGTACTGGGCTTAAAGCTTCGTTGGCAACATTACCAAGCGAGTTACGTCGCCATTTGGCTTCCAATTGATCTACCGATGGCATCTGATTGACGTAATTAAGGCTCTTTGGCTGCTCCATGCTCTGATTGTTGTTGTTACTGTTATTGCTTGCCTGTTTGAAGAATTCATTGAGAGACGAAGATGAGTTGTTCTTCTCCATACCCTCACGAGCAAAGAAGGACATGAATTTTGAGTTATTCTTATTAGGTAAATTATGGTGTTGCTGTTGTTGCTGCTGCTGCTGCTGAGGGCCCTCAAAACGTCCATAATGATTATTATCATAGTTCTTTGAGTTGTGTAAGAATCTATCAAACGGTAGAGAATAACTTCGTTTCTCATCCATCGATTGATGGATATTTTGCTGTTGCTGCTGATGTTTTTGGTGTTCACTATAATGCATCTTGTTCATATTCTCCGTTATGCTGTTGTTGTTGTTGCTATCGTTTTTGGAAATAAACTTGCTAGTGTTGTTGTTTGTAATCGCATCAGGATGTTGCCATTTATATTTGTTCTTTTCAATCTGAAATAAGTTTGAAATCTATAATAATGACTGATTTGGATTTACAATTTTTACACTCACCTTATGTTTTGGCACAGCGGGCTCCTTGTCTGAGGGATTTGGGCTGTATTTTTCCTCTTTCAACATATTTTCCTCCTCCTCATCAAATCCACACAGTTCAATAGTGTCTAGTCTCGAGGTTGGACCACAACTAAACCACTCTGGCTCTTCGTTTTGATTACGATAACGACGATAGTGTCGTTCCTCCGATTCACGAGACTTGGGTTTGGATACCACCAGAAAACCGGACATAACACGTTTGACATAATTCTCATTGGCTCTATTTAGATCATCGACAGATTCATTGGACTTCAAACTATCGTTTTCGGAACGAGTACTATTATTAGACAATCCAATTACAGGAGTATTTGGACGACCATTCCCATTTAAATGAGTAGTACTAATTTCGCCATTATCGAAGAACTTAAGCACAGTCATATTGCTGTTATTGATATTTTGGCCGTTTTGATGATGCTTCATTTCATCCAGGTGAGATTTTGCCATAGGTCCATTGCTGTACGACTGAACGGGCTTATAATCATTGTTGAACGACCATTTCGATTGCGATAATCGGCCGCTGCCAATGCGTCGCTGATTAACAATGGCAGGATCCTGAAGGAATTTAAAATTAAATAATTGATTAAGATTAGGCCAAAAACAATGTATCTTAAAGTAATTAAATAATAGAAGACAAAGCAAACAAAGTATGAAATAAGTACATAGATCGAATAATAAATTAATAGGGTGATAGAATAAATATTTTTCTAAATCCACATTAGCAAAAGATTCAAAACGATATTTTCAGTTACACGCTTTGAGTAACGGTTAAGACGCTTTCACCGTTAATCGAACCGTTTGCCCATCGCTAGCAGCAGCCGAAAATATAAAACTCACGCACACAGCACTCCTCACGAACACAATCAGACATGTTTACAGCAACAGCTGCGAGAGAGAGCAAATATAATAAGCTGATAAACCATCGTCAAGTACAATTGCGAATATGCGAGCCAAAGCGAATGAGGGCAAAAACAGAAGGGAGAGTGAGTAAATTGAAAAATCACCCAAAAGAAGCAAACTACAACTAAAACTGCAGGAGAGAAGCAACAGTTGCCGCGAGGAGCTGAGCAAATCACGGAACAACTGAGCAAGCAAAACATCACTTGACATTGCGCTGTCCCAACAACGACTTCGTGTGCTGAGAGGGGTGGGGAAATCTAACTGTAAACAGCAGCCATCATTAAACGCGTGCAAACGACATACATACATACACACACACACATAGAGAAAGAGAGAACGCGACACACAGGGTAAATGCACTGATAGCAACAGTTTGAGCTCAGTGACAAGATGCAGTTTGTGGCCACAGGTAAGCACAGCGCAACAACGCCGTAAGGTTATAATCTGCTCTATTAATCGATCCTATCTCGTATTTCATAATACTTGTGCTCCTCCGCAAGAACACCAACATCGCCGGCTGAATCCACTAACTGGACAGTGGGTACTCGTCAGTCCGCATCGTATGCAACGTCCCTGGTCAGGGCAACAGGAGAAGCCGCAACTTAATGAACAGCCCGAGTTCGATCCGAGTAATCCTTTGTGTCCAGGTGTCAAGCGACCCAATGGTCTTATAACCGAGCGCTACGAAAGTACCTATGTCTTTGATAACGATTTTCCTGCACTGCTTGAGCAAGTACCATCACCACCTGCCAGTGATGATCCACTTTTCCAGGCCGCTGCCGCACGTGGCAATTGTCGCGTTATGTGTTTTCATCCCAAATCCAATTTGACCTTGCCAACGATGAGCCCAAAGGAAATCGGAGCTGTTATCAATGAGTAAGTTCGGATTCTGTTATCATCGATTACACTTTGATTGCAACTGAGTAGTTTCCCCTTCTCAATCATTCGGTTTTCAGGTGGATCAAACAATTTAATGAGCTTAGCACAAAGTACGCCTGGGTACAGATCTTTGAGAACAAAGGAGCCAGCATGGGTTGCTCGAATCCGCATCCACATTGCCAAATCTGGTCGTGTTCATTTCTGCCCACTGAACCTCAGCTAAAACAGGAACGTCTACGTGCCTACTATGCGACTCACGAGCGACCGCTACTAAGTGATTATGTGGAGCGAGAGCTGCAACGCAGGGAGCGTATTGTTATCGAGAATCCCGACTGGTTAGTTGTGGTTCCCTACTGGGCTATATGGCCCTTCGAGACGATGCTTATATCACGCAACAACAACAAACGAATTAACGACATGACCGAGGGACAGCGTCACAATCTCGCGTTGACCATAAAAGAACTAACCATCAAATATGATAATCTCTTCCAATGTTCGTGTCCTTATTCGATGGGCTGGCATGGTGCGCCCACGGGGCCAGAACATGCACATGCCTCCATCGCCCATTGGACCCTGCACGCTCTTTACTATCCCCCCTTGCTGCGCTCCGCTACGGTGCGCAAGTTTATGGTCGGATTCGAGCTGCTCGCGATGGCGCAACGTGATTTGACGCCGGAACAGGCGGCGCAAAGACTGCGGGATGTAAGCGGAACGCGACACTATCTTGAGAAGTAACAAGTGGCTCCAGTGACATAAAAATCATGAATTTAAAAAAAATATACACATATATCTTAAAGCCAGGAATAGACAATATGATCAGCCTACAACGCATAATGCTTATCAGCAGGTAACAAGATTAGTGCATAAGATTAGCTTATCAACATCAATATGATATGTACGACAATATATATTATATATGAATGTTTAGTGAGCGTCAATGTTACATACCTGGAATTCCTGTTGTGGTTGTGGGGGTTGGCTTTGTATAATAGATTCATCGGTAATCTGCTGTTGTAACTGTTGCTTCGATTTATTCTTATTGTAGAACGCAGGCATGCACTCGTTTCCACTACTGATATTGCTGGAGATGTGCATATTGGAGCGCTGTTTATAGCTATTGTGCACGGAGGAACGAGCAGATGCATCTGCCGAACGCCAGAGATTCATGCGACGCAGACGTGCCTCCAGCTCGATGTCATCGCATGTGGCTATGCGTGGCATGCTAAAGCTTAGCGATTCCTTTGAGCGGTGCAGCATAGATTGTATCATGCCGTTGCGTATTTCCAGCAGATGCTGACGCGTATAACACTGCAAAGGAGTGGCTATCTTGGAGCTAGAAACGAGTAGAGGCATCGCCGATTGCGTGTTACGTAACTTGGGAAGACGTAAGCCTCCCGTAGTAGTAGTTGTTGATGATATACTGCGCTTTGGCATCTGTTGTCCGCTTGCCGGGAGTGTGGGTTTCTTTATGACTGGCGGTGGACTCAGGTGTAGCAGATCACAGCTGCCTGCGGTACAGGATAATAAACTACTCGGCTGAGTGTAGGGTGTGGAGGCACGTGCCGACAACACTTGCAACGTCATCAAACTCTGAGCGTCTAGATCTTCATGAGCTGTTGCTGGCAAGGGTATTGCTTCCCTGGAGATTATCATATTGGCCGTTTGCCGCAGTTTCGCGAGTAGATTTCCCACCTTTATATTTCTTTCTAATTTCCTTATAACGGCGGGCTTATTGCATCGCGGATGCAAGACCAATGCCTGGCAATAAGAGTCGGTGGTAGTCATAATTGATGTGGATCTGATGGACTTTTCTGTATGCTGTTGATTGATTATAGAACATTCGATAGGGTGTGACATCCGGATAGCGTCGGCATTCAGTTCATCCAAAACAAATACAGAATGCTTATCAATATTTGAAAAAAAATGTAATTAAAAAACGAAAAACAATATAATTATGACGAAAGTGCAATAATTTATGTTACAATTACTATGTTGTTAGCCAAAAGTCCAATACAAGAATTTCAATGTCATAGCCAAAACAAAATTTGTTATATCTAAACAAATTGTACTGTTTTCGTCCGATACATGTGTGTGCATGCACTGCTGCTCTCCTAGCACTCTTTAATTTCTACGTGAGATAAAATCAACTGAATAATATGGCTCATATGTATTATAAAAATATAAGAAATGGAAAATTTTGATAACTTTTGCAAAAGCATAAAAATCGATGTTGTTGTTGTATGTAATATAGAAAAAATAATATTAGCATTTAATAATGTGAAAGTAACAACACAACGAAAAATTATTGTCAGAGTGAACTAAGTATATTTTTCTGTTCTCACTTCGATATTGTAAGTACGAACTCCGTACATTCTTACTATTGACTTGTGGATAAAAAGTTATTATTAAATTAGGACGACATTTTGCTCAATCAAAGTTTCGCAAAAATTATACTTTTTCCACAATTCAATATGGTTATACCTCTATTTTATATTTGCTGTAGAATTTGTTTAATGGCGGCTATTGTACGAATAACTGTTAATTGCTGGAGCTCTTTCTTTTCGCTCTTTCGACTTACTTCAACTTTCGATCGCTGTTGTTGTTCTTGCTGCTGCCCCCGTTTGTTGGTCTCCATTTTCGTAATGGCCTCCTCCAGTGCGTCTTTGAGTTTAATTGCTGTCATTTTGACATAACTAGGACTAAACTTATTCCCTGCTGGTGTTGGTAATGGTGGTGGAGGCGGTGGTGCACATGGATCTTCCCATTTTTCTGAATTCGCTTCGTCATCCGTTTCGGATGCTGCTGCCGCTGCCGATGTCGCCGCTGACATTGTCGTCGGAACCACTGGTGCTTGAACAGGTGTCGGAGGTGGCGGTGGTGGTGGCATTGCGAACATTGACTTTTCAACAGGTGTACGAACTTCCTGAATATCGGGCCCATCTCCATGGCTAAATGCTTCATCATCGTCCATTCCAAGAGAGTGTTTATTTTTTCGTTGTTCCATTGGTGCTAAGGCGCCAGCGCCATTTTCTTCTTTGATCACTTGAGCTTCTTCGACAACTTGCTTTGAGCTAGTCGACATTTTCTGTTTATTTATGAATTTTCATAGTTATAAAGTTTTTTTCACTTATTCCTATACTTACAATAATAATAATATTGTGTAGTAGTTTAAATAATAAAACACCTAAAAAATTATATATAGACTCAATGCAAAGATTGTCTCTATGAATTGCAAAATGAAATCACGTTTATGGCGAGCTCGTGAATGCCGTTATTTAGACTTTTCAATCGTGCGCCAGCCAATTATATGCAGGTATATATTAAAGTGTGTGTGCGTTAAGTAGTTATCGAAATATCGATAACCTTGAAATCGTGAGTAAAAAATTTGGTGTGCATCTCCAAGTATAGTTACAATTAAGCAACACAAGTTATACATATTAACAAACATATAAGGGGGATACTGCGGTTCGTTTGCCGCCAAGAGCTGATGACTGATCCTTATCGAAATAAGAAGAAAATAAATGTAAATATTTTAGGTTTATTAACATTTCCATACATTTTGCAGGCTGATATGACCAGTGTGACCTAACCCCACACATTTTGACGCTGAATAGTTACATGACTATGGTCTCTCTGTTAATCAGCTGTGTTTGTTGGCGGTTATTATTTGAAATATGAAAAGGATTCTTTTAGATTAATTATTTTTTAGAAACCGAACATCAATTTGGATGTGTTTGTCGTGAATTGTAATATACTGCATAACCCAAGTATTATTTTAAAACAGTGACAAGAAATTATTGAAATAAAGTGAGAGGGAGTAGATAACTTGTCATGGCAATAATTCAATATCTAGCACATTATATCTATTTGTATCACCTAGGATGTCGTGCTCCCGTTCATTGAACTCATCTCTTGCGCAAATTATACACACCTGCGTCATTACTTTATTTCGAAAACAGTATAATTGTATCACTAATGAAAAACGGACTGCGTTTCGCTTTGGGTACGGTGCAATCTCTTCATAACGATTTTTGTGAATACATGTAAGATTTGTTGGTTACCATTTTATATGAATAATTCAATAAAAAATATACTATTTGATTGCCGCCAAGCATCGTTGTTAAGGAGTATGCAGTTAACAAAATTTTGGATGTGTACGAAAGCGCAAGGTTTGCATCGTTCAATAGGTTGTTGAAGAAGAAAAACTTGTGATGCATGCCAAATTCATCAATATTATCGACTATAGCTGATTGTTACTGTAGATACTTTCAGCTGTTGAAGGGATAAATTCAAAAATATCGATAGTTGTGAAATATCGATAGACGTAGAGAAATATGTAAACAAAACTTCAACTGTGTTTGTGTGTATGGGATTTTCCGACGTTATCAGCATTTTTATCACAAAACTCGGAAAATTGGTGGCTAGAGCAGCATTTCGTTAAAAAAACGTACGGCCATTTAGTGAGTCGTGCTATTCGTGTTTAGTCATAACATACAATTATTATGTCGCAGCAGCAGCAACCGCAGGAACAGACGGTGGACGATATCGAACGCGATATGGGTGGAGAATGTGTACACGAGCGGTTACCACCCATTGATTATGAACTGGATCGGTTTCCCTATTGCATTGTCTGGACGCCGATACCTGTGCTGACTTGGATATTTCCATTTATCGGTCACATGGGCATCTGTATGAGCAATGGAGTCATCAGGGACTTTGCTGGACCATATTTGGTTACCGAAGATAAAATGGCATTCGGACGTCCGGCACGATACTTGCGACTCCATCCGAAATTTGTCGAAGGCGGTCCATATGCCTGGGACGAGGGGGTGACCAAAGCATCCGTTCTTTATGGCACACGAATGCATAATTTATTTTGCGACAATTGTCACTCTCATGTGGCAACGGCTCTGTGCAACATGCACTACAAAGACAGCAGTAACTGGAACATGATCATCCTTTGCTTTTGGCTGTTTGTATGCGGACGATATGTGGGAATTTGCGGTTTCATCAAGACATGGCTGCCATTCTTTATACTAGTCACAATCATAACACTACTTGCGGTCTACTTCTAATGCTCTTTATTAATTCCGTTTATCAAAAACAAAAATGTATGCATGATCAGTGATTGTGTTTGTATGTAGAGATAAGTGTGTGTAGTTTGTTTAATAGTAAAACGCTAAGTACTATGACTCATTTTATTATTATTGTTTGGCATCACTCGTTAAGTGCTTGAGTAACCTCGTCGGCTACCTCGAGCAGTTTGCGCCATTGCTTACCATTGAGCGAAATGCCCTTTTTACCCGGTAAGACTTTGCCATCCTTCTCGTAGAATTCGCGTATGTCAACCGACCTCTTGCCGCGAAATTCGTTTATGCGCACCTGGCGCATACCCTCTAGCGTCCATGTTGTGGCGTTATCACCATTTCCACCGGCAGCATTATTATCTTGATTTGATTTGCCGGCCTCTTTAGCTTTTTTGCTTGGCGGCGGCTGGTTGCGCTGTAAATATTTTATTTTATTCTTAAGAATACTTAATATTAATTATTTAGATTTTTGGGTAACCTACATCATCAGGTCCGCTATCGCTGTCTGAGGAGCTTTGCTTTTTCTTACTTATTCTGGGCATTATAACTCACAACTGAACCTTATTGCAAAAATATTTGGCGCAAATAAAATACTTATTTTTGGCATTCAGAATGGACACTTGCATTGCCATTCACATGTTAACGTAAGGAGAACTGGACGCCGATACATACCATTATCTTGAGGTGGTAAAACATCGATGTTTACCTACATCGATGATTCGATTCTTTTCAGAAAAAACATCGATGTATCGATACATCTTCGATGTTTGTTCCACCTCTAATTATCACTATCTGTCGGTTTGGAAACGCGCACTTTTTTTCATCTTGTGCATAAGTATAGATGCTAAATGCAGTTCGAATAATTAACGTGAACAGGATATACGAAATTGTGTGTTTAAAATAATAGTTTAAGTGTGTGGTAAGTGTTTGTTATCGTTGTTCCGACACAATACACGGCAAAGTAATTCGTTTAAACGTACAGTTGCACATACAAACATGCATACATACAAAAAAAATATGTACAACCATGCGCGAATAATTTGTTAGATTTTTTTTTGAATTGCGACAGTAACTTATAAATAAAATGGGCAAAAAAACCGATCACGAGAGCAACAATGCATCCTCCGAGGCTGAGGAAGAGGAGGAGTATGCAGTTGAGAAAATTTTGGATAGACGTGTACGAAAGGGCAAGGTTTGTATATGTTCAATAGGTGGTTGGGCAGAAAAAACCGGTGACGCTATGTTAAACTCAACAATATTATTTTTGTTTAGGTTGAATACTATCTCAAGTGGAAAAACTATGCCGAGACAGAAAATACTTGGGAACCGGAGAGTAATCTCGATTGTCAGGATCTTATTCAACAATATGAACAGGCACGCAAGGATGAGGTAGCTAAATGTGTTTTCACCAAAGGTATTTCATTCAAATAATTATAGCTATGATTTTTTTTCTTAATATAGGCTAACGCTGCAGCATCGCCCTCAACATCGACATCATCGAAGAAAGATCGTCCCGCCAGCAGTGCCAAACCAAAGGAGTCGGGTCGCACAAGCACCACAGTCAGCAACAGTGGCAACAAGCGAAAATCGGAGGAACCAACTGCTCCAACCAACAATAAATCTAAGCGTACAGATACAGAGGATAGTAAGAGCGATTCAGTACCCCCTGGTGGAACCGGTTTCGACCGTGGTCTAGAAGCCGAGAAGATACTGGGCGCATCCGATAACAACGGTCGCCTTACATTCCTCATTCAATTCAAAGGCGTAGATCAGGCCGAAATGGTCCCATCGACTGTGGCTAATGTGAAAATTCCTCAAATGGTAATCCGATTCTATGAGGAACGCCTATCCTGGTACTCGGACAACGAAGATTAAATTATGATACAAATTTGTCTCTTTATTTGTGAGCATACAACATATTGTCATATATATATTTAATCATTCGATTCCAATAAATAATAAATGTCTAAACTTATAACGGGAAATCTGAGTGCAATTAGTTATTTAGCAGCTTATTTGCCACACTGCACTCGGAGTTCTCTAGCACATTGCCACAGCAGGACCAATGCCTACGACCGGGATGACCGGCATGTCCATGTCCACAGCCATTGTACCCGGGCATGCGTCCATCACAGAAGCACTTGACCGTCTTGTTGCCCTTGCTGGAGCAGAAAGCACAACAGTGATAGATTCCGCTATGTGGACGCACTTGACGGGAATGGAATGTATATGGGCTGCCCTTGATTTGCTTCTCATTGATGCTGATCGTCAATATCAGTGTACCCTGCGTGTCGGGTGTGAAGGAGATGCTGTATGTGCCATCGCGATGATCGGACACATCAATGGGCAGAAACTTGGTACTTGCATCTTTGTACTTGATCATACAGTTGATCTCCAGACCCCCATGGCACAGCGCAACACCATCTTTATCTCGCGAGTACAGGATGAGGTCCACCTTACGATGCAGACGTAGCTGCGAAAAGCCATCCCATTGCAGCGTGCACAGTGAAGGTTCCACCGTTTGCATAGTAATAATACCATACAGGGGTATATCATGTTGATCCTTCGTACTGGGAGCACGGATTTTCGGCAGAAAGTGCAGCGATTCCGAAATCTATAAAAAAAAAAATTACTCAGAAATATGAATATCCCACAATCGGTTATGGTTAGCTCACCTTAGGATCAACCGGGGGTTTAAACTGTTGACAATACTCGAAGCGCTTGAGGAGAATACGTGCAAAACTTAATATCTCCACATCGGCACCGATCTCGCAGAGCTCCTGACTGAAACGTATGGTATCCACGGCTTGTTGCGTGCGTTTTTCTGGCATATAATGTCGTTAATCTCTTCGTGAATTTTAGTTAACTCTTACTTTGCCTACCTAGTTCCAGCTGCTGCATGATAATTAGTTCCACTTTGGACTCCCGTGCGCGACTGATCTGCTGCAGGAGCGTATTGCGATGCGCTTGCAGTGCCTCAAAGTAACGATTCATGTAGCTCTCCACCTGGCCCTGTATGTCATCGCATCTGGCATTGATGCCGCGAGCAATCTCGTGGAGACGCTCGATCGAGTGCTCCGCATATTGGCAAAGTGGACGCGTGTGATCTGTTGCCTCACGAAGCTGCTTGGACACTTGTAGTTGGACAATGGCTTTGCCTATGGTCTCATGGCGATGATTGCGATGCTGCAACACCAGGCAATCCGGACATGCGAGCTGCAAGTGCAAAACGGGATTAAACAAACTAAACTTGAGTTGGATGAGGGAAATCAATAGATCACCTACCTGCTGGCAGGGAACACAAAACGCCTTCAGCTCGAAGCCATGCAGGCTACACTTGAGTAGCAACTGACGACTGTCGCCCAATCCCAGCTGCTGTTGTTGCTTCTGCTTGCGGGCACGTCTCAGCTCCAAAATATTACGCATACGATGGTTACTCGTGCTGCGCTGTCGCTCATGCGCCTCCTTGCACAGCGTGCAGAGATTCAGTGTACAGGTGATGCAGTGGTACGTAGCCTACATGAGGAGAGTTAAAACGATTCAGTCGAGAAACACATTGAATCAGCGGACTTACGCTTATCTCATCGCTGCAGAGCGAACACCAGACGCGTGAGATGACATCGTCGCCGGCTTGCAGACGCAGTGCCTCAATGCGCCGCACCAGCATATAGTTCTGTGGCAACTGTCGTACGCCACCCAGTGCCGGCAGCTCTGTGATGAACTGACAGATGTGACACCGCAAACAGCGCATGGCCTCCGGATCACTGCTGCGGCTAGTGGAGCACGCTGATGTTGAGCGCTTGGCATCAATTTTACCCTACACAAGGAAAAGCAAAGAAATCATTAGTGTGATCATTGAAGAACCCACCCTGAACTTACTCGCAGCACCATGCGATCTAAGGACTTCTTGCTGCGCAGACTAAAGCTGGCACCACGTTGCCGTGCAGGAGCTACCGTAGCCAGCTCTGCAGTGCCGGCGATGTCCGGTGTGGAGGAGCGTAGACTGTAGTTTGAACGATCCTCCCACATGACCTCATCACGCGTATTCTCATTGACCAGACACTGCAGACAGAACGAGTGGAGGCAGTGCAGCGTGCGTGGATCTGTGTAGACATCCATGCAGATGGAGCACTTGAGATCCTCCGGGAAGGTGATGCTTACAAAACTCGATGCGGGACGCAGCGAGAAACTGTTCGACGGCGAGACCATGGGTGTGCCCACGGGCGAAGGCGTGCAACTCCGTGAGACCTGGTAAGTCGTATCGTAGATGTCTACAGTTGCACCTGGCCCAGTGGGCAAGAGCAGCGAACTAACCTCCAGCTGGATGCCACTATCTGGCGTTGGCGGCGAAATGCGCAGTTCAGGCGACGCCTTCAAATCGAGCACCCGCTTAGGCTTAGGCGGAACAGCTGAACGCGCAGAGCCTAGTGGGGCATCTAGGGACGGAGCAGGCGGAGGTGGTGGTGGTGTTGGTGGTTGTGCTACCGTAATGTCACTGGCACTGCTGCTGCTCTGCACAGAGACCGATGAGGCACCACTTAGTATGTTATCTAGCAGGGATTCCGGTGAAGTGGAGCTACCTCCGGTGATGCTGCTGCTGCTCGGATCACTATTGCTGTCTGTGGAACTGGTAAAAATAATTCCCGACTGCTGCTGCTGTCTATGCTGCTGCCTCTGCTGCTGCTGCTGCTGATCTGTGGACAGAGCAAGCGTGCGTGATCGCCTGATGGCCGATGGCTCGTAGGCTGGCAGACGTGGTACTGTTTGGTGGCCCGATGACATATCTCGCTGTGGCGCAATGCTGAAGCTAATCAATTGTGGTGCCGACTTGCGACGCAGTGCATCCGCATTGGACAACTCCATCTGTGTCGGCTGCAATCGAATTTTACTTGTGCTCAGTTTGAGCTGCATTTTACCCGCAACCGGAGCAGCGGATGTAGCTGGATTGGGAGCTGGCGCCGTTGCCATCCAGCTGCGCTCGCTTTGCAGGAGCTGCAGTTGCTCATAGTCGATGTCGTTGCCTTTCGAGCTTCGCCTGAACGTCAGCTTCGTTTGTCGAGTTGGTGATTTGCTTTCGCTTCTGTTGTTGTTGATGTTGCTTTTCCTGCTCATTATACAATCTAATTAATTCTTTCTTGGCTCCAGTGCATGCGTTGCATCGGTACATTCCACACTTGACAGCTGCGCGTTCTGTTTCAAACTGCTGGGCAAAGCTGGACCGGCCAGGCGTCGTATGCTTAATCCAATTACGAGAAATACGAAATAGAAATGAAAAAGTTCTACAACTGTCGGCAGTTGGTGACATTGGTGCACAACGCAACCGTAACTGTAAACCGATGGCCAGTCAGTTAGCCATTTGGTTAATATGCAGCTGGAATCTGACAGGTTTTCACAATTTGATGGGCTTGCAGGTGTTATGCTTCCTCCGCAAAAGCAGCCGCCATTTTGCGTTTTCATTCGTACTCACCTTCATTTACACATAGTCCTCGCAACATTACGGACTCTCTTCACGCAGTCGATCAATTCACAAGGCGAAGCGAAAGAAAAGACGCCATGTTTTGCATGCACTCTCATTCACAGTAACTATGCTTATTCAGATGAGTAAATTTCTCTCTTCATTTCACACGCAACTTTACACACACACTCTCTCTCTCTCTATCTCTCTCTCTCCCTAACTCCTTGCTCTCGATCAACAATGTTGAACAATTGACAAAACTTTTATGCAAATTTCAACTTCCTCGTGCTTTCGTGTATTTACATATGTATGTATGTATGTGTCTCTCACGTGTGTGCTCTCCCGCTCGGCCGTACGTTGAGCGAATGAGCTTTTACTTGGCAGCTGGGCCGGCCCCCTCAAACCCAACGCACGCGCTCAGCGCTCGCCTCAGTACGATTTTGTGTTGGGTGGCGTGCGTACACGTTCGGTTGTTCCGTTGTTTGTGTCACACACTATCAATACGGACTCAAACTCGACGCGAATCGACTTGTCGGCTGTGTGGGTGATGCGTCTCGTGTCTTGCCACTTGTGACGTTTTCAGCGTATTCGAGAATCGGCGCAGCCAGCGGCCAATACAGAACGTACCGAAGTAGTAGGGCCAAAAACAATGTGAACGACTTTCTATTTTCATATTGTTGTTGCCGTTCGTTCTTTATTCGAATTTGTTTTTGTTTTTATTTTCGCTTTCGATTAAGTGTCCGCTGTTTTCGAGTTTGTGTTTTTTTGGCTGCAGTTTTGAATGCGGTAACAGTTTATTCTGTTTGAATTGTGCCAGAGATTACACACAGGCATACATTGTATATTACAGTTAGAAAGCAGAAAAAAATATACCGAAAACATTCCATTGCACTTCGTGTTGAACTTTTGTGATTTTGCTTTGTGTTGTATTTTCTTAATTTGCGCGAAGTTTTGTGTTGTTGCTCGTGACGGTGCGTGTGAATTTTCGTCGTCTTTTTGTTGTGTCTCGCTTTCGTTTACCGGTTAAGAAGAAAAGAACAACATCAACATGGAATCGGTAAGCATGACTAATTAGCCGGTATAAATTTACATATGTATGTATGCGTGTGTGTTTGTGTAGTGCAGGCAGACCTGTCTCCCGAAAATTATGCAAAATACTCGAACTTACGTATCATCAGTCTCAAAGTTCAGTCGTTGATAATCATTGCGCAAAAGGTTAAAGTCCTCGCTTGGCGGGCCCCAACCAAATGTAGGCCTGGGGGTAGAAATGTGGCTCATTGGGCCTTATCAAGAATTTCGGTGTGCACGATAAGTAGTACTTAAAGTAATCATTCCATCGGATTAGTGAAGTTCTCTGACTCTTTGTTACACTTTAGATTTGTATACCCTGTAGGCGAGTAAGAGGGGTATACTCATACACTAATGGTAAATATATACATATACATACATATGTATTTTATTTATATATGTATATATCCTAATCAGCAATATGTGTGCATCTGATTGTAAATTGATAATGAAACACATGGGAACTCCGCAAATATACGACCTAGAGACACCAGATTTGACCTTTAAGTTTTTTTATAGCTAAACAAATCAAGTTTGTTTTAAATATCGAAGATCATGCGTATATATTTACATATATAAATGCAGTATCTGCATTAGTATGTATATTTGTGAGCTTTTTGTAGGGTATCTTGCCGTCGCTTGCGCTCAATGCAGACCTTGTTTACTTTGTATTTATTTATAGAGTAAACAAAATTGATTTTAAATACTATGCCATTGAATCAGAGCTTGCAAATTGCATCAAATCTATTTCTGAAGTTAATGACTTCTATTGAATTACTTCCTTATATGTAACTATGATATCAAAGTCCACAGTCAAATGGTTTTCAAGACTGTCAGTGGTCTGGAATTTGATTTATTTCAGTCTGAAAGATAAACGAATGTTATCTCATCCGCTTTCACGCAGCGACGATATAAACTTAGGCTAATTATAATGGCACATGATATTTAATAAATGCTTTATTACAGGAGGAGAGCTACAGATTCGGCAAGACTGACTATATTGTCTTTTTGGGCATGATCGTGCTATCCACCGGAACAGGCATTTACTTCGGTTGTTTGAAGTGAGTATTACATTGGGATGTTTTCAAACAAATGAAAATACTTAAGAACTTTTCACAGAAAGACTAAAAAATCTATCGAGGAAGTTGAACCCACCCTGCCGATAAGCAACAGCAGCAGCAGTACGGCGACTAGAAAACATGATTTCGGTTCGGAAAAGATGAGCGAATATCTGTTGGGATCACGGCAACTGAAGGTATTTCCAGTTGCCATGAGTCTGATAGCAAGGTGATAATACAAATATGAATACAAATGCAAAATCCTAGAGACATGTGTAACGCCCACACAATCTGAAACTTATCTCATTGCGTTTATCTACAGCTATGTATCTGGCGTTACAATACTGGGCACCACATCCGAGATATATAATTATGGCACACAATACTGGTTTATAGCCATCGCGATTCTATTGCAGGGCATTGCCGTCTCGTACATATATATACCGGTGTTTGCGACACTCCAAGTTGGCTCTTCGTACGAGGTAAGCCAAGAACATAAAGCTTATGACCCCCCTAACAAGTATTATAGGGTATGTGCTTATTAATATACATTTAAGCACATGTACTTATACTAGTGTATTAATGAGTTCTTTAAAGGAATCACAATACAAAGTGATAAGAAGTAACCCGACTCGACTCTTGTACGCTATGCAATTAATTATACTACGCACTTGATGTAGATGTATGGGGTGTATAAGCTACTATAAACAATTTATTGATTCGTCTTTTACAATCGCCTGTCAATTATCGGCTATAGTAGTATTTACCAATGATTAGGAAAGTAAACTTATTTGGGTATTTTTCATGTGTTTATTTTTTATTGTGCTTAATATACGGTATTTCATCTTTTATCAATTAATTTTAATTCATCTTGGGTTCGTCATCAGCGATGGAAACGTTTCTTGGCGAATTTGAAACCCAAGTGCAAATAATAGCAAACATTTTAATTAAGCAAAGACTTCGCAGCAAGACTCATACCAATATGTTGGACTTTGCTCGACTACGAGTACACCCAATGATTAATGATTGCAAACTACACTGGGAAACGGTATCGTGCTCCCAGAATACCACTTGACAGTTGTGTTGTGCCTCCAATTATTGCTTGAATATGATAAAAAAAACAAAAAATTGATGGGATCAAGTTTGCGTGATATACACGATTCAATTGTATACTCAATGGAATAGACACTTCATAAAGAAGGGATGTTATTAGGTCTGAATGGGTTGTCAAGCACCGAGTCACAGATTATAGTTCAAGTGTTACGGTTACATTTTATTAATATTATATAGTAATACTCTTTAATAAATCGTATCCCTTGCAGTATCTGGAAATGCGATTTCATTCGGCGATTCGAAGCATAGCATCGTTTATGTTTATCTTGGATGAGGTGAGTGTGGTTATGTTACTCTGTTACTATGCTTTTTATAATATGTTATCTCTATTTTGTAGATACTATTCCTGCCCTTTGTGGTCTACGTGCCTGCTATAGCTCTGAATCAAGGTAATGATCTTAATGATTTATCAAATATATTTTTGATTTTTCACAAAACTTTTCTTTTTTCCCACAGTTTCTGGCATCAATCTCCACGTGATTTCATCGGTTATTGTCATCGTTTGCGTATTCTACACATTTTTTGGAGGAATCAAGGCTGTGGTGCATACAGATGCCTGGCAGACGCTGGTTATGTTCCTCTCGGTGCTTGCAGTGGCCGCATTAGGAACTTACTATGCCAATGGATTCAATAAAATCTTTGATGATGCCGCCAAGGGAGGTCGCCTGATCTTTACCAATACGAATCCCTCGCCCTATGTACGTCACACAGTGTGGAGCGTGCTCATTGGGGGCTTCTCGTACTGGACTTCATTTAATGCCGTCAATCAGACCATGGTGCAGCGATACATGTCGCTGCCCTCGTTGAAGCAGGCACGAGCCTCGATGGCCATTTTCACAATTGGAACTGCGGCCTTTGTTTCGGTCTGTTGTTATGTGGGATTGCTAATCTATGAGATGTTCCAGGACTGTGACCCGTTATCGGCGGGCTTCATCAATCACGATGATCAACTGCTGCCGCTGTATGTGGTCCAAAGTGTAGGGCATATTCCCGGCATGGCTGGCCTCTTCATTGCGGGCATCTTTGGCGCTGCGCTGAGTTCTCTCTCCGTGGTGCTTAACTCGACGTCGTTGGTCATATTGGAGGACATTGTGCGTGGCTGTTTCAGAATGCAGCCAAGTGAACGTGCCTCCACTGTGCTGGTCAAGTCAAGCATCATTATATTGGGATTGGTGGCGCTATCTCTAGTGTTGGTTTTGGAAAAACTTAGCGGTATTTTGAGTATCTGCACTTCGATGACGGCGATTGCAGCGGGTACAACGTTTGGTCTGTTTACTTTGGGCATGCTGGTGCCGTGGGCTAATAATATTGGCACAGCAGTTGGAGGAATTGCTGGCGCATTGCTGGCCGGTTGGATATCTTTTGGTACGCAAATTACTATTGCGGCTGGTGGACTAAATTCTCAGAAACTCAACGTTTCGGTGGAGAATTGTCCTGGGAATATTACGCACAATAATGTTTGGGTCGATGAGGAGCAGGTCTTCCCGTTGTATCGTCTCTCTTACCATTGGATCAATCCCATTGGCGTTGCCACAGTAATTGTGGTAGGTGCTATCGTGTCGCTGTTGACCAAACCGACAGATACTAAGACACTGGATCCTGATTTAATATCGCCGGTGATACATCGATTTTTGCCAAAGGAATGCTTTGCCGGTCGTAGTTCAGCGGAAACGCAAAGAAACTCCTGAGTTCGATCTGAGCTATACCTGAAATTGTAAATAGATAACGCAAAAGTTCTGAAAACGAAACACTATCGAGTTTCCCCATAGCAAACTCACGATTGTACAGTCTACATTTCGTTCTTAGAAAGCTACAACTGTAGAAAATTCCTAATCGGGCAGTCTATGTATATAAGGAGTAGTTTTAGCATAATTTATCAATAGTCTAGTACAAATTGTAGTTTGATTTTGTAAGAGCGCACACACAAGGTACAGGAACTTATGAATCTTTGTTTTCCACTTGTTTATAAATACAACATAAACGAATATATCAAATGCCTATAATATCTACTTATGTAGCTTTATTTTTTTTTATATGTTTATTTTTCATTAGTTGCTTCCATGTTTCAATGTATTTTCTTTGGCTTTTTTTTTTAAGTCTGCAGACTGTGTCTCATATAGAATGTGTGTATTCCATGTGACCTAGCAAGCATTATGTCTGTGATACAAATTTAATAAATATACATACGTATGTATGATAATATATACTAAGCTAGTTTTGTAGGACAATAGTTTCATCGAATGAGTGAGATCTAAAAAGTTGTTGATCACAAAATGGAATCAAATTTTTAGAACATTTTAAGCTTATAATTTATTTTTCATTTGTATATAAAATTCAAAATGGAATGGAATATTTATCCATTGATAGATTGCCTAGAACGACAGTCCATAATTGTTTACTCTCCACAGTTTGAAAACTCTTTTTCAGAAGAATGCTTATTTAGCCATTTGATATGAAAATTTGTTAAATGTCTAAATCATTTGTGAGCAAGTGCAGACCTAGCTTATTATTGCTATCTAATGATAAGCCCCTACTTTGGACATGAATCACAAAAAGAGAAAACTCCGAGCCAGTATGCAGCTGTGCTGCTTTGCAATAGTTTAGGTATTCTTCTGATGCAACACCTTCGCCTCATCCGTCGCGATTGGGTTGCAGCATCTTTTAACTAAAAGTATTCGGAGCTGGAAGGCAATTAACACAATGCAGGCAATTGCAGCACTAATATAACTATTGTAAACGAACTGTTCTGGCAACATTTTGCACTTGAATACTGCATAGTCATCCGGCGTGATTGTAGCCTAGAAATGGAATAAAATGTGAGAAGGAGGAACACTTTATAGATTCTTTCGTTCGCTTACCAGCATAAAGCTAGGATTTACATTATTGCGCCAGCTGAAGGATGCTACTGTGTATTCATCAATGCCCAATCGATTAATGTTGTGACAATAAAAGTGCGAGTGCCCGGCAAAGGCCAGACGGGGCTGAATCAGCTCGCCCAGCATGTCGGTGGCATCTTTGGAGAGCACATGAAAGCGCTCTCTGAATGCCTCAATATCTTGGGCTTCATGTTCGCGACATACTGTATCCGATATGCGATATGTGGGGAAATGCTGCATTATTATAGGTTGGCTATACGGATGACGACGAGTCCTTGCACATTCTGCCTCTTGTGGATTTTGCATGCAATGAAGAGTTCTCGATATGTTCCTTAGAGCGGATTTCGCTTCGCTACAGAACTTGCAATTATCTCCTTCCATGGCCATAGAATTGATCATGACAAAATGTATTTGCTTTATCGTATACAAATGCACATTTGAGAAATTCAGATAGTTTTCGAAGCGGGTCATGAAGAACGGATGCATTCTAGAAAAAATGTAGGAACTTTAAGCATGACAATTTCCAACTAGATTCATGAGTTACTCACTTGTAATGGAAGCCAACATCATGATTGCCAACAACACTGATTAGTGGTATTCCTGCTGGAAGATTAAACATTTGAAGATAGCGCCAGACATATTCCTTAAATTGTTTATCGCTGACCATGTCGCCCTCATCAAATAAATCACCGAGCACAAAGACAATGTCGGGCTGAAAGAGCCTTGAGGCTGCTTGAAAGGAACGTGTCATGTGCCACTCGCGATATAATTTGTCCAGCCAGTGACCCCGATGTGGTCCCAGCAAATGGGGATCGGCTATAATCATGGCTCGTAACGGATCATCCACATATTTCTTACGGCGAATTTCCGGCCACTTGCACTTCTGTAGTACCACAAAATCGGCCACATATTCACAAAAGATCAGGGCACATAGTAAAATAACAAAACATGCGTAGATCCAACGCATTTTGTAATAATAGCAGTAAAATCACCTGTCGGCGAATTCGGCGAATACAGCTGTGCAAATCAAAAGTTCAGGGCTGACGATCATTGCTAACCAGTTAACCAGGGCTTAATTCAACAGCTGATAAAAAAACATTGTTTGATTATTTTCATACCATGAAGATGCAATGTCATTAATAAATAGGACATGGCAATTTATTTTCATTTCTATTTTCTGTTAACAGTAATAGAAATTCTGCAATGCCGGCGAATTGGCAAAACAAAAAATCAAATAAGAATCGCAGGGCTGGCGATTGGTTGCTAGGCAGATAACCAGGGTTGGACGCTCTCTTTCGTTTTTCACGCCGCATGCCTCGTTGCGTCAGCTGTTGGCTCTCTGCATTATTGTAAATACTACATAATCATTTTTCTACCATTCGTTTGGTTCACGGAAAATTAATTTAATTTGTGTGATTTCACACAGTTTTAAAGTGTTCAATAACAGGTGTGCTCCTAAATGAAATGTACTTTTTCATTTAGCTAATTAGTGTTGTGTATTTGCAGATAATAAAAATCACACAAATATGGAGGAATACGCACGTGAACCATGCCCCTACCGGATTGTCGATGATTGTGGAGGCGCCTTTGCCATGGGCTGCATTGGTGGCGGTGTTTTCCAGGCAATTAAAGGTTTTCGCAATGCTCCAACGGGAATAAGCAGACGATTGATTGGAAGTATGACAGCTATTAAAACCCGCTCACCCGTTATCGCTGGAAATTTCGCGGTGTGGGGAGGAATGTTCAGTACAATCGATTGCACCCTGGTACATTTTCGCAAAAAGGAAGATCCATGGAATTCGATTATAAGCGGTGCTGCCACTGGAGGCATCTTGGCTGCTAGGAACGGCATCCCCGCAATGGCAGGCAGCGCAATCATTGGAGGAGTTTTGTTGGCGCTCATTGAAGGCGTTGGTATCTTATTTACCAGAATATCTGCGGAACAGTTCAAAAATCCCTCACCACCCAATGAGGATCCAGCTGCACTGGGGGATCCAGCATACAATTTTGGCTTGGGGAATCCATCGAACAATAAACAATACCAATGAAAATGTTGTTCTTTAATTTTAATTAATTTGTATGCACAATAAAATTTAAACTAACCATAGACAGAACAAAAATATAATATGAGCTGAATGAAATAAGAATTGGCAGGAATATAATAAAACATACTCGTAAGAATAATATTGTTTTGCGAAATGACCAAACTATGCCAAATTTTTTAACAACATATTTAAAGTTATTCACTTTTTTTTGGTATGTTTTCATGTGAGGTGGCAACGCCATTTTTAGTATTTTATACCCTTTGAATGGTCAAATTGGTCGAAAATGGTATTTTAACCTTGTCTTAAAGCCAATGTTATTGGGAATTGTAATTAGCTTTTAACGGTTTTTCAAAAATCAGAAAAACGCTGGACTTATGTAAAAAATAGAAAATAGTTTTGTCACTATATGCCTCCTGCTTTAACTCAAAGCTGACAAAAAATCAATCTTTATTTCACACCGGATAGTTTTAAAATAATTAACTAACTGAGCATACAAAATTTAAAAGAAACATGGAATGGAATTTTATATGAACGATAAATTTAAATTATAATCGAAACTGTTGATGTGGCATATTGACACATCCCACACTTCGAGTGGATTTTGGGTAAATTTAAAGTTTTTTTTTTTCCAGTGAAGAATTTTGATCGCACGCACACGATTATGAGCTTTTTGGGTAGAATCGTTATGTAAAGCCTAAGAGCAAGTATGCAAAATGCGAACTTACTTATTTCGCACTTAGCCACACAGTTAACTGTATTTAGCCCAGTTTCGAGCAAGTTACGCCTTGTCCGCGAAACCAGAACAACAAAATGTATGGAAAAAGAGACTCCAAAGTATTCGAAAACGTGATAGCGCAACCTGGTTTTATTTTTTCTATAACAAAAAACCCAAGCAAAGCATCCAATAAGCTATGCAACGTCTAATGGCGATTAATTAAAATATTTGTTAATGACATCAAACAAGTTATGGCCAGCCACATCAATTAGCCATAGCGCACTGGCTCTCCCCCTGATATTTTTGAGGATCTATCCGTGCCGACGTGACGGCACACGACAATAATGAATGTATTCGCCTCAAATCGTTCGTAAATTCATTTGAGTAAGAAATATGTTTGCCAATTTGGTAAATATTTCCAGATCACACGCAATAATTTACAGATATTGCATAATGATCATATATATTTTTTTTTTTTTGCAAATAAGTGAAACACTTTGACAAGTTTTCAAGTTTTTGCTAAGAATCTTAATGGAACTGATCGATCAAGTACCTAGGTTTATGGTGATTCTGTATTCACTTTGGGTTTAATTGAATGCATTAATTTAAGTCAAAACAAGACAGATATCAATGGAATGAATAAAAGAAAATTTTTTTTAATTTTTAAATTTTTTTTAAATTTTGTGGTATCAAATATAAGAGGAAAATGATTGTGAAATTAAAAAATATTTAATATTATAAAAATTAAGACATATTAACAAAGGTAGTTTAGATTAATATTATAGTTATTTCTACATGGGTAGAGTTATGAATAGAATGTTTTGGAATAATGAAGATTTTGTAAAACCTCTGAGGTTTTAGCTAAGATGAGCCATGCATCCAGCTTTGATTTTTCTTGAAGATATTTTCTCAGCTGTCTCAGGTTTTTATAGTAGTACCCTTCGATTACGGCAGATCAAATGGGCTGATCAGTTGCGATTCTCTTCGTTGCAATCAGAGTTTGTAGGGGGGACTTTAATGACTTGGCCATTGGCTTTTTGCTTTTGGCCAATTCAGCACTTTGCATATTTCATGTTTGATTCGTTTTCTTCGTTTCGCGGCTGCGACTAATGAGTGCGCTCCAGATTTCTGGTCTGGCCAAAGAGTCTGTCATGTTGCCACATGTGGTACGAGGTGCAGATTGAGAGGTTTTCGGCTGTCTGGCAAATGTGGTATAAAAACACCGAGGACTACACAGATTAATTATAACGATTTCGATCAGCGTCGTGTTCGGTTCAGTTCGAAAAATCTTACGCATATCCAAAGAAAAGGATCACAGTATGGGAAAAGTAAGTGCAGTCTTCCTCTCTCTCCCTCTCTGATCGCCTCCTTCTCGCTTCAGATGAGTTATCTATTCTGCCTTGGTCTGATGCTTTGCTGCATCGTGGTGCAAGCCATCGAACTACAACCGGAGCCGGATTACGGCCCCGTAGCATATGAGTTCCATTGGTCCGTGAATGATCCGCACACGGGAGACATTAAGAGCCAGAAGGAGACGCGCAAGGATGATCAGGTGCAGGGACAATACTCCCTCGTCGATTCCGATGGTTATCTACGTATTGTGGAATACACCTCCGATGCTCATAATGGTTTCAATGCCATCGTCCGACGGGAACCCACTGATATCAAGATTCCACAACCCATAGCGGAACCCAAGAAACTAATTGCAACCAAGATTCTGGCTGCACCCATAGCTGCCCCATTGGTACACTATGCTGCCGCACCCAAGGTCTCCCTACTGAAGGCTGAGGCACCATCTGAGGGTAATTATGTATCGGTATCGGGACCCACAGCCCAGTACAAGTACTAGTCGGGGCCCCTACCTGATCATACAACCAACTCTCTCGACTAATTCATCGTGAACTCTCGACATACATATCTCAAACGTGCCAACTGGCAGCTTGCATGCTTCATAATTAAGTTATATTTACCATATCATCATCTTGCCATACTTCAAATCTATCATAACATCCCCTTAAGATGCATCAAACACATACCGAATATTTGTAATAAATCTACATGTATATATCTTTAATATATTGAAACTGTTCTTGAGTAGAACACAAAATAATGTGAGTTTTCAATGGGTTGGGTATTTAAAAATATTTTGATATGAAAGAGGATTCAGTATTCTGTTTGGAATTTATTTAAATCAAACTTTGGTAAATATCTTATGTTTATATTATTTTTTCATTATATAATACTAAATGTTTAACTAAATTTCAGTATTCCTTTTGGAAATTATTTAAATCAAACTTTAGTAAAGATCTTATGTTTAAATTTCGCAAATTTACAATCTCAAGAGCAGCTCAGTAAGAGACCAGATCGTAAATAATACATATGAGATAGGTAACCCAATGTAGTCATAACACTTCATTCAGTTGGCCATAAAAAACGTGGATATAGTAGTATATATAATGCGTATACCCATAGTCTGTGGGCAGCGTCATATCAGTTGCAGCAGAGATGTGTCATCGTGTGTTAGATAAGGCGTTGGTTCGACAGAATCCAGAGATAAACTAACACTGGTTATCTGCGAGACGAGACTTGCCGCATGGAGAAGTCACGAAACTCACGTACCGTGCGCAGCTTCATCTATACTTTCCCTCTCTCTCTATTTCTCTGTCTCTCTCTCTCTTGGTCGGTGTGGCCTCTTCTATCGATGGTGCAAACATTTTTCTGGTTGCAAAAATTTAACCATTGATTGGCGTCGAGTTTACTTGGTCAGTTGCAAAATGACAATCCGACTGGCTGTAACAGTAATCTTAATGCTCAGATGCTCTATGAGTCTGGGAGCGCACGCGAATGCGAATGCGAATGCGAATGCTGCAGCCGGAGAGAGCGATTGGATGGCACCCTATAAGCAGGAGGGTTGGGAGACCAAGGAGCTAAAGAATCAGGCGCAGAATGGCGAAGTAACCACGTACGAATTGGGCACACCGAATTATCAAATACTCAATCCCGAGGATCAGCCCGAATTCATAACTGAGGATCAACCACATTATCAGGAATGGCTGCGTCGTCTAACGGGCAATGCAAATGCTTCGGAAACCATCGATTTGAGTGTGCCCAGAGCAAGTGCAGGCGGGGACAACACGGCCAGCGCCTTTGAGGAGCCAGCACGTGGCAAGAGACCACAGTGGGAGAAATTGAGGAAACGTAGCTACGCAGAGAAAGCCGAGAAAGAGAAAAAAGGCAGAGGTGGAGGAGCAGGAAGAGGGCGTAGAAGCCACGCCCATCGACAAGAAGAGTCTGCATCCCAAGGTGCAGATCTATGCCGGTGCCAAACCCTTTCAAAAACTTATCGCAAATTTAAGTTAGATTCTCGAAACTCTTTGATATATCAAATTTATTTATTGCTCATGACATTATAGTATTTATTTATCTGATCGATTTTTAGTCACAATAAAATATGAAAATAAAACAATTAATTTGTATATTTATTTTTTAATTTTATTTTTAATTCATTCAATTGGTAACTATTAGTATATTTTGATTGGATTTGGAAAAACTTAAAAGAATATAGAACTGAATTTGAGTACAGTTTAGATCTTTTTAGATAAAGATCAACCACAAGGATCTTAAGAGAAATATTAGGTCAATTGATAAAAGTGGATAAAGTGCAACGTTTCCGATTTCTGCACATTAGATAAGATCTCAAATAAGGATGATATATGTTATGGATATGTTTATATGATTATACCGTTAATCTAAATCTTAATGTGCGGTAATCTTCTCGATGAATAGTTTCCGAGACAGGCGCCAGACAATCGCTTTGATACCATAATATCTCAACTCCTGATAGCATATATACTATATGGCGCATGGCATATCTTCAGACTCGAGTCTAGACTCTTGATCTGCACATTAGAGAAACAATCTTGTAACTGCATCTGCCCGCTACGTGTGCAGACCCACGAAAATGTTTCCCAATTGATAAAGATAATCGAGTGTGAAAGAGAGAGAGAGAAATTGATAAGAAAATTGTACTTAAAATTCAAGAAGATGTCTGAAGTATATATTTATAAGTAGCCCACGCTATAGCCCAGACCCAAGACAGAAATTATAAATCCGTCGAGCAGACAAGTCTGAAGCAGAGTCAAAAAAAAATGTTCGCAGAGTGCAGAACTATAAAATGGAATCATTTTTCAAAAAATGTGAACTAGTGCGGGAGATGGAACTGGAACTGGAACGGGAGCGTGGGCATCAGCTGCATTGGCATTGGAATCTGCAACTGAATTTGCAACGGAAAAATGTCTGTTTGTTAATCAGCTTGCAGAAATGCAGAAAATTTCTTTTACGGAAGCGCAACGACAGCGGCAACTGTTGCGATTGTCTGCTTGAGGTATTGCAACAAATACAACAGCAACATGAGCAACAGCAACAACAACAACAGCAACATGAACTCTCGCTCTGCTGAGAGCGTTGGCGTCGATCAACTTGAGCCAGTACTAAGCACCTACCGCCTCAGCACCCAGCACCCTCTACCCTCCACTACACTAGCCTAGTATTTGGAACGTGCCGGGGGCAATGCTTCCGCGACCCATTTGTAATGCCCGCAAATAGCTTGGGGTCTGCAAAACGTATTTAAGAGCTATTCAGCAAATTGAGGCAAAGAAGTTGCACGCGACCAGCCAGCCCATCCGATACCTAAACTGAACATAACCCCCGTCCGTATACAGTAATTTCTGCTAAAAAGGTAAGACCAACAATCAACTATATAGTGTGCAAAACTCTCGAATACCCTTCGATGAAGTTAGAGTTAAAATTGTGTTGTGAAATATATATATATATATATATATATATACGATCAAGATCTCGAGCGAAAGTCATTATTTAATACAAGGAAAGCTGCGTTCCTTACGGGAGATACTATACGTGAATATATTAAGGAATCAAGAATAAAAGAATAATTTTTTTTATTATTTCAAAGTAATATTCATAAAATTTAAAATATACGTAGCGAAACTAAAGTTTCAAGAATACTTGAAGAATTCAAGAATTTCAAGAAACATATAATATAATTTAATATTATATTCGCTACTTCAAAATATTTAAAAGAATATAATAATCCAGCTAATCGAAATACCCTCCCAGCAAAGGGTATACTAAAGAAAAAAAAAGTAATATGCATCAACAATAATCGATTGCAATTATAGGTAAAACAGGGAATGGGGGAACTGTTATAACGCATCGGGAACTGGGAATCGGGCACATTGACCCGCAGTTTTTGGATTGTTTAACCCATTTCTGATTTTTTTGTTTCTCTTTTTTTTTAGATGATTGTGCGACACAATTTGATCTTCGCTCTGCTGGCGCTGGGTGCACTTCAACTGGCCAGCGGACACTTTCCACAATATTGTGCCGAATGTGAGCAGGAGATTTGGGAGCAGGTGCCATGCAGTGATATAAGCACAACGACGCCGCCAACGCCACCGACGACAAGTTTTCCGCCTCCACCGCCGCCACCGCCAACACCCGTACCCACCACAGAGCAACCCAGCACATTGGCGCCCACAACAAGTGCTCCGACGACAGCGTTGCCGCCTCTAACGAGCACACCCTACTACGGCTCCTCCTCCACGCCATCGCCCTATGTGCCCACAACGTATCCCACACAACCGTCGGACTACAAGAAATGCTATTGTGACTGCAAGCTGGGTTGCAAGGAGTTCTGTCGCAAGGTATCCGTGGCTAATCCTCGCCAGCAAATCACACAGATTACGGCAACGGGTGACTATGCGCCGGGCGGCCAAATCGAGTATACGCATTCGCATCAAAGGAAATACTTTCCCAAATATGCCACGCCCTCAAGGAATGGGGCGTACAAGCCGTATCCCTTGGTCTATGGCGAAACAGCGGTAGCTGCATCCTCGCCAGCGGCCAACAATATCAATGCACCCAATTACACGCTGGAGGAACTGGCGCATCTGCTGAGCTCAGCCTACGGCAACAAGAAGGGTTATCCCGCCAGTGCAGGACCAGCAGCTCCGCCATCTGTCTACTACTCACCGCAGCCGGAGTACAAGCCGGAGTACAAGCCGGAGTACAAGCCGGAGTACAAGCCGGAGTACAAGCCGGAGTACAAGCCGGAGTACAAGCCGGAGTACAAGCCGGAGTACAAGCCGGAGTACAAGCCAGAGTACAAGTTGCCCGACTACAAGCCGGACTATAAGGAACCTGTGTACAAGCCCGAGTACAAGGTGCCGGAATACAAGCCGGTGTACAAGGAGCCGGAGTACAAGCCGGAATACAAGCAGGTGAATCCTCCAGCGCCATCAGCTGCTGCTGCTGCTGCAGCAATCTCTAACTCCGGACATGCCATAGCCAGTGCAAAGACACCATACGATCAGGTTGTAGTGACATCGGCTCCCATCTATGAGAGTACAACATCATCATCATATCCGGCACCAGCCGAGCCAGAACCGGAGCCAGAGCCGCTGCCGGTGCCTGTGGCTGAACCCGTAAACATACCCGAACCTGTGCCCCCCCAAACCGAGTCGTATCCCAGCCAGACCGAAGCATATCCCAGCCAAAAATCATATGAGAATCCCGCTTCGAATGCCATCAAATCCGAGGGTTCCTCATCATCCTTTGATCTAGCCATCGATAACTATCTCAAGGACTTTGGCTATGGCAATCAGATCAGAGATGTGGACTACTAATGGATGGATGCGATGCACTCAGTTATTTGTTACTACATAGGTTGTTAATAGGTTAATAGGAACTATGGCTAAGTATATATGTTCATCTATTTATTTATTAGTTCTTCGATGTTTTGTTGATCCTGAATACAAGTGAATTTTATTAAAAAAAAAAAAAAAAAAAAAAAAAATATATATCAATAATAGTTAAGCGAGTGAGATTCTCTATAAAGGGGAAGGCGATGTAAGGTCTGAGGGTTTCCTTTGCAGAGTATATAAAAAAAAAAAAATTAATAATAGTTAAGGGAGTGAGTTTCTGAAAGATCTTGGGATTTCTTTTTGACTTTTATTAAAAAAAAAAAAAAAAAAAAAAATCAATAATCGTTAAATTGATAGATAGATCTTGGGATTTCTTTTGGAGGCAGCAGTTGCAGAGTTCCCTTGGGTTATTTGGTTCGTTGAGGTGGCATAGTATCTATCTATCCATCGATCTACATGTTTGTACATGTCGCTAAGTAGACACAACTTATTATTTATGAAGTCTACTTAGGTTTATGTCTTGCGAATGCGAATGCGAATGTGAATGCAACCACGAATACCGTTTCGAATCCGAGTGCCATAATATACCATATATATATTTGGATATATGTGGCACTTGATTGGGTTGGGCGACGGCCGGCGACAAGCAACGACAGCGGGCGTGCCGCATGCCGCGTGCTGCGTGCCGCGTGTGGCAACCTGGCAAGTGCAACAAAGTGTGTAGAGTGCTCTGGAGAGTGCCAAGGAGCAGGGAGCAGGGAGCGAAGTGGACCCACCGCTAGCCACAGACACCCAATGCGACCACTCGACCAACTCGCAATCGTTATCTTGTTCTAAATGAATGTGGCGCAAGATACGCGCCGGGTAGCCGCTTATTACTTCATATCGAATTTACCTACGTATACGAGTGGGGCATACCCTGTACCCATGTGCATGGGCAGGGTATAATGTATGCAACATAATAAACTGTTTGACTTAGCTTACCTATTTTGATCTATCGCACTGTGAATAGTTTTAGATTTTTTTTTTGTTTTTCTAGCTTACAGGGTATCTAGCTAGTCAGTATATCTTAGTTATCTTGTTTTTGCCTTTTTACTTTAATACACTTTATAGTGTCGCATTGGATTTGCAAGTGGGCTGCACGCACACAGACGCTCCTCCTCCTCTCCTTCTCCTGCTTCTCCTCCTTCTCCTCCTCCTTCTTCTCCTCCTCCTCCTCCTTCTTCTCTCTCCCTCTCGAACTGGTGTCGCTAACGGATGTCGCAATCTGCCTAATTAATTAAGTGGAAAAACTGCAAGCTCGTCGCAAGGCTGTCTGAATGTCAATGTGCAATTTGTTGCGCCTGATGGGAGTTACCCAAAATATATAACCCACATAAAAAAAAAAAAAAAAAAAAAAATAGTGGACCCCTCCCCTAATACCCATAGAAACTTAAGTTGTCGATAGATTGTTGACAGATCTGTGCAGCACAATTAGTTAATTCTTTGGGGTTTATTTTGATGCATATTGTATATATCATATATTTTGTTAAGTTTGTAAGAAACTCAGAAAAGAGAAATAAATGTCAGATCAGAAGAAATAAATGTTGTTAGTTAGTACTCTCTTTCCTCTTCTTTTTCATAAAAGAAAGTGAATACTCTGTATAATAGTTTCATCGGCATAATAAAGATCATCTTATTGTCTTATCTTCCATCTTAAGTAAATACAACATAATTTAATTATCATTAATTATGTACCTTTAATTGTAAAAAATGCAATATTATATGACATCATTATCAATATCATGTTATATGTAGCAAACCCTTTATTTATCAACTTATTAAATTATATCTAGCATTTCTGGCATTACTTTCCATCTTAAGTAATTAATACAATATAATTTAATTATTATTAATTATCTACATTTAATTGTACAAATTTCAATACTATATGACATCATTATCAAAATCATGTCATATGCAGGGAACCCTTAGCTGACTTTCACCTGACTTTGAAACTTGTCGCAGTGCACGAATGGAATGTCGCATTCATTGAGTCTTATAGCAGATACTTGATTGATACACGGGTAACATAATCGGCATGATATATGTATATAGATAAGTAGCCGAAAACTGAAGCAAAACAGAGAGCGACAACTTGATTTGATTAAATTTTATTTCGATTTGCATTTTTTTATTTTTCATTTTTGGGTGGTAATAATTTTATTGGCAAAAAAATAAAGTAACTGTTTCTGCATTAGCCACATTCCGGTTCCGTTGGACGGGGACTAATCCACGCACACACACACACGGACACACACGCACATTCTGCGTGTAGGTGTGCAGCGTGTTACAATTTTTCGGCTATAAAAGTTGCGTGCGCCGCATTTGGCGACATAGTTCAACGCAGGAGCCCCAAGCCTAAAGATCAGTAAGATCAATAGATCAACCGAGCAGATCCCATAAATCCGAAAATCTCAAAATGTTCTCAGTAAGTATAGAGTGCCTATATATCTTTATAGTTAATCTTAAACCATCTCTGCCTGCAGCTCACGACTTTCCTCGTGCTGGGCGTGGCTGCTGCCGCTGCCATTGAGCTGCCCCTGGGCTCCATTTATCATGCACCTGGCGCGGCCATTGTGAAGCCGCTGCTGAAGACGGTCGAGGTGGAGGCACCAGCCCACTATGACTTCAGCTACTCCGTGCGGGATGATCACACTGGGGACATCAAGAGCCAAACGGAATCCCGCAAGGGCGATCAGGTGCAGGGTCAGTACACGTTGGTGGATGCCGATGGATATCTGCGCACGGTGGACTACACCTCGGATGCCCACAATGGTTTCAATGCCGTCGTCCGACGTGATCCACTGGGACAGAAAATTGTGAAGGCGGCACCAATTGCCAAGATCATTTCGCCCCTCCCACTGGCCTATGCGCAACCCAAACTGTTGGCACCCGCCGTCAAGCTGCCTCTGGGTCTCTATCACTAGAGAGATTCGTGGGTATCCCCGAGAGAGAATATTTCAGACATCATCGCATCGACCCATCTCAACTCAACTCAACTCAACTCGACTCAACTAAGCTCGACTTAACTGTAACTGTAACTGTAACATAATTTCCAATGCTTGCCTTTCTGTACTCATTTCTTAGTTTCATCTTTAATCTCTCTACCTTCAATGCATCACAATCCCTCTATCAAGACTCTGTGCATCCTATGTACTACATATATGTGCTATATTACGATAATGTGTAACACGAAAGCAATAAATGCATTTTAAGAAAACTAAAAAAATCATGAAATTTTAATTTTCAAATCCAATGGTTCTCAAACTGTTTTATAAATTCTATTGCATCTTTTAATGTGAAATGCAATTAAAATTTCATTGCCTACTTTTGAGGGTGATTGAAATAGCCCTCTGGCGGCCTGATTGCGAAACTAGCAAAATTTAGCTCAACCATGTTTCCAAACCAATAAAAACATAACCGTTTGGCAAGTAGTATCTTGGCGTGTGTCTCCGCTAATTTAAATATTTTTAGAATTTGAAACGCTTGGTTCATGTCAACACTAAAAGGACAATAACTTGGATAAGACAGATTCAGAATGACTGTGCACTGCTATAAGTTAAATTTGGGAGTCACTGTAACGTCATGGGATGCCGGAAATATATCAAAATATCAAAAGCGATATCGATATATCATAGGATATTTATTCAAATCGATATATTTATATCGGGATATTGGTTTTGGCGATCGATATATCAAATATCCTATATTTTTTTGGTAGAATTAAAGGAAAATTTAAAAGTATCGGAAATATTTGATATATCGATATATTAAAATGATATACATATATTATATCAAATTGATATTCTTTTAATATCAAATATATTAACGATACGATATTTTAAAAATATTCGGCAATCCTAAATTTAATAAATCTGTATTTCTACAATATCTCAATATTTATATAAGTTAAATTAAATTTAGCTCATGGTTGTAACCACTAGGAAAACATCTAAATCCTGGTTTATCCAACAAATATGAAAATGTTTCCAGAAAATAAGTTTGTTAAAGCGAGACGAGGGGCGTCTCGTTTGTTTACCTAAAACTTTCTCAATTACGCCGAAAACTCGCGAATCCAGCGTGCAAGTGGCGACTAATCAATTTTTAATGCGAGTTGCATGAGCTGCTGCTGCACGGCACAGCCAGGATTACAATCAAAACATCCTTGCCTAAGAGATGCCAATTATCACAGACCAAGTCGAGGAGACGGAGGCGGAGACGGAGGCGGAGACGATGGCAGGCAGGTGAAAGCGAAAGTTGCCGGTGCAGAAGGACGTGGTGTGGTCGAACGTGGTCTAACCCCAGGTTAGCGAGCAGGTGGAAGGCAAAATAACAAAAGTGCGACGCCTTCATTTATCTTTCGCTCTCTCTCTCTCTCTCTCTCGCTCTCTTTCTAGTTGCAACAATTCGCGACATGCGATGCTCGACTCGCGGGACACGGCGTGGCATGCTGTGCGTTCCAAGCTGCGAACTGCGCCCTGTCAAGGTCTGTGGCGGCGCCTCCATGCCAAAAGCACAGCGGCAGCTTTGGCTTCGCACTGCAGCAGGCGATGCTTTGCAGCAGCAACAACAACAACAACAACAATGACAGGAAGATGCATGGTATGCGAGAGAGAGATAGGGATGGGGGAACTACAACTAACCTTTCCTAATAGAAAATTATTAGAACGGCCTTCAGCCCAAGCGGGTCGCAAGGGGGCAGGCTGCTGCACAGTTTCATACTCTTTGGCAACGCCTGCATGTTGCTTAGCCAACTTTCAGGCGCCGCACAGTGGATGCAAAATGGGAATATCAGTAGAAAATGTAAAAGTTAAGTTATTTATTTTATATAATATGTATATATTTTTTAAAATTTTATTTTTATATTGCTAATAAAACTTCACACATTTTTATTTTATTATTTGGATTATTATTTAAATTCTGAATCAAAATATTATTAATCAATTTTATTGACTACAAAAATTGCACTCTTTTGCCACTGTGCGCAAAACGCCGTCATGCCAAAGCTTTTTGCGAAAGTGTTACATGAGCTTTAGCAGAAAAGCTGCGAGCGGCAATTCGTGTGAAGCTTTTCATTGAGCACGAACATTGGGGCAGGTAGCGTCGGCTGAGCTGCGTGTGTGTAAGGACAGCGACGGCGTCCTCTTGGCTAGCGTATTTTCTTTTTAAACGAGAGAGAGAGAGAGAGAGTGAGAAGAAGCGCTCTGCTGTTTGTGCAGAGAACCAGAGACGCCGCGGTGTCTGTTGGCTTAAGATTTCATAGGATGTTTTCTTAAGACCATCGCGTTGATGACAAACTTTTTAGCCCACAGCTAGGATCACCTCGACAATGGTAGGCGGGATGTCATTGTCTCGGAATTTCCGAAGAAGCCTGAAAAGATTTTATCAGGAAATTTAATACAGGAATTATAAATAATAAATAAAAACGAAGTGAATGAATTGAATTACTTAATAGATCTTAGATAGTTTGGGCAAGAATTTTAAATTTATAATTGTATGTTTTGTTGTTCATCATAATTTATATAAATCTTTTTTATAAACGCTGCTGATATGATTTATAAGATCATCATACAATTTATCATTTCCTGCAAGTGGGAAATGAAATTTGTTTCACTTATCTGTAAATGAATATATCAATCTATTGTGTTGGCCTCCTTTTTTTTACAAATTGTTCGGCCATCCATTAACCCTTCTATCGAAGCGAAGCCTCGCCTCCAACAAACATACTTATGTAGATATATGGTTATATGTTCATATGCATGTGCATATATTAGGCCATCATCTGTCTATCCGAGCATCTATCATTTATAAGCCCACCTGCCTAAGCGTCAATATTCCTTCGATTAGAGAATCCTTCAGGAAACCAATAGCTGCTACCTTTTGTATGGCAACGGCTTAGGCAACGTTTTTGCACGCTCTCTCACTCTCGCTCTCTCTCTCTCTCTCTCTCTTTTATTCCTTTGGGAGCTGCTTCCACTACAAATGTAACAACTTCAAACCGGCTTTTTGCAAAACAACAACAACAAAAACAACTACAAATGCACAACAAATACAAGCCTGACGCCTAATACAAGCACAAACACGTTCGCACATCAGGTGACGGTGACTCAGACAGACGCAGGCAAACGCCGAGAGAGTGAAAATAGAGAGAGAGAGCGCGAGAAAGAAAGCGTGAGCGTGGATGAAGCTTTGAGAGCGAGCTCATGCTCACGGTCGCCATTGCGCTCGCTCTCTCTGTCTGGCTCAGCTGTTGTGTAGTTGTTGTCGTCGTTTGTTGTTCACGTGGTTGCCACTCGGTTTTTGCTGCTGCCGCCGCTGCTGCTGCTGCTGCTGCTGCGTTGGGCCATGTGCAGTCCTGGCAGCACGCAGACACACACACACACCTTTACGCACGCACAGGCAGCAGCGAGTGAGAGAGCGAGAGAGAAAGAGGGAGAGAGAGGCTTTGGCTATTTAGGCTTTGAGCGCTTGACAGCGTCAGCGTCAGCTCAGTTGGGCGACAGACTTTGCAAGCGCTAGACACACGACGAGTGGCAACGCAGGCAACGAATAACTGTAAACTGTGGAACTGTGAACTGTCAACTGTGTGTAAACGCTGTAACTGTAAAATTTTTGCATAGAATGAATCTGTGTGTAAACTGTAAATGAGAAAGAAGCGTGCACACAAATCTCCACAAACACAAAAAAAACGAGGATTCATATCCCATGCGACAAACAGAATTGTGCAAAAAAAAGTGCTTGCGAAAGCAAAACATAATGCTTAATTAATCTAAACAAAAAACTATGTGCAATTTCAAGGGCAGCAACAACAACAACTGCAACAATAGCGACATCGCAAAAAACAACAAATACCAGCGCAGCAATAACAAATGCAAAGAAAAGTGTTTTTGTTGTTTATGTTCGGTTTGAGTTGAGGCGAAATTTTGCAATCAACAAACAGTAAATGTAGCTAACAAGGTGAGTGTAATATCATATATAAATATACAATATTCATATCTCTTTTATCTCTGACTATAAGCGCATAAAAAATTCCTCTAAGGCTGCAGCAGCCAATCAGCAGAAGGCGCTGCCGCAGCTATGACATTGGCTCGTCCCGCTGTTGTTGTTGTTGTTGTTGTTGTTGCAGCTATTGTCGTTAAATGTCAGGGGCATGTGCACCCAAACGGCATGTGCACATTCCTCACATCCTCCACACTTGCTGCTCCCACATATCCTGACATCCTTACTCAACCTCTCTCTCAACATTCATTCATTCATTCATATGTTCTTCAGGCTCATGTGATAAATGGAGTTGGCTGGAGACTTTCAATTTCAGTTGTTGCCACACGCTTTATTGGCGGCAGCAGAGACGTGGCAGGAATACGAGTGTGGCTAAAGAATTTTCTAAACCTAAAATATTTCACTTTCGAATTCAAATTTGAAATTCTCAATAATAGGTTTCCCTTTTTGCAAAATACTAGATATTATCTTGGCTTATGTTACGTGCTTCATAAGTTCTTGAATAACTTTAAACATCTATTTATGCGAAAACTAACTAATAATTTTAAAAGATCCTATACATTATACAGAGCCACATGAGTTCTATTTCGCATAAACGTCGGATAAACACTTTGTTTATTCAGCATAATAGAAGGTTCTGTGATGATTCACTTTCCCATTCTGCTCATGTTGCATTTTGAGTATTTCCAGCTATTCGAGACATATTCCCAGTTGTTCCCGGCACTTCTTGGCACTTGCGTGCGTGTCGCACGAGATCGTGTGCCCCAGAGAGAGAACGATAATGAAAACCCATAAAATGCAATTATACTATAATATATAGCATGATCCGCTGCACGCATGAATGGAGAGAGCAACCCCGTAGGATAAACAAGCCTGGGCTACCTGCAAGGCACATAAGCAACTTCTACTTCTACATACTATACTACTCCTATACCATCGTCGTCAACCCCAAATTAAAGTGCCGCTTCTCGTCTACGCCTCAGTGGATAAGCCTGATTGTGGCCAATAATTGTGCCAAGACGGAGACGCAGACGCAATTCTGGCCAAGAAATTCCAAGCGGCAAAAAACTTTTAATGAGATTTTTGCACAAAGTTTCACATTCGTTTTCATTTTCGTATTGTTGTTGCTTTTGTTGTTGTTGTTGTTTTGGGTAAAACAATCGAACGGTTTTTCTGCTTTTAAAACACGACAGCAAATCGGCAGCTGGCGAAAACGGCGCGATTTGCATGCAAAATGAAATTAGCCTGGCCAAAAAGGACTCCGGCCGGCGGCACGTACAACTGCAAGGGTGTAAGCCAGAGAAGAGAGAGAGAGAGAGAGAGCGCGTATGAAGGAAAGTGAGTGGAGAGTGGAAGAGAGAGAGAGTTGGTAATGGGGCAACAAAGATAAGCGCATAATTACCAAGTGCGAGTTTTACGAGTTTCTCAGCCTTATTTCGCTTTTATTTTTTTTGTTGTGTTTTATTTCATTTCGTGTTTTCCTGTTTTCCATTTCATTCTTGGACGTTCCCTTTTTTTTATACTCCTTCTTTTGCTTTTTGCGCGCATTTCGCGACGAAAGTTTGTGCAAGTTGCCTGCGGGCAAAGCACCTGAACAGATGCCAAGCATCAGGAAATCGCGCTGTTCCTCATCCCCCTCCTCCTCCTCCGATTGACCCCGCTCCGCACGTCGCTTGCATTAAAATTAAAAATTAATCCCAACTAATAGAGAGAAGTTCCGGATGGGGCCCTGAGCTGCGCGATAGTTAAATTAAATTTGTACGCTCGCTTTGAGCTTGGTGCGACGGGAGTTACGTAGAGTTTGGTAGATCGTTTCGCCATTTGCATGTTGGGAATTCAATGGACTAAATATTATGCTTTTATGGCCCTAAAGGGACTGCAAAGCAAGTCTGCAATTTCTGTAAAAATATAACGGTTACGAGCTGTTCTAAATAATTTTCAGTTTATATTAGTATTTAGATTACATTATTGATTTAAAATTCACTCAAAGGTAGACAATCTTAGCACCATATAATCATGTGTGATTTCACAAAATTTCACGGCCTTAGCTCTTATGGTCTTTGAAATCTAGGAGTTCATACAGACAGATATGTTTTAAAAACTAAAATACTATGCAACCATTTAATTTGTTCTTTGCTACTTGAACACCAGAATAATTGACTTATAAAAAATAATACTCTATGCCTAGTTCTGGAGAAAAACAAAAGGAAAACTTATCAATTCTGAGGAAATATAAATATGCAGAGAAAAAGTGTGTAATTAGTAAGAACTATGTTATTTTCCATTAAAAATAGCTTGAATAAAATCCCTTGTGAAAAAGGGATTACAAAAAGGATGCTTTAAAGGCAGCCACGTTTTCAATTTAGGTGCTCTCTCTCTCTCTCTCTCTCTCTGTCTCTCTCTTACTGCCTGTCTCACGACTGACAGCTTGCTGCAAGTGCAACTGCTGTTGCAATTCATGCCACACAGCACTTGCCACGCCTAATGCATTTTAATGGCTCACAGATGTCGACAGACCGAAAAACTAAAACCAAAACTGAAACTAAAATAACTTTTCATTCTCTGAGTGCTAAAAATCTCAACAACAACAACAACCACAACAAACCTACACACACACGTTTTCAAAAGCAAAACAAAATGAGAGGAATGTGCGAATTGCAGAGCGTAATGAAATTAAAATTGCATTTCATTCACGCTCGAGCGTGGAGCTCGGCCGAAACAATTTTCTATTGCATACTTTGCAGCGCTTCGCTATTTTTGGACTTGCCGCGCTGCAGTCGCTTTTGTCCTTCAAAATGTTGCCACGCCCCTGCACATCCCTGCACACGCCTGCACTGTGCGTGGGCGTCCAACGAATTTTGCAAACAGAAAAAAAGAGAAGAAATTAAACATTTGCCGCAGCGTCAATATTAATTTAAGCATCGGCAATGCGACGATGCGCTGCAGCACGTGTCGCTTTATCGGGCACAAAATGATGCGGTTTTACCTAGGCCTAGAGCCGTGTAACAGATGGGCCACTCAATTGACATCGCACTGACCTTCGCTTGCGCCGACACACACGACACATGCGGCACATGCGACACACGCATCAATTACGCGGCACTTTCTTTGGGAGCTCCCACGCCAGCGACAGCAGGGAAGGGGTAAGGGCAGCAAGGGGTGTAGTCGCATATTCTCGTGTGCGGTGGCTGGCGAGACGTCAGCACGGTCAATTAAATTGATCCAGCGGCACCAGAGATAGCAAAACTATAGGTTGCTATATATAAATATATATATATATATATATATATCTGCTCGTAACATATATATATATATATAGTTGTTATAAACTGTATATGCGTGGCGATCGATCAGCGGCTCAGTGGGATCGCATGTGGCATGTGAAGCACCTTTTGCTGCGGATCAATCATTCTCGCAATGTCAACGTCAGTGTCTCCCTCTCTCTCTCTCTCTCTCTCTCTCGCGCGCTTTCTTCTCGCTGCCCTTCGAGCATAATTGGCCCGATTTGAATTTATGACTGCTCGATCACTCTGATTCAATTGATTCAATTGAATTAAATCTGCCCTCAAGTGTGTAAATTGAATTATGTCGAACTGTTGATATTGATAAATTGCAAATTTGCAATCAAATGATGGGAAAATTTGTGGTTTTTTTTTGGGGAATGCATAGCTGCCCTTTATCAGGTTCAAATATGTGCGTGAGACGTGCAACATCGTGTGGTTGCTTTAATTGACATCAATAAATGTCCATTAAATGTCAATTCTGTGCTAGGGAGGGGGGAAACTAAAGAAAGATGTGTGTAAAAGCGAGCATATAATAATAGAAGTTATGTGTTATTTATGGATAGATATTTCGGGTATCACTTGATTGGTATTTGATGTGTTTTAAGTGTATTTAAGGGTTATAGAAAAAGATCATTCATGTTTATGGAAAATATTATATTTTTATAATTAATTTCTACATTTATTTATTACTCTACATAGTTCTGAAATTATTTTGGACAATATAAAGACTTAAATTGCTAAATAATTTTTTAGGAAAGGTTATAGGTTTACCTCCAGTACATTGGCAACTTATGCATATCATTATAGATAAGTTTACAGTTATTTAACTTTAGAAATTGAAAGAATTTCTTAGAGTATTTAATTGCAATTTTTTTGAATTCAGTTTCCATTTGCCATTGACTTAGAAAATCAAATCTTGATCAAATTTGTCAATTATCTCTTTCTTAAATATTATAATTATTGTATACATTACGAAAATTGTTTTCAGTATTTAATTGCGCACTCTCAGCCATATCGCAATGATATAAAATATGACCAATATTACTGGTTCATTTGATAGAGCCAATATTTTCAAACTAATTACACGGCTCGATGGCTGATGATGGACCTCCTCTATCTGTCCTCCTCTATATGTTTACTGTCAGAGGGCGTTATGAAAACAGACGTGTTGTTGTTTGTTTACCACGTAGTACCTATTAATGAACTTGAACCGCATAGGGAAACACGGTTGGGAAAGGCAACGCAGAATCATTCACCTGTGAGACTGGACAATTAACAACAACAACAGCAACAACAATATTATTATTATCGAGCATGATAATAATAATAATAATAACAACGTGTCTGCAACGATTATGGGTTAAATTATAAAATATTTCCGAAAAAGCGTTGAAATAATTGCCATAATTATAGTATAAATATAAAGATGCTGCTGTTGCCTGCCATTTATATAAATAATTATGATAAATATTAAAATGGAATTTCACGCGTGGGCAGGGCGAATGTTGTGGGTTGTCACAGTTAATTAGCATTAAAATTGCCGGCACAACTCTATGAAAATGCCATTAGCAAATGGGGCGTGGCATTTCTTGTACATAGGTCAATGCGAAGTGCCTCTGAAAGTGGAAATCTGATATGATTTTGACATAAGTTTATTCTCTAAAAACCTTTCGAAACTGGTTCAAGTTGTTGAAGCTGTTTATGTCAGTTTATACCTGCTGTGTGTGTGTGTGTGCGAGTGAGTGGCATAAATAATTCAATTAATGTTGCAGGAAAGTCACACAGAGCTCTTGCCAAAACTGCAAATAAGTACGACACAGTACACACAGCTCGAGTTTAGGCTGGAAAAACCCCTGGCAAATTGTTGTATTTATGTGTGCACTTATCCTTCAGGCACAGTCTTTTCGCCGTTCATTTGCTTTTCCGCTTTTAATGGCTGCCCCTTTTTGTTGTCGTTCGCGCGTTGAGCATTGTCGTTGTTGTGATACCTTGTGCAGCAGGGATTGGACAGCGGGGTATATGAAAAGAGAGAAGAAAACGGGATAAATAAATAAATTTAACTCCACAAAAAAGTTTCAAAATCTTTTGCTAAAATATCTTTTAAAGTAGATAAACTGTTCAAAATCTTCAGTTAATAAAAATAATATGTGAGAAACATATCTCAGTTTATATTTATGTTTATAAAATAATGAATAATAATAATTAAAATGTCTTTAATATATTTTATTCTTATTCTTATTTTATTATATTAAATTTTTTCATTATTTTCCATTTAGATAGTTAAATAAATATATGTATCTTTAGTCTCATATCTCAACATCATCAACTACAGAGTATCTCTTAGTCCAATCTATGTTTCGTATACTGTTGTTGTTAAACCAAAAAAAAAAAATAATAAGCATAAGCAGTTAAAAAGAAATAAATATAAGATTGCGGGAAACAAAGACAACAGAACAAAAGGGATTTTACTTGAACTGCGTGTTTTGGTTGTGTTGTGGTGATTATCAGGGGCATAATTCACTACCCAGAAAACGATAAATTACAGTAAATCTTTTGTAAAAACTTAAAGTAGATAACTGTTCAAACTCAGAATATTAAATGTTATTTATGTTTATAAAATAATGAAATATAATTAAATGTCTTTATATTTTTTCTTATTTATTATATTAATTTTCATTATTTTCCATTTAGATAGTTAAATAAATATATGTTATCTTTAGTCTCATATCTCAACATCATCAACTACAGAGTATCTCTTAGTCCAATCTATGTTTCAGGCGTATTACTGTTGTTGTTGTTGTGATGCTTTGCACGCGCTTTATACAAAATAAATATTGCATACTTTATGGCACCGGCGACAGCAACAACAACCATAACAACAACAAACAACAGCAGCAGCAAAAACAATAACAACAGAGTTGACTTTTCGTCATAGCCGTTGGCTTTGTGTGTGCCTCAAGTATTTTCGCCTTTTTATGACCCAACAACAACAACAACAACAACAAGAACAATAAAACGAGAGCAGCAGCAACAACAACGTTGTTCATTATGTATCGCACTGTGTAAATTTGCCAGCTTCCCAGTGAGAGTGTGTGTGTGTGTGTGTGAGCTGCTGTGGTATACTATATGTTCTAGTGTGTGTGTGTCAGCTCGTTTGTTTGTATTTTTCCCACGATATTTAACGTGTGGCATTGATTTTATGGCCTCTCGCTGGGCCAGCTGCCATTTTGGCTGCCAGAGTTGCTCCTTAACCCGCTTAGACCGCGCTCAAAACTGGCTACCAATTAATTGCCGAATAGGTGCGAAAAAGGCTGCAGCGATGCCACGAACTAGGCCAAAACAGAGTGTATGGCATCAGTTTGCAAGAAAGAGGAAGAGCGAGTGCGAGAGCGAGACATGGAACGTAAATGTCGAACAAATAAGAAAATATGAAGGTAGTATAAAAATCTACTACTCTCAAAATGATCAGGTCCCTTCCTTCGGAAAAAAATCGAAAATTCAAATTCAAAAGGTATTATTATTAATTATTTAAATCTAGAATCACTAAAAATGTCAAGACATAAACAAAATGCCATTCCAATTGAAAATCGCTTGATTTTTACCCAAGTTATGATGGTTGGAAAGTGAGGATGGAAGACCCGTCGAGTGTGTTACATGTCTAAATTTTGGTCGACTTTGGGATGATTTTTGGCCAAAAATTAAGTATCGTTTAAATCGCTTTTAAACTTTTGTTTAGTACTAATTTTGACCTCTGGAATCAAATAAAAGTAAAAGCTGGAGATTTAAAATTTTGAAAAAAAATTTTTTTTCAAAAATGGTAAGGGGGACCCTTAAAAATTTTTCAAAAAAACGAAAATTTTCAAACAGTATATATTGCAATTATTTAAATGTAGAATCACTAAAAATGTTAAGACATAAACAAAATGCCATTCCAATCGAAAATCGCTTGATTTTTACCCAAGTTATGATGGTTGGAAAGTGAGGATGGAAGACCCGTCGAGTGTGTTACATGTCTAAATTTTGGTCGACTTTGGGATGATTTTTGGCCAAAAATTAAGTATCGTTTAAATCGCTTTTAAACATTTGTTTAGTACTAATGTTGACCTCTGGAATCAAATAAAAGTAAAAGCTGGAGATTTAAAATTTTGAAAAAAAAATTTTTGAAAAAACGGTAAGGGGGGACCCTTAAAAATTTTTCAAAAAAACGAAAATTTTCAAACAGTATATATTGCAATTATTTAAATGTAGAATCACTAAAAATGTTAAGACATAAACAAAATGCCATTCCAATCGAAAATCGTTACATGTCTAATTTTTGGTCGACTTTGAGATGATTTTTGGCCAAAAATTAAGTATTGCTTAAATCACTTTTAAACAGTTGTTTAGTACTAATTTTGACCGCCGGAATCAAATAAAAGTGAAAGCTGGAGATTTAAAATTTTGAAAAAAAATATTTTCACAAAAATGATAAGGGGGGACCCTTAAAAAAATTGCAAAAATTCGAACATTTTCAAACAGTATATATTGGAATTATTTAAATGTAGAATCAAAATGTTAAAACATAAACAAACACGCAAAAACAGGGTGTTTTCCACGCGCAAATAGCTCATAGAACCTATAACGAATTTCCATCAAATTTCAGCCTAGGTCATTCAACTCGCTTGGCATTTTGCTAATCATTTTCGGGAAATTTGCGAGACATGAAGTTATTAAGACTTTGGAGCAAGACTGACAAGTTAATCACTTCTTGGGTTGAGTTTTGCAAGAAGAATAAACATTCACATTCAATCGATATGCTAATCAATCTAAAATAAAGTCATGTGTATGTGTGTTACTTAAGATTACAACAAGCTGAATAATAAATAAAATTATTCCACTTATTCCATTGCCATTTGCAAGCCCTCCCTTAGCGGGAGGAGGGAAAACACCTTAAGCCATTAGGAAAACAAAAAAATGCTTTTATATATGTATATACGAACATAATTTAAAAGCATCCCTACACTTTCCCTGCCGCGGGCCATCGTGCCACACCGTTCTTAATTTTCCAACATTTTCAAATGCGACGCAATAAAGTATAATTTAACGGATAATTTTAATTATGCCGGCGAACTGGAAATGCGTAGCGGTTTCATTCGCCCCATTAGGCCTTTCAGTCAGGCGTTTAAATAGCTCGACGCTCGTTTGTTTTAGAGTAAATGTGCCGTTATATAATTGACTATAATTTCAAGCTTTTTTTCGCCCACAGACCGCATAATATATGCATATGTGTATGTGTGTGTTTTGGGGGCTGTGTGTGGGCGTGTGCGTGTGGAGGCAATCAATCATGAAGCTGCGTTTTATTTTATTCAAAATACAAAATAATTAAAAACCCAAATTTGCATCAAGTCAACCATATAGGGGCAATTTAAGCTCTCGAAAGTGAACCTCAAAAAGTACTTAGCAAAAAGTCTTTGGCCAAATCGGACAAAGTAGAGAATTTTAAATCATTATTGGGGAAAAAGTGTAGGAAAAACCAAACTGAAAAGCAGCAGCAGCAGCAGCAGAGGTAGCCGAAAACGAAATACAATGAAAAGCTATTAGGTTAAATGGGCAGCATGAAGTCGATGAAGATAAAAAGCAAAAAAAAAAAAAAACCAAAGAAATGGACGATGCAGAAGAGGAAGTAAAAGAGCAAAGACGGAGAGGAAACGAACGAACGAAAAGCTCGTTTTGGGCCAAGCAAATGAGGGCCAATAATTTTTGCAGCTATCTATGAGGCAAATTGAGGCAAACTTTGTGGAGCCTACCTCAAACACTCAGATCAACAGAGAGAGAAAGAGAGAGAGGGAGAGCAAAAGAGACAGAGAGATAGAAGTTAAGTAGAAGGTAAAGAAAGCAAAATGAATATTTACCAACATAAGCAGAAGATAAATGACCAGTGAATACCCTAGTACAGAAGGAGCAAGTGCTCAAGTACCCCGGAGTACTTAACGATTTGCATTATGGTCTGGCTTTTATTTTATGCTCCACCAAGTAATCTCTTCTTTGAAATAAATTTTGCTTGATTCTGCGACCAAATGTGCAAGTGAAATTCATAAATATTAAATTCAATTTGAGACGAATGTAGAGAGCGATTTATAATGTGCTAAAGCTTGCATCATGTAGAACTTATAATAGAAAGCGAACTAACCCAACTTTCTACTACTTCAGATTGTTAGCCTGGCTAATTGCAAGCAGTTTTGTGGTGTGTGTGGGGCAGGGGCAGGTTGTTTGTTTGTTTGAGCATGCGGTGTGCTTATAATTGCTATTTACAAATTTTTCGCATGATTTGTCAATTTTAATGAGCGTTATTTTTGCGCAGCAGATACCAAATAGACAAGAGGCCGTTGCCAAGGGAAAGCGAGAGAATTCCAGAAGACTTTTCAGACGGTTCAGGCAGCTGGTCCGAAGCGAAGGACGAACTACGCAATAGCTACTGTGTTGAGCAAGTCCTTGCCGTCGCTCTGCCATGGTTCACAGCCCCAGCAAGCCGCACATAAACACAACATACACACACACACACACAGCCGCACGCACACAGTCTCCCACACACAGACAGACAGACACACACACCGATATTGACTTAACTATGCTGGGAGCCTTTACGTTTTGTCGAAATTGAATTCGTTCATGATTGATTGCGTATACGCCACGTCCGCCGCATTGACTGTGCGCCGCAATGTAGGCAACACTTTTTTTTATTTTCGCTGTCGACTTCTGCTCTACCCGCATTCAATTCAACACACACACGCACACATTCATACTTCGTTTACATTTTGTTTCAATTTCAATTTATCTGCGTTTTCTCACCGTTTCGAATGTGTACACAACATTTTTCCAGAGCGAAGGGAGAGGGAGATATAGAGAGAGAGAGAGAGGCAGCAGCATGCCGTAGGTGTATTGAACCTTCATTGAATTATGCCGCTGTGTAAAGTTATGGCCTGAGTTCTTCTTCTTCTCTCTTTTTTTTTGGCTTAATTCTGTTTGCTTTGTGTGCGTGTTGAAGCGCAGCGCGGAGATATCGAAGTTCAGCCAAAAATGAACGACTGATTGACAGACTGACAGACTGAGAGACTGAGGGAGACTTACCAACTGAAGCCATTGAATTTGTGATGAGATTTCCAGCAAGTTGTTTACACTTCCGCCTGCTGCCTTCTGCCTGTTGCTTTTGTTAATTTCATTAACTTATTCACGGTGCCTGCAAGAGGTGAAACAATGCGGCTTAAAGTTGACTTGGAGATAGTAAAAAACAAATAAATTCAGGAATTTTAATCAATTTCTTAGAATTGAAAATATTAGAAATTCCTGCAAATCATTTGCTTCAATGACTTCTGAACAAGAATTCTAAGTTCTCGACTTGTTTTGTCGCCCCCTGAACAAGTTGCTGTGATTTTCCAGAACACAACCAGCAGCAGCGTGAGAAATATCATAAAAAATTGTACAACAAATTCAACTGTACAATATTTAATAATCTTTTCCTATACATACATAATGGCTCAAAACTTTTTCCTCTATTTCTCATTTTATGAGCGTATTTTTTCCTGTTTACATAGTTGGCAATAAAATTTACATTTTTTTTTTGGTATGCCCAAAGCAAAACAATCTTTTCCATGGACATCAAATAAATTCTCACGCACAATTGTTTTTAAGCATTTAATTTTAATAGTTTGTGCTGGTGAAGGATTTTTCTGTGCATTTTATTTTTTTTTTTTTGTATGGCAACAAATCTTTTTAAGTGTGGAAATTCGTTCAGCATTTTATCATGTGTTTTGTTTTTTTTTTTTTTTGTCGTTACGAGTTATACGGAAATTGGTAGGCAAATGCAATTTGCCTGCGTAACAGTGTGATTGTGGGCGTGGCTGGGCGGAAAACTCTCACTGGGGGGAAGTCAAATGTGAAGACGATTTGTCTCAATTTTTGTTAAATTGTTTCGCAAACAGGCGACACAGTTTAGTATATTTTCTAGTACTATATATTAAGTTCCATTTTAAAGCAACCTTCAGACTGTCATCTGCAATTGCGCTGGCGTAGTTAAATTGCATTTTAAATTGACATTGGCAAAACGAAAGTTTTTAGCCAACCCCAGAGTCAGATACAAACTGCCAGCTGCTGTCTGTTCCTGTCTTTGTATTTGACTGCTGTGTGTGTGTGTGGGTGGGTGGGTGTATATCCCTGAGGTATGCAACGTCTGCCAAAAATAGCCACAGAAATCCATTTGGCAAATTTGTTGTCAGCGTTTCCCGGCGGACAACACAAAAATGCAGAAACCGTATTATTTGTATGGGGCCATTGCGAGAGCCAAGTCTAAAAAGTTATACCATATACGTAGGGAAAGATTTCCAAAATAATTGCGCAATAAAAGGAAAAGTAGTGTAATTAAATATTGACATAAACTAACGGTAGTTTTTATGTAGTTTACGCTGATTGATTGGCAAATGAAGCAGAAATGCAGACAGACAGAGAGAGATTAAATACAGACAAAGGAGATCTGGCAGCAGATCTCCCCAGATTGTCATCATTTTATATATATCTGACCAGCACAAATATACACACAGATGCAAGAGAGAGAGAGAGAGAGACAGGTAACACATTCTCATTGTTATTGCTGTGGGGGATGCTGTTTTTGGCACTGCAAATAATTGCCCAAAAAATAATCAATTGTCAGCTTATAAATATGAGATGAGATGCCCCAAGCAGGTGCAAGCGAAAGCGACAGATGGACAGAGAGAGAGGAGAGAGATATATACATCAAAGAGTGAAGAGAGAGCGAGTTTGTTGATGTTGATTTTGTTGTTTGAGTTGCTCGCACTGCTTTGGCACACTCGCTTTGTTGTGGCTGGCTTTGTTTTTGGGTCAGTTAAATAAAGAAAATTATGTGTACATTTTCATGCTCTGCACAAGAGATTAGATAGGGTATATGAAGCTTTGGCAATAGTATTCTAAGGATATCTTAAGTAGGAATGGGTAAAGTTGAAAAAGTAAAAAGCGGAAATCAAATTTAAATAAAATCAGTTGCTAGATTATATTATTTCCTACTCTATAAAAGTGATAGACTAAGACATAAATAAAAGATAATTAGAGATCATTTAACTGTGTAGAATTTTGAATTTTCTTAAGTGCTAACGACCCTTAATAGTTCAGTATTCTACAGGGTATTCCCCCTTATTTCAATATTATTATTGCTTCAATATTGTTTAATATTGTTACTGCGCCTCATGTTTATGTTGCACATATTTAGAGGGAAGGGCAAGGTAGGTGGGTGGTGGTGTGGAGGAGTGGTTTCTCCGGGAGGGGAGGCGGGTAAACTGTCGCGCCCCCCTTGTACTTGTCTGTTTATCATAAGTGCCTCTTTTGGTTCTTTCTGGGTCTGAGAGTGCCGCCACTTGAGCAGTCCGAGCCTGAGCCGCACTTCAGAGGCTGCCAAGAGTAGGCTGCCATCTCGTGCAGCCCTCTCCCCCTACCGGGCTGCTCCTGCTCCTGCTCCTGCTTCTCCTCCTCCTTCGTCTCGTCTTTGACTTTGGTTTCGGTTTTGGTTTTTGGTTTTGCCTTCGCATTTGACGTGCTCCGCTGGTTTGAATTTAATTTATTGTTTTGCCTGAACAACTGTTTGCTTTTTGTGCACTCTCTCTCTCTCTCTCTCTCTCTCTCTCTCTGTCTCTTGCTATTTCTTGGCTCGGCTGCTGTTTGTCCGCTTAAGTGTCACAACAATGTCGCCGTCGCCAGTTTTTATTGCCAAATTTTTTGCACTTATTTGCGCTAATTTAATTTCTTGTGTAATTTCATTTTTATGTAGTCAACTTACGGCGGCTCTCGCTGCTGCTGCCTTGAAACTGAAACGCCCCCTGTATGCCCCTCCCTCCCTCCCGCCCAGTTGCTTTCACTGCCCACTTCTGGCATTCGGCTGTGTTGTTTGCCTTGAGGCGAACTTTGTCAACAATTCCGCGCACAACATTGAAAATTGCTGCTGTTGCGAAAAAAGGACACCGAGTGGAGGGAGAAGGAGACATAGAGAGAGAGAGGAAGAGAGAGGAGAGAGAGGGAGGCAGGCGGTAGGTGAGGCGCCACTGGCTGACACAAACAGCGCATCATTATGAACACGAGCAGTTGGAACTGCAGAGAGCCTGCAGAGGCTGCCAGGCTGGCTGTCTGGCTGGGGGGCGTGTCGGCATTTCAGTGTGTCACTTTAACGAAATTCTTTTTTCCGCCTTCACCTACGCTCTTCTTCTTCTTCCACTTCCCTCTCAAGTGTCTCTCAGCCTTACAGTGTGCTGCGCTTGTGCCTAAGGTCAAGCGTCTTTGTCATCTGCCATTGCCTACTTTCAGGCGCATTTCAAGCAAATAAATAAATTTCAAACACGCACACACACACACACACGCACACAACGGAATTTAGTGGCGCCTACAGGCGTCGGCCCAGCCACTTAACATAATTCAAATGGCTGTCGTTAGATGGCGCCACTGCAAAAAAATGCAAGCGTTTCTTCCGTTTCCTTCCGTTTGTCGCAGCAACTGTCAAAGTCTTCTCATCTCCCCCAAAAGTGGGTGAGTTGGGGGCATTATGATAATGGTTATGGTTATAGCTCTAGCAGTTAGTACTAAAATTTTCTTGCCATTTTGGCCAATTTCATCCCACTCTCCCCGGCAGTCAAGTCGATTTGATTGGCTGCACTTGTGCATATGCTGCCAAGCCGGAGAAGCCGGAGAACGTGTTTACAGCTTTGCACCTGCATTGCAATCTCAATCGGAATCGCTTTCGAAGCCAATTTCACTTTTTATGCCAATCCCCCCGCCCTAGAGAGTGCCACATGAATAGTAAATTACTTTAATATACGATTAAATTACTTTAAACGACTTTTTAACAGGGATGCACGTATGTATTACTTCAATTTTTGTATTTACTTGAGTAGTTTATATAATATTATTTATTAAAATATTTTTTGAATGATCCTGAGTTTTTTTTTTTTTTTATTTAACGAAATTATTTAATTTGACTATCGTACTTTTACCCTTCTTGGACAACTTAATCTAATCGGTATCAATTTAAACGATTCTTAATATCTAAGTTATTTACAAGATATATGATTATGAGTATTAAAGACATGGACTGAAATCCTGAGTATTACTTTCTCTCTGAATACCTCCGGCTTAAAAGATATTTCACTTTCTCCATTCTCTACGAGTCCATATTGCATTGTTGGTTTAATCAACCGCAAGTGCAGTGCGCACTAGGCCAACAAAATACGGCTTTAAATGGGCATCCTTGTCTCATCTCTCTCTCTCTCTCTCTCTCTCTCTCTCTCTCCTTCTCTAGCTACGAGTGAGCTTGGCAATTCTAAGCAGGTAACTGCTGAGAACGCAACGTATGCTTAAATCATTAACTATGCCCGGCTTTATGCCAAAGTATATTATACCATAAGTATATATATAGTATATACGCTGGTATGGTATAGCAGTATTTCTGGGCTCGTTGTTGGCCATTTGAGAGGCAGCAGCAGCAGCTCGAACAGTTTTCGGTGTTCATATTCTCGACTCGCTTACGAGGCAAAAGTTTAAGCACAGTTCAAATGATTGCCCCAACGCTGCCGTTGCCGTTGCCGTTGCTGGGGCCAACATGAAAGACGAACTTGTGCACAGCTGCAGGGGAAGGCTAAGAGAGAGAGAGGAGACAGAGAGAAAGAGAGGGAGCTAAAATAAAAAGCCATGGTGGGAAAAGGCGAGAGGGAACCGTAACATAGATAGAACACCTACACGATGCGCGCTTGCAGCATTCAGAAATGTTTACATTAACAGGCAAAAGCGCAGCAACCCACACAAAATGCACACACACACACACGACAAAACACACACACACACGCACACATACTAAACACAGTGTCACACATGCGATAAAAGTTTCGCCCGTGCATATTATTTTTGCATTGCATTTTGGCAAGCGCACAAAAGTATGCTACAGCTAGCACGCTGCAGGCGTGTGTGTGTGTCTCTAAATGTGTGTGTGTGTGCTTGTGTGAGTTTGCTGCGCTTGTGCGTGTGCGTGCCAAGTTTTGCGTCAGATTTTGGCTACGCCGCTTAAATAGAAAACTTGCAACTTTATCTTGGCTGCCAACTCGTCGCCCAAGCAAAGCCGCATTGCAGCAACTTAATTAAAAGGTGCCACGCCCCTCCGCTCCCTGCCCTCACAGGGCAAACACTCTCGCTCTCTTTCGCACTGTGTCAAATTCTAAGTGAAAATTCGACACGCATAAAAATCGCAAGACACGCGCTTGTCCCTCACACACACACACATATACACAGAGCACAGCCCAAGCATTTAATTTGAGTGAGAGCAGAGGGGGCGTGGCCGTATAAATTGTTACGACTTGAAGATTTCTTCACTGACACAAACAGGCTGGCAAACAGACTGTCACTAATACTGGCACAGACACACACACACACACACGCGCTGAGCAGACACAAAAGTGTAGCATACATTTCAGCGCCGAAAACGGAAATGCTTGACGCAAAAAGGCAACTAACAACATGGCGACCGACAGCTACAACAACAACACGAAAGCCACACTTAAGCTACAGCTATCTGTGCCTGTGTGTGTGTGTGTTTTTTGATTTTTGCTTTATTCTCGTTTCACTTTTATACCCTAACGAATAGTTTTTGCCTTGCTTGTGTGAATCAGCGAATTATTCAATCGTTAAATTTGCCATATACGCGCTGCAATGATCAAGAAAAAAAAAAAAAAATTTTATGAATTTGAAATGAATGCAATGAATATATGATCATAATATTTGATTGCAACAAAGCGATGCGTTTTAGTTGAAACATTTTGATGTTATACCAGGAGAATAAATAAAGTTGAAGATTCTTATATTAGGTACCTCACAAAATATTATTATTTTTATGTGCAACTAACAGCAAATTGCCTTGGCTTAAAGGTTTTTTAAAGCGATTTATTGCCGACATAAGAGTATTTTTTTTTTGTTTTCTGCCAGCTTTTCTTTTGCTTTTCTTGTCCTTTTTTTCGGTTCACAATTTCGCTTTTTATCGCCATGTTTGGGGCAGTTGCTATGTGTATATGTGTGTGTGTCTGTGTTTGTGTGTGGTTGCGGCTTTGGTGCAAATATTCCTTTTATTTTGCAAATTATGGCCAAAAACAACTGCGAAAAGAAAAAGCAACGAAAGCAAAACAAAAAAATAAAGGAACAAGGCGAGCAAACGACAAGAACGAGCAATGATGTTTATGGCCCGCCATTTTGGCCACTAGCCGCCATTTTATGCAATTTCTTTTGTGCCGCTGCCGCATCGCAGCCCTCCCTATCACAGCTGCTGCGGGCGAGCTACTTGCAAGTACCATCCCGGGTGATTTAGTGCTTATGGCAAGTTTATAAATTAAATTTAATGAAGCAGCAAGTCAAACTATTACCGACTGCTCTCGACTTTCCCTCTTCTTTTTCCTCTTCTTCATCATCTTGCCCATTGTGTGCTCCGTGCATTGATTATGCGCCTCTCGTTTCCGTTAGACGCCCACACACATGAGTGTGCTGTCCCTGTCCCTTGTGAGTGTGTGTGTGAAATTTGATTTACTTTGCCAAGTGAAAGTTCTGCAGCTACTTTCAGTTTTGCAGCTTTAAAATGCATGGAAAACTTCTGCCGCCCTTGGTCATTTCTTATGGCTCTGTCAGCCTATTACGGCAGAGGAAGCATAAATGATAAATAAATATTTATAAAAGCTGCAGCTGCTGCAGACTGTGTATACATCTGTGAATTGAATTAGAAATTGAAGTTCATTATTTTATGGAAATACTACGAGTTTAACAGGGCAGGAAACTTGTCGACTTTGTTGACCTTTTCAACAGGTCACAGGTTGCTTAAATCTTTAAATCTCTTTTAGTATCTAAATTTTCTTTTTGTTTTTCATACTTTCTACAAGTTGTTGCTTTATACAAACTTGAGAAATAGCATGATAACTGAAAAATACAGTTAAATCCTTTAAGAGTTTCCAAAAACAAGCAGAAATAGCTCGGATATCTGTGAAATAGTTCCATTTATAATAGTACGTATGCCCGAGATAATTCCCAGCCAGCATGAATGTGTACAATTTTAATTGGCTTCCAAATTGTCTGCCCTCACCTCCCCCGCCCTGCCCAGGGTTGTCTTTATGAGCAGTCAGATACGGTGTGGATAAAGTCATTTGAAAACATATGACTGGCATTATGCAATAACAATAACAGGATATATCTGCATCTCCCCCACACACACCCCCGAAAAACAAATGTCGCACACGCATCAATTACGACTACAAAAGCCACGCCTACCCCACACTCCCCCTGCCTACTCCCCTGCCCTATGTATACCCTTACAAAGGGCGGCTAAAAAGTAATTATCGACAAGTTGTGCCGAGAAGGACTCAAACAAAACAGGAACAACAAAATGTTTAAAATTCAATAGACACACACACACACACTGACACACACACACACAACAACAATAAGATGCCTGAGCTTATGCAACACAATCCTAGTTTATGACAGTTAGGGGTTCTCTCTTTGTACTTACGTGCGGTTCTGCTTGACTCGCTCGCTCGCTCTCCTCTCTTTCACTCTCTCTCGCTCTTTCTCTGTGTGTGTGCGAATTTCTTGTGCCCTTTTGAAACCAGCAGCTGCTCAACCAACTGTACAAACACACACACACACATTCACACGCACACACACACCTAGTCGCAATTCATGGCAGATGCCTAGCTAGCGGCACAGTGGGCCATAGTGCCCGAACCGAGGACTCTACTGATTTCCCTTGGGCTTAATTAAGTAAAGCTTTTAATCTCTTAAATCAGATCAGTCGTGCTCTTAAGTGCTCTGACTGTTATTTAACAGTGTTGGTTTATGTTAAGCGTATTTAACAGCTGTTATTGCGCTGCAAGCTAAAATAAGTGTTGCAAAACAGCTTAAAATGTCGCTGTTTCATGTTGAAATTAATTTAATAAATATGCAATTAAATTTAATGAATATAAATATGAATATGCAATTTTTCCTCTTAAAATTTCAATATAAATTAATAAATATGCAATTAAATTTAATGAATATGAATATGTATATAAATATGCAATTTTTCCTCTTAAAATTTCACTTGCTTGGCACATCTTTTGCCCCACTGTGCACACGATGCTGCTCATAGTTTATTTGTGAATTCCGATAGCTTTGACAAGTGTCATCAGCACAAAAGACGTGTCATGATGCGAGCTAGAGAGAGAGAGAGAGAGACCCCACTTCACAGGAACCAAAGACAATCACACTGTCTAACCCCTCCGCACCTGCCTTCCCCCCGTGCCTTCCGCGCTGCTTGCCTTGGTGTCGGCCATAATTGAAGGTTCGTTCGCTTTGTGTGTTGGAAAACGACATTGGAAACTCACTTGTGATGCGATCTAAATCACATTCACAATTAGAGTATAAATATTTGCCAATTGTGACTGACACAAGCAGCAGGAGGGGGAGGAGGAGGAGCGGGCACCCTTTTTCAGCAGAATCTCTCTTGTCGAGCACAAGGTCAGGCCAACGAGTAACGAGTGTTTTTTCAGGCCTAAATTTACTGGGCCAACATGCAAATATGCGGGCTCAACGCACATACTAGAGAATAAATGAAGGGGGCGAGGGCGAGGGCGGGGGCGGGACGAGGGCGTGGCGTGGAGACAAGCTGTTGACAGTTGTCGTAGAACTCGACGCTGGCATTTGACATGACATGGCGAAGAAAAAGAATTTCTAGACTGAGAGCCTGGGTACGGGTAAGAGTTCTGGCTGGGAATCAGGCTCAGACACAGGCTTGGGGCTCATTTGCATGCTTTTAGGCGCCTCTTCAATTTGAGCTCCTCTTCCGTCTCTTCCCACTGCTTCCTTTTGGAATGCATGAAACCCAAAGTGCTACATATGTTTCCCCCTCTCTCTCTCGCTCTCTCTTAGCCTGGCAGGAAGTTGGCTGGCATACTCTGCTGCCGGAAGTCGGGGTCGACGGGGTATGCCAGTTTTATGGCATGTGCTATAAACAGTTAGTGGAAGTGTTGCTGACTGCTTCTGCTGCTGTTGCTGCTGTTGCTGTGGTTGTGCGCTGCAGTTTCACAACAATTTGCAGCGAAAACTTAAATTGACACAGAGACAAGCGACAGAATGATGGAAAGAGAAGCAAAGAGGGGCAGAGAGAGATAGATAGAGAGAGAAAAAAATCGCTCAACGCTTCACTTGGGTCACTTGTGTGTCTGCTGGTTGTCAGCTTGTCCTCTCCTCTCCTCCCCTCTCTCTCTCCACTCTCTGTTCATTCTTTTAGTTTTTCGTTTTTCGCATCCATGATTTTCATTCATCCATGATTCTCAGCTTCCGCTCATTGGATGCAAGGACGAGCCAAGCCCGGGACGAGCTGCCTGGGATACGGATATGTTTGAAGCGAAGCTTTAATGGCCACAACAAAATTGATGCTTGGCCATTAAATGCAGCAGCTCCGGCAGCTTCGGCATCGCCCTTGGCCAGGCGACAGCAGCATCTGCTTTAAGTCTCCATGTGGCATCAAAATATCAAGAGTAACAGTTAACAGTTAAGAGTAACAGTTACTCGTTGCAGTCACCGTGACAATTCACAGCTGGAGCAGCATGTCAATAACCCCACAGTGCGATAGCCTCGTTTGACAGCTTGAATTATTGATGAAGAAACTGAACGACCAATGTGATTTTGCGGCACAGTTAGCAATTTTAATTGTAGCTCAATTATAGTATAGCATAGTATAGTATATATTATATAGAAGAACGGGAACAAGAAACTAGAGAATGCAAATGCAGGGACAGCTGACTCCGCTCACACGCTACATATCTACGGGAAAACTTTGTTTGGCCCCAAAAAAAAAAAAAACGAACTGCAGCACGCTCTTAATTCTAGCATACATTAAAGGATTATAATGATTATGAAAAGTACTTTAGTTAAGTTGAAAATATGCGAATTACTTTTTAATTTAATTTTCCTTTTTTTGCTGCTTAAATTTCACACAAATTTCAAATTCAATTTCGATATTCTGGGAAATTTCAGATGCATTAGTAAAGCCTTAGTTAAGCTCAATTTACTGTTTTATACTATGGATGATTTTCATGTTGTTTTTATTGAACATATGCCTCTGTCAGAGTTGATTCTGAGAAAAACAAAATGTGCAGCTTATTCTGTTCTTGTCAAATTATTTTTAAGCACATATCGTTGGTAATCTTTGTTTTATTTTTCTTTTTTATCTATATCTTTATTTTTGCTTCTATTTTTTTTGGGTTCTTTAGTTTAAGCTTTTGCAGGCGAGTTTGGCATATGTCAAACTGACAAAACACACAAAGTTTCCTCGCGGGCAATCACAATAGTAGCACTAGTAGCACATTCTATTTTCCACCTCTCTCTCTCTCCCTCCCCCACTCTCTATCTCTATCTGTTTCTCTTCCTACTTTTTCCCTAAGGCAGCTGACAGGCTGGAAAAAATGTTGCCATGTTTTTTTGTTGACAGCAAATTTCTTGTGCTAAATTTTCGCAGAACTGTCAGTGAGCAGCGAGAAGCAGCGTGGAGTGTGGAGGGACGAGGAAGGTGTAGAGCAACGCAGAGAGGAGAAGAATAAGAGAGAGAGAGAGAGAGAGAGAGAAGCAGGAGTGTTGCCTTTGTGGCTGCTCACCAAGGCAGCAAAAACCATTCTTATGCTCATACCAATTATTTCCAGCTCTCTCTCCCTCTTTCTCTCTCTCTCTCTCTCCCATTCTCCTGCTTCATGCTCACCTGCATATTTCGCTTTAATTGCGGTCAGCGTGGTTATGTCTTTGTCTTCGTCTAAACGACTAAAAAAAAACAAGAAAGAAAAACAGGAAAAATCTAAAAACTCGACAAACAAATTTCGTTGCATAGTTTTAGGCGCTCGCCACGCGCACATTGCAAATATTTTTCCCATGAATTTCTATGCAGGCAGTACAGGTAGTGCGACTGAGAAAGAGAGAGAGAGTGGGAAAGAGAGAGACTTCGTTCGTTCGGGTATGTTTCACTTATTTGAATTTTTTTCAGTCTTTCTTTTTCGAGGTTTTTGCTGTGGTCTCGTTTGCATGTTTTGTTGTTTTAATGCTTCGCATACAGAAATGTTAGGGTATTTGAGTTCTTTATTAATTTTTTTTTAATTACTTACAGACTTACCCAGCGATTTAGGAGAGTGTATTCAATTCTTCTCCGGCACATTCCAAATCAACTTAGAGAGTATCTATATAGTCGTGCACTCTGCTGCCTGTTTCCTCTCTCTCTTTTTTTCTGTTATTCACATAAAACTGGCTGCGTATTGATTCGCTGTCGCAGCGCTGCTGACGCTGACGTTGACGTTGACGTCGACAGCGCAACATGAACGCATTTTATGCATTTGTCGGCCTCAGTTCATTTACGCGTCCGTTGTCCTTTATGTGTTTTGCCTATGCTGCTGCTCTTGTTTTTCCCACCCTCCTCCCCCTGCTTTCCCTCGTTTGCAACATTGATCCGCACCGTGGAAACAACATTGCTAAAAACAACAACAACAAAGCTGCAGCCGCATATTTACAGATTAAATATGGAAACAAAAACCGTATTTACTTTTAATGTTTTCCCGCTCGTTTGTATGTATGTGTATGCAAAAGTTATATAGAGGCGCGAATACAGAACATATTATTTGTTATTTTATTTTTGTTGAGGTTGATAATAATCCTTTCCACTGTGTGCCCATATACCACATGCCGCTCTGGCTGTGACTTTCAATTAAAATCGATTTTAATATGCATTGATGATTTTTACTTCTTTTTTTTATTATAATAACTACAAGCACGGACATGCAAGTGCTTGTTTTTCTCTTGAATTTTCAACAAGTATGGCATGAGTATCCCTATTGAAATTTGATAATATTCTTGCAATTTCATACGACACACGTGGCGTATGCGTAATATGCTGCATTTGCAGCTCATTAGACAGCGTTGGTCTTGTCTATGGGAGACCGCAATTAAGTATAAAATTTCAGAGCAGAATGCGCATAAATCATAGGCACACACACACACTCACACACACATACAGACAGAGTTTCGAGTTACCTATAAATTAGCATATGCTCAGTCAGGTCTGCCTGACTAATTGAACTAAAAGCAAATGCAGTTATAGTTAATGAAGCTGCTGCTGCTGCAAATGTTGCTAATGTTGATAATGATGATAATGATGATGATGCTGCTGCTGATAATGATGGAGCTGCTGTGGCTGCAGCAGAAACTGACGCAACATTTAAGTGATTTATGGGGGTCAAACGGACACACTGCGAAAAATCGCGTATACGTTTCTTTTCTGTTTTTCCCCTCGCTGTTTGCGCATATATCAGTTACGCGCGTGTTCTCTCTTCTCTCTCTCTCTCTCTCTCTCTGTGTGTGTGTGTGTGTGTACATTCCGTGTGTGTGTGTTGGTATGATTTTTCAAGAATGTCAACAACTGACAACTAACTTACGATACACTCATAAATATAAGCGAGTAAACAAACAGAGAGAGAGAGAGAAAGAGTAAGGCAGAGATGGATTTACATATTTGTACGAGAATGTGCGTCACATGCAGTGCGAATATGAATGAATTGAATGAGTTTGCGGCATGGTGAATGGGTCTATTCGTTTGCCTAAAAATGAAGAGGTAACTTGCCGAATTGAGGGAAGTAACACGGAATTGGGGGAAGTTATTTGATATGTAAAGAGTACAGAACAAAGATGAATAATTTATGAAAGAGCAGAAATATCTAATGCAACAAATGATATGCTTATGATATATTATAAAATAAACAGTCAAGTTATGTAAGATTATTCTATGCATAAAAGATCGCTGGATAAACAAGTTTGCAATTTCAATTAAGCACGCACACACACACTCTCACACACACAGTGTGTAATTAAACCACAATCTGCGCTCTGCGCAGTTGAAGATATATAGACACATCTGTCGTCGATTCGAGCTTCTGATTAGCCCCAGCCACATGACATGTCAAGTAGGGCAAAGAGTTTTCCACTCATTGCGATTGTCAGGCGGCAAATGAAAGGCCATCGCCGGTACCAAGTGCACTGTGTGTGCGTAGAATGAATGGAAAATGGTATATGGAAAATGCAAAATGTAGGGGAGGGAGAGGGGGAGAAGTGGAAAAAAAGCTACACACACATTTAATTAAGCCAACTCGCACGACAAAAGACACTGACAGAAAGCGGCGAAAGCCTCTCAGTGCCCCCTCTCAGACCCTGCCGTCCTGCCCTGCAGACAATGTGATGTTGTACGCAATCAACGTCGATAGAGCGCGCTCCCTCTCTCTCTCTCTCTCTCTCTCGCACTCTTCCCACTGGAACCGCCAGCGGCATTGGCGTTTCTTCTTCTCTACTTGGCTGCGCTCGCTCATGCAGTCATCAGAACATGGCATATATATACATATATACCTTATATGGTTTCACGATGAACGAACGCTTATTGTATGCCATCTCCCTCTCTCTCGCACTCTCTCACTCTCTAGCTGCCTCTCTTTTGTTGTGCCTTCTATGAGTATTTATACCCGTGCCAATGGATGCCGGCAGAGAGCTTATTAGGTCAAAGTAAATGTAGAGAAAATCGCTTAGAATTGTGTAAGGGTTCAAGTTGACTATGGTCGGAAGGAGGTTGGGCTTTGTCTATACCCTGTGGCAACCCAAAGGGGCTTGGGTTGAAGTGCTGCAAGTGCTGGAAAGATGTGGGCAAAGTACACTTTGTTAAAGAAAGAACAATGTGAACTATCGATCAATTGTTGTCGATAGTTTCCATTTTCTTCATATATGTTTTGTATGACAAAAGGTATGGATATTACTCAACTATCGTTTATAATACTATCGATAGATACTCTTGTTCGATTATGCTATTAGATAAGAGAGAAAGAATCTTGCAGCTGCAGCAATTCCTGCAATAGTTTTTATGAATTGACACTCCTAACCTTCTATGGGGTATTTTCTAGTCGTGCATTGCCCACCTAGCTAGCAACCTGCTGCTGCTGCTTCTGCTGCTTGTAATTTATTTTCTCTTGCATTTTTACACGTCATGTGGATCACTTAATTCCCCCTCGTTGGGTTTAGTCCAGGGAGGCATATTTGAATTGACTTCTGTTGATGGATTGTGTCGTCTGCATGTTACGAATGAATTGATAATGGCGAATGGAATTGTGTCACTGTGCGCTTCCTGCATTTATTTCTCCATATAAATTAAACCTGACAAAGCTGTGAAACGAAATCGATTTGATTTGTTCAACTTCGACTTGTCTCGCCTTGTATTTTTTTGTATTTTTCATTTTCCATTTTCATTCTCATTTCGGTTGTCCCGCATTGATTGATGGCCTTAGAGATGAAAGTTTAATTCTTCAACATAAAAGAGTTTCATGCTGCCAATTTAATTGCTGGCTCGCGTTATCGAAGCAAACTTGGCCAAGATTTACGAGCTGAGCTGGGTTAAATCATCGCATAGCACTCGGTGTAGTCTGCATGTATTGTGGCATCAGCTTCGTTATAACTTTTCACACACACACACACACACACACACAAGTTATGAGTGGGCAAATAGTTTGCCAAATGCGATTCGAGATGGAGGCGAACGTAAATCAAAATGTGCACACGAAACGAGGCAAAATATTGCCGCAGCAGCATAAAGAAAAACTTGATAAACTGGCAGAGGGGCAAAGATTGGGGTTGGGCTTGGGTGTCCTCAAGATGGTGCCATGGCAGGGAGGGAATTGAATATAACAAGGCGAGAAGTAGAGGCAGAGGGAATATATATTTCCGCAAACGACGACGACAACGACGACGACAATCAGGCAAAATGCAAAAAGTGTCGCGGAAGTTGTCAAAACATTCGAAACGAAACGAAATGTCAGATAGCAGCACCATCAGCAGCAGCAGCAGCAGAGCAGACCAGGCTCCTAACTAACTGACAGACAGACAGACGGGCAGAGGAAGCCAGACTGCAGGAAAGAGAGAGAGAGAGAGAGAGACGGTGAGAGTGAGAGAGAAACTGACCTTAAATGAAGGCCAAGCTTCAGGCTCACCTTGGCTGGCCTTATCCTTTTCCCTGCTTCTTATATTCCTTGCTCTGCCTGCCAAGTTTCTCCTGCTCTTAAATTAATTTTTATATCCTTAAATCGGTTCGACTGCGAATCCATAATCTTAGGCCCGCGCTGCTGCTGCTGCGGGCTGGGATTATTTATTGTTTAACTGCGCAAACACTGATAATAAATTTCGCCTTCATTCGCGTGGTTATCATTGTTGTTGCTGCTGTGCGCTTCATGTTGCAGGCGTGAAAAATTGTTGGCGTGCATTTTACATTCATTTTGTAAGGTTTTTTCACGATCTCATACCCAGCAGTTAAAGCAAAAAATGAGGTGGAACAGACCTGGCAACTTTAATGGAATTTTACAATATATTTTTACTATATTACCCTCAAGATCTCGGGAAGTATGCTAGCTAGAATTATGAAACTTGGTGGCAGCACTCGAAAGAGACCAACATTGAGGAAGGTTATAAAATAAAAATATTTAAATATAAATTCACTTTAATTAAGAGTTCCAACATTATATCCCAGCTGTACTTTAAGCTAGATGAAAAAGATTTTCCATACGATTGGCAGTTCAAAATCGAAACATAATAGTCTTAATTAACAGTTAAATTCGGAAACAAAAAACAGGATATTTTGAAGAAGCAGCAAGCTCTGTTCTAGCTTTCTTAGCTTGGCATTTTTTCCGGCCATTAAATATGCAGCACGAACATTTTTGCGCACTCATCTCGCTCGCTGGGGGAGAGTTTTTCTGTCTTTTATTTTTTTTTGCCACCACCCTTATCTGTTTTTTTTTTTTCAAGGATTTTGTGACAACCTTTTAATGAAATTAATCTGGCCAAGGCATGCGACGAGCCAGCAGCAGCAACCCTGGCAACTGCCTGCAGCCTGGCAGCCCTGGCAGCCAACAATTTTGCATATAAATTGCAATTTAAGATGACCATTTATCAATCCTCATAACTTTCGATGAGCCCCCTCCCTGGTGCCCAGGCAACCGCAAGCCAGGGCTCAATTCATTAAGCCGCCGGCAAAATGGCCTCAGGCTGCATCATTACATAGCCCACATATATATATCGTATATATATAGATAGTGTGTGGTATATGGCCACTAATGGAGATCTTAAGGCCTTCTGCGTTAATTGACAATTGAGTTCAGCAATAATCTGGCATTAAATCAACAATATAATACATTTAGGGTTTAAATTCCTTTGCCTTTTACATATTGCAATATCATTTGCATTACATTGTATATTGTTCAATAGTCTGTATATTTATCCCTGAGGATTATCCATGAATTAGCAGGATTTATGCGAAAGCAAAAGTTTCATTCTAATCAACTTATCTAATTGCAATCGAGGCGACAATAAGCTGTCTGTGCTCTATAATATTATCATGATATATTAAGCAACATTATGAAATATATATAAATATATAATATATATTTTTTATAAAACTATTGCTGAATTTTGAGCGTGTGAAACCTGACACACAGAAGAGAAGGATATGACACTCTTAGCCTGATTGCCAGTGGACATACAAGGGATTATAACACCATATATGTAGGAGAATGCAAGCATAATGGGTGGATATGTAAATGTATTGTGTTACGAAATGAATAATATTAAATACGAGTCAATTAAACAGACTTTGTTAGCCCTAGGCCAGTGGGTGGTCAAATGACGAGCGAACATGAGAGACGACCTCGCATTGGGAGACAGACAGACAGACAGACCGACAGACATGGCAGTCGGACAGGCAGTCGGATGAACTGACGAACTGACTTGGCATATGGAACTGACAATGCGGGAATTTGCATAACGCAGGCAATCGCTGGCAGACAAAGGAGGCCAAACAGCATGTGAGATTCATTGAATCGGTTTGTGATGCTTCCACACGAATTGCACGACAGGATATATACATATATATACCATAGATATGCATGCATATGCATTATGCATATGTGCATGATTTAAATTGCCGTTAGTAATGCGTTGCCTTTAAGCGCAAGCTGCATTCCAGCAGACTCATCAATTCGCATCACTCATACGCCGCGTATGCAGGCGTAGGCACTCGCCTATCGGACTTGCAAATAGCTCATTAAAAGTTTTACACACACACACGCACACACACATGTACATTTATTAAATGTTAGCTCTGCTCTATAATTTCATGTGGGCAAACATTTTGCCATAAAACAAACGCACACAAGGCAAAAAAAAAATGTCACCAGGCAAGTGAAAAGCGAACGCGGCGTATACGCTATGCGCAGCCCTCTGCTTCCGCCTGTCACACACTGTCTATCTCTCTTACACATACACACAAGCTGTGTGTGTGTGTTGGTTTTTTGCACTATGCCTGCAGCGCAACACTTCCTGTTTACATAAACAAACACATCAATGTGTCTGACGTGCAGCTTAGGCGCGCCTCCTCACCCAGCACGCTGTCACGTGTCCTCCCCTCTCTCTCTCTCTCTCTCTCTCTCTCTTCCTGTCCCTCTCTGCCCAACATATGCATAAAAAGTGCACATTAGCTCAACAAGGATTTTGTTTTCAATATTTTCAAAGAGCGCGCAACGTGCAGGAATTTGCCTGTTGTTGCATGTTGCAGCATGCAGAGAAAAGTTAATTTTATCCTCCTCCTCCTCCTTCTCCTCCGGCATCTAAATATGTTTTGCACATTATTTGCATAGCGATCATTTCTCTGCCCTCCCCCTAGAGGCAATTTTAGTTTTCGATAGCGCATTTATTAGATAGTTTTACTAGTTGCCATAATTTATACAACACTGCTGGCAGTGTTGGGAATTGATTGGAAAACTATTGAAGGCAAAACTTTGGGCTACATTAGTGAATTTACGCTAGAGTATGCACAATCGATAGTTTCGATAATTGAATAATATTTTCGATACTTTGATTGTTTTCATTTTGCTATAGATTGTTTTTTTTTAAATTATTGTTGCAATGATTTAACTACTTAAAGGCAGTGACAGAGAGAGAGTGAGACTTGAGCTAAATGGAGAATGGGGTTGGATTTTCTGGGTTCACTTTGCATATTTCTATTTCCATGAACTGAACTTGAGGACTTAATATCAATAGAATGCAGCTGGCAGTTTCAAAGAGCTTGAAACAAGTGAATGCTGCTGCACAATTTTCATAGAAAATTGCAGCGTTTTTCTTTCTTTCTCTCTCTTCCTTTCTGTTTTTCTCTCTCTTAACTGTTTCCAGCATTATTGGTGAAAAATATTTTTCATTTTAATTAAATTGCAGTCTCTGGCAGTGTCAGTCTTAAGCAAGCTTAGCTCCACTGCGCCCTTGCCTCATCCTTCTCTCTCTCTATCTCTTTCTTTCTCTCTTTCTGCCTCTCTGTCCGCACTCTTGGGAATCTGGAAACTTCTGAAGAGTTAATCAAACACAGCGAACTCTGTATGAAAATGCTTAATTGTATTATTACATAACTTTGCCTTGCAAATACATATGTGTGTGTGTGTGTGTGTTTGGGCTACTCTTGGGTTCCATTTGTACCATAATTCATCGGGGCACTCGATACAAAAGTCGCTGGCAATTAATTCGCGCGCCCGTTATGGATAAATCAATGCGGAATTCGGTTTCAAAGGATAATTAATGCGTCGCCAGGCAACGCGGCCTGCATGTGACAGCAGCTGGCTCAAAATGTGTGTATATGTGTGTGTGTGTGTGTCTATCAGACTGTGTGTGTGTGTGTTAAGCTGCCAGACACGCGTACGCACAGCTGACTTGGCTGCTTGAGACGACTTTATACACTCAGCGCAACTGGGAGTGGATTGCAGAGATATGAAACCAGGGAAGACGCAGTTTATATAACATGCAAATACACTGTAAATTATTTCGAATTTATTAATCATGTATTTTCAAATATTCCTTTTTGTGGAAGATCCTTGAAAAACCTCAGTAAATGCCACTATGGCGGCCAAGTACAGTTGCGCAGCGCGAGACATGCTGAGACATGTTTCTGTAATTAAATTAGCATTAATGTTGTCGTTGGGATTATGGACTGCGTCTCTCGCATTCACATTCTCTCGCTCTCGCTCTCTCTCTGTCTCTGTCTCTCATTGCCATTGTCGTCATCGTCGTCGTCGTCGCCGTTCGCATTTGCCTTGTGCGACTTCATTAAATATCGCTCATACGCCACGTATGGCTGTGCGTGCGGCCACTCAAGTGAATTTATGACGCATTTTATGTCTGCCAATTTCCTGCCAAGTCTCCACACAGATTTGCTTTGTTGTATGTGTGTGTGTGTGTGTCCATCAAATATGTTCCCATTGCAAATCAATTGCAGTGAGAAGGCCATTGCATAAAGCACCGTTATGCCATTTATGTTAGCCCTAATTGACGTTGCACAAAACAATTATCAGAGATTGGCGCAGAGATTTCGAACAGCCTGCCAAGTGGCCATAAATAAACAGCAAAAGGGCCAGCCAACTTTTGGCCAAAACACGCTGCTAACTCGCATTTATATGAGATTTACTTCTAGATTCTTCTTCTTCTTCTTTTTTTGTATTTCCCCAGAGTAAAAATGATTGAAGCAAAAAAGTTGAGCCTGAAAGTTAAACGAAGTTTTTCGTCATTGCAAAAGGCAGGCAAAAAATAAAAAACCATTTCACAATGCACAAGAAAAGGAAAAAAAAAGTTGGCTCAACTATGGGAGAACTTTTTTTTGTATTTTGAAAAAGTTTACAAAATTTCCTGAACGAGCCGCAAATACCCTTTTGGGTAGGACTGGAATTTTGGATCGCGATTTTGTTGGCTTTACCACATTAAACATTTTTGAAAAATTAAAAAAAGGCTATAGGATTCTTTAGGTAAAATTACAGAAAATAATTGATAATAATAATTCTTTAGGTAAAATATAATTAAATTACAGAAAATAATTTAAAGTACTTAGGAAACTCTACTAATAAACACATAAATCTTCAAATCTTTAAAAACCACAAAAAGTGAAAAAACTACCCAGCCAATATCTTAATTTTCTACAAAACCGAACAGATCCGACAGATGGGACATGGTCGACGTAGTTGGGTGGAGTCTCGACGAGAATGACAGGCAAAAGGAAAGTGTTGGGTTTGGGCCAAGCCCAGACTTTGCGGCCGGAAGTGTTCATGTAAGCGCCAAGCCAGCGCAACTGTGTTGGTGTGAGTAATGGTATGGTTATGTGTGCATGTGTGTGTGTGAGTGTGCTGGTATTCGTGTGCGTGTGCGAGGCTGTTAGAATGGGCTTTACAGTCTTTAGGTTGTTTGGAATATGTATCTGTGTGTGTGTGCGGGTGTTTGCTGGTGTGAGTATTATTCAAGCAAATTGCCAATGTAAATGTTGCAACAACCAGCAGCAGCAACAGCAGCGGCAACAGCAGCAGCAACAGCACGCCAGCAATAACAACAAATGCGACCCTCGTCGCAGCTGTGTAAACAGCAGCAATAACAACAACAGAAAAGTCTTTGCTGCTGACGTCAAAAGACAGGGACACACACACACACACACACATACAAACTGCATTCAGCTCACGTCCCTCTGGCGCGTCCTGCCATCTCTACGCCGACTCTTGCGCAGTGCTTCGTCTCCTTTATGCAGTCAACTCAACCAACTCGACTCAACTGAACCGAACTCAATTCAGGCAACCGAACAAACGAGAGACAGGCAGATGGACAGACAGACAGACGGAGAGACAGACAAACAGACAGACAGACAGACAGCACAAGCAATGCGAGCGTACGACCAACCAAAATGGCCGCACCGGAAGTTGCTAGCCGCCATTTATGTTGCTGCGTTGCGCGTTTCAATTTGATCTGATTTTATTGCTGTTGCTGCTCCCGTTGCTGTTGCTGCTGTGTTGTGGCTGTGGCTGGTGTCCTCCTCCTCCTCCTCCTTCCCCCTCTTTTCGTTGTTGTTGTTGCTTGTTGTTTACATATATTTGCTAAGCCATTTGTTGTTGTTGCCAGCATTTAGTTTAGCATTTCAGTTGCCGCTGAGTTTGTTTGTTTATTTGTTTGCTGCTGTTGTTGTTGTGTTTGCCGTTGGTAAATGAAGCACACAAATCATTAGCTGCTCCATTGGACAAGCCATTGCGGAAAGTGGGCCAAAAGGATTTGCATTAGCCACTTGCAGTTTATTTGCCCAGAGCTTCCGTTCAATTTAATTGTTGATCCTCCTCGTTGGGCCCCCATCCTGGCAACCGGTTATAATGTTTATTATTTTAATCGCACAGTTTCCTAATTTGTTGGCTAAATACAAACTTATTTATTTATGTGTAAATAAATCAAATAGACTTTCTGTTTTGTAGGGTTATTTATGCTTAAATCGAATAAAGTATATAATATAATAATATATAATATAGTATATATTCTATAATACTTAAGTACTGGCAAAATGGGATTAGCTAGAAATTTTTCAATATAAGATATTATTGCCTCAAACCTTAAAGAGCTTCTTTCATTCGCTTGAAATTTTCTAGATTATTAAATTATTTACACAGTTCTTTAATCTTTTCCAGGAAGAAAGTCCATATTCTGTTAAGAAAATTTTCGTTTCATTAAATTTGGTAAATACATTATCATATCCAGTGAAAAGAGGTGAAAATATTATTGGTGAAAATTCCGATTAAATTGATGTAGGTAGGTAGTTCAGGGTTGTAAAGTCTATTGATGCAGCTGCTGCAACAGTTGATGCAGGAGTGGCTGGGGAAGAAGGATAAACAGAAGATACAAGTGGCAGCTGGAAGGAGGATTCTCTTGGGTCTATTAACCGCTTAATTGGAAGGTTTTGCAATATTTCTTGGAATGAGGTTGTTTTCCTGCGGCTGCTGCGATTGCATTGAAATGCCTCAAGGCATTAATTCAATTTGATATGCAGGCGTTATAATTATATGTATATACCGTATCCTAACTTTAGTAACTGCCTCTGCCTTTAGTGGCCACAGGGCGTATGCGTAATACCCGTCTAATTAGTGTACTTAAACTAGTGTAAAACACTCGACTCAAAGCGCATTTTCACTTGTTCCCATTCGCAGTGCGAGCAACAACAATTGTGGGCGCCACAGCAACAGCAGCAGCAGCAACTCTGACAGCAGCAACTGTAACCGCAGCAACACTTGTTAAGTGGCAGACGAGCACGAGGACTGCGACGAGAGGAACGAGGGGCAGGAGCAGGAGTAGGACGCGCGGCAGTAAGTCAAGAGCAACGCCTTCACATTGGATTACGCGCAGTTTTACTTTAGACCGGAGCCAATTAGTGGCCAACAGCAACAACGACAGCAACAGCTAGAGCAACAGCTACAGCTACAGCAACAACAACAGCAGCTGCAGTTAGCGCAACAGCAGCAGACGCAGCTGACGCAACAACAGCTGCAGCAGCTGCAGCGACAGCAACAGCAGCAAGTGCAGCAGCAATTGTTGGCACAACAGCAGCAGCAATTGCAGATACAACAACTGCAGCAACAACTGCTGCTGCAACGGCTCGAGCGTGAGTTGCAGCAGCAACAGCAACAGCAGCAGCTACAACAACAACAGCAACTCCAACAGCAGCAGCAACAACAGCAGCAGCAACAACAACAGCAGCAGCAACTGCAGCAGCAACAATTTCTCTATCATCAGCGGCAATATTACGAACGTCTTAGTACAACAACATCCGGCAGACATCGCTGGCTACAGCAACATCAGCAGCAGCAGCAGCAACAGCAACTGCAGCAGCTGCAACAGTTGCAACAGCAGCAACAACAGTACAGTTATTACTTCAGTCGCGGCAGCAGCAGCAGCAGCGGGCTGGGTCTCGGCTTGGGATTGGGCCTGGGTTTCGGACTGGGCGGCAGCAATCTCAGCAGCTGGTACCATCTGCCCTCGACCTCGGCGCACATTTACATCGGCAGCAGCAGCAGCAGCACTGGCGGCGGCGGAGGCATCGGTGCAGGTGCATCGTATCCGTATCGTCTGGGCAGCAGCACCTACAGCGGTGGCGGTTATCCGGCAGCGGCTTTAATCAATTTCGACACGTCGCCAACACCTTTGCTCGCCTCGACCGGAAGCTCGCCGGGCTATTTGCCCGCTCCGCCACCACCACCGGCGCCCAGCGTAGCGACCGATTATTATTTTGCCACCACAACCGCCAGCAGTGGCAGCGGCAACAATCGATTACCAGCGCCGATATCGGCATCGGCTTCCGTGAAGGCAACAGCATCGGCCAGTGCAGCGGCAGCAACAGCAGTAGCAGCGGCAGCAGCAGCGGCGGCAGCAGCGGTAGCTGAGGAGGAGCTACAAGCTGGCGGCTATCGCTTCAAGGCAACGCCAGGCCGGCGATACCACCAGGACGCCTACGACAACTACGGCTACTTGCCGGGCTTTGCCAGCACCACAGAGGACGACGAGGACGATCTGCTCGAGGAGCGTCTGCCCGCGGCGCTTTTGTCAACCACAGACTGCGAGAGTCTCGAGGACGTGCGCTTCCTGCACTACAGCAATAGCAATCATCATCGGGCAGCGGCATACGACGTCGAAGACGTTGACGTCGACGTTGACATTGATATCGAGGACGACGAGGAGGCGCAACTGGCGCGTATACTTGATATTGATTTGCCAGACTTTCTACGCCCTTACAGCAGCAGCAGCGGCGGCGGCGGCAGCGGCAGCAGACACAGCCACAAAACGCCGCCGCAACACGAATATCAAACGGAGCACGGCGCAGCAGCCGGCGCAGCGACAACTGCTGGCAGCGGAGCAGGTGTCGGTGGAGCAACTGGAGCAGCAGGCGTGGGAGCCACCGGCAGTGAAACGGAACATCAACGCTATCATAGCTATCAGCAGCAGCAGCAGCAGCAGCAACAGCAGCAGCAGCAACATCAACAGCAGCAACATCAGTATCAACCGCAATACCAACACCAGCAGCAGCTACAGCAACACCAGCAACAGCAGCAGCAACACCAGCAGCAGCAGCAACATCACCTGCAATCGCAACAGCAACACTCGTATCAATCCTATCAATATCCTTCCCACGACAGCTGCGAGGGCTTCAATCAGTTCGCCAACGACGCCAGCAGCTGCCTGGGCAATCAGAGAATGATGGTTAGCAAATTGTGGAACAGCTGCTTCCCGGAGTTCACGCCGGACCACGTGCACCGACACAACTTCTATCTGTGTCAGGTAAGGGAAAAGCTTTAGATAAACGTATTTCTTATTAATATAACCAAATTCTCCACACACTCCACACACACACACAGTGGCAGCGCAATACTCAGGTGCGCATTGTTTACCTATTCTATCGCTGGATAACGGCCATAACCTGCCTGGCGGCATTGGTCTGTTCGCTGCTGGACATCGGTCGCACGGAGGAGCACTTCGAGCATCACTATGCCAAGTGGTGGATCTATCTGACCCATTGGGGCCTGCTCTTCTGCACGGTGCAGGCATGGCTGGCCGCTTGGATTGTGACGCAGGGCATGATGGTGGAGCGTGAGGACTTTGAGATAGTGCGGCAGGCGAAGAAGAGTCGTTTGCATCATCTCTACTGGGTACTCTACACGTGTGCAACAGTCTATGCCTTTATTGTCACCATGTGCTACTGGCTGCTCGTGCATAACCCGGGTGAGTTCAATAGAAACTACGTAGGATCATCATGATATTTTCAGTTCAATCCTTCGTTCCTTCAATTAATCAAGTATAAGTTTCGTTCAAGTTCCGTTTAAGTTTCGTTCAAGTTTCGTTCTTTCGTTCAAGTCTCGTGTCCTTGTTCGCGCCTTGTTCCTTCGTTCGAATCTCGTTCGTTCAATTGAACTAGTGAACGCATGAATGAACAGTTCACTTGGCGAATTAGCTTAAATAAAATAAACTTATCGATAAAACACTATCGGATTACTCGAATTTCGATTTTACTTATTAACCGACAAAAACGTACATACACACATGTAAATATCTAAAAATATATATACATGAATTTAAAGCAATTGAGTATATACATATGTATATGCTGTGCGCTCGAGCTCAACCGTATTGAATGAGGCTCAGAGACGTTCGCGAGCAGAACACAGAGTGTTTGCAGTCTTCGGACTCAAGGTAATTGGCCAAGCGAGTTGCCACTATAAGGCCGGCGACACTGCTGCCATAGGTGATGTGCATTTTGGCCGCGAACTCCATGTATTTGAAACGCGAGAACTCGTCCAATGACACCAGATGCAGACATTGCACATTGTATATGGTCCATGCTCCGAATATTAGGATAACGGTCAGGGGGATGTAGATGTGCAGGGCCAGATCGGTGGCCAGGGCTATAATGGCGCTAAACACTATGCTTATGCTCACCATTATCAATATCCAAACATTCTCCGGCAACTGTTCGGGTACCCAGAGACCCAATGGCACATAGATCAGCTGCATAATAATGACTGCGGCCAAGATTAGCCAGGTGAGATCCTTTTCCAGTAGATTCAGGAATATCACGAACATGGTAAGGCATTCGAACATGCATCCAAATATGATCCAATTATAGGGGAAATATATTTGCAGTCGACGGAATCCGAAGAAGCAGATCGTCAGGTTCAGCCAGGTCAACAGCAGCAGCAGCATGTAGAAGCCACGTTCGAACGAGTTCATGTTGGGATGCCAGCTATATGTGGCGTAGAACCATTGCATCGAAGAGAACAGTATCTGTAAGCCATACATGGTGTAGACATACCCCAGGAAGGCTCGACGGCATGGCTTGTATAGAGTTATAGGCGATCGACGTTTAATCCTTCGCTTATTCCAGTGACCTCTGCTTAACTCGACCACCGAAAAGTATGACTCTTGCGTGTTATCATCTAAGTCCGAGTGCATGGTCACATTTGTTGAGGGGTTTTCCAAGTGCGAGAACAGTTCTGGAGCTGAAAATGATATCGCCCTTCTGTACATTTTCGTTGATTTCACTATTTGATATATGATATATGTTCACTATTTATTCCCTCTCCCCCAACTGAAACGATTGACGGGCTGGGAAAAGCGGAGAGACTTAGGGAGGCTTAGTAGTTTAGATCTTTCAAAATTCGATTGTATTTGATTTGTATGGCGCTTACCCAAAAATGGATATTTTATTTACAATTGTGCGGAAGCAGCCTCGCCTATATATTGATGGCCTTGCTGATGATTTATATCATTAAAACGTATAGCACGGTGAACAAGAAAGTGCAACGTTTCCTAATACTATCGGTTATCATCCTTGGTCTGGCCTTGTACAATTTCTATATTAATTTTAGACGTTTTTGTCAAAAGTATCTGCTCAACTGGATAGTCTGCAGCTTGATTGCCATATTTCTGAGTCTGGGATTGGCATGCTCTCTGGATCCGAGGTTTTCAAGTATCCAAGATGATCTGCTCGTTTCCCTCGAGGTGTTTAGTATTATGCTCTTTTGTCTGCTTCTCGGCCTGTGGGTTCCTCAAATCGTTGGGGCCGTACTCTTCATAATACTCTGCACGCTGATTGCACTAATCATCTGCTATGCGGTTCTCCTCACCGTGTATCTTGCGTGCGAGGAGTGTGATCTGCCCATCATAGTGAGCCATTGTGTCGTATTGTTGGTCATGCTGCCCATGATGTTGTACCAGGCACAGGTCTTGCACGCAACTCTGCCGGACTCCCACATACCCATTAACGATGTGCCCCTCTGTGCACTGTGCCTGCTGATAGACTTTCTCTTCTTCTATGCCTTTGTGAACAGCGTGGAGGACATCCTTTCACTCGATGATTTGATGACAAGGTCTAGCGGGCGAATGTATGTCCAAGTATATAGTCACTATTCCAGTTAGCCAGTGTCTTAACCCAACTAACATTTATTGAAAGAAATCTCAAAGTAATCTCAATCGATCAGCAAAGTCTACTCTGGGTACCCGGCAGCTCCAGTATCATATTGTACATAGAAGCTTTACTTGATACAAGCTGAAGAGTATCATGATTAAATGTTGTATTTATTGTAAATATTATAGTAAAAATTGTAGTATATTTTTCTTAATATATTTATACTATATATCGAATATATTTCTATGCAGTACTTTGAATATCCTTTCTTATCTTGTCTGTTTCCCCATTTCGCAGAGCATCACAAGATCGACGCCCTGAACATTATGGTGCATGTGCTCAACTCGATTATAATGCTCATCGATCTGGCGATTGTGGGACATCCGATTAAAATGAGCCACGCCTACTTTACCACTGGCATTGGACTGGCCTATGCCATCTTTACGGGCATTTACTTCTTGGCCGGCGGCACAGACAGGTGAGTTACGATGTATATCCACATGATCATGATCCAATAATAACTTGAATTGCTATAGGAAAAATCAAACTGCCATCTACCCCATGATGGACTGGACCAAGCCGGGCAAAGCCATCATTGTGACGGCATGTGCCATCATATTCACCTTCTTCGTGCACTTCTGCTGTTATCTGCTCTATCGCGGACGTGTCTGGCTCTTCACCAAGCTCTGTATACGCGGACGACACAATCGGGATGGCGAGATGGGCGAGGGACTCAATGATGATTCCGGTTCGCGCATGGGCGGCGGCAATGCCGGTGGCGGTGGCGGTGGAAGTGGAGGTGGCGCCGGTGGCGGCGGCATTGGTGCTGGCGGTGCAGCTGCTATGGTTGGCGGTGGCGGCAGCAGCCAGGATTATGCGCATCAGCAGCAATATCCCATAGCCCATACAGAGCAGCCGCGAGTCATTTCACAGCAGCCGCCAGCTAGTTACCAGCTGCCGCCGCAGTATTCCGGATATCTGCAGCAGCCGGTGGTGGCGGGTGTCAATGTGGGCGTGGTCAGTGCTGATGGTGTCTATCAACCGATTGGCACTGAATCGGGACGCACAAGTGGAGGTGGAGGTGGAGGCGGAGTTGGCGGAACTGGAGGAGGAGCTGCTGGCGATGCTGGAGCTGGGGGAAAGCATAAGAGCACTGGTTCCGGTTCCGGATCGGCACTGACACGCACTGTCGCCCATTTGGATGCCGCACAGCGGGAGCAGTTCCTCAATCCCAACAAGATCGTCGAGTATAAGATGTAAAGGCGTTGCACCCGGCACCGGTATACGTTCCACTTGTCCATGAAGTTTCTGGAGAAGCACTGTGCGCAGTGCGAAGCGGCTCGCCAGGCAGACAGCGAAGAGCAGCGCCATCTGGCGGCGGCCGAGTCGCATGCGCACAGTGGTTAGTTTAAGATCAAATTAATTGCGTTTGTTTTCCGAAACCATCTGCCAGTTGCGTGTGTGGATAGATTACTCGCCTGGTATTTGGTATTGTAGCCTGTAATCGATGATCGATAAGTGATGATTGAGCCGATCGTCTCGGTAATCGATAATCGCTTATCGATTGTTCAGCATTCAGTATTCAGTATTTGTAACTGTAAAGTAGTTTCGTAATTTTGTAAAAGCTTTGCCAGTTTTTTTGTAAGTGTAGCCAGCTTTGCCAGCTACAGTAGTAATTCGTTTGTGCATCAGATCGCCCCACGGGGGGGCCAAATAATGCAGTCGAACTTCACTATGGTGAACATGAAGAAATTAATTTGTGAGAAATACTTTTTGTAGAATGAAAGAAAGTTGGTTGACCTTAGCGAGGTTCGACTGTATGCAATATCTTTTAAATATTTATACATATACATACGTAGTTGCCGTATCCTGTGTAGACTTTTAGGCAGGCTCGTCGATTTTAAGCAGTTTCAAATGTTTTCAATGGACTAAGTTGAACATTTATATGTTACAACTATACACACAGAAACACACACACACACACACACCCACACCGTTACACCCTCTATCATTTAATTAACAACAATTGTGTTCAGAAATATGTAAAGAATTCGATCGACTCGCAGCGTCCATTAATTGATTGATTGATTAATTGTTTATGATGCCAAGAAAGAAAACACACACTGCCTGAAGGTGTGGCATTCACTCACACACATCTCCAAAAACACACACACACACACACACACACAACAAACTCTACTATTATTTGAATAAGTTGTACTTTTCGTTAATTATTTTATGTTTTATACATTAAATTTTATATATCGGTGCAGGTGTAAACGAGCAAACAGCGCGTGCAAATCGAGCTAAAAGCAGATACATAAAATAAATGCAAATACATTTTCGTTGCATTTTGCCTGCACTCAGCACACTGTGCGCACGCTGGAGCGAAACCTAATCGGCAGAATTTTTGCAAGCAAAATAAATGGATTATATTATTAGCATACAATAAATAAATGAAATAAATGTTAATTTTAAGTCATGCATGGCATTGCTTAGAGAAAAAAAAAACAAGATCATTAAGAAAATAATAAGAAAAACCTATTTTGAAAACAAAAAACACAAAATAAACGCACGACTTTAAAAACAAAAGGAAATATTATAAACAAATACCTAAAGCAAATATTTAAACACTAAAACAGTATTAAACAATGTTATGAACGAAACTTTTTGCTCAGTAAAAATAATGGAAATTATATTTATAATAATAACAATAATCAATAGTTGTACGGTAAGGTTAATGTTTAATTGAGGGCTCTTAAGATTTGTTGATCGCATACCTTATACCACAATTCAATGACCTGGACACCATCTGAACAACATCAATATACACATCTACAATATACTATACTGTACAACATATACACCCATATATATATATATATATGTATACTCTATCTACCAATTTATGAACACGTAGCGACTTGTATGTATTTTAAATACTTATGTGTATGTAAATAGAGAGTTTGGTTTTCACATATACGTTATACAATGTATACCTATTTACTATATACTTATATATACAGAAATATATAGTCAAACAGTGTTGAACAATGAAATCAAAGAACAAACAAAATCTAACAGAAAATATATGAATTGTTGTAATAGCAAAAAACTTGAACAAAAAATCAAATGCAAAATGAATAAAACTCGTCAAGAGGAATGTGTTAACAAACCATATATAAATATAAAACGATATTTAACTACACACACACACACACTCATACACATACATATACAGTAAATAAAATGGAAAACGCAAATACACATAAATAAAATGGAAATATGATAATATTACAGAAATATTGTGCTCTATCTACACATGGAAGTAATATAAACTACAATTAATTTTCGATAGATTTACATAACGAAAAATACGAGAAATAAACAGATAAACAGGCACACAGAACACACAACAAGAAATAGTACACATAGTTGTATGTATGTTAAGAGTTTTAAAAAGTATTCTCCACTAGCTTTTCATACACTTGAAGGAATAACAGATGACTGGAAACTGTTTTAATATCTGTTTGAAGGTAACAAACGGACTTGTTGTTTTAAAGTAAGGAACTTTTATTTAAGCTACAGTTCCGTATTTCTGCAGGTGTATCGGATCTTCGGCAAGCCGGAGATGGTTTTCTTTTGGTATTTTATTTGTAATCATGTTTCTAATATAATATACATAGTATGTGTGTATGTTTTTGGCATTTTTGAATTTCTTTTAATTTTCTGGCAATTTTTTAACCATTTTTGGTTAGGGGTTTAGCAGAACTGAAAATGTGCTTCATTGTATTTGCTTTTTGTTCGAGCCTTTAGCATAAATGTATAAATGTATGTTTATATAGACTGAATATTATTAAATAAATATTGAAGAAAAACCAATATTAAAAATAAAATAACAACAAATTATTGAAACCGTTTTGGATTGTGTAATATAAAACAAAAATTTAATGAGAAAGATAAAAACTTCGTATTAACCACAAAATAAAATAGTAAGCACATATCAAAAGAACAGTTAAGAAAACAATTGAAAATTAGAAATCCAAAAAAAAAAAAAACAAAACCAACAAAATATTCTTCAAAGGAAAAACTCAAAATTGCATATTCTAAAACCTAATCAAAGTTGACCTCATCGAACAAAACCCAATGAAAGAAACATCATTACATAACTATACATGCATACAGATTAAACAATCATTTAAAATATATATATAGTGTGTATGTATATGCAGAAATATACAATATTTAAGGTAAAAAGAAAAGAGAATAATATTAAATATTATATTTTGTAGATTTTTAGTAAATTAGCAAGATACATATATCTACTGTAAACATACACACACATACGTACGTATGTACATTCATACAAACATACATAACAAACATGAATGGTCAGTTATGTATATCCAAAGTTATACAATGTACCCGAGTTGACATATAGTATTGTATAAAGAAATGTTCAAGCATAAACAAAACGAGAAATGGCAAAGCTTTAAGATACTAGAACTGTTGGACGGAAACTTTTTACTTCAGCATACATATAGCATGGTACTATATGGTACTAAATGTTTCAGTTGTCGGCAAGGAGTTGGCTCACAAACAACACACACCCTCAGACCCCCACTGGCATATACGTACATATTATGTATGCATCTGCTAAACAATGGTTAGCAATTTAGTGACATAACTATAGTGAAATGAAATCAAAAATATAATAATGAAAAAAGCATTGCAAACCAAAGAAAATAAAACAAAGCAAAACAACAATTTTAATTCCCCCAACTAAAATGCATGCGTTGACGATGACATAAATTTCAATAAAGATACATACTTAATTGTGTAAATCGTAAATAAAACAAAAAAAAAAACAACTACACGCAAAGGAAAATGAAATGAATTCAAATTAAAGACAAATTGTTTACTTTTAAAGTATTTCTGCGCATTTAAGCAAATTGAATAACAAACAAAGCAAATAAACGATACCATACTGAATGCAAAGATCTAAAATTGTGTTTATTACCGGGAATGCATTAGCTGCAACAGTAACCAAAATATACTAAACAGCAATCTGAAACAAAGGTTTTTATTTTGAAAAACAGCAACAACTACAACTACTATACAAGCGAGCATGTAGAAAGAGCGAAAACAAACTTTTAAGAAAGAGAAGAAGCACCCTAAGATAAGCTTTCCAAGTGAACAACTACATGTTTTACCAAAAAATTAAAAAGGAAAACCCATAAATAAGCATATATACTTTCATAATATGAAGTATAATTACCTATTATTATGTATTTGAAAACAAAGCATTGTGAATTAGTATTAAAGCAACAAAAAAAACAAACAACTGGTGGTAAATAATGATTGTAAACGAAATCAATAAAAATATAATACAAATGTTTAAATATTGAATGTAGTTTGACGAGGGTATCCTGCTGTCGGTTGGGCTAAACGGAAAAATGCATTTAGTTAGTCATAAATTTATTTATTAATATGTTTGTGATCTCTAATACTTAATACAAAATCTATTTGTCGGTTTCGGTTTACTTTCAGTTTCATACATTTATAATTGATTTCGGTTTTAGTCATAGATACATTTAGTGATTTACTTTTACTTATTATCATCATATTAAATAATTAGTAACATAATTTGGTTTACTGCGACTTAAACATAATTCATCATCATCATTTAAATGTGTAAACATAATCACTTTGAATTTCATTTATTTCTTTTGCTTTTTTTGCATTTTTAACAAAATTATACAATTCTAAATAAAAACGCATGAATGCAGACTGCGAGAGGGATAAGTAATTACACTTTATATCACGTATGGGGTTTGTGGCAGAACTTGGACAAAAACAACAAAAGCTTAAATAATTCATACAAAAGATGTGCAGAATAATTTAGGATAAAATAAGGAGATATTCAATTATTTTCGTTTCATTAATGGAAAACTTGTGCTCAGCCTGATCCACGTTGCATCTTAAGAGAGTTTCAGGTAGGATGGCGGAGAGCATTTCTTGCGCAAGAACTTGATTATGTACAGGGGCAAGCAGGAGACGACCGTGATGAGTAATACCTTCCAGAGGAAGTCGTACGACCAAATGAACTCCCAGTCTGAAATGATAATTGAATTAGCTTTGATGATATTATATGACTTGAAGCTAATCCTTACCGAAATACTCGTGTAGCACAGCCAGCGAGATGAGATAAAGGGCCAAACTGAACAGTTCAGCCAAGACCATTAGCCTGTTGAATATTGAGAATAATTAGTACCACCTTAAGTGAAAATCTCCAGTTTGGGATCTCTTACCTATGCCAGGTGCGCACCGTTAGCGCCACCATAATAAGCTCTGTCATTATCAAAGCGGAAAAGCTAATGGCCACAATGTGTATGAACTCATCGACGAAGAGTATCAGTGCGCCATACATGATGACGCCTCCCTGGTAAATGCTGATCAGCACCCATATAAAGAAGGTCTTGTAACTGAGACTGCGCCCTTTGGACAGGTCTTTATACAATTCCGGATACGTGACAGCTGTCTCTGAGGTAATATCCTGATCCAACACCAATGAGAATACTGGAAACATTGTATATAGTGTGGAATAGCCAACCATCAAAAATCCTTGATATAATGCCACCGAGCTCAGATAGAACACTGCCGAAAAGACAGCCTGCAGAGTGGTTATAATCAGACCACGATGGATGACGAACTGGGAGAGAGCTGCCGAGCGTTTGTAGCTGCGCCGACCATGAATGAGCAGCAGCTTGGCAATGTGCGAGAATTGCGGAATGCTAAAGTCTCCTGCCAGCGATGCTTGTCGGCCCTCGCGTCCCTCGATGCCAACGCCAGCATCGGCCTGCTGAATCATGCTGACATCATTGCCTCCATCACCAACGGCACAAGTGCGTTTCTTCGTATGTTTCTGAATGAGAGCTACCACTTGGGCCTTTTGTGTGGGCGAGCAACGGCAACATACTACTGCCGGCGAAGCGGTGGCAAGTTCCAGGAACTCCAATCGATAGAACTGCAAACATACTTCCAGCGACTCGCCGGATATGACCAGAGCATGACCCTGTTTTCGTCTAAAATTATTAAGCTCTTGATGCGCATCTGTGCGCGTTTTAACCGAACGCAGGACGTACAGTCCCTGATTACGTCCAATCAATTGCGAGGATTTGGCAATGCAACACGCCGTCTCCAACTTGTCGCCCGTTAACATCCAGACGCGCACACCAGCATTGCGCAGCAGCTCAAGTGTGGGCCGCACATTCTCCTGCAAACGATCCTCGACACCGGTCAGACACAACAGTTCCATTTCACGCTCCAGTGACTCAGTCACAGCGGCAACCTTTGCCACGCGATCTGTGATGCTCAACCTTGCCGCATTGTAGCGCGTCTCGAAGTCGCTGTACTGCTCCTCGGTGAGCACCTTCTTGGCGACGACTAGAGTGCGCAGCCCCTCACGTGCCATGTTTCCTGACTCTTCACTAAGCCAGTCGTTATACTGCACAATGGTGGACATAACCACATCGGCACCCTTTAGATAAAACGTAATCTGACCGGTTTTGTTTTCACGGACAATTATGCCCATGCGCTTGGTCTCGCTAGTGAAGGGGAATAGCTGCAGGATCTGGTAGTGCATTAGTATATCATCTGTAAGGGATTTGATATAGGTTTATTTCAGATATCGATTTGGTATTCAAAGGTCTACTCACTTTCATCGCTGGCAGTCTTCACCTGCAGTGTCATGGTGTTCAGATCTCGAGCGATCAATGTCAAGCCAACCTGTTCGGTCCACTTAACTAGAGCGATCTCATCGGGCGATGCCGCTTGATACTGATGCTCTGTGTCAGTGCTGCCAGGAGCCTCAATGTTTATCACAGATTTTGTCGGTGAATTGTTGCCACCAGTCACCGTCGAAGCGGTCGATACTGAGCGATTGTCCTCATCATCGCTAACCGGTGTCACATTGTGACACAAAGCGAGGGCACGAACTGCCTCCCATTCGCGCCAACCTTCGGGACGACGCATTCGATTACCAGCGAACATAATCGGTTTGGTATTCGATTCGCCTGCGCTGCTGGAGCTGGAGAGGCTGCCCTGTTGCTGTTGTTGTTGTAGAATACTTCCCGATAGCTTCTGTATCATTTGTCCTATATGATGAAAAGTGTCCGCATCGTGCGACACAATGCCCAGATGAATTTTCTTAAAGACCATCTCATTCTGGGTCAGCGTGCCGGTCTTGTCGGTCAGCACATACGAAATGCGTCCCAGTTCTTCTGGGATTGTAGTAGATCGCACCACTGTTCCCTTAATATTATCATCGTTCTGCATTTGCCACGAATAGAAGGCTTTGCCCATATCGAGATTCACGCGCAAACTGATCGGGATAATGTACGAGAAGAGCAGCACAAAGCGGAACATGTAACGATACCAGGGACCACCGAATCCCTTTAGCATCATCATCACCAGCGAGAGACCCAGCACCGCACAGAAAAGAACCTGTTGAGTTAAAGATTATGTAAATATAAAACAGTTTCAAAGGGAATCTTCTCGTACTTACCTTGGTCAGTCCGTTGATCTCCGAATCCAGCAAACCCACCTTGGAACGTGGCTGTGAGTTATTCATCACGCTGCGCGTCTCGCAGCCCGTATAGATGACAATTCCTGTCGCAGTGCCGGCAGCAACTACCGTATTGGCCCAGAGAGTGTTCTCCACACTGAGTCCAGTGTCCTCGCTGCCGTCTGTCATGCAGAAGGTAGCAATAAAGCTGTGTATGTCATTCTGTGGCTTCTCCACATAGAAGCTAGCATCGATATTGTACAGATCGGAGTCCCGGCTGAGTTTCTGTGTATACGGCACCGCCAGACGTGGCTTCCAATCTGTCTCGCCGTCCAGTTGATCGGTTCGTACAAATACTGAGCCACTGCGATCGCTGGTACGCAACAGTATGAGATCCGCTGGAACTCGTTCGTTTTTCTCCACAATGATTACATCTCCCACCTTGAGCTTAGAGCTGGGCACCATCTCATAGCCATTGCTATGGGTACCCGACAGACGTTTATACTTCTGCGAATTAACCTCATGATCGCGCTGATGCCTACGCAGATCGTCCACAGCCTCGCGGCAAATGGTCACCATCAACACAAAGCCTAGCGGACCCCAATAGGTGTACGGATAACCGATGCGTATATCTGGTATGAACTGCGACAGGGCCATCAGCAGAAAGTACAGATTAAGAAAGAATCGAAACTGCTCAAATAGCACCAGCGGCAGGAACGTGATGATATTGTACTTTTGATTCCGAATTTCGTTCGGGGGGAACTTCTCCGTATTGGCGCGGCCCAGGTTGACTGTGCGAGCTCGCAGCTCGCGTGGTCTGAACCATTTCTTCCAGCAGCTGTAAGATAATAGAAATAGATAAATAAAATTGCTAATAAAAGGATTTAGAGATCTTTCAAGGCCCAGGCTGGACTTTAATAATCATAATTATTTATATATCGTATTAACACAGATTTTACATTTAAATTATTTGAGTCATTTCAGCATTATATTTGATAAGCCCAACAGGGCTATACGCATGACTTAAATTCATACATAAAAGCACATACATACATATATGGGTTACGTATAAATGGCACTCAAAACAATAAATAAAAAAAATTATGGGAAGTGACCTTGGTAGAAATCGATAATTGAATTTGAAACTCGAGTAAAAAATAATGCAGGCAAGCTGCCCTTATTGTTATGAATGGGATATAAAGCGTAGGAATGGGATTTAGAGGAAAAAATCCAGAGAGCAAAAGAGAACGAGAGCGGAAGAGAACGAGAGAGCGCATTGCGAAACACTGCATGCAACCATTTTCAGGGAAACTGTGCGGGTGGCTACTCTATTGTTCCACATAAAAATGCGGATAAACCAGCTTGCCCGTTACTTGGAGAGGAAGGGGCGGTAGAAGGGGGTGAAGTAGATTTACTGTTTATTGTTGTTGTAACTGATGATGATTCACCTGAATGAATACCAGCGACTTCGCTGGCGATTTAATAACGGAATGTTCTCCCGGGTCATCGGTGCAGCTGAATTTTGCGAAGTAGCGTCATCCATTTTGTCAGCACCCCGAAAATTGCAAATTAAAACTTTAATTTTGCTGCCTTAATGTTTTTGTTGTTAATTTTGCTGCTTGTTCGTGGCTTTGTTCTGCTTCGGGCAGTAAGTGCAGCTGCGAAGTTGTTTGTTTTCGTTTCTGAACCCGCTTATCTTTATTCACAGAGTGCATGGCACAAACTTCACTTGCATCTACATGCCAAAAACATTTGAATAAACTCTCGATGGTAATTAAATTATAAACAGAAACGAGGCACAAAAATTCTTATGCACACACAAATTGAACTTTAATGAAAATTCTGTGTCGACTACGCTGTCTGGCATTTGTATAACAACCCTGACTACTTGCAAAAAGAGAAATCAATAACAAATGACAATGCGTGAAAGCGAGAGCGTATGTGCAGCTCCTACCTAGGCTCGTGATGAGCAGTTAGTAGAGTACAGCTAGCTATACCCACATTTGGTGTACAACAGTCTGGTAACACTGCAACTGGCGATATTTGCGCGCGCTCTAACCAGCATTTAAAAATTAATAAAAGAAATAATAAATAATCAAACAAGTATTACTAACTGCGTATTATTTTTAAATATTATTTTATAATTATGATGCTATTGATTTTTGTTAGAGATGATAGTTTATCCAGCAATTCTTAAGACAGATTTTTCTCAGTCTCAATCTGGCATCACCATGCAGGTATTTACGCGCGCTCTCAGCCGCATTTGAAATTGCTAAATGAATGAAGACTTGTGAAATACCACATTGCTGCTGACTGCGTAGTTTACTGCGCTCACACATCGGTGTTAATTAAATAAGCTCCGTCAGACGTTCGCTTGCCGCTGTTGTCAGTCATCAGCCTGTTTAGATCAGCAATATCATCGGCACCGAAGCTTTGGGCAACACCAGCGCGCTGCTGGCATAATTTCATAGCTTGTTTGTTTTGCCTCTCTGAGTAAACTTGTTTTCATTTATTTTTTTTTTACTTTGCCTTTATGGGCATTCCGCTGTTGCTATTGCCATTGTTGTTGTTGCGGGCGTTGGGCGTGTTAAGGTGTCTGTGTTCCCGTGTATGTTATTCATTCGAATTTCGAATAGAGTGAGTGCCTTCAAAAAATATTTGTATGTAAGTTTTGTCAATAATGTCTTCGCAACATTCTCGCTGCGTTTTCGTGTTATGATCTCATAAGAAAAAGTTGCCAGGCCATAAACAATACCAAGAGTCGCCAAGACAACAACAACAACAACAACAACAACAGCTAGCTCGTAAGAATGGGCAAAACACACAAAAAGAAAAAGGTTCAATGACATTGGCGTGCTTAATTTTGTTAAAATGCTCGAAAATTGAGAAATGGCCAAAGACAAAGATCTCAGACGCATAAAGGGTCAGTTCTTGCTGGTTGTCAGTTGCGAAAGACAACAGCAGCAGCAACAACAACTCAACAACAACTTGCAATCTGAATCTCACTTGGCTCTGACTCACGGACAATTTTGCACTTGAAAAGGTGCCGCCAGTGTTGTCATCGTTCCATTTTCATAGCTCGTGCTCGATACTATTTTTAATACCCCTCGACCATTGAAAATGATCAAAACAGGGTGTACTAACTTTGTGTAAATGTATGTAACAGGCGTGGTATTCCAGATTAAAAAAATTGCAAAATTGATTTTTTTGAAATTTTCGATATTTTGGATATTGTGGTAAGGGTCCCCCCTATGATTTTACAACAAAAATTTTTTTTCAAAATTTAAAATCGCGAGTTTTTGCTTTTAATCGATAGCGGAGGTCAAAATTAGTAATAAACAACTGTTTAAATTGATTTTAGACTATACTTAATTTTGACCCAAAAATCATGTCGAACTGGTCAAAAAATTTGACATGTCATATCCTCGACTTGCCTAGTATCGTCATATTCCATCCTTCATAACTTTCTTAAAAATCGAACGATTTTCATGCGGAATGACATTTTGTTTATGTTTTGATTACCTGAGCAATTCTGCATTTAAATAATAAGACAATAAACTTTTTGAAATTTTTCGATATTTTGGAAATTTGGGCAAGGGTCCCCCCTATGATTTTTCAACAACATTTTTTTTTTCAAAATTTAAAATCGCGAGTTTTTAATTTTAATCGATACCGGCGGTCATAATTAGTAATAAACAAGTGTTTAAATTGATTTTAGACTATACTTAATTTTGACCCAAAAATCATGTCGAACTGGACAAAAAATTTGACATGTCACATCCTCGACTTGCCTAGTATCGTCATATTCCATCCTTCATAACTTTCTTAAAAATCGAACGATTTTCATGCGGAATGACATTTTGTTTATGTTTTGATTACCTGAGCAATTCTGCATTTAAATAATAAGACAATAAACTTTTTGAAATTTTTCGATATTTTGGAAATTTGGGCAAGGGTCCCCCCTATGATTTTTCAACAACATTTTTTTTTTCAAAATTTAAAATCGCGAGTTTTTAATTTTAATCGATACCGGCGGTCAAAATTAGTAATAAACAACTGTTTAAATTGATTTTAGACTATACCTAATTTTGACCCAAAAATCATGTCGAACTGGTCAAAAAATTTGACATGTCATATCCTCGACTTGCCTAGTATCGTCATATTCCATCCTTCATAACTTTCTTAAAAATCGAACGATTTTCATGCGGAATGACTTTTTGTTTATGTTTTGACTACCTGAGTAATTCTGCATTTAAATAATAAGACAATAAACTTTTTTAAATTTTTCGATATTTTGGAAATTTGAGCAAGGGTCCCCCCTATGATTTTTCAACAAAATTTTTTTTTTCAAAATTTAAAATCGCGAGTTTTTAATTTTAATCTATTAAGGGTGTCATAATTAGTAATAAACAAGTGTTTAAATTGATTTTAGACTATACTTAATTTTGACCCAAAAATCATGTCGAAATGGTCAAAAAATTTGACATGTCACATCCTCGACTTGCCTAGTATCGTCATATTCCATCCTTCATAACTTTCTTGAAAATCAAACGATTTTCATGCGGAATGACATTTTGTTTATGTTTTGATTACCTGATTAATTCTGCATTTAAATAATAAGACAATAAACTTTTTGAAATTTTTCGATATTTTGGAAATTGTGGTAATGGTCCCTCCTATGATTTTTCAACAATTTTTTTTTTTATTTTGAATCGTGAGTTTTTAAGAGCGAGTAAGCCATATGTAGTAGAATAAGTTGTGCAGAACTATTTGTTTTAATATTTAAAGTGTTATAACACATTTTTAATAGTTTTTGGGAATTGGACGAAGGGTATCTTACTGTCGGGCGCGCTTAACTGTAGCTTTACCGACTTGTCTTTTTTTTTGCAATTCCTGATAATTGCTTAGCCAAGTCAGTCAGAGAGTAAACAATTTTAATTCGTTTATTCGTTTTATTTACTGTTTCCTCTGCACTGAGAGAAATGCATTCGATGCACTTGTAGAATTCGCAGTAATTTATTACATCACGTCTCGGAAAATGGAAACGTTTTCAGAACCTTTTAGAGCGTATAGATTGATGTTATTGTCGCATGACAAACATAGTGTTGCTCCCTTCCTCTCCCTCTCTCTCTCTCTCTGTCTCTCTCCTTTTCTTCAATACATCTATATTTGCTTTCTCACTCATTGAAAGATAAGTTCAGCTACGGTTCATTTGACCTCAAAAATCATTGTTGTTTTCACTCAACTTAAATCAGATCACACATTGAATTACATTTTGTTTAAACTGGATTGGCTGGGCTGTTGGGGATCGACGGGCATAAACATTGGGAAGTGGTGGCAATCTCTTTTTTTTTATAAATGTTTATAGAAAGCCAAGAGCCGACTACGTTAACGTTTTATTTTAAACCGGATTTGGCTAACGCTTTTTTTGTGCGTAGAACAAGTCAAGAAAATTTATTGGCATTTAGATTGTTAAGAGTTTGGGAATAGGAATTTCAGAAAGGGAGTATTGTATAGATTGCTAAATTGCTTTCAAATATTCAACTGTCTGTCAAGCTCTTAACACTTATATTTATTGAAAACGTTAGTAAAAAACTAGTTTATCTTTTCGCCCTCACATAGAAAACTAATTGAAATGCAAAAAACGTTTATGAATATTCCGCACCCACACACATTGTTATATTTTAAACATATGTGTGTGTGCTTAGTTGTATGTTTTATTTATGTTGCATATTAAACGCAGCCCATCATACACCTAAGCAAACAAATGTCATTCAATATGGCAATTACACTGGCAAGGGGGGAAGGGGCAAAGGGGACACGCAGACATTTTCCCAAGCTTTTCACTCGCCCGCCTTTTAATGCTTCTTTCTTTCACGACTTATGGCGTTTGTGTCGCATGCAAAACAGTCCCCATGTACCCTCACTTCCCTCTAGATAGGCAACCCCATGATCCATTTCCAACCATTTCCATGTCTGCCTCCGTCAATGGCAACGCCTTATGCCAAGTATTATTATTTGTTCCCCACGTTTCTCTGGTTGTTGTCGCATTGTCTCCCCCAACTGGGCTGGGCAAAGGCAAAGTGGGTTAATAAGCTCACTGTCCCCAGCACAGTTAGTGCAGTTTACTACATAGTGGAACCGGCACTTCTCCCACAAAAAAAAAAAAAAAAAAAAAAAAAAAAACACTTATCACTCAGCTCTTGCCCACTTCAGAGGGATCTGGAATAGGTTCGGATGAGGTCCAGCTACAGAGTTGCCTGCCTGGCTGCCTGCTCGGCTTGTTGACACACAAATTGAAAATTAGTTGCCATGATGCGACCCCTTACTCCCCTTATGTGGCCCCCTTTCGCGGTTGCGGTAGCCGACAGGTGGCAATAAGTGGCGCATAAATTATGTGCCTGCTTCTCTCTCTCTCTCTCTGGCAGTTCATCTGCACGTCAGTCAGTCCATCAGTCAGTCAGTCAGTCCGTCAGTCAGTCAATGTGGCTCATTGTCTGCTCTGAAATTAATTCCTTTGACGCATTTCGCTTCGTTTAAAAACTTTGAGAGAAAATTCTGCTCGTGTCTCGACACTTTTCTGCTGTTTATGTGTATAAGCTGCGTCTCTTTCTTTCTCTTTCTTTCTCTCTCTCTCCCTTTCTCTCTCTAACTGTGCGTGCAATTCGCAGTTAACAATTCTTACTTTCCATTCACCCATTGTCTATGGGCATTACACGGCTTAAGGTGTAGAAATTCTCTGGCATAGAAAATCTACTTAAGAATTGAAAGACGTGAAGACACCTGAGGAATTTATTAAAACCAACAGAGAAACACAGAAGGAAAACTATGAAAACTGAAAAAACTGAAAAAACTGTTTTAAAACACAGTATTTCAAACAAATAATTGAAAAAGTTGAGAGTAAGTTAAGGAAAACAAACAGAAATCAAACTCTTGATTATGCTCTCCAACCGCATATGGCACAAGACGTCATCCAATTCCTACAACAAGTATAATGATATTTCCTATGAAATCCGAAAGTCATACGATTCTTTTGAAATTAAAACAAATCACACAGTTATGACAACTTATGCGATATATCGGATAAATTTGAACAAACTCTATACTGTATACCCTTTCTATGGTATGGTTATAAAATACGTCAACATCCGTCAAGGTCATTCAAAATTTTGTGTGCGTTATCGCAAACATTGTTTCGCTTGTTTTCAAGCTAATGGAAATCAGTTTTCGACTAATGCCATAGCAATTAGGCCGTTAAATGTGTAAACGGTGTTGGCAGTCGTTGGGGGAAGAGTAGTTTGGGGGGTAACAGCTTAACGACACGTCTCGTTGGTATCCATGACGTGGGTTATAGGCCTCAGCTCTGGCGCCGTGCTGCAATTCTAATCGCCCGACGAGATCTTTGAGCCTCATATAACACACAGTGGCAACATGGACGCAAATTGTAGGTGAGCATGGAAAACAGAGGCCTCTATTGCAAAATGTAAGTAAAACGCGACCCACACACACACACACACACACAGACACACTCACTTCAATGCGCAACAAGACCTTCAAAGCAACACCCAAGCCTAAACACAAACTCAAAGTGCGAAGCAAAGGCAAAACTCAAATTGCGCACGAGTTAAAAAATAATAATAATAATAATAAAATACTCTATAGAAAAAAGCATAAAGATGATTAAGCTCAGGGACGCCTAAGACTCTTGAAGCATCTATTGGGATCACAGTGAAAAAAGTTTCAACAAAAATTAACCGTAGCGCATTAATCTATTTCAGTAATTTGACAACGTAATCACAAAATGCAACTAAATATTTCATAATATTTCCATATAATTGAATTGATAACCCCAATGGGTGATAAGAATTCAATTACCTTAATGTGGAGCAGCCCCCGTTTCTAACTTAACTATATACAATGTGATAAGAATGCAATTATACTAATGGAAACGCTTGTTTCACAAATCCATGGAAATTATTTTATTAAGCCCACAGGTTGAGGATTCTCAGTATGCATATATATTCTTGAACAACAGTTGAGTTGTTCGTTATTATTTGTTTTGTAATTTTGTTTATATAACTGTAGTTTTGCTCCCTGTCTTTTTTATTATAGACGAACCTGAAACTATTGCTCTTTTGTATATTATTCACAGCGATACGATTGTTTTATAAACTAACAATGCAAACGTATTCTCAGGCATTACAGTTTGGGATCGTAACCAGCATCAATTTTTCAGCTATTACCCAACTTTAAAATCCCTCGAGAGCTCGTCGCGTTGCGGCTTTTTGCAGTCATTTATTTCCCCCCAAAATTCATAGAGTGACCGCCGAGAGGGACTGACCTCTTTTTGATAAGCCACGAGGGCACATAACTTTCAATTTTCGACACACAGAAAGAATGAAACATGGAAAATGCAAAAGTGCCCAAAAAAATGAAAAAAAAAAAGACGCACAAAAAAGTAAAACGAACAAAAACTGGATGCGACTTTTGCTGCGGAACTCGTTTGTTGTATTTTAGAAACCTTGAATTGAAGTATCTAAGCGCAAACTGGTTTCGATAGTTCACTCTGAAGTTGCGGGGCGATGTTGCCAATTTGCAGTGACGTGACACGAGGCAGGAGACACGAGGCACGAGTTGAGATAGGGCAACATAATTATATATAATATGTGCTTTGCTTTAATTCGAATTTACTGATAGTTTTTATATTCGATATATTTATCATTATATCGTGTACTCTCACGCGCTCATCTCTAATATTTCTTCTATTAAGCAGAAGATGCGACATCGAAAACGAGTCGAGTTTGTTATGTTTGCTGCAATATGATGGAGTTACATGCCAAAAATCGATTACATATGCAAATTCACGCCTCGTACACCCACTCCCCGCTCTCCTCGACTATACATAGGTTTCCGCATGGGAAACCACAGCAACAATTATGGAGAGCAGAGAGTCTTACGAAAACGCCTTAGCGTGAGAAATGTGACGCTCGCCGGCAGAGTGACAAAGCACTCGCTCGTTCGGGTATATTGCACTATTTTTAGGCGGTTCGTTTTGGTTTTGCTGAAAATTTCCATTTTCCTTCTTGCCTGGAATGGTTGTAATACCGACCCCCCGCTTTCCCTCTGCAGACCACACGCCCAGACATGGCGTGTCCATTGGGTGAGTTTGTTTCGCGTACTTGTGGATCACGTTTATCGATTTCGATTTCGTCGCAAATGACGGCGCTTTTCGCTTTTCGTTTTATTTTTATTTCCATTTTGTGTTTCCTTTTTCTTTTTTCTTGTGGTTCTTTATTTATTTTCGCTGCTGGCATTCGTTGTGTGCGCTTCTTTTTCCCATTTTTTCATTTTTTTTTTGTTTTCTTGTCTCTCCTCTAATTAAGCAAATTAAAAATATATCTCTATATATACAATCTGAAACAATATGTGCCACATCTTCAAGTTGTTGTCGGTGAACAATTTTACTCACATTTCAAAATACGAACACACCATTTTCCTAGAAACGTTTTCTGTCTGCCTTTGCAATTTTCTTTTGCTCATCATTTTCTTTTTCTTTTTCATGTGTGTTGTTTTCTGTTTATTATTTATTCCGTACTCTCGAGCATTGCGAAATGTGTGTGTTTTTTCGTATAGCTCTTTGAATCTGAACGTCATAAAATAACAAGATACAAAAGAGATACAACTAACAAGCGGTACGGTGAAGGTGGAAGGGGATAGGGGATCGGGGAACTGGCAACATGTTGATAATAAACAAAGTCGCTGGAGCAGAACTTGCTACCAAGAAAGGTAGAGGTACCCAGAAAGAGAGAGAGAGACCATATTCGCTCGGCTTGAGGTAATAACTAACGTGTGCCTAGTTTCAAGAAAACGGTAAACGGTATCACAATATGAACATGATGCAAGAAGCAGGAAGTCTAATCAAAAGAGAGGAAGTTCTATTTTTCTATTTTTTTTAACTAACATGGCTTCTTCTTGAGTCGAGTTTAAGAAGAAGCCAAGAAAAGACAAATATAGATAGTTCTTTGTTGAATTAAGATAAGCTAGAACGACGTGACACACTAAACGTGGAATTTCAAAACTATTGTTGGAGTTTTTTTTTAGAAATACACACACTCATCTATACTTGAATAGATTTTTAAATATAATACGCCAGTTTTCATGATATCATCTGATTTCATTTTGATCTTGGATTTCAAAGAAATGCAACGCTTTGTTTATTATATAACTCAGGATATACCCGATTATGATTATGTTACATTACTGTAATAATTTTAAGCATAAATATGCATATTATTTCGAATCGATCGTATTAGTTTCATTTACAGCATTTATTTGCGCGCTCTCTCTCTCACTCGCTCGTACTTAAAGTGATTTAAATGCATATGCATGTGTGTAGGTATGTGTAGGTATCCATGTATATGTATGCATGTATTTGTGTAGTAGGCATATTGACGTATTGAAGCTCCTCCATATCGATCACTGAACCAGAGGCAGCGCCAGTAAATGCAATTAAATACAATTACGCAGAAACAGCTGTTTTCAGAAAAACACACAAGGCACTAACACACACACACACACACACACACTTGCACTTACACTTGCACAATCGTCGTGATGATTACAAAAAGTTCGTACGCACCTGCAGAAGCACATTTTACACACATTGCTGAGGCTGCGACTTTTACTGCGCCTTCTGTTGTTCTGGTAGAAGACGGTCGAGGCGCCGTTCTCCTGATCGATCACCGTGTGCGCACCGATAGTACCGTTAGCTGTGCCACCGATATCCACTGCATGCTGTGGATGATGCGACGCGTTGCTGCTGCTGCTATCGACGCCGCCGGCGCCCGTTTGTGTTAGTTGCGCCAGTTTCGTTTGGTCCGACGTAATGTCTCGCGATGCACTACCGATGCCTCTGCCGCTGCCACTGCCGCTGCCACTGTTGTTGCTATTCGAGTATTTGGCGCGCTCGCGGCTCCGCTCATTTCTATAACGTATCTGGCCGGCGGCTGAGCCAAGACTGAATAAATTGCCCAGAAAGCTGCCGCTGCCGCTGCCACTGCCGACGCCGACGCTAACGCCAACGCCGCCGCCGCCACTGCCACCGCCGACGACGCCAATCGTAGTGGGGCCACCAATTCCACTGTAACCAGTTGAGCTTTTACGTAGTCTTTGTGCATTATTGTTGTTTTTGTTTTTGCTGTTGGCAGCGTGGCTGTTGCTGCTTTTGCTGCCAGTGTGGCGTATGAGCAATTCCGTTTCTGAATCAGTCTCTTCGCTCTCTTCGTCAAAGTCACGTAGCGCCAGCTCGTTATCAGTCATGGCGTAAGAGAGCGTTTCTTCAGGTAAGTATTTCTAAAAGTAAGAGAGTGAGCAGCAGTAAAAGAGAATAAGAGAGAGTGTGAGATGACCTCGCTTGCTTCCTCTGCTTTCTTGCGCTGTTGTTGTTGTTGACTCAGACTTAATTAAACCTTCTTTCTCTTGTTTCTGCCAACAATTATCCTTGTTCTGTTTTGTTCTCGGTCTCTCTCGCTCTCGCTCTCTCTCTAGTAAATGCAGCAAATATTTGCATTCGATTGTTTGTTTACTTTTTTGCTCTCTTGCTGTTGACTTGGTGGCAGCTCTCAGCTTGAGCTTGCCACGTTTTCAGTAAACTTTTTGCTTGCATTGACTAATGCGAATGCATGCCTCCTCCTTCCACTTCCACTTGCTCAATCAGCTGCTCCCAATCACGTTGTGGGCAAACAAAACGTGCAACTGTCTGGCGTTGCCTTATCAAATGTGTCTTTTATTGTGGCGCGTAAACATTTATAATGTGTACAAATCGGCTTAACAAACAGATCTCTCTCTCATTCTCGCACACACACACTCTCGGGCGTTCCCCGACGACGTCATCTATCTACTATAAATTTCAACTCAAAATTCCACTGTCTCATACTCTGTCAAATTGAAGACCGATTGATAACTATTGTAAGCCAATTAGATTTATCGCCGGTTGCCACTCAATTTACTCACTGTTTACGACACCAACAATAACAATACAAATACTAACAACAACACGCCGATTATTTTTTATTAGCAGAAGGCCTGGGCCCAGGCCACACACACGCACACACTAAGCACATAAACACACGGGCACACGCACGAGAGCGATAGAAAAGTATAACTATTCACGTCCACATTAAACATTTCGCATTAAATTCTATTTAAAATGCAATAGTAATGCAATAATATAAATATTTATAAATAGTTGAGCACATGTGGTTGCACGTTTTGCTTTTATTTTTATTAACTTTGCCACCGACGGCCACTGGCCAATTTGTATTAAGTTGGCTAAACTGCAAAACAGCTGAGCGAGCAGTGTTGGTAAACGAAGGCAGTGCGCTGGCGTAGAGACAGGTTTGTGCGTCCAATTTGAATTTGTCGAGAGCAAATACGATATTGGTAAAAGAAATAGATAAGCGAATTTCAAATTAACACTTGTATATTATAAAATTGTTATATATATATTTATTTATCATTTTATCGTATCTTAATTAGTTAGCATTTAAACAAAGAATGGGAATTCACAACGAGATCTTAATCAAAGAAACAAGAAATATGCACACATTGAACCGTCTTGATGTAAGTTTTGCCTTGGATTGGCAGTCTATAATTTAAAATACATAAACAAGTGTTCCGAGCACACAATACGTTCTAAGGAAAATTAATTTTTACTAAAAACGCAGCAGCCTACGAACAGGCTTTGTTCGTTTCCTGGGGAGGATTGGGATAAGCATGTTTATAGGTAGTTTATATAAATAAAGATACTCGTATTATTCATAGTTAATAAGATGTTTATATTGCCATGCAGCTTATCCTATCTGCGCTCTGTTTGTAGTGTTATGTTTGAGTCCGAATTGGAATAGCTCTGCTCCAATCGGGGGCGAAATTCTTCTTCGCCATCGGAGTAGGAACCCACAGAGCGACAAATGCTGTAATTAAATTAGAATAAAATTCCTGTTATTGATGATTGTAACCACTACCGGGATCTGTGACCAATATCATACCGTTGCGTTGACGCATAACCTTCGATTGCCAGCGCCTGAGTCATGCCCGGGGGTAGCAGATGATGTAGCAACGCTTCTTTGGCCGCATTTGCTGTCGTAGGCAACGGCACATGGTTCATGTCCACGGATGAATGCGATTCCGACAGTTTTGGATTAACTGACGCCACGGAGAGACCATTCGCGGGTCTCCCCTGTGCCGCCAAGGTCGGACTCTTGCTGTCCGCCTCATCACGCTGTATGCGCTCGCTGTAGCGAAACCTTTCGAACAGCTCGAGCAGGTTGCCAAAGGTGTTGCGTATATTACAATCCCCACTTAAGTCGTAGCAGAGCTGGGAGATATTCTGACGCAGTAAATAGATGGCATACTTGGTTTGTGGCGATGGCAAAATCGAACGCGTATACAAAGGGAATCTGCAAAGGATATCAAATTTTTAAGTAATGTTTGTGCAAACTCTTCCGACTGCTTACTCTCTCGTAGAATAGGTCAACTCCTTGATTACGTCCGTGATGCGCGCACGTGAGGGTTCATAGTGAATGGGGTTGCGCAGTGGGCGATCTACTATGTAGGCCAGCATCTGCACCAGATGCGCCACATAGCTTAGCGCTGCACTAACAGCCAGCGGGGAGACATTATCCAGCAATGGGGCATGGTGCGTGTGTCGCGTTTCGCTTGTATATTGTTCCATTTCGGGGAAGGCAATGCCACAAATGCTAAATTTCTGCGAGTCTAATGCGTGGATATTGTAAATCTCTTGTAACTCCAGCACCAGCATTCCCATGCGACGATCCACCTATATATATAGAATTGTGTTGATAAAATGACCCGTTTATAAGCATAGAGCTGCAATATTACCTGCGATCTGATTTGGCATTTTTCTTTGCGATCCAATTGCTGCTGCGGCAACTGCTGGCGAAACTCGAGACGCTCCTGCTCCAGTTGCAGCAACTGATGATGCAACTTGATTTGCAATTCCTCGCGCCGTTCCCGCAGCGATTGTAATCGTTGCTGCTGTCTCACGTTGCGCTCCTTGAAAGTTTCCCGTTCCGTTTGCAGTAATCGTTGCTTGCAACGCAATGCCTCAATCTGCTGCATTAGCTGCTGGGCAGTATACAGCGTGAGTGGGGCAATCTCTTGCTGCTCGGCGAGAAGCACGCTTAGCGCGCGTCCCATGGAATGCTGTTGATAATTTTGCGAACTCTGATTACCATATGATGAGCCGCTGGACAGTGAGGTGGTTCGTGGCTTTAGCCTGAGCTCGTTTCGTGTTATGCAACGTACACTGAGACGTGCAATTTCGCGACTCACTTCCGCCACATCTGTCAATTTCATGCGCTGATCACGCTGTCGCCGCTGCAGCAGCAGCAGATTATCCAAATTGTAACTACGACGCAGCTCGGACAGCTTACATTCAAGCTGACCATAGCGCATGGTGCTCATACGCAGCACAGGACTGCTGCTGCGACTCACTGGCGGGGAATTGATGCCGCCAGCCCCGCTGTCCTCGGCGGGAAGAGGTTTAGCATCGACCTGCTCGCCCACATAGCGTTGATAGTGCAGCCGCAGCTGGGCGTGCAGACCTTGCTCACTGATCAGGGCTGGAGAGGTAAATTGTTCGCCGTTTAGCTGGAATACCAAACAGTTGGCACGACATTTAGGCAAGACTGGGGGTGCCACTGGTATCAAGCCGGAAAAGTAGACGCCCCACGTGAAAAGCAGCTCGGGAGGGCGTATAAGCTTGTGGGGCGTCAAGTGTACGTTCGATACGCTCCGCAGCTTCACACTGTAATTTATAGAATAGAGCATTAATGGGTCACACTTTACAGATGGCAATTAATTAAAATTATTCCTTACTTTGACTCAGTCTCGTTTGGTTGAAGAACACGACACAGCGCTGCGCCTGTTGGTTGATATTGGGCCCAGACTTTGACGCACACACATTGCGCATTCGATTTATGCCAGACCGCGTCACCCGCACAAATCTCCGCCCACTTTTGCTGCTGATGACGCTGCGGCAGCGCTTCGCTGGTATAAAACGCTTCACTAGCCTTATCTGAATGCAATGTATAGTATAGCAGCAGCTCTTGTTCTTGCTCATCCGATCGGCACCCCTCGACCGAGTTGCATTCAATGTTGAATCCTTGAATGCGCGCTAGGTTCCGGAGTCGCAACTGCTGCGTCGCGAGCGGCAACCATTCGCGACAACGCGGTCGCAAATGCATTCCGGCTTTTTGTTGAACGTTACGCTTCTATGCGGCAGGTGTACATGGTAAAGGGGAATAGTAAATTGTTTAGATTTTCGCAAATAATTAACTTTAAACAACACTTTAGGGTAAACAGCTGTTTTATGCTGAACAACGGTGACTCAGTGTGGCCGAAGCTACATGAAATAACTTATTATTTTTCAGCAGGCTGGCAACGCTATGATGACCACCTATATTCAATAAATATGTATGCGAATAGAAAAACACATTGAATGTGCATTTTTAAGCTGCAATGAAGTCGTTTAATTTCCTTTCAATGTTGAGTAATAATAGATTTCCAATGATAGGTTTAATTAATAACACAATTTCAATTGTTAGTTAGCGGTTTTTCAGTTCAACTTCCAGCGTAGCCATTTCCCGCCACGATGAGCAACACTGCTGCAGCTACTGAAATCTAATTGGCAACGCTGACAAAGCAGTTTATATTGGTGCGCGAACAAAAGGCAGCTTGTTGCAAGGTTTTCCAAACAAATAAAGGATTTTATTACTATTTAGTGCTTAACCAACATACTGTTTGCTTGTAGATGCTCAATTACATTAAGGAAGCGATAATGGCACCATCCACACGCAGCAGCAGCAGTAGCAGTAACAACAAACAAAATTCGCTTGCCAATGGATTGGACAAGGACAAGGACAGAGATAAGGATAAGGGCCATGACTTGGAGGCGACAGCAAAAATGCAAGGATATAAGATAAGTGACAACGATAGGACTCGAAAATACGGAATTGGAGCAAACTCATTGAAAATGCTTTTGCAGAAGGCAAAACTTAAATTCCCGGTAAGTTTTATTTGAAAATTTTCTCATATTTTCAAATTGCGTTTCAACGCAAAAGCTGTGACAAATCTTCCCACACACACCCACAATTTGGCCCTGTCCCTGTCCGTGGAGATTCAAGGCCAATGTTTTCTGGCTGGCTTCCGCTTAGGTTGCCTCAGCGTAAAAGTTGTCACAGAGCATGCGCGGAAAAGCAAACAAATCGGAGCCAGGACACCTGTTGATACCAGAAATACTGCGTTGGAGGCGTAAACATATACATATATGTATGTTTGTACACGTCTTCCTAGGTCAGGGCCCAGTTGGATGCAAGTCAAGGGCAACTGCTAGTCATTCCATTTCTCAAATGTCACCCTTGATCTCCTTTACAGCTGCAGGAGTTGCACATATATTTGGCCACCGACGGTTTCGAGGTCTCCGATGAGGAATATTTTCAGAGTTTACCTGCACAGACCTTATTCGTTGTGGCTGGCCCCGATGCCGTTATTACGACAGGTAAATGTGATTTATAAACATCATGTTTGTGTAGCTTAAAAATATCCTCTATGTTTAGATGCCGACTTTGAATTCGAGAAAATGCGCCAACAATCTCCGCTGCTAAAGGTCGCCGATATTTTCTATGACTTTATCGAGCAGCATCCGGATAAGTTTCGACGCATGATTACGGAATACGAGCATCAGAAGCAGCGTCGCGCTTTGGATAATACCAAAGCACACCTAAGCCTGAAGGCCGAGCACACGGAATGGTTTGAGGGAAGCGAGGAGCGATTTCAGTCCAAAGAGGAGGCCATGGCCATGCGGGCGCAGACACGCGTGCGTGGCTATTACTACAAGACCAAGGAGGAACTGACTCGTAATCCACTCTACAGGCAGAACGCAAAAGCGCGTCAAGTCATCAACTCGGTGCTGGAACAGTTTCGATATCTACTCATTGGTTGCGATTACTTTTCCATGATGTTCAATCGCAAGTGTCAGCAGAAGCATGAGATGATTCTGCAGCAGCTGGGTGAGGAGGAGATCGATGCAGCTGGTGTGCCCAATAAGCGACTGCGACAACTTATCAAAGACTACACGGCACGACATGCCATACTGGACGAATGGTCTGTCTCATTGTGCACTGATCTGGGAGATTTCTATTGCCAGGGCGCCTACTCAGACAATGGCAATTGCTGTAGCCTACAGCACACTATAAATCCCTACGCCTCGCGAGAGAACCTAATATTGTTTCAAGTTTGGAATCTCGATCACCAAATCGAACTGTGCCGCTCCATACTACCCGCTTTGGTAGCTAGTGTGGAGGAATTGGTGACACAGCCGCAACGCAAGTGCAAGCTGCATAACAAGCGCGTTGTAGATATCTCTGTGCTGGAATACTTCCTGGAGATATTCTCGCTAAAGAATCTCAGGCTAGTGCACATTGTGTGCCACGAAAAGGTGCAACGTTCGAATCGCTCCAATGGGCGCCTTCTGTGCGCCGAATGCCACGAGTATCGCATTGTGCAGGAGCTTATGGATTTGCAACGGGCAGATGAAACCTCCTAAATACTAAACGGACACTAAGCAAACTATTAAAGCAATATTCATATATACAATACAGATTTATAATAATCTTTATCCTGCATATGGACAACATATGCCAGCTGCTTTAACAAGGAATAGACCATAAACTATGTGCCAAGTTAAGTTCTCTGTATGATAAGTAACACTAAAACTGGTCTCAAGCGATTGTTAACTCAAAGTTAAATTGTACAAATCTCAAGTATCTCAAGTTAACTATCAAAGTTTATTGTTGAAAAGAATTTGACATACATATTTACGCATTTACTGTGTATGGTAAAAGTTGATCTGCATACCATCTAAACTAATATATGTACATATTAAATATAAATATATCAAATATGTATACATACATATACTATATATACTACTATATAACTAGCTTTAAATGTTGTTAACTGTAGAGCGCGTAGTTGAGTTTTGAACAGGTATTTTAGGCGTTGCTTTGTTCAACATGTCCATTTTAAGATATACTATACTTATATACTCGATGTTTACGATACATGTAGATCATGTGTATAAAAGAATAACTAACCAAATTTCGAATTTAGATCAAACTATATCTGGCTTTATTTAAGTGCAATAAAACAACAGTAACTGACTTATAACAATATAATAACTATTGCAAGTAACGTCATTGTTTAAGCTATTGATATCTTGTGATAGTCTTGCAGCTCTTATATAAAAAAGTTCCAGTTTTTGCTACACTCGGCTTCTCTGTACCTCCAAATAAACGAAAAACATGAAATCTTTAAACTGTCTTTGATCTTACTTTCAGTCAAAGAATATCTGTAAAATTGTTTAATTGATTTAATCAGTTTATTTGTTTTGAATATTTCTTTATTGGCTAAAAAGTCACTGAATAAAAAATTATACAACACAAAATATATTTGAGTATAAAATAATAATAGTAGTCAAATAATAATTTGATAACACATTCGTATGCATACGAATACCATAAGTAAGTATGTATATGTTTTTGTTTCTATTTCTTTTTTCTTTTTTTATAAATAACGATGTATGACATAAACAAATATAATTTCGTTGATAGATGAAAAGAAAACAAAAAAGAATAGTCCTCGAGGAGACAACACATAAAAGATTGCTTAAACAAAAAATTATTTATTCATATTTATTATGATCGTTGTAATATGCGCTTTCGTATTATCCGGATACATTTTATAGAACGATTGGTTCGATTTGTTTTGTTGTTCTAGTTTTTCTCATTTTCGTTTCGTTGTTATCTCATAATGCGTTCAATATCATATCATATCTGTCGTATAACATTTTCACAGCTTAAGAGTTAGGATTAGTAATGATTCGCTTTCGTAAATATGTTTGTTAGAAATTTTAGTGCTGCTATCAAATCGCGTTTAACAATTGAGGAAAATACATGTGATAATCCGTTGATCTTCCATATATCAGCTACAATGCTAATGTTAGTTTCAAGAAATTTCACTAAAATCTTGTTATTGCAGGGTTCCCGTTCCCGAGCTACTTGATGATGGTGATCCTAAGTCGTTTTCTGGTACTTAATCTAAAGACATTTGCTGTAGAAGTTTGTCTGTGCTATAATTGATTTCTATGGCTTTGAGAAATAATTATAGATCCGATTGTCCAGGTCCTGTAAAATAAACCAAAATAAAGGGAAATTAGAAGGTAATACGAAACATGGTATGTAATACACAGATAAAGCTAACAATAAATTCTGGAAAGTTGTTTGTCTTCGCTTTGTTCGTTGTCTCAAGATATTCAAATCCGAAGACTACACATGGATAGGTACATATATACAAAAATAAAAGAAAATAAAACATAACAAAACAGAAATAATACAAATGAAGCGGCAAATAAAAAATTATGCGAGAGGCAGCCAATAGAAATTCGAGAGAAAACTTCACCTTTATTGTTTAGATTTAAATTGAAATAATGATCTTATTTTTTGTATGTTTTGCAAATTTTGTCAAATGTAATTCAATTCGATGGGGATAAAGCCATTCAGTTCATTATCATTATCATAAGAAATTAACGATTAATTTTTGTTAAGAATATATATTTAAAGTGTGTGCGAAAGAAAATAAGTTAATCAAAGTATAAGAAAAGAAGAACATTCAATTATGGATATATATTGTTGAACTCATGTGAATGGTTAATGTTACGACGGACTTTTCTTTCATCGATTTTCGTTTTTCTTTATAATCTGTACAATTATTTTCTCTTGATTGTTGTAGTTTTATTATTCTCGTAGAAAAAATTCTTCATTCGTTGTTCAGCATTCTGTTTCAAGGTGGAGTTTACTCTCCAGAATTATTCCAAAGCATTTGTAGGGAGGGTATAATATAATACTAGGCTGTGTTAAATATTTGCGATACGACATATTCTTACAACATTTTTCGGATAATTTTTTTTTTTTTTCAAATTTAAGCCAAGTTTGAACTGTTCTACGGGAAGGTGATTAGAGGAGATCGGTTAATGTTTCTATGGGCAACTACGGAAAATTGATTTGGTTATGATTGTGTAACAATATTTCGATACAAACCTGGTTAACTGGATTGTTTCTTGGATTCTTTTCATACTTTAAGAATATTTTCGAAAAAAAATGTAACTATCGCAAATATTTGACGCAGTGAATATAATATAATTAGGATAAAGAATACGGCACACATAGTTAAATAGAAATCAAATAGCGGCAAAAATAAAAGTAATACATAGAGAATAGAATAGAGGACAAGTTTAGGGTTTTCGAAAATAGAACATTAAAGAAAAATTAGTTCAAATTGGTTTGGGTTTGATATAAATTTTAATTTATAAATTTAGGTACCTTAGGATTTTGAACGAGTTTTACAAAATCATTGAGTTGATGGAATTGTTTTTATTGTGGCGATTTGATAGAGATTCTTCAGTTCTTTTTGTGTGTGTTTTTTAGGTTTGGTTTTTGGTTTTGTTTTAGGTATTATTTTATTTTTTTTTTTTTTTTTTTTTTATTTCGATTTGAGAATGTAGTTGAATTTTGAAATGTGACTGGCGCATATTTTCGACTGAGATAACAAACGGAACGAGCGAACGAACGAATGAACGATTCTTTCTCTTTGGTTTTCAGTTATTATTTTATATACATTATTCATTAGGTAAAAGATATATACTTTTAGTTAATTAATGGTTTGCGTGTCGTCATATATTTTGTACAATGTGATGTGTGTGTGTGTGTGTGTGTGTGTGTGTGTGTGGATGAAGAAAAAGAAATGCAATAACTGGCCCCCACTTTTCCCACATTGATTCCCCATTTCCCGAGCAAGGGCAGTGACTGTTACTTTGTGTGACTAAAACTAAACTCGATGGATCGATCGGTAGATCGATCCCCGATGATACCCGCCCCCAAATGTAGAAGCTATTCCCATGTGAGTCTGCAGCCCACTCTAGTCCCTTAGACCTTGCGCCAGCTGCTGACCGAGCGCTCCCGTGACTGTTGCCTAAAGCATTCGGGACTTTTGCTACCCCGACTGCCGAGGATCTCGGGAGACTCTGTTACGCGCGCCAGATCGCGATTGATGGTCTTGGAACTGAGTACACGTGGACAGCGTACGGTCCAGGGGCTGCGACGTGGATCCTGCAGGGCTCGAAACGCCTTAGATGGCACGATCTCCTCACCGCCGCTAGCCTCGGTCCAGCTGCTGTAGTAGTCCGCGTACTCCTTGTCCTGCTTCGGTGTAATGGCCGGCGTGCTGTCCAGCGAGCTGTTCTCCACGGAGTCCATCTCCTCGACCAGTGCACGCTTGGCTGCCGCCTGCAGCTTCTCCATGGGCAGCTTGCGCAGGTGTGTACTGTCGCTCTTGAGGAGCAGACTTTGGACCAACTCGTTGACCAGCTTGTCGCTGACCACACGCTGCTTGCTGGCCGAGGGACCCACAATGGGCGAGGCCGGACTGTTGGGCGTGGATGGATTGTCCGCATCGATGCTTGTGTTCTTGCGTAGCGGCAACGAGAGACGCTCCCGGCGTGCAGTCATTGTCTCTGCCTCGGCCACTGCATTGGGATTCTGGCGGCGGGTGATTGAGACATTGTGCACAATCTTGCGGCGACTTGGCTTGAGCTGAAACTCATCGATGGGCTGGTCACTCTGTCCACCCTCGGGCAGATCGTTCTCGTCCTGCAGCAGCTTAAAGAGTCTGGAATGTGTGGCGGCACGTTGATAGCTTGTCATCTTGCGCAGCTCCGGGAAGCTCTCGGACTCCGTGTCTGTCTCGGATAGCTGGCGATTCATGTCCGTCACGCCGGAATCATCCTCCTCGATCTCCGACTCCGAGCGTTGTGTGCTGCTGTTGCGCGACAATTGACCTTTGCCCCGTCCGCTGTCCACGGACAGGGAGTGCAATGCCATGGCCTTGGTGGGCGTGGTTGTGCCTGTGGTGGGTGGACTCGTCTCGAAGCCCATGATACGATCGCGCACTGAAATCTTGGGCTTATCATCGAATCTCTCCACACCCAAATCGGGTAGGCCGCTGGGTAGCAGTTTCTTTGGCTGCGGCTTGGGTTCGGGCTCCACATAAACCTCGGGCAGAGCTGGCAACTCGTCCGTCACTTGGTTTGTTGGTGTGGGTGTTTCAGCACCTCGTTCCTCGTCCTCTGACTCGGTGGTTTGTGGCTTATGCTGCTCCACAACGACACCATCTTCACCGACAATTTCATACTCTCCCGGCGGTCCTAGATCGAACGACCCTGTTGGAGCAGGCTCCTCAGCCTCCAGGATTACGCTGTGACGATTCGTTTCCTTCTGCTTCTGCTGCACCTTCTGCTCATCGATGGAGGTGTTGAAGAAGGCCATGGCCTGGCGATAGTTCTGTCGCTTCTGCTCGGCCTCCTCGATCTGCTCGTTCTTGGCACGCTCCTGCTCAATATCTGCCCAAAAGTCAGGTTCGTCATCCTGCTCCGGCTGCGGTTCCGGTTCCGCTTGCGGTTCAGGCTGAGGAGTATACGGAGTCCATGTGTGCACTGTGGCTGGCTCGTGCATCGAGGCCAACGACATGGTATCCACATGATGCAGATTTGTCTCGGGCGATTCTTGCTCTGCCTTTATTGGCTGCTCATGTTGCTCCTGCTCCTGCTCCTGCTCCAGCTCCTCGCCTTCGCTCTCGTCGCTGTCTTCGCTCTCGTGTTCCAATTCATCATATTGCGTGGCCAGCTTGTGCTCCTCCTCGACAACAGGATCTACAATCTCGGGCTCATCGCCACGAGCTGCTTCGAGAGTGGCCCAAACATCAATGGCCACCGCCGGTTCGTCTGGTAATCTGGCCCGGAACGCCTTCGTTTCCACGGGCTTATACGGTGTTTCCTCCACCGAATTCTGTCGCTCTTTGCGTGCCCAGAACGTGGCGGATTTATGGAAGGTAACATCGTCGTCATCTGACTTGCGATTAGCCTCGATTTCAGCCCAGAAATCGATTTCCTCATCGGTGTCGACTTCGCGTGGTTCCTCCGGATATTTGGTGGGATCGTATTGGAAGTTGTTCTCCTTCTCTTCCTCGGGTTGTATATCAGCCCAAAAATCAACCTCCTCCACTTCCTCATCCTCTTTCGTATGCTGCTCCTCGATGATTGTTGCCTCTGGCTGGGATTCCCAAATATCCTGCTCATCATCTTCTTCGATTTGCTCAGCTTCATTGGGCTGAGCTTCTTCCCAAAAAACCTGCTTCTCCTCGGGCTGTTGTTCCATAGTTTTCCTTGTTTTAGCCTCTTCTATTGATGCCCAAAAGTCATCCTCGACTTCGGTTACTTCTACAGCCTCGGGGGTCTCCTCCACTACAAAGTGAACCTCAGCACTTTGGGCTCTTGGCAGAAATTCCACTTTGGCTTTCAGGGTTGTGGTCCAGTGCTCCACTTTGGTAATGGTTTCCCTCTGCAGTGGAGTGTAGGTGACGGTCTTTTTCTTCTTCGTCCACTGACCCTCATCCTTGCTCTTCTCAATGGTCGACCAGAAGTCCACTTCAGGCTCCTGGGGTTGCTCCTCTGCTTCAAGGATCGGTTCAGGTTCCTTGGCAGCCGTTGCAAAGGTGGACCAGAAACTATTCTTTGCCGCCTCCAGGGATGCCTGTGTCTTGGTCAGATCACCAGACTTAGGTCTAGGCTTAGCCTCTACCTCTGGCTCCTTTACTCGCAGCTTGGGTGTTTCCACTTCCGGCTGCTTGGACTGTGAGTCGGATTCGGGTGTCTTCCAGAAGTTCTTGGACTGTTCCATCATTTTTTGTGCCTGCATTTTGGTGGCCAGCAGGGTAGCAAAGAAGTCGAATTCCTCTTTGGGCGCCTCCGCCTCTGGTGACACTTCCGGCTTGGCGATGTTGTTGGTCACTTCGCCCAACTGCGTCTCCGTTGAGAACTTGTTGCGCATGCCCAGCGAAAAGGCTGTGGAAGCTGGAGGAGTTGTCTTCTCCATCGAGGCGGAGCGTGAAGGCGAATTGGATAAGCTGATGGTAACGCTAACCTCGCAGTCATTATCATCGTCCTCCTCCTCCTGCTCATCCTCACTTTGAACCTTAGCTACGCTGAAGGAGTTACGTTTGCTTTCGGTGCTTAGACTTGGACGATGCTCCTGGAGCTGACTTGAGGTGCTGCCCACCTCGACGGTGGCGACCTTCTCATCGTTCGAGCTGCGACTGAAGGAGAATCGCAATGGCAATCGCACTGTAACCGAGTTATCGTCATCCTGATCATTATCCTCGATTTGGCGTTCCAAGTCGGCGTCTTCATCGTCTTCGACAACCTCCTCGATTTGGGTAGCATCGCTGATGCTTGATCCATTGCGTCGGGTGACTGTCTTCAAGTAATCGCTGCTGCGCTCCAGATCGCTTTCCTCCTCGTAGATGGTGCTAAGATCCTCTTCGACCAGGTACTCTGGTTCCTCCTCCAATTGCTCCTCCTCGTCGTACATTTCGTCAGCTGTCGTCACATCATCCTCGCTCTCCGAGTTCAGCTGTTCATCGGGCTCATTACCCAATCCCTTGTAGACCTGCACATTGGTCACAGATTTAATTGCCTGCAAGGGTGCTCCATATTTCGGTGTATCCTCCTCCTCTCATCATCATCATCATCGTCGCTGCTACTGCTGCTGCTATCATCGCTATCGTTGTCATAGGTTACAGCGCCTATCTGCACCGGAGATGCATTCTCACTGGGTGAACGTGCTCCCAATTCCTTAGACTGTTCGCCCACGTAGTTCTTCTGAAGTTGCTTGGAGAGATTGGCCTGTGTATTACCACCGGCGATCTTATTGATATTGGCCAATCGCTGGCTGAGCATGTCGATGACCTGCTCCTTGTTGTTGCAGATGTTGCGAGATGCCTTCGACCGGCTGCCTCTCAGCTCCTCGATCTCCACAGAGTGCGCACGCTTGGGCGGATCACGTGGCTCGACCTTGATGTGATGTTGCATGATTACCTGCGAGGGCATATCATCTGTACTGGGTGTGATGATGATGTCCGGCAGCACACTGCTGGCGCGACTCTCTTGGGAACTCTGACTAAAGCTTGGAGCAACTGGATAAGCATAGGGACCGTAGGGCGGCATAAATTGTGGATAGTTCTCGCCGGGCGTGGGCGTGGGCGTCTGCCCGGACTGTGCGTAAGCCGGAGGAGGTGGCAAATAGTAGGGATAATAGTAGGGATAAGGAGGAGCATATACATCTGCTCCTTGCTTGCCATCCTCTCTGGGAGGCATTGGAGGCGGATAGGGATAGGGATAGGGCCAGTTTATCAGCTGAGGGTGTTCACCATTAGCCTGAGCATGGCCTGATGGGGGTGGGGGTGGGTGTGGCATATACCAAGGATAGGGATAGCCATAAGCATAGGGATAGTGCGGGGGCACCGACTGTGCGCGCTCTGGTTGTGTTGGGACAGCTGGGCAAGAACTATCGGAACTAAGCGATGAATTGGATGAGTATGTGTTTGTGTTTGTGTTTGTGGATGTGTGTGAGGTGGGTGGTGGTGTGGGCGTGGCAGTGGATGTGTTTGAGGTGTAACTATGACGTTTATTGAGTTTACTGTTAATATCTCGGTTATGGTTATTCTCAAGATTATTCTGATTATTGTGATTACTTTGATTATTATATTGATTATTATTATTATTATTGTGATTATTGTTTTCGTTCAATTCAATATTTTCCAAATCCGAGTCCAGCTCGGTGTGAATTTTATGTTCTGAGGTCGGTTTTGGTGCACGGTTATCAAAAGTAAATAAAAAGAAAGAAGAAAAGAAATAGACACGGTGAGAGTGCATATTATGTTCATAACACCAACAATTTTGACTGTGAATCGGTGTGGTTTATATAAAGATTAAAGATCAGGCAAAGCTATATACAGGTACTGAGTGCGATGGGGCTGCAGGCCAATCGATGCGCTTGCTTTTAAATTAAGTATCGATTAATATATAATATAAATTTCGATATTTTCGATGTATTGCTTATCGATTACGCTTGCAGCCCTGGTAATGCATTCGAATGATCGTGAACAATGAGAACTGAACACATGAACTACGTGATAGATGAATGTGTGCTATAATATCATAAAACATACTATGATATCGCATGATAAAATGTACAATAACTTTCACCCAATCCATGCAGATGGAAGGACTTATAAAAACTCTGATGTGATGCAAAGAAATCATAAATATTAAGTTTTATTTCTAGAATTGTGCATCTCAAGAAAGGTGATCTCTCTCTTCTCTCTCTCTCGCTCTAACGGTAACATAATACAATTAGAAACACTGTGAAAAATAACATGATGCAGTTTATAAATGTGAGTAATCCTGTCTGTGTGTGGGCGTGTGAGTGTTAGTGATGTGGTCAATGGAATATTTACAAGATGCGCGTTAGTCCCGAGACTAACTAAGATATTGCATAATATCGTTGAAAATAATACGAATATATCCCTTAAATTTTGCCAATATCGTTCATCGTTTATCGATTAATTTTTTACTTACCGGCATTTTCTGGTGTTGTCATTGCCTGTAGAATTTTAAATGATCGACTTGGTATGGCGCTACCGGTGTATTTCTTCGGTTCCGGTGCCTGTTGCTCACTAGCTGGTACATATTGTTGTTGTTGGGGTGTATCTGTGTGGGAATTGGGATTTAGTAAGATTCCTCTTTGCTTCAACTTTATCTAAAGCATTCCTATAGGGTTTTTTATAGGTTTTCTCTAACTTACCGTACAAAGAACGCTGTGGTGTAAAGCGATTCTGTGGGGATACGCCGTTACCTGCAAGAATAAGCGATTTTGAGGGCGATTTATTAGCGATTTCTCCGGCAATCTGAGAGCATATTTTCTTCTTAGTAATGCTTGGCAAATTTCGATGGATTTACTGCGATACCATTTTAAGGTTTTTGGACATATACAATAAGCATTTTTGTTAGTCTTCTAAAAATTCCAAATAATTTGTGGTAGCTCAAAGCGTTTGATGGGTTAGTAAAAGAGATCGAAGAGGGTAGAGGGTAAAACTAGAGAGATTGAAACCGCAACGACCTGAGGGGAGGGAGATGGGGACCGAATCGAAACCTTAAAACACTCTCCGGACATCTTACCAATCCAGTACGCGCTAGAGGAATAGGTTGGGGTGGGGGAGGAAGATAGTTGCGTGCAGGGAACCTCACCTTGCGGAGACCAAGCTGGCGTACCCGACTGCTGATCCTGGGCGATTTGTAGTCGCCTCATCTGTTCGATTGTCGGGCTATTGCGCGCCTGCTGTGCGCTCATCTGCCTTGCAAACTGAGGACGCTGCAATTGCGGCGTCTCCGCATCCCTGGGCAGCGACTGCGTCTGCGCCGGCTGCGGCTCATCCGTGCCATCGTCCACGGTGTCGGTTATCTTTTGCAATATTCTAAACGATTTCGATTGGATGGGCGGTGAGCGTGGATCGCTGCAAGTAGATATAGTACGTGGCGTATGTTAGGTTAGGTTTTGTGGTTAGCATGCAATCGAAAAGTGTCTGAAAAAACCAAATTACAATTCTTTTTTTTTTTTTTATTTATTTTTCTGTGAGTGAGTCGAGTGTGGGGTTAGCTAGTATTTATGAGTTTGTTTTTGGGGACAGCGTAAATAATATTCGAGAATTTTGGATGTTAAAAAACGAAATGAGTAGAAGATTTTTATCTCTCTTATGTTGATGAGCTTGTGACAAGGGATTGCCTTGTGAAAAGTATACGCAAATTAATCTTATGCTAATTGATTACATACACACACACACACAACTACACAAGGAACAGTTTGAGAGGCACTTGGAGTAGGGTAGGGCATTGCTACGGAAAGTTTTGGCAAGTAAACAATTTTTTTTTTTTTTTTTTTTGCAGAATTCAAAATTTAATGTACACGCAACCTTTCTCCTTCCCCTCAAAGTGCCTCTTTTACAACACTGAAAAGTACAGTCTGAACATATGATCTAGCGATGCTTGGCACGAGCACTACGTGTACCTGAGTCGATGCTGTCTGTAGCGTATCTCCGCCTCGAGCGGACACTGATGCACGAACAATACGTAATTGCCACTAAAAGTTGGATAAGTCGTTAGAGAAGCTCAAGATTAATACGCAATTAGTGCTGGCTAATGGTTTTAAGTTAGTTTCTTAGTGTTGGTAAAGCACAAAAAGTATTGTAATCTTTGGCATCTTCGTCACACTGACAGAGATACGAGACTGTACTTACTTTTGCAGCACGACTGGGGACTGCGAGACGGGACCGCCTCGTCCTCCTGCTCCCTCGATCGAGATGGGAATAATTCGTGTCGAGTTGTTGTTGCTGCTGCTGTTGCTGTTGTTGTTGTTGTAGACGAGTTGCTGCTGCTGCTGTTGCTGCTGCTGGGCTGGATAATTGTTGTAACCTTGATCGACAAATTGATTAGCTGAGCGTATTATGTGGCCAGCAGGCGCTTTCGTAGGATAGAGAGAGAGTATACATAGACACATATTGATATCGAGAGATGGAAATGGTTACACATTCGGGAACATTCGGGATAGTTGCAGATTGGAGAGTGCATTGGGTTCACATTCGGGCGGGCATAGAAATAGGATAGACATAACTACAGGGGAGTGGATGGATGGGAGGTTTTTCACTTCGGGTTGGTTTTGGGGTAGTTAGTGACAAACATTGAGAGTTTAAGGTTGAAAGCGCCAGATACAAAACTACAAAAACATAGACGACAGCTAGGCGAACTTACCACCAAAATTGGGCTGTGCGGCGGCATAGGTAGGCGTCTGTTCCAGGGTAATAGGTATGATGCGTTCCTGTTTGGGAGAGCAGCAAAGGAGAGGTGTGAATTATGGAATATTTGCAGGTAGAACTTTTCTAGAAATTAATCTGTATATATATGAGCTTACCCTTGGTCCGGTTTGATTAGAGTTGCTGCTGTTGTTGGTATTCAGATTTATCTGCAGACGCAGCCCACCCTGTTGATTGTTTGCTCCAAAGTTCTGCTGGGCTGCAGCTGGAGAGGCAACTGGGCTGTAGCCATTGCCCTGTGCCAGCTGTGGCTGCTGCTGCTGCTGCGGCTGCTGCTGATAAAAGCTCATGGTGGGCTGTGCCTGTGGTGCTGGAGCAGGCGATGCAGCTTGACGCAAACTGGAGGGCACCACGTTGCCATTCTCTTCGGGACGTGCCCAGGGCGCCTGCTCCTTGGCAGCGGGCTGTGAGCTGAGCCAACGCAGCGGTTGGCCGCCAGCCTGTTGCTGCTGCTGCTGCTGTGGCAATTGACGCACGGGTGAATCACGTGCCTGCTGCTGTTGCTGCTGCTGGAGCAGCAGACGTTGCGCCTGCGGTTCAGTGGGCTGCGCCAAAGGAGCTATATAAAGGGAACCAATGTTGGTCTGTATAGGGGGAATAAAGAAGAAGGGAAAAGAGAAAGAAAAAGTTAAAAAAAAAAAAAAAAAAAAAAAAAAAGCTAGGAAAACTAAAGTTTCAAGTTATCATAAAATTATCTAAAATCAGAATAATTCTCTTTAGAACTCTTTCAAAGACAATCAGCAGCCTCAAGTTCAAAATTCGTGTTTGGCCTTTAGGCAGATCTCTAAATTTAGTTCAGCTGCACATGCGGAATGCGTTCAATGTTCAATTTTGTGATGTGCGAGGTGAATCTCTGGCCACAGACAGACAGAGAGAGAGAGAGAGAGAGAGAGAGCTCTCCGATATGTTTAAAAATAAATCGTAATGCTTCCGTAATGTGGCAAAAATTGTTATTCTTGGCGAGAAATAGATTGCATTCTATATTTTGCATTCTCTTTGTTCTCTCTATTAATATTACGCATACGCCTTGAAGTTGTCTAGAAATTTTGACAATGGAATTTAGTAGTACGAGTATTGCTCGATGAGTTTTATATATATATATATATATATATATATATATATACTATAGATTGCTGTTATATCTGCCGCATTACTCACCGGCTTAGCTCCCTGATAGGGCGTCTGCTGCTGCTGCTGCTGCTCGGACCTGGCCGGGCTAAAGACATCGCGAGATCGTTGCTGTTGCTGCTGCTGTAGTTGCTGTTGCTGCTGCTGCTGCTGCTGTTGCTGTTGCTGCTGTTGCTGTTGCACATTGTTGTAAATGGGCTGTGGATGCGTTGGCTGCTGCTGCTGCTGCTGTTGCGGTGCAGCGGAAGGAGCGCGTTGCGTGCGCCAGGGCACAGTCTGTGCTGCCTGTTGCTGGGCCAGGGGAGAAACAGCCGTGGGTGGGCGTGGCTGCTGTTGCTGCTGCTGTGTCTGAGCCAAGGGAGAAATAGCCGCGGGTGGGCGTGGCTGCTGCTGCTGCTGTTGCTGTGCAAAGCGGAAAGGACTCTCAGTCGCGCGTTGCTGCTGCGGCGACTGCTGCAACTGTTGCTGCTGTTGCTGCTGCTGCTGCTCGAAGGGCGAGCGGGGACTGTCCGTTTGACGCGTGTAGACATTGACAGCCGGCGACTGCGGCATGGGAACGCTGCGGAACTCCTGACGCGGCTGTTGTGGCGGTGTTGCTGGCGGCGTTGGCTGCAACTGTTGCTGCAGTGGCGGCGTTTTGGGTGAGGGCAACTGCTGCTGCTGTTGCTGTGGCTGCTGCAGCTGCGGTGTTGTTGGTGTGTATGGGCTGTAGCTGCTGCTGTTGTTGTTGCTGCCGTTGCTGTAGCTGCTGTTGTTGTTGTTGTAGCCGCCATTGTTGTAGCTGCTGGCGTTGCCAGATGGCTTGAAGGCTGCCGAAATGAAACAAAACGAAAGATTAGCGAAGTCTACAAAATAAATATATGTTTTTTGAGGATAAACTTGAGTTAGTTGCGGTTAGTTGGAGAGTGGAGAATCAGATGGATATAATAATGTGTGAGAATATGTTTAAAGATTGTGGGGGGTATTAAAGGTTTAATTAGTCGCATGTTGTTGTTTTAGAAAGCACCCGGAGAACCGCTTAGTAATTTGCCGGCGATCTGAATGAGGCGAAGGAGTGAACCGAAGCCCAGGCACCAGTCTACCAGGTGAGCCCCGAGCCCGGAAGTGTGTTTAGAGCAACCCAAAACCAAAGCCAGCGAATGTGGATGTGATGCGAGTTCCCAGGAGGAGTACGCTCTCTCTCCCTCTCTCTCTCTCTCTCACCATCTACGGCGTCTTGGCTGCTGCTGCTGTTGTAGTTTCCATTGCCGTTCTGAGCTGGAGCTGGAGCTGGAGCTGGAGCCGGAGCTGCTGCTGCCGTCGTCTCTGGCAGCGGACTCTTCGAGCGCTCCTTACAGTACTCATCCTTCCAGAAATGATTCTTCTCCACCGGGGGCGGCACCTTGCGCAGCGCAGCCATCGGATTGGGAGGAATCTTGATTTCCGGCCTGAAGCCAAGCGGCGGTGGCTCAAAACGTTGCGGTGTCGGTGATTTGCGTGCCGTTGCCGGGGAACCGGGTGCACTGCCTCGACCAGCTGCCGGTGGTGCTAGTGTGCTTTGTGGGGGTGGCGGTGGGGGTGCTGCAACATGCTGACCATTCTTACCCTGTCCCTGTCCCTGCGGCTGTGGCGGCGGTGGCGGTGGCAGCACCTGGAAGGGCATGCCCATGGCCGCTGCACCCATTGAGCTGGCCACGGATGCCGGTGAGCCAGCCCCAGTGCCGGATGTCGCACCCGGCGACTGCGGTGATGGTCTGTTCTGTTGTGCTGCCCCCGTGGCGGCGCCCTCAGCCTGCGCATTCCGCGCCAGACGCTTGGCCATGCGCTCCGAGCGGATTTGGGAGAGATCAATGCCGCCGGGTGTGTACGTGAAGGGTTTCTTGTCTTTTGTCATCATCGCGTTCTGCACGCAGGCGGGCGCCTCATAGCCCCCGCCTCCGCCTCCGCCAGCGTTGCCTCCGCCGCGCTGTCCATACCTGAGGGAGAGAGAGCGAGAGAGAGTAGAGAGAGTGGGTTAGCTTGTCTTTTGTTTTCTTTTTGTCATTAGCATCAAAATTTGTTTTCGGTTTCGTTTTCGTTTTTATGCAAATTTCTTGCCGCGATTTATCATAATTTTGGCCAAATCTTTTGTTATTAACTGTTTCAGTTTGACGCTCCATGTGAAGAGCCCTCATCTATAGATGATATACCTACAATACATATACATATACACACATATCTCTCGCTTGACTAATGACTCGCACATCGACAGTTCAATGAGCCAATTTTTTATGGGCTTTATTTGTTTTGTTCACCTCTTGAATGGGGGAAAGTGAACTGAAGAAGACGCCGGCTGCGATTGGCATTCAGGTCCGAAAGTGAGAGGTCTCCCCATCAAACTCAATGGGTACTCGAAATGTGTTCGTAAAGTAAATAGACATCGATAGCAAAAGGGAAAAAACGAAGCATCCATGCGGGGGGTCACTGTCAAAGCAACTGTCAAAATATTCATACAGTGGGTGTATTATTTAAAATGGGTAACTCTCCCAATTAAGAACAACGATTTTATGACACTATTTTATTATAGTATTTGTTATAGATAGTTTCAGAATTTTTCGCAATACAAAGGGCATTACTTAACTGGCAAATCTTTTGTGTTCCCTTCTTTCTTTTATTATAATATATGTATATGTATTTTTATATTTTTGTAGAGGCGTTGCAAGCTTAAGTAACTAAATCAAATATATTTATATATGTATATAGATTATTGCCTCATTTGTATTCCATTTGTGGGTAACCCATATATATATACAGTTAGATAATTTGCAAGAAATTAAGTCAGCTTCTAGTTAATATATGCGTTTTGTATTTTGAACAGGTTCCTGAGATTCATGCCCTAAATATTTTGCAAACTGAATAGAATAGTTTTTGTTTCTAATAAACTATGTGTGATAATAGAATTTATATAGTTCTGTTTATAGCACATACAAGTATTACAAAAAAATACTCAAAGTTTCATTTAATATATAATAAATATAATATAATAAAGTATAATACATTTGCTGAAAGTGATGCAATAATAACTATAAATATACTATACATTTTATACAGTATTTCAAATGAATCGACAATATCTATAGTATAGTTAAATAGGAAATGCAGGTTGCACATTGGGATCTGTCAGCTTTCTAGGCTTGTCGCGCTTTAATAATTCTCATAACTGCACCCCCTTAAATGGTCGTTGGCAACGATTAGTAAACAGATGGAAAAACAGTTAAGTCAAACAAAATTTCCTCACTTGCCATAAACGAAAGGTGCAACTTGCAGGCGCCATAAAATTGAAAACCTGCCCAATGTCAATGTACGTCAGGCAAAATATGGAGAGACAATAGCGATAGAGGGGGAGAGCGGCAGAAAGATAAAGAAAAAACAATCCGAAAAGTGAAAAAAAACTTACTCAACGACCTTACGAATTTAGATAAGTCTGGATAAAAACGAACAAGTTCATGTTGGGGAGATAGTTTAACCATATTTCGTTTGATTTTTTTGCTTATATGGTTAGGTGGCATATCAGCGATGACAGCGCTTGGAACTAGTATGGGTGCAGCAGTTCGATAAATTTATTCGATAGTCACATAGTCATCGACCGCAGTCGGTTGCGTCACTTTGGATATCGCGACTTTGGATTCGGATTTGCATTTGACATTGATGCACTCGCTCCAGTTTGCATCTAAAGCGGATTGCGGACAGCAGACTGTGTGACTGTGGGATTGCCCCACTGTGCAAGCAGTGTGTGTGGTGTGTGTGGTTTGTTGTGGGTGCAATTAAGCAATAAATGAGACACCTCGCGCACCTGTGGTTTGCCTTCGCATTTGCGGTTTTTGCTCAGCTCGAGCGACACTTGCGCAGCACCTGTTCCTGTTCGCCTGACCCACTTGGCGTGGTTGTTAAAACCGAATCATACGCGCAGCATATACCACTGTGCGTGTGCGAGTGTGTGTGTGCGAGTGTGTGCGTGCACATAAAAACTAATGAAGCTGCCAGGCGACAGTCGAGAGTCGAGAGTCGACCAAGTGGCCAACAGGCCCGACAACTTTTCAGAACTCCAGAGAAACACAGCCAGACAGAGAGTGGAGAAAGAGAGAGAAGAAGAGGAGAGGGAATCTGAGAGCCTTGCCCATCACTTTCTTTTAGCATAACGGACTCCATCACATACTCTATACATAGTGAGACTGTCCTCTGGGCCTATGTTAACAGATCTTTCGCACTCGACTTTAATTACGAAAATGTCAACGTGAAAAGCGAGTAAATTAAGCAAATTATGCGGAGAAAAGACGGAGAAGATGATCTTGCATGACTGTGCACAAATTGTAGAAAAAGTAGTAGCTGGCAAAGATGCAGTCGAGATGGAAAAAGAAAAGTTCTTCAGCCAAAACGGTGTCAATCGAACTAAAGAAATAGAAAATTAAGTGTGTGTGTTGAAAGACAACTAAATAATCTCAAATAAACCGACTTAATTCCACTTTTAATCATAGAAGAATGGATTATATTATTATTATATTAAAATTAAAAAAACAAATTGAAATTAAATCTAAATAATTCTAATTAACTCATGGATTTTCCCTGACGTTAGTAAAAGATTTTATTGTTCTCATTTTTATTGTTTTCGCAAAAATCAATAACGAACTGTTATATTACAGTATAATAAAAATATTTTTATATTTTCCTAAATTAACAAGCTAATAAAATTTGTAAATTTAATGATCACAAAATTTTGCGAAAAATATTTGAAAATGAAAACAAATTTCGTAGTAAATACGCAGCAATAAATTATTATTAATCAGCTACAAATATATACACAGTATATAGTACATATATATATAATATATTTCTGAATAATTACCTATGACAACATAAACAAACCATAAAGATGCGAAAGATCTTTGGGTAAAAAGCACTTTCGGCATTTAAATTGTTTTATAGTTCGCTCGTCCTTCGATGGCAACGTTGAACTGTCGTCATAGCCCATTCGGTTTTTTTTTTATTTTATTTATTTTTATTTTTTGACTCGCACGTGTCGACAAAGATGAAACAAGGAAAAAGTTTAGTGTACAAGAAAAAAAAGAAAAATAGAGAATGAAAGATTGTGGTGCGTGGAACCCGGCAAGATGTCTGATGACGTCAATCAGGGCGGGGGATACGAGGGGTGCGTAGAACTAACGACATAGCGCGTCAGCTGATCTTGACAGCGTCGGCAATTAAAGTGTCAATTGCGTGGGGAGGGGGAAGGGTAAGGAGAGCGAGAGAGTGCACAGTGGGGCTAAACTAATTACGCCGGAACCGTTGACATAATTTACTCAGGCCGCATGAATCACATGTGCAATTTGCAATTTGCATGTGCAACTAAAAATAGTTCAAGATGAGAAAAATGCCAGAAATAGGACAGAAGCAACGATGTTGCAGCTGCGTGAGGTGCGGGGGAGGAGGCAAAAACATTTGTACAATTTACATTTTCACTTTTCTGCCGCTGCCTCTGTCTCGCATGCAAATGAGCGTGCCAATTCGTGCTCCATTCGTATCCACAAGATACTTTTCGAGCTTCGAGCGAATATTTCAAGATCAAGGGCAGCCAGCAGACACACTCGCAAGCTGCCACATGCAACATGACATAATGATAGTCATTGTCCGCCTGTCTGCCTCTCTTTCGCACACTCTATAAATAGCCCTAGAGAGTTACAGGGTGCCCCGTTGCGTGGCGCGTTAATCTCACGTCAGCAACTAAATATTTACATAGAAATTGTTTCGTCTATTTTTCTGCGCACTGAATTCCTTATCGCGCATTTCTGTCATAAATTCTTGATGAGAGAGGGAGAGAGATGAGAGTCTATCCATAGGCTACACTTACGTATCCACCCCGCTCGTCTCGTTGGCCAGAGGCAACGCCAATGGCAACGGCAACTGCAGCTGAAATCCGCGATCCTCTCGCACCATATACTCTGGCAGGGACTCAATGATGGCGTTCGCCTTATCGTTGTACGATCCGAGCAGTTCCCGATACTTGGAGTACACGACACGCTTCAGCTGCGGATTCTTTGACTGCACTGGCCCAGGCGACGGCGACTGCGCTGCAGCAGCGCCAGCAGCTCTCAACGTGGAGGTGGCCATTGTCTCGTTTTTTCTCTCACTGGATTCTTCTCTATCACTCACTCGATTCGACTTCTCGTTTATTTATTAATGTTATTATTATTTTTTTATTATTATTTTTACACACGCCTGCAATGTATTTCTGTTTACTTAGTCAGGCACTTTGCATAGCACGATACGTTGCGAATGAATCACAGTGCGAATGTCAATCAATGCTCAAGCTTCCTCTGCGGGGTAGTTGACAGGGGGAGGGGGTGCGAGTTGGGCAGGCTGATAAGCAGCTGTCGATAGCAAAATTGACTTCATCACGTCAACTCATTGTGTATTTTATATACAAAACTATTTGTGAATCAAATAAAAATATTTGCAAAAAAAAAGAAAAAAAAATTTAAAGTATTTTTGAGTTCTATTCTGCATCTAATATGATATATATGCATATTTAAAAATCTATAACTTAGACCTGCCGCAAGTTTGGCAGAATTATTCCTATGAAAACTGCAGTATTTATTTCTTCTGGGCTTTTTATATTATTATTATAGGGCATAAAACGATATTGAAATGGCTGTGCTATGACTCTAAATACCTTAGGAAAACAATTAGAAAGAAACACCTAACTGTTGTATTAATTTCCTCTATTTATTCAACAATTATTGATCGATTATAATCGATTCAAGTCATTGAGCAGCGACAACAATGATATTATATTAGATAACGAGTACGAGTTGTCGGTTCATTTGCCTAAAGATAACACGCTGAGGTATGTAGCAGATAAAAGAGATATGCGGACAAAGGAGAATTCCCCATTTCGGATTGTGCAAGCGAACAAATAAATAGATGGGAATGAGAATGAAAAACAAAATAAGAAGGTGATGGAAAACATTGTTTTCTGAAACCTAAACAGAAACTGAGTCAGTCCGATTGACCGACCGTCTCTAATCGGATCCCAAGACCTTTGCTGGCCGCCAGAACGATGAGTCACAGCGACAGCGACAGCTACAACATCATCATCGCATCTTTATGAAACTGAAAAATGCCGGGCAGCTGTTTTGTATCCAAAAGATACGACTACGCTCACGCATGCCACATATTTTTAGGCATGAGCTAGAGATCTTGGAAATTAGCGAGAGTCACTTGAGCATTGATTGAGCCTGCAGTAGATACTAAAAAATTTAGTAGGAGCTTACAGCAGAAGTTCTTAATTAACACACACACACGCACACGAATCACGAAACTGTTTAGATACGCGCAGCGGAAAAGTATCTCGAAGTTACTTTTGTATCTGATGCGCACACAGCGACTGCACACAGCAAAGTCTCGACGCGCTTTGAAGCCGAGTTCGTTCGCCGCGACGCGACGCGATGCCAGCGTCGAAGCTGACGTTGGCAGCGCGACGCCGGCGTTAGCAACTTGTTGCAGATACATTTGTGCGCTGCTGCTGCTGCTGCTGCTGCCACAAAAGGAAAACCGAGTGCATGACAAACGTTCGGCTGGCACGCGGCTGCAGCAGCCACTGGCGCGACGGCTGTGTGGCGGGTGTATCTAGCAGATACAAGATACACGGCCGGCCTGTTTGCCAGCCTGCCTGCCAGTTGGCCAGCCTGCCTGTTGGCCTGGCCGTGGAGCAATTTATACGTCTGTCAATTGCCTGGCAAGTTGTCCAACCGCCGCGAGTGGCATTTCAAACGCGGCGACAAATTTCAAGCTAAACGCCAAACGCTTTCGACTTTTGGCTCAGCCAAGTAGTATCTTGTATCTGGTATATTGTATCTTGTATCTCGTAGCTAGCATCTTGTATTTGTGTATCTGGCATCGCTTATCGTGCGTTTAATTGTTTTCGTTTTGGTAGTCATGTCGTCTGCTTATTACTTTCGTAGCTTTTAATAATTAAAACAACGTTTATCTCTGCTATGTCTTTCCCACTCTCGCTCTCTCTCTCTCTCTCTCTGTCTCCCTTTCTTCTGCTTTTGTTTTCCTTGCGTATTTCACGTTATCTGCTGCTTTTGCGCTCGAAATTCGTGGAAGTTTCGGGGCGTCTTTTGGCCAATTTGTTTTCAACGTTTTGGCTACCAACTAATTGAGTCGGTAGTGTGACACACTTGAGATACATTTGTATCTTTTGGCAGATTGTGCGCTAATTACTATCAATTTGCTCACAAGCAAAGAGGATGGAAGACTCATGCAATACGAAATTTAAAGATATCATTCAATTGATGGGGAAAAATGTCTGTGTCATTGTTTATCTTTTGTTAAAATATATAAATTTATATTAGGTAATATTTTATTTTAGTTTTTTAAATAAATATAAATATTAAAGCTTTTTTAATGCTGTAGAAGGCCTGGCTGCTCCCACAAAACTATACAAAATATTTTCCAATGTACCTCTAATTTTAAGCACGCTACGTTTGAATTGTCACTGAAATCGGAGTTAAAACTGCAATATATTTCCGAGAGATACAATATTTTCAAAGCGATAGAAATAAATGATGGTAAGTCCAGAGATCTCGCCTTCTACTTCCACTAACCCCTTGCCCTGCAGAATGCCTTCACTCGCAGCGATCTATTCGATGGCATTCCGGCCATGTGCCCCGTCAAGGATTGTCAGATGCAACTGTCGCCGCAGGAGCTGTTGGCGCATCTGCTGATGCGTCATCGACCCGAGGATTCAATGCGAGAGATTAGCGCCGAATGGCATACGGTCTATGATCTGGATTTGGTGAAGATGACGCCGGGATTGAATCATGTTGTGGGTGTCATGGCCTATGCGGGCTCAGGCAATGCGATTCGTAGTCGTCCCATCGGACCAAGTCTACAGTTGGTGCATCATCTGCCGCTAATCCTTATGTTCTACATAAGTCCGCCCACCGAGGCACTGGAACAGATGTATGTGCTATATCTGATCAGTCCCGTGGCCTCGCGCAATGTTCGAGCTCATGTCAGTCTGCTGAACGGGCAGGAGGGACGCAAGGTGCGTGGCCTGCGTTGTTTGCGTAACTTTCTCGATGCACCGCTCCAGGATAGCGAGGAGCTGCTTCACGGCAACATTGACTATTTTGTCTATACGGCCAGTGATATCTGGAAGCTGTGCACGGCCGGCGAGAATTGCAAGCTGCAGGTTAAGCTGGTGCTGCTGGGTGAGCCGGATCTCTTTGAAGTCGATACAGAGCCAGAGGTTTAGGGGGTTAAATCGATTTTGAAACAAAGCCATTGATTATATTACACTTAGTTGTATTAAATTTTAAGATTCTTGCTTATTCCAAGTTAGTTTGCGGACAGTGTTGAAAAATTAGAATAAATAATCAATTTAAAGCGTAAACAAACAATCGATAAATTTGTATAATCATCGATATCAATTTTAGCACTTCTCTGAGTCATATCATTGATTATATTACACATAGTTGAATTAAATTTTAAGATTCTTGCTTATTCCAAGTGCTTTTGCGCACAGTGTTGAAAAGTGTTAGAAAAAAACGCACAATTCAAAGCTTAAGCAAACAATCGATAAATTTATATAATCATCGATATCAATTTTAGCAATGCTCTGAGTCATGTCTGGGAACAGCTGTTGTTGGGAAACTGAAACCAAAATCGAAAAAACTCAATTGACGCACGCTTTAAGGGGCCAAGTGCCTGTCAATAAATTGATCTTTTGTTTTTTGTCAGCCTTGTTGTGGTTGTTGTATCGTTATTATTGCCATTGAGTGAAACACGCTGCTTGGCTGTCAGAAAATCACACTCAACTGATTATTCATTCAATAATTTCTTGGCGCGCCAGCAAACTGGGTCAGACTCCCAGACGTCGTCTGTGCAGATGGCCAACTCGACAATCAATCAACAAGGGCTGCCCATTTTAGCCTGCCCAAAAAGATTCGGCTCTGCAGTGTGGGAAAGCGCGTGAAAATGCCGAAGATATTCTATTAATTACTATGTGTAAAGTGGTTTCCTCTCTGGATCTTTCTCTCTGGCCTAATTAGGTGTTTGCCCCGAGATGCTGCTGCTGCTGTTGACTGATTTGATTGCCTGATAGATTTATATTGAAGTTGCGGTCTATTACAGCTAATTTGGGGTCATAAACAATGCAGACAAGCGTGGAAAGTGGGAAATCGATTATCGGAAAATTCGAAAAATTTCAAATTTTATTTCGAGCATTTTTCAGTTGGATTTTAAAGTATCATTCTATATACTCCTCCATTCAAGGCTAACGCCATTCAGTCTGGCTGATAAGCTCATAAATAAAGTACGCAAATTATATATATAAACTATATAGATACACTTTTTAAACAAACATATATACACTTATATATGTATATAGCATTTTTTTTTATATTTTGCCGATTAATTTGCAAAAATTCACACAAAATTTATGCGCCATTAGCGAGAGGGAAAGAAAAGCAAAAAACCGTTGGGAGGAAAAAGTAAATGCGGAAAACTGATATAAACAGTGGGCAGTAAAATGAAAATGCGGCACACACGCACAAAAAAAATGAGATAAAACAAAAACAGATAATAAAAACGAACAGAAGAAAAAATAGAAAAATAGCGCCACGAGCATGTGTTATATATAATACGATTTTAGGCTGTATCTGCTGTAATTAATTTTATTTCAGCCGACGTGAATCATGTGCGACCTTGAAAGGGAGAAGAGCGAGAGAGAGAGACAGATATATGTTGAGGGGAAACGCAAATCAATAAACAAAACAAACAAAATCACAAATCGAGCCGAGTCTCAATTGATCAATTGGAATGGCGCTTTCTACGAGGAACCTCGAGTATCTCCAACCCGTTTAACCATTTGTCATTCGCCTGCGCCTGCGACTGCGTTGATTGCATGACACGAGCACATCAGGCAGCCCCTGGTTGCCAGCCTGGTCTGGCGTTGTCTGCAGCCCGCCCGGTTGGCCGATTATCTGGCCACCGCCTGCCTGGAATCATAATTATTTATATTAAGTTGCGCGGGGTCAGCGTCGCGACTCAAGTGAAAGTGTTGTCTGTGCCCAATGCCCAGCTACGACTCCAACTCCAACTCCAACTGTGCAACTGCAACTCCAGCTCCAGCCTCAGCTCCAACTCGAGAGTTGCGAGTCCAATTGCAAAGGCGAAGATGCCTGTTGCACAATGCAATGCGCTCGTATTTCTTCTTCAGCTGCTTTTTTTCTCTCCCTCTCTCTCTCTCTACCACTCTCTCCCTCTCTCTCTCTCTGCTCGTGTTTATCATTTTTCCCGGGCCACATGTGGTCCGCCAGTTGGCCAAGTTTTCTGTTTTTTATTCACATCTTCGACTTGTAAACAAATCGCATGCTCTTTGCAATCCTATCGAAAACTGACGCTAGCAAATTGTTAGAAATATGAATAATGTTAAAACATTCGTAACTCGAGCACTTTCGCGTTAAATCAAAATTCAATAAATCAAGGAAAACCTACGATTTATCAAATTAAAATATTAGAAAAATAAAGCTCACAAAAACTTACATAAAATACAGATTGTGTTCGTTTTAATTGTTTTTAAATTGGTTTGCTGCCATGAACTTTATCATAAAATTCGAATAAGATATTTTATCAATAAATTATTTGTAAATAAACTTAATTTCATGTTATAAATCTCTTGGAAAAACATTCATGCGTCGTTTTTCTCAAGTCCCAATTCGCGTTAGTAATCCTCTTTGTTTCCTCTGTTGTTTATTTATTTAATGTGAATATTATTCACGGTCATTTCTCATGCACTTGAACTCGAAAAAATTCCACTTTAAATCGTAACTGCAAAAATGCGTAATGCAAATAAATAAAATCACACCTGACTTGCGTAACTCTCGAGAAATAAAACAGAAATCATCGAAATCGTAAAGAAGGCGGCAAAGAAGTGTCAAAAAAAACAATTGAGGTTGACAGAAATCTACGCAATGCATCAAAAGAGATCGTCATAAAATACACCCCATAATGTTAAAGCGCAAACAAATCAGGTACAAGTTCGTATTCGTACCGACATGCAAGATTTAATATTTACTCAAGATCGCACCGGGAAGATTTATGCGAGTGTTTTTCCATAAACCGCTTAACGACGTTTACAAGTTCGCTTCTGAAAGTCATGGTGGACATGGAACATGCGAATATGCTAATATTTAGGAACCCAATTTGAACTTAGGTATACGATTTTGATTAATGAAAGTTTAAACACAGAAATATGTTGGAAATATGATCAGAAAGCGGAGAATTTCTTCCTAAATTGACCTCCAGTTCTTTTATGCATGAAAATATTGCTTAAAAAATTAAAAATCATCTATTATGATATTTAATAAAACACAACACATGTTTTAAATATTTTTCAACTGCAAAGAGTGTTGCTCTAAAAAACCGCACACACCTCAAAACATTTTTCACAAAACTGTGTTTCTAGTACAGAAAATTTGACCCAATTTTCCCAATATATTTTTCGCCATTCGCCAAGTATTTTTCACGATTTATGCGCGGCACATCAACGTCAACAGAGAAATGCAAAAAATAAATAAATTGACGCTTTTCAGAAAAACCTCAAAATGAAAATGTGATGCATTTTTGTGTCAAATTCTTGACAATTTCAAAAGTGTTTTTTATTTTTTATACATATAAGTTTGTTTCTTTATGGACTATATAGACTAGACTAGCTTCCGGTGATTTTTCACCACGTGTATGAAAGTGTTTGAAAGAGGAGAAATCGGTAGACTTTTCGAAAACTTAAACTGAGTGAAATTTCCCTCTCTATGTGAGCATCGATTATATGTTTAATTAATTCGCACGAATGGGAAGACAAGAAAATTGTCGCCTGCCAAAAAGCGCGTGCAGCCCCGTGGACCGCCCCCTCACTCTAGCTATGGGGGCGTGGGTGTGGGCGTCTGTTGGCCTTCAAATTTGATATGAACCTTAATTGCGGCTGCTTGTATGTGTATTTCGACATACAGACATGGCTGCGCGTATATTTTCATAGATATACAAACCTATACATTTATATATTTGAGTATTTATGAGAACACGATAGAAACGCGTCCGCATATGTTTTATTTATTTCGAGCGAAAACACAAGTTTTCATTTTGACTTTTGACTTAATTTGCCGGGCGTTGGGTTTTCTTTTCTACTCTTGCTCGATTTTATGTGTTTCAGTTAGTTTCCAGAATAGTATCGGCACCTGTTCCTATCTGTACGTGTTCTTTGGCTAGACCAACTTGACATAAACAAGAAGTTGAAAAATCTGCAGAGATTAACAAGAAACTAAATATAAACACACAAACTCAAAATTTACTCAACAACTTAAACTAAATTTAAATAAAGAAACATTTTGTATTATTTGTAAATAAATACTCTACTCAAAAAAAAATAGTATTATTTTATTTTTAATTGTTTGTCCAAAAACATATTTTTTTGGAAGACATCGTAAAGCATATTTAATGGCTCCCAAGAATAAAATTATGATAGGAAACATATGTCCAGAAATTATAATTTTATTTCTGCATAATGTGCTCAAGAAATGGGAATTTGATGTTTAAATATCTCTTTTTAACCCAATATTTTTTATAGCCAAATTTTGCAAATTTAAAAATATTTGTTCATATTGAAACTTACCCAGAACTCATTGCCCTTTAGTTTCTGTTTGTTGTTTTCGTATTGAGAACTTTTGATTCACTTGCAACTATTTCTAGTTGTTTTCGTATCGTTGTTGATGTTGTAGTTGCTGATGTTGTTGCACACGATTCTATACGAACTGATTACGGATCTATGCACTCAAAAACACTGAAAATTCATAGAACATATTTGAAAAAATGTTTTCGATCAAAATTTTCGTTGATATAAATATATTAAATATTTTTTGGCATTTCCGATTTTTGCACAAAGATCACGCCTGCTTATATAACATACATAGATTATACGAATCGGCAGCACGAGCATACACACACACACACATCCATACACACAAACTGACACACGAGCATGCACACACACACACGCACTCACGCACACTCACACAAGCTCAGCAAATAGTTTGGCAAGTTTTGAGACTTCGAAAGGTTCGGTTTTATATATAATAATGTTTTATTTTTTAGCGGGTTTTTGCAACGAATCTCAGCGTGAAAAACCTTTTTCACAATTTTCGCGTAAGAATTTTGTAATTTTCTATTAATAAAACGCGGCACAACGACGCATTGCTCACTTTTGCCCGTGCTGCAGACTCAGCGAATAGATCTCTATATATATAGGCGGCTAGATAGATGGTTGAATAGATATATACTATATATATACGTTGAATATATATGTATATATTAGTTTCTAGTTGAAAATTTCTGTTTCGGATGTTTTTCTCGTTTGCAACGCGTTCAAGTTAGCAGCCCAAGTCGCACTGAATTCGCACACGAAAATTTTCTTGGCCGAAAAGCCGAAAAAAAACAATTCACATTTCGAAATGAGTATTCTCTACTCTATATATTTTCGGCTAAACACATCTGTGTATATGCTGTTCTATCTCTGTATCAGTGTGTGTGTGTCTATGTGTGTAAAGTGCGTCTGCTTGGAAAATTCTATGAATTTTGAGTTTATTTAAAAGCACAAATTGAGCAAGAGGCAAAACTGTGGGCGATCGCTCACAGTTGTTTGTACTATTCTTTAGATACCCTTTGCTGGGGGTAATAACAGTTTGTTACGATGTGTGGAACGCAAAAGAAAAGGCGAAGCATATCCCCTGAGATTTCTCTATAAATATAGAGCAGTTGAGCAAGCTTTCACGACTTTGCTCTCTAGATTTCTTGAAAATATGATAAACTTACGTTCATTTCTTAAAAACCTAAAACTAATTAGCGAATAAATTATTTACTCCAAGTTATACTTACCACAAAATTTCTTATATATGTAGTAATCGACGTAATCCATCCACACATATCGCTACCTGATCTGCACCCAGTTGCGCCTTCATGTTTTATTTATTTGTACTTATGATCAGCCCCCGAGTAATCGCCAATGTTTGCTTGCGGCAATATGGCATAGCTATAGCACTCGGCTATAGCTTCTTGTACAACATAAATTAAGTAATTGCTGCTCAAGCCCAACGACAAGAGGGAAATACATTTCGATGTATGTATGTATATAAAGGCGGAAAAGATCTTTCGATTTCGAAAAGCGTGTGCGAATAACTATAGACAAAAGCGGTAAAAAAAAGGAAGGAAGTTGAGGCAAAAGTTGAAATCAAATAAGCAAACAGGTAAACAGGAAACTTAAAAGAAAGACAATAAAAAAGTAAGTAAAACTAAATAAATTCTAGACTTTGTGTTCTTTAAGTTTACCTAGAGCTGTGTCCAGCATTGTGCGCATATGGAACTTAAAAGTACATATATACTTATTTTACATACATATTTTTTAGCTTTTATTCTCTTTGTCAAATTGATCATTTGCCAAAAAAGCGAAACGCCAAAAGGAAAACATAAAACAAATAGGCGCATGCAGCTCGTGCCCGCTCGAGAGCCCTATCTAGTATATAGCAGAAGCGTCGAATCAGTCGATATATATATACATGTATGAAGATATATACAATAGAAAAAGTTTGGGCCAACAGTCGTCGAATATCATACACACAATGCTGACAGTCCAGTGCGAAAGGCGTGTGAATGATGCCAGATATTGTGGTCGCTCTGGAGGCCCTGCAATGGATCGGCCACATGTCGGGCATATATCACAATAAATCAAAGAATAGAAAACTAGATGTAGATGTATTATGCTCTATAGACGTTTGCTATTTATTTGGGAAGCAAAACATAAACCCAACCAGACTAAATATATAGCTTATAGAACATGCATTGTCTGCGGCATTAGAGATTCATTCATCTTAACTAAATCTACATATATAGTATATATATCTGCAAATATATATTTAGCTATATATGAGTTGACTCAGTTGACTCTGGACCACCTGCCTGAAATTTTAATTTGATTTCTATTTTGCGCATCTTTGCGATGATTAATAATGCGTTGATGCCCAAGTTTACCTCCAAGCTATATGGTACATTTATCTACCATATATCCGTGCATTGGTAGTATAAACCATTTGCTTAGTACTCTAATTTATTTTTGTGCAAAATGCGCCATTAACTCGTATAAATAGATTGTTGAGAAGCGCACACAGAGTGCGCCTGGGTCTGGGGCCTCAGACCTCGGACCTCGGGATTCTTCTCTCAGTTCTCAGTTCTCTTCGGGCCTGGGCTCTGAGTCAACGCGCCTCGAACATTAACCTCATTAGAAGAGCGTAAATGATTTTTGTTTGAATTACGATCTTGTGTATTTGTACATTTGAGTATACGAATATCTTTCAAGAGTCCGACAGATTGCCCATAAAATGGGTGTGGTCACCGCAAGAGAAGGAATACCCAATTGACATGTTGCTGAATGAAACGAACTGAAGGCTGCAATCACAACAATATTAATCACATAACAAATAAAAATAATAAGAATTAGATCTTTCCATCTTTATACCCTTTCTTTATTTAATCTATCTGCATTTTTATTAAATATTTATCACACACGAATTAAAAAAAATAAATTAGTCAGCTGCTTTCAGTTCAATTGATTAATGAGCTGCCATTTCATTGACACCTTGTGAAAGGAATCTTCCATCTGCAAATGTGGCCAGCTGTTTTCAAAAGATCCTCAATTTAAATTGCACAAGTTCAAGGTTAAATCAGCTGTAGGCAGATACAATAGATGAGGTGAAGGTGGTGCACTTCAAATGATTTTTTAATACTAAAAAAATTATAGAAAAATTTAAATTTTAACCCATCTTCTTTATACTAACTCATTAAACTTAATATAGAACAAAAATATGGTATACCCAATTTATCTAAAACTTATCAAATTTGACAGCCAGGTAGCTCAGCTACATTAGCCACCTACCATATCTATCTATAAACAATTTAAGCATACAGGAAAGTAAACAGTCAAGACACACATTCAGAAATGAAAAAAAAAAACCCAGAGGAAAAGTAATTAAAAGTTCATTGCACTCGTCGCTGGCAAATTGAAGCGAAAATTTTGAACGAATCGCTCAAAGAAAAACTAAATAGATGTCATAAGCAGCGAGGCACTGAAAGAAATTCGTTTTAAGTTGAATTATAAAAATCATTGCATGGTTTTTTTTTTTTTTTTTTTTGCTTGAAACATGCAAATTGGCTGTACCCCAAACCGAGCGCACCCACCCAACAGACGACGCAGCTGTTGAATAAGTGACGAGGAAAAGCGAGGAAAAGCCAAGAAAAGCAGACAGTACCGAAGGCAATAAAAAATCGCTACAATGCGAGCCTTGACCATTTCGAATGGACAAGGCGACGCGTCGCAAGTGTTTCAATGTTTCTTTCATTTTAAACATATATTTTTGCATTTTCAATTAATTTTGTTTTTTTTTTCTTTGTTTTTGGCATAAAAAACTACAAGCGCATATAGAGAGATATGGATAGATTTGTACTATAAATAGGGATAATGCCTTAAAGATTTGCGGTTTAGCTCTGTGCGTCAGAGGAAATTTGCCATGTTGAGCGTATTTGAACGGAATCTGAATGGGAACAGAAATATAATATTTGGCTATCGATAAGGCAGGCTCTAATAGTTGCCATCGCTATCCTCTTCGGATGGCAGCCGCACGGGCTTCCGGCTGCGCGCTCTAATGGACACGTGCCGCTTATCAATTGACAGTGGTTTTCGCATGTGGAATGCATCCTCCTCGTGCTCGCCGGGATAGTATTGCAATAGCTGGCGATAGAGCACATAGCCGAGGGCGCAGTATAGATTGAAGGCTGCTTGATTGCTGCAGCGCATAAAGAGATCCACAAACCAGGCACCTTGCAGTTCCTGGAGCAGAGCAAAGCGGTTCATGAGCTGCGAGGCAATGCCTAAGCGTCGATACTGCTGCGAGATAGTCAGTACACAGACATGACCATGCAGCGGGTCCTCCTTCTTGGGTCCCACCTGACACTTGCCGAATATGAAGCCAATCAGCCTGTCATCGGGTGAGGTCGCAGCCAGGGCGATTTCGGGCCATTGGGCCAAGTGACGTATGAAGAAACTCAGACGATAGACCTCGGTAAAGGGATCGAAGACTAATACGTTGAATTTGAAAAGATCATCCAGTTGCATTTCGCGCACAGATGTCATGCTGGAAAAACTAATTATGAAAATTATTATGAAAATTTAAAACAAATGAATTTTGTTCAGTTGAAGTTGATTTTATTTGTTCTTGACAGACTATTTGAGACTATTTCAAACATATGTATATTCTATGATTCCTGTCACTTGAGAAAGCCGATGGCCTTACGTATCTTTATCAAATACTTTTGCAGACGGTCAAAGAGTTGCACTGCGAAGTTAAAAAGATGATCAATGAAATAATTCTCCGCCTGCAGACACGAGCTATTCACATCGCGAGCCAACGGCATGCGCATCTCATAGCCATGATCATCCTCATAGAAGTTGGGGAACCACTGGCTGACAACGAAGCCCATTGATTCGTATAGTTGGATGGCATTCGAGTTCTGACAGCGCACATAGAGTGCGACATACCAATCGTTGTGCCTATCGAGACTTGCGTTGAAATGCTGCATCAGGGTGCGAGCGAGACCCAAGCGACGGAATTCGGTTTCAATCGTCAGGCAGCAGACATGACCTCGAATATTCTCCGGCGGTGGAACCATGGGGGCGAGCACCTTTCCATCTTCCTTTGAGACACGATGTCCGAATACGAAGCCAACCATTTGATCATTTGGAGCAATGGCAACTTTGGCCAATTCGGGAAATCCAATGATTTTATTCATATAGTATGAGAGTGGATAGACGGCGGTCAGTACATCCAAACAAATGCGATTAAATGTAAATAGATCATTTAAAGACAAATCGCGTATGGTTGTCATAATTTCGTAGTTTTTATTAAGCAAGTTTTTTCTTTATTTTATTTTTCTTATTGAATATCTCGGTGTTTTGTCGAAAGTAATGCTCCTGGTTGATATATTTTTCATATGTTACTTGTAGACAGTGTTGAAACAGTGTTGAAAGTTCAGTTTTATGTCATAACTTTTAAACAGCATTTTGATTCTGCGAGAGTTGGCAGCTCTGGTCGTAGATTGCACTGAGCTGCTGTTAAAAAAAATATAGCATACTTTGCGGCAGGCGGTGAAATAACATTTAGTAAAGACCTAAACCATTAACTAATGCTGCGGTGTTTGCACAGGCTAAAAAGACTGTACATATTTGTAGCAAAGACAACAACCATTGTGAGTGGTTATTCCACCTGTCTCAAAATACCCTACAATTGTTGCGCTTTTCGGGCATGCCCGTGAAGGAACGAACTTGGAAATTTTACTGAGCGTGCTTGAAAGTACAATAAACAGTTTGCAAAAGATTTGAAAAACATAACGCCCACCAGTTTTTAGCGAAAATTCGGCAAACACAGAGTTGGTTTTCCCCCTTCTTGCTCATTGGGCGCGTGTGCAGACCCCAATTTGTAACTTTTTGGGAAACCCTCGCGCACACACGAAGCTGCACTTTATACTGTTTATTCCATCTGTCTCAATATCACGTCTTAAACTAAGGAAAATACTAGATTCATTTGATGTTCTTGTAGATCCATGGCAACAACGAGGTGACGCGTGTATAGACACCCGGATACTGACCCTTGCCGCAGCCAATGCCCCAAGAGACGATGCCCACTTGGGTGTAGCGGCTGCCCTCGTTCACGATCATGGGACCACCAGAGTCACCCTGTGCCAGAGAAACGAAATGCTTTCAATAAATTGAGTAAAGCAAGCGAAACATTAGCTTACACTGCATGAATCCTTGGCTGCCTGTCCCGCACAGATCATAGATTCAATAATGCCACCCGGTGCTGCCCTGCCGTATTTGTGGGCGCACTCGGCGTTCGCCCAAATGGGAATGTCCACCTTCTGCAAGATCGATGGCTGCGGTCCATTCTCGCGCAGACTGCCCCAGCCGGCGACAGTGGCCACTTGGCCGCTATACGTGCGCGATTGCTGAGCTGGCGATGTGGGCAAGCAAATGGGTTGAATCTCGGTGGAGAAGGGCACCGGTTCGCTCAAAGTCAAAATGGCAATGTCGTTGTGCTGGCGAGGAGGAGTAGTTATATATCTATATATCTATATATCTAGGTATAACTTACCAGGGTGCTGAACTCGAAACCCTTGTGCCGCACCAGACGCTTGATGCGACGCGAAACATGCTGCACCTCGAAGTCGGTGCGTATGTTGTAATCTCCCAAGTGGGCAGTCAAGGCGGCCACATCCCAAGAGGTCATACTGCGAAAAGAGGGAGAGAGTGGTTCGAATTAGAGATACTACGATCTCCGATCGCTGGACCCACCGTGCCACACAATGCGCCGCTGTGAGGATGTGATTGTTGGTGATCAAGCTGCCGCCACAGAACTGTTTGCCGGACTTGAAGAGCACCGCAATCCAGGGAAACTCATGTGGACTGGCATTGATGCCGCCCACAATGCGTTCCTGGTCGGGTGAGACGGGATTCCTGTTGCCACACTGCAGAGGCAGCCCCTCCGGACTGCTGCCACTTGCTGGAGGACGACGTGTTGTAGTGGTCGTGGCCACCGGATAGGTGGGTCGCCTGGTGGTGGTGCTGCCGATGCTGGGTCTACTCGGCGGACGCACTGTGGTGCGACGTGTGGTAAAGCCAGAGCTGGGCGTGCTTGGATTGGGTCGTGATGTCGGATGCGTCGGGTACTGATGGCTGGGCGGATGTGTGGGAATCGGTGGTGGCCAACCGCCCACGGTGGGAGGATGTGTGGGAATCGGTGGTGGCCATTGCTGCACACCACCAACAGCAAAGGTGCCGAAGGGCCATTGATAGGGATAAACGGATGTGGTTGGAGGCGTAGGTGTGGGCACTGCAGCCGGAGCTGGTGCTGGATCGGGAGCGGCGGCCTCAAGTGAGTTCATGTCCTGAAAGTCTGGTGTATCCTCCACACTATTCACATTATCTATGGCATCTGGTTCGACATGATCTGGCTCTGGATTCGCAGGCTCCTCCTCTTCCTCTACCTCCTCGACGCGATCTAGTTCATCTGCAGCAGGCAAGCTCTGCTCAGTTGTTGTTGTTGAAGTCGGAGTAGTCGGTTTTGGAGTAGTTGTTGTTGTTGCTGCAGGTAGTGGAAATACCCCAAAGGTGTTGCCAAAGCTGCTCTCGTGTGTGCAGCAAATTCCATTGTTGACTCGCCCCAACAGATCATAGTAGTTGCATATGTCCGCACCCAATCCCTGATAGCCAGCTGGCTGCCACTGTCGCACTGCGATGAGCTGCAACTGGCGCTGCACCCGATAATATTGCTGACATCCGCCGATGCGCACACAGACACCCGGCTGGCCGCGACCCGTCAGGCATCTGGCTCCCTCCCAGGGTCCTGCACTCACCAGGCCACCCTGTAGTAAATTTAATATATTCGGATCGAAGAAGGACTGTCGTGCACTTCGATTCAGCGTAGACGATGCAGGTGCTATGGAATATGATAAAGTAAATAATATTTATTAAATTATAATATTAAATAATATTTAAATCAGTTAAGATAATCAAAGGGGTTCTAAACAAAGACCAATTGTCTGAAATTTAAGCCATCTTTCAGCTGCCAACGATCGACAGCTGTCATAACAATTTAAAATCCATCAAGAAATAAATTGTGTCATAAACGAGGAGAAAAACATAAAAAACCCATCATGATCTGGGCCACATGAGTAATAAGCGAAAACAAATTTGGCTTTCTAAAGGAATTTACTCGTGTTTTTTTTTTATGCTGAAATGCAAAACAAATGAATCACAATAACGATCACAATCATCCAGTATGAAGTTCAATTTACCAGGTTACTACTAATATTTTCCCTTGACTGTGTGGCATGCGTGAAGAAGTTTCCTTTGTAATATGCAAATATCGGTTACAAAAACAAATCAGGCCTCTTTAGTATGCGTGTTATGTCGCGAACGTGGTCTTCATTACGCCTTGTTGAGGACAAGAGTGAAAAAAAAACACGTGCAGTGAGTGTTTCTCAAGTCGAACTACCCGATTTCTGCACCTATAAGCACCCATTATTTTCACACCCAAAAATCAAATGACTTAAGCGACAAACTTGATTAAGCAGTTAATTCTAAAAATAATTGGGAGTATTAAATCCAATGACTATGGAATACCCTCTTAATGAGTAATTTAATTAAATAAAAACAAGACTGTAAGATACCCTGTTATTTTAGAGATGTCATGAGCCATCCCACTGCATGTGGGGTGCCGTTTTGGGGTTCCCTATATATTAATTCTAAAAATGACAAATGACTTAGGCAACAAACTTTTTAGGCTTGTTAATGTTGAATTTATGCAAAACGAAAACAAAAACCATTCCCGATTTCCTAATTTATTTATTATTATAAATTAGAATAAACAAAAGGGAATCAGTTTATAGCGTACAGCATAAAGGGAAGGTGATGGGCAATACGAAACCATAAAACACTCCATAAGCCCATGTCTAAATTGCTCATTTAGGCTGATCGCATAAATCAAGACACACACATACTATATAGTATATAATGTGGGCCACACGCACGAAATGCCAAATAAATTAAACAAACAAAAGGCACTCGCTAAATGGCAAGAACAACAAGACAAGCTCTCGATGAGACCAACTCAGAGATCGCAGAGACCTAGACCAATTTTAAGAAGACAAACAGCAGACATGTAGGGAGGGGAGGGGGGCTGGGGGGTTCACTTACACAAATATGACAAGTGACAGTAGAAAGTTGCTTAGGGGGAGCGACCCGTTGTCGGCTTACCAAAAACGAATTGTTGTTGTCAATTGTGCGTTGAAAGGCGCAACAACAACAACAACAGCAACGAAATTGGAAAAAAAATGGCACAGCAATTGTCATTCAGCTTGAAATGCTGAAGCGCTTAAGTTTATTGTCAATATTCTGGCTATTGTTTTTTTTTTTTCTGTTTTGTCATACTTTTTTTTCGTACAGAAATGTCAAAATATTGAGTAATCACCCGAAGCGTGGAACTGGAACTCGCAGCGTGAACGCATGTTAAGTAAATATCAGATAGCATGGATAGCTGGATACTTGGGTAGTTGACTCTCTCGTTGGGTCTTCTGCTTTTGTGGTTTAGGTGCTTTGTCAACAGCGCAACAGATTGGCTAAAGAGGAGGAGAAGGAGGAGAAGAGAATAAATGGACCTCAGGTAGTTGCGCATGCGTCTTCGATTTCTGCAAAAGGCTAATGAACTCTCTCTCATTCTCTGCCTGGGATCCTAGGTTATCATATTAAAATTTATTGCATTTTTGACTTAATTAAAAAACACCCCCCAGAGGCTGAAACTGAATCAACTTCAGGAGGCGTGTGTGTGTGTGTGTTCAAGGTCTGTGTAGAATGCCTGCAGACAAGTCCCAAGTTACAAATTAAACTGGATTAAAAAACTTGAAATAAACTGCAGGATCTGCAGTAACGTTGTAAAATGCGGAGATCTTAATACCAATTTATACAGTTATCTGACAAATCGATGAACTATTGAAAACGTCTAAACGTCTATTGTAACTTCGATTATTCATTCGTTCGTTCATCTATTAATAGGCTTATGTCGTCTGTTGTCGAGATCACGCCGCAACAAAAGTGCTGCCTAATTGTCTAATTGTTGATCGTAAATAATGGTGTACTCAACCATTGCGGCCATTGACAGGCGACAAGCGCTTCGATCGCTTGGAAGTGCGCCAATTTCTATGCGAGAGCACTACGAAATACGTAACGCCCACACAGCAGACACGAGATTGTGTTGCGCCTTTTTTGGTTGCTTGGCTGTAGAAAGTTTCGATGGTTGTGCCCCGAAAAAGGAACAAGTACAGCGAAGAATGTAATTCACAACAGATGATCGCATTTACCCTATTGTTGTTACTATACGATTTATAGAATTCTGAAGGTCATACAAGTAATGTTGCCTGCGTGCTTAGCATAAATTTTTGCAAGTTCGCAGAGTCGTTGAACCTTTCGCATGACGTATAAGACGATACGCACTATTATACTGAGATCTAGTGGGCACTATTGGAAGGGGAACTTAAGAGAGTAAAATGAGAAACGAAATAATACTTAACACTCGTATAAAAGTTTTGAAACTAAACTAAAATAATGCTGTAGTAAAAGATTTTAAGGTTTTTTTTTCTAATCATTGGAATCAGTTTTAAAAAACTATCATTAATTGTAGACAATTAATAAATTATATATTATATTTTATATTTTTTTAATTTTATTTGCATTTTTAATTGTTTTTTTTTTATACTCAATCAATGTTTAAGAAATTCAACAGTAAGTTCGTTGCCTAAGTCTTTTGTTCTTACACTGAAAATTTCACTTTTTTTTAGGCCGCCACTTACCATCCGCAATGCCAACGAAATTTGGCTCCTCTGTAGCATTGCTCGCCGCCTTTGTCTGTAGACCTGGATCCGCTATGTCTGTTGCTATAGATGGTGTTCTTAACGATGGCACATCCTCGGCAAATGTCGTTTTAAAATGCAACAAATGCACACAGAGTAATAAAATTCGCAAAAATGCAAACATTTTGACCGCAAAATATTTTTATTTGTGATTGTATATTTTTTTATTTTTCTCAGTTTCCTTTCGTTTCGTTTCTTTCCCTTTGCTATTTTGTTTTCGTTCTGCAAGACCATATATAAATGGTACTATACTATATACCGCACTGCGAAACGCGTTGTGTTATTCGAATGCGACGCACGTTGCCCGATGGCATTCACCTGGTCGGTTAGGCGACTCTACAAGATGGGTTCCCGTCTGGATCTGGCCTGGCAATCTCTGCGTATCTTCGTTATGCGTATTGCCGCGTCGATAAGATACAGGACCGTTGGCCAGCGAGGTCCGCGAGTTTCTGAGCCAAGTGATGGCAACGAAGTTTGGTCAACAGCTCTGGCTGCGACACTCGACGCAGCAACGGCGACGGCGACAGCGACGTTGGCAGCGACGCGTCGTCTACTCAGCCGCAGCCGAAACGTCAATTATTCTCGCTCATTTTTCGATACCTGATCCACGATAGGCGGCGTATTGGCCGCCTTTTTAGCCACCTTTTAGCCAACTCTTTGCCAGCTTCTAATGCCGTTTATAAACTAGTTCTATTAATGCCTACGCCAGTTCCTGTGCCTGCTCGCGATCCCTGTTGCGTTCCCGCCACTCGTCCTGCGTCTCCTGATGCCTCTGAAGCCCCTGCCCACAAACACAACCCGATTACGCACGTTGATCCAGATGCAGACCAACTGGGAAATTGACCGGGACGTGCAAGTTGTATGGCTGCATAATATTAAAAGGCCAGTCACAGCTCGGCTTTCAAGCCTTCTCTATGATGATGCACTGAAAACAATTAGATCAGACATATTTTTCATAATTGAAAACCTTTTTCTAACCAACATTTAATTTACAAGTAAAAGAAAAGAATGTCAGAAAAATTGAAAAATAAATATATGAAATATATGAAAAATATAAATATATATATAAGAATTTTAGCAGTGTAGCGGCTAAATTAAATTTGCGTTAAAACTGCTCCCGACATATTTCATTTAGTATTTATACCTCGTAATTAAACGTTTGTACGGGTATATATTTGTAACTAATACATCTTTAACTGGAGGGTAAACCATAGTCGATACCACACTTAAATTCCATTTTTGCCGCAAGTAAAATGTGGACTAAAATAATGTGCGCAATTTATGATGCTCTGGAATGCATTCGAGATTAAAGCTTTGCAGACAATCCGAGCAGAATTCGAAAAGAAAATCATATACGCAAAGAGATTGAATCAAAAAAAAAAAAAACACGTTAAAGCGCATTGTCACGAGTTGTGAGTGTTAAAAATATCTCAAATTAAATCGATTGTATGGAAAAGAATTGGCCAGCTTCATTGTTGGCTCCACTTGATCCCCATCGGATAATTGGCACAATGCTTGCAAATCTGAAATTGATGTGTGACATTCTCGAGTATCACTCGCTGGTGGGCTCAGCCTTTTGCGAGTATTTCAATATTTTGCCAACTAATTGTCTGTAATTGTAGCCCAAGGGGTCATTTGCCATGTTGATTGATCGCAAAGTGTGTTCTCGATTCGCTGCGGAGTGTTGAATTTTCGAAAGCCAATTCTCAATGAAGCGAAAAGACAGAGACGACAACTGGAGAAAGGGGAGCGAAGCTACCCAGCAAGCAAAATGTTGCTGAAGTTAGAAAATAAATATAAATATTTATTTTTTCGATTTATTTATTTATTTTGTAATTTTGAAACACGCTTAACACGCAGAGCATTGATTTAGCATGGCGCTGCAAAGTATGCAACACTTTATAATCAAGGTTACATTCAATTCGATTTAATTCTATTGCATACTTTCAGGATGATTGTAAATTCCAGCGCAGTGGCTGCAAAACCTTATAAACGGCCAATTAAACAGCATTTTAGCTAATTAAAATTGTTTAATAATTTTGAAATGCTTAATTAGCCTAAACATACAAAGGTGAATTACATAAATAAATATAAATTTCGTTTTTTCGTTTGTTTCTTGTTGTTTTTGTTTTTGTTTTTTTTTTCATGTCGCAAATAATGAAGCTGAATAACTATTTGGAAGCAGCATTAATAAAATTATGAATAAATCGTTAATAGTAATTAAGAACTAACTAGCCGTAAAATGCATAGAATTTGTGTGTGTGTGTGTGATGCGACCCCTTTACTGTGTCAGAAGTTTCTCTATAGGAACCGGAGCGAAGAACTCGTTGATATGCGCCACCAGAATGGGTGCCCATTGCTCACGGGTAGCGGGAATACCGACACGTGTTATCTCCGGCAGATTCTCGTTGACCAGATTCAGGATCATAGCATCTGGAAGGAAGAGTATATGGATTAATATATTCATAGTGTGACTTATGCTGCAGTTACTCACTCAGATTGCGATCGGAGAAGATGCCGTTGGCCAGAACGCGTGCATTGCCCACATTGACGTTCGCATTGAGGCGATGCAGACTGAGACGCTGATTGCCGCTGGGCAGCTGCTCGATGTGGCCATCGGTCAGTATGGTGGCCTTAACGTTATCTGGGAGAGAGAGAGAGAGGGGGAGGGGAGTTAATGATCTGCTCATTTGCCCGGCCCTGCTGTGCTCTGCCACTTACCGATGGTGATGTTGAAGGGTCCCTTGGGCACCAGACGCAGACCTCCGAACTTGACATCCGCCTTGAACTGTCCACCGGCCTTGAGCTGCGGCAGCTCCACGCCCAGCTTGATGACAAACCCGCTCTGGGTGAAATTGGACGAGACGCTGTTCACCTTGAGACTGCTAATGCCATAGATTTCCATGTTCTTGATCAGTAGACCGCCCTGGATGCCATCGTTGGAGTAGCGGAATATGCCACGCTGATAGAAGTACGGATCGATGGAGCCCATGCCATACTCGGGCAGTCCTTGGGCCTTCAGCTGCGGCACTATCGAAGCGAACAGGCCACGGATGCAGTCATCCAGTTGCGGCGAACTCAGGCTGCAGCTGGAGGCAGTCGGTGGGGTAACTGTGGGAGTGAGAGAGAGAGCGAGAGATACCCATTAGTTAAGGGAAATAAAGGTATTAAGCTCAGCCAGGCATGCCTCATTGCGCATAGCGCCTTGCCAGACGCGCAGCCAAGCGTGGCACTGTCAGAGTTCACCAAGTCTCGCAGGTTTTGGCATTCAAATTGTTGTTCGTGACTTGTGTCAGGGTGACAGGTGACACTGACGCGTCGCCGTTAAGGTCTCCTCCACATCTACCCCTTCCCAGCTTAAATGGAGTTTAAGTGGCAAGATTAACCAGGAAATTATCATCTCTTGGCAATTTACGAGGATTGACGTCAACAGAATTGAAATCGAAATGAATAAAGCGAAAGTAATCGGTTGTGTTCAATGAACTAGTTCAAGAGAACGTCAAGTAATAATTAAACAAGTTCGTTTCGCTGTATTATATATCTCAACTGAACGATCTCTTGAACTGGTTCTCTGCCTTCAATGCCACATAAAAAATGGGGACAAGTAAACTATAATAACAATCAGATATAAGTATTAATCTTTTTATTAATTTTCAGTAAGTTCTATAGAACATTTCAGAAATGTATTTTAATTTATAGACACTTTTTATTTGTTCTTGAATTATACTAAATACTAAAATAATGTAAGACTCATAAACATAAACTAATTATATCAACATAATTTTTCAGAAGTTTCTCGACCAGGCACACAATGAGGTGAGCAAACAAATCTTATTGTCTGCGTGTAATTAAAGAAGAGAAAAAGTCCCCAGCAAATGGCAGATTTGATTGCGCCTATTCAGCTTTATAGTGAAATCATAAAATGTCAACGTATGAATCTTCTAGCCGGAAACTAAACTAAGCAAATGTTGCAATTATCTTTAATATTCCGTTGGGTTTATGGCAGAAAATTACCCAGAGTCAGTTGAGTCGAGCCATGGCACATTAAGCTGCCTGCAAAGATTTAAGCTGGCGATACGACACGGCAATTTGAAAGTCTGTAATTTCTGTGCCGAATTTTAAGCGCTGCGTGTGAGGCTATATTATCTTTTTTTTGACTTGTTTCTGACTGAAGTTCAATGTCAAAGGTGAAGCAGTCGAAGCGAGAAAAAAAAAAAAAATACATAAACAAATAAGGCAACATTTTGTTGACAGTCCACACATTTAAGGGCGTTGCAAAGCCTGTAGCTGTTTCTGTTTCGATTTCAGTTTCCATTTCAGTTTCTTTTCTTTTGCACTCTTCTTGCGCCCGCCTACTTTCGTCGAGTCATGCTTATTTCACACATTGAGTTCGCAGTTCGTTGCCTAAGTCTTTTGTTTGCCCTGGCCAGTGCAAATGCCAATCGTCACTTTTACGCAATTAGGCCCAAGAGTCGAGTCAAAAGTGAAGTTACAATTGCAGTCGACACCGCTCCGCATTGATGTAGGTCAGTTTTCAGCTGTCAGCTTCCAGCAGCCGGTTTGCTGCTTGTTTTTTTTTTCTTTCGTTTTTGTTTTGCGTGCTTTGCTTGCTTTGTGTTTATTTTTTCGTAAGAAAACGATAAACCGCACACACAATACACGCAAAAAGCGAATTCGAATACGAATTTTGATTAAATTAATGCAATTGGAATAGTAAATAAATAAGTGCAGAGTGAGAGAGAGAAACCACTCGCAGATTTGTTGATTCTCTTGTGATTGTATCTGCATACACACACATACATAGTTTACGTATATAGTTTGCATAACCGATCGATTTATTTTTTGTATTTGCGCCTGAGAATTTGTATTTGCTCACATTGCGCAGCTGTCAGCACAGTTTCGCACTCACTGTATTGCAGCACTCACTTTCAAAGCGGCCCTGCTGCGGTTTTATAACTTTTACCACACACTCACACACACACACACATACACTCTTAGAGCCACACACACGCACACATGCTTGAAAGCGAAAATATGTGTCAAGTTCAGGCGGCGCAGATTTTTATTATTTTGCTGGCTACAAAGTGTTAAGAGTCAGACAAATATCATATAATATGTGTGTCTGCATGTTTGTATGTATTGATTCATTTCATCTTTTTGAATATTTTCTGAATGAGACTTTGCTAATTTCTACAGCAATTTATTTATTTATTTGTTTTTTTCTTTGAAATCTCATTAAAAGCTCATTTTAGGGCATTTTTATATGTTTTCTGTTTTGCTGCTGTTGTTACTTTGGGTTTATTTTGTTAGACTTTGAAGGTTGTGGACGACAGAGCAAAAAAAAGTGCTTGTAATGCGACCATAAACTTTACAGTGAGTCATGCTCGTAATTACACAGGCAGCACACGCCGACGACGACGACGAGCTGCATACAAAGCGATCCTTAGCATAAGCGCGGTTTGTTCTGCGTCTTCTAGCCAGAGAAACCATTAAATGTATATGAGCTCAATGTGCATATATTTGCTCATCAATTATTTATTATTATCGCCTTTAAAGTCGACGGGCGAGCCTTATCTTGTTTATATAATAACTGAAGATTAAGCATATGTTAATCCGCGAGCATTTCCGCAATTTCTATGAAAGTAACTGCGCAATTGGCTGCAGCCTTCGAATACATCACAAAATGTTCGCATATTTGTCAGCTTCAGCTTCGTGTGGAGTGCAGCGCGCAGGCATTTCCAATCCCATTTCCAATCGCCACTTTGGCAAACGAAAGACTTAGGCAACAAACTCGTTTCATTGAGCCGATTTTTGAATTTGTTTTCGCGTTGTTTTTCGGTTTTTTTTTTTTGCTCTTCGATTTGAATATCAAGTTCTTTTTTGTTTGGCATTAAATCATATGTTTTTTATACGTGTATGTAATATTTACCTGTAAAATCATTGGCCGCGCCTGGCGAAATATACAACGCATCTGTCGTCGTTTCGGGCGCATAGTCCGCCTGCTGTGAATCGCCTGCGGCGGATGTGGGCAGCGTGGCGGATGCGGCACTTCCGAGTGCGAATGCCGCGATGGTCAGTAAAATGTAAAACGCGTGCATATTTCTCTCTCTCTCTCTCTCTCCGCTTGTTGGCAGCACTTTTACACAATTGGCAATTTAAACTTGTTTTAATTGATTTTGATTTAACAAAAAACACACACACAGACAGTCGGACAGACGGACACACACACACACACTCCCTGGTAAACTGGCAATTTTCGCTTCGCTTTGTTTTTTGCGTAATTTTTTTTTTCAAAACCGGCTTCACTTTTATTTCTACACGAATTTTTTACTGTTTGTTGTTGCTGTCGTTTTCTCGGTTAACTGCAGTTGAGTTGCTGCAATTGCGCGAATACACAGAGACTCAAAGAGAAATACACACACCTACACACACTGTTAGCCAATTGCCTAAGCCCACACACACAGATACCACACACTTCAATTCTGCGCAAAACTGCGAAAATACTTTGAAAATTTTTAGCGAACGATTACGTTGGCGGCCCGCCGCTTGCAAATCTTGAAATGAGCGCTGCACAAAACTCACGTTTATTTATAGTTTCCAGCTCGGCTTTTTGTTCAGTTTTTCCATGCGCGAGCAGCCGAAAAAAAAAAAACAGAAATCCAACAACAACAACAGCAGCAGCAGCGGCAGCGCAGAGGCAGCCACTTCGAAGGCTTTTGCGAGCGCGCGCTCAAGTTGAGCTTTTTTCCGTTGAGCTTTTCGTTCGCTGCGAGAACTCATATGCAGCTTACAGTTTTAGCTGCACTGTAGCGCACTCACAGCATGAGTTGGCATAATTGAGAGACGCCCAGCTGAATCTTAAGTGCACCCCGTCAATCTGCATTAAGTCCAGTCATCGCATAAATCAATCAACCCAACTGCCCCGACAGACGGCTGACTAAATAGTGCTTGATATCAGTTTACACATATGTCAGCACATATACTATCATATCTTAGAATTCTATTTGGGAATGGGAATAGATATTAATTAGTTTTTAGTATGTTCATTAATTATTTCTTTAATTGCTGTAATTTATAGCTTATTATTAAGTATGCTATAATTAAAATTTTTTTAATTGTTAAGAAGTTAAGAAATATAACTGCAAAGTAGTAATTAAATTATTTTAAATATATTAATCAAAGTTTATTTTTATTCGTAATATTAAATTTATTTATTCAAGGCTATAAGGGTTTTTTTATTCAGAATACAAACTGATCTCCTGCAGTTAGTGTATAACTTGGATAATATCAATCAATCACTCGTTCGCACCCACAAAACGTATTTTTCTAGGAATGAGGAAGCTATCAAAGTAATCTACACTCCCAGTTACAATTCAAATGACATTTACAGTTTGAGCTGCACTACTGCAGGCTAGCAAGCACTGTGAACGCGTTCGGTCGCCCTCGCTGGGTTATACATAGCATAATAAAAATGTAGGCCAGTTATAAATCTTTTGCACTAGAAACCCCACATAATTGGTAGGCATTGTTGTCATTATGCCGTTTCGAGGTGTTTTCTTTTCAAGGCGAGCTGAGGATTTATGGGAAGCTTTAGTTGTACTTACATGGTACTATATCTAAGAATTAAATTCAGAGAATACTGAATTAAAGATCATAGAATACTGCATTTCAGTTGCTCTTGTATCTTCTATCTTTATATTTTCTTCTCTTTATGCTAAGTGCAGACTTGCAATTATATTATAATATTTTAATATGCTCGCTCAGTCTTCAAGCAGACGTCACACTCGTACAGCTGACTTGCATATCAATTCCAAAATTAACAGAAACTCAGTATGCCATGCACTGTGCCAGTAATATGCTCTGAAATACGTGCCGCATCTGATTTACGGCGACCCAAAGTTAAGCACACCCCATATAGTATACAAGGGAGGGAACATAACCTCACCGGTTGTAGTAATTACAACAAGCTGTTAACCTTTACCGTTTGTTGTGCGTCAATAAATTGCAAAGAAATTACTATAATACGTAATAGCAATAGGCAACTCGATATACTATAGAATGTTATAATCGAAGAGCTCAAACTGTACAGTAATTAAATGCGAAAATATATTTGCATATTCAATTAGTTGATTTCAATGTATTATTTATGACCCGGGCAAAGGCCCAGGTCGAACCAAAAATTCTCTTTAGACTCATTAGAGTGCTCCTCTCCACGGAAATCTTTAGTAAAAGGCGAAAGATTTATTCGACAACTGAAGAGAAGCCAGAGTGATCTTACCAGTGAAACCATTGAGGTCTAGGCTGCAGCATTACTTGAACCGCTTGAGAATTATAAGAAGGGAGGGTTGCAAAAAGAAACAACCCTATGTGAGCAATTGCAAACAAGATCTTTTGGCACATTTCACGCTCAAGAGTGATTATCATAATATTATATAATACTAATTAAAATTACTTTTATTTTAATTACGTTTAATTTAATTTTGTTTATTAAATAAATTATATAATATTAAATAAAACTTATATTTCATACTTAAAGTTACTAGGAAGACCGGCTTAGAGCCTTGTAGCTATAAAAATAAATATATATAAATGTTGAATCCTATTTTTAACAAAAATATACCCTTTATAAATAAAACACTGAAGTGGGTATCAGTTATTTTTTCTCAGATCGTTACAGACTCATTCGTAAACCCCCTTGTAATGCTTCTCAAACTGTGGATTGACGCAGTTTGCTAATCATCTTATCTTGCTCAATTTCACTTTAATGCCTGCACTTGGCCCCTGTATATGATTACACACACACACACACACTGAGAGAGAGACGTGTGTTAGATAGATGGAGACCCGTTTCAAGGTCAACATGTCGTGCACTTAACCCGATTAACTGGGGTGCAGTATGCGGGGTTTTCAGTTACGAAAAGTAAGTTTTTTTTTTGTTTTTAGGCAGACAATCAGGTGCTAAGAAAACTGGGGCATGACCAAAGTCATAAAACACACACACACACATGTTTATTGTGCATTTACTAAGGGCTCCCGATGACAATCAAATTGCAGGTTCAATCTCAATTTGAAAACAACCAGATTTGTCTGAGAAGTTTCCATTATATATACTATGTGTATGGTATATATGCTTGAGTATATTTACAAACAAAAGACAATCACAATTGACGTAGTACATCATAGTTAATAGTTAAGTTACTTTTAGTCGAATCATACTGCTGCTCTACTCCGATGGATGAATAAACTGATCGATAGGCACCATCTGAAGTCCCTGATTGATCAACTTGAGCATGAGCGGGGCCCATGATTTGCGCGTCTCTGGTAATATAACGCCATAGATATCGCGCCAGTAATTGTTGGCCACATTCAGTGCAAGTTCATCTGGATGAAGTTTTAATAGAATTTCAATCATATAAGGAAATATATTATGTTGATACTTACCCAATTCGGGATCCGGAAAGATGCCATTCGCCTTGATGATCATGTCACCGATCTTGGGCTGCGCATCAATGTCAAGCAGTCGCAGATAACGTTTTCCATCTTCTTTGGTGAAGAACTCACCCTCTGTTAGGATGGTATTCTGGAAGTCATCTGAAAGAAAGGAATATATGGACAATCTATATACGACGCTTAACCCCCTCACTCACTTATGGTTATGTTGAATTTTCCCTTGGGCTTCAGCTGCAGCGAATTGACCATTAACTCAGCCTTGTAGTCCCCGAGGAGATTCATCTGAGGCACATGGGACTGCAGCTTCAGTTTGACCTTGTCGCCCTTGACCTGAATGTCAGCCTTTTGCATTTGTTGATTGGCGAAGCCATAGATCTTCAGGTCTCGCACTGAGATGCGTCCCTTGACATTGCCGCTGGCGTATTGGAAACTCAAACGATCGAGCACAAAAGGATCGTACGAGGGTATATGCAATTCGGGCACACCGTGCTTGACACGTGGTATCAGATCGTTGATAATCTTCACAACACAATCACCCGCTTGGCTAATATCCTCGGGACACTTGGGCAGATCCTCTGCATGGAAAAGAACAATGATATATCGATCGTTTCAGGTTTCATATACGCAACACATACTCAGAATATCTTTGGCCGTAAGCTCAGCCGGTGCTGTTTGCACATCATAGGCCAGAAAGGATAATATCACAGCAATGTATAACATATTGTTCTAGTTCACTTTCTTAAGGTTCCACTTGATATCAAGATCCTTTTCCGCCTCACTTTCTTTTCACAATTCTAGCACAACGTGCCGCTAGAACAATCGCCCTCAAACTGAATCGCCCGATCGTCGCTCGTTGCCGTTTTATTGTTGGAACTATTAAAATTAGTTGCTTGCACTAAGTAAACAGGGAATCAGAATCGTGTTGTAATCGTGTTGATAAATCAGCAAATAAACTTCGACTGAACGAAACCGGCTTGGACGCGAATTTATAAATATTTTATAGCCAACAGATCGAGCGAATGACAAATCGAAGTTCTGAACCCGCTTCCGATTGATGTACGCTTAGTTAATACATTGTACTTACAGCTATTCACAATGATTTGCATTAATAACTCAGATAATTACCTAGTTAACATAATAATAGATGCTGCTGCGGATATCAGAGTCTTCTTCGACTGGCTTAAAAAAGTATCGTAAGGGGTATAACTGTTTTAAAGAACATAAAATACTCAGATCCCTAACAGCATGTCAAAGTATCAGGTGTAATTAAGTGAAGCGAGTTCAGATTCCATCTCTACTTGAATATACAAATTCGAAATTAATTATTTTAAGCTACACTGAGAAATATTTCTAAGCTTATATCACATTTATCCAAAAAGTCTAGATAAAAACCTTCTCGAAAAATGTATTTAATGAAATAATATATTTTAAAATGTATTTTAAAGCTCACAAAGTATTTTTCATAACTCATATATAATCTAATACTTTAAACATATAGTTGAAAAACAAAAATATTTCCTTGTCTAACGTTCTATACTCTATGGAAGAAACAGAGTATTTAATTTTAATTACTACTAAGCTCATTTTATTCGTAAACTAGATTAACACCTTGATTAATGAAAGTAACTACATACAGACTATATAAAGAGTTGAACAACTGTAAACTGTTACTCCTTTGTGATCAGCAGGTCAAAGGGCAGGGCGGCAAAGAAATCGTTGCCCAGCTTCAGCATGATCGGCTCCCAGATGGCCATCGTCTCCGGCAACATGGCCGTATAGAGCTGACGCCAGTATTGGTTGATGAAGTCCAGTATGACGTCATCTGTGTGTATGAAGATTATTATATCGTTTAAGAAACATATACTCTATAGACTCTATAGGTTCGTGTACTCACTCAGTGCAGGGTCGGGCACCAGGCCACTGGCATAGATGCGCATGTCGCCAACTTTGGGCTCAATCTCCAGCTTGGTCAGACGCACATAGGTGTGACCGTCGCGCTCGTATAGTTCGCCCAAGGTGCGCGTTCTGAAGCTGACATCGACTGCGGAATACGATGAAATAATTATATATACGTAACATATATGATACGTCACAGAGACGTAGTCAAATTTGGCATGACTTGGCGAAACTCACGCAATGTTATATTGAAGTTGCCCTTTGGCGTGAGTTTCATATCATTTAGCTTAATGTCCGCCTTGTAGGAACCCTCAGCCAACATCTGCGGGTGATGACTAGCGATCTCGAGACGCACACGATTATTCTTCTGCCTGAAGCCGACCTTGTCGACAATGCCCTCGCTCAGGCCATGGATTTGTACGTCTCGCATGGCGATGCGACCCTGCAGTATGCCCGCATTATAGCTATAGCTGCTCTTGCCCATCTGCAGGGGATCCATTGGGGGTACGTTTAGGTCGCTGATGCCCTCCCTGAGGCGTGGCGTTAGCTGCTGGAAGCCCTGTTTGATGCACTCGCTGATATTCGCATCGCTGGCACGACAGGTCGGTATATCGGCGGCTGAGAGAGAGAGAGAGAAACATTAGATCAATCAATGAATACACAGGTGAGTACACTCATGAATCTATGCCTTGACACACTTCTCGCACGCATTGCATATCGCCTATGATCGATCTACACTACACTTACACATATCATATATGTCAGTTGTTATGCTCAGAACGTGACATTTCGGTTGAGAATTTCGTTGTAGCGCATAATTACTGTTCCCCCTGCTCCCCCTGGACCCCCAACCTCCTTTCCACCCCTTGCATTCGATCGTCACAGTTGCTGCGTTTATTTTTTTTTTTTTCTAGATTTTTTTACAGATTACTTGAGCAATTTGTGTGACAAAAATTCCACACAATTCAATTGCAGGCATGTATTTTTTTTTTTTTTTTTTGGTTTTTGTTTTTGTTGCCTTCGCATATCGCACATTCGCATCAAGTTTGTCGCCTGAGTCTTTTGCATTGAAGGCTTTTCGCAACGCTCGCTGCGGAAGAGGAAGGCCGCTTAGCGGAAGCGGCAATCGACTGAGACCTGTTTTTCATTTGCCCAAAAATGACAACTCAAAAAAAAAAAAAGAAAAAAACACAAGTAATAACAAGCAGAGCAAGCAATCGTCTAGGCACAAGTCTAGTCTATTTTAATGCCTTTGCACATACAACTTGATTATACTACTCTCAGCCTTGGTAACGCCCCAGTTCTGGGAAGTCATTGTCCGTTTAGATTAAGTTTTCAATATATCTGTACGACAGCATGATAATAATAATAAGTATAATATCAAGTTGAACTATTGTGTTACCTCTCAGTCTCCCTGTAATCTACTTGATGCGACATGCCTGATCGCACTCACTCTCGCCTACTCTCACTCTTCACTCTTTCTTACGTATCTTATATAAGTTACACTTATCTGACTTTCTCTACGTTCTTAACACTTTCTGTCTTTAAACACATTGTATTCGTCGTAATAACCTTACCTCCATTTTTCCTCTCTCTTTTTCTTGCTTACTACTTATACATACAAGTATACTATACAATGTTTGCCATAAAGTTCTTATCTGCAAATCAAAAACACTTTTGTCGAATTCTAATGTCCAACTCAATCCTTTGCGGGAATATTAATTATATTTTTCGTCAGTCAAATTCGGCAGTATAAACCATTAGCATATTGGCACATATAGACAAATGCCATAATAATTGATGTCGATAATAGATTCAAAATTTTCAAACAAAAACTCAAGAATTCTATAGCATATCAAAGTAATTTCATGCATATTATATAATTTGTTAAAAATCGAATATCAATTGAGGCCTAATGGACGTTATCTAAGTTAGTTACACAAAAAAAAAAAAAAAATAATACGCTACTATAAAATTCGCACAACTTCGCGTGTTTTCACACAACGATTGTTGCGTTTCCATTGTATTTAACGGAAATTATTGTTATTTATCTGCTAATTTAAACGTTTTGTTGTTAATACCAATTATATAGTTCCCTTTTGGTGACACTATATTAATATATACTATATTAATATATACCATATAGTTAGTACCATAGAATGGCTACAATTTTATGTGGACACAGCAATTAAAAAGGTGATAAGCGACGTTCGCAAATATTTAAAGAGTATACAAAGGTGAGTCGCATCCTAGAGTAAATATTCCAAATACTTAAGTATTAGGGGTTGAGTAGACAAGATTCTAAGTGTGTGTGCTTATGTACTTAAATTTCTATATATTTTTAGACTTTTTCTAAAATTTTATTCTAATAATTATATATGTTTTATTAGGTGTAAATATAAATTTGGTTATATTATTTTATACCAAGAAGGGTGCATGATAAATTAGAGAGTAGGATATATATTAGCTGATAGTTGAACAATCTTAATAATTACTCAAATTGCACAAGAATTAATATACTTATCCCATATGCGATCTCTTTAAAAATACACATAGAATCACTCTGTGATTCCAGAAACACTCACCCAGCTCCCTGATGGGCTTAAACTCAGTTGGTAGCAGCACAATACCCTCATCTTCAGCCCAATTCAATCCACACAATGCTAACAAAATAAATGTACCCAGAACACGTGACATTTTTAAATAGAATTCTTGAAATGCACAAATTTCACTTTCCTATGGATGATATAGTCAATGAAAACGGCGTATAAATATCGGACAAGCTCAAGCAGAGGCTAACTTGTGTCTGAGACCCGAGACCATGGCCCAGCCGGTATTTATGGAGAAAATCGAGATCGCAATAGCTAGACCCCAACCCACCCAGCCGGCATTTGCAAATAATAGACTCTCCCCGCTACGGGCCCAACAATATACCCGGGTATACCCGAGGGGGCGGCATCGCCAAACCAGTGAAACGAAAATAGCACTGCAACTAATGACGACGGCAACGTCGACGTCGACGGTTGAATCAGTTGTAGAGAAGCAACAACAACAACGCAATACAAACGACATTATTAAATTCCCTAGACAAAAGTCGTGAAGTCGGATTACGATACTGGTATAGTATAATACTCGTGCCCGTAGGCAAACGGGAGAAGAGCGGACTAATACTACCGGCAGCTGTCCGATTTCGATGCCCCTTCATCTGAAGCTTCCTCGACATGCTGATTACCACCTGACACTCGATCGTCAGCCAGGCATAGAATGGACCACTGACTATGTCATCTCTGTACAGTAGATCCAACACGCCGCCAAGTGTTGTGACTAACTTAAACTAATTGCCAATATTTCACTCTAGTGAGAAGAATTAAAATTTCTTAAAATTTTACACTCAATTTTGTGTTAACTAGTAAAGTAGCCATATCAAATCTTTAGTATAAAATCCAACTACGTAGATGACTCTGCAAATTCTCTGCCATAATAATAAATAATAAAAAATAAATACTTTAAGCTTTTAAGAGTGCCACCTGATAGCACATTAATCAGTTAATTAATGATATACAGAGATTGGAACACCTCTCTATAGCTAGGTCTATTTATAACACCAAAGCTGGTCTGAAGTATGTATTGAATTATAAAAATAATTGTTAAAAATTGAATATATGCTTATAAATAAACAAAAATTATTTATATATTTATTGTATTCTTTTTTGACTGTCATTCTTTGCCTAAAAAAAGTGAATTGTCACAGGTCTCTGCAACATTAACTTATCAGCGGCTCAGTTGCATTAATCTACTCCCCATAGAGACCCCTAAACCTGCCTTATCTTCTGGCGTAATGAGTAGCGATAAGTGTTCAATCTACCGCCTTTTGCAATCCGGTCTGGAGTATACCTTAATGCGCATCATCTTATCGGAATCAACAGAGAGACAGTCGAGTTCCAAGAATAGACAAGGGCAAAAAGTAGACTCTGATAACTAGGTAGAAAGTAGAAGCAACCCTAAGCCAGTTCGGCGAATATCTTATCAATAGAGGGACGAAATGAAACAAAAGGCAAACCCAGACAAATGAGCCACAAATAGTGAGCAGAAAAACATGAAGAAAAAGAAAAATAAAAGGAAGAAAAAAACAAGTAGATAATTGAACAATTCAAATAGAAAAAGAATTAAAGAAGGAAAACACATGTCAAGTATGGTATATACATAGTATGGTATGGTATATAGACAGAGCTGCGACAAAAGCGGAGACATAATGAAACGGGAAAATGATCTGCAGGCGGAACAAACGCAAATTGAATGAATGACAAACAAAAGGCGAGCATTTTGCCACCTAGGGAGCTGGACAAACACCTCGAGTCGAGTCCGAGTCCAAGATGTGTATTCCGGGCATGGTCACACTCTCAACGCACGCAAGAATAAACATGCACGCACAAAAGGCTTAGTAGCTGCGGGTGACGGCGTGTGGTGTCGGGATAGATCGAGCGCACCCTCATATGTAGGTAGCGATAAGAAGGGGCGCATGCGCGAATACACGCATGGTAGTGCGCAGGCAGATCAGAATGATGTTGATTTTATGATCTTGTTTTCGTTTTGCAAGCCAAATTTCTCCTTTTCTCGCATTTTGTGTAAACAAGTCCATAAACCGAGCGCGGATAACGATAAGCGACGCGGACTCTTCGGCTATAAAAACTTCCAGCAGACTGACACAGGACATCAGTCGATACGAAGACAGTGTCTCAAGCACAGCTCTCTCTTAGAACAGTCTATTAATTAAAAATCTATACCAACACATCATCATGGAAAGCTATCGCCACAAGAAGTTGGATTTGCTTCGCCCACGCAGTGATGAAAGCATCCAGCTGGAAATTAAGCAGGAGCTGCTCTCGCACAATCTCCGCGAGGAAGAGGAGCAGATGGAACACAACAACAACAACAACAACAACAGCAGCAGCAGCAGTCAGTGTTCCAGTGACTACAGTGTCTCCGTCCAATCGCTACCCAAACGACGACGTCTCAATAGCACCATGTGCGATGGCTCCGAGTCCGCCTCATCTTCACACTCTGTGCCCAGTGCCGCCATCAGTCCCGAAGAGCTTCGAGATATTTGCAAATATCATGGAAACATGGTACGGAATTTCCCAAAAAAAGAACGCACTCCCAAGGATCAGGAACGCCGCAACAAGAATACCATCGCCTGCCGCATGAGTCGACGCGTCAAGAAACTGGAACATTTGACCATCGAGGTACAGTACAAGGAGTACAAGTCGGAGCATCTGAAGATCGTCGAACAGAGCGAGCGAGCATTGGCGTATTTTAATTATCTCAAAAACCTGGTCAAGAGTCCAGTCCCAGCCCTACCTGCCTCCCCCGTACCCGCGCCCGTCAAGAACTTCAGCATCGACTACCTGATCAACGGCATTGCGGGCGAACAGTGTTAGTGCGCCATGCCAACAATCACTGTGTGATCTCTTCGCTTTAATTCATAATCTACATACTATTATAGAAATACTCATTATAGACTTAAGCAAGTTGGTTACTTTATTTTCTGTGAGAAATAAAAGTCTTAGTTAATAATAATATAAGCAAATTTAGCATTAGCAATTAATAAACTCGTAATGAAATCATAGAAAATGTTTATTTTGGATAAATAATTTTTGGACAAAAATCATGTCAAAGTCAACTAAAAATTTGACATGTAAGACCCTTGACAGACCCAGTATCCTCACTTTTCTCACTTCATAACTTTCTTAAAAATCAAACGATTTTCTTCGGCTAAAGCATTTTTTTATGGTTTTAGTTCTAGAACAGAATGGCTTTTAAAGTTTTTGCAATTTAAAATATTCCAAAAAAAATTTATTTTTGTGATTTAGGTAAGGGTCCCCCCTATGAATATTTCAGAAAAATTTTTTTTTCAAAATTTAAAATCGCCTTCTTTTACTTTTAATCGATTGCGGAGGTCAAAATTATCATAAAACAAGTGTTTAAAAGTGATTTGGAGCATACTTAATTTTTGGTCAAAAATCATGTCAAAGTCGACTAAAATTTTGACATGTAAGACCCTTGACAGGACCCGTATCCTCACCTTCCTCACTTCATAACTTTCTTAAAAATCAAACGATTTTCTTCGGCTAAAGCATTTTTTTCATGGTTTTAGTTCTAGAACAGAATGGCTTTTAAAGTTTTTGCAATTTAAAATATTCCAAAAAAAAATTATTTTTGTGATTTAGGTAAGGGTCCCCCCTATGAATATTTCAGAAAAATTTTTTTTTCAAAATTTAAAATCGCCTTCTTTTACTTTTAATCGATTGCGGAGGTCAAAATTATCATAAAACAAGTGTTTAAAAGTGATTTGGAGCATACTTAATTTTTGGTCAAAAATCATGTCAAAGTCGACTAAAATTTTGACATGTAAGACCCTTGACAGGACCAGTATCCTCACATTCATCACTTCATAACTTTCTTAAAAATCAAACGATTTTCTTCGGCTAAAGCATTTTTTTCATGGTTTTAGTTCTAGAACAGAATGGCTTCAAAAGTTTTTGAAATTTTAAATATTCATAAAACTATAATTTTTGTGATTTAGGTAAGGGTCCCCCCTATGAATATTTCAGAAAAATTTTTTTTCAAAATTTAAAATCGCCTTCTTTTACTTTTAATCGATTGCGGAGGTCAAAATTATCATAAAACAAGTGTTTAAAAGTGATTTGGAGCATACTTAATTTTTGGTCAAAAATCATGTCAAAGTCGACTAAAATTTTGACATGTAAGACCCTTGACAGGACCCGTATCCTCACCTTCCTCACTTCATAACTTTCTTAAAAATCAAACGATTTTCTTCGGCTAAAGCATTTTTTTCATGGTTTTAGTTCTAGAACAGAATGGCTTTTAAAGTTTTTGAAATTTAAAATATTCAAAATTTAATTTTTTTTATTTTTAAAGTTTTTGCAATTTAAAATATTCCAAAAAAATTTATTTTTGTGATTTAGGTAAGGGTCCCCTATGAATATTTCAGAAAATTTTTTTCAAAATTTAAAATCGCCTTCTTTTACTTTTAATCGATTGCGGAGGTCAAAATTATCATAAAACAAGTGTTTAAAAGTGATTTGGAGCATACTTAATTTTTGGTCAAAAATCATGTCAAAGTCGACTAAAATTTTGACATGTAAGACCCTTGACTGGACCCGTATCCTCACCTTCCTCACTTCATAACTTTCTTAAAAATCAAACGATTTTCTTCGGCTAAAGCATTTTTTTCATGGTTTTAGTTCTAGAACAGAATGGCTTCAAAAGTTTTTGAAATTTTAAATATTCATAAAACTATAATTTTTGTGATTTAGGTAAGGGTCCCCCCTATGAATATTTCAGAAAATTTTTTTTTCAAAATTTAAAATCGCCTTCTTTTACTTTTAATCGATTGCGGAGGTCAAAATTATCATAAAACAAGTGTTTAAAAGTGATTTGGAGCATACTTAATTTTTGGTCAAAAATCATGTCAAAGTCGACTAAAATTTTGACATGTAAAACCCTTGACAGGACCCGTATCCTCATCTTCCTCACTTCATAACTTTCTTAAAAATCAAACGATTTTCTTCGGCTAAAGCATATTTTTCATGGTTTTAGTTCTAGAACAGAATGGCTTTTAAAGTTTTTGCAATTTAAAATATTCAAAAAAAAAATTATTTTTGTGATTTAGGTAAGGGTCCACCCTATTAATATTTCAGAATTTTTTTTTTTCAAAATCGTACTTTCTTTACTTTGTGATTTAATAACTTTAGTAAAACCATATTACAAATTTGAAATTTTCATTTTATTTAAGAGAAAATCTTGAGTTTTTTTCATAGCCATTAAACAAGTAACCTTTGGGCTGTGAAATCTGTTGCAAATTTGCAACGATAAGTGCAGCATTTCCCAATGTCAAGTCAAGCGGAAAATTAACGGTCTGGCGGCAATACATTGTGTACGGTTTATAAGGAAGTTTCTATGCTTAAAGTCCAACAAGACATGCATAAAACTGGCCAAAGTGCAGTCGACTGTGTTACAATAACTAGACATATAAAAAAACTATATAAACATGAACATGAATACATATATTAGACTCTCAAAAGTCCATTCGAACTTATCGGTATATAAAGTCGAAGTTATTTAATTAAACTTGGTTATTCATGCTGAGTCTATCGAACTTATCGAGCGCTACGAGTCGTAATTAAAGCTGAAAAGCTTTTGCTTTCGATATTGTTGTTGGTTTTCTTTGCAGTATTTTTTGCAGTTGTTGTTGCTGCTGGTATTATGCAAACATAGAGCAGCTAATTACGGTTAATTTTCATAGTAGGCCATTTTATCAAGTGCTCGAAAAGTGACTTCCTATAGAGCAGCTGGCGGAAAATCCAGTACAAAGATTTCCGTTGGCAAAGACAACCCAATAAACCACTTTGCACCACATGCACACACTGATGCACAAAAGTCTGTGCATGAATTTCAACTAAATACTCAACAATTTTCATTGTTTTTTTTTCCCTCTCTCGTTTCTGCCCGTTTAACATTGAAAACTGCATTCGATTTTCACAGCAGCAACAACAACAACTACAGCAATGTATAACCAACTTTGGTTGCAAAACTTCAACTCATACGAACTGAACTTGAGCTGTTCGCACTTTGAGCCAACTGCAGTCGGTCGAAAACCTCGCTATCTTGTTGGCCAACATGAATATTATTGTTGTTGGTATTTCGTAAGCTTGCCTGCAACTCGTTTCTCATTTAGCATATTCTTTGAGCTGCTCGACCCGACCTTGACAACTGCAAAAGCGATAAAAGAGAAGACAACACGATGAAACTAGATAAATGGGAGCAGCCTGAAAGTTAGGTGGAATAAACTAATAAGCTAAGTAAATTTAGAAATCATTTTAAATTATAGAAATCCATAGATCAATTACAAAATACTATAAGAAATTAATTTTTTAAAAGTGTTGCGTTTTTATTTTCTTTTAGAAACAATAAATAATTTAAATCTTAAGCTAAATCACATGAACTGGCTGTCGTGTTCAATATATATGTATCTATGATAAGTATTATGGGAACTTCTGCTCCCTCGTCTCTATTGCTGTGATCCAAAGATCAGAAGTTGTTGGGACAATGCCATCTGCTGCAGGAACTGTTGTTGTTGCTGGGGCAGCTCGAATCCAGGCGCTGCGCTGATGCCACGCTGGAAGACCGCCTGCTGCAAGAGTTGGCGATAATAGATACCGAATCGGACCTGTTGCTCCAGTATAGCCGCCTGCTGGGCACAATAGAGTTCATATTGCTGGGCCATATGCGCTTCCTGTGCCTGCCGAGCACGTCGGCTGAGTAAGCATGCCAGGGTATTGCGATCACGACGCTGTTGTTCCTTGGGACTGCGCTGACGTGGCGTCTGGCTGCGGCGCACCATATTGGCATGGTATGTGCTGGCCGGAACCATGGGAACTGCAGGAGATGTAGCTGGTTTACTGGTGACTTCTAAATTCTGCTGCTCATTTTCCAACCAGGGGCGAAAGATTCCGTTCACTTGATGACGCTTACTTGGCGGCGCTTGTTGTGTTGGTGCGGAGTTCTCCTTGTTCACCTCCAGAATCTCGTCCATGTTGTGCTTACGCTTGTGGGCTACGAACTTCTTGTGCACGTACTCGTTGTTGTTAACACAGTTGATGGCTTCCATTTTGGACAAAGTATTTCTCGTTGTTGATGCTCTGACGTTCTCACTTGGAATGATGCAGCTCTCCCCTCGATATCCTGTTTATATGCACTGCGAACTACTTGGAGGATCACAGGTAGCTGGACCCTTTTTTTTGGGTAAACAGATGGATTAGCGCACAGTTATTACCTAACAACTAATCGTTGTTTGGCCTAATCCCGCAGATCTTTACGACCTGCTTCTGCCTAATTACCTTTTTATGACCTGCCCGCTCGCAGGCTCCGCAAAAATCAAATCGCAGGTCGATTCTACCGGAACTGGAAAATTCTCGCATGGATTCGTTAATTTTATTGACCTACTTGACACCCAAGTCGCTATGTGTGCGTGCTGAGGTGCGTGTGGTCCGCCATATCCATCGAAGGGAATGTCTCGTTTTTTGTCGCAATTCCTTGGAAATTCCTGCGGGTCTGGAAAAATGATATGAAACAATGGAAAATTACTAGAGAATGTACAAAATAATAGACCAGAAATTCTATACTACGTTTGATCTCATTTATCTTCTTAGCCGATCTATACATGCTAGCAAAGCTATGCTATTATAGTACAGTCGTTAACACTTTGATCTGACCTCTTGATTAACTAGACTTTGCAATAACACTAACTACATAATTAATGACATACATACATACATGGTATTTCGATAAGTATAACTTCAGCTACTGCAACCTCACGTTTCTTCACATGTGATTCTGAATCTGAATTGGATTATTATATATGTTGATGATATTAAGTATAGTAATCTTAAGGATAGCACCTTCTTGTCTGTGCGGCAGACAGTCTTTCTTCTGATCAGTTTACTCAAACTATGCTAATTGTATATATTCAACAAATGGTGTAATTATAACTGATCCATATCATATTGAAAAAGATTGCTAGTTACGCCCGACAATAGTTTCTGTTTCCATTCCATTATAGTAATCTGCTGAGATCTAAATAAAATTATACACTTTAAGATAAATGTATTCAAACACGTAGTATTACCTCAATTTATTATTTATTGCGGAACTGATTGGTAGTACTTATGAGACTGAGCAGCAGTGTACTTTCAGCACGCTTTGTCCAGCTGATCCATCGAAACTTGTATGATTAATTCCTCTTCATAGACGTGTTAGTATGTTGTATCATTAATCAATTAACTATAAGCAGTATGTATTTTATTAAGTTGAAATTTATAATCTATGTTTTCAGTTTGTCGATTATTTTATTTTTTTGATTCGACAGTATATATAATATATGTATGTCTTGTTTTTGCTGTACTAAAATTCTGCAGACACGCTTACAGTAGAGAGTTCTGTGAGATCGTTTAACAGATTACTTCTATGTATTAAAGTGAAATAGAACCAATTTGTTTGCATATGAAATGAAGAAGAAGAAAAGCCTAAATCTAACTGTTTTCGTCTCTCATCTGGCAGAACCTTCTCTCAGAGCGTATTGAACGACTAGAGAACCAGATCATTTACAGCTCATTGAGTGTGCTGCAATGCAAGTCACCCCTTAATGCAAATTATTATATCGCAATTAAATAATGATAGTAACAAGTGTTTGAAGACATGTTTATCATATAGTATAGTAACGTGAAAACCTGTTTAAGTTATATATTATATATGGTAAGCATTATTTGTAGTATTAACAATTTTATTTTATTGTTGGTCAACAGAAGGAAATAATATAAATAAACAAAAAAAACTTTGTAAGTCATCACAAGTGCTTAAGACTGTAATAGTAGTAAAAACTAATAATATGAACTTCCTGCTTTAGAAGTTTGGTCCATTAATATGCTCCCGTGGGGGTGTCCGGTTATTGGCGCATGTGGTGCGTTGTGTTGGGCAGAGGAGCCCGCGTCGTGGCCGTCGCCTGTTGGAGAGCTCGCACATAGTATAGACTCAATCGGATCTGTTGCTGCAAGTTCGCCTCATGCTGCATGCGATACTGTTCGTATTGCTCCTCCATGACAACTTGCTTGGCCTTGCGGGCACGCCTGCTGAGCAGACAGGCCAAGGTGTTGCGATCGCGACGTTGCTGCGCCTTCGGACAGCGCAGTCGTGGAGCCTGGGAGCGCACCATATTGGCGTGATAAGTTGTTGTGATGGCGGCAGCGGCAGTAGCAGCAGCCGAAGAAGCAGCAGGAACTGTTTGTGGTTTCCTGACTATTTGCGTTTGTTCCGGCAACGCTGCTTGAGGCTCATCCAGCCAGGGGCGAAATAAGCCACGCTTGGCAGGCTTCTCCTCCATGACAAATATCACATCATCCGATGCCTCCTCCAACTCCTCATCCTGACTACGTTTGCGCTTCAGGGCGGAGAACTTCTTGTGTGTATAAGAAGTTGGAGTGGAGGAGTTCTTGTGTTCCATGCTCACTGGGTTCATATTGTCCAAGTGTGTAATGTGTGTGTGTGTGTTTGCGTGTGTTGCTCTGCTGTCTGTCGGTTGTCGACTGTGCCGATAGAACAAAGGACACGATCTTTTATGCAACATTAGGTAATGGCTGAGCGTTTTCCCACCAATCCCTCGATTGCAGGTATTCCCCGACAGAGTTCATTCATTTGAACGTGTGCCTGCTCCTCGAACTAATCACCTTCGGTCATTCCTACCTGCGCGGCATCCCTTCTCGATGTTGTTGTCTTCTCGTGCAGGTCACTAAGGTCACCATTTGTAGGTAGCTTGTCGCATCGCAGACATGGCTGCTAATCCGCCGGCTGTGCCGGGGCGTCATAAACCAGTTGTCCTTTTGTGTTGTCCTGTTTTTCGTTTCTGCCAGCGATTTTCCTTGGAATTACCTGTTGAGAGAGCGACCCAAACCGGGTCAGGACGGGCCTGGCCGTCGGGATCTGTAATCCTGGCGCTCATATGGCCACGCTGTCTGCAGGCCGCTTTGTTCGGCTCTCTTTGTGGCACCTGAAAACCTTTTTATTATTCCGTACGCATTTTATGACTTCAGCTTGTGAGATCTTGTCGTGCCGGCTGAAATACTGAAATACTGCCGCCACTTCAAGGTGTTTTTCGCTCTACGAATATCTACGAAGTGCTCGGAATTATGTCGGATTTTTCATTCAATGCCTTTTGCTGTCTGTCCGCCTCGGTCCATTGATTTATGCAGTCACTGAGGCTAAGAGAGACCTAAGCGGATTTATTTTCAGGTGGGCTTGAGTCGTTCCCTCGAGAGCAGGACTAGCTGCGTCAAGAGGAACCACAATAACCATTGCTTTCCCTAACTGAAAAATTGACATATTGTTCGATTACAATGTTTGATTCTTTACTCGCTTCTGCAACCGGAAAGAATCGATAAAAGAAATATATTATATGAAATTTGTGACTCCCTATATAGGGCACTCTCTTGTGCCAGCCTGCCAGGAAATGCTTTCTTCTGCTTGCACAATCGTAATACGATTGAGTTGATTTCTTGGAAAAGAATGGCGGGAGAAAGTGAAGACTGGAAAACGCTGTGAATGAAGTGTGTATTAAATGATTGAATGCCCTTTCCGACTTTTCCCACATATTGTTCGATGCGAAGATAAAAGATGATTTATTTGTGCTGTCAACTAATTATATAAGTCTACTTTAGCCGTGCCAAAGTATCCTGAACTTGAAACGGCTACATCTATATCGACTTGGCTTTTCAAGTTTTGAATATATATATTCATAAAGCTTAAGTTACCAGATAAAAAGAATAACATAAATGAACATCTGCACATAATTTGGAAAATTGAATACGGATTTTGAAATTTATACTTTTAACTCTTCAGAGACAGTTTTTCTTAAGCAGGTCAATTAAAATGTAGTTTTGTCGCACAAGTTTATGATCTCTACCATAAATACTAATCCCTATCACGAAATAAAAGCAATTTTATTACCAACGCTCTTTCCAATATTCTAGCAAGTATCATCAAGAGATTACCAAAAGATTTCAGGATTTTACAACGAAACCCAAATAAAATCAGCTGCCAATACAAGATCACACACATATGTATGTACATATATGTGTATCTATGAGGCTATATAGCCTACTATGAATTCTGTCTGCCGGAGCGAAGCAAAGACACACGCAACGTTTCGGGAAAATCCCAATAAATTTCCATTCAATTGTCCATTGTGACTAAGCCCCGAGACGAGGGACGAGATCTGTTACTGAGACTGCTCTCTCGGCAACTCTGTGGAACTTAATGAGCCAGATTAGCGGTAAGCGAGATAAGAAGAATCCACTGGAACCTAATCAAAGAATGCAGCTAGACTTGGTGTAGGTGCAGGCGCAGGCGCTGCTCTCGGATGTGCCGCCGTCGTCTTCTGGCGAATTCCATAGAAATACCGGGAAACGTATCGAAATGAGGAAAACAAAGAAAGATTGTGTGCTCCGTATGTAGTAGGTGCGAGCCAGGAGCAACGCTGAGCAAATGAAAAATTAATTACAAAGGACTTGGGCAAGCAGGTAAACACGCAAACATAGTGTAACATTCTGGTAGAAATCCTTTTCTTTTTATGACAATGCAGACCCTTTTGTCAACGAAGTTTTCCCATAAACAAGCAGTCGACGCACCCTAATGATAGTTTCCTCGGCGCAGGTAGTCGAGTCTGCCACTATATAAGCCATCGTTGTGCAGCAGCAGGAGCACAGTCAAAGAACGAACTTCAAGCGAGCAACATCTAACGAAATACGAACCCACCAAAAATGGCACCCTCACAAATGGATTATCCACAAAACGCGAACGAGAACGAGTCCCAGCAAATCGGTTATACGCATAAGAAATTCAACACAGGCTGCTACAAGCACAAGAAATTCGGCAAACGCAGCAGCAGCAGTAAAGATGCCACGCCCACGGCCCCACCGCTGTTCCGCCCATACGCACTGAGCGATAATACACCGCGAAAGCGTCGCCAGGCAACCCAACAGCAACAGGTTCCAGTGCAGCAGACGACACAGTATCAGCTACCGCCCACGCCACCCACAACGCCTCCACAGCAGCAGCTGCAGACAACCCAACCAATCCCACAACTATATACGCCTACTGCCACGCCCACGCCAATTATCAATCACCAGGCATATGCATTTATGCTGCAGAAACAACGCGCCGTGCTCCAGATGCGTCAAATGCTCAGCATCAATCCGGATGCCAGCACATGGCCAGCGGAGTTGCGTAACGCCCTCTACTCCATGCTGCAGCAATAGCTGCCGCCGGGGACAACTGTCAATGGACGGTGGCTCAGAGAAGAGAGAGAGAGAGCTGAGCCCAAGTTGGTGATTTGCCTAGCAACCAGTGATATAGACATATAAGAGACCCCCCTACCCCAACGGATTGTATATGATTTGATAACATCAATGGATTTTTACCCTTCTACTGACCTTAGGCTTACAAATTGTACATACATATTATTAAGGATTTGATGATTCGAGACATAACCGAATAAAACAATATTATATGCTAAATACTATAGAGTTCTATATTGGCAGGTGGGAAAGGGTTTAATAGGGAGCTGAACATTTTTAAGTTTCTTAATTGATGTTTTGCATATCATTTCTTTAAATAAATAAATCAAACAGAATTTAGCGAAAGTTTCAACGTTTTGAAATAGGTAAATTTTCTCGGAAAAAAGTCAAAAAGTGTTTAGTAATTTTAACGCATGATAATTGGTTAATTTTTGTTTGTACAATATTATTGGTGGATTGCAAACATTCGAACCGGACTAAAAGGAACTCTTAAACAACTACAAGGGTATAAGCGCTTAGAGTCTATAGAGAATTGTTAAAACCAAGTCGATCGAATACCGAATTGGCCTGTACGCGTGGCTTGTGTCCGGCATTGAAACTCGAGTGACGACGTGGTACCGAGTAATGCGGTTTAGAATCGCGTTGTCGGGCGCGTTGAGGTGGTAGCATTGAAGCACTTGTAGATGCTGCTGCTGCTGATGATGATGTTGTTGCACCCAGACGCTTGTGAACGGGCAATGTGTCATGCCTTGAGAGGAGCTCATCGCTGCGCATGCGTATGGTCTTGCCCTTCACAGGACTTAGGCGTGTTCCTGGCTTCTTCGTAGGTGATGCTTTCAGGCTATACGTTTTACGTGTTGCATGCAGTTTGGAAACTATTTAAAAACAATTCTTTGCATTAGTAGAGTCAAGATTGTTATCTTTAGAAACATACACATACCCAAACCCAAACGTGATTTAATGTTCCGTGCAAAGTTTCCGCTGCCGCGCTGCTTGTATGGTGTGTGCGGTGCAATCTCTCGAACCTCCGCAGTCGAGGCAAATTTAACTATTTTCTCCACAGGCATCGGCATATCTGTTTCGAATGGCTCGCCGTCGCTAGCCACGCTGTTCATATCGTCACTGTCTACGTCCTCATTATCTAGGTCGTCCATGCTGTCATCCTCGCTATCATCGCCACGTTTCAAGGGTACCTTGTGCACCAGCATAACCTTTTGTTGTGGCAAACGTGGCACTGCTGTTGTGACTACATTTTTGGCCTTCACTATGGAAGCATTTCGCTTGGTTCCTCCTGATTGGGTAGTGTTCTTTAAAATCGACTTTATTTCCTTGGCCAGACCTGTATTCTGTTGGACTTCCTCGAGTGACTGCTTTCCACCGAGCCGAGCGAACACAGAATTATTGCTGGACGTGGCCGACACCTTGGTCGTGCCTGTGATATGTACCCGCACATTGCTCTCGCCACTGCTGGACACAATTCCCTCCTGGGCATCGTCATCACTTTTGTTTTTGTGTAATCGCGAAAACACATCTGTTTTCTTGGTGCTGCTTACACGATCCGAATACACTACAAATGGAAATATATCAATTGACTTAGTACACATAATTTGAAAAAACCTTACATTGTTCCCTCTTGGCTAAGATCTGTTTACTTCGCTCTGTGGTGCCCGACGGCAAGGTAACTTTGTATTTCCCTTCGTGCTCGGGCAGCACTCGACGCGCAGGTTTCAATGGTGGTGTATAGCTGCCGGATGGAGCTACTGGCAAAGACGTGGACTTGCTGTTGGGGGTACTGTTCTTTTTCGGCGGTGTCTCGATGGTCTTACCCTTGGGTTTGGGCAACGGCAGAGTCGGTTGTGTCTGCGACGGCTCATGTATCAGTTTATCAAGTGCATGCTGCTCGGTTACTTGTTTTGCATGTCGTAGTATGGCTATAATATCACCCATTGGCGTTATGCCCATTTCACGCAAGTACTCCTTGTTCAGATCGAGCAGCATATCTTCCTGTATGCGGTTCTCTACAAATATGTGAGCATAGCTTGCTGCAGCTGGCGACGGAATCCCACCGGCGTTGAAAAACTTGACCCATTTAGCTGCAAGATAAGTGTTTTTAGTATTTCTTTGAGTAAATATTAATAAAGTCATACCTGCACTAGACTTTGACATGATTGTGGATAACTAACGCACTATTTTAAGGCCCTCTTGAATGTTTTATTTTTATTTTCACTTCTAGACAACTATAACTGTTCACATGAACAAACTAATTTTAGTTCATTTAAAGATGTAAAAGGTTAACAGTTTCCTGGTCTGTTATTAACATGACATGAAGTATATTTATAGATACGGTACGCATAAATATGATTGCTTATAAAATAATAATAATATAATTCAATGAAAATGTCTAAAATTATGAGCAATTCTTCAGATCGTCAATAGAAGAACCAACAAATATAAAAAGTCAAATAAAATTTTAAAACTGGAATTTACAGAAGTATACATAAACTGTGTTATCGAAATGCTTGTGGTGGATTGTCGATTACTACGTATATCGCAGCCCATTCCATTTACCGGTAACAGCTGATTTGAATTTGCATAAACAAAACCCGGCTCTGATACATTAAAGCATTAACCTTGGAAACTTGGTGTTTCACAATCCCAAATCCTCTACCATAATTAAAAACTTGTGAATTTTTTGTAATAAATTTTAATTTTTTATATATGGTACATATAAAAAACTCCTAAACGGAATTTTTGCCTTTACTAAATTGTTACTTTTCTTTTCACAATATTATATAAATATATGTACATATTGTATGGGTTGTGTTCTTCCTTTTCATGTTCCTTGTATAATAATAGATTGTATATATTGTATTTAGTTTTACTTTAGTCAAGTGTATTTCTTTTTGTAATGTATTTTCAACAAAAGTTAACAATTAAACCAATTATTTTTAGTCAAGTTAACTTAATATTTCCATTAGTATTTTATAAATTTAGATTAATTAATTTCATAATGATCTTTAATGCTAAAGTTACGTACAATATTAAATACGCTAAGCATCAACAGAAAAACAAAATGAGCTTTTCGAGAGTCAAGTATTGTTTAGATAAATGTGTATTCCAAAGAATGAATGTAAAAATGATCATCCTAGCACTGGATCTTAAATTTTTTCTAGAAAAGTTTATGCATAAATAGCATACAGTGCTAGAATTGTATTTTTAGTTTAGTTTATTATAGTTCTCTCACATTGAATACTTCATTTCATATAGTCAAATGTATCCTGTTGACGTTTAGGGTATTGTCTTAGCTGTTCTTGTATCATATGCACTTCTCTTGTTAATTTGCTAATACAGTTGAAAATGAAGTTTTTTTTGTATATAGTTTATTTGTCTATATATATATATATGTACTTAAAGACAAAGCGTTAGTTGCAGTTTTGGTTTTTGTTCAAATTGTTAAAAACTTAATTGTAATACCCCATTGCATACATAGAACTAATAAGATGTTTTGCAAAACAGGCAGTTTGTGTGCTTTCAACATATTTTTTGTTTTTGTTTTATAATTCATTTTTCATTAAGTACATAAATATTTACGTAGTGATTTGTTGTATTTTGTTTTCTTGTAAATGTTGGGATGAATGAACAAATTCCATAAATAAAATAATTTCATTTATTTTCTTGTCTTTGTATAATAACTAAATTAACAACATAAAGTTAAGGGAAAAGGGAGTTGTGTTTTGAAAAACAATGGATATGCTTTGTGAATATTTCATATTTATAAATTTTTTAAGCCAAGGTATTGGGTTTGCAATTCGAGCTTCAAGTTTTGCCAATTACAATTGTTTGCAAATTATGTTTATTCAAATATATATATGCATATAGAAATTGTTTATAGCATGCCTTAAGTTCATCTTTTTCTTCCATTAAAGCGAAGGCTAAGTACTAAATATGTAGACTTGTAGGTTTTAATTAGTTGCCTTTAAAGCTTTTCTTGCTATTTCGATTGCGATTTCCATATGTAAATAGTTGATAAATGGGCGCTTGCGACTTTTATTTTAACTCCTTCCTTCATTCAATCATTCTCACTTCACTTCACCTTTGCTCTATAATACTTTCTTTGTTAGTTACACGTATGCTTGATAATGTTACCATAATTATACATTTATATAAATTTACTGTATATATATGTATAAATGAGCTTTATATGTGTGTATATTAAACTAGGCGTATATAAATTGTATATATATGCAGCTGTTTTCACTATATATGCCTGATTGTTGTGCATGTTGTTCATCAGTTTGAAATAATAAACTCAATCGGAGCGCCTTGCATTACAACTACTAATAAAAAATTACAAAAAAAATGAATAAGAGTAAATATAACAAAAACATGCCATAATGTCATATGTAAAGCGTATTCAAAAAAAAAAGGATAATAAACTGTACATAATGTCATTAAAAAATTATATAACAATCAAGTGTGTTTGGTTACGAATTTGGTTCAAAGCACGCATCTCTTTTTCCATCTCGGTCTCTGTTCATTCTGTAGCTAAAACAAAATACTGTTAGTCTATTGCAAGCCCAATTATACTACGTTTTTTAATTGTATATGTCACTTTGTTAAAAACATTATTAATAAGTAATTAATTAAAAAGAAAGTAAACAATTACAAAATGATTAGCATCTAAAACTTGTACATGCCTACAGCAACTGAAGGGCGCTCATGCAGTTTACATACACTTCTCTCGTGTACGTATTTATGTATGTATATATTTCCTATGTAGAGTATGTGCTATGTCTTGTATACATTGTCTTGTTATGGATTATATGACTATGTGTGTGTGTGTGTGTGTGTGGGTGTTTCTCTGTTGGTTTTTTGTGGGGTGTATTTGTGTATTTATATAAATAGATTAGACGTGCTTCATGCTGGGGGCCCAGTCAGTGTGATTCCTGAACCTGGGAGTCTCTTGCGTTGCGTCTTTCTTGTTAGAATTTTGTGGCTTAGTTGTCTTGTTTGTTGTCTATTTCTTACTTTCATTCATGTCTTCATTTACTTCACTTTTATTAGTTGTTGAGCTACAGCGGCGGCGCTTAGGAAATTTAGCGGCCCCATAGTTCCTGGATTCACTCTTTCAGACCGTTTTTACTCATCCACCGATGTTGTGGGCGGACTGTAACTGCATCAGGATGCGCTACGCTGTTCGCTATCCGGTCTGCGATCTGTGGCAATTTGCAGTAAATTTCTAAATTCCGTATCGAGTATTTGGCGTGCCTAAAAATATCCATATGTAAAAAAATCCTAATGCCATATGTTATCTACTGTAAACACTTACCTGTGCATTTTGCGTAGGAATTTGCAGTGCCAAGCCCATGGCATTAGCATCGAATCCTTCATCCAATGCCATTAGTGCACCATGCACTCCAGATTCAAGCAAATTGTTTGCATATTCCTGTAGAGCACAATTTACAATTGTTAACATTGAATTATGTCCTTAGCAAGATTTGATAACTTACCTTTAGACCTATGCTGCTCACCCAGCGTATAACACGCTCATTGCTCCACACGAGCACATCACACAGTCCATTCTCGCTCATCTTGCGCCTATGCTCCAATTCGGTGCGATCGTAATTCAAGCGTTTAAGCATTGAGATGCCATACTGCAGGCTGGTGCGATGAAAACTGTCAACCATTTTCAATTGGCCACGCAAATCTTTCTTGGTTAAATGATCTAACATGCGTGCATCGACTAGACACTCCATAAAGGTTGTGCGATATTGCGGCAGTCCCAGCCCAGGCAGCCAATAGTTGCCAATCCATTCGTGATTCATGTCTCCTGTAATTTAAGCTCAAGATTAGTTTGTGCTTCTGAATGGCATCGTGTCAAATATGAACAAATTAAATAATTTTCATAGCTCATAACATTATCATAACATTATAGTTGTTCCATAACCTACCGAACGCCAATGTGGTGCGTGATGTTTGTGGCGCTGAGGGGGAAGTAAGTGAAACCATTTCCTGTATGGCCAGACGTAATTTAAGCCTATGTAATGGATTACTTATGCCTGAGAAGTAATATATAATCAATATAAATGTAATTCGCATATCAAGTAAATTTTTCTCGACTTACCTATTTCACGCTGTATTTCCGTGTCGCTTAACGCGCTCATAATGGCGCCGGATTTGACATTTGCCCGACAGGCGGCGACATACCAGGCTGGCATGCCCACCCAAAGTTCCAACCAGGCGACAATGGTGGGTCCGTTCCAAAGGGCAAATGGCGTGCCCGCTTTCATTGCCTCTCCCAGCAAATCATTGCGATAATCGTGATCTCTGCAGATAAAGATAAATTTAAGTAAACCAATTCGAATTTTATGCTCCATCGTCCGTCCACTCACTTCTTTTGCCTGCCATAGTCCACGCTGCTGATCTTAGAACCCTGAGCGCTGGCAATACGCGGCATCATGCCTCCCGTCATACTCATTACATCGTAATTAGAGTCGACTTCGCTCAAACCAATCGATAGATTTCCAATGGACATCATGCTAGGTGAACCATCGGGCAGTGTGTCCTTAACTCCCTTGACTTTCTCCTTTTTACTAAAGAAGCGACCCAACGACGACTTTATGCCCTTCTTCTTTTGTACAGCAGCAGCGGCTGCCGCTTCTCTCGACACACCCGACGTGGGTGTCTGCAACATGGACATGGAGCCCATCGTATTGTAGTGTCGCAGCGACTCTTGGCTGCCATAGCGTGAGCTGAGCGGTGACAGGCCATAGCTATGAGTACTCAATGTCAGGTGACTACTGAGATTTGGTGGCGCTGCGGGCGCCATGGTACGACGTCGCAGCTCCTCCTGGCTGTGTGCCAATGCCTGAGCTACGCGCTCCAAGCGCATCGATCGTGCAGTCAACGGCGAAGCGGCGCCTCCAGAACTCGAGTCGCCTGTGGTGGACATGCCGCCATGCAACTCCTCGCGGGAAGCATCACTGGACAGCACGGGCAAGTTAAGCTAGAAAAGAAGACAGTGGTTAGGTTATCGGGTTATTTGGAAGAATCCTTCACTTCTTTATCAATTGTCATGACTTACCGTATGATATTTCTGCAAGAAATCGCGCTGTGGACTATTGGGCGTACTGCGCCCACTCATGGGCGGACTTTGTCTATCCATGGAACGGCCACGCGCCAATAGATTCACATGCTCCAGACTGCCGACACGAGACTCGAGCTCTTCGGCTCGTGCTTCTGTCGATTGTTTCTCCTCCTGAATAAGACGTATCTCATTGTTGATGGCATCCAATTGCTCTTGCAGCATCATTGCCAACGTTTGTGCATCAGTGTGGCCAGAGGGCGACATCATATCTGCCGTGGCAGCTGCATAGAGGGCATCGCTGTCATCACAATCGGCCACGCTGGCAACCAGTTCATAGGCCTGTTGCTGGACATGCGCAGCCTGCTGCATTTGCAACTTCTCCCACTCCTGCTCGGCCATTGAACGGGCCAGGGCATTCTCCTCGGAAAGACGTGATTTACTGGGGCGGCGCAGTGAGTGCGTCTCGAAGCTGGCATGAGATGCACTGCGTGTAAAGGCGCCACTGGCATCGACAACGCTGCTGGGAGAGAGGCTGCGGGTGAGAGCCTCTGTTTGCTGTATATTATAGGCAATCTCCTGCTGCAGCAACTGACGCTTAAAGTTCTCGATTTCGAGTCGCGTCTTGGAAAGCTCCTTCATAATTTCACTCTTCTCATGATGCAGCTCCTCGGCCACCTTGCGTGCCTTCTCCAGCTCCTGCGTTAAGACATTCTTCTCGTCCAGCGCACGCATGCGCTCCTTCAGATGCACCTCCAGGCGCTCATTTGACTCGGACAAAAGTTTGTCCACCGTCGCCGATAGACGCAAATTATGCTCTTCATTCATCTTAAGTCGCTGGTTCAGTCTTACCACCTCGGCGCTCTTCTCATCCAGATTTGTTTCCAAGCCCCGTATGCGATCCTCCGCCGAACCGTGGCGTTCTTGAGCCTGAAATTCATTCAGCCAGAAATCGTTTAGTAATATCCATTCAAATGTATCCAGTTGGACAACAAAAATAGTGTTAGATTGTTAGTAATGAAAGCTAAGAGTGAGGTTTCGAGGTGCCGAAAGTAACGATGGTATTGAAAGTCAAATTGTTTTGATTGTGTGAATCATCGATTCAATAAGACATTGATTCATCTAAAATAGGAATTAAATTATAATAAAGCTAGCGAAACTTTCAATGTATCATCGTTTATTTCGCAGCTCTGGTGTGAAGGAAATGATGTGTGTCTTTTTAGGATCGTTTTCAGTTTCTTTTGTTTCGGTGCGTTGAGTTCTTGTGCAAGGCAGATATAGAATAGTGAAAACAATAGTTGTTGATTCATTTGGGTTCTGTTGTTCTATTGTTGGTTTCGTAGTTAGTATGGTGGTTTTGGAAGAATACACAACAAGTACAGAGAGTAACAGGTAGAAGTATTCACACGAAAAAGAATAAAGAAATTAAATTTAGTGGTATTTGAATTGAATTGAATTTCATATACTTATGGAACCTGTCGGCGCGCATATTAGTTCGAGTGCATACCTTATTTCCTACCTTTGTCAATGCCTCCATGCGCGCCTTAAGCTGCTCCTCCATGTCCGGCTGCAATTTGGCATGTTGTGCTAACTTTTGTTCGGAGAGCTCAAGTTTTTCTTCGATTGCGCTGATTTTCTCCTCGTGCAGCTGTTGGTGGTTGTTGTGGTGCAGATTGGTATTTGATTGGGAGGGGAGTTTAATTAGTTTTGGTATTTATATTATTTGCAATGCAATGGGGACGTCATATTATCTATTATTAGTCACGGCATTTAGCGATAAATAGGCATGGGCGATTAACACAACACTGGTCATTTAAGTGTTTTCTTGCCAACACATGAAATGGGGGTAAGGAAAGTCATCTGATTAGTGTATATTTGTCCAGTACTCTGACAAACAATCATACATTGTTTCAGTTTGGTTAAAATTGACATCAATCAGATTTCAGAGTGAATTTTGGGTTAGAACAACTGAATTCGCCCATGCCGAGTAACCATAACCAATGGGAATTTTTGATATGCATACGCACCTTCAACTGCGCTTCCTTATGCCGCAATTCCTGCTCCAGTTTCTCGTTAAGATCGTGCAACGATGTGGACTCGCGTTGAGCATTCAAATAACGCTTTTCCAGCGTTGTAATACGCTCCTCCTGCAATTTACACAATATTATTATTTTTTTATACTCTGTGATAATTCATTTGGACACTTACCTGATCTTCTTTTTGTGCCACATTTTCGCGCAGATCACGCTGTAACTTTGCGCACTGATCCTGCGACTTGCAATGCTCCTTTTGCACACGTGACATATTCTCCTCCAGTTCGCTGATCTTGTTGTTCAGATCGGAAACGCGACGCTGCCATTGCGATAACTCAGATGTCTGAAAACGCCAAAGAAATGTAAAGGATTAACTTGTATACAATTATCTTGCATTCAAAAACCACGAATTTTGAATAGGAAACTAATTTAAAACACATGCACACCAGATTGAAATCTCTAGAATTTGTACGAGATATAGTGTATATCTAATTAAAGAATTTATGACTCTTGATTCATGTCCAAAGGAATTAATATGCACATTTGGCATACTACTAAAGTTCAAAGAAACATTTTTATGATTTTTGGCTACTATTAAAATGATATTATGCCAAAAGAAGCATGTCAACAGCAATAAGATTTCTTTATACAAAAAATTCCCAATGGAAAATAAAATATGGTAATGCCAGGGACTTATAGAGCTAGATCAACATACAATTTAACAATTAATGTACAATTTTGGTATAATTAAACAATTGTTCAAAGATAAGTTCGCTCTTTGGGGGAATTGCGACTGTATATGGCTGTCTAAGAATGTGACTCATATTGCGTTAAATGTAAAACGTGTGACTTGTTGGCAATATTCGCCGTTTTCTATTTCTATCCCCATTCCCTAGACGATTGTGCCTCACCTGCTTCTCGATGATCGTTTGCAGCTCATGCGTTTTGGCCGCATATTCATTTAGCTCGGTTGCGTCGCCATTCACGCCACCGCCGCCTGCGCTGTTGCTTGACAGCTGCAACAAAAACAAAAAAAAAGAAGAGAAACAAAAGGTATAGAATAGATGTACATATACATATATAAAATACACGCTTGATTGCGCACACACCCAAGCAAACTGGTACACACCTTCTCTTTGATGCCATTCTCACCACTGGCAATTGCTGTGGTTCCACTGCCGCCACTGCCGCCTTGCAGAGCTCCGGTTTTATATTGGGTCAGCTCCTCTTTGGTTGTGTTTAGCTCCTCCTCTAGCACATTGTTCTTTTCGATGGACAGACGCAATCGTTCGCGTACCTTCTCGTCCAGAGCTTTGTGGTGCTCAAACAGCGATTTAAGCGCTTTCAGCACTTCCACCTCGCTGGAGACGCCACTCTGAGCAGCAGCCTGCCGCTTGACTACGGTCATACGCAAGGAACGCTCATGCCGGGACACCAGGCATTCCAAGTGTTCCAATAGCAGCTGTAGATAAGAAACATTATCAGTTCGACTAAATCAAAATCACTATCTTCGCTTCTTACTCGAGTATTGTTACGTTCCGCCTTGAGTTCACCGATCTCCTCATCACGTTCTAGCAGCGTTTCGCGCGCCTGCGTTAGCTCCTTGGTCAGCGTGGCGAATTCCTGTACATTTCAATTTATTAGATTTCTCTTAGATTCAACTAATTCGTGTATATTTTGCTTACCTGCGGCAAATTCGCGTTGATCTGCCGTTGCAGACTGTCGCGTTCCTTTTCGACGTCACGCAATTTGACCTCTGTTTCACCCAAACGCTCCTGCGCCTCGCGCAAACTGTCCATAAGCTTGTCCCGCTCATCGAGCATGGATACCATGAGCTGCTCAAAGTTAGCATCTTCGCCGCTGAATTGCGAGGATCGCTGCGATATGCTGTCTTCCGATATTGTGGGCATTACGTCGCACATCATGTTCCACATTATTTAGTTGGCCGCCAGAGCACGGGCACGCATGCAAGACTGTGTGCAGAATGGGTAGATAGTATTATAACGGTATACACAAACAGTTAATATGGAAAGCGGGAGATAGTTAAGTGGTATGTGGTATGTGATATGCCTCTAATCGTGGCAGAGATACAAAATTATGAAAAGTAACAATTGCGCAAAGAAATTTTCGATGGTCACTCAAAGAATGTTTATTAAGATTAAAATAAGATATTCACTTAAAATTTTTAAAAACAAAAAAGTTTCAGGGCTTGTTCTATGCGATACTTTATATAAACAACTTTTTGTATTTCATTTCAAATTTCGTTGTATTGTCGTGTTTATAAACTACGCCGGTATTTGATATTTTGATATAAGCCGGCTTTAACGAATCGGTAAGCTATATAATTCTTAAACGAGATAACCGCTTCTTAACCGTTAATTGAATTTTTCTAATAGGGTGTTACCGTAATATGAAATCTTGAGCTATTGTCAGCATGAATTAGGGTTTTATTCGATTTTGATTGCCTACGCAATGCCCACTCAATGGCTTCAGTTTTTGTTTATGTTAAGCTCTTTTCGCCTCTTGCATTGTGGCACGCCCGCGCAACGGGTTAAGAAATTCCAATTGGACAACACACACACAGTCACTAGACACTAAACATGTCCAATAAGGCTTTTATCATAGGCGCCGCATTGATAACAAGTTTTCTGCACTAACACATGCGTACACACACACTTGATCACACATACACACCGCATATATATGTACGTACATATATACATACACGCATGCCAGTACGCACACATATGCGGGGTTTTTTCACTTTTATTATAATAATTTAATTCACAAATATTGTTTCCCACATGCTTGCGACAATAATGGTGTCAAAGACATTAAATTACACTGTCGCTGGCTAACAGCTGCTGCACCTGACTCGTTTAATGGTTGGTAAAACGCCTTTTCTCAAGCATAGAGAACGGCTTTTATGCAAAAAGAGCAAAAAAAACTCCCTTCCTCCCTGGCGCAAACACGTACCCCGTAGCCAACAAGGATCGCACGGCGACAGCGCAACAGCAGCAACAACAACTTTTGTTGCTGTTCAGCTTTTGCATATATAGCTATTTAATTGTTGCAATTGTAGCTAGTTTTATTTATTTCCGATTGATTTTTATGTGCGAAAAAACGCAGCACTAGTTTCTTTTTTGGTTGCCACTTATGTCTCAACTTTGAACGTTGCCACCATGTTTGCATATTCTGCAGTTTTGTGACAGTGTTGATTAAATTTATAAAGAAATCATCGATACTTTACATGTTCGTGAATCGCTGTTAATCTTTTTAGCATCGATGTTAGTACTTACGATTAGTCGATGTTATTAACATTTAATGTTAAAAATAAATATCGTAAGAACTGTAAGGCTTCTGTTTGTTATAATATTATATTTTAAATGATAAAAATGTGTGTTTTTTTTCTAATATATTTTGCCACATTGCCTTACTTTTAACTAAAAGTGAATAAGCAAAATAAAAATCGATAGATTTCAGAATCGATATTCTTAACAGCATTTCTCTTATCGAAAATAACAGTGCCATAATGAGTTTAGCAGTAGATTTTGGGAAAATGCTGTAGCTAACATTGCATACAGTTTTAGCAACTCATTCACAGTTTTAGCCGCATTGCCTACAGTTTTTACACACAGTACACAAGCATCTCGTTTGTGTTTTATTTTTAAGTGTAATAATTAACAGAAATAAACAATTAGCATAGTGTTATCGTATTGCCATTTAAACCAATTAAGCGCTGTAGCAAAACAAAAACAAAAATGGGGTAAGTACCGCAAGGTATACCGAAACGACTTCAATTGCTGTAAATTGTGTGAAAAATCGACGCCGACGTTTTCCTTTCCTGCTGCTGGTGCTGCTGCTGCTTGTATTGTTGCCGTTGTTGTTGTTGTTGCTGCTGTGTGTAGCGGGCGGCGTTGGAGGTGTAAAATATATATGTACTATATACAATGAATTGATGCTATACATCGTACGTAGGTGTAGGCCGTCGATACCAATTATGCATGTGTGTGTGTGAATTTTGTAGGTGTGTATATTGGAGTATGCGTGCGTGTATGTGTGTGTGTGTGGGTGTGTGCAGTAAACTTGAGCAAAATCAAAACGAGGCTACAAAACACTTAAGCGCATAATGCAATTTAGTCGGCAAGGCAGCCACCTCCCCCTCACCCCACCGACCGACACTGAAACCAAAACCTAGACCGCAACACCTCAGACCCCACCCTACCAACAGCACCAAGAACAACAATGCCAATGACAACATGCCGACAACATCAATAACAACGGCGACAGAATCTATTTTCGCTTTTAAGGCTTTTAAATCCCTAACAAATTTGTTGCTGTTTCCATGACGCTATGAAGCAAAACTATGCTTGTACCCTGTAAAGTTGATTTTAAGCGGGCGAGGAAGGCGTGGCAGTTGGTATAATAAATGGGCAGATATTATGATGAGATACAAATAGAATATGTAAATGAACAAAATAGTTCCTAAACATTGCGCTTGGCTACAAGTGAAATAATCATTTAAAAATAGATAAAGTAAAACGTACAGATACCCCTTTTTTTTAATCGATCGATCAAGTGTATCTTTACGTCGACTTGCCTCGTTTGGTTTTTTCATTTTGTTTATATTTTCTTATCAAACTCGGCTACTTATGACACACCGCAAATTAATGTTATGTTTATTATCTTAAGAATTTTAATGAGGATTTTTACTAACTATAAGGAAAAGCATTAGATTAAGTTCTTTAAATTAAATGTGTATATTTTTTTGGAAACATTTTTATTTGCATTATTTCAACTCGTAAAATTCTTTTAAAGTGTGTTGACATTTGATTGATAGACACAATAAATGGTTGTTTGGATTATAAAGATAATATCGTTAGGGAATTACAACTACTTACCGAACAACCGTGAGTGGGTTAATTTGCTAATTGAAATTGATTATCTGATCGATTGATATAACAATTTGGAAAATGCTTGTGGCGCCATTTAAGCACTTATAGCGTCATTACGAAATTCGGTCACATATTTATTATACTCCCCAAGCTAAAACCACTCAGCGAGAGCTTGCAAATTAAATATTAAGCCGACGTGCAAGAATTTTAATGGAATTTTTAATTAATCACCTGTGGGCGAGGCAGGTGTGGCTGCTGTTCTTGTTGCTCTTGATGCTTATGTTTCTTCTTATCTTTTCTTGGGTGCACAGCGAACAACCAATTTTCACTTGCCAGGCGCATGTGTTTCATATTGATCCGAAAACGAAACGCACATGGATCACAGCCAGCATGAAGGCGGTCAACGTGAGCTTCTTCTACGACAGCTCACGGAATCTGTACCGCATCATCAGTGTGGAGGGCACCAAGGCGGTCATCAACTCGACGATTACACCCAGTATGACATTCACACAGACCTCACAGAAGTTTGGACAGTGGAGTGATGTGCGCGCCAATACAGTTTATGGACTTGGGTTTTCTTCCGAGGCGGAGCTAACGAAGGTCAGTAAAAAATAAACTCAAATTTATTTATTAATTTATAATCTAATCTTTCATAACACATTTGCAGTTTGTGGAGAAATTCCAAGAGGTTAAGGAAGCTACGAAAAATGCCATGAAATCTGCAAATGGCTCGAATGCTGTTACGCCTACAACATCGGCGAACACGTCACCAATTTCCGGACGTGCTGTGGGTGCCATGCAGAATGATAATACCGCCATAGATCCCCACACTGTGGAACCACCTAATATGAGTAATACGAACACACAGAACGCAAATCCCGATAGTCCATCGCATAAGCTGCTAAACACTTGCGATATCAAGCAGGATATTGGGTCGGCCACGCCTTCGCCACAGCCGACAATGGTGGCAACCGCTGGCGGTGGAGGCGGCGGCAGTGGCGGCGGCATAACAATATCCTCGGGTGGCAGCATTGTGGGCATGCACACTGGACCGGGTGCGGGTGCTACGGCTGAGCAACAGTTGAAATACGAAAACGAACGCCTGAAAATGGCCCTGGCGCAGAGGTGAGATTCAGATAATGAATGAATGCCTGAATGAGATATGGAATTAATGATAATTTAATGACTTGCAGCTGCGCCAATGCCAAAAAGTGGGAGATTGAGTTGGCCACGCTGAAGAACAATAATATACGCCTGACCAGCGCTTTGCAGGTACGTCCAGTTTTTAATTAATCATGCTTAGCCTGAGTGTTTTCTTCCTTGCTCCCCAAGGAATCCACGGCCAATGTGGACGAATGGAAGCGTCAACTACACACCTACAAGGAGGAGAATATACGCCTAAAACGGGAAATGGAACTGCTGCGCGTTGGTGGAGGCGCTGGCTCTGGCGCCGGTGGTGCTACTGAGGATGAGCTGCGTCGTGAGGTTGCTGCTCTCAAGGCGCGCACAGAGACGCTGCAAACAGAGCTACTGCAGCACGAGATCGAGCTTAAAACAGCTAATATGAGTTTACGCGAGAAGTGCAATGATCAAACTGTGAGTAATGCATATCAATCAAATAATCAATGCATTATTTTTAATACCACTTCCCTCTATAGCTGGCCAAGATGAGTGAACTGAATGTGATGTTCGCCAAGAGCCTGTCGGAACTGTATGCGGTGCAAAAGGATATGGAGAATGTTATACATCCTGCCAAGTGCACTTGAGACTCAAATTCGGGTCTACTCAGAAAGGTTGCCAAGAAGCCTCACAAACTTGTTTCAAACTTTGTGTCTAATGCAATTTTGTATTGTTTTGCAGGTTTCAGCGTTGGAACAGACTACAATGGCAACCACTACAACGACATCATCGACAACCACAACAACTAGCAAACGTTATTTAAGCAATTTTCTAACGGCTGAGGCCGAGAGCACGCTCTCCAATGTAACCTCCATTCACACACAATTGCAATCACAGTCACAGTCGCAATCGCAATCGCAGCTCTACGAGACACTGAATTCGATGGACAAACATTCAGCGCTCCTGCAGGAGCTGCATCAGCGACAGTTGCAGACTGTGCAGCGTTCCGCCACCACGGCCCTCACTGTCACTGATGCAGCCGTCTCTGGGGGTGCTGCAGCTGCTGCTGCTACGAGTGGCACAAAAACTGCCACAATACTTGTCTCCAAATCAAAAACCAAAACTGGGCTGCCCCTATTGCTGAAGAATTCCATTAACAATTAGGTAGATTCACCAAGCAGGCGACACATTGCATTTTTTGTAATCTTTGTAGTTTGTATACAAGAAGAAAACCAAATGGAAATGGAAACGTAACACACACACACACAAACATCACACGACACCCAAATTGTAGACTATTATGTATCTGTATTTGAATGTAATTTTTTTCGGTATTTCCCTCAACTGTAACTACCAAAATTGACCAGTATTTTATTGCTTTTCGAAAATCAGTGTCTGTATCGCGATATTTTGTAGCATTTAAGTCGAAAGCAACTTATAAAAATTCATGTGTGCATTTACATAAGTGCAATATAAACAAACATAAATAATTGATATTATGTGCTCCACTCTTATTTTCTGCTAATTGTTAATTAATTTTTAATGAGAGCTTGACAATGAATACTCCATACCTACCCTCGTCCCAAATCTGAATCGAAATCGACAAACGTTAAATCGCATATAAGATTTATGCTCGAAACATTTTTCTAGTATTTTTAACAATGTAACTTTTGGTATTTTCAAAAGCATAGTCACGTAATTTGTTTATGTAATAATTTATGTGTATTTTTACAGTTAGGATTGACTATTTTATTTATGAAATTCTAATATAATGTATATGTTTTTCTTTTTATACATGTACAATGTGCGTTATTTCCAAAGCTATGGCTACTAGCTATTTACATCTTATTTATTGCAATTAAACATTAACTAACAATGACTTAGACGACGAAGCATACTAAATCACACATAAAGAATAATAATTTTATAAATGCAAATAAAAGTATAAGGAAATACGAAACTAGCAAAGTAAATTAAACGAAAACCAAGTCAAGTATGTACGTGCATCAGTGAAAAACTAGTTTAATATATTAACAAATTATATATACCTATATATATACATATATATATATATGGTATACGTATGTATCTAATGAATAATAAGAACAACAACAACAAGAACAGCAGCAAATCAATGCAATTAATATCAATATGCAATCTCTGTCCTTCTCCTCCTACTCCCCCGACCGTAAATACACACACACTTTAAGAAACGTTTTCAACCAAGCAAGCGAAACGGTAATGGGGAAAACGGTTGAAACGGTTATAATTGAAGCCATATTGTTATGCAATTTGACCGCTCGTTTTTTGCCTAGAATTACCCAGTTAAAATAAACTAAAAGTAAATCAAATAATAAACGAAGCAAATGTTGAACATACAAATTTAGCAGTTAAAAGTAAATAAACATATGAAATAAATAAAAATAAAATTCAATATGATTACAGAACACAATAAATTCCGAATTAGTTTCATTTGTGCAATGGATTTGCAAAACTTAAGAGCATTTCGTTATAACAATTAATATATTCATAAAATATATAACAATATAGACATAGACACCGATTTTTGAAATATTTATTATACATTTTAATTATTATTTATATTCGCTATAAATTAACAGCACAATTGGATCTTCCTAATTATTTGCAGCATATATAATAATAGTTGCCGCCTGCCTAGACAAACAGCGACCTGTACAGTTCCGTCTTGGACTCCTCCGTCCAGTCACTTGCCTCGTTGGGAGCCATAAAATTGATGAGTTTGTTGTGCACCAAATAACTGCAAAATACGAAGAATCAAGTTGGTAAAAATATCCAATAATATTAATATTATTTTATGCTTACCGCAGTTTTCTGCCCTTGCTGGCCCTCGTGTCGACCTTCTTCTTCATCTTCTGTCGCAGTTTCTGCAGCTCGACAAACTGTTTGGCAATGTCGCCCATATTGGACGTCGAGCTAGCCTTGTACTCGATGAGTTCACGCAGCTGCTGATGATAGAAATCACTGTCATCGTAGACATCCTTCTGCCTATTGCCAGTGGTGGCTTCTGTGTTCTCCTGCTCTGCCGGCTGTTGTTGATTGTTCTTCAGAGTTTGGGACTTTTCCACCAATGCCTCACGATTTGCCAGAGCACTATCGATTTTCTTGATAATGTCGTAGTCCTCCTGCATAGACTTACGCTTCAGACCAGCACCTGGCGTTAGGAGCTTGGTGCGGTCGTCCCACTTGAGCAGCACCTCATTACGATAGTTTCGCATGTTTTCGAAATTACTTTGCAGTGTGCTCGCAAAGCGTTTGCTTGCGGGCGCTGTGCTCTGCTCTTGCTCCTCTGCCGGCTGCTTGCGCTTAACGGATTTTCGCATCTCACTGTTCTGCTGTGTCAGCGCCGACTGCAGAGAGAGCAGCTGCTGCAGCAGCTTGGTGCTACGCTCCTGTGCCTCCTTCATAACAGCATCTAGCTCCTCATTATCTGTGGTTTGCAGTGTTTTGGGTGGAGGCAGCAGATTGACTTTGCTGGTGAGCTTCTGTGTATTTATGCGCATTTCCAGCAAACGCTCCCAAATCTTCAACTGATTCTGTACGCATAATCCCTTTTGTATTTCCGCTTGTTGATTACTTTTTGTCATTATTTCACTGGTGTCCATGACATCGTCTTCGGACTCGGCATCCTCAGAGTCATCCTCTTCATCGCCTGAATCTTCTTCATCGACAGAATCGTCTTCATTCTCCTCTTCATCGTCATCGTCAGACTCTTCCTCTTGTCCACCATTTGCAAGGTCTTCGCTTTCGCTATCGTCCATGCCATTTTGTTGAGGTTTCTTTGTTGCCTTTGATCCTTTTTTAACAGATTCCAGTTGTTCCTCCTCGTCCGTATCGCTCTCCTCATATGGAACTTCCTCATCATCGTCTTCATCATCTTCGTTGTCTTCCTCGTCCTCTTCATCCTGCTCGAACTCCTTCCGACTGGTGATTTTTCCCTTGTAGCGCTCGCTCTGCTCTGACAGCAGCTTCACATTGCGCTTTCGGAAATCTGTGCTGCGGGCATCAGGCAAGTCGTATTCATCCTCAAAGTCCACAACACGCGCTGATGTATTCACATCAATATCGGAATTATCATCACTTTCGCTGTCGTTGGGATGGGCCAGCAACTTGCTCACCTTTTCTGCCACCGTCTGTGGTTGCTTTTGTGTTTTTCGCAGCATTTTGACAGAGATTTTATTTATTTTTCAATAAAAACAACATCGATTCGACTGCAACACGTGAAAACGAGATCAGGTTCAGTTTTGAACTAGTTCCAATTATCTGAATCGATACCTCTTGTTGAATTTAATTTTGTTATCGATATACATATGTAAACTAAAGAAAAACCCGGCAATTACAAATTTAAATTAAAAAACGGAATATTTGAATAATATTTGAATAAAAAGAGTATTTTTCTGTCTTATATGTAATCTTATGCTATCCTATAATACGTTTTATATTTATTTAAAATGAGACAAAAATCATTTCTATTGAAAGCCCGAAAGTATACTATAGATTTGGTTGCTATAAAATCAACGTTTCTAATGGGAAATTTTGCTAAAATCCGTTATTATTTGACTGGGAAATGTTTGAATAGAAAGGATTGCATATTATATATGTAATTATTATGATTATCGATTAATATGCCGAATATCGCAAAAAAAACTTAGCAAAATGGAGTGCTGCCTTCGGTTAAATGATTAATTTATTATTCATCGACGCACACGCCTCATGTCTCATTAAAAACGACAAAATGCTGCCTTATCAGTACAGGTGCATCTTGATAACAGCGCGCACACGCACACGCGCACAATCACACTCTCAGCTTGAAATGGACAACTTTCTACACACACACACACACACAAACACACACAGATACTGTGTAGCATACAATAGCGGGCATTGGACTGTCATGAGTCTGAACATGAACTTGAAATCCTTTTGTTGGGGCCCATTTGCGGTCATTATACTAATGACAAATTGCGAGGCGAAATTGTGAGGCAAAAATGGTTAACCTTGAAAACTGCACAAATGCGGTGCAAAACAGACGCCGACAGCCAGTCAAAGGCAACAGAAGTGTTTCCGGGAAAATAAAAGGATAAAATACGCAGTTGTCGACAGTAAATTATATAGTAAGTATATTCAATTTATTCGCTATGCGAATTGGAGGCAAAGTCACGCCGCAAGCCGTACACTGATAGCGTAATAAGTATGTCTTATATTTATATTATTATTATTATTATTTTTTTGGCTCTTACGGTACTACATAATTTGATAAGGCCGAAAAGAATTCGAAACGAGAGACATGCGACGCTGAACTTTGAATTGACACTCAGACAGACAGACAGACAGACAGATGTGTGTGTTGGTGTGATGGAGAGTGAGATTTTTATGCGGGCGGGCTGCCATTTTGGGGTCGCCGCTGTTATCAGTGCGTCAGCGTTGCCAACTACATGTTGAGAGAGGAGACCGGCGGCTGGCTGCGTCGCATTTTTTTAATTAGATTATCAGTTGTTGTCGAGATTTCGATTTCACGGCACAAGCAGCAGCCCCAGCAGCATTTGCAGCCCCAGCAGCCGCCCTAACAATTCAGTCAGTTCCTGTACGCCGCTCGGTGCAAATATAACTAGCAGAGCCGGACTACCGCTAATAGCCGCGTCTGCAGTAAATGCAGAAATATCGATAGCAAAGCTCGCGCCAGTGTGGGTGTACGTTGTTAGTGTTGTTAAGCGATCGCGTCGATCTCTGTTAATGTTTTAATGCGTAAAGTGTGCAAATAACGTGTAAATTATCAGATATTCTACATGTGTGTACATTTGTATATGTCCGCGAATACATCTGTATAATGTAGCATTATACGTATGTATGTATATTAGATTCTTGTACACGGTATGCGCGCGTGTTTAGAAAAATCAAAACAAAACGGAAATAAAAAAGTAGCGAAATGAAGAAAAAAACAGGAAAATATAAGAAAATAATGTGTTGAGTGGACGTAATCATTGATTACGCCTACAATACAGGCAGCAGGGGCAGAATTTACCTACCAGTGTTGGCTAACAGCGTAGGATATTTTTGCAATTTTAATGTTTGTTTTTACGATATATTGCACTGATTACTCTTTAGATTTAACATAAAACATATGTTTAGTCGCAGATAATATATATACGGATATAAAGAACCCATAATTCTTTTTTGACTTTTTTTCACTCTAATTTATGTTTGCCCTTTCTGTTTTGTTGTTCTCAAGCGGCGAGCCTCCATTCCAATTGTATTTTCCGATTTTATCTGTTTCTCTATCGATCGAACGAAATGAAAAGTTCAAACACCACGCGAAACAATAAACAATAAATAAACAATTAAGTTGTGTACTACAAAACGTTTTCAACGACGACGACAACGACGAGCACGCTCAAGGATTAATGCACTGAGAGCGATTGTAACGTTGCCTTAATCATTATCTACGGCTGCTGCTGCTATTCGTTTTCAATTGAGTGAACTTCTCAGTCCCATTGAGCGCAATTGATTAAGAGATTAATCGGACACTCGTCTGGCTACTGCGAGCATTATTCACGCTCATCATGAAAGAGCCGAAGCATAAGTGGAATTTTTTATGTTTATCGCCTTTTGAAAAATATTTCAATATTATAATGTGTGAGTGTAAACTAGTTCAAGGTCAAAGCTCAACAAACAAACAAACACACACACACAGACGGAGTGCAGCCGAAAATCAAAACAATAATAAAAATGTTCTTGAACCTGACGTACAACATACATACATATATAAGAAAGAGTCATCAAATCGTTTGACCCATAAGCAGGAAATCGAGTGAAACTAATTAATTGAATTGAGTCGAGGCATGGCAAGGCGTGAGAGAAATGGTGAAATAATCGAGTACCCTCCCCATCAGGACGAAATTATCTATAAAATACGATGCGCAAGAAATCTCTCGATTCTCTTTTCTCGCTCACGTTCTCGTTCTCTGATTATCAGACAAGGCACTGTCTCAGGCAGTCAAGCGTTCTATAGAAAAACAGTCAATAAATTCACTGGAACGCGAAAAACAATAACAAATATGTAAACTAACGGGCATGCGGGTATTACGAACTTGTTATCGATGAGGTGTCCTAATTGACAGGCCCTTCCCACAATGTTGTATAGTTTACGTCAACGAAAATGGAGTGTAAATTAATATGATAACGTCATTGTACGGTAGAGTTGCCTGATAATGTAATTAAAGGCTGTAGGATAAAGAAAAGTTTTTAAAATATAATCGTAATCTATTAAAAAATGGTTATCCAAAAGAAAATTTTACCATTTTATGAAAATCTAAAATGTTTACTGAGAAATAACAAAAATAGTTTTCAATTGTGTATTTTAAATTGTCATAAACAATAAGGTATTAAAAGTATTATGATTCTTCGCAAGGTTAAAAGTAGCATAAATATAATTTTAATTGTTGCTCACAAATTTATATTTATTCTTTAGTTCGACCATTAAAATCGTTATAGACTATTTCCGTTTTACGATTGATTTTAATATTCATGAATACACGCAATTAGCACGTATTTGATTCACTATAGAACGTGCGCTTAATTCAATTGAGTAAAGTGTAAATTATCCCGAAATAATTACAAATTATATGATATATAGATATTTGATAACTAATGATGTGAATCAATAGGAAACAACGACAAAAATACTTAGGGCTTTTAAACTGAGTGCTCCTGATCGATCGATCGATTTGAATGATTCTCATGAGAAGAACGTGGCGAGTGTAGAAGATATAGCAAATCTGTGTGAACTGTGCTATAATGGCCAATACGACGAATGAGAAGGAATACGATCATCGTTATGTGAGTGGTTGGTCGAATGTGAATAATATGAATGGCACAATGCATTTGTCCAAGGACATGATCTTCAACGATGGGCATAAGCTATCGATAACAGTCTACAGGTGAGTAAGAAACTTAAGATATAAGAAATAATATAAAGAAAGAGAGAGTATACAGGAATATAGAAGGAGAAAGTCAGTAAATAGCCAGAGATAATAATATATGTACTTGCCCACTTCCTGCTTAGCCAACCAAGTGAGATCACCCACACATTTTTCTCAGCCAGCATTCTTGTACTTTGGTATTTACCCACACTCACTCACACACTCACTCGTACACTCACTCACACATTCAGTTTCCACATTGATAAGGCAGCGATCGTCTATGCGCTTTTCTAAACTTATCAGCCACGATAGACTGTGTGTAGGTGTTGGTTATAAATAAGTGTAGATCATGTCGTGTCTCTGTCGATCTGTCTGAGCTTTAATAATTTTCATTTGGAATTTGAACGCTGTAGTTCAGCGTAGGGTTCACATTAATAGAGTGATTCGAAATTTTCAGAGATCATTTTAACAGATTGCAGACAGACAGACACATCGACCGAAAAACTGAAAAACTGACTAAGGGAACCCGTATAAAGTGCTTTTAATTAAGTAATTCGTATGTATGTATTTCAGTTGTTACAATATTTGCTTATCGATATGATCGAAATGAAATCGAAAGATAAGCATGTATGGAAAGCAACCTAAGCGGTTTACTTCGTAGATCTTTGAAATATATATAATTTGTTGTATATGTCAATTTGAATAATAAGTAACATGATTAATAGTTTTCAAGACATTAGCTTATAATACCTGCCCTTTCAACTAGGTATATTCTATACTCAAATTGACTTAAGCCCTTGGGCATTAATTAAAAAAATTAATAAATAATACAGCAATATTTATTCCCATACGAAATATTACCTATACCTATACCGCTTATTCCAATACGTATACACTATCTTATACCATAATAAATGATATTGCAAATTCAATTTACAAATTAAACTTGACAAAGCGATAATTTGTTTTCTGAAATGAATTTGCAAATTCCATAAATGATAACTTTACGAATAGATGAGGAAATCTTAATGATTTGCAAATATTATGACTAATTTTCACTCTAAAATTTGTACCTAAGTATGCGATATCCTTAACTTTATTACCAACTGTTTATTGGCGCTTTTAAGCCTTATGACAAGCACAATTCAGTCTCAAAATGATCCATTCAATTGCCTGACCCACTTATCAGGCCTAAGACGCCCACGTGGTAGTGGCTACAGCTGGTCGTCACCCACTTGGTTTTTGTTGGTTATCCAAGCGATTAATCGGCACGACCTTTTCCTTCCCCCACCTTCCCCCTCTGTATTGGCAGCATACTCTTTGTGATCTCAACAATTGGCAACAGCACCGTGCTGTATCTGCTGACCAAGCGGCGATTGCGGGGTCCATTGCGTATTGACATCATGCTAATGCATCTGGCCATTGCCGATCTAATGGTGACGTTTCTCCTGATGCCGCTCGAGATTGCGTGGGCATGGACGGTGCAGTGGCGTTCCACGGATCTCATGTGCCGCCTCATGAGTTTCTTTCGCGTCTTCGGGCTGTACTTGTCGAGCTTTGTCATGGTCTGCATCTCGCTGGACAGGTGAGTCGCGCGACTCTGTCGCTAATGGACCAAATTGATGGCCAGATAAGGCCATGTCCAAGCTCTCTACAACGTTTTGCTGAACTTTTTCAGATATTATGCCATTCTGAAGCCGCTGCAGAGATCCTACAATCGTGGTAGGATCATGTTGGCCTGCGCCTGGCTGGGATCGGTGCTATGCAGCATTCCGCAGGTTTGTAAGGGGGAATCTTCCCAAATCTAGCTCTTATCTGGTCGAAGCGATGGATCAGATTTATTTCCAATTTATGTATAGTTTTTTTCACAGTGTAACCTTCTTTTTTCTTGTTAGGCCTTTCTCTTCCACCTGGAGGAGCATCCCACTGTCAAGGGATACTTTCAGTGTGTCACCTTCCATACGCTGGTGACCGACTTCCATAACTTGCTCTATCAGATCTCCTCGATGTGCGCCCTCTACGCATTCCCCTTGATCGTTTTCATATACTGCTATGGCGCCATCTATCTGGAGATCTATCGCAAGAATCAGCGTGTGCTCAAGGATGTGATCGCGGAGCGATTTCGTCGATCCAACGATGATGTGCTGAGTCGGGCAAAGAAACGCACCCTGAAGATGACCATCTCGATTGTGATTGTGTTTATCATCTGCTGGACTCCATACTACTTCATCTGCATGTGGTATTCGTGGGACAAGACCTCGGTGGGCAAGGTCAATTCGCTGGTTCGCAAGGCTCTCTTCATCTTTGCCTCGACCAATTCCTGCATGAATCCGCTGGTCTATGGCCTGTACAACATACGTGGCAGGATGAATAATAACAATAATGTGGTGAGTAGAGTGGGATATACCAAGTGGGGAGTTAAGATCATCTACTCTACTCTCCTCATGCAGTCAGTTAACAATCGTCACACGTCGCTTACGAATCGCCTGGACTCATCCAATCAGCTGCTGCAGAAGCCCATCGGCAATGGAGTCGCTGCTGCAGTGGCGGCATCCACAAAGTTGGCACATGTGGTGCATCTCAAGACAAATGGCTCCAGCAAGGGAGCGGGCGCCGTCTCGGGCACGGGCACGGGCTCGGCCACGGTCGGCGACATTAAGTCTCCGGAGATAATCGCCGCCCCCAGCGCATCGCTACCAGATTCCGAAATAGATGCTAACGATGATGTCAGCGTCAGCGTGCTCACCGTACGCTGCGGCCCGGAACCGATGCAGACGCAGCAGCCCAAGACCAAGAGCAGCAAGACGACATCCCCTCCAGCCATTTACCCGAAGTAATGCTGCCTTTTTATGACGCACTGCATCATCAACTTCACTTTTCATTTGGCTTTTCGCACAGTTGTCGGCGTAAAGTGTCCGGGTTTATGTTGTGGTCCGCATTGGGAGACCCTTCCCATTACGTATGGTTTCAGCTATTAACCATGGCAAAGTGAGTGAGTTTGTGGTTAGCCTGTGGTAGCTTGGGTAGGTGTAAAGTTAATGCGTTTTATAGGGTCGATTTGTGGTGTGAAACTTGAGAACAATTTGGCACAAAGTGCGGGAAAGAGAAAGAGTTAAGATACGCTAGGCAAAGAAAGGTATATATACTCGTAATATAGTAAAATAAAGGTCGATTGTTCCTATAATATACATATTGAAATATATAAAAACTTGCTTAAGATCTGGCCAGATTTAACTAAATAATAATCTATATAGTAAAGCAGTCCCAACATTACATAAGAAAGCTGGGCTAGTGAGATGAGAAATCACTATAAAAAGGGACCTAAGTAAGTTGATTACAGCATCAACTAATCGTCTGATAATCTAATCAAATGATTCCCTCCCATTTCCAGCTCTAGTCTAGTGAATTCATTAGGCTCTTCAATTTCTATTTTGTTATCTTTAACGAGTATCGACGACCTTCGCAACAGGCTCTTCCCAAAGCCAATCCCACTTTAAGGTACTTTCAACCCACTTAAAAACCCATATATCATTATCGTGTCAACTCAAAGCATGCCAAAAATAACAACACAAAAAAAAAAACATTCACGTGTGTCCAAAGTAAATGAACTGATGGATGAACCATATTATATGAACCATATAACCAAACATAACCTAAAAGGTGCGCCAGAACGAACATAACCTAAAAAAAAACCAAAGTCAACAAGTTAATGTAGAAGAACAACTCAATTAGGAGCTGCTACTGTTTAAAAAAACAGCTTAAAGTCTTCTTTTCGCATTTTAGTAAACGATTAAAATGTTAATCGAAAATCGATTTGGGTTTGCGCCGCAAGAAAACATCATAAAATACGCTTAAGACGTAATAGAATGTAATATTAGATACTCTAGTTAGTTGGCTTATTGCTTAATTTAAATTAATTTATTCATAAACACACACACAAACAAAGAATATCGTATGAAAATTATATAGAAAAATATCGAAATAACAACAAAACCAATTCTAACCTGTCTAATTAATGGGCGGTTCCATTGGCATACCCTATACCATACATACTAAGGCAAGATAATACCTTATGGCTTTATTTGCATGGGATGTTTTGTTAAGACGGCGTTAATCACTCGCTTTACGGGCCTTGATGACGTTAATTATACATATAGACACATGTGTGTGCGCGCTTTTAAATATTTATTAGACGATATTAGGTATACGATGAATGGCATATGGCATATGGCCTATGCCATAGCAAACCCGTTCCATTTGAGGGCCTCTTAGGAGGTTTGCGCTTGACCTTAACATCTACCCTCTACCTCTATGCGCCTTATCTATTGACTGTGCGAGCAAGTATTCAAAAACTGTTTCTAATTGAATGGAATTAAATAACAGAATATTGGAGAATTCTTTATTTATTTAAATGGGATTAAAAGGAGCCTCACTCACTAGTGGGTCTATAAGAATCATGAAATCATCTAGAAGGCAAATAATGTATAAAACGGGTTAGCATGGAAGACATACGGAAGACCCAAAATTTTGAAAGAGTTAAATTCATTATTTTTTGATGCAGAATCAATCTAGAGGTCAATTAATGGATAAAAAGTCCTCGCTCAAGGAAATCTGATGATTTTTAACGAAGTTCTCTATACTAGGTGCTCTATAGGGGTTCTGAAATCGAGCAAGATGGTAGTTTGGAAGACATACGCAAGACCCAAAATTTCGAAAACGTTAAATTCATTATTTTTTGATGCAGAATCAATCTAGAGGTCAATTAATGGATAAAAAGTCCTCGCTCAAGGAAATCTGATGATTTTTAACGAAGTTCTCTATACTAGGTGCTCTATAGGGGTTCTGAAATCGAGCAAGATGGTAGTTTGGAAGACATACGGAAGACCCAAAATTTCAAAAACTTTAAATTCATTATTTTTTGTTGCAGAATCAATCTAGGGTCAATTAATGGATAAAAAGTCCTCACTCAAGGAAATCTGATCATTTTTAACGAAGTTTTCCATACTAGAGGCTATATTGGGGTACTGAAATCGATAAATGGGTTAGCTTGGAAGACATACGCAAGACCCAAAATTTCGAAAACGTTAAATTCATTATTTTTTGATGCAGAATCAATCTAGAGGTCAATTAATGGATAAAAAGTCCTCACTCAAGGAAATCTGAGGATTTTTAACGAAGTTCTCCATACTAGAGGCTCTATAGGGCTACTGAAATCGATAAATGGGTTAGCTTGGAAGACATACGGAAGACCCAAAATTTCGAAAACGGTAAATTCATTATTTTTTGATGCAGAATCAATCTGGAGGTTAATTAATGGATAAAAAGTCCTCGCTCAAGGAAATCTGATGATTTTTAACGAAGTTTTCTATGCTATAGGCTCTATAGGGGTAACTACGATCCTGAATATCAGACTCTTCTCATCCTGTTTTGCAATTAAACTTTATCGCAATATCTTTTGTTTTTTACTTTATTTTGTATGTATATTTCTCCCTTCTTCCTTCCACTTCACTTCCTCCTAGACAGTCGTCGTTATATTTACAGCTGTCATAAGAAACTTAGCTTCTGAGAAAGGGGTGGGTGGTAGGGGGATCTATCCCACGCATCCCATGCGACAGTTTGTTTCAAGCATCCCAGCTGGAGAGAAGGAGGCGACGATCAAGAGTAACCCAATTAACCGGCAAAGGCATTAAAAGTGACTTGCAGTGTTAGAAAGTGGCTCACTTTCGATACACTGCACAACAAAGTCACGTTCACAAGGCACTTGCACACACACACACACACACACACTGTGGCAGCGTATACAGAGGAATGCTTGTAATCGAAACTTGAGGACCGAAAAATAAACATGTTAATAATACAATTTTATGATTAATACGAAATGAACTGCAGCAACAACAAGAGTAACGACAACAACAACAACATAAGCAACAACAACAACAACAAAAACAACAACAACAACGGGGGTAGTCAACATGCAAGTTGTGCTGTAGCGCCGTCAAAGTGCGTGGGTCGTGGCTGGTGAAGATGCTGGGAACAGCAACGCACAGCTAGAGATGGGCGCGTGAGTCGTGAGCAGTCACGGAAATGTTATCGATTTTGTAAAAGGCGCCACTAGGGGGAAATTTTAAAAAAATTAAGGAAATAAGTAATTGTTTCGAGTTTAATTCTATAACAAATAAAATATAATAATTTTTTAGCTTCAAATCTTTTAAAACTTAGACTTCTTTTCAAAATGTATGAGTATATCTGTATGCCAAGAGGTTCCCATATTATCTGTATAAACTTTACAGTAGTGATATTATTATTTTTTAGATTTTTTAAATATAATAAGCTTGTTTTGTCTTAATTGTAATAGCAATTTTTCTATAAATATTTTTATTTTTTGCTTAATCCGTACAGTAGGGTTCTAGCTATGGTACTATATCATATGTAATTGTCTTTCGTGTCATATACATATATTTTCCAAATCGCGTCCATCCCTAGCGAGGAGCGACCCGAATGAGGCGAGGAACGCAGCGGCGCACCGGGTCGCTTATTTATAAATCACGCACATAATGAAATTTCAGCAAGTGGTCGTCGTCGTCGCCGTCGTCGTCGTCGTATCCAAAAATGCAGCAGACAAGCAGGCAAAATATGCAACGATGATGATGATGATGTTGATGATGATAATAATAATGAATGTGCTGCCTGGAACTGGGTGTGCACGCCATAGCGCCATGATATATGCACGAGTCTTGTGCCCGGTCGAGGCTTGACATGCTGGCGACATAATGATGAACTAGTCGTAACACTGCCAGAGATCTGAAGTTGCCTTTCGGGACGACTGATGCGTTACGCATTGTCACTTTGATGGGGCACCCCAAATGGGGGAATTGGCTATCGCGGGGGGAGGGGAGGGAGTACTGGGAGGGCACGACACTTGTAATGCATAAGTAGTCATTAATAGGTGCCACATATGCATATCGTATATGCTGGGAGAAGGGAGGAAGGGAGCTTCAGTTTTTACGAGTATTTCGGTTGTTATCTTTAACGATTCCAGAGCGTGCCGGTTTTATGAGCCTTTTTTCTGGGCATCTTTAAAGTGGTTCGTTGAGGAAGAATGCGAGCGAAGGCTGAAGGCATAAAAAGGGTTCAGCGAGAGTGCTGAATGCGAGCTGAATGTGCTTTATGAGCACGCAGGCAACAATGTTGCCCCACTTGGGTTTCGATTTCAAGACAAGGGTAACTCTTTTACTGCCTGGCTAAGGGCTTCATTTGGTAGTAAATGCAACAAAGAGCACAATTAACAACAATTAGCTCTATGGTAAGAAATAAAATTAGCTACAAATTAAAATAGATCATCAGTAGAAAAAGTTCTTATTTATTTTTATCGGTATTCTAATAAATAAAGTGTTTAAAATGAATATATTTATAGTTTCATAAAATCACGAAACTATAAACAAGCTTGTAAACATTTTTAAAATATTTTTGTTATTTTTCTGTCTTTAAAATCTTTAGAATACATAATTTTGTCTTTTTTAAATTGTAAAAATAAATTATGAAACTACTTTATAAATCAACTTACTACACAATTAGCAACTCGTTTACAACAATGTGTGTTACCCGTTAAATAGTCAGTTTATAACAGATTTGAAATTTATCAAATTCAGCAAATCACAAATACCAATAAGCCATCGATCAAGTCATAATCTCTCATTTATTTTCCCTCACTAAAGTTAGCTTTAATCCCACCAAACAACAAGTCAAACGACAGTCTGGCAACGCTGCTCTCGCTTACGCAAATTTGCACGTGGGCGTCTTAGCTTACTCACGCGTCAAAAGAAACACAAACGAAGACAAAATGCTGCGGCCGCGCCGCTGAACGCGTTTCTCCCAACAACAACAAACAGCAACAAGTTAGCAACAGCAGCAACAACAACAATAACAAGTTGCCAGCATCACCGCAGCCGAAGCAGCAACAACAGCTGAGAACAAAACAAACTGCAATCAGGCGACGACGACGACGACTGCAACAACAGTTTGCCGCTCTCGCTGCTCGCTGCCGCTGCGCTGCCAACGTCGCAGTCGCTGCTGCTGCTGGTGCTGCCGCTTTAGATGTTTTTGTCGCTGCTGTTACCCTTCAGTGTGCGTTTGCACGTTGAACAAGACGGTACACAGAGTTGAAAGAGGTAAACCGATAAACGCGTGCGACTATCGATAAACACGAACGCGAGCGCGCGCGACTTTTCTCGCCATTTGATTGTGATCTATGACAGCTTTTAGTGCCCGCCTGCTGCTGCTGCTGTTGTTGTTGTTGCAGCACGCGTGATTATCCCAGAAATATAAACAGAGACAGCCTGTTAAATTGTCACCGTGTTGCATTTTGACAGACGCCCCAAAGAATCATTTTCATTCCCATTCCCGATTCCATTTGGCTGTCAAGGTGGCATCGCCTTCGCTTCAGCTTCGGCTTCGCGTTTGCTTTTCGCTTTTGCGTTCTTGTTGTTAATAGCATAAAAGTGTTTTAATTTTTATTAGCACGAACACCGGACGGGCCTGCCTACACGACAGCAACAACAGCAGCAGCGGCAGCGGCAACAGTCGCCGCACAGGTCCAGGTGCGGTTCAGTTGCCAGAGGATCGTCGCGTCGTCGCGTTCGTCTCTCTGTCGCGTGTGTGCCGCGTTCTAATAAAATCAATCGAATGCGATCTTTGCGTGTGTTTCTCCGTGTACTTTGTGTGTTTTCTCTCTTGTTTATGCTTGTCCCGTTTCTTGGAGAAGGGTTCTCTACACTTCTTAATGCATCCGTTTTTATTAGCATTATCTATGGTGTTGAAGCCTTCGCCGAAGCAAAACTGTTTGATCTGGCAGTAAATTGTCTACCCAAAAATATCAGGAAATTAAACGAGTGTGTGTGTCTGTGTGTGTGTGTTTGTCTCTCTCCCCTCCCTCTAGTATAAACAGATACAACTTAAGTTGTTGCAGGGGAATATACGGAAATTCATTCACGTGGACGTTGACAGCGATAAGTGGCAGAAGTAGAGGCAGAAGCTCGAGGAGCTGTCGCAATTAAGTACGACTAAGCAGCACCTACAAAGGCCCAACAAGTGGCAAGTGGCAAGTGGCAGCAACAGCAGCAGCAGCGGAAACGTCGTTGAGCGTGCAACGTCCTTGACAAAGAGGTGAGTGTGAAGGTTGTTAAGTCTGGCTAAGTGGGTTAAGTCGCAGTAAAAGTGCGGCGAGGACTAATGGAAAGTGAGAGATCAAAATGGAAAGAGATATTTTGGGGTAGTTTCGACTTGTAAAAGTGGGGAAATGATCAGGAAAATTAACAACATTATATTATGAAACAAAGTGAAATATATAGTCCAAATTAACTTATATACATCATTAAAATATCAGCATTATTTATTTATTTATTTTTATTTTATTTTTTAACTATATAGAAATTACAATTTCTAAAATATTTCATCTCCCCATCGAATTCCCAGAAACTCGAACCCCTCCCAGTTTTCCCCCAAAATATATCGCATTCCAAGCATTCGTGAACCCTTTTCTAGCTGCGCAATAACTCAGAAAAATAATATTTCCCAAGCGACACAAGTTTAACGTAATTTTAACCATATTAATTGACCAATTTATGAATATAATTATGCGGCTAAAGAAAACCCAGCATTTCACCGCCTTCATATCTTATAATAAATCATGCTAATTGTTGTTGTAATTCAAATCCTATCGATACATATTAATTAGACAGACACACCCAGTTTGGCTGCTACAGGCTGCTACAGACTACCTCGCTTGCCATCCCCAGTCTGCTACATTAATCTAAAGATCTCGGGCCTTATCTGCATTGGCGCCATAAATACCAAAGTCGAGTCATAATCTATTAATTACCAGACTTTCCACACATATTAAAAGCAGGTTGATGTTTATGAGTCGTATATTAAAGGAAATTAAAATGTTCTGGGTACAATTACCATACTATACTATAAAAAAAAGAGTTGGAGTTGAAATAGTAAGAATATTTCTGTGGAGTTTGCTGGCAAAAAGGATGCTCATTAGGCAAAGTGAGAAAAAATAAACTCTATAGAAATTATTTTGTCTTTAATTTAGAAATTAAACTTACAAATTTAATAAATAATTTAAATATATGTATATTTATTTTTTGCTTATTTTTGTATAAGTTGGCAACACTTTGTTATATTTTATAGGGTATGCACTTAATTGCCAGCAATTTTTTAAGCATTTTATTGGGGGAACCGCAGCCGCATAAACTGTTTGGCATTTCCTTTTTGGCTTTTTAGAGATTTTCTCCGCTTTGCTTTGCTCGAGCGTTAAACAAAATCAGACCAAGTTCGCAGTCGGTTATAACATACATACGTATCTGTATTTGTATAATATATTTATTTGATTTCAACAGTTCCAAGCGATTCAATTTAAAACTCGCCCACTGACAGACATTTCCATAACAATTTATAACTGCCTTGGCAAGATGTCTCATTTGATTATTTTGAATACATTAGTCATTGTGGTTTGGGATCGTAGCCGCAATAATGTCGGTTACACATGCATATATGGCTGGGACTGGTGGTGCCTTTGGCATTATTATTAAAACATAAATAATATTGCTTTTAATGAAATTTCCGCTTTCTGCCAGCATTCATTCGAGTTATGAGTTCATAAACAAATGCAAATCAGCTGGAAAATTGTGGCAACAAATTAGCGCATCGTCATGCCGTTGATTCAGACTGATTCAAGTTGAGACGATACGATATTCATAGGTCTACAAATTTGTTTATGCTTTGTATTGACTGCATCGAGATTTGCAATTCAAATCGATTCGAAGTTCGAACAATAAAAAAAAAAACTGAGGTTTTCTGCTTCTTCTTCCACTATATATGACTAAAGTCTGGCAGAAATGAAACTTCATTTTAATAGTCCATCAAAATAAGTTAATGACTTTTCGATTTTTGGCTTAATTACTCTTTAAACATATTCTAAACCGTTTTAATCGGGTTTTTCCGAGACTCGAAATAAGAAACATGGCGCCAATTTGGGCGTTTGGTGAAACGCTTAAAATATCATTTATAAGCCATAGATTAGATCTTCAAAATCTTAGAAATTCCGTGCTAGTGTTAACTGAATTTTAATTCGCCATTTTGCGCATAATTTGAGACTTATTTACAGGGTGTGGCATAGGCAAGCCACTGAGATAATCACTTGATTATATACCTGCCATATTTGTGACACATCCCATTGTTGTTTATGGCAATAATTATAGGTTTTGGCCAGCTTGTTTTGCTGCCGATTGGAAGTTCTATAGAATTTACTTAATATGCTTGATTCTTGAATCATAATTCCATATTTTATCTCATATACGCTATGAATGCGTGCTTTTGTGTTTTCGATATTTATAATACAATTTAGAATGTGATTTACAACAGATAATAAACGGAAATTACTACACAGAATGCTGTCAAGTTTTTGACAAAACATAAATAAAAATTCTTTTCGTGATTTCTTTTGAACATTAAAATATTTATAACAAGATTTTAAATAGGTTTATTTTTGAAAGAAATTTGTTCTTTAAAATTTAGTATTATTGGAGCTTCATAAAAAGAATATTTTAAGAACACTTGTAGGAACTTTAGCAATTTTAATTAATTATGAAATTACTGACAATATCTTTATAATTAGTCAGCTAAGTTGTCGAAATCTTTCAGTTGCAGCATTCAGATATATTTTATCAATTTTTCACTGCTCTTAACTATTCAACTATTTCAAAATTGTTGCCACCTTCTGTCCCAGTTTCACTGACAGTTTCTACACCTTTTTCAGATATTTTTTTTTTTATTTTTTTCCATCTTTGATTTGTTTGATTGAGCCGCTTGGCAGGCGGCAATTACCATAGCAGAGATCCGAAATCAGCAGCATGTACGATACGAATATGTTGTATATGTTTGACAGACCTTTCGATATTATGAAACAAGGCTGAAAAGGAGCGTGAAATGCGTGTATAAACCGACTGAATGGGTCAACTTTTCAGCTGTCAACTACCGAAAAATCGAAAAAGAAAAAAAAATATATATAATATGTGTATATACAGAAATATCGAAGTCAAGTGCCATTGATCTCGTTGGGATTTTGACACTTTTCCACTCAAGTTTTGGGCCGGAAGTTATGGTATACTGAAATCTATTATGCTCGTGCCATAATGAAACCAATTTATCACGGCAAATGCGAAGGCGATGGTAAATCGGTTCAGATATTTTTCAATTAAAGTGCACACGTAAGAAATGAGAGGAAAATGCTAGAGAGAGAGAGAGAGAGGGAGAGAAAAAAGACTTAAACAAAAGCCAAAGAAAGTTTTTTTTTTTTTGGTTTTAAATGAAAATCCGTTGAAGAATTTCCCTAAGCTTAGTTTTGGGTCGACGTAGTGCCGACGTAGTGCAAGATGCGTAGGCGCCGGCATCGTCAGCTTCGTCGTCGTCGTGTCAAGCCCGCAACTGACAGCAGGTTTGCCCGAGCGGATCCGAAGTTGCGGTTCAAGTTGGTAGCTGAGTTTGGGTTTGAGTTTGAGTTTGAGTTTGAGCTTGGGTTTTCGGCTGAGCATTTAAACGCGGCTGATTTGATTTCAGTGACACGACGCCTGGGGCGACGACGCTCGCCGAGGAGGAGCGCAAAACTTGTCCTACCCACACACAGTCAAAATGAGTTGCAGTAGCTGCGATCGCGTTTTTCTTCATCGTCATCTACCCCACATCTCCGTCTACCTCTTCTCCATCTTCTCTCGTTGATCGCGTAGTTTTTTGCGCTGTTTTCAACGCCCTGGGGGGACGGGGCACACAGCACATGTTGCAGGCACATCGGGTCTCTGGTTGCAACCACAGTCAAAATATTTGAATTTCTAATGCAACCACAGCGAGCGAGCGAGCGAGGGCTGTCCCAACTATAAATGCAGATGAGTCATGTTGCCTCTTCGTGTTCGTCTTGCTGTTCTGGTTTATGTTTATTGGAAATGGTAATCAATAGCTGAAGTTTCTTATGGCTATACATATTTCTCATAATCAAGTTACTGCATAGAGAGTATGAAAAAAAATAATTGTGAGAAATTTGTATTGTCTTTTATCTCTTATGGGATTTCTTCTACAAGTTAGCAATTTTTAACAATTAACATAATTTATCTTAAGCCCTTTGAGGTATATTATATTTATGCAACGCTTTTCTGCATTTTTCCAACATCAGAGACATTACTCTCATAGAACTAACTGTACCTTAAATTGTTGTCATATATTTTCTTACCCTAGATTTATTGAGTGCATAAAAATGTATGCAAATTATCGTGTATCTATAAATAAACCCATAGAACTACACATACTTTCGAAGCTACCCATCGCATTAGTCGCGTGTCTAGCGGCGATTTTTGCAGGGTGCCTGCCAGACTACATTCAATCTATTGGAATCGGTTTTCCACTTTTCCGATAAGCATCAAATTTCCATCGATAATCGACAGGCAACGCCTTGTGTCGCCATGCCGCCGCCCCAACTTGTTCGATCCACTCAGATCTCTGAAAGGTCTAACCGAACTGGCCACGACGGGGTGACAGTTTCTCTCTGATGATCATCAGATCAGAGATCCATCGCGTTTGCGGCTTCCGTGTACATTTGCCTTTTGCTTAATTAAATGTCAATCATGGGACTTACGTATATGTACCTATATAAGTATGGGTATATGTATAGATCACGGCATCATTGGTTTTTGATTTGTAGGCTTTATTGGGTTGATCTGGCGGCGGCGTCTCTCTGGCGACGTGCTGTCGACCATTTGAAGACATTTTCAGCTTAAGTTGGACTGCGTGGGCGCTGAGATAGATCATGGCATGTCTCTATCGCAGAGAGTATTATAAAGTATTTAATAAATTTTGGACTGGGGGATTATGAGTTTAGTGGACTGTAGGGATATTTGTTGGGTATTATTGGCTTGACAATCGGTGGGAAATGTTCTGCTCGGTAGCGAGATCCATTTATACGCCTCAGTGGAGATCACCTGAAAAGCCTTAGGCAGTGCTGATCGATCTGACTTCTGTAGAAACGACTTAAGTCGGAAATAAGTCGAATTCGTGGAATAACTAATGCGCTCATTTATCTTTGGGATCTCAAGAATATTTCAGTTTCTTATTAAGCTGTTGTTTTCTCATAACATTAAAGATTTCTATATTTCTTCTTTACATTTTAAGATCCATAGATATTCCAGTTAAAGCAATTAAGCTTGCAATTATATTTTGATTTTACTATCAAAACTTGTCTGGCAATATTTCTTGGCCTGCTTATCTCTGACTCATTTATTTCTTGGGAACTCTCTTCGAACATAATCCAAAGTCGCCATAAACACTGTCAGAGATGCCACATAAAAACCTTAAACTACTTTAAAAGCTCTCGGGCAAGTTTTACAACACTGCCAGCAACTCTCAGTAAAATCTGTGGCAACTCTGGCAATTGCCATTGCCCGGCCATAAATGGCGCACGCTCTGTGCGCCTTCGACTCGGTGACATTGTAGCAAAGCGTGTCTCGAAACATGGCCAGAACCAGAGAAAGAGAAAGACAGAGGGAGAGGGAGAGAGTGAGAGAGGAAGATCTCTAGTCCAACTGCCACTATAAATCCATAACTGTCGCTCAAGTTTTTGGACCAGTATTGGCAGAAGTTCTTGAGTTCGATGATGTCGTGTTATGGCCATAACGACATTTCTGTTGGTTCAACCGTTCAACCGCATTCCTGGAGCACCTTTTGAGCACCAACTTGATCATCACTAGGCCACATTTCTTGTGTTTTTCTTCAGGCATGAAAATTGTCTAATAGGCGAGACTAAGAATGCCAGAAGAATCTTATCCCATCTCTCTCGTATTGTATTTAAAGTTATTTGTTTCTATCTCCCTCTCTCTCTCTGAGTGCATCGTTCTTTACGATCATCTCGCCCCTTAAGAGCCAATTAAACTGTAATTATTTTACTCTATTTTATTATACAGATCATTACAGGTGTTTGTAATTCTTACAGATTCAAGGAGTTATAAAGCTGTTGCTTTGATCAGTCGAAGATTTAAGCAGCCGATAACAAATTACCTCTATGGACGGTAGCTCTTGTTGGGGGCAACGGGTTTATTTATTAGCCAGCTAGCCAAACAGAAGGAAGATGTGCAGAGAAAGTCGGGGAAGTGAGAGAGAGAGAGGAGTAAGATAAACAGTTGACTAGTTGCTTGGCACGATTTATGGCTTGTAATTGAAATGTGATGTGTGGAAACGCGAGAGATCAACTTTAACTTGGCTTACACACTCATTAATTATGATCTGGATAGCAGATAACTTATACCATTTTCCTGGAGTATATTTTACACATTTTGCTATCAATTAGAAGTATTTAAAAATATTTACTTTATAATATTCATAAATATATTCTTGGGAATTCGAATAGATAACTTCATGTTCCCATTTCTTGTCTTGTTTCATTTCCCAAGCTCATGTTAGAGAAATGTGCGAAACGGAATCTTTGCATATTTAACTGACAGTTAAGATCTTAACCCACATCATTACCATGTCAAAGTAAATGTTAACATAAACATGTACATGACAAATTGATCATATAATCATCAAAGAACTTTGCAAACTTCCCTGGAAAAGCCAAGAAACTGCCCTCGTTTGCAGTTGTTGTTGATGTTGTTGTACTTTTTAGAATCGCTTGACTGTTTTATGTTGTTTTTTTATGCTTTCCAGCTGCGTGAAGAGTTATTCTCGTCTCGTTTTATTAATATCGAAAATCAGAACAAAATATCTAACATACGAATCGCATAAAGAATCGTTTGAAAAACATAAAAAAAAATCCCACAAAAGAAACCAAGGCGGTTCTTCTCTAAAGCTTCCGGATACGCACCTGAAAAAGCATAAAAAAAACAACGAAACTAAAATGCCAAAAACACATTGACTAAACATTTATTTAACTAACACGATCCGACGAAAGAATGATTGCAAAAATCCAACATAAATCTCTGAGAAACTGAAAATCAACAGAAGTGGGAAAAGAATATAAAAAAAAATGCTTAAGCTGCAAATGCTTTATTACGCCCACAGATGGCCGCACACACAGATGAAAGATATAGTATATACATAGTTTTCGAAGAGATATAGCTAAATTTGTGTAGGTGATACCGGAGCAATACTTCCGGCCGAAAATCAGAGCAAGGCGTAGACAATTTTAACGATAACGATACATGTAGAAAATTTCAAAAATGCCGCGAACATTTCATTTAAATTTTTATTATTTTTTTTTTTTAATTTTTTTCACTTTTTTCTTTTCGGTAACTCGTCTTAACAATTTAATTTGAATTTTATTTATTATTCTTATGCGGTTTTATGGGGCAGCCGCAATGCATTTTATGAGCTTTTATTTTTAAACGGAAATAAACAACCACCGACTGAGAGTCTTCGGTGCTCAGCATGCTGTCATCGGTTTTCACGCCCGGTCTATAGGGTATATTGACTATGCTGTTGGGGGGAAAGTAAATAAAGTGAATTTAAATGAATTGAACTTGTAGAGATGGATCATATGGAAATAATTCATTAATTTTGTAGAGATATATCATATGGAAATAAATGAATAATTAAACTAAAAAATTGTATATAAATTTTTAGCTTATATGTTTATTTTTTATTTGTAGGCTAAATATTATTTATTTTAAATTTAAAAATAATTGATTCGATTTTATTATTATAAGCATTATATAAGCATTTCATGCAATCGCATAATAACATATTAAGTAATACAAATTTTCTTAAATCATTCTTATAATGGTATATCAATTTTTTGTACAGGGTATTTCTGAAGTATGCCGTATACTTATTGTTTTTTCTGCACTTTATTTATATTGCAGCGGACGAACGCACAAATCAGATCGAAGAGCGAAGAGCGAAGACGACGAGAAACAGAGACGGAGCTGGAGATGAATTGGACGCGCGTGTTGCTCGTCGCGCTGGCCGCATTGGGGCTGCTCGTCGAGGAGGTTGCATCACTCTCACTGGATCCAGGTAGGTGCAGCATGGTTGCCGTCGCCGTTGCCGTTGCCGTTGTTGTTTACCGTTGTCTTTATGTGCAAACATGCGATAGCCACGGGTTAAATATTTGACGGACACAGTTGGCATCGCCCAAAATCAACTCAAACAACGATTTATGTAAATCAAAAATGGAAAAAAATGGAAAAAATATCAATAATCCCCAAGCGACCTCCTCCAGGCCATAAATGGCGTTGGCGTTGCCCGATCACGAGTTGTCCAAGTTGTCCAAGTTGCAATTGCAATTGCAACGCCATGTGGAGTTTGCAACTCCGCGTGGCACGATATCGTGAAGGTCACCTCAAATGTGGCTGTCCTCAACATGACAAATAACCGCACAAATGCGTGAAATTCTACATACCGCGAGCCGAAAGACTTTTGCCCTCATATACATATACAGTATATATAAAAATTGTGCAAATACGGATTTCTTGCTTTCCAATGTTTTTGGATTTTTTTCGATTTTTCTTCTAGTTTTTTTGGGTTAACATGCGGCTGGATTAGCTGGCTGGTTGACCAAAATAAACAATGCCAAGTTTTGTAATCTTTGTGGCAGGCGCGAAAACTGATAGAGCAAGTGCCCCTTGCACGTTGTGGGGGAGGGGGCAGGGGGATGAGGAACATTCGGGGCATTGTTTGATTTAGTTACAGTGTTGATTTTGAAATCGATATGTGTTAAGAGACAACATAGCACTTGCATAACGGAAGTTTATCTAGGCTACGACAGGAGTGAAACGCATACAAACATTTATTTACAGAGTGTGAAGAAGGAACTGTTAAAAAGAGATAGACAGAGAAAGAAATACTTATAGATAATAATCTATCATCTATTATTTATCCCTTAAACAGTTAGCTGAAATAAACAAATCAATCATATTGATTTCTGGCATACGTTTATCTACATATATCTTTGAAACTGTTAGGATTTCGTTACTTTAGAAAATACTGAGAATTTGTTATTATATTTATAGGGAATATTTATATAGTTCAAGTCAACTTCTTAGTCTGATTTTCTTTTATATTACGCATATTATATACCCTGCGTATATTTATATATATATATACATATTTGTATATACGTATATACCTTAGAAAATACTGAGAATTTGTTATAATATTTTTAGGAAATATCTAAATAGTTCAAGGCGTTTACTTAGTCTGAATTTCTTTTATATTACACATATTATATACCCTGCACATATAGCCCCATTATGGTACTTTAAGCCTTCAAAAGAAAATGCATATAATAAATATAAATCGCGTAAAGCTCCTTGAACCCCTCGTTAACCCCTCGATTAAACCATGTAAATATACTATCTTATCTTTCTTTCCCTCTCTCTCTTTCTCCATCTGCTTCTTATAGTCGCCTCTGCTGAGCTGGAACAGTTTATCAGGAAGGGAGATGTGGTCATATCAACGCGACACATAAGGTAAATTAGGCTCACCTTGATGCGCTTATCGGGACAGCCCCGACAAGTTGTTCGAGCACACCTCGATACAACATTACTCATGCTCCTTCCTCTCTCTCTCTCTCTCTCTCTCTCTCTCTCTTTCCAGACCACGTCGCAAGTTGCACATTTCGATTGAGGCGCTGTTCATGATCGACTTCCCCATGCTGAAGCACAAGATGTCCTTCTTCCTGGATCGCAAGCAGCAGCGCGTCACACTGGACATCAGCGCCAATGGGGCGACAGAGTCACGCAACTTTGAGATACCCAACATCAATGAGACCAGCACCATACGATCTCTGGCGCTGCAGTTCTCGAAGAATCGCATCACGCTGCATGTGGACTGCAAGGCGAGCACCACGCATGACATTGACATGAGTCTGGCCAAGCTCTACACCCAGATGGATGACCCAGTTATCAAGCTGGTAAGTTGCCACAATCGAATGAATCTGTTTAGTTTGAGAGGGACAGACTGAAGATCATCTCTTTTTCTTGGCTTTACAGTTCCGGGAACGCAAATATCCACTTCACTTCGATGCAGACATGGAACACTCACTGCAGCGGGCCAACTGCCAGAAGGGATTGCATCGTCGGGGCAATCGTCGCATGCTGCGAAACAAGATCACGGAGCGTGGTAAGTTATCGATCAGTGGGTTGGCTATGCCCCCTCTCTCTCCTCTCTCTCTCTCTCTCTCTACCTTCACTCCTCTCTACGATTTCTTAATTTCTTTCTCAGAGAAGAACAAGAAACGTGATGTACGCAGCAATTGGTATCATGAGCCAACTCTGGCTAGGGAAAAAGTCGATCAGAGACAGGAGGAGATACCCACGGATGTGGAGCGTGGTGATATTCCCATCTTGCATGGCGATTGTGAAGGTAGGCCAGACACCTTGACACCCAGACACCTTTCTACTATACTATATATACTATACTATATCACAGTAGTCTGTTGGGGCGTGGCACGCCTTTTGACAAGATTTCAGTGGGATTTGGCAACGCACATTTCGGGTGGGTTGGTCCTCTCTCTCTTGTGTGGGGCGTTGCCCCTTGATTTATTTTCATATTTACATAGATGTTGAGCTTGATGGAATTATTAGCCAAAATCAGTTGGCGTTTATGTCACTCACCCTACATAATTCAATTAAGCGCGTAACTATGATGATGAGACAGAACGCAAAGTCTGTTATTATGGGATATGATGATGTGGGAAAATATTGAAATTCCATATAAACAGATTCCTAGTTGTTTATAACATCTTAAGCTATAATAAATTAAAATGCAGCAGAAAAAGTATATAATTTCTTAAAAGTTAGTTCGTTGTAGCTCAATTTGTTTGTATGAACGTTTAGATCTCTGTGATTAGCAGAGTTAGAGCTATTAAATTTTTTGTGGCAGCACTTGTATTTATTGTTTTTAACTTAAGATTCATGTCACGCGCCTTAAAGCATTTATAAAGTGAAAAAATACGAATTGCAGATACTATAACGTCGCTAAATATCTTTTACAAGCGTTCGTTATAATAACTTGTAGAATTATTGTCAATAATATGTAACTAAATTTCTTTCCGAGTTACAACCACAACTTGTGATTATTTCCTTAGCCTTTTTTAACTGAACAATCAAACTTAATCCCCATGTAAGCCCACACTGTGAACAATTTTCAGTTCTTCAATCAGATTCAGACTCGATTTCATTGGGTGCGTATGCAGGGTAATAACTGTCGCTGCTTAATGCGATAATGCCCGACAAATCTACAGCCAATTAATTACACTATATAGGCCTGGCTAGAGTGGGGAGTACTATATATATATATATATATATATGTGTGTGTGTGTGTGAGTACCCACATGAAGATCTCTGGCAATAAGTCGCCGCTAAGTGCCGCAGAAACAAGCGCAACAAGGAGCGCCCACTGCAAAAGACAACACTAATGAACCCAGAGATATGCCCAAGTCGAAGACAGAGACGTAGATAGAGAGAGAGAGAGAGAGAGAGAGGAAGAAAGAGAGGGAAGAGAGAGGGAGACAGAGTCGCTTTTGGGTTTCGAGTTTGTGTTGCCATTTGGTCGATTTCGACCCAGCATAATTATTATTTATCTAGTTCGGTGCAAAATCCCAAATTGGTAGCACGCTCTGTACCCCACACACACCCACACACACACACACACAGACACACACACACACAGCCAATCGCACATGAAACGCGCACAGGCGGCATATTGTAAATCGCAAAGGCAAACGTAATGAATGACGCCGACGAGATACACGTCGTAACGTCGTCGAGCTACGAAACGCAGCCAAAAACAAGATCACCCCGAACCTCGTCTATAGACCCCGTCCCGACCCAGTTCCCTCCATGAAACCCTGCCTGAAACGGATGCGTTTGGGCGTTGAGGCGGCGGCATTTTCAATGTTGACAAAACTCAGTCGAGTGAACGGAAAGAGACAGTGGGACAGATGGATGGATACATTGGACTAGTTTAGTTGTTCTAGCCATGTGTCTAACCACGGGAACTAGAGATGAACCCAGAGTTTATTATGTTTTTATTGGAAAGGCTTTTAGAAGCCGATAAGATTGCCGCACTTTGACATAATATATGTATTTCTTTATAACTGTGCGGAATTTTGAATGTTTCAGATGTTGAACGGAACTAAAGAAGTGACTCATAGATCGTTAAGTTTATCAAGTCGTGACTGCGATTCTTGGGAATAAAACTAGTGATTTAGGGTGACCATATTATGAGAATTAATTATTGCATTATTATATTAATTCGAACTTTTTAATAGTTTCTGCATGGCTGCGATTCTTATTAAGTAAAACTGTGATTTAGGGTGACCATATTATACGAATTAATCAAAAAAAGCAATATTTTTTGTATTATTATTTTTATTCGACTTTTAAATAGTTTCTGCATGGCTGCGATTCCTATGATTCAAAGTTGTGATTTAGGGTGACCATATAATAATAAATAATTAAATGAGAGCATTAATTATTGCATTATTATTTGCATTAGACTCTCAAAAAGTTTAAGCATGGCTGCGATTCTTATGAATAAAACTAGTGATTTAGGGTGACCATATTATAAGAATTAATTAAATAGGAGCATTATTTATTGCATTATTATTTAAATAGTTTATGTATTATTTGATTAACTTGAAAAGCCTTAAGTATTTCAAAGATAAAACTAACTTAAGCAAGATACAATTTCACTGTGACTGCGACTGTGATCGTGACTGCGACTCTGTGCATCACTGAGTGCACTCAGATCAACGATTTGAGTGCTCAGCTCCCCTGTTGCATTGCATTAAGCTGTGCTAAAATGCAGCGCATTAGCAGCTGGATAATATTGAAGACCATATGGATACGTAAGGGTGCCAGGGTTCTCTACTCCTATGGGTCTTAAAGGGGCCAAGCGCTTAGAGTCGGCCAAGCGACAAAGCGGATTAGGTTGCAATCAGGAAAAACTCAGAGGATTCATTGAAGGGAGATGGGGGGGAGGTACGAAATGAGTGCGATTTAAGCATTGGTTGTGCCTTAATCTTGTCAGACGCCTGAACGCTTCCCACACACACTCACACACACACACACACACACACCTGAAACGGGAAGGGAAGGGGAGGTTCATGAATTATTGTTGCTTTATTTAAACTCTTAGCGCTTTTATGCTCTTTGTTCCAGACGCCCTCGCACGATCACTGAGCGATCTTCTGGCATTGGTTAAGCTGCTACGGGAAGATATCGCCCACCAGCGTCAGGAGATTGTCTACTTGCGTATGCTGCTGGAGAACTGTGCCGGCTGCAAGGAGCCCAGCGGAGACAATCACATACGCGTTGAGCCCAATTGCCGCAATGCGAATCCTTGTTATCCTGGTAAGCGGCACACCCAGACTCAGCCCATCTTCCATCTGCATCATCATCTTCTTTTTCTTCCTTTTTTCCGCCCGCAGGCGTTGATTGCCATGACAGCGCCTCGGGACCAAGGTGCGGCCGTTGTCCTGTCGGTTACATTGGAGACGGCAAGACCTGCAAGCCGGGTGTCAGCTGTGCGGATCGACCCTGCTTCTTGTAAGTGTAGCCTGCCCTGATGATTTCTTACAACATTTAAGTTTCTCTCTGTTAATGGCGTTATGGGGCGTGGCATCCATGTTAATTGTATTTGTCATGCTCTTCCCTGTTCTCTCGAGAGAGAGATGGACGCCTCGAGGCTTTTGAAGGCGCCGCCGGAAAGGGTTTTCCTTCCTTCTCTGGTTCTGAGTCTGCAATTATTTGCATATGGCCTTAATGGCAATTTGATGTTGTTTATGGCTTAATGATGCAGCCAAGCGGGAGGCGAGTCGAGTCGAGTTGACTCTTCTGCCGCCGTCTGAAGACTCTCCTCCATGATTGATAAGTGTTGCCCCTTGAGTATTCAATCCAAGGCATGCCTTATGCTGATTTGTGAATGGAAAAACCCTAGGCAGATTGTCATTGAGAGAGGGGAGAGAGGGGAGGGGAGAGAGATCAGTGGCTTCCTAAAGCCATTAGCCTGGGTCTGTGTCTTCGAGAAGTGGACATGCTTAGATTCCAGACTCCCGATATGCCAATCATAATGTGCAAAATGCCTAATCCCTTGTCGGATTAACATACTCCACTTGATGCCATTCAAATGGATTACTTTATGCAGGAATCTTGGCTAAATTTAACAAAAGACTATCTGTCTATTAGTTAAGCTTATAAAAGAAACTCAAGAATTATTTATAAACGTTCTTATACAGTATCTGAACTGGAATTTCACTTTCATAGCATGGGAAATCTTGAAATCTCAAATTGAAAGCTTTGAGAATGAATCTAGTCGATTATAAATTATTATTATAATTTTAAATTGAAGATAAAGTATTTTTATATATTATCCATCGATTACCTTATACAGTTTGCTTGGGATCACCCGCTGATCTAATATGATTTCAGAGATTTAACTTTTCAAGAACCTACATTTTTGCGCAATTAAATCGTATAGGCGCCCACAGCCCGTAGTTCTTTAAGAACCGGAAGAAATCAAGATCTTTCCGTACTCTATCACACTGGGTGCCATTTATGTCAGACTCTGTCATCTAATTATGCATAAGACCCACAGCAAAGTCGGCGATTATTGACTAATATAAACATAAATTTGGACAGGAAATGGAGAAGGGAATGGAAATGTCATAAATATGTACGATATGTTAAACAAAACTATAACGGACCCCAAAAGGGATGGGTATATTTTCGGCTAGAAATTGTTCAACAAAATGCAACAAAACCTTTGCAATAATAAAGAAGAACAAGACGGGAGAGAGATGGAGAGAGAGAGGGGATAGGGATGAGAAAACCGGTAGGTTATGAGGTCTGTCTGGACCACAAATGGCACTTGAAACTGACGCATAAATTAGTTGAATGTGTGGGGAACCCGCACATCGAACATCATATGAAGTTCTGAGGACCGACTGACTTCATTGTGTCAAAACACTTTAAGTGATTTCGGTCTATGAAATGTGAGACGTATTCTCAGAGTCCGACTCCGACTCCGACTCGGAGTCGACTCTTTACTTGGCCACGCGTAGAGGAAGCTACAAGGCCATAAATTTGTGTAAATTATTGAAAAACGACCCAGAGACAGGGTCCGATCTGTGTAGGTATTGTAGGTGTCTAGGCCAGGGTGCGCCCTGCCGGTCTCGCTTGGCTGGATGGATGGTTCGAAAGACCCAAAGACCCTAGTTTAATTTGCATAAAATTGTTTTAAATGTTGTCAGCAAAGAGTCTATCGATGGGGTAGGCGACTCGTTACTGTCATCTTTCATTATCGATGAAATGTGGCCAATGCGTGTGGTAAACTCACGCGCTGAAGAGATCATTCGTATAGCCCAGAATACCTACCATACCATACCATAGATAGATGCCACACAACTGCAGAGCATCGTTTTAATTTAGAACCCACGAAATGTTCTTCTTTTGTGTGGCGTCATAGTTTAACATGGTCAGCGCTTTGTTTGTTTATTCTCTTTCTTTTTCTTATTTCTGGGACTTTTCTATGGTCTCCAAATACCCAGATCGATTCTATTAAAAGACCATAAAACTTGCGCTAATGATGCACGCACACCTGTTGATCCTTTGTTATGTATGTGCTCTGTGTATAGGAAACGGGGCTTGGCTATACCAATACGTATACCCTACTTCCTAAGATCGAACTCATTGTGCCTAAACTGTTAATGAGCATCACATTCAGCTATTGTACTATATAGAGTCGGTTTCGATTGTATTTGGTAGTTTATCTTTCTCTCTCTGTGTAACCTATAGAAGAGCTTCGAATGCAATAGAGTATTGTAAAGAGTATTTGAAGTGCATTATAATATTATAAATAAATTTACACACTTAACAAATGCTTGATCGGCATTTAGAGATATTTTTCTAGAGTATTCAGAAAGTGTAAAATTATAGGAAAATATTTGACAGAGTTTTAAAATAGGTCGTCATCAATTTGATAGAGATCTTCTATATATTTTAGCTTAAATTGGTATAGTTAGGATTTTTAAATTATTATAATATTAAAGAAAGGCTGAAACTCTTCTTTTTAAATGTTCTTAAACTATTAATTCAAGACCTTTTAAAATCTATTTTATATATTTAATAAAAGACTGTAGCTCTTCCTTTATATCCTCAAATTATCATTTAAAACCTTTAAGATCTATTGTAATACCTATAAAAAAGATCTCCAGCAATCACATTTCATTAGAACTCTCATACATCTCATATCATATTTAGTTCTCTGATCTACACTTTCCATTTCCAATAGCACACTATCCTACTACATCCAAGTGGAGCGCCCATACCTTGCTGACTGAAAAACCCAATCATAGTTTGGCCCCCGGCCTAGACCCTAGACCTGCTGTCAAGAGTTTCACTGCCTTTCGACGCACTTTGCATATTCTTTGGGATCTCTCAGTCTGTTGTTCAATTTAAATTATGCGTATGATGAAATAATCAGCAATGCAATCAAGCTGCAGTCAAGAGAGATTATATTTCCCCTACAACTATAAGAGATTTAGATAGATAGAGAGATTTGGATTCAGATGTCGATTGCAGCTGCAACATGTGTCTACACATGTTCCGAACAATTCCGAAAGAGAATTCCATTTTGATTATGGCAACTTTCCCACAGATTCTTGGCCCGAAACAAAACGTTTACAGCAAACATTGACTGGTAAAAGCAGCTTCTACAAGCGTGAGAGAGAGAGAGAGATGGGGGCAGAGAGGGGGAGAGATAGGTAGAGAGGCAGGCAACAGTTGTCTCACAAGCAACATCAAAGTTCGGTGGAACGCATATCTCAGCCGCGAATCGAGTTCGCCTACGCACCGAAAAAGCAACTGCCGCGCCATGGCAAAAGTGGAGCCATTGATTCCAAGTCAACGTTGTCGTTGTTGTTGTTGTTGTTGCTGTTCCATCTTTTGTTGTTGTTTTTGTTGCTGTTGTTGTTGTTGACTGTTGACTGTGTGTCGCCGGGACAGAGCTGAGGCAGCGTTTGACTGCTTGAATTCAAATTAATAGCCAACTGGCTCTGGCTCTGGCTCTGGCTCTGGCTTGGTTCGTTGGCCGTGCACCGTGTGCTGCACAGTGTGACCAAGACGTCAAAATAACGGAATAAAAACTGTATAACTTAAGAGTAAATTATTTCTTACTTTAGTGCAATTAAATGCTGTTAATCATTATAAATTAAAATAAATAAAAATATTTAGCTTAGATTTGAGGTTGAAATAAATTAGAAATATTATTTTATTGTTTTTAATATGATCTTAATTATTATAAAAAATATCTAAAAAGCCTATATAGATTTATATTGGAAGAGTTTAAAATATTCCCTCATTCGCTGTAATTTCGTCACATTTTCCATGTGAGATTTGCCCCACTGTGCGCTGTTTGCAGGCGCAGCAATGAAAACAAAAACAAGCCAAGTCAAGACCAAGACGAGACCAAGCCCGACTCATAGAGCTGAAGCTGCAGCTGAAGCCAGAGCTGACTTAGCCAAAGCTGGAGCTGCTCAAGTTGGAGCCAGCAGCAGCGGCAGCAGCCAACCTCGCAGATAAGTGGCCTGTGGCAAAATAAACGCCGCTTTATGGCAGTTTCTTGTAGTTTGTCCAGACGGTGCGCCACAAGCTGGTTGTGGATGCACCAACTCCTCTCCTTTAAGGGAGAGCCAAGCCAAGCCAAGTGTTACCGTTGTTGGGAGTAAGTGGCGTGCATTTGCATGGCATTCGCTACCATTAGAAGCAATTTGGGTGGGATAAATGCGACCATAGAGAGATCTGAAAGAGAGAGCATCATCCATGCTAGATAAGCACAGAGTCGCGAACTTGTGGAAAGGGACAGATAGAGCAGATGTGGAATGCAGGCAGGAGGCAGGAGTGCTAGCACGAGACTCATCGTGCATATGAAATCAATCAGAGATTGAAGACAAGATCAGTAAAATCTGCGAAATGAGTTTGCAAAGTGTGAAGTGTTGGGGAAGTGATGAAACTATTATAGGCAGGCAAAAGCTGTGAAAATTTAAAAAAAGGGAAAAAAATATCGAGCTTAAATTGAACTTAATTAATTAATATGAAACTATAAACTTAAAAACTGTTTCTTTTCCTTTTGAAACTAATTCGAAACTTTATTTTACTATACCAAAAAATTTTAGATTTTTATTTCTATTTTTTTTTTATTTAATAAATATGATTTTGATTATCTTTTGCATTAAAGTTCTTTAACCTAACATGATCTCAATTCATGCCGTAACTTTTATATATATTATATATAGCTGATCTTAAGATTATAAGATCTTGTTTGCCATAGCCTTTCGCTGCTGCAATTTTTCACTCCGAAGGGGCCTAAATCAGTTCGCATGACGTTGAAATCTTGTCTCTTTTGGCTTTTTGCGTGGCTTCTAAGTTCCATGTTCGCACATTACTCAGCGAGGCTTCAGGTGTGTGTGTGTGTGTGTGTGAGTGTGCTTGTTGTGCGTGTGTTAAGTTGCTGCGGCTTTTGGGTGGTGCCTGGCAAAGTGTTTGAACTGGACTTGACTTGGACGGCAGCAGCCATGGTTGAGGACGAGCGTCTGGGGCAGGCAGCAAATTGGAATTATGAATTATGAATGCGTGGTTAATAAAAAGACCGAGGGGCCCGAAGAGAAACACAAAAAAAGAAAGAGGATGAGATGGAGCTGGCAGAAGACAAAACGGCAAGTGGGTTCGTCATGCTGCTAACTGCCAGAATGGTGTGGGTTGTGCCCCACACGGGAGGGGCAGGAGGGGGTTCTTTGGCAGTGGCAGTGGCAGAAATGCTAATGCGTTCCTCGATGCGCTTGGCCAACTATTTTCCCAGCACTCAAACGATGCCGATGCCATAGAGCGTGGTCCAAGCGCGGTACAATATGGTCGACTGAACTGAAACAAAGCAGAAAAGCGCAAAGTGCCAGAAGAAAGAGAGAGAGAGAGTGGAGGGAGAAAACACGATACCCCTACGCAACATTATGTACGTTCCCCCCTCCCTCTCTATGTATGTCTGTCTCCCACTCGGACATGGATGTGAACATGGACAGCAAGAGCGCCGCCTCATCGCGATGCCGCTTGCCACTTAAGTACTTAACACTTTTTGCTAATTGCCCGTTTCCCCCTCATCCCATTTGGCCTGTTGTTTCTACCAAAAATATTGACGGAAACACACACGCACACACTGACAAGCGACTCCACTGACAGCGCCAACTCCCATGCGATCCGCAATCAAATACGAAACCGACTTAGCTACGGATTGTACTTATAAGTACTGAATATATACGTATACGTATACGTATGTCACAGCAGCATATCGAGGCGTTTGACGTGGGTTATAACAAGCTGGCAGCAGCATTCTTTCTCTATAATCATCGCCCATATAAGGCAGTGATCTTGCGCGATCGTATACTCAGTGTCAACCAGTGTTGTTTACTTATATCATTAATGTGCTCACTTGTTCTACATCTCGAGCAGAATTTTAATTAAAAATATATAAAAAAAAACAATAATATATATTTTCTATTTTTTTAGAAGTTCTTTAAGTAACAAAATAACAATTATAAAAGATATACGAATTCTTAGAATATTCCAGCAAATGGTTTACATTTATTTTACTCTTCATAAATCGTAATGAATCAGTCTAGCAACAAAATTTACTATATTGAAAATACTTTTACAATTTCAAATTGACATTCAGAAACTTTATAGGTTTATGGAAGTAGAAAAATAACAATAATAAAAGATATAAGAATTCTTAGATTCTTCCAGCAAATAGAGCATATTTCACGCTCATTTTACTCGTATTTATTTATCTCAAGGAATCAGTCTAGCAAGTACTCATATATTCTGTTACAATTTCCATTTAGTCTATAAAATTTGACAGAAAATGTGGGATCAGTGAGTTATAATAGGACTTTTTTCGACTTTTAATTGACCACTTCTCTGGACTGCCCACACGCAGCCGTTCGTTGCCTTAGCCAGTTGGCAGTTTTGTGGTCTTCGAGCCATAAAACAAGACAACAAATGACTTCTGGGTCAGTCGGGCACACACACAGAAGTTGGGATGGATCGACTTCCCTAGAAGATAGACTGCGCTGCGTTGAGTTATGTCCTGGGAGAGTTTCGAACTGAGCCAACTAATGTTGGTTTCATCATATATGTGTATGTAAAGGCAGTACCCAACATACCTACCATATGGTAGCCATAAGCGAATCCCACACTCGCCCAACCATAAAGAGAAATTTACATGCTATGCGGGACTTGTAACTGCACTTTTTTTCTTTGTTTCTCTGCTTTATTATGTTTTTTTTTTTTTGGGTTTTTTTTTTGGCCATGGGCCATTTGGATGGACATCATCAGCCCACAAGCGCGGATGAGACATGCAGACTTTGGTGCCTTCTTCATGTATTTATTTTGGTCTCCCTCCGCATCTTTTAATAACATTTTCTTGTAATTGTAATTTGTTTTCTTCGGCATATCCGAAAAATACGAAGAAACCTCGAGCGGAACCCTCGCATGGCGTTTTGTCGGTGCTTTTGTGGTCATATAGAGAGGGTCCCCCCCCTATCCACAAGTGTAACCTTTTCTCTAGTATCTCTTTCGCTCTCCCTCTTCCTCTCTTCCTGCCTTTTGTGAGCCTGATCATTAATAAATTTGCCTTTGTATGGTCGCTGTAGTCGGTTCCCTACAATCTTTTGTTGTTCCCCACGAGTGTGTATACATATTTGTTCCTGCCTGTCAGTATTAATAATAATAAACAATATATATGTGTGTGTGTGGAGGGACCCATCGACATTTAACTCTATATGCGCTATAACCAATTTTACCCCCCGTTTTGCAGGGGCGTCCAGTGTCACGATACTGTGAACGGGGCCCAGTGTGACTCCTGTCCGGTTGGCTATGAAGGTGATGGACGCACATGTACGCTACGTAATCCCTGTCTGGATGCACCATGTCCCTCAGGTAAGTCAACAACAGACTATGATGGGGTTGCCTTGTGTATTCATCGTTGCGGTCTGTTTGACTCATCGATTAGTTATGGATCTCAAGTGGAAGCGTAGTTTTTGGGGAACATATTTTTTTTTTATTTCAGATCTTTTTATGCCTAATTTGAGTTTGTCGTGCTGCGATCTGTAGTCAATTGTATGGGTTCTTCATGGTAATCATAGGTTGAGAATCGGAAGGAAGCCTTTGTTTGCTTGTTTGTAGAGTATCAAAGATATATTTGATATATGCACTTAGAGTACTCAGTTAATGGAAGGAAATACTTTACTCAACAAACATTTTGAAAGTATTATTTAAAGGTTGTTTACAGACTGGATAAATAAATATTAGTCAGAATACTTAGTTGGTTAAACTAGAACATAACTTCAAAGAGAATTTAGTTAAAATTACTTAGAAATATTTGTAGAACCCATTCAATATAGTTCTTTATTACCTATGCCCAAAACAATCAGTTTAATTTATACTTCTTATTCCTTTTTAACAGTTTGAAAACACTTTTATTACTCTGATTTGGGTATTGTAATGAGTTAGGATCAATATGCTATCAATTGAATTTGATTGGAACTGAAATACCTCATCAATTCTTTGTTAGGGTACACAATTCACACGACTGTTTGATTTATTAATGCGCACTTCGAATCGGTTCGCTGGACCCTTTTGATTGAAAAACCCTCGAAAATTATAGGGTACCTGAGCAATTTTCAGTTTGAATGTGTGAAACAAGGCTGCTAATTAGACAGGACAGAGAGGGAAAGAGAAAGAGAGAGGGAGAAGGGAACAGAGAGCGCAGTTTTTGGTTGGCCTTCAAGGCGTGTTGGAATTTACTACCTTATAAGTCAAGTTGGCTAATTGAAACCGGCTACAGTGGGTGGATTTGCTTAGCAAAGTGAATGAAGATTAATTACCAACAACTATACTATATATATATAATGTCTTTTAACTACATTTGAACCAGTACGATACGATATTAATACCTGAAACATTCTCGTTATTAGGCAACATTATAGTGCCCACACATAACGTGCAACACTATCAGAGGCAGAGCCAGTACTCGGCACGCAAATACTCGGTTGTTACGAACTGAGCAGTACCCAGAGCCGAGAATCAGATCATATACACAGCACTATAATAATTTAATTAGATATTCCAAAAAAAAAAAACACTTAGCGCACTTCGCAATTCACTTTTAAATAGTCATAAGTCGTAAGCTCTGTAATTGGTAAAATTGAAATCGAAATCGAAAACGATTTTCAAATTGAAATTGAAATGGAAATTATTGAAAGTATTAGCAACGTTTCGCCCTTGTACTTACAAAATATATATATATGTATATGTATGAATAATAAAACGAAAACTATCTATAGTAATACTTAATAATACAAAATACTAAAGAACATTTTCTAATAATACTGTGTACCCTTGCCCATCCGACCTGCTGCTATAATGCCCAGAAAGTGGAGTCTATAAGCGTGAAACAAAATTCTGTAATACTATGCCCAAAATGAAAAGTGAATAAAAATTATATGATACTTTTTCAAAAACCTAAATCAAAATATAGTTGTTTTATTTGAGACCTGCGATTTGGAAACACATTTTGGTAAATAAAATTCAACATTTTCAAATTCATCTGTTCTTCTACCATCTGTCAAAATCATTCTCTATACATATCATACTCTATATATGTTTCTGTATTATTCGAAATTCCATTCATGTTTATTCACTATCATTTTCTGGTCATGCTATATATCCGAAACTGAAGAAAATCCAAAATAAACATAACCTAACATTTGAGCTGACCTAACCTAAAAAATATTCGCTAACATCTAACCTAACCTCACTTTTTAACATACTGCATAGAGACTTAAACTATATAGTACCATTCTTTCCGATCTACCCAGGTGTCGAGTGCATTCGAATGGGCTTTGCGCCATATTTCCAGTGCATCTCTTGTCCACGTGGCCACAAGATCAATGGCACCTCCTGCCACGACGTGGACGAGTGTCAGCTCTATCAGCCCTGCGACCCTATGGTCGTTTGCCATAATCTCAATCCTGGTTTTCGCTGTGGACCATGTCCGCCTGGCTACGATGGCATACATGCCCATGGTGAGGATTCAAAGGGTCACAATGATGAGAATTACAATAAATCTCTCTCTTTCCTCTGTTAGGCTTCTCGGCGGAATATCTAACTCTGGGATTCCAGAAGCAAACCTGCCTAGACATAGACGAGTGCAAAACAGGATTTTTCCGGTGTCCAGAGCATGCGACATGCCACAACAGCATTGTGAGTGAGGAAGGATGTTTCCACTGTGCATGGATTAACTTTCTACTTCCCTCAGGGTTCCTACAGATGCCAGTGCCACGAGGGTTACATGGCCAATGGTACCTTCAGCTGTGTGTCCTCTGCAGATCTCTGTCCCGATGGCAGCATCTGTGCCCAGAATGCCGAGTGTGTTCCCCTGGACAGTTATCACTATCAGTGTCGCTGCACAGTGGGTTGGGCAGGCAATGGCAAGATCTGTGGACGTGATCGTGATCTGGACGGCTGGCCAGATGAGTCACTGAACTGTGCCGAGGAGCATTGCCGCCGTGACAATTGTCCCGACTTGCCGAACTCGGGCCAAGAGGATGCCGACTTGGATGGCATCGGGGATGCCTGCGACGATGATGCGGATAGCGACCAGGTGCTCAATAGCAAGGATAACTGTCCATTTGCCTATAACAGCGATCAGTTGGACACGGATCACGATGGCATTGGGGATGCCTGTGACAATTGTGTCTTCATTTCGAATCGTCGTCAATTGGACACGGATGAGGATGGACTGGGCAATGAGTGCGATGAGGATATCGATAATGATTCACTACTCAATCCATATGACAATTGTCCCCTGCTACGCAATCCAAATCAGTCCGATGTGGACAACGATGGGGTGGGCGATGTGTGTGACAATTGCCCAACGATTCCGAATCCAGCGCAGGAGGATCGTGACATGGATCTGGTGGGTGATGCCTGCGACAGTGATATCGATGGTGACGATGATGGCATACAGGATTCAGAGGATAATTGTCCCATGGTAAGCAACTCGGATCAGTTGGACACGGATTTCGATGGCAAGGGAGATGCGTGTGACGATGATATGGATGGCGATGGAGTACCCAATTATAGGGACAATTGTCCGCTGGCCAGAAACCCGGATCAATTGGATAACAATCGCAATGGCAAGGGAGATGTGTGCGAGGACGATGAGGATGAGGATGGAACTCCGAATATTATCGATAATTGTCCAAACAATTCGATGATTCATCGCACCGATTTTCGTACCATACGCTCGGTTATACTCGATCCAGAGGGTGATGCTCAGCTGGATCCCAACTGGGAGGTGCATGCCAATGGCTCGGAGATAACACAGACCCTGAACTCGGATCCCGGCCTGGTGGTGGGCAGCGATTCCTTTGGCGGTGTCGACTTTGAGGGCACCTTCTATATCAACGATGATACCGACGATGATTACGTCGGCTTCATCTTCAGCTACCAGAGTAACCGCAAGTTCTATGTGGTGCAGTGGAAGAAGGGCACCCAGACCTATTGGCAATCGACACCGTTCCGTGCCTCCGCCGAGCCGGGTGTGCAAATCAAATTGATTGACAGCGATACCGGGCCGGGTTCCATGTTGCGCAACAGTTTGTGGCATGCCGGCGATACGCCTGGCCAGGCTAAGCTACTATGGAAGGATCCCTTGAATGCGGGCTGGAAGGAGAAGACCTCGTATCGCTGGTCCCTGGTGCATCGACCTGCCATCGGACTAATCCGCTTGCGGTGAGTTTCCCTCTGCAAATATATGTACATATGTATATCAAACTGATTCCAATCCTCTCTTGGACAGCATCTTTGAGGGGGAACGTCTGATACTCGACTCGCACAATGTATACGATGCCATGCTAACGCTCAAGGGCGGACGACTGGGCGTGTTTTGCTTTTCCCAGGAGATGATTATATGGTCGGATCTGGTTTACAAATGCAACAGTGAGTAGCCCTTTGGCCGCTGTGGTCTAGGCTCTGCCTGGGTCACTCGTCAAGCTCATCATCATCAGCATCAACTGTTTTAATACCCGCTACTCAAGAGGTTGCAGGGTATTACGGTTTTGAAAGTCAGATATGATAGCTGAATATCATCCAAGTGATTCCTGCAAATTTGTTAGCGATAGGAAACACAGAACATATTTAATACTCGAATTTTGGGGATCAACTTAGCGTAGCTGCACCCCAAAGTATGCAATAAAAGATTATAGAAATTATTTGAGATGAGTAACGGGTATATAATAGTCGATCACACTTGTCTCTAGCTTACTTACGTTTTTTTTTTTTTTTTGTCTCTTCCTCATAGCACGTGTTCCGCCCCTCATCTATAACGAACTGCCCACACAACTCAAGCTCAAGGTGGAACTGGAAAACTGAGGACGCTGTGTTTGAGAGCATGTGTGTGTGTGGGTGTGTGTTTTTAGTATGTGTGTGTGTGTGTGTTGACCCAGCTACCCAAGCATTGCGTTTTTTTGCTGCCATAAATCTTAACCAAATTAACTAAGTACTTATTTATTTGGGCGATCTGACACGCTCTACAAAAAAAAAACAAAAAATATTAAAGGAACAAATAAATATTTTATATTTAATAAAACCAAACTAAAGTGGGAAAGGTTAATTGTTGAAGGAGTGTGTATTTATTATTATAATAACGGGCGTGACTTAAGAGGAAAATTTACTTGTTCTGCATATATATCTCAGATCTTAGCTAGTATGCTAGCTAGAAACAGCAAACTTGGCAGGTAGGTTCTTTTAAATCATATATTTTCAATGTTTGTTTTTTAAATATTGGATGATACATATATTACCTCTAAAAGTCAATTATTAAATTTGTAAATATCACACGTAGTAACTATAATTCTAGAAAGTTTGCATACTGACAGACTAGATATCAGTCATGATTTAAGTTTATTTTTTTCGTTTTATAGACAAACATTTGGCAACACTGGCTGTCTAGATGAATACACATAGATAACCAAAGTGTGCCAGGCTATAGTCTGTGTCGACGAATTTCATATCCGTCAACTAAGCAGCAGTGCAGGCCTAAATTTAAAAACATTCATCCTCAGTAAATTTCGACAAAACCCATACAAAAATAATCAAGTCCTTAAGCATAGTCAAATTCTATCAGCCTTGCTGCAAATAGTACAGGGTAAGCAAGCGATTCGATCGAATACATATATGTCATAAGACATATACTCTTATATAAATTTAAATAAATCAAATACATGTGTGTATTTATCTGTCTTTATAATGTTACTTAAACAGATAGCTATTATGGCTAGCTGTGATGTACAAGACACCCTACTCAATAGTAAGTCAATGAATTCCACATCGTCCACTCCGCCGGCAGAGACCCAGCTCGCTGGAGCGACCTCTTCGTCGAATGTTCCGCGATCCTCAATCCCGAAGCGAATCCCAGGATTGGTTACGATCAAGAAAACAAATCCGAAAATATCCCTAAGTTCCACTCCCAGTAAAGTTATCAAAATAACCGAAACATCTGTAAATGGCACCAATAAGACAATCTACCAGAATGGCATCATGTTGAAGCCAACCAAAATTCCAGCACCCATAGGCAACATGGGGAAGAACTATACACCCCGCAAGTATACGACGCTGCTGAAGAATATAAAGCGCAAGACATGCCCGGAGAACGATAGTTTTGGTAGCACCAACACCCTGGTCAATCTAACCGAAGACTCTGGCATACACATGGATTGCTCCGGCCTCGAGGATGATGTTGCAGTTGGGGAATCACATATCATACAACCAGAGCCACAGGTCAGTAGCGAGACAATTGGTAACCTCACTGCGGATGAACAGGAGACACTGCGGGTCCTGCAGCGTGCCGTAGCTGAGATGGAGGAGGACATTGAAAACCGCTATATGGAGGAGGTTGTTGGTTATAAAGAGGATAGCCAAATGAAGGACACAGTAAATGAAGGAGTAGAAGTCGAAAAAGGGAATGAAGAAGCACAGCCAGAGCCTCCGGCACAGGCACAGATCGAGCAGGAGTTGTCGCTTGCAACGGATCCCATCTGTGAGGAGGAGCAGGATGAGGTAGAGAGTTCATCAAACAGATCCACAATAATTCGTGAACGAAAACATGTCCGAGTGGAGCAGCTTCTCGAGGCGGAGCATGATATTGAGCTGCTGCAAAAGCTACTGCAACCACCGAATGAGCAACTGGATGCAGATGCTCCGCTCTTCGAGGAGTTACCTCAATCGGAACCGAATTCCAGCTCTGAGGTCGATAAGATTTTGAATTCACCGGATAATGATGCGGACGATAGATCCGATGATACCATTCACCAAGTGGGTCTCTTGTACTCGCTTTTAAATATTTTCTGCGGCAAAAGTATCCGCAATTTAAGATATCCCGTACTTATATGTGGCCTGGCAGCTGGTTTGGTATTTTACTTTCGTAAGATTTAGGGCCTTCACGGCGGATCAATAAATTAACTACAGAGAATAAATTTTCCAATGGAATCTTTAACCATTTAAAGCCAACAAAATCGAATTCAAAATTATATTAAATTCATTTCAAATAAATTGACTTAGCAAACGGGCCTATACATACAATGGCGATCCAGTAAAACCTAGAAAAGATTTTATAAAAAAAATGTTCACACCCAATTCGCACATTGCAATTCGAAGCATCAATAAATACAAATTATTTCATAATATTACTAAGAAGAGAAAAGTGAATTTAATTATTTAAAGATGGGATGGGTGGCTGTGTATATTCTCTGAAGAACGTATTCGTTCATAAGTAATGAAAAGTTATTAATAAAACTTTCGATCGTATTGCCATATAGTATATAATCTAGTTTTCATTGTTAAATTGTGAAAGTTTTTGAAGGCAGATACATAAAAATTATCTAATATCTAATCTAATACGACATTGAAATGGCATCCGTTGAGGCTATTGTAGTGACCGTCTTTTTGCATCTGATACTGCGGTTTCCCCTCCATATTTCATTTGAAGTTCAATCAGTTGGCCCCAGAGCAGCATCGGTTATAGTCGATATCGCAATATTGTTACTCATATATAATAATCGCGTGCTACCTCTTCGTTTTAGCGATCATTCCATTCAAGTCAAGTGTTTCATTGAATCCTTTTTAGCCACGTGCATTCTAGAATTGTGCAAGGTTGTCTGGACATCATTTGAGATATTGATCGCAGTGATCGTCTCAGCAATTCTACTTGGATTTGATATAATCTCAAGAAAGACAATGTCAGAGAACGAAACCCTGATTATTGGATCGTTTACCATGCCGCTGTCCTTGATGATACTGTTTACTGTTTATCAGACTAACACGAGAATATATGAATGATTTACAAACAGCAAAAAAATACGTTTGTCATATTGTGCAAAATATATACATATGCATATAATATATATATTCATATATTTTTTCTATTTATTTTTTATTTAATCTGTCAGTTTTATAGTTTTCAAATAATAGCAAGTGCAGTGAGTACTAAAAATTCGCTGCATACTTCTAGGCTTTTCTAAGAACTCCATGCCAGGGTTGTCACACTATACTATACCATAATATGATTATCAAGAGACTGCAGAGTATTTTTGTTTGGCCAAATAAACACAATTCTCAAATTTAAACATAAAATTGTTCACTTTGTTTTTATTATTAGTTCGTTTTTCTTTTATACAAAAGATTATTGTAAATTAACTTAATTAACTTGCTTGGTTCTGGTTTTCTCTTTTATATGTATTTATTTTTTATTATCTTTTAAATTACAAAATAACGACTATATTTGATTTGCTTTTTACAGCACTCGTGAATTTTTCAACAAGTTTCAAGAAAATGTTGTATGTATACATAATATAGTAAGTATATATATGTAATAAGTATGTAATATTGCAATCGAGCGCTCTTATAATGTTCTTTCCTTTACGAGCGTGTACATTTTAGGTAAATAATACTTACAAATTAAAACAATTTATTCATTTATTATATACTCGTACTATTATTAGAAATATGCATAAGTTCGACTTAATTTCAGTTTAGTTTTCATATTTAAAGAGCACTTCTTCGAGTTACTAAAATAAAATATCTCTCTCTTTTTATCTTTTCCTCTCTTTCTTTCTCATCTGGGCATTGAGAGCAGCTTTCAAGCTTTGCATTAAGCCACGTAATTGCTATAGAGTAGTAAAAAGTCTGGTTTGATAATTGCAAGAAAAGGTTCCAGCGATTACTGCAATTCAATGCAAAGCTTTCAGTTCGGCACTTTCAATGTTCATATATAACATATTATATAATTGTTCGCTTTCAGTGAGTATTGTTTTTTTTTTCTTTATCTTGTGGGGCAGTGCTAGAATTCTGCCTGTCAGCAGGGCTATACAATTATGACCACATATTACATTAAAGCAAAGTTTATAGTTTTATAATTTTAAGTTAACTGTTATTTTGTGTTTTCTTCTTCTTTCCACTTCTTCGGTTCGTTGTTGGTTTACTGCACTTCGCTATCACTGTCACTCTTTTCTGTAAATATAATAATAATATAAGAATAATTTAATAATAAAATAATAATTATATAATAATAATATAAGAATAATATAATAATAAAATAATAATATAATAATAATATAATAATAATATAATAATAATAAAATAATATAATAATAATATATTAAGATTTCAAGGAGTACCCACCTTTTTTGCCCGTGTAAGCGTGACGTTTCAGTCGATCGTATAAGTCTTCTTTAGTTCCATAGAGCGACGCATTGGAGCGAGCCAGCGTGCTCATCTTGCCACCGTGTAGACCTATTCAAATGATATATGGATAAGTTTCCAGATATACCCAGGAATACCCTGTAAGCTTCTCTTACCGTCTTTCATGTAGGTTTCATTGTAGAAGTTGGGCATCTCCCAGCCATCCTCCTCATCGTCGTAGTAGTGCGCATAGGTGCTGTGGTGCGAGGGTGCTATAGATTCCGCATAGGGTGTATGGGCGCCATAGTAGAAGTTAACCTGCGAGCCAGTCTGATCGATGGCAGGGGTGAGCATCTTCTTGGGATCGCGACGCTTGGTGGAGCGCACACAGATCATCCAGATGAGCAGCACAATGATAATGATGAAGATCACAGCGCCAGCAATGCCGCCGGCAATGTAAGCGAACTCCGAACGTTCCGCACAGTGGGGGCCCGTGAAGGATCCCACGCAGCGACACGATGGTGTGCCCTTCAGATCCTTGACACACGTGCCCGAGTTCTCGCAGTGTCCGTCGCAAACATCTGTGCACACCATGCCGGTGCCATTGAATCCTGGCTTGCATTCGCACTTGAAGTCCGATGTCTCCGGCACCATGATGCAGTACGCGTTGACATCGCAATGTGGCTTACCCTCGGCAATGTGCTCGCAGGGATTGGTGCACTCGCTCTTCGAGGTGGCACCGGTGATCTTGGTGCTGTGATTGGGCGGACACTGGATGCAGCTGGTCTGCTGTGACTCGGACTGATAGAAACCCTTGCGGCACTCGATGCACATGTTCAGCGTGGCATTCAAATACGTTCCCGGCGAGCACACAGGCAGTGTGCACTCCTCCACGGAGCTGGCACCCACCTTGGGTGTGGTCCGTCCCAGCGGGCAGGCAGCACAAGAGGGTTGTACCCCTTGCAGACGGTATGTGCCACGTGGACAGGGTTCACAACGTCCGTCGGCACCCAGCTGCTGGCCGGAGCTGCACTCATCGCGGCATTCCTTGCGTGTGGTGGCCTCCGTGGAGCGTGTGGTCTGTCCCAGGCCGCAGAGCTCGCAGCTGAAGGCGCCCTCGTTGGGCTGATAGAAACCATGTCCGCAGGAGCGGCACAGTCCCGTCTCGGCATCGAAGTACTTGCCAGCCGGACAGCGTTCCTTGCAGTCGGCAGCAGAGCGGGCACCTGGTCCAGCAGTTACTCCCGGACGGCCGGCTATGACCGGACACTTGCTGCACTGCAGCTGACCCGCCTCGGACTGGTACGTGCCGCGGGCACAGGCCACGCATGTCTTGTTGGCGCTGTCATAGAAGGTGCCAATGGCACAGGGCACACAGTCGGGTATCATGACCACCTGACCGGCGGGGCAAGCGTACTCGGAGCCCAGCTCCAGCGAAGCCGGATCCGGCACCGTATTTGGCAATATTTCCTGCACCGCAAACTGATCATCCTCCAGTATCAACTTCTCCAGCAGCTGCTTCACATTGGATCGCTCGCCAGTCGAGGTGTGCACCACAGGATCACTAGAGGATTAAGCAGAGAAACACAAGGGATTAGTGGAGATCTATGGACAAGAGAGGATTCCCTTTTTTGGATTAGCGCACGCAAACCACATGTGGCAATTGGGGGTTAGCTTGAAGCATGGTGATTGATTGTTTAATTGATTGATTGAACGATTGATTGCTGGATTAAAATGGCCAATTGGTTAGCTGGACATTTGGGGTTAGTCTGAGCAAGAGAACTGGGTGCAATAATGCTGGAGAACGGGTGCGGGTGCGGGTGAGAGAGAGAAAAGAGAGAGAGTTTCGTTGGACATACTTCACAGCCGGGAAGGCTATTTCCAGGGTGTATGTATCGCCGCCAGTTTGTTGGCGTCCCTGGCGACCAGTCAGTGCCAGCTCGTCATCCTCGCTAGAAATTTTGGGTTAACGAACACAAACACATATAACACAGAGTACACAAGTAAAACTATCGATAGTATTTGCAACGATAGTACGCTCGATAGTTTTTACACAAAACATGCTAGACTTATCATAGATTCCATCTCCGATCTTCTACTTACTTGACCACAGGCAGCTCGGCCTCCATCACATAGACACCGCCATCCTTGGCCTGGCGACGCACACGATTATTCTGTGCGGCACGATAATGATCGCACTTGACATCGATTTGAATATCCTTGCATTCCCTAGGATGATCAAAGGATGTTTAAGTAAAGAAAAGATATAATCGGATAAGAGATTAGAATCCCACCTTGTTCCCTCTATGGCATAGGAGCAGAAGTTCCAATCGCGGTTGAGCGCATTCACCGAGTTGGTGACCTTCTGGCGCAGCACAGCCTGCCCGGCCTTGTTGCACAGCACATCCGAGGGGAAGAGCATCTTGATGCGGAAGACACGCTGGGCGGGTTTGGCCGGTGAGCAGGATGGATAGACCAGGGGCATGGAGGGTTCACGTGTTGGTCGCCAGAAGCCTTCGGCACCGCAGGTATAGAACTCTGGCACCTGCTCGGAGAAGCGCAATCCCGTATTGCAGGCAATCTCGCAGACCTTGAACTGACCACCAGCTCCCCAATCCTTGCAGACCTGTGAACCGCCCACAGGATCAGCCAGCGGGGGACAGAATTCAGCTGGGAAGGGGAAAGAAACAATAAGTTAGATTGGCTCCAGATTGGTGGCAGCTTCACTTACTCAGCAGGGAAACCTTGAAGCTGCAGGATGCCGTATTTCCAGCTGCATCGGATGCAATGTAGGTGATGTCGTAGGTGCCCCAGAGTAGCGTAGTGCCCGAGCGATGTCCATTCCTCTCATAGATTTTGGTCACTCCAATGTTGTCACTGAAGTGTGGCTCATCCCAGGTGACCACAGCAGATCCGTTCTTGGCAATGACCCACAGATCACCGGGACAGTGTTCCACAACTGGTGGCTCCTTGTCCACCACCAACTGCTGGCAGTTGGCGCCAGTGTAACCCACCTGGCACTTGCGTTGACCGCACAGCGAGGGCACATTGCGTTCGACTCCACCCGAGGTCACCTCATAACCGGCCCAGTTGAGGATCAGGCCAGAGTAGAGCACCGGTTCGGAGCGACAATCTCGTACCTGTTTCTGTATCTCGGACGTGATGTCCAGGGCACGTGCCCACACTTGCGTCTTGGTTACGGTGCCCTGGAAGCCTGCATCTGTGTAGGCCTGCTCGTGCTTCAGTCCATCCGGTTGAGGACGTCCCAGCACAGACCAGAGATATGCGGGCAGAGCACCGCCCTGGCCATACTCCACTTTGCTGGCAATCAAACCCTCCGTGATCAACTGCAGCTGTCCACTGACTCCGTCCCAGACCACAGCCACATGATGCCATTGTCCATCGTTGACCGAGGTGTATTCGCCAAAGCTGAGGAACACATCGGGCAGCTCCTCAAAGAGTGAGACCTGCACCCCGCTGGAATGTGCCTGCAGCAACATGCGACGTCGTTGGGTCATGCGGGCAGACTCCACGCCGTAGAGCGTAAAGAAGATGCCCGTGTCGTCCTTCTGGGCGAACTGCACCCACATGGCCACCGTCAGGCTGCTGGCCATGCCCGTGGGGAAGGGCACCACCTGAGCCGCAGTGGAGCGCGACGGATCACTGAAGTAGAGATCATAGTCCACCTGGATTGCCTTGCGACAATCATCGCCGGTCATGTTGAAGGGACACTGGCAGTAGAAGCCATTGGTCAGATCCACACACTGTGCACCCGGTGGACACGAGTTGTCCTTGCAGTCCACTATGTCCAGTTCACAGTTCTTGCCCGTGTAGCCGGGCGGGCACTGGCAGCTGTAGCCGGCTCCATTGTCCAGGCAGGTGGCGCCATTCTGGCAGACATGCTCCTCGCAGGCATCGTACTCATACTGGCAACCAATGCCATCATAGTCAGCCGGGCAGCTGCAATTGAGACCGGATCCAAAGTCCTGGCACTTGCCGCCATGCATGCAGGGATTGCCGATGCAGCGTTCCGGTGCCGTCTCACAGTTCTTGCCATCGGTGCCGCTGGGGCAGACGCAGAAGTAATCCTGGAACAGATCAATGCACTTGGCATCGTTCTGGCAAGGTGCCTGCAGATTGCAGGTGGTCACCTGCTGCTCACAACGCATGCCACTCCAGCCGGGTTCGCAGCCACACTCGAAGCCACCGACACGATCCCGACAGATGCCATTATTGAGGCAAGGCTGTGCCTCGCAATCATCGATGTCCGTCTCACAGAGGGCTCCCTTGAAGCCATCGCGGCACACACACTCGTACTTGTTGTCCAGATCCAGGCAACGCTCTGTGCCCACGGGATGGCAGGGATCACTCAAGCACTCATCGATCTCCGCCTCACAGCTGAGACCCACAAAGCCGGGACGACACTTGCAGCTGAAGCCATCCAATTGATCCACACAGGTGGCGCCATGCTGGCAGGGATTCGAGGCGCAGTCATCGATCGTGTGCTGGCAGTGCTTGCCCGTGTAGCCGGGCTCACAGTTGCATGTGTAGCCATTGACCAGATCCACACAGACGCCATCATTGGAGCATGGTCGATTCTCGCAGTCATCGATATTGATGTCGCAGGCAGGTCCCGTCCAGCCGGGATGGCAGACGCATTCGTGATCGAACAGGCGATCCACACAGGCGCCATGTTTGCAGGGTTCCGAGAGGCACAGATCGATCTTCTGCTCACACCGCTTGCCAGTGAATCCGGGCGGGCAACTGCACTGGAAATCATTGACCAGATCTGTGCATGCGGCTCCCAGCAGGCAGGGATTCTCCTCGCAATCGTTGATGTTCTGCTCGCAGTGCAATCCCTCCCAGCCGGGCAGGCACTCGCACTTGTAGCGTCCCTGCTGCAGGGCCAAGCAGCTGGCGCCATTGGTGCACGGATTTCCATTGGCCGTGCACGGATCGATGGTCACGTCGCACTGTTCGCCAGTGTAGCCGCTCCTGCAGAGGCAGGTCACGTTCTTGTAGCCCGGCTCGTTCTTGCACATGGCACGTGCTGGACACGTGTCGTTGCCGCAGTCCGTGGCCTCCTCCTGGCAATTGATGCCGGAGTAACCCGTGGGACACTCGCAGCGATAACCCTGTGGCAGATCCTTGCACTGTCCCCCATTGTAGCAGGGCTGGGAGGCGCACTCGTCGATATCCTGCTCGCAACGGCGGCCCGAGAAACCCGCCGGGCAGAAACACTGCACATCGTGTCCCATGGGCACACAGAGTCCACCATGCTGGCAGGCACCGTCGCCGCAGACCACAGGCTTGCACTGCTCCCGTCCCTTGGCTCCAGCAGTGTCGGTTCTCATGTTGCTGGGGCACTCGTTGCAGCTCTGTGCGCCCGGAGTGCTCTGGTAGTGATGCAGTGGGCAGGGCGAGCAGGGTGCCAGGCCAGTGGAGGAGTATGTGCCTGCAGCACACTTAGCACGGCACAGGGATTTCGTTGAAGCCGCTGGCTGATAGGTGAAAGTCTGTGTCGGACATGCCTGGCAATCCTTGAAGCCACCTGTGGGTGGTTCCGCTGTGAACGAGTTGCGTGGACATTCCAGACATGGCACCAGGCCAGTGGGCGAGTAGGTACCGTAGCCGCAGACGGGCATGCAGTCGCCCAGCGATTTGGAGCCCTCCTCCTTGGTGTAGGTGCCGGCGGGACAGCGCAGACAGGTGCCCTGACGATCCCGATTCTGATAGTATCCCCTGGGGCAGTAGGTGCAGCTGTTCTGGCCCTCGGACACGTATGTGCCCGCTGGACAGTGCAGACAACGTGGCACATCGCTGGTATCCATATTGAGCACCTCACCCACATTACAATTGAATCCTCGCGAGATCTGCGACTTGAGCGCACGCAGTGGAGGACACTGATTGCCAATGTTGGAGATATTCAGCAGGGAATCAATCACTGCGCTGGCATACGGTACACTCAGATCGAAGATCAGATTCAGCGTCGATCCGCACAGATCGTACAGCTGCGGCTGACGCACTGCCGGCAGTATGGACAAGATGAAGTCCATCTTCACCACATTCTCCTCCAGCAGCGATGGCACCGACTTCAGGAACGTAACATTCATATTGACATTCACCGCGGAGCAACGCTGCGAGAGCAGCTGATTGAGTCCAGCATAATGTTGGGCCAAGACCTCCTGGTACTGTCCCAGGCAGGATTGGGCCACAGCTCCATTGGCGCGATAGGTAATCGTTGCGGTCACATGATATGCAGCCTGCTCCGTGTTCTCGGACACACAATCCGGCACCACCGAGGTGGGACGCCACAGACGTGATGTCTCGCACGAGAAGGTCTTCAGGGGTTCCCCGTCTGTGAAACGGAATCCGGGCTTGCACGTGGCAATGCACTCGATACCCCGATCCCCAGGCAAACAATTGATGGCACCATTCGCCGGTGGCTGCAGTTCCCAGTCCACACAGGGTGATGCCTGCACCGACACCTGGAAATGGCAGCTCGCCCGGTTGTTATACTTATCCGTTGCCGTAACTGTCACGTTCTCGAAGTGGCCAATCTTGATGGTTGCCCTATCCGGAGTGAATTGCAGACGCACTTCGCCCGTCTCATCCGATGTCTTGATGCGTTTCCTGGTATCGTTGAAGTTGACATTGTAACTATCCTGGCGATCCACAAGCTCAATCACATAACTCTGGGGGCACTGCAGCAGAGGAGGCGTCACATCCGGCACGGTTATGTTAATCTCACAAATCGCGACGTTACCATCATAATCGAAGGCCACGTACTTGACCACAGTGTCCTTGAAGATGTGACTGGGTGTACGGAAATTCTGTGGCTTAATCTCGAGACGAGCAATCGAACCGGAGTTATCCACAGCCGTGGGTTCCGTGAAGTTAACCGGCAAGACGCCTCCATTCTCATCGCGTCGCACCACAATGGGTTGCTGTGGGCAATTCTGGAAGATCGGAGGTTCGTTGTCCACACACGGCGAGTAACCATAGTCGTAGCCCAGCAGCGGCTCCTGCTTGGGCTCCTCGCAACCCATCAGCTCAAACTTCAGACATGCATTATCCATGTAGCTAACGATGCCCAGGATGACAAAGCGTGCCTGCACATACTTCGGCAGCGTGATCATGGCAAGTTCTCCATAATTACCCGGATCTCTCATGGTCAAATTGAAGTTGGGGAAATAGACAACATAGTTCTCATTCTCGGCCTGCTTGTAGAAGAAGCGGATCTCGGTGGGACGTCCCACAATGTCGTTGGTCACGACGCCCTTAACCAGTATCGCCTTCACACGATAGATCTGTCCCAGATCCACACTGACATAGGTGAAGGCTTCCTGCTTGCCACACCAACCCGTTGCCGAGTTCAGGCGTATATTCTTTGCCTCATAGTTGGGTCGCTCCGACGTCGCATTGATGGCCGAGTCGGGTATTCTGCCCGAGCTCAGACCCAGCGGCTTGATAACCTTGCACTCCGGTTCGCGTATACATGTAATCGGTCTGGGATTGATTAGGATGTAGCCAGGACGATTGCAACCGAAGTACACCTCGGAGCTTTGCTCATAGCTGCGTGCCAATTGTCTGCCATCTGCAGGTCTACCCGGATCCTCGCAGACGGGTCCCTCACAGCGCAGATCACCAAAGTCCCAGATGCCCTCGGCACCACAACGCACCACATTATCATGACGCTGGGTTTGCCCGGCCAGCTTGAAGGTGTTCTGGCAGCCAAAGAAGAAGCTGCTCTGGTAACGTGTATCCACAAATTGTCCATATTCCGCTCCAGGTGTGGGCATTGGGGTATAGCAATCCACGCGTGGACACGACGGCTGCATGCCCGATAGCCAATAGTCGGGTAGACCCGGCTTGGGATCGTACACACACTGACGGAAGCCTGCGGAGGCCGTAGAGCGTAGCTGACGTCCCGGCGAGCCACAGCTGATGGTCACATTGTCGCGGAAGGGCACCAGCACAGACTCAGGATCGGGACGTGCCACAGTCAATCCCTCCAGCTTGTCATCGGGCAGGGAAACGCACTTGGCATCTGGCATGAAATAAAACACGGATTTATATACAGATTATAGGGTATCTCCCCGACTTTGCTACTCACAATTGCACTCCGGCACGCTGGCATTCCACTGACCGCTGGAGAGGCACAGTGCCACCGAGCTGCCGCTCATGATGTAGCCAAAGTGACACTGGAATCGCACCACATCCCCGAAATGATAATCATTGCGTTCGCTTAGCAGTTGCCCATTTTCAGGAGCCTCCAGCTCGGGGCACATGACGGGCACGCAGGTCTTGTTGCGCTGATAGGTATCACCATCGCGTTCCCCGGACTCGGAACGCTCCACATGGAAGCCAGCGGTGCCATTGGAGGTGTACAGCTGGTAGCCCGTGTTGCAGGCACAGGAGTAGCTGCCGGGTGAGTTGATGCACTTCTGGTCGCAGCCACCGTTGTTCCTGCTGCACTCATTGATATCCACACAATCCAAGCGGGTGCAACCCATCAGTTCCATGCGCAGGCAGGGAGCACCTACATAATCCTGTATACGGAAGCGTATATAACGAGCTTCGATGGGCAGCGGCAGATTCAATATGGACAGAGTTGGCTCCAGTATCCTAAACTCCACTGCGGTGCCATCGGGATTGGCATAGTCCTTGAAGACATCGGTCAAATCGTTGGAATACTGCAGACGCACAGCCGAACTGAAGGCGACATTACCATCTGGACGCTGTACGGACATGGTGCGGAAGCCACGCAATATGGTTGGTGCCTTCAGATCAATCAATATCCAGTTTGCACCCGGCTCCAAGGAGGCACCGCACCAACCGTTCGTGTTGAGACGCAACAGGGTTTTGCTGTAGCCCGACTCACTGGCGGATGTGCTGATGCTATCATCCGGTATGCCACCATTGCCCAGTCCCAAATCCGCAACTGGACGACACTCTGTGGTGGCAGTGAATCCTGCACGACACTGACAATGGAAGGATCCATTGGTGTTCAGGCACTCGGTTGTGGTCAGATCACACTGGGATGATTGGCACTCATTGATGTCCTCGCAGCTGGGAGGCTGCTCGAATTTCTGCTGCTCATTGCAGCGCATGATGTTGCTCCCGATCAGCTTGTATCCCTTGTAGCACTGCACCCTGGCCTCATCCCCGTAGTTGTACTCACGCGACGTGGACTCCACAACGAATCCGTTCTCAATGTTGGGAAACTCGTAGCATCGCTTGCGACTGCAACGTGGCACATCTCCGCTCCAGGTGCCATTGGACATGCAGGTGAGCACGGGATGTCCATTACGTTCGTAGCCAGGTTCGCATTCGTATTGCACTATGGTGCCATAGCTGCGTCCTCCTCCATTGAGTAGGGTCATATTGGCATGCGGTACCTCCGGCAGGGCGGCACACTGTGAGGCCATGCAATGGGGCTGACGTTCCCAGCGTCCATCGGGCAGGCAGGAGATCTTTTCAATGGGTTCGTTGGAGGCAAAGGCAAAGCCCGCATAGCATTGGTACATGGCAATGCCGCGATAGGTGACATTCGAGGAGCCAATGGAGAAGCCGTTGTCGATTTGTGGCACAGGACCGCAGTAGACCTCTGTGTGGAGCAGGAATAAGTTGGTATTAAGAAGGGGTACTCCATGCAGATCCCGTCTGCCTCTACTTACCCTGACACTTTGGTATGTAGGAGACACTCCAGTTGCCACCGGGCAAACATTCCGTTACCAGACGCGTCTTGCCGGTGGCAAACTCCTGTCCAATGGGACATGTGAAGCTGACCAGCGTGCCGAAGGCTGTGTCGCGACTGGAGGCCAAGGCTCCGATGCCGGGCTGCAGCTCCGGGCAGTCCGCCGAGAAGGTGGCCGACCAGCTATAAAATATAGTGAGGATTAAGATGACATCCAGGCAGCACATCCTGCCAACTTACCCCGCCGCATTGTGCAGTGCATCCGAGGTGAATTTGATCAACATCTCGCCGGAGGAGGCAGTCAGGGTGAGCTTGGGTGCAGCAGTGCCAGTGAAACCATTGCCGGAATGCAAACGCAATCCGGAGGTGGAGGATCCATCGAATACCTGCACATTGTCGCTCTTGTGCACCGTGAACTTGTCGAATTTCAGGGAGAGTGGAGCACGTGCTCCATTGCGTATGGTGAAGAAACACTCCTGGTTCTTGGGATAATCGGCCAAACCGAAGGCTGGAGATGTCACTGTCCCATTGCGTGCTGTGATTGTCGCCTTGCAGCCCTGTATATAACGCAAGCTGAATCCCTTGCCCGCCTCACCCAGGCTGGACTTGAAGTACAGATAGAGCGCATTCCCGGTGGAGATGATGACCCGCTCGTTCTGGTTTGTCTTGCCCGTCAGCTGGGCAATGGTGCGACTCATGGGTGAATCTCCGTCACGGATAAGCAGATAATCCCTACCCTTGGCAATGTCCAAGTCATCCACTTCGATTGAGATAATGCGACCAGGCTGTGCCTTAATCACATACAGACACTCCAAGCCGCCGGGATACTGTTTGGGATAATTGGGACTGGTTAGGATCTGGCGCTGTAGCGTTGCCTTCAGCGTGCCGCCACAATTCTTCGCCTCCGTTTTCCAGGTGGCACGGAAACCCTTACGCTCCACACTGCCATCCGTGGTGAACTTGACAATCATGAAGTTCGAGGCGGATACAAAGGGTTGTGTGGCCAGATCCTGTTTGCCGCTGAGTGTGGCCAGCGACACAGACTTATCCTCGGTGCGTCCACCCACCAGCACCTGCACCGTATCGAAGGTTTTCTCTGTCTCAAAGTCCTGGAACTGCAGTATGATATTGCTGCCCAGCGGACCCTCCAGTGTCCATTTGCACTTGCTCAACGCGCCATACTTGTGCGGATAGTTCGGGGTCTCGATGACATCCCCTCCGGACTGCATGTGATAGTGACACTGCGCGGGGCAGTCCAACTCGTCGGTGCCATCGCCGCAATCATCGCTGCCATCGCATTTGAAGGCCTGATTGATGCACTGCCCGTTGGCACAGTGCAGCGCACCCTGGGGACATGCCGGGGCACGGCACATGAAGGGCAACAGGGACTCGCAGGTGCCCAGATCCCAGCTCTGTGCTTTGCCAGCAAAACTGGCCGCAACACACTCACCGGACTGGGCATTCGGTTGCTGCAGCGACCAGAAACCCGAGTACTGTGAGATCAATGCACCCGATGCCGATTCCAGGGTATTTGTGCGTAGATCATCCAGCGAAGCCAAGCCCAGCCAATACTTGTCCGAGGCACGCTGATTGGGATCGCTGGCATGGGCGATCGCCAGTGTCTCATTGTTCTCCGCGTAGCTATCGACGGCCACCAGCTCGGCGCCATATCTGCGAAGAGAAAAATGGGTGAGAATGGGAGAATGAGAGAGTGAGCGATTACTCCTACTCTTCTATATGCTTTTGAAAACAATCTATCTATAGCTCTATCTATAGCTTTGGTATTTCCAGTTTGCTTTCCAGGCTGCTTCTCTGCACGCCTAACGCATTTCCAATTATGCAGCTGCACTTCTCCAGTGCGCTTTACTTTCTACTGCATTCATTATGCAGCCCCCAACAAAAGAAAACTTTCGTTTCCAATCGCAAAACTTCATTCATCTATCAAAATTAAGTTCATTTTTTCTGCTTTTCTTTTTGTGTTCTACGACATACAGCTGCCTGCTCGAAAACCGGTTTGTCAGACAAAAGCTGCTTGGTACAAGCCCAAATATTACGCATACGCAGCGTGGGCGTATTTTGGCAACGCCCCGTGTCACTTTGTTGCAGCTGCTGCTGCTCGATTGCATTTTGCAGTCAGCTCACACCAAGTGAAAACCAAAAGACTGGCATTATGTATAGATACAAATATGTGTAGGTATGTGTATGTGTGTATCTCGAGTTGTTGGTTTCTGTTTGACTGTGAAGTTAGCGCTTCGCTGGGCAACTGTACTTGCCAATTTTCACCACATTCCAACGATGTGCTAACTGATTATAAATAAATATTTGCGTACGCAATTGTTGTTCTCTTCTTTAAGCAGTTCAAAAAAAGTTGAACTAAATTTGAAGATACTCAGTTCTAGGAACTTAGTTTCATTCAGCTTATTATGAAAAGGGAAACCTAAATATCGAAAAATTTTAAAAAGCCTAATATGCTATTTTTTAAATGTAGATTCACTCAGGTTGTTAAAACATAAACAAAATGTCATTCCGCGTGAAAATCCGTTGATTATTAAGCAAGTTACGATCGGTGTAAAATGAGAGTACCAGGCCTGTTGAGAGTGTTTGTCTAATTTTTGGACCACTTCGACACGATTTTTGGGCCAAAATTAAGTATCGTTTAAAATCGATTTAAACAATTGTTTAGTACTAATTTTGATCCCCGCAATCGATTAAAATGAAAAACTCGCGATTTAAAATTTTGAAAAAAAAATTTTGTTGAAAATTTCATAGGGGGGACCCTTACTAAAATTTCCAAAATATCGAAAATATTTAAAAAGCCTAATATGCTATTTTTTTAAATGTAGATTCACTGAGGTTGCTAAAACATAAACAAAATGTCATTCCGCGTGAAAATCCGTTGATTATTAAGCAAGTTACGATCGGTGTAAAATGAGAGTACCAGGCCTGTTGGGAGTGTTGCATGTCTAATTTTTGGACCACTTCGACACGATTTTTGGGCCAAAATTAAGTATCGTTTAAAATCGATTTAAACAATTGTTTAGTACTAATTTTGACCTCCGCAATCGATTAAAATGAAAAACTCGCGATTTAAAATTTTGAAAAAAATATGTTGTTAAAAATCATAGGGGGGACCCTTACCAAAATTACCAAAATATCGAAAAATTTCAAAAAATCTTTTATATTATTTTTTAAATGTAGATTCACTCAGGTTGTTAAAACATAAACAAAATGTCATTCCGCGTGAAAATCCGTTGATTATTAAGCAAGTTACGATCGGTGTAAAATGAGAGTACCAGGCCTGTTGGGAGTGTTGCATGTCTAATTTTTGGACCACTTCGACACGATTTTTGGGCCAAAATTAAGTATCGTTTAAAATCGATTTAAACAATTGTTTAGTACTAATTTTGATCACCGCAATCAATTAAAATGAAAAACTCGCGATTTAAAATTTTGAAAAAAAAATTTTGTTGAAAATTTCATAGGGGGGACCCTTACTAAAATTTCCAAAATATCGAAAAATTGTAAAAAGCCTAATATGCTATTTTTTAAATGTAGATTCACTCAGGTTGATAAAACATAAACAAAATGTCATTCCGCGTGAAAATCCGTTGATTATTAAGCAAGTTACGATCGGTGTAAAATGAGAGTACCAGGCCTGTTGAGAGTGTTGCATGTCTAATTTTACACTTCGACACGATTTTGGGCCAAAATTATGTATCGTTTAAAATCGATTTAAACAATTGTTTAGTACTAATTTTGATTCCCGCAATCGATTAAAATGAAAAACTCGCTATTTAAAATTTTGAAAAAAAAAATTTTGTTAAAAAATCATAAAATCATATTACTAAAATTTCCAAAATATCGAAAAAAAGTAAAAAAACCTATTTTTTAAATGTAGATTGACTCAGGTTGATAAAACATAAACAAAATGTCATTCCGCGTGAAAATCCGTTGATTATTAAGCAAGTTACGATCGGTGTAAAATGAGAGTACCAGGCCTGTTGAGAGTGTTGCATGTCTAATTTTTGGACCACTTCGACACGATTTTTGGGCCAAAATTAAGTATCGTTTAAAATCGATTTAAACAATTGTTTAGTACTAATTTTGATCCCCGCAATCGATTAAAATGAAAAACTCGCGATTTAAAATTTTGGAAAAAAAAATTTTGTGAAAATTTCATAGGGGGGACCCTTACCTAAATTTTCGAAATATCGAAAAATTTCAAAAAATCTTTTATCTTATTTTTTAAATGTAGAATCACTTGTATACATATGTATGTGTACATCGAAATTTCTCAAGCCTCAAGATGCTAAGCTATTCTAGTCATCATAGCTATTGCGCAACCCTCTATAGAGTATTCGCTGCGATTCCGCACCTCTAGCCAAAAATGCCAAACCGTCGCAGGCTTCGCCTTAAAAAGTAACTGCCAAAACTTCACTCAAAGAGTTTTCATTGAGATTCATTGTGTGCCACTACGCCCCGTCGAAACTCGAATCCCAGAGTGATTATTATTTTATTTTTGTCTTTTTTGGTCGCGGCTCCGTTAACTTGTAATGTAAACGCTTTTTTAGCGCTTTCCTTCATTCTACGCATTTTGCATGCTGCACACGCAAAATCGTTAAAAAGCAACAACAACAAAAACAATAAAATAAGAAAATTTCACCTAAACAAATATTTTGACAGACCACAAAAGAAATACACATAGTATAGACAGATATCTAGCCTTTTTTTTTGGCAAAACTTAAACAATTCGAATGTTTTGCGTTTGTTGAACCTGCGCAGGCGACAGAAATAATAAAACGACAGTCGGACTGGGGCGGGGTCTATGGCATGTAAATGCCGGGCACATTAGATATATGTATATATACATACATATATAGCTGACTATAGCTCAAGTGTGTGGCGTGTGCCGGGCATGTGTAATTGGCAGTGCAAAGTGAAATTGCGTAGGCCATTGACACCGAGCACAGTCAGTCGATCAATAAGTCTATCAATATATATGGTAAGGTTCGAGACAGGGCAGCAGCAGTTCGAGAAGTTTGAAACTTTCACCCCACAGGCAACGCAGAGATTCACACGCTCATTAAATCTACCCATAATCGATATACAAAATGCTGTGTCTGTAATCAAATCGAAACACTCTCAATTTTTAAGCCAAGCTCGCAGGTGCACAGGCCACGACTCTCTCGTGGTATTTGGGTCAACAACGCGGGTTAACACCCAAAACCCAAAACCGAATCAGGCAACGGCCAAGCACCGAACGCCGGAAGCTTATTGACGGAACGACGACGACGACTTTCTTTTCGCTCGAAGAAGCAGCAGGGTATACTCAAGTGTTGGAAAATATTATGAATCATCGATTGGGCTTATCGATCGCTGCTGCTGCCGCTGCTGCTGTACCCAGTCGAGTATGAAAAGCAATTTCCAAGTTGGTCAAGCTGTCGGCCAGAGTTTTTGGCCTGACTGTGGACACAGCCCACTTTGGCATTGACAGTTAACTGTCAGCGGAAATGCAATGCGGTGCCGTAACGGCAACAACTGCCTATCTATCCATCTATCTATCTATCTAACTATCTATCTATCTATACACCTCTCTATGTATCTGAGAGAAGAACAGGTAGCTGCGCTTATTGAAGCGTTACCACTCTGCGCCACTTGAGCGCAACAAGTTGTCTAAATCGGAGACGTGAACCCACTACTTCCTATGGCAAACACACTATATATAGCATGCATATTATACTCGTACACTTTGCCTGAAATCATTATCTGATTATGGTCTCGCTTATGGCTCTACTCACCTTCGACACAGTTCGGCGCTTTTCTCCCACGAATGTTTGATATTGAAATATTTATAACAATTTAAGCCGCGTAGTTCCCAGCCTGCAAATAAATAGTAAACAAAAAAATAATATGTTAATTAATAAATATGCAAATTCGACAAGGTCAGAGCACTCTTTAGCGAGATTGTTTTGCGATTTTCACTTTTAGTGCAATAAAATAAACATTTTTCATCATTTTATGGCATTAATGATATCATAAAGATTTTGAGCTTGATTAGTTTTGTAAGATGCTGACATAATACTCATCACTTAAGATATTTCTATTATATTATATATTAGAATTTAATTAAAATATTTGATTTTTTGATTAATTTCAAAAGAATCAAACTTTTTAGAATTCCAATCTTTTTCTTAGTTTATTTTTTAATATATTCAACTTGATAATATCTCCGCTCTCCGCTTAAGATATTCCCCCTAAAAACACCTCACTGAGAATTCTTTTTATTTTGAAAACAAAATTACTTCCCATAACCGAGCTCTAGTCTTCCCTGTTTCTTTCTCTCCTCCTGTACCTGTTTCTTCTTGTTGAACAACCACCTTAAATTCTGAAACTTCTTCGGCCAGTTCTTGACATTTAATTCAGCTGCATTTTAGCTTGTTTCCCGCCGTGCTCGATCTATACAGTGTACACCTCCCCCTGTGCGCTGTGACCCCAATCGCAGCAACTTGTTTTGCATAATTAAGTTTCTACAGATTCTACAGCGTGGCTTTCTACAGCGCAGCAGAAAAGTGACATATGCGGTATGTAGATTTGTAGTAGATTTAATTGCCTGTTCTTTCGAGAGATAAGATCACGATAGAGCAGCACTCGAGAGTCGGGCGTATCTCTCAACTAATTACAATTTAGTAAGTATTTAGACTCGACGCGTGGCGCTTTCATTTTCCTCAATCTGTGAGCGACGCGTTGCATTTTCTGTTTTTTCCTGTTAAAATGGGAAAGTTTGCAAGTTGAAGTCCGCTGCCTGATTGACAGCTTTCATTTGATATGAAATCATCTGAAATATGCTATAAGGCGAGCGTGCAATACGTTTTGAAAAACCAAACAGAAGAAGTGATGGAAAAAAGCAAAAGTATTTCAGCAATTTCGCAAAAAACACTTAACTAAAGCTGTCCCCAACGACTTGTCAGATCTTTGGTGCCTTCCAGGCGGGTTCGGAAAGTTGTTACAGTTTTTTCATAGCTGACATAGCTCGGCTTGTTAGATAGTTAATAGTATTTGGCCATGGACTTTCACGATTTCCGTGTAGATGTGGCGGAAAGACAAACGAAGCGACAAGGCGGCAAAACAAGTTGTCAAAAAATAGAAAGAAAGAAGTCAAACTATTCTAAGATAATCAGAGATAAAGGAGAAAGAGTGGGGAAATTAAATTTGTGATTTATTAGATTATATATATAAAACATTTGTTATATTTCATAACATGCTTCTCATATTGAGGCCTATTTTAGCTCGAAATTTTAACAGGCATGATCTGGCTTGAACTCAGGCCTAGACTGACACTTTGCTCGTAAATGTCAGTCAATTAGTTTTTATGTACTTGACCAAGTGAACTGACCCCAATAGATACCCTAACTTTGTGTACTACATACAACCTGCAGCTTGCGCAACTTACATAACGAGGCTCGTGCAAACCTTACGTGTTGCCACAGTTATAAGGAGAGATTACTTAAAATTCCTTACAGTTCTCAAGTACCAAATCTTTATGGAGCCAATTAACGTTTCATACATATTTATTTACTCATTTGTTGGCCTAACTGTTAACCGTTATTTGCCACAATTTCGATTTATTTAGTATTTGCGCCGCGCCAACGAAATCCCCCAAGATAACCGTAAGCTGTTCCACTTAAAAAGTGAATAAGTGAATAAAGAAAAGTAGTAGAATTCTGTGTGTGTGTGTGTGTGCAGAAGAAGAATTGCAGAGTTTTTTGGATTCTTCTTGGGCTTTAGCACGCTTCAATTGAAATCTGTGGAGTACGGCAAAAGAGACAACAGAATGGAAACGAACGAAACGGAACGGTCAACGTAACAAACCTCATGTAATTGTTTTTAATGATCGGCTATTTGTCTTCTCTCTCTCTCGCTCATTCTACTCCCACTATGTGTGTGTGTGTGTGTGTGTCACCCTGGCAGTCAAGAAGTAGTTAACGTTTCTTCAGTTCAATCCACGTCTAAATTCTTTTGCACTTGGACTGGGTGCAGCAACAGCTGGACAAGGTTAGCCGGTTTTCTCACTTCTTTTAATTTACTTTATTGTATGCATGTGTGTGTGTGTGCTGTGTGTGTGTGTGTGTGAGTCACTGTATGTGTTGACTGCTTTATTGATTTGTGCCACATATTTGAAATTCTTGCCAGGAAGTTTTGTAAGCCGCTCGCAATGCAAATTTGCTGCGTGACTTGTTTCAAAGTTGGCCCACATAAGAAGTTGGCTCTTAAGTCTTATAAAGCGCACAGCGCACTCCCAATTGCATTTGTTAGCCGTGCTCTAATTGCCAACTGAAAGCAGACAGCTCAGCCCAGCTCAGCCGGGCTCAGCACCTGCCTTGTTCATTGTCTACTTATAATTTCAGGCTCAACACTCAGCGAACCAAACGAGCTACCTACATATAGTAGTAGCTCCACCTCCCCCCTCCCCATACCATGCTCACGCTCCACGCTTTCTGACGAAATCTTTCTGCACACAATACAAATTAATAATGTGAGAATTTCTTACGTAAAATGTACATATAGTATATGTTTGTATCATATGATATATACAAGTTTATATCTGGGAGTGCTACACACACACACACACACACACACACAAGTTTTCCATAAATGACAAGTTCTCCGAACAGGCTTTGCACTTTATCAATCTGAACTGAACAGAACTAAGAGCTCTTTAGAGCCATAGTTAAGATACTTGAGCCAGATTCTGAACTATGTGAATATAGTGAGTTTGCCTGAGATTGGCTTTATAATAAGTGCAGTATTGGGCTAGTTATCACAACAATCGAATGGCCCTGAGCGAACTTAAGAACCTGAGAAAATTCGTATAATATGTGGGAGATATTTTGGAGTTTATTTTTGAGAAACAGCTTTATTAATTTTGAATAAAATAATTTTATATGTCTGAAATAAATCATTGTAAATTAATAATTAAAATTTGAAAACTCATTTTTAAAGATGGAGTTAAATTTATTAACTACTTGACTTGTAATTTTCATATATAATACTTTCCATCCTTTTATAGTCTTAACCTCATAAATCATTAATGCTTAACCCATTTCTGCGCTCTTAACCCACAAAATGCAAAGCTTTCAATGTCCATGTCGACTGTCCTATTTTGTTAATTTAGAAATTCACTTTGCCCACTTTGGGCATAATGGCCAGCATAGAGTCTCTGGTTTCTTGTTTCTTATTTCTGGTTTCTTGTTATTGTTATTGTTATTGTTTGTTCTCGCGCTGCGATGCCGAAAGAGGAAAGTGAAAAATCAAGTTACGGAGCACGCATAAGTTTCACAATTGCAATAAATCTTCTTCCTCATCGTACCTTCTCTCGCCCTTCATTAACCTCATTTCGTGTGCATTGCGAGCGCAAATTTATCTCTACCCTGTAATCTGTACTGATGTGAAGAAACCCGCGTAGAAAGCGGCACTACAGTGAATTAAAGAACAACATCTTAAACATACATGTAGCTGTTGTAATTCTAGCTGTTTTAATGGATATTAGCGAGTTACAAGCATCTTTGGCTACCTGTCAATGTCCGTGGAGAACGTTCATTAAACCTGAACACACCGGATTACTAAAGTTCATTTAACTTCGCACTTCACACTCTTCTGCACATGGTTCGCACAGCAATCGGTCAAGTGGAAAAGCGATGACTTCCCCATGCATATGCCACATACGGCTAACAAATTTGTTTAAGCACATCATGAGCATTTTACGCTTTGTGATTAGCTAAATGCTCAGAAAATCATAAATAATATTCAAAACCAAAATGATATGTTGTTGTTCATCTGACTAAGTGTGTGGCAGGGGGGGCTTATCAGTGTGTCATATATCACTTGGATTGTGCGTGTTGACCCACAAACTCATTCCAAATGCTGTCAAGAAGTGGGGAGAGAGAAGCAGCTCACGCAAGAAGTTGATTTAATTAGCTTTTCGAGTTCTTATTCTTGCTCAAGCGTGTCGAAAATTGTGGAAGTTAATTCTAGTTCTTCTTTCTTTTTCTTCTCTTCTCTTCTTTCTTTCCCTTCCCCCTTGTCTACTTGCGCATTTCGTTAGTTTTTCAGGCAGTTAGCTTGCTGTCTGTTTGCTTTGTCCATCTGTCAGTTTATCAATTTGAGCCATTTACAGTTAGAAGAAGTGCTGTTTGAGTGTTAAATAATGAAGAAGCTTAAGTAAACTTTGGTGTGGTCCAGTGTTGGGTAATTGTTTTGTTTGTTGATTGCTGAGCAAGTCGATTCCTTTAGTCTCCCAACTGTTGCTGTCAAATTTCCGATTCCTGATTGCATTTATTCAAAATATTATTCCAATCGCTTTAGGGCCTTGCGTATTTACAGCTATCGTATTGTTTATTGTGCATTATAATTTTTTTCTGTTTGACAGCTGCTGCCAAGCCCAATCATTAAGACGCCTATATCATCGCTTTCGGTTCGAAGTAATAAAAGCAATGCTTAAGCCGAGTAACAGCAATGACTACAACAACGACAGCAACGGCAGTTGGCCTATTTTTTTGCAACCACTGCACCTAAAAACAAGTCGCACACACACACACACACACACACACACAGAAATGCACACTCACCTGAGCAAGCTGCCTTGCATATGAATCAACAAAACAAAAACAACAACAAAAATAAAAAAACAAGCAACGTAACGTAAAAATATCAAAAGACTTAGGCAACGAACTTGTTTTGGCCGCCATGCAGTTGGCAGGTGACTGTGTGTGTGTATGCGTGCATGTGTGAGTGCATATAAAAGTGTTAATAAGCGCTGCAACTGCAGCTAGTTAATACGGCAGGCAGCTACAGCTATTCCAACAACAACAACAACAACAACAGCAGCAGCCAAGAAAAGCGGCATGCCTAGCAGACTGGGACTGGTACTTGGATTGGGACTGGGACCTGGCACTGTGGGGACTGAGGACTGAGGAACGTAGTAGCTGGCGAACCGATCGCCAAGTTAGTCAGTCAGTCAGGCAAACTTGGCTTGGCATTAAACAACCGTTAAGAAATCTTGTTTCGAAGCGCGTTAACAATTTTCTCTCTCTCTCTCTCTCTCTCTTTCTCTGTCTCTGTTAACTTGTCTCGCCTCACATATGGCCATCAGGCAGGGGTTCTGCTCTCCCCCCCTTGTTGGTCTTGTCGATGGCATCGAGTGAGTGCGACCGCGAGTGCGAGTACTCATGGCAGCATACTCAGATTCTTTGTCTCGGTTCTTGGCGCTGTAACATTGTGTGTGCTGTCATAGCATTCTTGGCATTACCGCCCAGTGGGGCAGAGAACAAAAACAGCAGCAGCAGCCACAACAACAACAACAACAACCAGTTTGGCACATGTAGTAACCGTTATCGGGGTGAGCTTGTCAGTCGTAGGTGGTGGCCAGCGAGTGAAAGGCTCCTGCACCGCTGATTGATTACCCAGTCTAGCATTTCCGTCAGCTCCATTTATTTTTCTCTCTTAACCCCAAATTCTATAGATTCGTTATAGCCAAAAAATATGTAGCAAATCTGGAAACTCGTTTGGCAGGTTACCAACATTTTTGTCTAGATTTGTCATTAACGATAAACACCACGCAGTGGCATTTTTATGGCTCAACTTTTGCGCCATGCGCTTATGACAGGAGCTTAATGATATTGCCCAGAGAGCCCAGAGCGTAGCCAGTTTACAGAGATATATATGGTATCCTAGGGCGCGTAGCATAATAAGCATTCATTAGTTGAACGGTTCGTGGCTTATCATCTTGGTAAATGGATAAAAACAAAGCATCATTGATGTCGAAAATTGAAAATCATCTTTCCATTCAGTCTTCAGAAACTTCAGACTTAATTTGCTTATAAGCAGCAGGAAATTAGTTATTGTATGTGTAGGGAAACAAGGAATTAGTCGACTCATTTGTTGATTAAGATTTTCCAGACTTATCAAGATGATGCTGTAGAAATGTGGTTAATCTTGATGGATAATAATTTGAATAAGTCTACTAATCTGTTGTTTTTGAATTTCCAGAAAATGTTTATTTCAGCCTCTCCATGAACTCTAGAAACGTTTAGGCGATCTTAAAAATCATTGAATATATTTTTAAAAAACTGAGATCGAAGATAAACGTGTAATTAGAAGTCTGAGGAACTCAATGTATCGGCAGCTTAATTGTACTTTAGCAAATACCGCGCCAAAGGAAAAAGAAATAAAAGCCAATTAAAGCGACGGAAATCAAAGACAATTGCCGTGCCCAAGCTCTACATCCGTTTTGCCCATATACATGCGAGTACATGTGGTATGTGTGTGTGCGTGTCTGTCTATATAATTACGATAATATACACTTTGATATATGCGCAAAGTTTCGGGCCACACCTGCAGCAACCACGCACGTGCTCTTTGCAGTTGCAGTTTAAAATCGAATTTCAAGTTGAATGTGAATGCGAATGTGAATCCGAAATCGATTGTGAATGCGACTTACCATTTGGACACGAAAACGCCTCATCCGCTGCGCTGGTGTGGATCAGCAGCAGCAGCAGCAGCAGCGTCGTCGTCGACGACAGCAAAGCGGCCAGCCAATGCGAATTGGCTGCCGTCGTTTTGGCCATGTTGCCGATTTAAAGCCAATTAAAGTTGAACGGGGCAGCCTGTAAAACGAAAAAGAGAGAGAGAGAGGGATAAGAAATTGTTCAATTTGTCGAATACAATAAATCGCAAGGAATTAGTATTAACTTAATAATAGCAGCGTGATAAACAACTCGAATGCGGATAGCCGAAACTGGTTGGTTTATTCACACCCCAAAAGAGCATCGCGCATGACATCGTTTCGTTTTGCTTTTCAGATAATGCCGACAGTTTTTTTTTTCTTTTTCTTATACATAAACATCGCTATCAAGCGATGAGCAATTTATTCATCGCTGCCAAGAGCGCAGCACGTGTTTGCGGCCTGCAGACTCACTGAATGCGGTTTAGAAAGTCTCTCCCAGACAAGATTTGCATGACTAAGTCGAGGTCGACTAATGGGAGGTTAATATGCATGGAATGGAATGTTGTGTGTTTAGAAATTGATTTGCAAAATGTTCTCAATCTTGGCCAGAGAATCGCTTAATCAACCAATAAATCATAGCTAGAGAAATACAACAAAGTAGCTACAACTTTCGAAATAATTGTGTAGAAAATCGTAACACAATTGATAATAGCAAAGATTTACTATGTTTTCTAATAAATAATTTACTTTTCCCCTATATAAAAAGTTGTACCAATTTATTTTAAGTATATTTTTGCTCTGAAATTGTTTCACATCAACATTTGCCCAAGTCTGGTTTCATTTTACCAATTATCCGTTTCAAGTCGAGAGTTTAACAATTACCCCTTCTCCTTAACTTCTTCAGCTTCACAAATAAGTCAAGCGCATTTGGCTTCATATCATATAAGCACAATCGTTTTCGTGTCGTGCTGTCTACTCCAGTTCGCAGACAAAGTTTAAGGCTCTCTGCATTGTTGGCCATAAATCACGAGTGTGCGTGCCTCTGTCTCTGTCTGAACTCTGTAGTTCACTTTTGTCTCAGACAAGTCTATCTGTGTGAGTGTAAGCCTATCTGTCTGTGTGTGTGTGTGCCTCTGTCTGTGTGCCTTTTCATTCATAGCTCATGCTAAATAAGTCATACAGTCGGTCTGGCGTGTATGTGTCGCACTGTAAGTGGAGATCGAGGCGCAAGGTTGCCGTTATTGTCTAGTAATTATTATATATACTAACTAACACATGGTGCACAGTTGTTGGTAGCCGGACAGTTAAACATGTTTTTTTAGTCTTCCCATTTTTGGGTGAGCTTAAAGGTGTTAGATAAATAAAAGCAATGTGTGAGAAACAAGCGAATTCTGCTTTAACTTCTACATTCGTGTTGTTATTCTCTCGACAAATTCTACAGAAAAAGAGTTGGGGAAAATATAAAAAGTGGATAAAAAATTACAGGCAGTAGAAGAGTGAATTGTTTCTATGTAAAGTAATCCAACTTTATTTGCATATAAACTACGCAAGATTATAAATACTTTCATATTCCATTTCGAATCAAGTTTGTTGCCTAAGTCTTTTGTTTTGCTTACAATGATTGCAGCCACAAAGTCGTTCGTCGTATTGTTTGATACTCCTCACTGCCCGGCACATGGACAAAATTCCGCAAACAAACACACACACACGCACACTCACACACACAAACTCGCACACACACTCAGATTATCGCAGACAATCTCGAATCACAGCTTTAAATTTAGTCAAACGCGAAGGTTGTGTACAACTCAGCACCTTGCAAACGGAGACACACTCTCGCACACCCTCTCACACACACACACACTGGCAGCTATACACTTGCTCATAACAATACTTATTAGATAACTTTGATTAATGCATGCGAAAGGCTGAAACCGAAGCCGCCAGCCCCATTGAAAGCAGCTTACAGTGTCGGATTTGACGTCGGCTTTTTATTTTATTTTTTTTTTTTTATAAATTTTATTGAAAGGCAAATTAATTGGCAAGTAAGCGCAGTTGGCGGCTCCACGTCGGCACGCACAACACCCGCACCGGTGGCACCACCCAGCGGCTCTTTGCAGTATTAATTAAGCTAGAAAAGAAAAGAGTTGGTGGTGTTTTTCCCGCACTTGTTGCTCGAGCAATAAATTGAAATAATAAACAAAAGGGCGGCACGTCCGTCTCCGAATTGCCTGCATTATGTGATGCAATGCGCATAAGTTTTCCCCGTTTTGAGCATTTTCTCTTCATTTTCGACTATTTATGCAGTTTATGCTGTGCATGTCTTGCAGCTAATTTGATTGCATTAGCTATGCATTTGTATAATAATGGTAATTAAAATTGCAGAAATAATACAAGATGCCTGCACAATGATCTTTCGGCTTTGAATATGAATATAAAATGCAACAAATGTTGTTGATTAGAAAAGTTATTTTTATTAACGTATTTGAAATTCTGCAAATTTCAATTAGTAATAAAAAAAAAGTAATATACCCATCATACCCTTTAAACCTATGAGGTTACAGGGCGCACCAATTGAAAAAATGCTTTTTAATTTAACTTTTTTCTTTTGCGCCATGCTGCAGCTGTGTTTCTGCCCAAACCGCATTTTTGTGCGCCAGCAACCGGCAGCTGTTGCCAACTACCTTTTTTTTTGCTGCTGTTGCTGTTGTTGTTGAAATTAGTTGACTATGCGGTTTGGCCCAGAAAGCAACTTGCAGCCAAACATTTGCTGCCAACGTAGCCTCATGTTGATTGTTGTAAATATTTGCTGCCACTATTGTTGTTGTTGCTGTTGCTACTATTGTTGTTGTTGCTGAGCGTAGAAGAGACAAATATTTATTGTTTGGCTGTGTGGGTGAAACGTCTGGCATTGTTTGGCGCCAAAAACTGTAGGTTTTTGTGCTTGTCTATCTGTCTGTTTGTTTGTACGTTTGCCGCCTAATGAAGCGCCAGATAGCCTCAATTTTCAGGGGGGGCGTGGGCAAAAAAAGACGCATGTCATGTTAGCTACAGCGAGTAAGGCAAATTGAAGGTTTCACAAATTTTGACTCAAAGTTACATTGATAAAGTCGCCAACCATAGATCGAGTACCGAGATGAGTCAGATTTTTAAAGAACATCAGAAATTGATAGCATAATAATGCGATTTATTTCGACTCTCCGATTGTAACCGTAAACGCCTCTAACTGTGTATCTAACTGCAATTTCCGTTCATTTCATTCCATTTCTCTCTATCTCTCTCGCTCTGACTGAATTGCTCTATCAGCCTCCCCTTGGGCCATACAATTAGCAGTCAGTTAGAAGTCAACACCCCGGCAAATATTTTGCTTATATAATCATGGCTAATGAACGTATTCCCGGCGCACGAACCGAACCGAAGCACGAACTATGCCAAAGGCAAAGTAAGAAAAAAACTAAAAAAAACCGAAAACGGTCTGGATGAATTTAAAATTTCGTATTGCGATGATCGCATCATCACTCAGCCCATCTCTCTCTCTCCGTCTCTCTACCTATCTCTTTCTTTGTGACCGCATCGCTTGCCAAACTGCACGGATGTGCAGTATGCAATATGCAAATTTCGATTGTCTCTACGCTACGAATACCAATAAATAATCGATAACTTAAACGTATTTAGCATGTTAATAAAGTGCGATAGAGAGATAGAGAGAGAGAGTGAAAGGTTCGAAAATGTTCGCTTTGGTTTATAGCATTTTAATTAAACATTGATTATGTGTTCGCGCACGCACACACACTCACACACATACACACTCACGCCGGGGTGTTTTGATTATGCGCCAATTGATTTCGCAATATGCAACAGATTTACATGAAAATGGTCGTCATGGGAAGTTGAAGTTGTACAATACGAGTTGCTGCTGCCTTTGGGGATTTTCGTAATCCATACCATACAACATATATGACACCTTTATGAGGCTATTGATTTTAAACGGTTATTCAACAGGAAGATGCTTATCGCCCAAGTGCTGTTGCAACAGCAAGAGATGACAAGTTTTCGATAGTCAAAATAATCATTATTAACACTTTAAATAAATATACAATTTTTTATGACATGTGCTATAAAACTGATTTATACTATTGTGTTTCTTACTACATAAAATATATGTGATGATTTATATCATTAATGTCTTCAACTCGTGTTTTTTTCTCTCTCCTTGATTTGGACAGTTTTGGGACATTGAAATACAAAAGACTTAGGCAACGAACTTGACAGACTTGACTCAACAGAACATACAGCAAAAAGCATAGCAAAATACCATTATCATCATCATCAGCAGCAGAGAACAAAGTATCTCCGACTTGGATATCATACTCAAACAAAAAACTTATTTCAGCCACACTGTCTGCCATCTTTCGCAACGAACAGCGGGAAACGCCGAAACTCATGCAGCGCGTCAATCAAAATTCAAATTTTCAAGCGTATGCAAAACGTTTTGAAATGAAAAACCGACAAGAAAAACAAGATAAAAAAAAACAAACCAAAACCGGTCGCCAGAGATACATCTTGGGGGCCAGCATTATTGATGACACCTTCGACATTTAAGCGCAGCGTACAAAATGATGACGACGATGACTAAATACGGCTTGAGTATAGACACAGCTGCACAGCTACGACTGCAGACTGCAGACTGTAGACTGGAGATTGCAGACTGCAGTCTCGCAAATGGTAAAAGTCAATGGGTAAATCATTTTTGAACTTTTTCACTGTGTTTGCCTCGGCTCAGCTTGCCATTTATGGGCTGCGTTTAGTTTTCCATTTCGCATACGATCTACCAGTTTCAGTTTGTTTTTCTCCTTCCCCTCGCTTACCCGCTCCAGCTGAAACTGAACTTTCACTTGAACACTTGTCCAACGTTTTGGTCACTCACTGCATCCAATACTCACACACACCCATTCGAGACTACAAACTGTGCCAAACTCGTTTTTGCCCCCGCCCAACTAATGACCAAAAATTTATTAGTTTCAGCTTGTTTTTCTTTTTTTATGCGAGATTGTAAATCGAAACAGCTTGAAGGTCAATTGGGTTTTATGACGAGAAATTGGGTTGGCCTGTTGGCCGTTTTTGTGGATTGCAAAAGGAGCAGGCAATAGTGAAACTGGCACAGATAACAGTCTGTGCACATGATATGCAGAGCAGGAAAATGCAGCCACGGGGCCATTGCGAAACTGGCCCAAAGCGCAACTGTAGGCAGTAAGAGTTTCCGTGGGTTGCTTAAGATACTGATAAAGTAATAAGTTAAGATCATGTGGAATACATTTGTAAGATTGCGTTCTTTGAAAACTTGTTTAATTCTTATTAGTCATTTATCGCTTTTTTTTTCTTACGAAGCCATTACATTTCAATTGTATATGTATATTCTTTGACTGACTTAAAGTTCCAAAGTTATAATACATATCTGTGTTCTTTAGTTGATCCAAAGTTATGGGCACATTATCATAAAACTCAAAGCCATACTGTGTATGGGGATACGAGCAATTCTTGCTCTTAAGACCCCACAGCGCTCACTGTGGACAGACTCACTCTCATTAGTGCAAGAGACATTCCAAAAAAGAAAAAAAATTCTTTTAATATCCGCATTGAAACCGTTACGAATGCAGCCGAAACGAATCGAACCGTTTCGAACAAATGTTCTACAGCAGATCGAAAACCAGATTTTTATGTAAATTTCTTCTTAAGTTGTTAGCGATGTTGTTGTTGTTCTTGTTGCCCGATCGTGATTTCATTTTTGTGCTGTGTGTGTGTGTGTGTGTTGACTCTTTGCCTTAGCACAAATTTGTGTGGTTTTAATTTCGGTTCAGGCAGGTAGAAGACAAGAAGAAAAAAAAACGCTCTCAGCTGCGGCTGAGCTTGCCCCAAACGAAACCAGCTGGGCAGCTCCATTGAACTAGTTACGGGCCTTGTGGCATGTAGCAGAGCGAGTATTTTGGTATTTAGGTTGCCCAAGGGTCTAATGAGCTGTGAAGGTTTCACTGTGGTCAGAGATGAAGAGAGAGAGAGGGAGGAAAACCAGAGCGGATGCTTACAATTATGATTCTGCTGTCTAATTGCAATCAATGAAATTGCTTCGATTACGATTCCGATTCCCGTTAATAATATTGTTGGCTTTCGAAAAAACAAAATCAGAGTGCGTTTTTCATTGATCAAATTCGATACGATTGAAGGAAACTCTATGAAAACAATTTCACTCTCCAAAGATGCATTTCGGTGTTTATTTTATGGACAAACTTGCCACCGTTGCAAGCGTGTATGTTTTAACCATAACAACAAAGTTTGTTTTCGTGTGCATGTTGACGAAAGCTGTGCAGAGCATACACAGCAAAACACACACACACACGCACACACATTTACTTATACACACGCAAATGGTCAAATGATTTCTACCGAGCAACGCTTTCACAATGCCAGCACCAGCACAGCAAGGAGTCAAAAACGGGCTTCGCATACTCGACCAGGTGGGCCCAGAGGGGCGTGCGGGGCGTGTGCAGTCTGGAAGCGCAATTAATGTTTAATTTGTAAATAGACAAGAAAAAGTTTTGCCTCAAAGTGAAAAACTTTGCACGCCCGTATACAGAAAATGTTGAAATTTCGATGGGCCGCACCTGGGCCTGGAGAGGGGGAGAAGCACACACCCACCCGCGCACAGACCCGATCCGTACATGATATCATAGCAGATCTGATGATTCGTAAGCGACTTTTAGTGACTTTTTGATATTCAAGACGTACCTACACACACAAACACACACCAAGCTCGAAGATGGCCACAGAATGCAACCGAAAGCCGCAGGAAAACAGGTTCAAGTGGTAAATATGCGGGCAGACAGACGACGAGTCAAGAGTCAACTGTGTGTGTGTGTGTGTGTGTGTGCGATTGTGTGTGTGTGTGTGTAAGGCAGTCATGTGAATTTCATTGCCTTTTTGCCAAGGTATTTGCTTGCGACTGAAAGTGAGCGTTGCCAGTGGAATGCACAAGTTTGCTGCCTAAGTCTTTTGTTTGCCAGCCAAAAAATAAAGGAAAGGGAGGGTTATTATCAAAGCATGCGCACATCGTAGGAAGCCAAACAACTAAGTGAATTTGGCAAGTTAAAGTGAAAATTGTTGTTGTGTAAACTGGTTAATGTTATTAAGGAAATTTCAGCTCGTTTAAGTGTCTTCAACCTAGAAATTATCTTAAGAGAAAGGCGAAATAATAATAGTACTATAAGAAATTATCTTGAATAAAAAGCGAGCCCCAAAGAGTCACATAAGAAAGATAAATTTCGAAAAGAAACTGACTATCCATAGAAGAAATAAAGTCTTTATCTGGCATGGAAAAGATGCTGCACTCAAGCTGCTTAGAAATAGATCTTTAAACTAATTTACATGTGGTAATAAAATTTTATATTACTGCTGGGTTTCGGTTTTGCTTTGAGCTCTTCTTTAAGAGCTACATTAAGATAAAACCATAAACACTGTGCCCCATCGGATCTCGGGTTTGTTTGGAGTTCCCAGAAAACTTAGTGACATTTCTTAAATCAAATAAATCAAACTTAAATTTGAATAATGCTAATTTTCCGACTTTGAAAAAAAAAATAATACCCCAAGCTCGAATATTAATTAGTCTTATAGCTGTACTTTGAGGTAACACCATGCTAAAGTCTTCTAAATTTTTATTTCTTTACCAATTTACAATATAAAAAAAATATTTATACTTATGTAGCCCCACTCTCTCATCATTTCTCTCTCTGCTCCCGACCCACAATGCTTAATCATTTTTTAACAATTGTCGACAATGACAGCGCCAAAACGTTTTGCCGGACGCTCCAGAGATCCACTTTCTTGCAGCATTATCATGCGCCACGGTACACACTAGCACAGAAATTCTCACAATTAAAAATAAAAATTTATGAAAACAACGAAAGAAAGAGAAAACAATTTTCGTGTCAATTGTAACTAATCGACGCGGCGTCGCCGTGAAAGCGCCCACCTCAGAGACAGAGAGAGAGGAAGACACTGTGAGTCGGAAAACTTATGAAATCTACGACAAGTACGAAGTATTGTCAACTGTTTTTCAAGATGATTAAGCGTCTTTGTTATGTATCTATCGCCTCTATCGCACTGCACTTGGAGGGCAGCATTAATTCGCTCTTAGAATGAGCTTGAAAACGTGCGGAACTTTCACTGCCCCAAGACGGAAACGGACGCTGGAAACTTTCGTTGATGAAAAATTGTTGAATTAAAAAATTGCGTTGATTGAAATCCAAAAATGATTGACCAAACAACACACATGGTTCAGGTCTGATGGACAAGTTGCGTGCTGTCTGTAAAAAAAAAAAAAACTAAAGACTTAGGACACGAACTTGTCGGCAAAAGATCTCTAGTTCCATTCGCAGCATACTTAGCTCCAATCAGTCTAATGGATCTTATGTGTACACGCCCTTTTCTCGAACGAACCCTAACTGCCACTTGATGTATTGTCGGTCGCCTGTCAAATTTTCCACTGGAATTTTCCCTCATCTCCCTCAGCAATCGACCCCGTCTGACTTCTTGCACCTTGAGAGAGTGAGGGCGAGGGCAGGTAAACAAACCGATTGTTGATGCTACCATTTTATTACCTGAGAACGATTCTGGGATTTGTGAATTGAAATTGATTTCTTTTCGGGTTAGGGCTCCGCGCTCTGGCAGCGAGGGAGTATTATAATAGCAGGGTGACTTCTAGAGGATTAGTTTGAAATTTCTGGGAAATTTGAAACCCTAAGAGCATGGATTAGATCATTGCACAATAGATGAAGACTGTAACAATTGATTCTGCTGTGCTAGCTAATTCAAGCGAAACCGAAAGTCTTATACAACATAGTATAAGACAAGCTGATCAATACAATCGTTAGCATTTTGTGGTCTCAACACTCTCGACTTCCGTTTCTCGCCTCTCGCATGCCAATATAAAATACACTTTATGACTAATCATCGAAAGCTAGTCAGTCCATAAAACACGCGCTCAAACAAGTTTCACAGGTTTCGACGAGAAGATCGCAAAAATTTCATTTAACTAAATTATTAAGCAGAACCCATCTTAATACGATTCGTAAACTTTGTTGCCAAAGTAACCACGGAACGGGTTTACTATATTCAACATTTTTTGTCAGCAAGCATTTCCATCTCCCTCGCTCTCCCTAGTTGCGGGTGCCAGGGCTAACACGTCATTTGTTCTGCTTTTCACTTCCAGTTAGTGAAATTTTTCTACCTTTCTTACTGTTTTTGTTATTGTTAAGGTGTGTGTGTGTGTGTGTGTGTGTGTGTGCGTGTGTGTGTGTTGAGCAACGCGGCGAGTGCGTCTTGAAAATGAAAAGAAGAAAACCAAATTGAGGTTAAAACGATCTCGCTCTCGCTTTTCGAGTCTCCACTTGGAACTTGACTTAGCCTTTATTGAATAAATGTGACAAACGAATGCGAGACTGAAGAACTGACAAACTGACGAACTGACGAACTGACTGAGCGACGCACTCACAAAGCCGGCGAGCATAGTCGGCTCTTTTGTTTTGCTTTATAGAAAGTAAAAGAAATTGTTCTTTGATGTTGATTGCTATGCTGTGCTACTTATACGGTCTTCTCGCCAGATCTTGTCTATATCTTTCTCTCTCTTTCTCTTCATACTCCTCATCAAGCGCAAGCAATCAATCAATCCAATCAATTACTTAAACACAATTGAGATGGCAACTAATACACAATCAATTGAGTTGCTCAGCAAAATGAAAGCGTGCCATTTGCATGGAGAAACATAATCGAGTCTATATACTGCATATATAACGTGCGCATTGTTTATCGCCATTGGGGAGATACATAATCACATTTTTGCGCAATGAGCGTGGCTTGGGGCGTGCCGTGAAATGGGATTTTTGATAGCTGCAACCCCAACTCGAGTTGGAAGTCAATATGATGTCAGCTAAGACTGAGGTTTGTTCTCCTCACAACGTATTATGATCTCAGCTGGTAGAGAATTTCTTTCTATTTATTAACATGCGATGCAGTTAGTTTAATGAAGATTTTTACTCAGAGACTATAAGATAATTGTTGGCAGATATTTTTGATTGCTTTTGCCGGCTAACTGGTTTGATAATTCATAAAAAGTACTTCAATGTTCGAGAAGTTGCTTAAATATAAAAAAAAACTTCCGTTTCATTTTTAATTTCAACTTACCTTTAGTTTGTGCAGTCTTTATAACCAATTTATATAGGTTCGTAACTGTATTGCGATCTGCCTCTTAATAATCCAATTTATGTGGCATGTCAGCTGGTTATCCTTGACTTTTCCCGTTTTCGTATGCAACACAGTCGACACAACTGTGGTCGCTTTAAAACTACTTTGTATTTTGTATCTTTTTCTCTCTCTTTCTTTCTCGATGTTTATGGCAACTTTGGGTTAACTTTTATATTTTTATTAAATATACTTAAGTGTGCTTGAAGTTTTCAATGCACAAGGCCAACGTTGTTGCACTGCGGAGAGAGATAGTTGATCGTTGAGTTGAGTTGAGTTGAGTTGGGTTTAGTTGGGTAGAGTTCCAGTTCGAGTTCGAGTTCGAGTTGGGTTAAGTTCACTTGACTTAGGTAAAGTTGAAAAAGTTTCCCAAAAATGATTTGAGCGCGACACAGAAATAATAATGAAATATATTATGGAGTGTTCTATAATATTTGTATGGGTTGGGTTTATTAATTATGCATGCAGATTGAGGCACCTGAAACGCTTGTCTAGGCTGAGCACGTTCTTTCTGATGGCAATGGGAACACAGTCTTGTAAGAGAGACATAGAGAGAGTGAGGGAGAGGGGGAGAGAAATCCAAGAAAGAATATTTATGTTAATTAGGCGAATTATTGGTTGGGGGCGAACCGAAGTCTTGGGCTTGTTTTCGACTAGCGCAAACAAAAGACTTAAGCCGCAAACTTGTTGCTCTTATTCAACTCCATTTCGAAGTGGTTTCTCAACCACAAAGTGCAATTTTGCAGCATTTTTAGATTTTTTTTTTATACTTTTGCTTCTGTTTATATTTTTTATTATCTCTCTTACATTTTACCTCAATTTCCTTGGTCATTGCGCAAAACACTTGTTGCCCACTGCTTCTTCTTTCTCTTGTTTCCCTCGTTTCCCGTATATGTCTGTGTGTGTGTGTGTGTGTAATTTCTAGCTGGTTAATGGGAGCGTAAATGCGCATCTGGCATGCGAAGTTAGTACCAAGACCGCATTGGGTATTCTAATGTCAGTTAAAGCATAGTGCAAAAGGCACAGACAAGTTAATGGAGTGCTACAAAAAGAACCAAGACGAAGACTCAGACTGAGTTACTGTAAAGTCCCAGTTCAGCTAACTTGCTTGGATAAACCACTCGGCAAGAGCAACGATCAATGGCGATATGAACAGCTAGATAAACGATCATTATGTCGGAGAGTGGGAGAAATCTTCTATGAAAAGTGGGGGCAAATGTATTTCCTATATACCACAAAGAAGCTAAACATGCAGCTTTCTTTTCATAACTTATTATATTTAATCATTTTAAATTATTATATTATTATCAGTTTGTTTCAGTTTTTATCCTAGAACAGCATGCAAAGAAGTCAAAGATTCCTTTCGTAAAACAAAATTAATTCTTGTCATATTATCATAATTTTTTATCACATCATTTTGGGAAACTTTTTCAAAACACCAACAACTTTTTTATTTTGATTAAGAATCACTGCGAAAAAATTCACTGAAATTCCTGTTTTTTTCGATTTTTGTCAGTTTTGCACGCGCTTCGATTGGCGAAAAAACTTTATACACAAATCCTTTGGCACACACACACACACACTGTAAGTAGTGCACAAACAATTGTATAAAAATCCAGTTTGTGTCGCACACTCATTCATACACTCACTCACTCAAACACACACACAGTCAACTCGCACTGGAAATTATTTTATTTTAGGGTCTCAAAGTGTATCTGGAGAATCGACAACGGAGCCGATGCGTTTACTGTACCATGCCAGACGAAGGCCAAACTCAGACTGAAACTTGTTCAAGAAATTCAACGCGGCTGCACCTGAAGTTTTGAGTCGACACCGCATACACGCACACACACACAGAGAGACACACACACACATGTGACCACAAGACACGCCAGCAAAAGAAGGCAAAACGCAGGCACGAAAGAAGGTAGAGAGCCGCAGACGCGGCCAATACATGGTTAGAGAGATATAGGTAGAAAAGTACGATGAAAGAGATGAAAATAAAATAGCGCGACGTGCCCGTTTTACAGATTTTGATTTTTTCTCTCTCTTTCTGCTTATCTTCTTCTTCTTCGTCTTTTTCTTTGCTGTGTTTTACTTTTCTTGTCTTGTTCGGCTTTTGTTGTCCGCTTGTACGTTGGCTTAGACTTCTTAACGGCTTTCACACACACACACATATATGAATAGACCTTATACACACACTCACACATACACACATACACACACACTACATACACCAATCCTCATCCGCCTCAACGTCCGCAACGCGCCAGAGTCGAAAACATACTGAAAAGCTCTAGACGGGGCTATCAGTTGCCGGCAAGATGCTTGCGCTGGCAACGCCGTCGCTTTGCCTCGAATTCGCGGCTTCGCTGAGCGAGCTAAAGTTGCGGCGAATTCAGCTGGTTTACCTGTTGGTTTATCTATTTTTATGGCTGCCCGCGCACACGCACTGCGTGAGCCTGGCTAAGATCAGTGGGATTAGCCGAGAGTTCCACGAAAAATCCAGCTAATTATCCCTTGGGATTTCCATTGCGACGCCTGTTTTCAAATATTTACTTCTCCAGGGCCCGGATTCAGATCCTGCGAACGTGCGAAATGGCAAACGGAAGCGGCATCTACTAATGCACAACTTTTATTGTGGCAATTGCTGACGGCAAAACGAAAGACTCAGGCAACGAACTTGCCCACTGCGAGTGCAGGCAAAGAGAAAAGGCAAGCTAAAAGGGTTTCGAAAACAATGGGGTAAATACTGTAAGGATACGAAATAATAGGATACATATAAGAGAACACACGAAAAACAATTTAAGAAGCCGACTTCCAGCTGACATATTCCTTTTCATGTTCGGGTTCTTCATCCCTTCAACTTCAAGCAGACAAGCCAATTACCCAACTGATATTGTAGGCAACACAATGATGTCATATTCGCCAAACAGTTGCATACCATTAGCAGATTCTAGAATATCAAGAATAGTTGATAATAAGTTTAGTTGAGTTCTCAATGAATTAATAAATGATTATTTTCTTTAAGAAACATAGATAAACGATAAAATATTACGATTTCTGTTAGATTGTGACACTTCACACAAACCTCAATTAAAGGTAATTACAGCCCAGAGAACTCCGTTCATATGTATGTGTTTCTTCCTTAGTCCGACTACGCTCCGTTAAACAGGAACAGACGCAGACACGGCGACAAGTGCAGGTGAAGTTGGAAAATTTCGAATACCGAAAACAGAAATTTTTATAGGTTGAATCGTTATTTGTACTATGTAAACGCATTGAGAGGGTGAGGGCTGGCAGACATGCGGACAATTGGTCAGCAAATATTTTTGTTCAGAACGGAAGTACCATATAAAGCAGGTTCGCTGTCGTACGAAACCGTTAACCAACAGACAGACAAACATACTATACCTGTATGTGCAATGAGTTCTTGAATTGAGTGCTTGTTGCTTTTTGTTTAGAGAAAGTTTTGGCATATACGTCAGTCAGTACAATAAATTTAAATTGAAGAAAAGTAGAATTACAAATTTACAGATCGCTAAGATATTGGGTATATCCACAACATATATAGTGAAAATAAGATGCAGCCGTTAAAGCGTTGTATGAAAAATGCGAATATATAATAAATGCTCAGAAATTCGTATCGACATCCAAGATTGTTTATAAAACGAACAGCTTACAATTCAACTGGAGGATTCACTCCGAAACCAAAACGAGATCGATTCACTTACTGGGGCTTAGCAATTTGTGTGCCATGTATAATGGCTGGGGCATATATTGCTAAGCAATTTGCAAATTTCTTGGAAAAAACTGAGATATATTCATACAGAGATGAAAGAGATTTTGATGATTAAGAAACAAATGACTCCAAAGCGATGCGACGAGCATGCCGATTTTTGTGTGCGGTTCGTCTTGTAATATTATCTTTTCTTCGATACAAATTTACTGTAATGATAATTTAATTCTAATTTTATATAGAAAGACCATTGTAATAAAATAATAAAAGCTCAATCTATATATATGAGAGCTTGTATGTTGCTACTCAATTTGGATGATTTTATCGTACACAAATATTCAAATCAACTACAATTTGGCGGCAATTGTTAAACAATGTTGTCCTATGGCTGAAAAGTGAACTGAATAATGCACAGTGTTACCACACTTAACACACGCGGTCAGTGTTGTTAAACGCTGCGCATGCGCTACACTTGTCAGTTAAGTTGGTTGCGCGCGCAGCTTTTGCAAATTTGAAAAATATAAAAGCTTTGCAACGCTTTACTCATCGTTTTTTGGAGATGAAAAGCTTTTTAAATTGCCAAAAGACTAACCACATTTATGACAGCAGTTTCGCTTAGTAATCTACCCTAATTAGTATCTTTTAAATCAATTAACTCGCTTTTAACTCACCGCTTGCTCTATATTGTTATTGTGCAAGCGATGGATGGGTGTGTGTTGGTTAACTCTCGAAATTATTGATTTGATTTAAAGATATATTCATTAGATAATTCTGAATACAATGCAGGCAGCTATGAATACACGATTCGGTACAGCAAATCATCGCAGAGGAAACCAGTTATAATAATTGGCCCAAAGATCATTAAAACTCTCGAAGCCTACCCCAAGTTATATGATTTTTATTTTTATTTTTTCAGTTTTTTTCTTTTGTTTAGGTTTTCGATTTCCTTTTTAAGTTATTTTCCTATACGATGCATAATTGGTTAATTATAGGTGAACTAAATATAGAGACGAGACGATGAGACGATCGTTTTGCGAATCTTGTTTGTCTGCTGTGACGTATAGCCTGTCAAAATTAAAACGGCACGAAGACGATGTTGCAGACGCCGCCCCGTCTTAGCCGCTGCTGGCCAGGCTAATAATTTTTCGCAAAGTGGGCTAAGCAAATGCGCATTTGTTCGCATTGAATTTGTCTCAGTTGTGGGTTAACTCATGTTTCTCTCTCTCTCTCTCTATCGCTCTCTCCCTCTCTCTCTTTCTTTCGAGTGAAACATGCCATCCGTAGAGCATCCGAATTGCATGTATAAAACATTAACCAATATGCATTGATTGGCGCTGCCTTAAATACAATACAAATACAAGCAAATTAATCAGGTTTTGTCGGCCGTCTGAAGGTCGAACATAGCAACAATAACTACCATATGTGTGCGATCCCCTGAACCAGACAACAAACCGTATACGAGCAAAAGGGGAGACCAAAAGAAAATGCCAACTAATGCAACGATTGGGTAAAAGTGGCTGCCCAACAAAAATTCGCAAAAAAAAACAGAAGAAGAAAGAAGAGTGAACGCAAGCAAATAAATGAGACCTGTAAATTATCGAAACTCTACAAGTGATATCAAGGTTGACATCGGCCATAATAAGGCGAACTGCCTTACCGGAATTCACAGCTGAACTCTGAACTGAACCTGTTGGTGCAATGACAGCTTGTTTTAAATTAATTTAAATTGATTATTATGACTAAATTACGAAACAAATATCTCTTACAATGATCTTCAAGAGGTTTATAACATAATTATGTAGAGCAGGTAAAAGGTTTCTTTTACATACTATTGAATTATTTTCTGTTATTTTTTGATGTTGTTAATATTAATAAAAGTAATAATACGAATTTAATAAATATAGAAATTAATTCTTTACACAAAATATACACAATTGAAAAATAAAAATGTATTTTCTTCTTTTATCTATCAAATCAAATATGATAAATATACGTATTCAAATGGATTACATAATTATGCATTTAAAATAGTTTTCAATATTTATTACCTTACTGAAAGCTGAAATAGATACACAAAAAACTGCAGATTTAAAAATATTTAATAACACAATTTTGGTATAATTTAAATGAAATATAAATTTGATCGCAGCCAAGAACTAGTCGGAAATTTCATGTGCAAACATATCGTAATTAAAACATAAAAAATATACGAGAGCTGGGAAGCAGTCTCATATACATACATAATCGTCTATCAAAATCCGAGTTAATGATGTGCCTAAGTTATCCTTGAGATGCGTAGCCAGGCCAAGCCATTAGCAGCGTGGCAAATAAAACAAATTAGTGGCCAATAAACTGATCTTAGCCGCAGTTGAATCTGCCTGACATTTGCCCTTACACGCAGACCCCTCCCCCTCCCCCACCCCCTGGGCCCTTAGCCACTTGATTTATTTGTACCTACGCATGTGCAGGTGTGCGTGAGTGTGTGTGAGAGTGTGTGTACATATGCTAATGCGTTGGCGTGTCGGCTACCGTGCTCAGCTGCCTCTGCCCTATTGACATTGCAAAACCTTCAACTGGCCACGCAGCGTCGACCCCAGCGAGTGTGTGGTGTGATAAGCGGCACTCTTAGCCGCACAGGTGCGAAAGAGACGGGGCAAGCGACAAGATCTCGGCGCATTTGGAGAGCCCAAGCGAGCGTGGAGCGACGTCTGCTGTCGGTTTTTTATTTTCGGGGGTATAAAAATGCCGGCGCATCTGCAGTTGGTCATCATTCAGCGTCTTCCACTTGGTCCAAGCACCAAACGAACCGTCGCAAATCCAACGAAGCTTTACAAGCCTTAGCAACAACAATATCAACAACAATGGTAAGCATACAACAACAACAACAACAAGAAAAGCAGGAGAAGCAACAACAACAACAACAGTTCAACTACAAGTTCAACTGCAAAACCTGCGTGGTATATCTCGTCCATCAAAGTGATTCGACAAGTGACAGTGGCGACCTTAAGTTAATTGTTAACCAGTTTAGCATTGGCCTGTCAATTACCATAATCGCCACGCGGATCATCTACACCACGGATTGCGTTTTAATCTCTGTTTTCCTTGTCGTTATTTTTTTGATTCACAGAAATTCTTCGTATTGGCTGTGTGCGCTATCGCCGCTGTGTCCGCTGATGTCTCGCATCTGAATCTGGGCGGAGGCAATGGCTACTCGTACGACAAGCCAACGACCTCGTTCGAAATCGGTGGTCCGGCTCCTGGTCCCGTGTACTCGGCACCGGCTCCAGCTCCGATCTTCTCGGCTCCAGCTCCCGAATACCATGCCCCGGCTCCAATTCAGCCTGCTCCTGAGTACCTGCCACCTGTTCAGGATATCCCTGCTCCAGCTCCTGCACCCATCTACTCGGCTCCTGCTCCCGCTCCCATCTACTCGGCACCTGCTCCAGCTCCTGTCTACTCGGCACCTGCTCCCGCTCCCGAATACTCTGCCCCAACTCCAGTCCAGCCTGAGCCCGAGTACCTGCCCCCTGTTCAGCACATTCCTGCCCCAGCTCCAATCTACTCGGCTCCAGCACCAGCTCCAGTCTACTCTGCCCCTGCACCAGCTCCAGTCTACTCCGCCCCTGCACCTGCCCCAATCCAGCCTGCACCCGAGTACCTGCCCCCTGCCCAGGAGATCCCTGCACCAGCTCCAGTCTACTCTGCACCCGCACCAGCTCCAGTCTACTCTGCTCCAGCACCAGCACCAGTCTACTCTGCTCCTGCACCAGCTCCAGTCTACTCTGCACCAGCTCCCGCACCAGCACCAGTTTACTCTGCTCCCGCTCCTGCTCCTGAGTACCTGCCTCCTGTTCAGGACATTCCCGCCCCAGCCCCGGCGCCAATCTACTCAGCACCCGCTCCTGCCCCAGCTCCAATCTACTCTGCCCCTGCTCCCGCTCCCATCTACTCCGCTCCAGCTCCAGCACCCGTCGAGTCTGGATACGAGTACAACGTGCCAGCCCGTCGCTTCCGTTTCTAAGCGATCATCCCCAGCGCCATCCTCATCGGAGAGCGGCGTTTGTTAAATTAACAAGCGACCCGCCCATTTGTTGTTGATTAATTGTTGTTATTATGCAAAGTTTCTGTTGAGATTTTTAGCTAATAAATTAAATAAATAAAAGTAAAATAGTAAATACACAAATGTCTTCTCGACTTTGGGATTGTCCCACCTGCAGATGGCGTGATATAAATATTTATTTATGCACAGATACTATTAAAACGCCATAAAAGTCGAGTGCCATAAAAATCGATAAGAAATTATGCAATTCTTTTCCATTTACCACCGATTCGCAAATTAAGATTATCGAATGAAATACAATAATAAAAAAGAAGTATAAATGAAACTTGCTCGAGCGGTTGAAAGGAAAGAAAACGAATGCGAATGGATCTGTTGATCGCAAGATAAGATTATATCGAATGCGAATAAACATCAACTCAAATTGCTTTCCCTATAAACTGTCTCTATACATAATATTCAATAATAAATATGTTACCTAATAATTATTGAGTATTTCTTATTATTATTAAATATAAATAATCAGTTTATAAGAAACTAAAAAAAGCTAAGATCGATTCATCTGTTGCATACTTTCCGGCTGACAGCGAAATCTGCTCGATCATTAAAATAATTTCTTGAATAACTAATACGAGGGTCGTTTGATAAGTCCGTGACTTTTTGAATAAAATATATTTTTTTCGTCAAAGAAGCGTTTTATTTCTCAACATAATCTCCTTTTAGCTCTATACATTTAGTCCAGCGTTTTTCCAATTTTTTTATTCCTTCCAAATAATAGGTTTTCTCAAGGCCCTCAAAATAGTCGTTTGTTTCTGTGATGACCTCTTCATTTGACCCGAATCTCTTACCGCCGAGCCATTTCTTCATGTTTGGAAACAAAAATAGTCACAGGGGGCTAAATCTGGAGAATATGCTGGATGGGGTAGCAGTTCGTAGCCCAATTTATGAAATTTTGCCATGCTGACTACACACGTGTGCACCCGTGCATTGTCCTGATGGAACAGCACTTTTTTTCGCCAAATGCGGTCGTTTCTGCTTCAAATCAATATCGAATCTGTCCAAAAGCTCTGAATAATATTCGCCGGTGATCGTTTTACCCTTTTCAAGGTAATCGATGTGAATGATACCTTGTGCATCCCAAAAACTGTGGCCATGACCTTGTTGGCCGACAGACCCACCTTGGCCTTCTTTGGTGCACGTTCACCCGGAGAAACCCACTGTCTTGATTGTTCTTTGGTCTCTGGTGTGGTGTGGTGGATCCATGTTTCGTCTACGGTAACGAAACGGCGCAAAAATTCGTTTGGATTGCGGTTGAACATCGCCAAACACTCCTTTGAAATGGTCACACGGTTGCGCTTATGGTCGTGTGTGAGCAATCGCGGCACCCATCGCGCGGAAAGCTTTTTCATGTCCAAATATTCATGTAAAATGTGATGTACCCGTTCAGTTGAGATGCCTACAGCCTCAGCTACCTCACGCACTTTCATTCTCCGATCATCCAATATCATTCCATGGATTTTGTCGACGATTTCTGGCATGACGACCTCTTTTGGGCGACCTGAACGTTCGGCATCACTTGTACTGGTACGACCACAACGGAACTCAGTAAACCATTTCTTAACCATTGAAATTGATGGTGCAGAGTCCCCATAATATTTATCAAGTCTTTCCTTGGTTTCGGTGATGGATTTTTTACGCAAAAAATAATGCTTAATTAGCACACGAAATTCACTTTTTTCCATTTTCGTTAAAATTCACGAGATCGTCTGCTTTCAATGCCTATAAAACGCAAACCAAAAAACGCAGCTTTCTCAAAATTTTACAGTCAGCTGTTAATCGATAACTGCTGACAGGAGCAGTGTTGTATTTAGAGCAGGTGCGCGGCAAATACAAAAAGTCACGGACTTATCAAACGACCCTCGTATTATGAAACATTAATACATCTTAATATTTCCCATATTTTGTATAAGTATTTTTAAATATAATTTGATCATTCAAGTTTCCCATAGCAACGGTAAGATTATGCCAAGTTATTAAATTGAGTCATTATTCAATTAACTCACCTTAATTATTCAATTTGTTTAATAATTGATTATTGTCATTCACAAAGAGTCATCAATTTGTCTTCATTTGGCAAGACTTTGAACATGTGACTCAACCGAATCAGCTGTCTTTTATCTATACATAATATGTTTATTATAATACAATAGCCATGCGATGTTTCGCAAGCATTCGAAATCCATTTATCCTTTTACTTTTATGCTAAAGAGCATCAGTCGCATCATTGGGAAAGTATTCGCGATCTGTGACCCGATAGGACTATTTGCATATCTAGCATATTAGTCCCTGCATTCAATAGATCCGTTGGCAATTCGCTTGCACGCATACATTATAGTCCAAAGCTCAGAAAGAAACTCAAATTGAAAGCCGATAAGCGAACTTTGTATACCTTATGCAAATATGCTCACATTTCTTATACAAACTTTGGATCGTTTGTTGCAAACAACACAACACGCGCAGTTTGCATCGATTTTCATTTCCATTTATAGCGGAACATGCATATGCAAAAGATAAGCTGCAAAAGATTTTTGATTTGCGAAAAATAAACAACATCTTTTTTTTTGTTAATTCGAACCAGCTCAAGGCAGAGTTAACCCGTGACGAAAGATTTCCATAAGTTCGAATAGCATAGCGTGTTTCTTATTATTCCTATATTAAAACGGTTTCCAAATTCATTTTAGTTTGATTTTTATTCAACTAATATTAAATAGTTTATTTGATGATTTGCTTCTCTCTATCTCTCTCTCTCTCTCGTTAATTTCATTTGTAGTATACGTCATTAAATCCATAATTGTTATATAGTTGTTTAACTTTGTATATATTATGCAATGTCAGTTAATATTTTATTTATTTGTAATTTTAGTTTAGTTTATTTTATACTCTCTATATAGATGTACGTGTATATCATATATCATATAGGGTTGTGTTGTGTAGTGTTTTATAAATTATTATCATTATTTTGCAATGCTTCTAATTGATATCGCGCGTTAATTGTCCTCCCTACATACATTAACAACTGAACCCAAATCGAAACGAATCGAATTGGATAATCGAACTCGCATTTATCGTACTATACAATTACAATTAAACTAAAATACTTAGATTGCTGTTGCTGCTGATGAAGCGACTCTAGGAGCACATAGAGAATATTGGGGGAGGGGTGGTCAAGAAGGTCCTAACTTAAAAGAAAATAAATTAAACTGAAAACATTTAAAATAGGGTTGTTTTTTTTAAATCGTTGCACAGATCCTCAAAAGTTGACTATCTTGAATTCACTTCTCGCGATTATATGCACACATTTCAATTGCATGAGGAGATTACATTTGGATTCTAATGAGTCACCTCAAGCGGTGAGGCTAGCCACGCCTTCTTCCTCCTATCATTGGACATACCATACATATACATATTCATTTACACACAAATTCTATATAGATCAACTACTACATTATATACAAGCCTGGGCTGCCGGCGGCGTTTGTTATGTATCATAATCATCTTGCTGTGAGCTAAAGTAGCTCACCAACCCACTAAATTCGCCCACACCGCCTCCTACACTATTCCCAGCCACTGCGGTGCTGCTATTGCCATGCGCCGAACTGGAATCATCCTCAGCAATGGCTGCCGGCGAATCCGCCGTGGAATCGCCAACAACAGCAAGTGGTGATTTTGTATTGGAGTAGGCCTCCAGTGTTATAAGTTTCTTGCTAGTTATCACCGAGGATTTGTGCACTTCTGCTGCGCTGGCATTGGCCGCTGCTGTAACTGGTGGCTGCGATGGCGGTGGTGCCACGTTGACTGGAGCAGGAGCTGGTGGAGCAGCTGCTGGTAGTGTTGCTGGCACTGGAGCTGGCGCCGGAGCAGGAGATTTGCCACGTGTTAGTGCGGAGACTGAATGATTTGTAGGCGTGGCAGCCGCCGGTGGTGGCGGAGCACTGACAATCACCGAACTGGGCGCAGACGTGTGCGCTGGAGGTGTTGTCAACGGTGGTGGATAGTAGCCATAGGGTGGATAACCGCCTGAAGAAAGGGGGTGAGAGTTACTACTTGAACCTTGCTCTGTGTCTCTTTTTGCTACTCACGTGCACCGGATGCATAGTCAACTGCGCCGGGTCGCATATTTGGCGCGCCTGGTGGTGCAACACGCGGCGGATAATTTGGATTACCGTATATGGGTGGCGCTCTAGAGGAATAAAAAGTAATTAAGTTAGCATTTACAATACATTTTAGTCCATAATACTCACCTGTAGGGATTCAGATGAGGTGAGGCATGCCGTGCAGGTGGAGGTCCAGCGGCATAGACACTAGCCAATGCGGCAGGAGGGCGGTGGTCCACCGAGATGATCAGAGCCGTGCAGATACGGCGGCGGTCGCGCATTAGGACCGTTTCCAGGTGGTCCTCCGGCTGTTGTTGTGGGCGGTGCGCCACGCAACGGTGGCGGTGCACCGTAGGTGGGTCGCAATGCAGAACTGGGCGGTAATGGTTGACCATAGAAACGTGCCAGCTCTGCACTGCTCGGGTACATGCCAGCGCCGGGTGGTTGTCCTGGTGGTCCACCGCGCGCATGCGCCGGTGGGAGCAGCGACGGTGGCAAGGGCATACGTGTGATAACAGAAGCTTGTGAAACATTCACTGGCGGCACATCCTCATGTGGCTTAAAGAGCTGCCCAGGTGGCACTGGCGGTGCCGTAGAAGTTGGTGTCTTGCTCGCAGTTGCTGTCAACGGTTTCTCGCTGCCGGTAACCGTGCTGGATGTGGCGGCCGTGACAGCTGCTGCTGTTTGTTGCTTCTGCAATTGATCCCGCAGCGGAGTAACCTTTTTTCGACGACCACGCGGCTTGTTGTCGATCGCTGGCGCCGGCGCACGACCTGCAGCAGCAGCTGCGGCAGCCTGCATGAGGTGTGCCGCTGCAGCTGGCATGGACATGCCCAGAGGTAGACGCTGCATGGCGGACAGCTGCTGTTGTTGTTGTGGTGACGGTGCAGGATAATTGGCACGACTTAATGGTTGACCCAGCGGCGCAGAGAGTGCATTTTGCAGCAACTGCATAGCCTGAGGAGGATGTGATGGTGCCAGATGCCGCTGAAGCATAGGATGCATACCAGGTGGCGTATGATGTTGACCCGGCGGCGGAGGAAGCAGCGATGCTGGTAAACCTCCAGCTGGACCATGACCAGGGAACTGATGACGCAGCAGCGGTGGATGCATTGTGGGCATGGGCAGACGCTTGCGCATTGGCTCTTGTAGACCCGAAGCGCTTGGCACCTGCTCGGTAATTGGTTTAGGAGGAGGCTTCGACTTGGCAGGCGTTGTGCGCAAAACTTCATCCGGTGCTGGTAATTCGCGAGCAGCAGCTGCCGCGGTAAATTGCTCCTCCTCCTCGACCATGCGGGCAATGGCATCCTCCATATCCTCGGGCAAATCGTCAGGCAACTCGGCGTCGTCTAACTCAGATTCATCCACATCGTCCAGATCATCGATATTCTCACCTTTACGCTGCAAATAGTCAATGTCCAGGACCTTGGCCTGCCGGATAACAGACAGTGGAACCGTTGACAGGGAATCCCCGGCACCAGGTGCTGCACCCGCTTTGTTGGGCGTACGCTTCTCCGGAGCACCGGTACCGGCTCCCTTGATAGGTGTAAGACGAGGCGTGGCGGCCAGTTTTGCACCCTCGGCATTTTTCTCGGCCAGCATGCGTTTAATCTCCTCCTGCTTTTGAATGAACTTTTGCCGCTCCTCGGGCGGCGTATCAGGACGCTTTACACCAGGCTTGATGCCTCCGTCGGAACTGTCGTCATCGAAGTCTTCAATATACGCATAACGGCGTCCACGTGTGCGTGTTCGCTCATCGGAAGCATGACCACCAGCCGTTCCACTCTCATCCGAGGATGCTGCTCTCTTCTTTTTCTTGGTGCCTCCGCTATTTCCAGATTTACCTTTTCCTTTACCCTTACCAGACGACTGCGCCTGCGCCGACGATGATCCTGTCGTTGTTGTCGTCTTTTTCAGTGGTTGGGAACGTGGTTGTTTGCCTGATCCCTTGCCTGAGATCGGAGCACCATTGGCACCCAGTTGCATTTCTTCCTCATCGTCCTCTTCATCCTCCTCCTCGCTCTCGCTGATGTCATCGTCTGAATACTCCAAGCGTTTTGGCTTTTTGGTAACCGGTTTCTTTAATTTGGGAGATTTTCGAGCAATTCCCGCCGCAGAGGATGATTTCTTGGCGGCTGTCTTCTTTCGCTTCGATGGATTCCAAGCGCCATCTCCACTCTCGCTGGTCGTATCATCGCAGAGATCGGCACTGTCCATGTTCTCCGACAACTCTGAACCATTGTCATCGTCGTCATCAGTTTCCGTTTCCGTGTAGTCTGAATCGTCTTTTTTCTTCTTCTTTGATTTGTTGGATTTGGATCGCTGTTGCTGCTCCTCCTCACTATCGTCGCTCTCCTCCACCACAAATCTGCGATCTTTGCGCCGTTCCCGGGCCGCACGTCGCGCAGCCTTACGCTGATGTTTTTTACCACGCCCGCGACGATAAATCTCCAAACTAGAATCAGACTCATCCGAAACTGATTGCGAGGTATCCTCATCGGAGAAACTGGATGTCTTAAAGTCCTCATCGCTGCCATGATCTTCTTCGGAGCTTACATCAAGCGTAGTTAATTTTCTAGACTTTTTCTTGGCTGGCGGCGCTGCTTTAAATTTGGATTTGTTGCCTGATCGCTGCAGTGGCTTCTCATCATCATCATCGTCATCGTCATCATCATCTTTGCTGTCCTCGTCGTTAGACGATTTACTCTGTGCGGCATGTGATGATGATTTGGCTGATTTTTCTTTTGCGTTTTGTAGTTTTTGTTTCTTTTCAGCATCTTCCTCTGCATTCTCTTCCTCTGAGCCATCACCCTCCTCTTCGCGTCGCGTCTTCTCTTTATCAGCTTCAATGATGGTGCTAATGTCCTTGCCCCTACCCAGATTTCCAGCACCGGCCACCTCATCCATTTCCTTCTTCAGTGCCGAATTAATTAGATCATCATACTCGTTCAACCGATAGCTGACATTGATCTGTCGTCGTTTACGCAATTTGTAAATGGGTTCATCATCCGAATCCGAATAGCTGCTGCTGCTACTGCTTCCACTACTGCTAGAACTATTCTCGGAACGAGCTCCACCAACAGCCGACTGCTTGACACTCTTCGTATCACTGCTTCCACTATCAGATGCATCATTCTTGCCGCCACGACGTCGTCGAGTGCCTCGTTTGGCCGCCCGACGATTGCTGCGTCCATCTCCACGTCGTCGTTTAGTTTTGTCTGCCTTGGCGCGTTTGGTTGCCTTGTTGGATGCTTCATCATCATCGTCGTCATCCTCGTTATCATCCGCATCATCATCGTCGTCGTCTTCCTCATCCTTTTTGCGAGCATTCGAGTTCGAGCGTTCCTCCAGCTCGCTGGCAGTTCGTGCAGCTGCTGCCGCCTCGGCCTCACGCTGCAAAATTCGAGGAAAATGTATTAGTTAGTAAAATCTATGTTAAGGTTCAGATGGGTTTCGTGCTTACCACTGCCTGCTCGGCCAAACGTTTCTCCTGCTGCTTTAGTTCCACTAAATCATCGAATTGCAACAGCTGCTGCTCCAGGGCGGCAATGAGCTTCTCCTGCTGACAAGGCGGACAGTGCCAGTCGCCTTCGGGTATATAGAAGATAACGGGACTCAGACACGAGCAATGATAGCCTTTATTACAATCCGGTGTATCGCAAAGCAGAATCCATTCGGGATGATCGGATTTGCCGCATTTCTGACATGCTTCATCTGCATCTGCAGCTTCATCATCGCCTTCGGCATTCTCCTTGCGTAGCGTGCGTGCTCGTTTCATGGGCACCATTTGAGAATCGTCTTCTAATTCCGATTCAGGTGAGAATTCATGATCGGATTTAAAAAGCGGAGAACCAGGATCGGTCTCATAGTGTGGTGGCTCTTCTTCCTCTTCTTCGCTCTCAGCTTGCTCCTCGGAATCGGATGACCATCCATCTTTGCCAGGGCACTTCTTTTTTATCTTCTTTTTGGCCTCTTCAGCTTCGCTGGCAGACTCCCCCGATTCCGATTCGCCTGATGGTTCCAGCACTGTCGGATCCGTTTCCTTCTCTGCCATCTTCTTTTTCTTGAGCTGCTGTTTCATTGAGCGCAATGCCACCTCCTCTAACTTTCTTCTCTCCGCTTCCTCCTTGATTTTCTGCTGAGCTATTCGCCGTGATTGACGCACAGGCGTCTCGGAATCGTTTGTCTCGATAATATTGGTGGTATCCACTTCACGCTTCTTCCGTGGCCCACGCCCGCGTCCTACACCCGGAGTTGCAGGTACTGTTGTTGCTGGTTTCTCTGGTGTCACTTTTTCTTCTTCTGGACTTTTAAGTTTCACCGCAGGCTCTGGTTTGGCCACCGGCTCAACTTTGATTTCCTCTTTGACAGGAGTCTTTGCTTTGGCGGCAGACTTGACGGCTTTAATCGGCAATTCCGCCTCTTCTTCCTCCTTTTTTATATCCTCCGCTTCCTGAGGCTTTTCTACGAATGTAGGCGAGTCTTCCTTAGTCAGCGGCTTATTCTCTACGTTACCCTTCTCTTTGGGCCCGCCTCTGGTGCGTTTGGGTTGAGGTAACTCTGTGTAAACAACCGCAGCACCTCCACGTCGCCCTGAACGACGTCCTGAGGCTTCAGCTGGCGGCGGAGTATCTTCTTTAGCTGGTGGAGGTGTTGCTTCCTTAATCGTCTGGGGTTTCTCCTCCTTAACAGGGGGAGGCGTCGCTTGCTTAATTTTTTTCGGTTCCTGCGATTCCTGATTTACTGGCAAATCTTCCTGCTTCGCTGGAACCACTTCCCGTTCGATTGTCTCTGTTTGTGGGGGCACAACTGTAGTTTCCTCCACCAGACACTGCTCCTCGTTGTTACGTTTTAATTTTTCGCTGACTGCTGGAGGCTCTTCATTGCCGCTGGACTCTTTGGACTCCTTAGCTTCCTCGCTGCTGCGACGTTTGCGTTGCAGAGCAGCCTCCACAACCGCTGGCGGAGTTGATGGTGCAACAGTTTCGCTATTGGTGCGCTTTCGGGGTATAGCCTCCTCATCGCTTTCTTCCTGACGAATTTGTGTGAGCAGATTCTTCTTCAGTGGCTTTGTAATGGGCGATTTCTTGGGCGGAGTAAAGGGCAAGGTTTCTACTTTTTCAATGACAGGCGGAGTTAATTCATTGACAGCTGGGGCTGTAATGGCTGCCACTGGGATTGGATCTGCTTGTTTTTCTGGAGTCTTTTTTAGTTTCTTTTCTATGATTTCGGCAAGAGTTGGCTTAACTTTAACCGAAGTATTGATGGGTTTCTCTAAATGTCGTTTGGGTGCTATAATCTTGCGGCGACTACGAGGATCTTCCTCACCACTGGAGGAGGTGGTCTCCTCGATTTGTGTTTTCTGCGCCTCGACTTTACGACGAACTTCGACATTAGTGATCTTAGGTCGCATTTTAAAGCGTTTACCGCCCACATCAAGATCATCATCGTCCTCCTCGGGAAACGGCTGCTGTTCCTCCTCCAGCGGCAGCTCGGCGTGTGCATCAACTTCGCTCTCGGACGTGGAATGACGTGGATTGGCTGCTGCAAAATCGGTAAGTCGACGTTTTCGATTGGGCAACAGAATTGCTCTTTTATTGCTTTCACATTCGGGTGCTAATTGAGTCTTGGTATCATCTTTGCTTTCCTTCGATTCTCTGGATTCGATCTTGTCTTTTTCTTTTGAAATTTCTTCAATTTCTTTATCATTTTGAACTTTTAAATCTATTTTTTGACTCTCCGTTGGGCTTGCTGGCATCTTCGAGGTGCTGGGTAAATCATTTTGTACTGTTTTAACGGTTTCAGCTATGGGAATAACATTTTCATTCAGGGGTTTTTCAATAATAGTATCAATTTCTGCTCCATTAGACTTGTCAGTTACAGTTGGTTCCAAAGCAACTTCTGCAGCTGGTTTTGCTTCAACAACAACAGGAATCGTTTCAATATCCGTTTTATAGTCTTTAACTTCCGTTGCAATAGATTCATCTTCTTGAACTGCAATCGCTTTAGCATCTGAATGGATTTCTGCTTTCTCTACAACTTGATCAGCCGCGTTTACTGTGTCCGTTACGTTCTTAGTATCATCTTCTTTGATTTCCTTAACTTTTTCGTGATTTTCAACTATAGGTTCATTAGGTTCAATTGCTTCTGCTGACTTGTTTGACTCTGTTGGAGTTGTCTCATTATGTGATTCCACCACTTTCACCTTGTAAACCGGTGCCAAGTCTGTTTTTTCTAATTTAACATTATTTTCCTGTTTTTCCGTTTGTTCATTTGAGATTTCGTTTACTTCATGCGACTCTTCAGTGATTTCCTCAGGTGTGTTTTCTTTTGCACTTGTTTCCTTTTCTTCTACGTCTTCTTCTGGTTCTTTGGGAACTTTCTCTGCTTCACAAGTTGATAATTTCTTGTCTGTATCCTCCGATACTTCATTACCATTAATTTGAGAAGACTCATTGTCTGCTGCTTCATCCACTTTTGCACGCTCTCCGTTTGTTTTCTCTGGCTCGGTCTCGGGCTCAGGCTGAGGCTCTGTTTCAGCCTCTGACTGTCCCAAACTATCGAAGATGCTGCGTTTGGCTTCCGGTTTCGGTGCCTGTTTGATGGGACTCAGCTTAAGGCACCCAGGTTCACCGAAAAAAAATGTTGCCTTCGGCTCTGGCTTGCCCGTTGATTCCTCTTCGCCACTTGTCTCATTTTTTCCATTGCCCACCAGAGATTCAGCTCCGCTGCCTAAGCCAATCACGAGGTATACGGGTTCTTCAATAGCCTCACCAACTGATCCATCCGATTCCTCATCGTCTGCATAGGTGCCGAAGAATTGTTCAAGTTCAGGCACTGCATCACAGTCATTACCCGATCCTTGGCCACGAACCATTTGTGCAGGCTCTTCAATAGCATCACCCACTTCATTCTCATCATCATCATCGTCTTCATCATCCTCCTCATTAAATTTATGTTCATTTTCATCTTCATCGGCAGCAGCGCTGTCTAATGATTCTTCTTCGCCATCGAGAGATTCATCCTCCTCTTCTTCACCCTCATCCAATTCCGAGTCTTCTGAATCAACCTCATTGTCATCCTCTGACTTAGTGCTCTCATAACGACTGGGTTTCTTTATGCGTTTTGTGTCCAGCAATGTTGGGCGTTGTTTCTTTTGTTGTTCCTCCGAAGAAAGTGCTGTGGGACTGCTGTCCACATCATCCAACGTTCGTTTCTTGGCCGGCGCAGGCGATCCACCGAGCTTGGCTTGCGTTATAACCAATGGCTACAATGATAGTTGGACAGTTAAAGGGAAAATCTTGATTTTCACATTATCATACTCACCTTTACCTTTTTCTGCTTGTTCTCCTGATCTGGTTGTTCTTGCTGCTGATCAGGTGTACGTAGCTTAATCTTTAAATTGGGCACTTTACCCTCATGTGCGTCTTCCTCTGTTTCTATTTTCTGCTCTTTTTGCTCCTCGCTAGCCTCAACTGGTGGCGGAACATTCTGACTGCTACTGCTGCTGCTAGTGGTATCTTCATCTGCCTCACCAATATCCTTGGAGGGCAGCACAACCTCATTGCCACGCAGGCGTGAAATAAGCTTCACAAATTCATCGCGATTCGTGGCCACCACCTGCCAAATTTCTTCATCCAAATGCTCCTGATAGATGCGCAAATTACAGTCGCCATCCTGGGTTAGCCAATAGGTGTGGCCTAAACGGTCTCGTCCAATTGGTTGTGCACGCAATGAGCTAGCATTTAGTGTCAGAATATGAGCTCGAAATTTAGCATTGCGTTCAAATTGGCTTTCAAGAAGTTCCTGAGAAATTATATTTATTTCAGTTGAGTTTAGTTAAAGCAAGTTATCATTAAAATAATTCTGAATATGCAATCCAACAGTTCTTATATAACAATATATTCATTAATATTTCAGTTTAGTGGACTGCATATCAAAATCATTTTGAGAGTTCTAAAATTAACAGACAAGCAATATTCCCATATGTCCCTCCTTCTGATCCGTTTTATACTCACGCGTAGAATGCGAAGCTTGACCTTCAGACTCGAGTTCCGGTAGCCAAAGCGCTCAATCTCCCAGGCATCCTGCACGGAGTAGCCAAAGCAGAATTTGCTTAGCGCCGATTCCCAACTTTTCTCATGCACCGTTTTTCGTGTCTTGCGCAACAGTTTAATATGCAGATCGCGCAGTTCGGCCACTGAAAGAGATGTGTGTGGATGCAGCAATGTTATTTAAATGTTGTTGATTGTTTTTGTTTTTGTTTTCTTTTGTCAGCCACAATTTTTACGGTCTCCGCTTTACTCCATACCAAACAATAATACAAACAAGCAAACGCTCTCTCTGTCACGTTCTCGCGCTCTCTCTCTCTCTCATTTTCTCTCTGTTATACGCACACACACACACATACACACAGGCACACGCACGCAGAGTTGCATACAAATGTATTTGTATGCACGCACATACATACTACATGCAAACGTACCTTCATCGTTGTTTGTCAACCACTCCTGCAAATGCTTGAAATTTGGCAATGCCAAGCCCAAATCTTTAGCGAATTTTTGCATAAAAGCGCATATTACTGCGAAATCTGGATCATTTGCACAAGTGTGCAATGTTGTGGTTAATGCATCGTCATCTTTATCTTTACATTCTTCTTTACATTCAGCCGTAGCTGAAGACGCCGCCATTTTTCATGCGTCTGCTGAAAAAATGTGTTAAGCCCTCAAAATCTTGTTTATCACACTTGCAGAAAGGCAATTGGAATACAACGAAAGCACGGCATTTGTTTAAACGTCAAGTACATCCAATCCACATCAGTTTATTGCACTAATTAGGCATAATTTAAAACACTTTTATAGCACTATTACTTTACTTTATTTTTCGATGCATGAGAACCGATAGGCTACTAATAAATTGTGGTGGTCGGTCAATATTGAGAAAAATAACAATCGACCGATAAATAGTCACCGAACATTTCGATAACTTGATACTCACTTAACGAAACTTAACAGTTCGCTGGAGCGATTCGATAGACATTAACATTTGTTTGAAAACTAACAGAAGCAAACAAGAAGAGCGTAGAATAACAACAAAAGACGGACAAAAACATCGTCGAAATTGGTCGAATTTATTATTTTAAATTTAAAAGATCAGCGCACAGTGTCATTCCCTTGTGAAAATATATATATTTTTTGCCGTGAAAAATTGCAATAAATCTGAATATTGTGCAACATATCGAAAAGAAAACGAAGGCAAATAAGAAAAATACCAACTGACAGTGAAAGTGTGTGTGGAATAAAGAAACTGCATAGATACAGTATCTGAAAGAGCTTGCTAAAATGGCAGCAAATCAAATGAATTTCAACCAGGATTTTACGTAAGTTACAACAAATTAAACACCTTACCCCCCTACACCCACGAGTCACACATACACACAAACGAAAAGCCTTGCTTCCACAGAAAGAAGGTCATTGTGGCAAAAAAAGAAGAGAAATAGCAAAAAAATCAGATACAAGCAGCGACAAACGAGACAAGTAAACAAGCGAAACAGCTGCTGGGTGAGCGGGTGAGAGCGGAGGGGGAAACAATGGCTGCTAATAGCTGAACTGTAACAGTGCCAGTATCAGTATGTGTGTGTGTGTGCGCGTGTATTGGCGTCGTTTGCTTATTAGAACACGCAAACAACTAGTTCTAATAAGAATGACATGCAAACACATATTATGAAATATAGTTTATGCGAAAAAAAGGGGGAGTAGAAAATAAGAAAACTACACTGCTGCACAAGGTGAAGGCGAATGCAAGCAATTATGCTAAAAGAGTGTTAACAGCAGAAGACTGTTAAGTCAAAATGTTAATTGCAACCCGCTGTAATTAAATTAAACATCGCCAAAGTGACGTCACTGCGATATAAGCAGTAAATAAGTGTGTGTTTTAATCCGAATCTAGCTGCACAGTGTAATTGCTTGCTTGCACACACACACACACGCATAACGCACACAGTCAAACGCACAAAGACTGTAAATGCGCAACAGCTGATGCTGAACAACAAAGCACAATTGTTTTTGTTTTTTGTCTTAAACTTGTTTTATTTAGCATTTAAAGCTTGTTTTGTTTTATTTAAAGAGTGTTTATTTTTGCTCAGCTGATGTCATATACGGGTCAGCTGCTCCGTTAGTTGCTCTGTTAGCCTACAATCCTTGTCGTCTCTCTCCCCCTGTATCTCTTTCTCTCTCTCTCTCTGGCCGAGCAAAGAGCACAAGTGACGCACACAGCAAAAAGAAAAACAATAACAATCAATATTTCTGCCTATGGCGAAAATACGAAAATGAAAACACTTAACGAACACATGCATATGCATGAGCTTTGCACGTGTGTGTGTATGTGTGTGTATATAATTGCAAAAATTGATAGACACACGCGTCACAGGGCGAGAAAGAACAATGGGCTGCTGCAAGAGGTGCGACAGAGACAGCAGACAAACGCTTTCCTATCAGAACAAATCAATTAGCTTTTGAAAGCCCAAGCCCGTTGCAGGTGAATGCACCAACAACAACAACAACAGAAACAACAATAAAATTCAATTAGACATTTCCTTTGCACTGCGATCGAGTGTCAAGTTCAAGGTCATGGGGGCCAGTTTCAGTAGGCAGGGGCAGGGGCAGGACACTGGTAGTGTCGATAACGATATCACGTGTTGTAAACCTGCTTCCAACCTGCATTTCATAATTTTTGTTTTGATTGTTTTTGTTTACGCCAGCTGTTTGCGGTGCCCAACAGTTGGACAGCTTTGTTATTGTTATTGCCAAAGCCTGTTGTTGTTGTTTTTTTTTTTCATTCTTTCTGTTGTTTCCCTTTTCGTGAAAGTGTTGACGCAGAACGCATGACGCTTTCACTACCAAAAACAATTAAATAAGAGACATTTCACAAAACCGATAACTGTGTTATCGAAACCTGGAGATTAATCGTGGATTGCGGCGCGGGTATTGTTTTTGAAGTCACTGAGTCACTTTTTGTGAAATGTCTCCTCTTTAATTGTTTTTGCTTTCACTATTCTTCGCTAATTCGATATGTACTGACAAATCGTTTGTTATCGAATTTCGATACTTTAGGTTTTTTTCTCTTATGCTTTCTTTTGCTGCTTGGGAAAGCGTATTCCATGTGCGGCATGCCGCGATAAGCGTTTTCCCTGCGTTCGCTTCGTGCTAATGAACTTGAATGCACCTTTGACTTGCTCAGCATTTAATTTATGATACCATTTGTTTCGTTTGTGCGATTTGCTGCCGTGATTCACAAAGAAAAACACACAGATATTATTAATGATTATGTATATAATGCCGGGCTTTACATAGTTAGTTACGAGTAAACAACACTAATATAGCCCGCGCAAAATACAACAACAACAACAGTAATGGAAATAACAATCAAAATAAAAACAAACCGCAAACAAGGCCGTCGTGCTATCAGTTTTCAGAGGGGTCTAGTCTGGGTGCCAAACAAGGCAAACGCAGCAGACCTTGAGCCTCTTTTTCGCAGCGACGCCTTTGCGTGAAACTAGTTTTGCTTCCATGAAAACAACAACAACAACTACAGCAATTAACATAGAATAAAATGTGAATAAAACGGCAAAACAAATCGCCTGAGCTTCTGACACGTGTTGCGCTCAGTTTGAGATATGTATGTATGTACGCAGATAGTCCCCTGCTCAGAGTCGAGTTTATCTGCTCAACGCTGAAACGTGTCTGAAATACAATTTGACACATTTATCTCAAGCGCAAAAAAAATTCCATGGTCAACTAAAATGACTGTGCATAAATTCAAAAAAACTTGCTTCAATCCATTTTCAAAATGAGCGGGACTGCGCACGTTTTACAGCACTGCTGCGTATGCGGCATCTGGCAGCACTAAAAATGACAGGCCAGCTACAAAAAAATACTAAATGCAGTTCTAAAACACAGCCATATGTAATTGAAATTAACATTCTAAGTAAATTATTAATTGAATGAAATTATTAATTGAAATTAAGATATTATACATTATATTTTGCAAATGATTTAATTTTGAAACATGCGCGTTGCGCGTCAACTGCACCGCGCAGTCTGGCAACACCGATCCAAAAATACCAAAATATACCAAAGCGCACGCAAAATATAAACAACAACAAAGCGCTTGCATTTGACATTGAAACGAGGCGAGGCGAGGCGAGAATTGGAAAAGTGGAGCATAAATTGATTGAAAGTTGGAACAATTGACGCGGCGCAAGTGTGAAAAATCAATTGCACCGTTACACGCGATGGAGCAGCGTGCTAATTTTCTTGCGCTCACCCTGCTCGATGCTCTAGAGGATGAAAACGAATCGGATATATTCTCCATGCTTGACCGGAACAACATTAATGCCAGCATTGTGCCCTGCGAGCGTGGATTGGCGCCGTTGCACTACGTCTGCGGCATGCAGGATGAGCAGTTGGCCATGAGAGTTCTAAAACGATTCCTCGCCCCATCCACGGATCACATCGATGTGGATGTACGCTGTGATGGCAACATGACCGCCCTACACATTGCTGCCATACACGGACGCGTGGAACTGGTGCGTCTGCTATTGCAGCACGGGGCACGGCCAGATCTGTTGGACGATGAGCACAAGATGCCCGTGCACTATGCCATCGAGGAGTTCCATTTCGAGGTATTGCAGTTGCTCAGCGATCACATTCTTCAGGAGAAACAAAAGCAGAAGAAGCAACTGCTAAAGACGCCCAAGTCGGATATAAAGTATAACCATGATGTCACCTCGCCATACTACATCAATATTACGCACAGGCGCCACAAGCCGCAGCCCAGTTTCCCCACGGAGGATGCGCAGGAGGAGAAGGCGGTAAATCTGTTTACACTTACGCGAGATCATCTCGCTGAATTGCAGGAGGATGTGCCCTGTGGACGACGCACACTCATTGAGAATTGGCGCGACAAGGTGGAACGATCGCGTGCACGCAAATCGTTGCTGCTGCAGGAGGAGCATGTGGAAGCGCTGGTGGAGCAGGCTATGAGCCAAGATGACTTCAACTATGAGCAACATGTGCAGAAGACGCTGCGCGAGTCACTTGGGCAGGAACAGATTGAGCAAGAGCAATCCCAGCCAGAAACGGGACGAGCCGCATTCGGTGAACTTGTCGAGCAGGTGGCGCAGGCCTGTGTGCAGGATCAAAGCTTTCATACGGCAGAGAATGAGCCGCTGGAGCCGCCACCTCGCAAGGATGAATATTATCTGCAGATGACCGAAGCCTATGTACATACGGACGATGAGAACGGACTTGTCTTCTACGAAACGAAGCTGCTGCAGAATCCTGTCCAGAAGGAGAGCAACAACAAGCGAAAGCCCGCACAGCCACATCTGCTCACTGTGCCCTCTCCCAGTGTCCAGCTGGACAGCAGTCAGAGCACCGACTTGACGCTTCCGCTGGACTACGAAACAGATGCCCTACGTGCTGAGCTAACCCAGATGGGCGCACCTGTTGGCCCCATCACGCGGACGACCAAACGACTGTATATCAAGCAGCTGATCAAGTACAAGCGGAACACGGCTGCACTGAGAGCGGCACAGGAGCACGCGAAGGCGGCACAGATGAAGTACTCGGTGGAACTGCATCATACGCTGCGTACGCAGGAGGATTATGCACAAATCCAGAAGTTTATGCAGTTTGAGGAGCAATCAGCCAGGCATTTTAGCACAGCGGGAGCCGGAGCAGGTGCATCCAAGTTGCGTGAGGGACATCTCAAGCAGAGTTTCATCTACATGTTAATTGATCCGCGTATCTCAAGGAATTTGCCCGGTGAACGTGGCTACATTGATTCGCTAAGCATTTGGTCACGTTTCTTGGACTCCATATTCTATGTGGGCAAGGGTAAAAGTTCACGTCCCTATGCGCATCTTTATGATGCCATGAGGCAACATACACGTGCCCATCTGCAGCAGCACAAACAGGAGCAGCAGCAGCAGGCGGCGGCAGCTGGAAAACGTGGTGCAGCTGGAGCTGGTCGTATTCTGCTTATGCCGGAGCTGTTCAAGTCTCCGCCACCGCCAGGCACTGCTGGTGCAGGGGGCAGTAGAAAACTGCAGCGCATTCTGGATATTTGGCAACATGGTAGCGGCGTCGTCTGCCTGCATGTCTTCCACAACATAATGCCCATTGATGCTTATACTCGCGAGGCCTCCATTATCGATGCCCTCGGCCTGAGTCATTTGACAAATCTCAAGCGGGGTGATTACTATGGTCCCGCCCAGATTTGGACCATGAAGCAGAAGAAGCAACTTGGCATCGCGTTGCTGCACAAAGCGTTGCAGATTTATTTGGCCGAGGGAGAGTCGCAGTTGTCGCCAAGTGATTTGATTTAGTTGCAATTCATATCTTTTATTTTCCTTTTAGCAATTAGTACCAAGTACAAGCCAAACTATATATAATATGTATTCAATATTCGATCTCAGCTGCAAATAATAAATAAACTAATTTTTAAGAATCACCTAAAAATGCGCAATTTGGTATTTTGGTATTTTTTTTTGTTGCTTTGTTTACTAAAGTCAGCGTGGGTACATATAGTTGTCCCACTCTGGCAAATGGCTTGCTTAGGCAAACTTGTTGCACGTATAAACGTTTAATTTTAGCTGGCGAACGAATTTCATTTGTTATTAATATATATATTTTTGTTTTTATTTTTTTAGTATAATAATACTATTTTTTGTTTTATTAACTATCATCATACTATATCTTACATGCAACTTATATCGCCCTGCTTGCAGTTCTGCTGTTATTTATTAAAAAAATTCACTTAAAAATGTTTATTATATTTATTTTTGAGGCAAATTAGCGCTGCATTTGCAATGTTTTTCTTTTTTCATACGTGTTTTCTGCTTGCCGGCACAGCTGCAGCTGCAACGAGCACAAGAAACCAATCAACCCCCTTGTGTTTTCCCCCTTCCAATAATCAAAAAACTATGCACATGCAAAGGGGATGCAATTGGTCTACGCACAACACACACACACAAAAACAACAACAGCAACTGCAGCCCAATAGTATGCAACATAATGTGAAGAAAGACAGGCAAAAACGTTTGCTTGGCATTTTTCGTATATATGACACTTATAATTCTCAAGCGGTTCTAACAGCAACGGCATGGAGTAGCTGTTGTTTTGCTCGTTTAGGTTATCTTTGCGCAGAGGCGATATCGTAACCAATGAAGTTCTACTGAGGTGCGATTATTGCTAGTTGAAAACTTTAACCAATACCCCGCCATGGGGACGTGAAATACCGTCCACTACGGCAATTTTTGGAAGCCCGAGAGGGCTCAATAATTCATAAATTTTACACAAACAAAATAGGAAACGAGAAGAGACAGATGAGCGAGAAGGATTTTCTTAACTAAATTTTTGGAAGCCCAAGAGGGCTCAATAATTAATAAATATCATAAATGTAGAAAGAGAGAGAGAGAGAGTTACTTGAGAAGGGCTTGAAATGCTTGATAAAGACCCAAAGCTATTTAACAATATATTAAATATTAACTTACATAATATTAATTGGCATATTTCTCCCTGCTCTCCAGCTCCCTCTCGGTGCTCAACAGCACGGGCCTGCGACTTTACTCCATTGCCGGCCAGGACAAGGTCGAGGAGATTTTCGCCAAGGACAACACCGAGCAGATAAGGATAGTGGAGCGACTCTTCAATAGTTCCCTTGTGGTGCTGGTCACCGCACAGAAACCCAACTGCCTGAAGATGCTGCATTTCAAGAAGAAACAGGACATCTGCAATTGTTTCTATCCGTCGGAGATCTTGTCGGTGCGAATGAATCGACAGCGACTTATTGTTTGTCTGGCCGAGAGCATACACATCCATGATATACGCGACATGAAGATCCTGCACTCTATAGAGAATATAGCGCCCAATGAGCTGGGTCTCTGTGCGCTCTCGCTGAACTCGCATCTGGCGTTTCCCATCTGTCAGTCAAGCGGGGAGCTGCGAATCTTCAATGCAAATAAACTGCGTACTGGGATGACAATCAAGGCACATGACACGCCCCTCTCGGCGCTGAGCTTCTCGCCCAGCGGTTCCCTGCTGGCCACAGCCTCGGAGCGCGGCACTGTGATACGTGTGTTCTGTGTGAAGAATGGCCAGCGGGTGCAGGAGTTCCGACGCGGCGTCAAACGTTGTGTACGGATCGCATCGTTGGTCTTCGCCGCTGGCGGTGATTTTCTGTGTGCCTCCTCCAATACGGAGACGGTGCATGTGTTCAAGATCGATGCGCGAGCTGTCGAGGTGGCGGAACTGAAGGCCATTGGTAAGTTAGGATCTCTGATCTGGAGTAAATCCATTTGCTAACGCCTCCCCCCTTTTATTTCCTCAGCTGAAGTGGCCGCCAAGTCGAGCGAGACGAGTGCAATGGGAACGGGATCTGCAGGAGCGCCTGTGGCCTGTGAAGAGGTCAATGAGGCTTCGGCGGCCAGTTGGGGTGGCATGTTCACCAAGGCTGTGTCGTCGCTGTTGCTGCCCGCTCAGGTGAGCCATGTGCTGGCCCAGGATCGTGCCTTTGCCACCGTGGCGCTGCCACAGTCGGGCCTGAAGAATATCTGCGCTCTGACGCGTATCCAGAAGGAGCAGCGTCTGCTGATTGCTTGCGAGGATGGGTTCCTGTATATACACGAATTCAATGCGGAGCGAGGCGGAGCCTGCAAGCTGCTGGCGGTGCATGATCTGCGCGGTGCTCTGGAGGATGTTATTGAGCTGCAGCTCAGCGAGAGTGTGCTGCGTGCCAGCTCCAAGACGCTGCCACAGCAGTCGCTGACCATGCTGAAGAGCTGTGCGGCCAGTGTGCTTATCGAGAATCCAGAGCCAGCGGAGCCGGACAATAGCTATGCGGGCATACTGCGTGGCGAGCAGGCGGATGCCATGTCAGGTGAGTGAGAGAGCTGCGCAAGAATCATGCCAATGAATGAGCCTAATCCCCCCCCATCTCATCTGTAGATTCTGCCAAGTTTCGCAAGCTGTGCGATGCCATCGATACGCCCACAAAGCTTTACGATGAACGTCAGTTCCCGCCCGTAGCCATTGCTGCAAAGGATTGACAACGATCACGTCGTCAGGCTCTTAAGGATATCGTCTTTGTTGACAAATCGCAGTGTGGTTGAAGGAACCAATCCCCCTGCATTTCGAGAAGTCCAAAAAAAATGTTGAAGAACTTTAAAATACGCCCAAAAAAAAAAAAAAGAAAACTAGCGAATTATTTAAAGCAATTTATTTCGATTAAGAAGAAAACGAAACCCCAAAAACAAAATAAGAAAAAAAAAACAAAAAACACAAATACTCGACAGAGAAAAAGCAACAAAAAAAGTATTTTAGCTAATATGTTTAAATATTTAATTCTTATGCTAAGCAATAATATCAATTTCTGCAATTTGTTGTTGTAAATAACTGTAACTGTAACTGTAACTGTAGAATAGATTGAGAAATTCTTATTAGATCTTCAGACTCTCATTCCGTTAATTATGCTCTCTGTATGATATACTGTGTATGTACTTGTATTTATATATTGATAGGGGAAAACGCGTTAAAATAATATATAGTGTATATAGAATATTGCTAACATATTCAAACGAAGCTCAAAAATCCAAAAAACAAATATAGTAGGAAAAATCTCGATATTAGAGAGAGAGAGAGAGAGGAAGAGAAAGATAATCAACTAAAATGTACCTTATACGATGAGCAAACAACAAATGTATTCAATTAGCTTTGCGATTATATGTTTATCGCATATTCAAATAATTTCAATTACGAAAGATATAAAATAGTATTACCACATACAATTTATGTATAGGAAATTTCAAAAACAATTGGATTTAAAATCTGAGATACCACAATCAATTACAGAAAAAAATCTCTTTAATAAAGAAAGAAACCTACTATGTAGCTATGAATTTTCCAAACTACAATAGAAATTTCGAAAATGAATCTATCAAGTCAATATGTCCAGTAAAATAAATAGAGACAAAATAAACAAAAAAAACAACCGAAAACATTCGCTATTTCACTGGGATATATGTTAATACTTTGCTAGGCGTAGGGGATGATAAATTTGAAGCACACTCGAAATGTGAATTTGAAACACAAAATTATTTTAAATGCATTAAATGTAAATGAACTTAATTTGGAAATCCTAGAAGGCGTTATAATATCATATGTTATAAATCGAGTGCCTTCAATGGGTGTGGAAGATTCTGCTAGGGTTTATCTTTCTTTCTCATATCATTTCAGATACCATTGCTCATTTTGCTTGCTCGCTTATCCATTGATTCCTCCGGTTCGTGCTGGTCTTCTGGTTGTTGATGATGATGTTGGTGATGGTGATGATGATGATGATGATGGTGATGACGTTTCTGCAATATCTCAGCCGGTATTTCCTGCTCCTGCTCCTGCTCCTGCTCCATCTGCTCCTCCTCCTTCTGCTTTGGCTCCGATTCTACGCTCATTTGTGTCGCCTTATCCAATTTCCAGCCGATTTCCGCTGGAGGCGTGTTTGATTTCTGCGACTTAAGTGAGAATAATGATCCGATTTTCTTTAGTTTACTATGCACCGAAGCTTCCACATCGCCGGAACTCTTGAGACTCTTGCTGGAAATGCCCAAGGATTTGGAACGCCCAGAATGCTTGGAGCACTTGGATTTGGACGAAGAACTCGATGACGATGAGGAGGAGGAGGATGAGGAGGAGCTGCTGCTTGAACCGACGCTTGTGTGAACCGGTTTCGTTGTTATCCAGATGCACAATGCAAACATGACCTCCGCCTTGAAGGCTTCCTTGAGAGATATCTATGGATGGAAAAGATTAGTTTAATCTTAACCAGATGTGGCTTGCTCCCTCACCTTCTCCTCAATGGCAACTGTCTTGACATTCCACAGAAACTCCGTGCAGCCCAGCACCATGGCCGCCAAGAGGCCCAGGCCCAAGACCAAGAAGACTCCACCAACATTTTCCAAGCCCAACTCAGGCGTGTCGGCATCTCCTTCCTCATCTCCCTCACAGCTGCCGCCACCGTGCATCTCTTTCCACCATTTGCGCTTCAGTTCCGAGAGTACTCCAAGCTCACCCAGCCTCAGGACAGCTCCACTGATCTGCTTGCGATACGGTGAATCTGTGCAAGAAATGGGGATTCAGTTCGATTCTCAATTTCTATTAGATTAGACCTACTAAATGGCATAGCAATTCCATAACTCTTGTAATCCAACCATCCACCGATTTGCATTAAATCGCACTTACGTTCCACATTGTACTCCAACGTTGTGGATTCCATTAGAAAGGCGTAGAGATTCTTTCCTTTCTATAGTTGAAATATTTCGATTTAAAATTTTATGACTTTAGTTATCATAGATCTTGAGATTTAGGCGGGCAAACAAACCTGCACACGCTCCACACCCTCGTCGTTGGTCTTGGTGAATACAGATGGCCTGGCACTATCCATGGCTGTCCACATTTTCTGATACGTACTGAAATTGGAATCCCTAAAGAAACCCATGGTGGAGCCGCCAAGTAGTGCGCCATATTTGATCTTGTTCTGGGCCGCCAGATCTTCGGCGTTATTGATGGAACTGGCCTGACGCGAGTTGGTCAAAAAGGCAGCCAGGTTGGCCGTGTAGGAGTTCAACATCATGAGGGCAAAGAACCACCACATGCCCGTCACCAGACGCGTGGAGGCAGCTCTACCAGTCGAAAGAAGAAGAAGAAGATGATATAAAAATACAAAAACAATCCATACTCACTTGGGCAATATATCACAACCCTGACCCATGAGGGAACCAATGGAAAGCCACATGGTATTGTGTAGAAACCATATATTCTCCACTTCCTCGGGCTCTTTGCAGGGATGTGGATTCTCCCAGTCATCGGGTGCCATGCGAGCCAGGGCGAAGAGTAGCAGCGATATAAAGAGATAAGCGGAACCCATATAGATCCAGACATCCAGCGAAAAGGGCGATAGAAATGAGAACAAATCTGTTGGCGGTATGGGAGGCTTCGAGAAGAGTATGCTAATCCCGAGATTCATGAAGGGAGGCGTAAAGTCCACAGCCTGTCGGCGGGATGAAGTCATGGTAAGATCACAAATTCCCAGATCCGCATTCTGTAGTTAGGATCAAAGTAAATTATTTATTCAGTTCAACTCATTTCCAGTTCTTACCCCATCGATCAGCTGCCTGACTATGCCATCCCAGGTCTCGGTGACTTTATTGAGACTACCATATTTACCATCGGGTGACATACGGAATTCGTATTTGAAATTCAACATTTTCGCAATGTTATCGATTAAATCCATGGAGTAACCCTCGTAGCGAGCATTGCCCTGCAGCACTTCCCCCTCCCCGGGCACCTTCAAGGTGAGAAAGGGTGCCCCAATACGCGATGAGACTATAAATGTTTTGTTCGCCAACTTTTGACCCACCCGCTTCTCGCTCTCCTCATCGTCGTTGAGCACATCGAGCCCATTGACTGGATCCCAAATGGCCAGATCCAGAAAACCGCCAGCATCGATTTCCATGAAGCGCAAACTAAAGAAACTTCGTTGTCCATATTCATTGAAGTCCACGCGACCAGTGGCAACCTCCTCGGAGCGCTAGGACAGGATCGTTGGGATATTATTAGATTTAAATATAATAAGATCTATCAAACACTCCCTACCGCCTTCATGAACTCAATGATGCGTCTGCCATGTGGCCAAGGCTTCTTACGCTTGCACTCGATCTGCGGTGTGGTGAGCTCCTCAATTATGCCCAGTTCGGTTAATCCCTTCGAGAAGAGCCAGACTGCATCATTGATCAATATCATCTGGGTCTTCACTTGCGTTGGCAGCACCTTATAATAGCGACCCTCACGCTTCTCACGCTCCTCCCAATCGTGTACAACATTTTTAATGTGAAAATCCGTGGGATCCATAAGACGAACTGTGGTAATATTTGCATCTACGTTGAAGATGTCGCCCAGCTCCAAGGTATGCGTATCTAGCAGAGGTATGAAGACGCTCTGAAGGGTAAAGAAATAGATAGGATCAATATCTGCATTTCTTAAGAATTTCATTCAATTTCCATTGATTCTACCTGATATTCTCCCAGCAGTTTTAGCTCATTTGCCTGTTCCAAAATATTAAGTAGATTTTCGGGTGAACAATGCAATATTATACAATTATCGGTGGATAGTTTTATTTCCTTAAGAAATGGTCGATGATCATCGTCTGGACCCAGTTGTCTGACTGTTGTAGGATTACTATCCGGATCACCGATCTGTAGTATATCCTGCAGCTGTTGTAGTTCTATAAATGATCTCTATTTTCATTAGATAAAATATAATGTGATTTTTAAGGAACTTCGTACCCCTTTCCGATTCATAGATAATCGTATAACTGCGCCAACCAAAACTTTGTACGATTTCGGCAAATCCACGTGATAAGAGCAGATTATCTGGATGCATATTTAGGGTCATTGTGGCGTGTTCGTAGAGCCGATTATCAGGTCGCCAGTCGAATACAATATGCGGTATATCCAGCGTATGACAAATTGAGGCAACGATATCTGCAAGATTGGAAATATACGAGTTATAGAGAGTATTTCTTGTAACTTTGGAAAAACTTGCCTGAACTACCTCCTGTACTGGGTCCAAAGATGGCTATAACGCCCTGTGAAATTAGGTTACAAACTGCAAACAAATATAATATAAACTCTATAATTATTTTCTAATTTTTCACAACTCACCTGTTTTTTCCATAATGAAACTATCCTCGGTATTCGCATAGACCACCACGGGCACCAATTCGATATTTCTTTCCAAAATATTAGCACGATCAACGGCCGTGCGAAAAGCAATTTCCCCCTCATCCTTGTCCGATGTGAAAATGCTACCTAGAGATGAGAAATCATGCATATATCTATATAGAAACTGAATGCAGTTGACCCACTTTCGATTTTGGGCACTTACCCACCATAAACTGTTCCCTGCCACATGCCCTGGCCAAGAAGATCGACAGCAGGAAATATATATAATATATTTGATACATTTTTATTGATGCATTATATATATATATAGGTCGATTTTCTAGGTTTTCACTGATGATGTAAAACTTTTAATTTGCTGCAAAACTGCAAAACGAATGCAACCGTAATGTTCAGAGGTCTCGAACACAATGAGATATGTCGGCCATATATCTTATGCACACACGAAATATCTGAACTATGCTAATTTTAAATGAGATACGCTCAGCAGAGAGCGCCCTCTGTGGTTTGTTGTGGTAGACGTATTCTAAACAACCAGAGGGAGACAAAACAGAAAGAGAAAGAGAGAGAAAGAATTGGATGTTGGCCAGATAGAGAGTACTTTACTAATTTCATTACATTTCATCAATTTCGTTTGCTATACTTTCTTGCGTATGATATGATCGTAGAACACAACAGTACCTTGTTTGTGGGAAATCGCAATAGATCGTTTAACGTTCCTCGAAATTAGTATTGGATATTTCCTACCCACAGGTATTAAATTGTGATCTCCTTTATGCAGGAATACCAAGCCATATTGATCATGGTGTATCACCTTAAAGTTATCACTGTCCGTATAGTTTAAATAATTTGCTCGTCGATTGAAATAGCTCAGGTGATGTGGCATGGGCTCAAGTCGTTCTCGACCCTCATACACTGCCGGCCAATTCGTATGTCGTATTGCCCGACGGCGTGTGTTGGCCCAACTCATGCCCAGGTCCAAATAACCCGATATCTCTGATCCTTGATTGTCAACAAACGTGGTAAAAACAATAGTCTATAGATAAGATTATGTTTGATGGATATAATGATTAATTTATTATTATATTAATCTCACCGCTAATATCTTGGTATATATGGGAATCTCCCGCTTCTTGTATTCCAATAATACTGGATCTGTATTACTTGGCGACATATACGAACTGAAGACCCGATCAATAACTTGTGTTCTTAGACTATCCTCAGCTAAACTGACCCGTCTTTGGAACTCGGCTTCTTCATATGGGGCGGCACCTGCTGTTTGATATCCCAATGAGATCAAATTCCGTATGGCGTGCCTATTCCTTATGTACATTGTGTCTTTCGGTTTTACAAATGAGTTAAGATAGTCCTCATGGTCTTTGAATTGCAAAAGATGTAGGTTCGGATCGGCCATTTTTGTATATTCTTTTATTCTTCTTTTCTGTCTTAAGAACTTGATTAAATGTAGATTGAATTAGGAGTCTTCAACATACCCTTCTTTTGGTAAAATTAAAAGTAAGTTTTTTTTTTTTTTTTTTTTTTTTTCGCTCCGGAAAGCAGTAAACTTTTCAAAGCAATTGAAATAAAAATGTTTTGAAATTTATAAGGTTACATTGTAAAAGGGAAAATACTACTAGTTTAGATATATTTATTTAATGTACGCGAAAAATAAAGGATGAATGTAGTTTTCATCTATTAAGAACCCTTAAGTATGCAATACAATATATAAATAAAATAATTTATAAAATAAAGGAACCTAGCGCGTTCCTAAGATCTAATGATCTAATCAATTATTCAAATTAAGTAGATCATATCATATACACTTGAGTAAAAGATAAATCGATTGTTCGATTCAATTTTATTATTTATTCTCTTCTTGTTTTGTTTTTCTTTTTGCAGAAAACAATTTTAGCACACTTGACATGATCAAAAGCATGATCAACCACTTTGGAGATCAAAAAAGCTGCCAAGAGCAAACAATCATAATATTTGGCATAGCATGTGAAAATCCCCTAACAAACATAATATAATCAACCGAGAGAGAGAGGGAGAGAGAGAGAGAGGGAGAATCGAATTCCCAATGAAAATCGCAAGGCACGGTAGACTGAATGCCGCCTACGTCATCGACAAGCGCCATAAATAATGCTACGCTATGGCAAATGGCACATGGCAGGCGAGTGAAATGGAGAGAGAGAGAGAGAGAGAGAGAGATCGGAATAAAGAATAAAGAGAGAGAGTAGTCTATAGATAAATAGATCGGGCCAGAGAGCGGGACAACGTTTTGCCGGGCGTTCAGTGTGCGTGCTAAGCGCTCCAAGACTGGAGGTGGCGGTCGCTTGGAGCAAGAGCTGAAAAATAAAAAAATAAAATATAATCGAAAAAAATAATTTCAAACATTTTACGTAATTTTCATCAAGTGTGTGTGCGTGTGTGTGTGTGTGAGTGTGTGTAACGAAATGGCCGCTGCATTTAGAGAATTCAATTAGAATCACGTCGAGTGCGTCGAGTTAACTAGAAATTTTAGATATATGTATTGTGTATATTCTTTATTGGAATCGAAGAGAAAATGCATTTGTATCCAGTTTACATTTATGTTGTGTTATTTTTAAAATACGCCCTCGCCATTGGCACGGATGGTCAGACGCGTGTCACAGTGGGTAGGTAGTAGTTCTACCTATATATCATTCGGCTTGTGAATTTCTGAATCATATTCGTACTTGTTTTTTTCTTTCTCTAGGTGCCATTTTCTTTGAGAATGAACAGGAAATCGAACTTAGCTTCGATCAGGCACTACGTGAGGTCAATAATTTAAAATTTTTCGAAATTCAATTTGTCTCGATAAAACGTTATATGCCAACCAACGATAGTTTTATGCTGCAACAGATCAGTAAGTTATTACATTCCGATATTTACATACTATATACATTATCCAAGAAACATCTTCCGTTTAGCTTGTGAACTGATTTCCAATGGCATCGCGGCTATTTTCGGACCAAGTTCAAAGGCAGCCAGCGGTACGTAGTGCTCGTGTGCTCGGGTTGTTTTTCTTTTCTCGAACATATGTTCAGATCGTTTTGTAATTGTCCCCGTTGTTGTTGTTGTTGTTGTAGATATTGTAGCACAAATCGCAAACACGACCGGCATTCCACATATAGAATTCGATTGGAAACTGGAGGCGACGCGGCAGGAGCATTTAAATAATCAGATGACCGTCAATGTGGCACCCTCCCTATCGGCATTATCGCGTGCCTATTTCGAGATCATCAAAACCAACTACGAGTGGCGCACCTTTACATTGATCTATGAAACGCCAGAAGGTGAGTTGAGTTCTAATTTTCAATCATATAAGAAAGTAACTGTTGCAAAACTTAAATTTAAAAATTTCGTGATATAACATGGTATTTATTATATTTTATATATTTATATTTTATTATATTTATTATATTACTTAGAATGCTTAAACCCAAAATACCTTATAATCTCAAGTTAATGGACTGAAAAGTTCCCTGTCTGATGATATCTTTGATTTTCTTGTGATTTATATCTTTCAGGCTTAGCACGCTTGCAGGATCTTATGAATGTACACGCCCTGAATAGTGATTATCTTAAGTTGCGCAATTTGGCTGATTACGCTGAGGATTATCGCATATTATGGAAGGATGCAGATGAAATGTTCCATGAACATCATATTATATTGGACTGTGAACCGAAATCTCTGAAGGAACTGCTGAAATTATCTGTAGACTTTAAGCTGCAGGGACCATTTCGAGTGGGTCTTTCGAATACCATGAATATCATATGAAAAATAATTCAGTTTTTCTTTACCGTTAGAATTGGTTTCTCACCCACTTGGATACGCATAGCTCGGGACTGAAAGATATTTATAATGAAGACTTTCAGGCGAATATAACATCGGTACGATTGAAAATCGTAGACTCGAATCCATATCAACGTAAGAAAACGCGTTTGAGCAAAGTTGATGTGAGTAACGGATGAATAGATTCACATTATGATTTATATTCACTCTATATATTTGTGTATTTATTTCAGCAAATTCTCAATAGTCAAATGATGCTACCCATTCTGATCTATGATGCCGTAGTACTCTTTGCCAACTCAATGCGCAATGTGATGGCATCGATGCAACAGTTCTATACGCCCAATACCCACTGTGGTATGGCCTATGGTAATCCATGGATAATGGGCTCTCATATAGTCAGCGCTATGAAGACCATATCGGAGGATGATGTGGAACCAAGTTTCAAAACGGAAAACATGAAACTGGATGAATACGGACAGCGAACACAATTCAATTTGGAAATCTACAAACCAACGGTAAATGAACCCCTTATGGTCTGGACCCCGGACAATGGGATAAAGGTGCGAAAACTAAGTCCCGAAATGGAGAGCACAGCGCCTGCAACGGATTTTTCAGTACAGAGAAAGGTTTACAAGGTGGTATCACATTTCGAGGAGCCCTACTTTATGATGAAGTAAGCCTTTGCTTTATATCTATATGATACTATATACTATATCAAATTGCACTTCTTTTTTTCAGGGAAGATCATGAGAATTTCAGAGGACAAGAAAAATATGAAGGTTATGCTGTAGATCTTATTAGGAAATTGTCGGAACTAATGGAATTTGATTATGAGTTTATGATAGTCAATGGAAATGGAAAATATAATCCTGAAACTAAGCAATGGGATGGCATAATACGCAAGCTTATCGATCATGTAAGTTTTGCTAGAAACTTACTATAGATCTCTTATTTAACTACTTTTTCTTTAGCATGCTCAAATCGGGGTCTGTGATCTGACCATAACTCAACTACGTCGATCTGCTGTGGATTTTACGGTACCCTTTATGCAGCTGGGCATCAGTATATTGCACTACAAGAGTCCGCCGGAACAGAAGAATCCATTTGCCTTCTTGGATCCCTTTGCTCCCGATGTCTGGATCTATATGATATTTGCACAGCTTGTGATGACGTTGGCCTTTGTGCTGATTGCCAGGTAGGTTGGGAAACTGATAAGGTTGAATGATCTATATCTTATTTATTTTCATTAAGACTCTCGTACCGTGAGTGGATGCCATCGAATCCTGCTATAGTCGATCCCGATGAGCTGGAGAATATTTGGAATGTGAATAACAGCTGCTGGTTGATGATTGGATCGATTATGCAACAGGGTTGCGATATTCTACCCAGGTAAGTAGGCAAGTTGGAGCTATAGATTGATTGGTTTATATTGTCTGCTTGTCTTAGGGGTCCCCATATGCGCATCCTAACCGGCATGTGGTGGTTCTTTGCCCTGATGATGCTCAGCACATACACAGCCAATTTGGCCGCCTTCTTGACCAGCAACAAGTGGCAGAGTACCGTCAATAGTTTGGGGGATCTGATCGAGCAGGACACGGTGAAATATGGCAGCATGCGTGGTGGCAGCACTTCGCTCTTCTTCTCCGAATCCAATGATACGGACTATCAGCGAGCCTGGAACCAAATGAAGAGCTTCAATCCATCCGCCTTTACCAGCAACAACAAGGAGGGTGTGGATCGTGTGCGCAAGGAGAAGGGAAAATATGCCTTCCTCATGGAAACCACTAGCATGACATATAATATCGAAAGGAATTGTGATCTGAGACAGATTGGTTCGCAGATTGGTGAAAAGCATTATGGATTGGCTGTGCCACTGGGTGAGCTATTGGGGGGAACCCAGAAGGGGTTAATATTAAACAAATGCTTATGAAATTTCGTCAAAATGAAATGATCTATTTGGGTTCAACCACAGTTTACGATGGGACATTTAGCTCTTTTGCTTATATGTATAAACTAAACATTTTTTTATGATCCATCCCAACGTAATATACACACAAATAGATAATTCTATGCAGAGCAAAACACGTGCCAGCTCTGAGATTTTAATATAGAGTATATACATTTATATTTATGATATGTATACCCTGGTGTAGGGTATATTAATTTTCTTAATTATGAATATATATATGAAGTATATTATATTTTACAGGCGCCGATTATCGCACAAATCTGAGTGTTTCGATACTTCAGCTCAGCGAGAAGGGGGAACTGTACAAGTTGAAGAACAAATGGTGGAAGAATCACAATGTAACCTGTGACCATGCCCACGAGGTGGATGGAGATGAGTTGTCCATCATCGAACTGGGAGGTGTCTTTCTGGCTCTGGTCGGAGGCGTCGTTACGGGCGTAATTCTTGGGATTTTCGAGTTTCTATGGAATGTGCAGAACGTGGCGGTCGAGGAGCATGTGACACCATGGCAGGCACTCAAGGCGGAGTTATGGTTCGCCCTGAAGTTCTGGGTACGCAAGAAGCCTATACGGATTTCGAGCAGCAACAGTGGCAGTGGCTCCAGACGATCCTCGGCGACAGCCTCACGGCGCAGTTCCAAGGAGAAGACGCGCAGCAAGACGGCCAGTTAGGGAATAAGTTAGCAAGTCTGATTTGTGTTCAAGTTACAAGAAAGAAAGAAATCTTAAAAAAATATATAAATATATTTAATATAAATATATGTATTTTCTAGTAATTGGGTAATGATTCTGTCTGTCTACTACGAGTATAGAGTAAATATTCTAGATATGTATACTAACACGCATATAGCATATGTTCGACGTAGCCATATTTCTTTTCTGGCAAGCATTTTTTATGCACCCTACTTAGCAAACTGCGTGGGCTTTCGACACCCCCAATGGATATTACGCCCCATTTGGCCACACTCAATTTGGCTCATCTCCAGCAAGAGCTTATGTTAGAGATGCAAAGGAAACGTCGATAGTATCGATGGCTTAGTACCTTTGTTTTATGATAGATCAATTAATTCTAGACTTTAGATGGTTTTGCAAGATCTTTACCATCTTTCTGGATGATATACTTGAAGTAAGAATATATTAATATTTTTGCAATTAGTTTTTCTAGAAAATCCTATATCTTATCGATAGTATTTAAAATATGCATATTAATTATTTATTTTATTTTCAAGCAATAGCGCATAGCTTAGTCGTTGTGGCCCAACTTGTTCGAGCAGCTGCTCTGGGCTTTTTTGTGACCATTGTATTGTCTCCATCGAGCAGGCCCGACGGCTAATGGTCACGAAACTGATGCTAAATAAAGCAGCACTCTCCCAAAGATCTCTCACTTCTGCTGGCGTTTTCCAAAAAAAAAATTCGACATTTCAGTGCCTCGCGAGCAGCGCCCCGATCGGGTCCCAAAAAAATTTGTCTCATATGCTGCCTTCTCCAAAACATCTTCGCATTCGTCGTGTGGTATATTTTTTATGCTCGATGGGGATATTTTTTTCGATTTGATACGGCATATATGTATCGTACTATGTGGATAAAGTGAATTGTGGAGTGTTTTTGGATGCCTTGCACTATTATATAAAGAATATGCAAATATATATTTAAGTTCGCTCAACTATGCCCTATCGGTTTCCTAAGTTTACCATTATGTTAACTATATATTTTTTACTTTTGTTCGCGCTGATATCGCAGAGTGCTGCAACTGAGGATGGTTTAGTTATTAAAATAGGTATGGAAAAAAATAGTTCAGGCAATAAAAAAGTTTCCAAAGTATTAACAAATATTTTGGAATGTTTCGTATGAGTTCTTAAGTCTGTTATATTATTATTTAAGGTGCTATTTTCTTCGATTCGGAAATGCATCTGGCGTCTGCATTCGATTCGGTTGTGGAGGAGTTGAATGAACTGAGTACCGAGCTGAAATTAGAGCCTATAAAACACTATGTAACTTTGGATGATAGCATAGTGTTGCAGGATTTAAGTGAGTATTTTCTATTGGTATTTCTTTCTTTAGCATCTTAACTTTTTGGTATACCATTCTTTGTAGCCTGTGACTTGATTTCCAATGGTGTCGCTGCTATTTTGGGACCAAGTTCAAAGACAAGCAGCGGTAAGTTGACTTTCGATCGACAAAAAGTTAAATTATTTTTAAACAATATCAGCGTCATAAAATTAGTTGTTGTCTCGAAGTCTAGACGCGATACATGTGTATACAAAAGAAATAAATAGAGAGAGAGAGAGGGAGAGAGCGTTAGAAAAAGAGAGAAACCAAAAACAGAGAGGCAGAATGAGAGATCTTTCTCTTGAGAGGGCGCTTTCATGTTTTTCTGTTTTCCCAGAGAGTTCGCAAACTATGCCACTAACCTCGTTAATGATTCTTGAATGATGTTTCCCACCAATTTGGCAATGCAAAAATACGATTTAAATATTTTCGCAGTAAATAAATGGCATATTTTTTGTGTTTCGCGCCCCTCTTGTGATTGCTTTTTTGGAACAGAGCCAAAGCAACACGGTCTATATATACTATGAAGTATATATACAGAAATATATATGTATATTTTGATGTTGTTTTGCTCGGCACTTTTATTGTGCGTTCTGTTAGTTCGCCCAGTCATTCTAAACAATAATAAACACACCTTTCTTTTTTTTTTTTTTTGCAGATATTGTTGAGGTTCTCTGCAACATGACGGGTATTCCCCATCTGCAATTCGACTGGCATCCGCAGCAGTCCTTCAGGGAGCGTCTCAATCATCAGATGAGCATCAATGTGGCGCCCTCAGAGTTGATACTATCGACAGCCTTATCTGATATACTGCGCAACAAGGCTTTCGACTGGAAGTCCTTTACCATAGCCTATGAAAGAGATGCACGTGAGTTATATTATATAAAATATTATATTTTCTTTTGTACCTTATAATTTCCGCTCTTTTCTTACTTCAGATCTTGCCAGGCTACAGCACATCTTTGCCTGGAAGCAGCTTCATAAGACCGGCATCAAGCTGCAGGAGTTTCAGCGTGGCGATGATTATCGTATACTATGGAAACGGATTAGTAATTCCCGTGAGAAATTCGTGTTGCTCGATTGTTCGACTGATATTCTGGTGGATGTGATTAATGCATCGATAGGTTTCAATATGACGGGATCTTTTAATGTGAGCTTGATGAACTTCTTTTTGAAAGCAAATTGTTTATTCTTACTCATCTCTAGAATCTCTTTCTTACCAATTTGGATACACATATCTCGGGCATCGATCGTTTCTATTCCCGTGAGTTTCGAGTTGCTGTCGCAGCTGTACGGATTCGTTCCTATATTCCTCCCCCAGTGCACGATGAAACCGATGTATTTGATGATAGCGTAGATGATCGGGTATATATTGAGAAATGGGAATCAATTGTACTCTCCTAACTCTTCTCTTCCCATCTCAGTTCATCTCTTTGAGTACTCAGCTTATCTACGATGCTGTTGTGCTCTTCTATAATGCCGTGCAGGAATTGAGCAAACTTTCCGGTTTCTATACGCCGCAGTTGAGCTGTGGTCACGGTTTCTGGCAGCCCGGACCAATGTTGGTACAGCAGATGAAGGATGTATGATCAATTTTCTGTAAATTTCCCTCATATCATTATATTTACATATAATACTTTATAGATCTCCCCGAAACAAGTAAAACCGCCCTATAAGACACAGCGCCTGCAAATAACTGCAGATGGTCAGCGTGAGGACTTTAATCTGGAGGTTTATAATCCGATTATCGATCAGGTAACCCACATCTGGAATAAGGAGTATCAGCTAGTGAAATTCGAGAAGATACGAGAGAACTCTACACAGGCCGTAAAGCAGCGACGTCTCGAGACCAAGGTCGACTTCTCTCAGAAGCCCGTAAAGTATACGGTAGCGACACGTGTGGGAAAACCTTACTTCAGCTGGCGGTGAGTTCGAATGGAAAATACTATATAAGTTTGAAATGAAATTTGATTTAATTAATAGACCAGAACCGGAAGGCGTGCACTATGAGGGCAACGAACGCTTTGAAGGCTACGCCGTTGATTTACTGTATAATCTGGCCGAGGAATGCAAATTTGATTTCCATTTTGAGCCAGTGAGGGATAATAAATATGGCAGCTATGATGCTGTCTCCGATGAATGGGACGGTATAATTAGGCAGCTAATTGACAATGTGAGTAGCACACATACATACATATGTATCTATCATGGTCTAATCAATCTCACCCACCTTAGAATGCACAGATTGGCATCTGTGATTTGACCATTACTCAGGCACGTCGCTCAGTTGTGGATTTCACAGTTCCATTCATGCAGCTGGGCATTAGCATCCTGGCCTACAAGGAACCTCCTCCGGATGCAAATATCTATGGATTTTTCAATCCATACAACATGAATGTTTGGCTGCATGTCATGGTTGCCATGCTTATCACGGCGATGGCCTTGATTCTGGTCGGTCGCATGGATCCCCATGAATGGGAACCACCTCAAATGAATGAGGACAATGAGGTGGAGCGTGAGAATACATGGCATCTGCATAACACCATGTGGCTGGTGTTGGGCTCTATACTCAATCAGGGTTGTGATCTGCTGCCCAGGTAAGTGCGGAGGGGGCGTGGCATCTGAAATTTGAAATACTCACTAGGCGCCTTAGGCATGCTTTGTGTAAAATTTGGATTCTCTAGCTCTTATAATAACTGAGATCTGCGGTTTCATACAAACATTTTTCTATATTCCCCTCTCAGGGGCTTTCCTATGCGTCTGCTGACTGCCTTCTGGTGGATCTTTGCTCTGTTAGTCTCACAGACCTACACAGCCAAGTTGGCCGCCTTTATTACCGCCTCCAAGATGACCAACAGCATATCCTCGCTACACGATTTGGTTGATCAGAACAAGGTGCAATTCGGTACTATACGTGGCGGAGCAACCTCGGTATATTTCTCCGAATCGAACGATACGGATAATCGTATGGCATGGAACAAAATGTTATCGTTCAAACCGGATGCATTCACCAAGAACAATGAGGAAGGTGTGGATCGTGTTAAGCTGAGTAAGGGCCGATACGCTTTCCTCATGGAGACCACAAGTTTGCAGTACTATACGGAGCGTGATTGTGAACTAACCCAGATTGGCGAAAGTTTCGGAGAGAAGCATTACGGCATTGCCGTGCCATTAAGTAAAAATATTGATAGGTTCCATTTTTGTACATGATGTAATATATTGTGTTTCTCCAACAGATTCAAACTTTCGATCGAATCTCAGTGTGGGTATACTCAGGCTCAGCGAGAAGGGTATTCTGTATAAGATACGTAATAAATGGTTCAATAACAATGCCTCAACTTGCGATCACAATGGTCCCACAAACGATGATGGTCAGTTCGATATGGATGCGCTACGAGGATTATTTATAATTCTTATTGTGGGTGTCATATTTTCGTTTATCATCGGCATAGTCGAGTTCCTATGGCATGTGCATAAGATCGCAGTCAAAGAGAAGGTTGGTGTGCTTTCAAGTATAACTATAACGACTTTCAAATTATCATCACCTATATTTACAGATCAAGCCCATGTTGGCACTTAAAGGGGAGATATACTTTCTTATACGTCTCTGGGAGAGACGCAAGCCCCTACGCACTTATCGCGAGAGTCGCGACTCTACATCAACGGGATATTCTTCGCTGGGGAAACTCTCCAGTTCATCCAGTGTGAAAAAGAGAAAAAAATCCAAAAGCCGTGCCGAGTAAAAGTTCTAGAAAGCTTAAAACATTCTCTCTAATCGCATTTGCTTATTTATAATATGCGTAAAATATAATATATACATATTAGATACAATTTAGAAAAGAAGATTATTTCATTTGGCATTCAGAATCCCAGAAATATTCCCAGTTTCTTCAGTTGCATTATATCTGAATTACAATTGTATTTGTATTTTTTTTTTTTTATATTATTTAAATGTATTATATAGTTAGCTCTTGCGAGCCTTAAAAAATTGCCTCAATGCGAGCGGGGAGCTCACAGAGGGCGAGTTATTGGTTAAAGTTTTCAACTAGCAATAATCGGAACTCGGTTTATACCTCATTGTTTGCGATATTGCCACTGCACAAGGTTGTACTGAACTGGGCAGAACTTGGCGCAGATGTGCACTGCATTTGCTTAAACTGTTTGAGAATTATTGTAAAACGTTTTAAGAAACCACAAGGGATGCTTAAAGCTCTCTGCTTGAATTTCAACAACCCCAAAGAGGGATGATCATAAAACTTGAACTAGTTTAAATGACAATGTCGGAACCGGTTTCAATTCAATTGCAGACAATGTTAACCCCTCTATCAAGTGTTCTCCCTAACGATTTTTTTTATGACCAAAGCAAGCAATACTCTATATTCTCTTCGTCACGTATTCAACATTGAAGAAAGAAAAAAAAACCACACTGTGGGTCAAGAGTCTGCAGTACGTCAGTGGGCCAGATATTTGGATTATGCCAGTTAAGCGGCTTGGCCACAGTGCGTGCAAATTGTAAGCTGCTTTAAGGTCCCCAAGCAAAGCATTTTGCCTTTTGGGTCTCTCTAAGTCTGCCACAACTCTTTCACCTTTTACAGGCCATTCTAACGTCTGCAGGAGGACTACGGAGGGATTTTGGTATTGTCCCAGCTGCCCCACGATGTCATCAACAAATTGCTTAGTATCCTGTAACGGTGCCTTGTGCCTGGTAATTTAAATGGTTATTTTATGGTGCGGGTCATAAAGTGCGCAAATAAGGGTTAATTATGTCCAAGTGCCGACAGAAAGTGCCCAAAATTGTAAGTGGCAATTGCCCAATTGGAATGTTAATGAGCTGCTCCTAAATTCTGTTGATATAGGGGAGCGTATATAAGAAAGTGAAAGTGTGATTTTAAAATTGTTTGGCAAAAGAAACTCGCATATTTATACAATTTTATACAATCCCAACTAAACTCTCAGGTAACTTAAGCCCTTTCTCCATTCCGACAAATAAACAAGTGTTACTCATCTCTCTCTGTCGGAAATGACAGGCAGGAACGAGCTTATTAGCCCATGTCAAACACGCCTCCTTAAAACTTTTTTCCCCTTCTTCTATACGGATGTTGCCAATATCAACAACAACACCAGCTCAATTCAGAGCAAACCAAACCAAACCAAACCAAACCCAACCAAAGTGAGGCCCATAAAAAGAGACGCAGTCGATTGCCTCATCGTCGAAGCGGAAACAATTGACTCGATTACATGGGCAACAAAAAATAGCTGGGAAAAAAAAGAGGGAAACACAACTTGACAACATAAACATGAGGCGCCAATAAAAACAAGCACAGAAAAGGGACTGGCAGGAAAGCAGGAAAAAACCAGGGCAGCACACACGCACACACTAACCAGGGCAGAGGCAGGAAAGAGGACACAGGATGCGTGACGAGCAGGGGAGATGTGGAAACACTTTCCCATGCTGGTTTTAGTTGGGGTCAACCTCAAACTCTCTGGATTTGTCGACAGTTATTTTTGCCTTTTTTTTTTCTTTTATTTTGTTTTCGTTTTGATTCGCAGTGTGTCTGACATTTATTTATTTCTATTTATTCCGTTTTATTATTTAATTGTTTATCCAATACTTTTTGAGTGTTTAACCACATTGTGAAATTTTGCGTATGTGTGTCGCATTTTTCATCTCTGTTGGCAACAAAACAAAAAAAAAAAAACCGCAAATTGTTTTATTGTGTTTTGTGGATAAAATTTTTAATTGTTATTTATAGACGAACATGCAAATTTGATAGGCTATTGTCGAGTGTTTATTGCAAAACTAATTGCTCGGAAGAACTAGATGAGTGCGAAAACGGAAAAATGTGATAGTTAGGGGAAGGTGTGGGGGAAAAAAATTAGATTAGATTGATTAGACTGACTAGTGTATGAGATAATGTGATATTAGAAATTTGAAAGTCTAAACTGACTTTATTTATTCTTTTGTTTAATTTGCATTATTTATTTGAGAAATATATGTCCTTTATCTACAATATGTAAACTGATTTAAATATAAATTTTTTCTGAATTGTTCATATATTTTTAAAAGCCTTATCAAATTTCCTATTGCTGCATATCGCTTTTCGTACACTTTTTAAAGCAATATTAAGTATACGCCACGAATTGCAGTAAAGAAAATTACAGAGCAACAATCATGTTGAGAGTACCTTAGCATAATCTGTAGAGCGGGCAAGTTAAAAATGCAACGAAAAATCGCATGACACACTCGAATCTACAATGGAGCCGGAGCCAGAGCCACAATGCATTTTAAACAACAACAACATCAACAACAACAACAACAACAACAACTGGCACTGGAACAACAATAACCGAAGAGAGAGAGAGAGAGAGAGAGAGAGAGAGAGAGGTATGTATTTTCGTTAGCAACACGCGCGGCAACGAGCCGAGTGGAGGAGGCTTCAGTTCAGGAAAATCAGGCAGCTAACCAGCAGAAAACAAGCAGGCAAATAAAAACAGAACCAGAGGAGCCTCCAGGCTCACTGGTAGAGCAGGCATCAGGCAGCGGGCAGCAGGCAGCGGGCAGCGGGCAGCGTTCTCTGGGCGTCGTGGTGCCTGCACCGGGCTCAAATTCAATATGGCGCCGCAGAGGAAGTGCTACAGACGCAGCCAGCGTGTGTGTGCGTGTGTGTGTGTTATGCGCGCACGAGTGTGTGTGTGTGCTCGCATTGAACCAACAGCTTGTGGCGTCAATTTGTGGACATTATTGTTTCATGACTGCAACCGGGACGAAAACGAGGCCTAAGCAAAGCCCGACAACTCGCCGCAATCACTGGCAACTAACTCGATGGCAAAGGGAATTCGGCAGGCCGAGCAGGGGCGATGGCACATGGCATCGAGTTCCATGCAGCACGTGTGCGGGCATGCAACACACGCACACACACACACACACACACACACACAGGACTCACACACCACACCAACAGCTGCATCTGCGGCAGCTGTTGTGATCTAATTTTTGATTATTTACGCGATTTTCGCGTTAAATTTGCACGAAAAATTAATTGCAGCCACAGTTTGTTGGCTTTTAGTGGCTCCGTTAGACTCGAGTGGGCCGTATTGAAATATTTGAGGGAGTGAGAGAGATAAGAGAGAGAGAAAGGGAGATAGAGTGAACTGGGGGAATGCCTTTATGCCGTGGGAGCTGAAATTAATTACGCCGAAATGAGCGCAGTGCGCAGATAATGAGAAATCAATTAGATATTGGTTTATTATAATGAGCTTGTTGTTTGCTAGGGATAGCGTATTTACTCTATTTATACAATGTTAAATAAACTCTAAAAATATTGCTAAACATGTAATCAAACTTATAATTTAAACAAAGAATTGTGCACAAATAATTCTACTATATATGGCTTACTTGCTTTTAAAAACTCGCAATTTAAAATTTAAACCAAATATGTTTTGTTGAAAAATCAAAGGACACTTACCAAAACTTCCATAATATCGAAAAATTTTAAAAAGATTATTATGCTATTTTTTAAATGTAGAATGACTTATGTTGTTAAAACGTAAACAAAATGCCATTCCGCGTGAAAATCGTTTGATTTTTAAGAAAGTTACGATCGGTGTAAAATAAGGGTTGCAGGCCTGTTGAGTGTATTACATGTCTAATTTTTTGACCATTTTGACATGATTTTTGGGCCAAAATTATGTATCGTCTAAAATTGATTTAAACACTTGTTTATTACTAATTTTGACCTTCACAATCAATTAAACTTAAAAACTCGCGATTTAAAATTTGGAAAAAAAAATGTTTGTTGAAAAATCATAGGGGGGACCCTTACCTAAAATTTCAAAATATCGAAAAATTTAAAAAAGTTTTTTTATTTAAATTTCACTTAGTTTTCTCAGTTTTCTCTTTAAATGCACGCTTAGAGACTTAAGGAGGGCTCAGCAACATGCATGACCTACTATTCTAAATATGTAGTCAGTCGAGTACAACTGAAACTACTCAAACTCATACTGAAGCTAATTGATGATTTTCATAGAAGAATAAACCGAATGCAGCTGCATAAATCAACTTCATATTTCCTCAGTTTTTTTTTTCTGCAATTGCTCGGCCCATCTCAGAGTATTGCGTATACGCCCCGTTGGTATTTGACAACAGAAGTGACTGAGCAAATGCAGCAGCAGCAGCAGCTGCAGCTCTCGCTCTGATGACATTCTCAAACGTATTAATTGAATTCAATTTTCGGCATTACAACGCACACACACACGCACACACACACACACACATCAAGACAAGTCATGGTGAGTTGCGATGGCTTTGCAAGTCTCTCGGCTGCTGTAAAATTGATTTGATTTTCAAGTCAACTTCAGTGTGTTGTCGGGTTTATTAGTTTGTTCTTTCCCTGGGTAAGTTTTGCAAGGGGCCAGGGACATATTGCAACAGAAGACCGCAGCTGGAAATGCAACTGATACTTCAAAAACACACACACACAGGGAGAGAGAGAGAGAGAGGGAGAGACAGTCTGAGCATGACATGCCTGCAGTCCCTTAATACCTTCTCTTTCTCTCTCTCTGTCTCTGTCTCTCCCCCCTCCGGCTTGCTGCAATTTTCATTTTAATGAAAAATTGTTGTTGTTTTGACTTGCAGTCATTTGCAGTCAATTTTAATATCAGAAAATTTGAATTGATTCGTAAATTCCAATTGAATTTTCGCTACTGCAATTGCTGCAAATTGCTTATTATTTATTTTCTTTACTCTCGCACAGTTGTCAAAACAATTGTAGAGAATTAATGAAATACAGCTCAAAAATAAATTGCTAAACATTTATTTTCCATCAAAGAAAACTGTCAGAAAAATACCAGAAAACAAAATAACTCAAAAATGTACCTGCTAATATTATTAAAATAAAATATTCTTAAAGCATCAAAGTCATGTAAATAGGCATTAAAAGTTTATTCCCCGTCAATATTAATATATTGAAATTTACAATATTTAGCTGCATATATTAGGCAGCATTATTACAACTAATTAATGAGCTTATATGGAAGAGCAGAAATTCGAGCAATTCGAGCAGCTGTGCGTGTTGTTCAATGCATGAAATGCGCAGGTAGACTGAAATGTTATGCGATTCCGCTTTAGACGGTTAGTTGAAAGGGACTTTCTGGGTTATTTGTGAGGGAAATTTCAGTGTGGTGAATTGAACATTGGGTAAGCTTGTGGGATTGGTTGCCATGGCACTTTCCAAAATGGTTGAGGCATTACTAACAATAAAATTCCAAATTTTTCTTAACAATTTAATGATGATTTCAATTTTATTTATTGAGTTTAAGGTTTCTTAGGGCCTTTAGTTCATATCAAATATTTAAATATTTTTTTTATATATTTATATATATATATATATATATATATATATATATACATTGTAAAATTAAAATATGATTCCTATCTGTTATTTATTATATTCTACGCCGCTTTGAGCACTTTATTATATGCATAAGATTTATATTTTATTTTACAAAATGAGAGATTGGAGTTCTTTATTTAAAATAAATATTTTTGAACATAAAAAAATATATATATAGGTAATATTATATATAATATGCAATTTGCTAACATTTACCGATACAACGTGGCGTATGCGTAATTTGCCGATGAATAAACAGCTGCGCATCTTCCCAAATTAATAGAAACATAAAAAGTCGTAGAAAATACGCAGGATAAAGTGGGAATGTCTCACGCAACACCTACACACACACACACACACACTGAAGAAGATAGGAGGTGGCAACATAAAAACCGAAGTTCCAAATGTGCCGCCAATGCGAAGACATTGAAAACGGAAAATTGGTACGCCTACCAGAACATGCGATAGGCTGTTGCTGCTAAATAATAAATAAATACGCGAGGCACACACACACTCACCACACACACGCACGTATATGCTATGTAATGCGCAGACAGCGCCCCTAAGTATGCTACAAAAATCCGAGGCACGAAAAATATTTTGTTTGCCATCAAATTATTTTTACGTGACGCTATTCTTGTTAAATTTAAACTAAATTGACTAATTTCGTTTGATGTTAACCTACAATTTCCAATCTTGGGCTACCAATTCCTTATATGCACATATATGCCTATATATGAATTTAGGTGCCCTCTGCTTACATAGTGTGTGCCACAGGCATTTTCCTTTTTCTCGGCGACTGCGCATATTTGGTTGGTTTTTTTTTTTTTTTTTTCGTCTTCTTATGTTTATATTCCTGTGTCTTGCCACCTGGGCAAGGTGGAGTCGTTATCTTTCGATTGGGGCGTGTGTTTATGGGGGATTTTATTGCCAAACTCACCACAGGCTGAGTAATTACCAGACCAGAGGCAAACCGCAGATTCGAGTTTCTTTACACATGATAATCGCCTTGAAATAAGTTAAATATAGAATCTGTAATTGGTTTGTGGCTTCTAAAGTTTGCCCTGTAATTGTTGTTTGACTTTTGCTTTGATTACTGTTTATTTTTAAAGCTAATTGTGGTGGGATTTATTTAAAGATTATTGGTTAAAACTATTGAGAAATAAGAGCTGTAATAATGTGGAGTATTGGCGGTTGTAGGAATGGAATTACAAAAAGATTAATTTTGTTTAATATTGAACAAATAATATACTCACTTTAAATAGAATAGAATGAAATTTTGCATGCTATTTTTAAAAATACCCTGTCTTTAATTGGTTTCTGGTATCTTTTAAGATGATTGCAGTTTGAAATTCCTACACCTGCTTTTTTTATTTATTATTTCCACAGTTCATTGCTGAAATCGTGCCTAATGATTGGACTGAATCACCCCATAGTTTATACAAGAATACATATTTAGTGTGTGTGTGTGTGTGTGTGTGTGTAGTTGTAGTTGTTTTCCACCTTTCGCCTAAGCTCGTCATGCAAGTTGCGTTCTTGCTTACCATTATGCTGGCATCTATGATTAACATGGCTATAATAGTCACTAAGTGCATGCTTTTGACTCTGCCGCATACGTTTCAAAGTCATTAGACGCCACACACACGCACATACACACACCAACACTCACGCATGCACAGTTACACTTACAGGGTACTCCACATGCAGAGCAACACTCAGGGTATTCAAGGATTGCAGGCATACTATTGCACTGTGGTCATTATGCGGTTGGTTATTTTCAGCATTTCGTGGCTCAAGTGCTTATTTGTATGAACCTCTAACTATGCAACGTTTTCTATTTCTATTTTCAACTTGCATTTTTTTTTTTCGTTCATTAGAAGCACTTAAAAATCGACACGGTATACGGTTATTTGTTATTTACCTCTGGCAAATTGCTTACTCCGAGCCTCGTTCTATTTTGCAGTTTTCAATCAGCCTAATGACACAGACCGAGACAGACAGAGAAAGAGAACGAGAAAGAGTGCAGCTTTTTAATTAAAAGAAAATAAGTAGCCCAAAATGTAAACCCTCAAAAAATACTCGAGAAAAACTACTCGAACAGAGCGAAAGAAGATAAACAGAGCGTAATAACAATAATAAACAAGTTGCCACTTCATTTCGAACGCTCCGACGGAGCTCTGATAACTGCTTAGTGCCAATATTAAAATCCACCACAAAGCAATGTCCTCCCAAAAAGATAAACAACAACAACGGCAATAAAAACCAAAACTATTTCAACAGTTATTCGAGAGTGGACCAAGGATCAACGTAGGAGAAAGAAAAGCAACAAGAGACGGAGAGAGAGAGAATGAGTGAGTTAATCAGCATTTATTACAGTCTTCGGACAACTTGTAGTTCCACAAAAATTTGTTAGGGTATCTTCTTGAGGTAATTTAGTAGGTAGATTAAGGATATTGTGGAGGCATTTAGATTATATGTGATTATTAAATTTATTGCTACAAGGGATTTTTCTAAGGTTTAAATTGGTTCACAAGTAATTCTTAAGTTTTTATCTCTAATATTTCATCAGTAAATTCTGCATATTGAGTATTTTTAGAAGCTCTCAGATACACATGTTTTATATTTGAATTATTTTGCAGTGTAAATAAGATTAAATACTTTAAGTAAATTAAATAATATTAAGCAATCTCACAGTGGTCGCTTTAAAGGCATTTAATATTAGTAAAATTGTTAATAATAATAAAATAAATATGATATATAATGTAGGGTATTTGGCAGTCGTTGCCAGCAAAGCAAAGCATCGCGCATTCGCTTTACTGTTGCTTTTTTTAAGCAAATAATTTCATATTTTTTGATGCTTTAGCGTTTATTTGCTTGGCGGGCTGGCGATGTAATCTGGCAAATGTAGTCACTGCCAGAGATATACCCGGACTGCAACTCTAGCTTCGCCCAGTCTGAGTCTGGGCAAGAGCAGCAGCAGCAGCAGCAGCAGCTCAAGCTTCACTCGAGCTAATGACACTTTATGTGGCCAGGCTGAAGTGGCTCATTGGATCCGACTACACGCTGGAACAGGAGGTAGGACTACAGCTGCTTCTGGGTGTCTGTGAATGTGTATGCTCTATCTATGCCGAGGCCAAGTTTGGGGTCGAAGGACGAGTCTTTGGATGGCGCCAAGTTAACCTTTCGTTGAGGGTTTTTCACTTGGTTTATACTATATATGCGTGTGTGTGTGTGTGTGTGTGTAGTGCCTACTTGGTCAAGTGATTTAGGTTGTGATTATATTGAGTGCTTGCTGCTGCTTGAGTTGACTGTTGGTTGCCAGTTCAATTGCCACGTCCTGTGCGGTTGCCTTGAGGTTTTCTCCGAAATTCCCACGGTGGGGTACAGTAAAGCCAGCGCAGAGCACATGATAATGTTATATATATTTCCATTAAAGTGTGATCTTAAATTATGATAAAGTTTCTTTGATACTTTCTTGCACATTTCTTACATTTATTGGTATCCAATCAGCTTCTGTCTGTATGAAAACTTTTAACTCAGTGACTATAGAAGCCAACTCCCTCAACAGATCAGGTACACTCATTTTACACCGTTCGTAACTTTCATAAAAATCAATCGATTTTGGTAATTTTAGTAAGGGTCCCTATGAAATTTTCAACAAATTTTTTTTTTCAAAATTTTAAATCGCGAGTTTTTCATTTTAATCGATTGCGGGGATCAAAATTAGTACTAAACAATTGTTTAAATCGATTTTAAACGATACATAATTTTGGTCCAAAAATCGTGTCGAAGTGGTCCAAAAATTAGACATGCAACACTCTCAACAGGCCTGGTACTCTCATTTTACACCGATCGTAACTTGCTTAACAATCAACGGATTTTCACGCGGAATGACATTTTGTTTATGTTTTAACAATCAGAGTGAATCTACATTTAAAAAATAGCATATTAGGCTTTTTAAAATTTTTCGATATTTTTGGTAAGGGTCCCCCCTATGATTTTTTAACAAAATTTTTTTTTTCAAAATTTTAAATCGCGAGTTTTTCATTTTAATCGATTGCGGGGATCAAAATTAGTACTAAACAATTGTTTAAATCGATTTTAAACTATACTTAATTTTGGCCCAAAAATCATGTCAAAGTGGTCCAAAAATTAGACATGTAACACCCTCAACAGGCCTGATACTCTTATTTTATACCGATCGTAACTTGCTTAATAATCAACGGATTTTCACTCGGAATGACATTTTGTTTATGTTTTAACAAACTGAGTGATTCTACATTTAAAAAATAGCATAATGGATTTATTGAAATTTTTCGATATTTTGAAAATTTAGGTAAGGGTCCCCCCTATGATTTTTCAAAAAAATATTTTTTTCAAAATTTTAAATCGCGAGTTTTTAATTTTAATCGATTGCGGGGGTCAAAATTAGTACTAAACAATCATTTAAATCGATTTTAAACGATACTTAATTTTGGCCCAAAAGTCATGTCAAAGTGGTCAAAAAATTAGACATGTAACGCTCTCAAGTAGCCTGGTGCTCTCATATTACACAGATCGTAACTTTATTAAAAATCAATCGATTTTGACGCGGATTGACATTTTGTTTACGTTTTAACAACCTCAATGATTCTACATTTAAAAAATGGCATAATAGACATTTCAAAATTTTTCCATTATTTGGAAATTTTAGTAAGGGTCCCCCCTATGATTTATCAACAACACTTTTTTTTCAAAATTTTAAATCGCGAGTTTTGCATTTTAATCGATTGGGGGGATCATAATTAGTACTAAACAATTGTTTAAATCGATTTTAAACGATACATAATTTTGACCCAAAAATCGTGTCGAAGTGGTCAAAAAATTAGACATGCAACACTCTCAACAGGCCTGGTACTCTCATTTTACACCGATCGTAACTTGCTTAACAATCAACGGATTTTCACGCGGAATGACATTTTGTTTATGTTTTAACAATCAGAGTGAATCTACATTTAAAAAATAGCATATTAGGCTTTTTAAAATTTTTCGATATTTTTGGTAAGGGTCCCCCCTATGATTTTTTAACAAAATTTTTTTTTTCAAAATTTTAAATCGCGAGTTTTTCATTTTAATCGATTGCGGGGATCAAAATTAGTACTAAACAATTGTTTAAATCGATTTTAAACGATACTTAATTTTGGCCAAAAAATCATTTCGAAGTGGTCCAAAAATTAGACATGTAACACTCCCTACAGGCCTGATACTCTCATTTTACACCGATCGTAACTTGCTTAATAATCAACGGATTTTCACGCGGCATGACATTTTGTTTATGTTTTAACAACCTGAGTGAATCTACATTTAAAAAAAAGCATATTAGGCTTTTTAAAATTTTTCGATATTTTGGAAATTTTGGTAAGGGTCCCCCCTATGATTTTTCAACAAAATTTTTTTTTTCAAAATTTTAAATCGCGAGTTTTCAATTTTAATCGATTGCGGAGGTCAATATTAGTTCTAAACAATCATTTAAATCGATTTTAAACGATACTTAATTTTGGCCCAAAAATCATGTCAATCATGTTAAAAAATTAGACATGTAACGCTCTCAAGTAGCCTGGTGCTCTCATATTACACAGATCGTAACTTTATTAAAAATCAATCGATTTTGACGCGGATTGACATTTTGTTTACGTTTTAACAACCTCAATGATTCTACATTTAAAAAATGGCATAATAGACATTTCAAAATTTTTCCATTATTTGGAAATTTTAGTAAGGGTCCCCCCTATGATTTATCAACAACACTTTTTTTTCAAAATTTTAAATCGCGAGTTTTGCATTTTAATCGATTGGGGGGATCATAATTAGTACTAAACAATTGTTTAAATCGATTTTAAACGATACATAATTTTGACCCAAAAATCGTGTCGAAGTGGTCCAAAAATTAGACATGCAACACTCTCAACAGGCCTGGTACTCTCATTTTACACCGATCGTAACTTGCTTAATAATCAACGGATTTTCACGCGGCATGACATTTTGTTTATGTTTTAACAACCTGAGTGAATCTACATTTAAAAAAAAGCATATTAGACTTTTTAAAATTTTTCGATATTTTCGAAATTTTAGTAAGGGTCCCCCCTATGAAATTTTCAACAAAATTTTTTTTTCAAAATTTTAAATCGCGAGTTTGTCATTTTAATCGATTGCGGAGGTCAAAATTAGTACTAAACGATTGTTTAAATTGACTTTAAACGATACATAATTTTGACCCAAAAATCGTGTCGAAGTGGTCCAAAAATTAGACATGCAACACTCTCAACAGGCCTGGTACTCTCATTTTACACCGATCGTAACTTGCTTAATAATCAACGGATTTTCACGCGGAATGACATTTTGTTTATGTTTTAACAACCTGAGTGAATCTACATTTAAAAAATAGCATATTAAGTTTTTTCAAATTTTTCGATATTTTGGTAATTTTGGTAAGGGCCCCCCCTATGATTTTTTAACAAAATTTTTTTTTTTCACAATTTTCAATCGCGAGTTTTTCATTTTAATCGATTTCGGTGATCAAAATTAGTAATAAACAATTGTTTAAATCGATTTTAAACGATACATAATTTTGGTCCAAAAATCGTGTCGAAGTGGTCCAAAAATTAGACATGCAACACTCTCAACAGGCCTGGTACTCTCATTTTACACCGATCGTAACTTGCTTAATAATCAACGGATTTTCACGCGGAATGACATTTTGTTTATGTTTTAACAACCTGAGTGAATGTACATTTAAAAAATAGCATATTAGGCTTTTTCAAATTTTTCGATATTTTGGTAATTTTGGTTTTTTCAAAATTTAAAATTGCAAGTAAGCCATATATATGTAAATTCACTACGCAGAATCAATCTAGAAGTCAAATAGTGGATAAAATATACTCTCTCGAAGTTTTCCGTAGTAGAGGCTTTTAAGGAGTGCGGTGAAAACTTTCCGCAAAACTTTGGTCATTCACTTGCACACTCACAGCCGCACACACACACACAGAGACAGCAGTGTAATCAAGTGAAATGTAAGCCAAATCAAAATCAACACTTGCCCCACACTCGCCACACTCACAGCTCACTCACAGTTTCCAGTTACAAATGTTTAATTGTGCTCGAGCTTTAATGAAAGTATACATATATATATATAGTATTCCAAAGCAGGACAGGGGACAGGAGGAGGGGACTGTGGCTGCTGCAGCAAGTGTTCACATTTGCTTCGATTCTGCGCTCAGTTTACACTTTGATTTCAATTACAAAGTTGCTCGACTCAAACAATAACATTCAATTGATGGGGGTAGGGAGAGGGACGCATATCATACATAAGCTCTATAGAAATGCCAGCTGCAGGTTTTATGCTGGCCACAAATTGCATTAGGTATCCCAAGGCGTCATCAATTCCTTCTGCTCTACGCCATTTTAGCCTTGTGGTAACTTTGAGTCAAGTTACAAGCGCCACAAGTTGCATGTTAGCAACGCGTAAATTTTTTTGTTTATTACCCTTAGCCGACAGACAATGAACAGATGGACGGGCAGACAGACAGACAGAGAGACAGACAGACGGGCAGACAGACTAACATACAGACAGGCTAGAGAACGAGCAAGTTTTATGGGCAACAACAACAAATGGTTTAGTAAATTTTTTAATTTATTTTCCAGCCACATTGCACAGCGGAAGCGTTTAAAATCGTTAAAGTCGGCCACGCCCCACATGGCCCACACGCCTACCCTACCCAGCAGGCACTTCAGGCATAATTAATTGCACTTTAAATTTGTTCACAGGTCGAGGATTATTTATAGGCCTGATATGGCACATTAAGATACTTTTCGCATTCTCAACGGAATATCGGATACGCTTGAGAAGACTTTGTAAGTTCTGTGCAGCGATATTGTCTAGATATATTCATTCTATAGTTTCTCTCTTAATTGCTGGGCAACTGCACATCCCACCCGAAAAAAGTCATATATCATTTCAAAACGATATAAGCCTTGCTGATATTTAAGATACATTGAGCTGCTTAGCCCCTTTAGGTGGCATAATATTGTCGAATCAAACCACATACGATACATCCACGTACATCCTGTGTGCGTGTCTATAGAGCCTGAGAGCAAAGCTAACATCATTGTGCAATTCTGGCAGACTTTGGTGTTGTTAATTTACCACGACATGCTCGGGGAATGTCTGGACAGTCTGCAGCTTGTGGATGCAACACACACAGATACCATGCTTAAGAGGCATCGGCATTTAATATGAATTAATCAAGCAAGAAGCAGGAAGAGCAGCAGACTAGCTAGTTTTTTTTGCATATCTCTCTGTTTTTCTCTCTCTCTCTCTCTTGAGTTTTCGCATTGATTTTCACCGGAATATAAATTGATAAATTACAAAATTATTAATTAAAGCGGCGAACAGACATGGCGTAGAGCAGAATATGCCACAATATTAAGATATTCATAATTTCCATATACCAACGCATACAATAAATCTTGGCCATGTGTGTGTGTGAGTATCTGTGTGTGTGTGTGTGTCTGCTATGTGTTCTTGTTCTGGGCACCGCCGCTTAAGTTCATGTCATTTGTCATATTTGAATTTTACACTTCCTTCCGGTGCGTCTCTTGGAATTGCAATTTGCAGCAGCCTCAGATGCCCCTCCCCTCCTCAACCCACCCGCTGTCCAGCTCTAATCACTCGACTGCTTGAGCCGCAGCCGTTATAATTAACCAAGTTGCCGTTGCCATTTCATTCCCCCCCGTCCCCCCTGTCCCCCTGCAGACTCGCCTTCGCATGACAAATGTCTTCAATTGCAGTTCCTGTGTATCTGCGGGTTGCATCTCACAGCCTGCCCCAATTGCTTGCAGCCCGCTGCTGGCTGCTGGCTCTGAGATGCACAGATACACACAGACACACACACACACAGATACACAGACACAGATATGGCAATACAAAATGGCCACTGAGCTTATGTAAATGCCGTTGACATCGACGTCGTCGTCGAGGAGAAGGAGGAGAAGGATGAGGAGCGACCTTCTGATTCCTGATTCCTGATTCTCGCTCTCTGGCTACTTTAGATAAATTCCTGTGATTACATTTTGCTCAATTGCACGTGCCTGCATATGTTTATGTGCCTGTATCTGTGTGTGTGTGTGTGTGTGTATTTCTGCTCGTGTCTGTGCGGTATTTTGGCAAATTGATTTGAGATTTACCATTAAGATGACTTCCCATGCAGTCTGTGAATATTGTTACGCAAATTATTTTCATATAAATTATAGATTTTGTAATGAATATAAAATTAATTAAAGCCCCACACGCACACACACACACACACACATACGCACGGGTAATTTCGTTTATCAAGGTGCAATGAGGCGAATTTCAAGGTAATAAATGAATCAATTTTGTATAGTCGAAATTTTATGGTTTCTTGCCCAGAAGAGCACATGATTTTAAAGTACAAAATATTTAATAAAGTTGTTGTTATTATAAAGCAGTAATTAGGGAAATTATTTAAGTTGTAAGGAAGCAAGAAAGCTTGAGAGGAAAATTTGATGAAATTGCCAAGACACAATCAAAATAAAAAGATTTTTGAATGACAATTAAGTTTAATGAAATTAAAATTCAATCCGTTAATTTACCCGCCCTTTCAGAAATCAAAAACTACAGTCCTTGTTTGCCAAAAACATTAAATAGCCAAATTTTGCAAATTTACAGCTTAATAGATTTAATTAAAATTAATTTGCATGCAAATAAATATCGCAAATTGGATTAGATAAGTTCAAAACAATTTTAATTAGCAAATTAAAACTAAAACTAAATGATAATGATAAATAGAAAAAAGTTAATACTCTTTAAATATTTAAAAACAAATTATTTATTGTATAGATTATTATGAAATAAATCTGTCATATACTATATATTCGTATCAGTTCCATAACAAGGTCAAATGCCTTAATTTATTATGATTTATACCATCACTCTGTAGATTGACAAGTGAATGTCGTATAGAGATATCTCTGTTGATGAAATTAAATCGCAGATGCCTGGGATTATTTGATCTTAGAGCTGTGTGTGTATGTGTGTGTGTGTATGTGCGAGAGCAAATACCTTTAAGTGATTGCAAAGAGACCACAAGCCTTTAATTGAGTTGGCCGCCAATTGCGGCAGGTGCCTTAGTGGCAGCTGCACAATCGAAATAAGCACGTTTCCAGTTGCCTCTCTCTCGGTTGCTTTGAACACATTGCGGTTGCACACACACACACACACATATATACAGACAGTCAAAGCCATTGTAATCTCAGGCGCGCCTAAAAGCAAACCAACAAAACAAGAGACGAATGAAACATAATGAAAAAGCGAACACAACACACACACACACACAGATTACAGGCCAAAGGCAAAAGGCAAACTTGCCACATGATAGCTGCCACTATAAAAAAGTGGCAAAAAGAAAAGCGAGCAAAAAGAGGAGGGAAAAAGACAGGAACAGCTCTAAAAACAATTTGACATTTGGCCAACAACATTGTGACCCCGTGACGCTGGCCATAAAAAATTAGTGGGTCGGGGCCAGTGCGGGGTGACCAGCGTCACTCACTCACTCACACATTGTTATCGGCAACGCCATCAACGAGGGGCGAGGGCAATCGGACAGACAGACGGACAGACGGACGGAGGGAGGGACGGACGCTGTCAACGCCCAAGAAACAAGCGCACAAAGCGAGCGATACGCCTAAAAGTTGGCAACGAAATCATCATGCACAGGCAACTGGACAATAATAGTAGTACGTGACCAGTCTCTATCGAGTCAGTCAAGTATCGAGTACCGAGTATCGAGTACCTCCGTGTGCAGCTGCCTCTTTAAGTCGACTCTGGTTTAAATTGAGATTCTCAGCTCGAATGTTTTACAAATTGATGTGAACTTGCTCACATGTTCCTAGTACGATACAACAAAAATATTCCGTCTCTTTCTCCCCCTCTCTCTTGCTCACTCTCTCTCACGCAAGCTAGCCAAAACGCCATTCATCATCATCGGCAGCTGAATATTTTATATACTTTTTTTTCGAAGCTATTAGAGACGAGTCTCCGCACTTTGCTCGAGCATGCTAAGCGGCATGATGGGATAAAAGATACTTCTTCCCACTGTGTCTGTGGGGTGTGTGTGTGTGTGTGTGTGTGGGAGTGTGGCTGCATGGATATTTGCGTGTGTGGCCAAATAAGTTTACAAGTAACAGCCTTAGGCTATGTGGCTGGATCAAGTTTCGACCAGACTATAGCGTATAAAGCTCAAGCACAGTGGGACAAATAGCGTTAATATTGAGTGGCAGGGACTAGCTGAAAAATATATGAAAATGAATGAAAGAAACTATTAAGAAGCTACAAAAAAACATACCTGGCTTATTGTTTATTGAAATGTTGAAAAATTTATAAATTTCACTAAATTCTGTCTGTATGAATGCCCAGATCTCTGAAACTATAAGAGTTAGAGTCATACAAACTACAACGTGACAATATTGCTTATATATGCAAGTATCTTAAGATATATTTAGAAATATAGAGCCTTCCCCTAATATTCCCCTAATATTAAAACGTAGTTTCAAGGAAAGGTAAAGTTGAAATATATGTTTTTTATTATGTTATTCAAATTGCCGACTTGTCTTTGGCTTATATTCAACAAAACTATTTTTTACTTAAGAAAAAACACTTTTATTCCACTGTGCCCTTACACTATGCACGCCACTCGACCAAGACTTATGGAGATGGTAATACACGCAGAGAGTACAAGAGTTTTTTTTGTGTTAAAATATTACCTAAGTGAAAAAAAGTTTTCACATATGATTTATTTATTTGATTTGTAGTCATGCCAGGCTGGCTTCCTGCCCCTCCCCCCCCACTTCCCCACCCCTAGCACTGTCCGTACTTGGTCAAGTTGCACACTGTGGTTTGGTTTATCGGTTTCCGCTCGTGCACAAGTTTATTAGTGATTAGTTTTTGAGTTCGATATGGGGTTGGGATTGACCGATTGCCTGATTGATTGATGGCCATCAAGGTGCTTACATATGTGAATTAATTAGGGAATGACATCGGGTCTCTGCGATGAAATCTACCGTATTTCATAATACTCCAACATATTACTACCATTTGCGACTTATTTAAAGTCATGACACTCGCAGTGACAAAAAAAAAAATAAAAAAAAAAGCTGACAAATTTTATTTCCGCCCGAGTCACGCACCGGGGACAAACCCAACAAACAACTCGCTGAGCTGGCGACCCACTTGCTTACATTGCCAACCCAGCGAGGGGAGGGGGCAGGCAGGGGGAACATTTATGCGAATTGTCTTTTGTGCGCTTCATTTCGCATAAACAAATCTCGGGCGTTGTATATTTATACCGGAAACGTGCAAATAACGCCCCAGGGACTAGGCGAAGTAGAGTCCTCCAACATGCTCAACATGCTCTCCCGGACGCCGACGTTGCCATTGTTGTGGCCGTCGCCACCTGCGTCGCGCACAGTTCTTTCTTACTTTCCCAGCTCGGTTTGGTTTACATTTTTTTTTTTTTTTTTTTTTTTTTTTCATCAACTAACTACGTTGCGAAAAAAAATTTACTTGACGTTTCCGTTGCAGTAAAAACACATGGCCGAAATACAAAAACAAACAAGGCGAACCGAGTGCAGAGGTAAGCCGACGCGAGGATACCCTTATCAAATAAAAAATTATATTCAATTAAATAGAAAATACGTGTCTACCATATTTGTAACGATAATAATTCAATTAAATATAACTTTTTTTTATTTAAATATTTAAACAAATTTTTAGTATATTTAATATATTTTCATAAATGATTTATGTATATTATTATAACCTAAAATTTCTAATAATTTGTCCAGTATTTTAAACAACAAACAAATCAATATAACTATATTTTCATAAATGATTTATGTATATTATTATAACCTAAAATTTCTTATAATTTGTCCAGTATTTTAAACAACAAACAATTCAATATAACTATATTTTCATAAATGATTTATGTATATTATTATAACCTAAAATTTCTTATAATTTGTCAAGAATTTTAAACAACAAACAAATCAAAATAACTCCATGCTAGGCGAGAGCAAACTGTTAGGGTATTTCTGTTGTTCCCTAGTCTACTTTTGGGCTATTGTGTGTGTTTGGTGTGCGGTATGTGTGTGTGTGTGTGTGTGTGAGTGTTTGTGTGTTTGTGTGTGCGCTCAGCTTAGTGCGGTTGGTTTGGCTTTTGTGTGCGCCTATTGTCAAATTGAATTGTAATAGACACGTTTTTGCACCGTGACTGTGTGTGTGTGTGTATGACTTGTGTTTCTTTGAGTGTGTGTGTGTGTGTGTGAGTGTGAGTGTGTTTGCTTCTCTGCCTGACACTTTATATTTACAGCTGCGCTCGGCACGCTCGACCAGAGCCATGCGCCAATCCCCCTTCCACCCAACCACAGCAGCAGATCTCTAGCGCCGGCACCAGCAGCAGCAGAGCCAGTCCCACAGCCACAGCCCCATTTTGCAGTGCCAAACACCTTCCGCCCCAGCAGTGCCCCCTCCCCCTCCTAGCTCCTCCTCTGGCTTCATAGTCAGCCCGTAGTCAGCTTAATTTTATGCATACGAAACGTATGCGATGTCTTTCGCGCGCATAAAAAATTTTATTGCATACATTTAGGCAGCTGCACAGACAGTCTGCACCCGGGAGGGGCCGGGACGGACCCTGAGCTCGGCTTCTTGTTTGCTTTCATATTTGCATTTTCTTATTTAAATGTCGACTTTTAAATGACGACAAATTGTTTTGACGTTGTGTCGCTTTTTGATTCAGAATACAAAAAAAAAAAAAAAAAACAAAACAGAAGCAAACCAGTTGAAAGGCCCAGCTGTGGGTGTATTTGTGTGTGTGTGTGTGTGTGCGACAAGTGGAAAATGGTTTTGTTACGTAGAAAAGGCTTAAAAGCTTGCAGCTTTGTCTGGCTGTGAATGAAGCGAAAATGTATGAGAGAATGCAAGATGGACAACTTGGCAAGAAATACGTAAAAATTTAGAAAAATAAGCAAATACGAAACATTTTTAAGTAAATAACAATTTTTTAAATATTTTTAATACTGCAAAAATATGCTTTTTCTTTTCTTTGAAGTATTTGCGAAATTTTCTGGAATTTTAAATGCAACTTTGTTGCAACTGAGTTAACTTTATGCGGATATTTAAATTGAGTATTTAATTTTATATTTAAAAAAAATATTGAATTATATTTATACTCTTTATTTTATAAGCATGGGATCCCAAATTTATTTATCGAACAATTCAGTTGTATTGCCCAAAAAAGAGCAACAGTTTCGGATTGACTTGAATTGTCATAAAAGAGAATTGAAAATATTTACCATGAATTCATACATACATACGATACATACGATACATATATGTGTATGCTTATCGATTGACAGTATTATTATGCATTGTGTCTGCTGCATTATCTGCCAATATCTGCTAAGTCCGTCGATTGCCATAGAAATTTTTGGCCAAAATTTGCATCCGTCCCGTTATCCCAATTAAAACCAAACCGAAATTCGGAAAACCGTAAAAACAGTAAACAACATTGTCACTTAATTTAATCACATTTATAAAAACCACTAATTGACTTTTGAACGTTAATGCTCGAGCACCATTGAAAATGCCAGAGCGAAACACACATACACACATATATACACACGCACACTAACACACAAAAGGCAGGACTACAAAATGTTGCCATAATTGGTATTTTTGATATGCATAAAATTTTGTCGGGTCATAAGCTGCCGCTCACGTTATTACCATGTGTGTGAGAGTGTGACAGGGTGTGTGTGTGCGTATGTGAGTGTATATGTGTTGGTAGGGAGGCTAATTAAATTATTATTTGCCACAAAATGGCGGCACACGTTGGAAATAGTTGAAGATATGAGACGCAATGCGCTACACATTGTTTATGTATCTGTTTTTTGTGTGTTGAATAATTTTTGCCAGTATTGCCTTGTTGCACACATATATATCACACACACACACACACTCACAACGCCGCAATTGTCATATATTTTACAAATTGGCTTGCAATGAGCATAATATATTGCCTACCCTGTACTCCATAGCTATGTTGCCCCAACAAAGTTCGAATGTTGGCTGTGTGCAGGGTATTTTCGCGTCGAGTTGCCTATAGTCGACTGCAACCTATTCGGAAGTGTGAAAGCTTTAATTGCTCTCTAATTAGATAATGCAAATTGATTTCGCAAGGCGTTCGACAAGAAAGTGTGCACTGACATTTTTATTTCGCTTCAATAATTCAATAATTGGCAATTGCAACTTGGATCTGCTGCCAGTGTGCACACACACAAATAGTATAAAATATTCTCATATTTGTTTTATTCTCGGAAAATATTTCTCGTTTTTGCAAGCGCTCATACGGCACTTGAATCTGTCGATACTTAGACGTTAGCCTACTCGAATATCTGCCAATTTATTTTAATTAAGGCCGAATCGCTTGTTGTGACTTGAGCGTGGGTGGCTTAAAAAGAAGTGGGATTAAGGAGGTATTAAGAGAAAGTGCATACATATATATGGAAAATTTAAAAATATATATTCATTATTTCTCATGTTTTATTTATAATTTTCAAAGATATATAGTTTTTGTAGTTTCTATCCGATTTTATTTATTAAATATTTTATAGAACTTAATCGATTGGAATTTCTTAGCACTGCTGGAGCTACCCTCGCCGTAAATTGGCTTTGTTTCCATAGATGTCAGTGCTAATTGCCACTACAACATTCTAGAGTCGATGTATATATATTTTTTTTTCGAAGAATTTCAGTAGATGACCTATTTGTAAAGTTGTTGACTAAGAATAAAACGAAATAGAATTTAATTGCAGCTGGGCAGCCACATAAGCAATGCAAGTGCGCTACGATATATAAAGATAAACGAGATAATTATTATTGTATATCAATCTCTTTGAATATTGCTAGTTAGGGATCTCTAAAGTAAGCTCAAACTATCGTTTAACTATCACATAATTATCGAGAACTGAGATCCCTCGAAAGTGTATAAAATTTGAATTATTATCTTCGACTTGCGAACCATGTCTATAACGCTAATATGCCCCCTACATTTCGCTGTAGGTGATTGCCAACTGATGGCACTTTTAGCGTACAGCGCATCCTTACAAAACATCACAGCTCAATCATTGATGGATGGATGAATGTGGCCACTTCATGTTTTGTTTTCAGTTTGCACATTTCGTTTATTTTTCACACGCTATCAGTTTTCAATGAATTTTCAGTTTTCCATCACGACTTTGCACTGTAAACATGACTGCGTCTGTATGTGTATATTTGCATTTCGATGGGTTGTGTGTGTCTGTGTGTGTATGTGTGAGACGATTTACCACGCAAGTATTCATATCCTTTCGCCTGTGCTGCCAATTGCCAATCAATGTTTGTGCGAAAATATTTGCTTCTCTTATTTTCCACACTCTTAGGCCGCCATCGCTGCCGCCGCCTGCGTGTTGTTTCTCTGTCTGAGTGAGTGTGTCTGTGTGTGTGTGTGTGAGTGTGCGTGTGCTTTGTTTTTATTTTCAATAAATCGGCCCAAGCACGCCGTGACGCTCGATTGCAGTGGATTAAATTATTAAAAAAATGCTCGAAAGCGCAAACAACAACAAATTGTGAATGACATACGTCGGCATTGTCAACTGGCAACCTGCCCCCCCCCCCTGTCACACCCCTTCCTGCTTACCTGAGCAGCGCGTAGATACTTTAATTTGATTAACATTTAAATCGATTGTGGCTTCAGGAATTCGATTTTAATTCCCACAGAAAATCAGCAGTGAAAAGTTCACGCTGAATAAATATCAAAATATTTTTCAATATAAGAAAAGAAATCAGCATCGATAGCAGAGCGAAAATAATATGTTAATTATCGCAATGAAAACCAAAAGGCAAATGGCTTGCAAATAGTTCCGTCCTTCGGGTGAGCACAGTCCGTCAATTTCTATAGGAAATCATATTTAATTTCCATGTGCCTTCGGGCGCAAAATGTAGCCAAAAATAAATGGCTTAAGGGCAGCAGGCAGCAAGCAGGCAGCAGGCAGGCAGCAGGCAGCAAACCGAAGCTGAAATAAAATTTCAGCTGCACGCCATTTTCATATTAAATAACTTTGTATATATTTCCTGTATTCCCACACACACACACAGTTAGCCACAGTACTTGCTTCTGCTCTCTACACTCTTCTTTCATTTTTTTTTTTTTTTTTTTGTTTCTACTGCGACAGGTGAACAAGTTCACAGCATTTTGGATGAACCTGTTTCTGGGTTCAGCTTTAAGAGAAATGTTCGTTATAGAGTTTGAGTTAGTTAATTTGCCATAAATGCATGGAAAATTTAACTAATTTCAAATTAGACACTTTAAGATACATTTGTATCTTTTGCTTTGAAGAGCTGCATTTGCATGTGGAATGATTGAGAGTGCACTCAAAAGCCAAATCAAAGCCAAGCCGAGCTATGCGCTGGCCAGGCCACTTGTGCATCATTCAGGTGTTTCTCTCTGCATGTGTGTGTGTGTGTGTGTGTGTGTGTGTGTGGGGCGCCTCAAAGTAGGCAACAGAAAATGCAAAGCCTGGCAAACGAGCCAAAGGCTGTTATTTCATGCGTGGGTGTTAGACTGTGAAAAGGATACGGCATAAAGGATACAAAAATGCCTGCAAATGCTTTGATAACAAGTGTTACGTGTTCTCTACTATAGAAGATTACATAAGAGTGCGAGAGAGAGACAGAGAGAGAGAGACAGCATGCTATCAATGAGGCAGTTGCACATGGCATGGCTTAAATTTGTTAAATAAAATACTTAAAATAGAAGCTGACTGATGTAATACGTTGTTGGAAAGAGTTTCAGATAGATTGAAAAAGAGAATATTTAAGATTAAGAGCAGCAGACTGCAGTTAAGCTCTTTTACAGCTTTTAAACCCTACAAATTAAACTTACTTCCCATTGTATTGATATTTTTTCTCCCCCTTAGATTTCGCATACAAAAATTGTTCGTGATAAAATATTATAATTATTATAATTACAATTCGTATGCATAAATTTGTGTCCAGATCGCGATGACTCTATCTCGAATCCCGAATCTCGAGTGATCGCAATACATCGTCTTATCGTGTTTTTGTTTTGTTTTGTTTTTTCCTTTTTCCCCACATTAGTTAGCAAAATCACGAGGTCAAGAGGTCAACGGCCTGTGGCATTCACATCGATGTGCTGCCATTGATTGGGATTGATGTAGAGCTCAGAGATGGTGCCTCGCAGCGTCTGCATGCCCTGATTAAGAGGCACCGGCTTGGGTCGCTGATCCACACCCTTGATCCAGTTTTGCCACGCTCGTGCCGCCTGCTCCTTGCGCTGCTGCTGCTCCAGCTGTTTTTGCCGTGCCTCACGCTGTTGCATCTTACGCCGGCGCTCAGCCTGTCGCACCTTGTTCAGTTCCCAATCCTGCGGACGTCGTGACAGCGCTGACTTATCCAACTGCGCATGAGGTATGATCTTTTGCGTGGCCCTGGACCTACTTTTGGCATTGGCATCCGAACTGCTTTTGAGCAACTCCTGCATCCGTTTCCGGGCACACCATTCGCGCACTGCCTGCTCGTTCAGCTGGCGACGCAGTGCATCCTTCTCCTGTTGCATTTCACGCTGCTGGCGCAGCACCTGCTGTCGATACTGCAACTGCTTCCGCTTGCCCGACATCCAGTTGTCGTAGGCCTCGTTGGATTCGCGGATCAGCTTCACCTGCTGCCGCTGACCGTGCTGGTCATAGGTGTAGGATGGTGCCTCTGAGCCAAGCTCCAGCTGGGGTACACCGCTGCTCTGGATGTCCGTTTCCATTTCAGTGGATCGTGTTATCTTGTAAAGGGACGTGGAGTTCTGCTCCGGCTCCTGCTCCTCCCAACTGCACATCGATGTGGTCGAGCCGCAAGCCTGCTGCTGCTGCTGCAATGCCTGCTCAAACTGGGCCGGATCCATGAGAAATACTGGCGTCTCGGATGGCGATATGGAGCCACTCTCCGGCGACGGGGAAGGCAATGACGACGAGGGCGAGGTCGACATCATCAGAGTCTCTGTCTCAGATTCGTACGATCTGATCGAGGTGCAGCGCAGTGTGGAAATCTCCGCCTCGGTCATGGAGCTCCGCTCACAGTACGATGCGGAGCTATCCACATTATGAGCTCTACAACGGTCAGATATATCGACAGGACTGGGCAGATCGGCGGCAGTCTTGAAATATGTACGCGAGCAGTTCGCATCCGGCTCCGGCTCCAGCTTCAGCCTCGGCTGCCTTCCCTCGGCCCTCTGATGTTTCTGATATCTGATCTTGGCGCTAAGGTTCTCAAAGACTTCGTTCTCGAATAGCTTCTCAGGGCAACTCATGCGACCCACAAAAGCCATGGCAATAGTTCCTGATTAGTTAATCGAAAAAGTGCCTAAGCCTGAGCGCGCTATAGATGATCGATACGTCTTACGAATACGTTGTCTTAAATGTGTGAAACACGAAAAAAAAATTGAGATAAATTGTTAAGTAAATAAAACTGTGTTTTTTGTGTGTGTGTTTTTTGTTTGTGTGTGTACTCAACAACAATCAGAATGAAAGTGTCTATCTTTGTGAACTACATACATTTTTTTAACATCTTACGTTGAAGGCTTTTACTAGGTTGATAACACAAAATTAAATTCCGAAAAAATATTTATAAATACTGATTGATGTTGGCTTTAAGTTAAGTCGGTTAATATCAATGAAAATAATATCCAGAAAACTTATTCATTTGCTCAAAATCTCATGCTAAACGCAGTGCATTATTTTTTGCCCCAAAATGTAGGCAACACTTTTTGTCTGCGCTCTCGTAGGTCGCGCATAGGCGAAGCTTTATTCAAATAAAGTTTGAGTTTTTTTTATCATAAATTATTCAGTTACTTTTAGTTGAATAATAAAGTTTTCGAGCATTAAAACTATTTTTAATTTTTTTTTTTATACTTTTTTTCAAAATTTTATTAATTAATTTCAAAAACTTCAAAAATTTACAATGTTTAGCAATTTTATACAAAATAAATAGTTAAAATATTGAGTACATATTTGTTATCTGCTACACTTTTATATACTCCCATAAATCTCCAACCCAGAGGCATTACTATATAATTCCCGTTAAGCCGAAATTATTTTTTGGCCATTTTTGATTTCATTTTCTATTAATATACAATTTAGCTATTTTCCGCTTTTGGACGTCTCTATCTACTATACCCCCCCTCCTGCCTTTCCCTTTGTGGCACACCCGCTCGCTCAATTTGATTGCCGTTACTCGTCGCGTCGTCGTCGTCGCCGTCGTCGCAGTTACCGTTGCAGTTGCAGTTGCGGCTGCCGTTTTTACATTCTAATCGAAAATTTTTATTGTCCAAAGTCACGATATGCGAGCGACGCGACGCGACGTTGCCGGCGAGGTAATGTCAGTTATTTGACAGACCCGACAGTCGAGTGCACTGCCCGGGCATGGGATATACAATATCCCGAAAAGCCCAGCCCCCTGCTTCACCATCCCCCATTCGAGACTCCGCACTAACCGCAGGCTCGGCCATTTCAGTGCCGCCGCCGTCTGAAAGCTAAGCCCAAAATGTGCCACTTAGCCACAGTGGGGCATGAAAATTGTAGACCTTCTCCCCCTCCTTCCCTCCCCCCTCCTCCCGGTCACGCCCGTGCTGTGAGTAAAAACAAAAGCTAGTCGGCGGCAACGGCGGCGGCGTTGGCATTGCAACCAACATCATTTTATAATTTACAAGAACGACGACTACGACGCCATCGTCTGCGCTACACGATTTGTCTTTATCGACAACATACGAGACTTGCTGACTTTCCATGCTAAGCTATGCCCTCCCTCCCCAACTCCCCCCCCCACCCCTCGGGACTCTTTACGCTGACTTTGAGCATGAAATTCCATTAGTGTGTGTACGTAGTTTTTGATTGAAGACATACGTATACGTACTTATTACGAAATGCCATTGATAGAAATCGAAATTATTATTTGGAATGCACAGGTACATAATTTCATGGCATTCCATTAGGCACCAGAGTGCCAGTTCCCAAGTTGGTATCGGAGCGAAACGATCATAGCTTGCGATTTAATTTCCATTTGGCCAAAAAAAACCCGCTGACAATTCGAAATGAGGCTATACTTCTGAAGTAAAATAATCCATAATTTAGTTTATACTATTTTATTGCAATTACTCAAAAAAATGTCAAGAGAAAATCTATTAAAATGGGAAAAAAGGAATTTTAATTTAAAAAAAAAAAAACTCTGAAGAATCACAACAAATTATGTAAAAACAGTAAGAAATATCAGAAGTATTTATAAATAGCGTTAAAATCTCTAGAGCGATTTAGAAATTATATGTACTCAAATTATATGTTTTTATAATAAATTCAATTAACTGCAATTTGCTTTATAGTAAAATTAAATCGAAAATAAATGCAAACTTGTAGAATCCCTTTTTTTATTCAAATTAAAAATTCAAATAAATGTCTATCTCTTGAAATCTGTTCTACTATCCTACTAACCGACTTGCGTAGTCAGCTAATTTTGTAATTTCTAGTGTAATTAGTGAATAGATACACCCTATCTGCTACTTATTCCCAGCTCATAATCAGACTGGTGTGTGCTGCAACACGCTTTGTTCATTTCAAATGAAATGTTTTAGTAACTAGTATAATTAACTTAGAGTGGGTGCAATTAGCCACTTGGAGTGCAGCTCACTCGCTCACTATGTATATGTATGTATAGTGTCAATTACGTAGCTGAAAAAGGCAGATAAATAGCAGGTAGGTAGGGAAGGGTCGTAGCTTAGTTAGGTACGAGTATAGTATAGTGTGTCGAACTGGCTCCATTGGCACGCAAAGAATTTGAAACAACAATTAATTAGGGGCAAATTGAAATTCATGACTTGCGCTAATCAGGGCTTCATTTACATACATAGAACCAATATCGGGTACTTCAGAGGGGCAGGGGGAGTAAGGGGGTAGTCTACCCTGTGGACATGAAAAACTATTAAAGCGCAAAATTATGTCAGCAATTAGGCCAGGCTTACTCTACTTGAATGAGGAGACGCACATGATGGAGTTGGAGGCGAATCGAGTGCAGGACAAGGCAGCAGTAGCTGGCCAGGAATGGAGATGATGATGAGGGGCTGGAAGGGGAACAGCTGGTGGTGGCGGCATCATTAAAAAGTCATTTACATGCAGGCTGGAACATGTCGCAGCACATTTAGCCGGCTAGCAGCGATGCATGGCGATTGACAGACTGCCAGGCAGACAGATGGACAGACAAACTCACGGAATGGACTCCTCCTTGGCTTGCTTCACTTGCTTGGTTGCCTGCGTCTTCGGCTTGTTAATTTCGGATTTGAAACACGTTTTCAACTCAATTTTATCGCATGTTACGCCTTGTTGCCTTTCGCTTTTATGTCAAACAGCCTGCACCCCCCTTATTTGCCCCATTCCCTCCCACCCACTTGACCTACCATGAATTTTGATTTGAAGTGTCCTCGTCGTCCTAGTCGGGAGATGTCATTTCTATGCAAGCACAGCTTCAATTAGAGGCCAAGCGTAATTTATGCGCGTCAAGAAACTTCCTACAAATTGTCCATTGTTACACTGCGCTATTGATAGGCTCCCTCCTCCTCCTCCTCCTCCTCCTGCTCCCTCTCCTGCTGCCACCTTGAACTGAGCCTGAGCTCATACGCAGAGTTGAACAAAAGCATTATTCATCTAAAAGTTTTAATATCATTTTGCATAATAATTTCCATACATATAAAAGGCCAGAAACTTTCGAGCAGAGTTGCAGGACCACCCTAGGACACCTGGCTGACCGCACGCATGGGAATTCGGACAGGTGGCAGTGCCTGAAACACTCATAAAGCTAATTAAGAAATGTGCCAAAGTTGCCCAGGCCATTGGGGCGTACTATAAATTTATTTAAAGCCGTCAAGTGTTGGGCCAAGCGGAATGCATATTTTTCAGCCCCAAAATGTAGGCAACACTTTTTGTCTGCAACTCACTTGTTTGTCGGGGGAGACGAGGCTGTTGTAATTGAATTAAGTTTGAGTTTTGTATAATTAGGCATAAGCTAAAAACTTGTCAATGTGTATATTTAAGTAGTTCCAGCAAACGAATTCGCAACTATTTCGAAGCATTTACGGCACTATAAAAATAAATGGGGCGTGTTTAACTTAATTATTTCGATTTAATGCAGATCTTTCGCTGAGTTAGTTGAATCATTTTTAAAAATAAATAAAATAGAATAAAAAAGCAATAAATAAAAATAAAATAAATAAAAAAATAAATGTATAAATTTTATATTAGTTTTATTTTTTTTTTCGCTTTAAAATTTCACCCAGATTCAAGTTGAATTTCAAAGGTTTTCTTGATGAAATGTTTTTGGGAACACAGATTGGCCTAGTTCTCTGCAGACTACTCAGGGTAAAATGCAATATGTATATAGTGTACAACAGATTGCAGAATTTTCGGGAGCTCAGCGTCTTTTGTGCGCCTTTGTGTCAACACTTTTCAGTTGACATTTTTGCATATTTGTTTTGCAAGATTTCATTGTGCATTGACCAAGTTTTCAGCTTGGCAAGAATCTTTATTTAATCAGACATACTTCGCAGTAGTTGGGCCAAAGTTTGTTTTCAGAATGGGATAAGGGAAAGCTTTTGGGATATTTTGTTTTGCATACTTAGTACTTTTTGGTTAGCTGAGTAGCTGATGCGATCAAATAGAAACTTTTTCGCAATTACATCGAGGCGAATGTTGATGTCCCACTGGGACCATTTTTGTTGTTGTTGAGTTGCCTTACAAGTATTTCTTTTTTTTTGGGGGTTGGGATGAAAAATCTAATAACTGTTAAATCACCTGCAAAATGTTCATTTCACAGCGCAATAAACACGCAGCAAGTGCGAGTGCGAGTGCGAGTCGACGTTGTCGACGTTGTCCTTGTCGACTTAAACACTTACAAGGACTTAACCACCTTTTGTTATTCCTGCGTACCAGCCTGTCTGTCACTTTAATCTGTGCCCTGCACGCAGCCTACTTGGCTTGGCTGCGACTACTTGGGCAAAAGGTTCACTCCTTGCATGCCGCATGGCTAAAAAGTTATTAGCCAAGCGCCTACTGGCTTGAGTAAGTCATAGACGCGAAGGACTCGCCCGCCTGCAAGTGTGTGTGTCTCCATGTGTGTGTGTGTGCTTGAGAGTGTGTATTAATTGCATAAATAGCGTTAAAGTGAAAACTTCAGCAGTCTCAGATGAATTAATGCAGCGTTAAAGTTGTAGAATTTGCAGTTCCCTCTTATCGCACCCTTGAGCTACTTAATGTGCTTCGTTATTGCGAAACACATGTTGAAATTACTTAATAAACTAGTGAAAATACTAAAAAAAAGTTTATTATTATAATCAATACATGCATAAGAACTGTAAAAATAAATCAAATTCAGCTGAAATTCTTTCTAAAACTGTCAGTGTTGTAAATTACATTTCTTTTTATAGGCTCAAGATTTATTTTATTACATTAAAGCGTGAGTTTGATGTGTAATAAAAAATCAAATAAGAAATCTACAGTTAAGTGTGCTCGAATTAAGAATTTCTATGTTAAATATTTTTTGTTGCATACTTTAGAGTGCTGCGGCCACTTAAACTATATGCTAAATATCTTTTATGTTTATTATGCAATCACCATCAAATTTGCAGAAATCACTGGACTAGCAATACTTATAATACATATAAAAAATGATTATTATAGCGCCAAAATTGAGCTTGGAATTCGAACTCTCAGTGCGGCATATTGCAGGTTCATAAAAAGTTAAAAAACCTTTTTATAATTAAAAACCTTTTTTTTAATAATGTTAATGTAGTGCAGTTTCTTTTATATTAATATGTCATTGATAAATTTATCCTTTTTTTCATTTCGAAATCAAATCTGCTCGACATTTGCGAACAGATCTCTGGCAATTGGTCAATTCATCAATGGCTGAAACATCACTCATCACACACGGGCTGCCATTTGGAGTTGTTGTCGCCTCTGGGCCCACATCCGTTAGTACCACCCCCCCCTCCGCCCATAACTGGTTATTGATCACTTGTCGTCACTGTGATATATTCAGTTCCATTGTCTGGGCATAAAACCTCATCGTCTGCTGACGACAATTCGCCTGACCGCCTTTACTGCTGCCACTGCTGCTGTTCCCATTGTCTTCAGCTCGATTGTTGGCACTACCTGCTTGGTTGCTACCTTTGCTGCCATTGCATTATTTATGTATGTGCCCAGCAGCAGCAGCAGCAGCAGCAGCAGGCCGCAGACGTGTGGACAGGGTGTTCTCTCATTGTTTTTACCACTTAACACGAGGCGATTTATCTTTTTTTCTTCGAGTACGCTTTATCTTTGGGTCTCCCCACATTGCATTGAGTTGGCTTGTGGTGCTTTTGTATACCCTATAAGGGGGTGACACATAGATAGAGTCCAGTCTGTGCTGATAAATAAATATATCATTAGTATATTATGTAAATTTTGGTGAACTTTTAATGCATATTTAATTTCTCAGCTTTTTTTCTTACACACAATTGCATAAGTTTAGTTTCAGCTACTATAGTACTTTGTAGAGTATTCAAACTTCCACTATTTACTGCAGTTTCTTTTATCTTTTAACTCTGCACACTCGTTTCAAATTGAGATTAGAAATGCTTCATTTAAACAAAAGAGGCTCAAAGGGTTCGGCAATCAATTCACAAGCAATCAGCTAATGTTTTTGCTTTATAGCGAATGCTGTGTAAATTAATGCATATTTATATGCAATAATAATAATATTATAAAGGAATTATAGATTAAAGAAATTTACCTATTTTAACGAAAATTAGTAAATTTCACACAGGTACTACGTAATTTTAAAGCTTACTTGCTTTGTATATAAAGTCATAGATTGCACAAGGAAACAGGCAACTGCACACACACAATACGCTGCACATACAGAGTCAACACACACACACACACACACACACAGGTTAGCAGGCCGAAATGCACACTACAATAATATCAAAGCGAAAGTGCGTAAACAATGCAAACAACATCGAAACGAATCAACTACACAGTCACTCGGCCTGATGCCAGAACATGGGGAGGGAGGGGCAGGCCTTCCCTTCCCCTCCTCAGCCCCTGCTGCTATCTAGCTTGCTCCTCTGCAGTGGCAACACAATCACAACAACAACAATGGCAACAAACAAGCAACAACAACAACAACAACAACTAGTTAGTGCAAACTACATTGATGACGAATAACATGCTTCGATACCTACAAAATTTAATCCTGCCAATGCTCTCTCTCTCTCTCTTCCTCTCTCTCCCCCAAACTGCACACACATGCAGAGTAAACAGCAGCTTGACCAGTGCGTGTGTGTGTACGTATGTGTGTGTGTGTGGCAGGAAACCAAACTGGCGTTGACCTCATCAAAAGGATTTGCCAGCGTCTTTTCGGTCTTTTTGTTTGCCAAGCCTGGCACGGCCTTTGACTTAGCTCGGAGTAAAGAATGTGTCGAATGGTTGCACTAGCAGGGGATGAGGCTGTTCGGGGAGGGGGGTAGGTTGGTAAGAGGGGGGGGGGGACTGAGACTGGTTGCTTTGCAAAGCGGTTTGGAAATTGTGCAAATGAACTTTAGGCCTTTGGCTTATTTTGTTTGCATTTCGGTTTTGCTTGGCAAAGAGCAGGCTCTCTCTCTCTCTCTCTCTTTCGCTCGCTACATATGTCAGCATCTATACCATCTCTCTCTCTCTTTCGCTCGCCTGTCAACACAGCTACAGCTGCCTGTGCCTAAAAACATGTTTTATTTTATTTTTGACAATATAATTTTGTGACTTTACAGGCAAAACAGTGTTGAAAATCTAATGAAAATGGGCAAAAGCCTGTCCACCCACAAACATAGATACACACACACACACGCACACACACACAGAGAAACTGAGACTGAGACTGACAACAATTGAAATCGCATTGAGTGTCCTGTACGCTCCTATGCACTCTCAGCTATCGCATTTTGTTTGCTTTCGTATTTTGGTTGTTATTGCAAATTGTTTTTTGTTTTCATCTGTCACAGTTTTACCCATTCTCTCTCTCTCTCTCTCCTCCTGCTACTTGCCCGTTATCTGAATTTCTTTTGTCAGCCCTTCGACCCTATATTCACTTTATCGTATTGGTTTACGAAATTGGTTAAACTCTGTTGACACAATTGTTTAAATTGACTTTTGAAATCCTAGACGATAATGTTTGCAACTCCGAAGATAACATTAAATAGAAGTCAAGCAATTCGAATTTTATTGGCCCGATTGGCAACTAGTTATTGTAGGGCAGGGTATATATATGTAGAGTATACGTATTAATTAAACCAGTTAGTTTAACATGATTTCTGCAATTGAAATGCCTAACGGCATGAATTATCGATAACTTCTGTTAATCATTTTCTATTGCATACTTTTGAGTGCTGCCAATCCTGAGCCTATTTATTTTTAATTTATTATTATATTCATCAGGCTATAATATTATTTTTTAAGCTACCCATTAGGTTAAGTTCAGAAGGAACTGAACGATTCCTAGTGACCATAAGAATGAATAATAAACGTCTCTGGTTTGATTGAATATTCATCAGGAATCGTTCAGTTCCTTCTGAACTCAACCTCATGTGCAGCTTTAAAAAACTAAAACATATCTTCAGCAAATTTTAAACCCCTAGACCATAGAGACTTGTAAATTTATGCTGATTGTACTGATGAACTTGCAGACAAACGTATGTGGCTTTATTGATCATTTTACGAGTGGAAAATTGGGTATACAAAAGTATAAAAAGGGGACTGATCATCTACGATTACCACTATGTCCAAGAACAAACACGCTTTTCAAAGATTATCTGCATACACTGATACATTTTTCCCATTCTGATCCTGTTGTTTGAGCTTGATGGGCTTCCATGGTTCAGGATTAATGTATATTGGGGAAATAGTGCCGCGTAATGATTTCATGCCCTGATTAAGGGGCACCGGCTTGGGTTTGTTCTGGACTGTGGATATCCAATTTTGCCACGCCTCTTCGACTAATTTCTTGCGAGTCTGTTCCTCGATTCTCTTCTTAAGTAGATGCCTCTCCTTCTCCTTATTACGCTGCTCCTGCTCCTTCTTCTTCTTGAGCCACCAGCACTGTACAACCTGTCTAATCTCCGACTGTGAGATATTGCGTACTTTGGTTTTTGAATTACCCGATTTGATGTTGGATTCGGGTTCCATTTGCAAGTTCACCTCTTTGCATAAGTTCTTCCGATTCATTGCCTGCTCCTTTTTATCCCTTAACCATTTCTCATAGCATAATTTGGCAAGCTCCTTTCGATCCTTTTCCTCCTCCAGCTTCTTGGCCAGCTCCTCTCGCTGGATCTGTTGCTGCCGCTGTTGCTGCTTCTGCTTGGATGCACACCAATTCTCGAAGGCCAAATCTGGTTCTCGCTTCAACTTGAGATCATCCAGATCACGTAGATAATCAAGCGTGCATAACTCCAGCGAGGGCACCGTACTGCACTGGCTCTCAGAGTGTTGCAGACATCCATACATTTTGGTCCAACTATATAGTGGCATCGGTTTGCGACTTGTTTTTACATCATAGGTCTCCAAATTGTTTGGCAAAGATACGGGCGGTGATGCACTTGATGATTCTGTATTATCATCGTATACATTCGAATTTGTGTGTACTTTGTAATTATGCCATAAAAGCTGCTGATTCTCTGTCTTACACACTGGCGATGATAGACTTGTAACCACAGTTCTGCCATTGTATATTTCATTGCCCCATTGGTCCTTGTGGTCATTGAAATCCATTGTAGTTTATGATATGTGAATGTCTGAAAATGTGATTACCGATTAGTTATTTATTTTCTGTAGAGGCAGCCCTGCCCCGGCAAGCCATACAGCAGAAGGTCTCTGTCTGTATGAACACGTAGTTCTCAGCTATTTTTACAGTAAGAGATTGCAAAATGGCCAAGAAGGTGCCCAGTAAATATTCGCTTCGCAAGCGTCTTTTAAAATTGGAAAATCTAAAACTTCTGAACTTTGTGACGGATTGGATATGCATCGATACGTTTGGAAAACCAATACAGAAGTATTTTTAAAGTTTACAATTTTTTGTTGAAAAATTTTAGATCTTACCGTTGTAAAAGTAGTTTGTTGTTTAATATATAAGTTGATTGATAAATCAAATTGAGTATGACTACAAGGTCGAGAGTGATTTGATTCGGAGATGTCTACTTGTGGGCCGAATTAATAAACCGTCTGCCATGTGCCCTCAGGTTTTTAAATCTGTTTTCATATACTCGATCATGAAATTGACTGACTTTATAAAGCATACGTTCCTCCTCCTTGCACTCGATTTAATCTGAGATTCTTTGTGTTTTTTTTTTCGCTTGATTGCGGAGCTGTCAATGCATCAGGTACTCATATTAACCGCCTATCAATGCAGTACCATAAAATATTTGTCATCACGCGACGCGCACACAAGACAAGTACACACACACACACACATACACGTACACACACACTCACATACTCGTGTACACGCAATTAAACCTGCCCTGCTGCCAATCGCTTTTGCATATGCAACGAAAAATGTTTAATTACAATGCAGAAAGCAACAACAATTACAATGGCGACAACAATAACAAGCAGGAAAGAGAGAGACACAGAGAGAGAGAGATATGCTGGGGTGTGGGTAGAGGGGGGGGACACCTGGCTGCTGGTGCCCGTGTAAACCTCAGCCGCCGACACATCAGCAAATGGCGGCGGCTCATTGACATTTCCGCTGATTACTTTATGGCCACACACAGGCACACACACTGGCACACACACATGCACATGTACATGGCATAACGCACTGACGCCTGTCGCGACATGACATGACATTTCAACGCCCAAAAGGCGAGGCCTCCCCTACCCAACCCTCCCCCCCAACACCAACAACAGTGTGTGTGCAACCTGATCCTGCACACATACTCTTTTCGCAATTAACTAGAGTATATTAAATGTATATAAAGGGTGTAGAGTATACACAGTGCGTAATATACGGAGAAGGCCACAATAAAATACCCTATAAAATATTAACACTTCTTTTCCAAGTGAGATGAAACATGAAATACATTTTTAATGTTTCACTATTATTAAATAAATCAGTAAAATAAACATTTTATCTAGAAACTCAAAAATTATATGGAAATTTTGTAAATAATATTTATTTTCCTTTTCTGTAATATTTCAACTGTTTTGGTATTTTTCATGATAATCACGGAGTTTTAGTTTAAGTAATTTTTTAATACTTGAAACTGTCTGTAGAAATTTCTCAACACTTTCCTTTTTTTTCGAACCTACCACAACTTTTGCATATGAAATAGAACAATTTTACGAAAGAGTATAAATATTTTTATAAGCTCTTTATCTTTGCAACTTCTATGCACACCCTGTACACACACACACACTCACACGCACACACACACCGCAGTTACTCATCCCCCTGCGGCACTGTGTCGCACTCTTTTCTGTCGCACACATGCCGAAAATCTCAAAATTTAATGACAGTCTAATTATGCGTGCAAATGGTTTATAAATATTTTACGATGATGCCAGACCGAAACCGAGATCAGGCCGAGGACGAGACGGAGCACAGGGAACGAGACTTGCGACTGAGGTGGCCTGTGGTCGCCTCCCTGCATCCCCCAGACTTATCTCTCTCTCTCGTGCCCAACTCACACGCTGCGTATACGTAACATTCGTTTTACATTTTGGCTTTTCAACTGTCCATGTGGTGGCTCTGTGTGTCCCTTTGTGTGTGCGTGTGTGTGTGTGTGTGTGTGTGTTTTGCGCATCGCTGATTGCATTGCGGTTTTACGACTTCATTATTGTTAATTATACGCCGTGTTGGCCGCCAAAGTTCGCACTTTTGCACATACAGGCTACAGCTGCCTGTCAGAGATGTTATTGCTGCCCTGGTAAAAACATGACTAATTCATAAATAGTATGTAGAACCGATGCAGTGAACCACTTAACCACCAGCACCGCCAAACCACCATCAGCATGCAGCGAGAAGTTCATAGAATTCTGCCAAAGCCAATGAAACTGCAACCTGATTAGTTGCATTGACATTTAAAACCCCCAAACGAAAATTAATTCCATAAATATTTCTACTTACATTTTAGAGCTTAAATGAAATCAGCTTACAAATTTCAATTTAAGAATAAGTAATCCTTCAATTATTTAATCCTTATAACACGCGGTTTCTAAGATAATTTAACCAAGTTAATTTTAGTTTTTTTTTTTCGAAAATTTCTAATTTAACGTATATTAAATTAAATTAATATATGAGAGGTCAGGGCCTACTTGGAGCAGGACATAACATAAGTATAAAATATATACGATATATAATATATGTAATATATAATATATGTATATATATATATATATATATATATATCTTATGTTAGCTGCAACAAGAAAAATTAAATTTAATAACTAAGTTTATATTATTTATTTATTTATAACTAAAGTGAAGAAATTATTTTTTGTTGAGAAAAGGGAATTTGAGATCTTATGGCAATTAAATGGGCTGCACTGGGCAAGGTATTTAGGCAGCCACTCTCTCTGTCTCTTCTCTCTCTCTCTCTCTATCCCTCTGGATAACATTGTGGGCAATTAACCATAGAAATTCATTTAATTCCCAGCATATTTGGTTGCCCTTTCCTCGTTTGGCAGATGGTGGCGCATTCAAATGCCCATGAAAATTGTCTGGCATTTGGATAATGCTGATTGAGGCCTGCTTTGAATGTCATAAGCCTCAAATTATAATGTATGTTAACAAATTTTACGGAATGCCATCTACATTGAACTTGCCCTTGTTCCACACTCGCACTCGAGCGTGTGACGAGCCGAGCCAATCCGAGTATTAAATTCATTTCACATTCATGGCAAAGCTGCAGACAAAGAACAAGACAATACAACACACACAACACAACACACACAGTACACACACAAAGCACATGCCCCGCCCACAAGATTTTGATTTTGATTTGGAAATTTGTAAATATGGTCACGTATGTTATTATAGCAAATAGTATCTCACATCGCTGGCCGTGTTTATGCGTAGCTTCCTCGCTCTGCTCAGCTCAGCTCAGCTCTCGAGATATTACAGTAAATATACACATGCACAATTCACACATACTTCGATAAGCGAGTGTGTGCGTGCGTGTATATCAATTGGGAAATTTGAATTTATATCGAATTTTTGCGATTTAATTAAATCAGTTTATGGCAATTGCTCGGGCAGAGCACAGCGAGGAGAGAGAGAGAGAGAGAGAGAGACGGCCTATTTACATTACAGTTTATGAGTTGGAAGAAATTACGCCTACGGCTATTTAAACTTGGCTTAAACCGTTTCTATCGCATGATTCCATAATGCCACTACGTGTGTATGCAAATAATTATAATCAGGGCTTATTTCGGCCTGAAACCGTTGCAATTTCCAGCTTTATCATATTCTACAAATATTTCAAGTCGCTTCACCTTTCACCTTGGCTAACACACACACACACGTGTTTTAAAGTCAAATAAACCACATAAGGCACATTTGAGTTGGCCAAAATTTGCCTATCATTGCGTCAGAGCCGAAATGGGCCGCTGAAATGTATCTTACACGCTCAATTTATTTGTAATGATGTAGACAGCATGTCAGTGGCAGCAGGCCCCGCTGCTGGAGGGGAAAAAAAATAAAAGAGAAAAAATGGTAGAACGGTCGAGAATACTCGAAAAGCAACGGCACATTAGTGCCCCCAAGAAATCCCTATCATAAAGAGCGACAGCAGCAACTTTTCGCGAACGCATTTTTCATGTCGAAATCGTGGCAATCGGCGTGCCAAATGATGTCCTGGGGGAGTGCTCCCCTCAGCTTCCCGGGATCACACCCCACAACGCAAAGATACATGTAAAACTCTCGAAATGGCCGCATGTGTAGCGCGCTAATGAAATAAACATGTTTATTAGATACAAATGCTGCCCCAGTTGGCCTTTTTTTTTTCTATTCCGCCACTCTGCGTTGCTTTTGGTATTTTTTATTTTTGCTTGTATCACGCTGCGTATGATTAATATTAAGTGTTAGCCAGCTTGCACCTGTCGTCTTTGTAATTAATTGAATTATATTTCTCAGGACGTGCCAGCAGCAGAATTCACAATTTCAGGCATTACGAATGCAAAAGGCATCAAAAATAGCGGAAATGCAATTAAATTGTGCAAGGATCAGAGAGAGGCGAGCATCGCCTCAAAGTTTTTCCCTCCGGTCACCTCTGGTGCCTGGTAAAAGTGGCTAAGCGCAAATTACCAACAGCTATGGCTACTTACACTTGGCTGGCCAGAAAGAAATGCCGCTGCATTCCGCCGGAGAGAGATGGAGAGAGTGAAAAAGAGAGAGGAAGAGAGTGAGCTCTATTATGCTTAATTAAGTTTTTCTGCCAGTTGGCAGTTAGTTTGCCTCGTTCTTCAGGCTGGAGAGGAACAGGAAACACGAACCGAGGTGCAGATGAAAACACTGTTTGCAGTGCTTAAGTAGATGAAGCAGAGAGGGACAGAGAGAGAGAGAGAGAGAGAGAGAGAGGGAGAGAGTGTGCAAACTTGTTAGCAGGCAATTGTTATGGATTGTAGCATGATAATCAGCAGAGACAGAGCAGACAAATTGAAGGTAAATGTGCAGCTCAAAAAAAATCCTACTCCAGCTAGCAAAAATTAGATGATAATAATATAAAGGCTTAAAAAAAATGTAGAACATATTAAAACCTAAATATTATTTAAAACTCTTGAGTAACTTATAAAATATATATAAATTGAAGTTCCAATCTGAGAATAAATGTTATTGTAATTTTTTAGAAATTCTATCATTGATTGAATATATGTAATACTACCTACAGTTTACGTTCCTGGCTATAACAATATAAAATTTATTGACAAATTGTATACCCATTTCACATCTATTGATATCTGTAATCAGATAAATAAACCTTAATTAATATATATCATTCATTAAATTTGTTTTTATTACAAAAAGATAAATATGTATATGCAGATTTCTCAAAAAGAATTTATAACAAAGTACCTTGATATCGACAAATCCATTAATCGGTTTATTGTCTGAATTGTTGTTGATTATAGTAAAGCTCATTAATATAATGAAAAGAGTGCGAGCGAGGCCAATTGAAAGCAAACAAATCGACTTAAGCCATTAAATTTAATTCATTTGATTAACGGAGATGCTGCCGCATTTTTCATTTGCCAAGTTAGCTTCATACAGTACATATATCTCTGAATGTACCATCTATATATGTATTTATCCGGTTGCCATTCAGAGTTGCATACTAATGAGGTTAATGCTTGCATTGAACCCAAAACGTTAAAGCCAAAAGATGAGGGAGAGAGAGAGAGAGAGTTACCGTTCTCTCCCTCTTATCCGTCATAAGCAACGCCGCGTTGGATTTGCAAATGTGTAGAAAAATGCTAAAAAGCCAGGTAAACAAGCAGACAGACAGACAGACAGACAGACAGACAGACAGACAGACAGACAGACAGACAGACAGATACACTGCACAGACTTGAAGAGACCAACTAATCAAGGTAATGAAATCAGTTTTATTTCACAGTACTTTTTTTTCATTTTTCTCTTTTTCGTTACACAGTTCATTTTTTACAGAGCTACAGAAATGTTGAGGGGCTGCAGATAAGTTTGAGGGCATGCAAATAGAACTGGAATGTTTGTCAGCAGTTCAAAGTGTTTGCCAAGCGGTAGAGCGTACGGCAGAGAGAGGTGGATAGGGAGAGAGATAGATAGAGAGAGAGTTCACTTATCTGACCCTAACCTAACCCATTGGCGTTGTCTGGCTTGCTTGGCTCGTGTGGCTGTAACCACAGGAGACTCGTCTGCCGGTTTTGCGGCACGGTTAATGAGCAGCAGCCCCAGCGCCAGATATGATGGTATCTTTTCATACCCAATACTCGTGGGGTGCAAGGGTATTATAGGCTGCAGCTAATGGAAATTGCATGTAACAGGTGAAGCACAGCAGCCTGCTCCTCTGATATTTGTATATTCTATGTATTACTTAATTAAATTGAAATGTAAAGAGCCAAAATCTTTTGGTATTCAAAATAAAAAAAATCTATCAGTTTAATGTGCAAGAATTTCGTTAAGTTGTATTATTGCCTCAACTTGTTTATTTTATTTTTGCATTAAGAAATTAAAAAGCAAAATAAAATTACAGCGGAAATGTAAGAAATTGCCGTTAGATTTGTGTATTAAATATTTAACATTTAAGTTTAATAAATTACAAGAATTATCTAAAAATTCAGAATTTTACAGCTTAATTTATTTTAATTTTATTGTTTGGTAATTCTTAAGAAAATTTCTTCACCCTGTGATACAATATTATTGTGATGTACGGATTCTTCACTTAATAAATAATAATAAAAAATAAAAAAAAAAAAATTTAATTTTATTTATTAACCCTTTTTTGTATTATTACCTTATTCATGCCGCTGCACAAGTGACATCTTCATCTGGGGAAGCTCTCTGTCTCTCTCTCACTCTCTACATCAGTTGCAGCAGCGGCGTCTTGGCTAATTCAATTAGTTGGCCCCATAGCAGCAGCTGCCGGTCTGGTAACCTGTCATATTTAATTAAGAAACTTTGCCAACAATTGCTGATGAAATATTGCCGTTGACGCCTTATCAATGATGGGGGAACGCCATAAAGTATGCAGCGCGAGAAGCAAAAGTCGGCGCAGAAGAGCCGAAAATTACGCGGCAAGTAAGGAGGGGGAAGGAGCACACACACAATTGCCACGTATGAGAGAAGCACACACAAACACACACACTGACATACACTGTGCTTGTGTGTGTGTTCGTTTTCACTGCCGTCTTTCAGGCGCAACGCATAAATTTCATTTGACACAGTTTTTGAGCTGCGTTGAAAACCGAAAATAGGTTTAGATGTAGACGCAGATGAAGAAGACACATAAGCACACACACATAGCAGGCCACACACACGCACACACACACACACAGAGAGATAGCTCGAGGGCGAGACGGTTGCAGTTACAGTTGCTCCCAAGCCATAATTGGTTGCGTCAGTGCATAAGTCACGAGCTTGTGTGTGACTACTTCGAGTCCTGCTCGACTCGAGTTGCCATGGCGACAAGCACACACACACACGCATGTGTGTGTGTAAGCTCGTGTCGCCTGGAAGTATGCAACATTTAAATAGGATAACTGCAAGTCGCCCACTAATTGAATTGCCGACAAGATTTACCTCTAGCCTCCTCCTCCTCTAGTTTACCCCATCCCTGACCCCGCTTAGGCTATGAAATTTTGGTAATTAATATTTTCACGTAAGCGGAAATGTGCAAAATATGTGTGTGTGTGTGTGTGAGCAACATAAGTTTATTTAACTAGCTAACAAATTTGTCGTTGTTGTCTGCGATATGAATAGATCTACTCTGAACTCTGAGGCTAAACTGAACTGGCTCCGGTTGTCGTTTTAAAGTTTTAGTGGCCTGCAAGTTTGTTGTACCATTAAAAGTTCATAACGCTTTAGACAACAATATATATATATATATATATTATATATATATATATATATATATATATATATATATATATATATATATATATTTTATGCCAAACAACATTATACAAATGCCGAATGTCTGGGCACGATTGCAGACTATGTGTGGCAATTAGAGTTGGGCTTAACAAGCTACATAGAGTATTATTATGTTATGCAATGCGAGACTATTTGTTTTATTATAATTTTCATATGCAAAACTTGATGAAAAACCCATTATATAATATCATTTTCATATGGCAAAAAGTTTGTGTGGCTTGTAAATAGTTCAATCAAAATGTTGATGGAATATTTAATTAGCCATAGTAATCCCCAGACTCAGGCTTGTTTAAACTGTACAGATTAATGCTATTTGATTTTTTTTTTTTTTTTTTTATAGAAAATATTGATTAACTAATTTTCTACACGCGTGTTCCTTGAGTTTCATTTACTCTACTGTTCTTAATCAATCGTATTTTTGTTTGCCCTACACATCTCACTTTTTATAGGGATTTCTATCTGAGATCTGCGTACTTGCATCCTGTCTTGGGCAAATTAAAATCTTCCACTTGAGAAACCGTCGAAAGCAACTGTCAAACTTTCTGCTGCTGGGCCATAAGTCAATTAGGTAAATTGACTTACCGGAGAGTCCTTGGCAAAGGTTGTCGCGTCTTCCATTTCGTTTCGTTTCTTTTCTTTTCTGCTCTGCCCCCAACACGCCTTCTAACGGGAGGGGACACTTAACTGATTTGTTTGTGGTTGGCTGAAGTTGAGTTGTGTCTCCACTTCATTTGGCTGGAGAGGTGCCAATGTGAAAAGATATTTTGGAAGCAGACCGAGATGAACTTTGTTTGATTCGATGACTTTAAAAAAGTTTTCTATGGTCTTCAAATAGTTAGAGTTTTTCATGTTTAATTAACTGAGGAATAAAAAGTTGCCAATCGAAGTAACATGGAATGAAATTTAGATAATAGGTTGTCTGAGTAGGCCAGAAATATACAAACAAAAAATCATAATAAATATAAATAACATAACTATTTACAGCTCATATCTACATAAAGTTGGTAAGTGTAATTTAATATAAATACAAATACAGTAGTTCGCGGGTAGTAAAAATTATTTGAAAATTTAATTGTTCATAAGCACGATGGATAGATAATACCAACAGGTTTCACTTCGTTGAGTCATGTCGATTTAATTCGCGGGCAAGGGGATGCTCGATTTTATTGAGTTAATTAAATTTGTGGGCAGCGAAAGTGAAATGTAATGGACACGAGGAGCTGCGTATATTGTAAACAGATTTTTAATTATTTAAACAAAATGGAAAATGGACACGACCACAGGATCGTTACGGGCACACGTGGCGTATGCGTGATGAAATATGCGTCCCACAGGCCACAGGTGAAATTGTCACGTTTTTAATTAAACGTGCGCCCAGCCAAACATCGAAACACCAATAATAATCAATTGCCACTGCCCCTACCCAGTGGAAGTGCCCCGAATAGTATTTGGCAAAAAGAAATGAAATAATAATTTGAAAAATGAAAAGTGATGCGAGAGCGTGTGTGAAATTTGTAATTGCCATCACGTGATTACATATAATATCACAACCTGTTGCTGGCACGGAATTTATTTATAGTTGAATTAAGGAACGTTTAAAGTCGGAGAGATTCATACTCTAAACATTAAAAGGAGTTCCAGTTCCAGCTGTCTCTTTCAGTTCGATCTACATCTGTTTCTGTACTTTCAGTACTCATCACCAGTTACCTGTTCTGTAGTGTGAATAATTCAACTTCGTTCTTGTACTTCTTGTCTGTAAATTTAAAACTCACTTTCTATTAGAGGTCCGAGGAGTCCGAGGGGTCTGAGGTGGAAAACAAGTACCAGCTGCAATATTTCACAGGCATTGCTTTAGATTTAAATATAAGTTTTAAGAATACACACAAAATGTTTAAGCTATAGGCTATAAGTTGAATATAACCTGTATCAGGCAGATAAGGAAATACTATATATTTAAAATGTACTAATTTTTTCAATAAGTTCGATTTCGCATTATTATATATTTGCGATTATTCTGCTCTTTTTAAAGAGATTAAGTCAAAGGTAGATTCTTTTTTTTTTTTATCCGGTTTTTTTGAAACATTTCGAACTACTTTAAAACATTTTTTCAAGTAATCTGATTCATAATTTATTTACCTATTTTTTTTTAAATACCTACCGACTATTGTAAGGATAGTTTTTTCAGTAAAACTCCCCGAACTGAAAAGTACATCGATTTTTTTTTTGTTACCACCTCCTACAGGTTTCCGGTGCTTTTTGTGCCTTTGTGTGTTTTATAATCTGTTTGGCCCATTAAAAAACCCAACCCAGTTCGTTTCCCTCACTTACACACACACTCACACGTAATCCTCCTAGGCTGGGCCTGAAAGCGTACCCAGACTCGTATCGCTGTCGCTGTCGCTCATTTGACAAGTCATTTGCAGCTCGTAGAAAAAGGAGAACTTAATTGTTTTTATTTCAGTTGTTGTTGTTGTTGTTTTTTTTTCGCTTTTCGCCTTTGCTTTGGTTTTAATAAGGTCGATGTCGGCAACAAGAATTAAGCACATAAAAAATCATTTAATTATGTCTATCAAACGTCGCACACGGGCGTCTAAAAGCGAGCAGCGATAAGTTTTTTATTACACCTCAGCTCGTGTGTGCATCTGATATGCTCTTTTCTCTCTGTGTGTGTGTGTGTGTGTGTGTGTCTGTGTGTGAGTGAGTCTCATTAAAAATGAAAGCGCTACTCATTAACTGTGCCAGGTAACAGACAACCACAAACAAGGCAACACCAACAACAATTACGGCACAACAAACGATTTTTGAGTCGGCAACTTTACGCTTAAACACCCACCCACACACACACACACACACACACACTCACACTCACCTGCTGTTGCGTGTATGTTGTAGTGTAGTTTTAATTACCTTTTGCTGTCGTCGTGTGCGTCTCTCGACTCGACTCGACTCGACTCGACTCGTTCGTTGTTTAAGTAATTGTTTGTCATTAGTTAAAATGTTTTCATTTTGCTTTGCTGCGAATTGGGCCGCGTTTGTCCGTACACTGCAAGAAATTTGCTGGCATATTGATAAAATTTTAATTTGATAATCCAAACTCTTCAAAGTCTCTAAGACACAAACATACAGAACCTCAGAATGTATACAGTTGGGGTAGGACTGCCTTTGATCTAAAATTTAAACGTTAAATTTTATATTTATTTTTGTTTTTTTTTTAACTTTTAATTTTAATATAAAAAAAAAAATTTCTTAAAATGTATATATTTTATATCTTTTACTTCAATAATTTATATATTTTATATCATTTAAATAAATAAATAAATACGCCACGATAAAATATTGAAAATTTCAGGGATCTCAGGTTTCCCATTAAAGCTTTCCACTAGATCCCTTTATAAATATCCCTCCCATTTAATGGTGCTGAATATATTTAATTGGTTTACTTTTTACTTTTGCTTACCTTGATACTGTGATTTTTATTTTTTTTATATCTAATATATATGTATATAGATTTTTTGCTTAGTAGGCATTGCGTTTTACATATCGAACTGATTCGTGATTCGGTTTTTTGAGAGCACACACACACACACAATCGACTGAAAACAATCAGAAACATTAACATTACTCATTAAGAATATTCTTGAAATCTATTCGCAGAACACTTGATCATATCTGACTCAAGCATGGCCTTTGTAGCTCGACGTGGTATCAATGGGGAGTTCGTGGACTGTCAAGTTATTGCGGGAGATGGCAGCAAGGAGACCTTGAAGATGTCTGACCAGAGCGATGATGACAACGATGTGGCATCGGGATATGGCTATAGCAATCGTTCATTTATATCGCCCACAGCGCGCTATATATCGCCCAAGGATGATGAGGATCAGGATGAGAATCAGGATCAGTATCAGGATCAGGAACAGGATCTGGATCAGGATCAGGATCACAATTACTCACAGTGCTCAGAGTCTGAAGGTGAACTCGCTGTATTGGATTCTGCTGATTCCATCGAATCTATTGTATCATTCTTGGATGACTATGAGGCTGGGAACGAGCACAATCTGTTGATGGCCCAACAGGGGGAGGAGGAAGATATCAGTGTGGATACTATGTCTCTTGGAACCTTTGATAACATCGCTTGCACCTCTGGTGATGTGGAGCAGGGGCAGCAGCAGGCGGACAACATCAGCTACACTTCAGATTTGTCCACAATCTGTCAAAGGAGCAAGTTGAGGGACGTGCAGAGTGTCTCCTCCATGGACATGAGCACTATCAAGCCGCAAATGCATTATGCCGACAATGTGAGCGAGGCTAGCGACTCGAAGATTAGTTTCTATGATGATAGTCTCAGCATGGGCTCCTGCAATAGCGACGCTGTGACAGTACCCAAGAAACGGGTTGATGCTCTGGACTGCATCAGTACCACCAGCACATACGACTTGCAGAGTCTTACAGTGGCCACCAATCGCACCTACAATGTCAAATCGAATCCAGTGCGTCGCGAGGACTGCTCCTCGGCCTCCACATGCAGCTGGACCTCCATGTACGGTGGGGCACTGCAGCAGGCCGATAGTCAAAGCCAAATGGTGCCATCGCTGCAGCTGAATCTTTCGACCACATCGTCCTCCGACTCGTCGACCTATTTCCGCAAATGCGATACAAAGGCGATCTCTGGAAATGTGGCATATATGGCCTGGGTGAAGCGCAAGGAGCGTCAGAAACAGGAGAAACAGTTGGCAGCCAAAATTGGAGCAACAGAAACGTGATGCTGAGGCCGCGATGCGCCAGCGCTTGGCCAAGGAACGTTATGAGGAATGGAAGAGACAAAAGGAGCAGCAGCAGCAGCAGCAGAAGAAGAGCTCCAAGAGTGGCGGCACAAGCTCGGCCAGTTCCCAAATTAATTATAGCAACAACAGCATCAACTCCAACAGCAGCAACGCTGGTGGCCAACAGAAGCGTCTGGTCCGCCGCAAGGTTTCTGAGGCGGATAAGAAACGTCACGAGGAATGGGAACGAATGAAGTTGATGAAACAGCAGGCCGAACGCGAACGTCAGCGTCTGCTGCAGATCAGTCGACAGAAGACGGAGGAGCAGCGCAAGGAGAAGTCCAATGGCGCCTGGAAGAACTGGATGAAGACGGTGAACAAGCGAGCCAAGCCGGTGCCCCTCAACCAGGGTTTCGATAGCCTACGTGGCACCATTGCCAACATCTATATAAATCCAAATCAGTGGGTATCCAATGTCACTGGAGATTCACGCGGTAATTGATATACGAAGTCTTGGCTCGATTATTCCGTTCTCCAGTATAACCGAGCTGAATACACACACACCCAAAAAAAAATAGGAAAACTCGAATCGAAAGCAATCGATGTGTTTAGTGATATATTGATTATGATGATCGATCAATATTTCAATAAACAAATCGTTTGCAAACACTCAAAATTACGCAGCAAAAGGAGTTTACGATAAGTTTTTCTAAGAGAGTTTCGCATTCAGTTTAGTTCTTCAATTCAAAAAAATGTGTGCTGTAATATCACAGTCTGTAGTCTCAGGTTTTCAATTTATATAGTCAAATATGTGTCGCTGCATTTGAATAAGTAAATTGAAAATCTGCTCAAAACATCGCAAGGTTTGACTTAGTTTTTATGTTCACTTTTTGTCAAGTTCCTATATTTCCAACAGACAAAAAAAAAGAAAATTTATAACTATATTTTTATAGCCAAAAAAATGTTAAAACTATACTCTGTCAATTGGGTAATATTAACTAAATTTCTACATATCCACAACAAACTTAAATTAGTATAGAATTCGTTAGACAATTTCTTGCTAAAACGACAATCAGTTTTGTGTGAATAAGTAGCTAGCTACATACATATATACGACGATACAGCTCAATTTGAATTAAAGAGAAATAAATAAAATCTCCATTTATAGAGTATTTACACTCTTTTTCTCACTGTGTATTTCTCACATATCCCAACAATGCGATGGCAATTATAATCGTTTTAATTACAAACCACGAACATTCCATTATAAGTGGATATTCTTGCGTCTGCCTCCCCGTTGCGCAGATTATTATTAAAAGCCAGCCTCATCGACCTCGGAGCATACCCACCCAGACCAGGCCCCAACTGGTCTAATACGATAACCTTTAGCCTTGCTTTGTAATGGTTTTTTCGAACCGACAAAAAATATATAAAAGTGCCCTCAACTATAGTTTCTTGTTTACCACTCTGTGCTGCTGATAAAGGGGATGCGATGTGGGGATACGTATTTGCCTATTTTCCCCATTTCACATTTCCCATTTCCCATTTCCTGCTTCCCCTTTATTTTGTTTGTCAATTTGTGCGTTTATTATTTATTTGTCAGCTCCACGGGGAGTTTGAGTCTGCGACTAGACATGGGCTTAATTAAGCTTTGCCCTTCTCTCTCTCTCTGCCTCATTTTTTTCTCGGAACTTGGGGACTTTTATTTATGCAATTAACCAAAGCTGCGTGTAATAAAGTCCGGCTAGGTAAAATCTTTGATTAATTGTAGTTTTGTTTACTCGATGAGCGAACGAGACCCAAAAACATGCGTGATTATAGTGGGTGTATTTAAGTCTCTGTGTGTGGATGTGTGAAGCTTCTTACCTTGCAGAGGGAGAGCGTGGGACTCTCCTCTCTTTCTAGGTGATTAGTCTATAGTCTACTTTCTTTTATTTCATTCCTTGTTGTTCACTAAGTTGTGGCAATTTGTTAACATGCATGGTAGGATGTTAATCGCTTTCCGAGGCCTGTATCATTATCTTATTGAAGATGTAAGATGTGAGGAGCTGCACAGCAAAAAAAAAGATATAAAGTATTTAAGTAGGCACTCTTTAAGCTTTTGTGTGTCTCTATCGATTTAAAAAAAATTATTTTAATTTATTGCAAATTTATTTCTACCGCAATTACTTTAAAGATTCATTTTCTTGCAATTTTCTTGCAGTGCACCCGGTCAGTTGATCACAAATCATTTTGTGTTGCCTACTTTTTGGGGCAACCTAAGCGAACTGCGATTTATTTACATTTTGGCATTTTGTTGTGTTCCCTTCGTATCACGGGATTCTTTTCTTTTTTTTTCCTTTTTGGCTGGCTGTAAACTTTAATGTGATATCGTAAAAAGTAAGCACGACACAGCCGCAAGGACGGGCAACTAATGGGCCATTGTAAACCTTGAGAACCGGAACTCATATGATGTCTGCCATAATCACAGCAATGACAATGACAAAATGTTAATGTGTGTGCCTTGTGTGCCTTGTGTGCGATGACTTTTATGGGCAACTATAAATTAAAAAACAATTTCTTCTGCGAACCCATAAAAGTCTATGGAAATTTAAAACAATTCTGCAGCATTTAAATAATAATTAGGAACACAGTCGCAAACACTCAACGTTTTGTTCTGTGTGCTATATAAAACAATCGTCGACTAACAAAACACAAGTGTGGCCAGATTAACGCAAATTTGCGCATTTTAAATGCAAATCAACAGCAGCAGCAACAACAATTGAGCTGAGCGACCAACAATTATAATAAATAATCACGAAAAAATGCGAAATGATTTGCTTGGGGGTCTTTGGCGACCGCCGCACAAAAAGAAAATTAATAATAAATCTCAAAATGCTCATTAACTTAATTACTGTGTTTATTTTCATTGCCCTTCCGCTGACGTCGTCACCGCTTTTCCGATTTTTCTCCGAGTTTTGGCAGCTTTCGCTTTGTATTTGTGTTGAAATACCCTGTATGCATTTAAGTTTTCTAGAAGGGTAGGCAAAATTACAAAAACTATTTTTTTGTCAACAATTACTTTTATAATTGCCTAAATAGAACAAAGAAATACTTTTTTATTATATATTTAAAGTTCATAGAAACTCAACTTAAACGTAACTATTATTTTTCCAGGGTATCTCTCGAGGGTGGCATTTATTTTAAGCACTCTTCACTGTTTTCTTGCCTCATTTTTGTGTTGAAATGTTTTCGTTGTGCTGCGTCACGCAATTTTTATAGCTCCCCTCGGCGAAGGTTTCTTTCTCAGCATTTCCCAACCTTCTGTCGAATTTCTGATAAACAACTCAGCAAAGAAAAAATAGCCTGAGAACATGAAAAAATTGAGCGTCTTTAACCTTAATGTGTATTTAAGTAATGTTAATTGTGTGTAGAGCCGCCAGCTGACGCCAGGTGCTTCCATTTCTCTCATCATTTCCCCCCCATTCCCCATACCCATTTCGCATTTCTCATTTCTCATTTTGTCCTTTTGTTGTTTTTCCTTTTCGGCACATTTTACTGTAATTATGCTAATTTCTCAGTGTTGCACCATAGCGTATCGCAGAGCTCTATATGGCCGGCATTGCGAATTGTGTTTTATATAATTGCCGGGCCAGTTGTTAATTGAATTTCGAGTGAGACGCGCTCGGGTAGCAATTAGTGAGAGGTGTATAAATTTCCTATAGATGGTATGCATTTCACGCAAGTCCGTTCATAATTGAATCCGACTACTGCATTGCTGGGCTATCATTTTTCAAATATTCCTCCCAAGATGAAGTGATAGTGATGGTTGAAATTAAATACATTCTGCCATCTACCCAATTAATTGTTAAATATACCGATAGTATGTCTTTTTATTGGGCATTTAAAGAAAAACATACCTTGTTTTTTTTTATTATTATTTTTCCTTTATTAATTCGAAACTTAAATATGGTCATTACTTAACGGCGTCATATAATTCCAGCAGAGTATGTTGAGTATTGCCCGAAAAGAAGGAATCCCTTTGTAATTGCATATCGATGCTTTTCAATACCTTAAACGCGTGTGTGTGTGTGTGTGTGTGTGTGATTTTTCAGTTGCGACTTTTCCACTGCAAATTGAGCTCTTTGAGTATTTTCACTCAACACTTTTGTGCGTCTCTTTTTGGCAATCAGGAATGAAGGCTTAAATGGCCCGATAGCAGTTTGACATTATTAAAATGTACATTATGCGGGTCAGTGGGATCGTAGTACATGGGGCGCACATACATATCTATATATATATATGCTATATAAGCACATATAGCCTGGGTGTCTGTGTGTGTGTGTTGGTGAAGAGCTTAAGTAAGCCATGCATATTTACTACATGTTAACCTTGAGATTTATATGTATTATATGCAAAACCAGGCTGACAGACACACACACACACACACACACACATAGAGAGAGCACTTACGGTCAGCTGTGGGGTCAAGAGGGGTCGTCAGAGCATGCATACATACATACAAAAAACGAGACTATGAAAATGCAGTGAAAAACGCGTTGGATGTGAAGGTAAACAAACAACAAATAGCGCACGTAACCGACCCTCACACAGGTGCTTCATGGGGTATCATGGCGAGCTGGAGGTGAAGAGGGAGGAGGAGTAGGAGGGGAGGGGGGGCGGCACTGTGGTTGCAGCTGTTTTGGCATGTTTGAAAATTCCTGGAAACAAATGTAATAAAAACTACTCGTAATACACACACAGACACGGACGGCCTGCGCACACACCCAAAGTGCTTGGCTTTTTTATTAGCTGCCAGCTGAAACTGCGTGTGTGTGTGTGTGTGTGAGAGTCTAACTGTTTTTTCCAGTCGCCATTGCTGTTTCGGTTTGCCGGCATTTTTGCGTGCTGGCCTGCACTTAAAATGGCCTTAATGAAGGAATTTTGGTTTCATTCGAAATTAGTTTCTTGTTTTCATTTGATTTTTTAGTGTTCACTTGAGTATATTTCAAATTTATGCGCATTCCTGACAACTTGATGGACTAACTAAATCGACCCATTTCGTTTTGTAAGTATTTCCAAAAATGAAAATAAATCATCCCAGATATGAATGAATAATTTGCAGCACGCTTAACGCTTTCGAGTTTATTTATTTTATAAATATTCCTGTCGATCTTTCCTTTACATGTGATGCCTACGATTACACATATACAATTCATATATAGCTATAGAAGTATGTATCATGCTTATATATATTTATAACTCATCTCATTTTTGGTTTTTGGTAACAATTATTCTGTCTCGCTTGCGATAAACATTATAATACATTTTTATTTTCAAGGTATAAATAAGGTATATTCGTTATATGTTTTATTTCGTAATTGATTAAGTTCATTTAATTGCGCTTTAAATATTTAATAGGCATAAATCTGTATTTTACAACGTTAGCTTGGCATTATGTCAAGATCCATAGTTGAGTTATTATTTATTATTATACTCTCTGAAACAAGTAACTCGATAGATGTTCAATACACTCACTAGTTGGGTAAATGATATGCTTGGATTTGCAATTAAATTTCAATAGAAAACTTTCATGTTTTCGGAGGCTGAAGTAGATAAGGAAAAACTAACAAACTGTTGAGATATTTTGCATGTTATATATCAAGTTTAAGGGTTTTCACACAAACACAGCCAACAGGCTCTTCAACAATGCATTATATCGTTAAATATTTCTATTAGTTTAGAATACTGAACTAAGTTGTCTGTGAAAAGTTTCTTATATATCTTAACCAACTAAAACTAAGTTCATTTTGAATACACTTTCGTATCGCATTCGAATGTTACTTTGCACACACACAGTCTCTTCTCGTTTATCGTGATATTTACATCTCTTTGATCTCTGCTAGTCTTCTAAAATAATTCTCTTTTGCCGTATGCCTATGTACATGTGCCATAGAGCTCGCTTTCCTTTATATTATTTCTCATTAGTTTGATTATTTTCTATATATATATACCATATATTATTTTACAATATTGCCCGAGCTAAGCTTAACTTACGTACTTGAACATGCACGCGTAGGGATTAGGAAGCCTGGTTTGACTTATTGCTTAGTAGAGCTAGATATATGATGGATATATATACTATATAGATATATATACTATATGTTTGCTATAGCGTTATCGTTGCCATAAATCAGCAGCAGCGTCTCCTTTGGCATTTTGGCATTGATAAACTCGCATCATGCCAAGCGCCATCATCGCATTGCCAGCATCTTCTCGCTCTGCATATCGAACTTGTACTCCCATTCCTGTTCCCATCCCACTCCCACTTCCATTCCCATGCCGGTTGCTCCTGCTCCTGTTCCTGTTCCTGTTTATGTTCCTGCTTAATCCCAGTCGCCGCTTCGCGTCTATGTCAAACATGTGTCAGTGTTTGTGGCAACACTATCAGTTGAGTTTTTCGCAGTTGCCTCGTCATCCTCAGCGTCCTTGTCGTCCTCATCCTCGTCGTCGTCGTCGACGTCGCTGTCAGTGTCATCAGCAGGAGCACCGCAAGCGGCAGCAGCCAGCAGCGGCTCAGCGGCGTCTGTCCTGGACGTCTGGAATGCTGTGACGCAGCTGATGATGCACCATACATGCTGTCAATGCTCTCCGCACTGAGACTCAAATCGGCTAAGGGTGAGCGAGTTGGAGAGAGAGAGAGAAGAGAGAGAGAGAGAGGGAGAGATATGAGGAAATGTTAATGGGCTTGGCGGGTTAACTGCGGAAATTGGTTAAGCTGGTGCCGTGTGACGTTTTGGGCAGCTGATTTAGCTAACTGACAGTTGACAAGGTTTTCCGCTAGTTAAGATCAGCTCGAAGAAGTCACAGGTATCAGCTAACCTTATAAAAGTCGCCAACTTGTTGCGAGAGTTTTAAAATTCCCAATGTATACTAAAGAAAAGAATATTCTCAGCTAAACCAAACTAAATTAGTTATTTCCATACATGATTTTAAACATTTTTGCTGAAATTAAAAATTCCTAAACTTACACATAATTTCTCTAGTTGTGCAGCTAAGTTCTCAAGATTCCTTCGTGTTAAGCGTATCATAATAATAATAATGAAAAATTGAATTCAATTTTGCAATTTCTACCTTAATCAGCATTTTTCTCAATAAATTTCCCAACTGCTGCCATCACAATGCACAACTCAATTAGGCCACAAAATAAAAAAAGAAATAGAGAAATGCAAAGAAAGAAATAACCTCAAGCACTTTGGCCCAAACTTTATTGACCATCCCGTGGGCGCAGAGCAGAGGCAGAGGCCAGGTGAGCGGGAGGGGGAGAATTCGGGGCCACAAAAGAAGTTATTTGATTGTAGCCAAGTATTTACAAATCATTAAATTGCCATAAAGCCAAACCGAGCGTGTTTATTGATATACAATTATGCGGGGCCAACTTTTACGGGCCCCAAAAAAAGAAGAGCGAAAAAAGGAATTCTCCGTCTTTTCGTTTCGTTTGCCCAACCTTTTCTCGGGAAATTGGTCTTGTGGCTGGCAAATTAGTGTGAAAATCTGTGAAAACAAGCGGTGCAAATCGCTCAGCGCACACTCACACACACACACACACAATGTGCCTGTTTTCCCTGCGCTTCTCTGCTTCTATTTTCACCCTGTCTCAAGTGGCCTGTTAAGCCGTAGCGGGAGGGAGAGAGAAGGGAGAAGGTGTAGGATTGGGGTCTGCGGTTTCCCGGCCATAAATGCTTGAAATATGACCCGTAACCCTAATCGCTGCACTGCACACTGACTTGGCTTACCTTTCCGCTTGCCGGGATTCTCGCTGTCCTCGCCGCTCTGCTCCTGCGCCCGCGACGAATGATACGTTTCGGAGCTTTTCGTACGCTTTTTACCTGTGTGTGTGTGTGTGTATGAGTGAGGAAGAGATTGAGTTGGGAAATTATTGAGTGGCGTATTCAGTATCTTCTCTTCCCCTTTCTACCAATAATACTAAACTACTTAATGCATATTTATAATAGACTTGTCGCAAATTCTGTTGCTTTTTCATTTTCATTTTTCATCCCTTTTTGAATATAACGCCCCCTTTTGACTTCCCTTTGCCCCTCTCCCAGTGTCTCTCAGCTTCACCTGTTTCAACTGCTTCGTCGCGTTGACGATTTGTAGCGGATTTGCATGGCAAATGAATTATTTATGCATTTTCTTCTAGTTTTCCGTTTTTTCGTTTTCCTGCGTTTCTTTTACGAGTTGAGCCGTGGGGAGCAAAGTGAAATATTTGCGGCTCATCTTTAATTTATGCCGAGTGGCTATTAAATCTCGCGCCTTCTCGCCTACTCGCGCCTTCTCCCTCTTCCCCTAAGTACTTTGACTTTCCACACAGCTCAAGTGTCTGTCGTGGTCCAAGGGGATAAATAATATTAAAAGAAACAAAACTACTCTATCCTATACAACTTGCTCTTTAGTTTACATAAATTTCTAGGAATATTTTGTACATGCTTAACTCACCTTTATGTCGCGCCTCAAAGTTCTCCACATAGTTGACTGCATTGGGTGGGATTCCTGCAGAGAGAGAGAGAGTATGAAGTGGTTTAGTTCCAGCACTCAGTTACTATATCCAGAGTTACTCTACTTACTATATAGCTTGATGGTGCCATCGGTATCGCCCAGCGAGTTCTTGGCCACACAACGATACGCACCGAATTCGGCCTGGGACAGAGGATTGATGTGAAGCTTCATTGAGCTGCGATATCCGGCAATTTCAGTGACATTTGCTGAGTATTTGCCGCCTGCATAAATCATGAGCAAAATTATATGAAACTAATTGAATTTTAATTGAATTTTGCGCATTATTAAATCATTTAAATCGTGTCACGCACAGCAGCCCCAAAAAGTATGCTATGGCGGGCGTCAAAAATGGCGGCGTAAGAGCGAGAGAGAGAGAGAGTGGGAGATCGGATAAACCTTTTTGCTGCTGCCAATTAAAATGTGCTCGGCACACAGTGCAACTGCAATTTATTCGGTCATCTCGACTTGACCCTCTCAGCCTCGTAATGACCCGCTAAACACGCACATGGTGCCCCACATGGTGGAGGAGGAGGAGGAGGAGGAGAAGCCACAGCAGTGTGGCAGACAAGCGTCAATTATGCAGCTTGGGGCAACGTCGGCTTTCGCATATAACTCTCGCTTATGTCTGTATTACTAAATCAGCTAATTAAAAACTTTATCTGCTGCTGTACTCTACGGTCATCAGTTAGTTAGTCTGTTTAGTTAGTCCTCGTACTCGGCACATCCTTTGGGAGAGAGAGAGTCCCTCCACCCTTTGCGCTAATGTGCTTGTCTGGGATTATGAAATGTATTATAATTAAGATATATGTATTAACATATTTGATGGACATTCATGTAACAGCACAGAAAGTGCTTTAATTAAATAATGCTAAGTTGTACTATATAAAATTATATGCCATTTCAATGCCATTCTTTCAGTCAAATTTAAGAGCTAATTTTTTTTTCAATTTTACTTTCAGTTAATATATATTTCTACTGTTTCTTCTTTACCCACCTGGTGGCACAATTTCTCCACGCTCACGTGTCCAGTAGTTTATCGATTTGGGATATGCCTCCGATTGGCATTCCAAGGTGACTCCTTTGCCCTCCACTGCGCCAATCAACTGATTCTGCACCGTGATCATGGGAGGAACTGAGCAGGTGAGAGAAACAGAGGGAGAGAGAGGGTGCATTTTTGAATTTCCCAATTTATATATGAATATTATATTATACTTACAGTGCACCACGAGTGTAATCCGCTTGCTGACCGAGGGGGGAACCCCGTTGGAAGCTATGCACAGATAGGCGCCCATGTGCTGCCGCTTGACTCGAGGTATGATCAGATCTGTGCCCTCAACACTGGAAACTATAAATGAAAAAGAAAATTAATATGTTACTACAAAATTAAATATTATTAAAAAGATAGATATATATTTAATTTTAAAAAATTTCTAAAGTATATAAAATAAATAAATATGGTGAAGATTCAAAAAATATAAAACTGTTATAGCATTTAAATAAATTAATAAATAAATTTAAATTTATTAAAAAACTGTTATATTATTTAAATAAATTTATAAATAAATTTTAATTTATTAAAAAACTGTTATATCATTTAAATTTATAATTTATAATTAAATTTATCAGAGCATATCTCTTCAAATTTTTGTAATATATAAATAATATATTATTTATAACATAACAAGTGCAACTACATAAACGTAACAACAGAATAAATGTATCTACAAAATGTATCTGCAAAATGTATCTACAAAATGTTTAGTCCTGTAATGTTAGCTATTACATTCGCCTAAGCTCTTGCATATTGCACAAAAACAACAACAACAACAACAACATTAACAAGAGCATCTGCAGCCGTGGCAAAAAGTTGTATAGAAAAGCGCAAAAACTTTTAGCGACTTTTATGATGATACGATGATGGTGTGCTCTATGGCAGCCTCTAATGGGGATAAATGGGGATGCTGCAAAGGGACCACGCAAACATCCTGTTTTGGATAGTCGAACTCGGGTTTTTATTATATAAATTGCATAGTTGCTGGCTAAGCCGGCAGTTCTGCAGACTGCACAGGGTGCACGATATTCAAAATGGACCAATGCGACGTACAATTTTTGTCCACGTGTGCCTGTGTGTGTGTTTGTTTGGGTGAACCGGAAACGGAAGTGCTGGCTAGTTTGCGCTTGATATTATTACGTAGTATGAGAGAGGCGCGTGGAATGGATTTACACTCGTATTATAAGCAGATTTTTCGCTTATTGATTTGCCCCGTGCAGGTCGTAAGCCAACTTTAATGCGACTCTCTCTCTCTCCCTCTCTCTCTCTTTGTGCGCATTGCTTATTAGCCACACTCTTTGTGCGCCCATTAAACGTAATAGCCACGAAAAACGTGTAATTTGGCCGAAATGAACAGCGCGGCGCGACTCCACGCTAAAATAGCATAAAAACTTCTCTGGCTCTGGCTCTGGCGCCAGGATTTCATTTCACCAAGCAAACCGAATAATCAAATTTCAAATGAAACACAAAAAATAAAAAAAAGGTAGGAAACTTTTGCCCCACAAAACAGTACGGGCAATTTTAAAATAAGAAATTGGATTAATTTCGAACAGAGCGAGACTTAAATACCCTAACAGGCAATGATATTTGAACAGTTTTACGTTATAATACTGAGAATTAAGTTAAAAAAAAATGATTACATAAATGTATTTTATCAAGTAAGAAAAAGATACCTTTTCAATCTCTTTGAAAGTTTGTATCCAGAAAATAAATATATTAATTAATAATATACAAAAAAAACAATGTTTTATACTCTATAAAGATTTTTAAAATTTTAGGTAACTCAATCACACTCAACTTCGAATCTCTATATTTTTAAATGAATAATTTTCCCTACAACTTCATTAAGTAATTATCCTGTTATTATGTTACAAACAGGATGACAAAGTGCTGCAACTTCTGTCTAAAAGTGAGCACATTTACACACACACACCCTCACACTCACACGTCACGTAAAAAAAAGCATTGCGGCCACCTCAATGGCTGCCGGACAGGCCGGCACAGGGTAACACAGGGTGCACACGGCACACGGTGAACAGGGTGGCAGACATTTAAGCCATACTGAAAAGGTCATTCCGCCAACTTTTGTTCTATTTATGCTGATTTCTCTTCTCCTTTTTTTCGACCAGCTCTTTAGTTTCCATACCCATTGCTCATAGAGTGGAAGGGTATAAGAGGCAGAAGGAGGCGCTAAATATTTATATATAATATATTCTGGGTATGAAATTTAATAAATATATTTCATATTATCATTTTTGCCTCCTTTGTGAGTTTAATTACAAATATAAAACATATGATGTCTGATATTATTTTAAAGAACAAACAGGGTATCTTATAGTCGAGCTGTAGCTTTCTTTCTAGTTTTTTTTTGAGCTTTCTGCCTGCTTCTTTTTTTCGTGTTCACGAGTTTGCATTTTTTTCCGCCACCATCCAACCGGGCAACCTTTGATTTTGGCCTTTCGTGTGGACTTTGATGGGGCTCGACTTGTTTATGTGGCATAACTCATGCAACGAAGTACACTGACAGAAAAGCAGATGGGGGGGCAGAAAGGACATAATAATGAGGTGGAAAATTTAAATGAGTTAATCAGTAGTATTCATGGGCCTATAATGAGTGTATTCATGCGTGTACTACAGGGGGAAGTGCATTTTTATTGTTCTACTGTTACTTTTTAATTTTATGAACTTTGCAATGAATCGATTCATTCATTTGCACTCATATCTGTCAAATCTTAAATCTATAATCAGAATTTTAAGAATCATATTTGGTATGTGAGTATTCATGAATATACTCGAACATATGCATGCATTCTTAATTATAAAATTAACTAATAATAATCTATGAATTATAGTGAGTGTTTTCTTGAGTGTGTATTCACATATTCATGCAAATATGTCGCTGCTTTTATGAGTGTAAAACCAAACTATAAATTTTCGCTCGCTACGCAACGTCAAGCGGGAAGTTTGGCCAGCAAATTGGCCTAAATCAAAGCGCCAACAAGGTTTCAGTTTGTTAACCCACCACGCGAAGACCCTTCAAGGCCAATTAGACTGACAGCTCCAGCTCCAGCTGCTGCTGCTGGGACAAGCCGACTAACCGCTCGCTAATTCTGTCAGTGCAGGTGGAGGCATCAAGCCGAGTGGCCCCGAGAAGGGCAACACATCGACACGGGCTGAAATTGTGCAGGAAGCCACCACGTACTACCAACAGCTGCACAGTGGAGCAAACTGCTGGTGCACTTGTCTGCCTTGTCTGTCTGTCTGTCTGTCTGTCTGTCTGTCTGTCTGTCTGTCTCTCGCTCTGTCTTTTTGTGTAAAAGTACTCCAAAATGTTCGCTGGCAAACCTCATGCAGGCAACAACAGCAAAAAGTACTTACCACTCTGCACACACACAGATACACCCACACACAGACACATACTGAGAGCGTCAGGCATGCATATGACCATGGGTGATACTGCTGCGAACCCAAACTGAATCAAAAAAAAAAGAGAAAAAAAGCCATTGGCAATGCTGACTTACCCTCCTCGCCGGTGGCCAACTCGATGTGGACTCCGCTTTCACGTCGCCATGTAATTGTCGGCTCTGGTGAACCGGTTGCAGCGCATTTGAGCGTCACGTTACTGCCCTCCCGTACGACCATGTCCGTGCTAGTAGGATAATCTAGGATATCCGGCGGTACTGCAGCAGCAGCGGCAGCAATCGAGGACGGCAACCAGGCAGGCAGCCAGACGTTTGTCGTCGATGTCGTCATCGCCAGCCAGATAATGTTTATGGCAAATATTTTTTAAAAGAGAGATGAAAATAAAAACAACAGTTGAGTTTAAGTGTGCGAAAGAGAGAGAGAGAGAGCGAGCGCATTGTCACGCATTTTAAATGAATTTTAAAAATTTGTTATATTCTTATAGTTTGCATTCATTTTTCACTCAGCTGGCAATCTGATTCGCTCTCATATTCATTTTCATATTCATATTCACATTAATAAAACCCAACCCCCACCCGCCCCTCTTGAGTCCTTGTCTGCGCCTTTGTTCAGCGTACAAACTTTTCATATATGTATAGCGAAAAGGCAGGGAAAAAAACAACGTACAAATTATATATTACGAGCACGATGGCGACGCCAGAATGGAGAATGTAATAATGACGACGAAATATCATGGGGGAATAAACAAAGTTCATGAGGGCTAGGGGGGGAGGTAGAGAGACCGCCCGTGTTGGGGATATAATACGCCGCAATTATGTGGTCGCTAAATGACCAAAAAATGTGCTGGTGTTGACAAACAGCTTGTTATGGGTAGTGCCACGCAGGTACTATGAAGGTACCCCTTTCCAGTCAGCTGAACTGTGCTGGACTGCTGCTCGGCTGGTGACCACTGAACGGTCATTAAGTGACCAAGGTTAGAGCCCTGCAGACAGACCTATGGGTTGCCAAGGGATGCCAAAAGAGTGGAAAATGTGTAGACAATTGTAGACGACAAATGGGCAGATAAGCTCTAATTGAATACTGCAAGAATGGGGCAGAGGTTGTCTGATTTGAGCTGCTTAAATGTTAGAGCTGACTAAATATTCTATGGCAAAGGTGGATTATAAATAGGAAATAAACGAATTCAATTTTAACAACTGAAATATACAATTTAGAAAATATGAATACCGTTTTGTAAAATAAGAATATATCCATAGAATTTCCAAAAACTATATTCCTTAGTTTTGTCAATCATAATTGAAGATTAAACTATATAAACTATATTTAGAAAATTCCCTTATTTTCTCTTTTTCTTTTTATACCCTTGATATATTCTCTCAGTTTTAGTTTTAGAGCTATCCTAATGAAACTTAAAAGACATGTTTCTCATTGCTGCAGGTTGCATATAAGTCAGAACGAGCCCGATCAACGAGATATATCGTAAAGCTGGCATACAAACTATTTATTATACCGATTTTCAGAGTTGTTTCTACTCTTTCACATCGGTTTTTTTTTGGCTTCAATCACTCATAACTTTTTCAAAAATCCTTTGTTTTTACTCGGAAATGAAATTTTGATCACGGTATTGTACCTAAAAAAATTCTGCCTTTCAATTTATCTGATTTGGAAGCATTGATTTTTTTTCGACTTTTTTCATATTACCCCCTTATAAAAATTTTGAAATTTTTCAAAAAAATAAAATATTTATGTTTTGCTTAAAATAGATTAGGTTATTCAAAATTAACATACAAATCGAGTTCGCAGCTGATTCGGACCAAAATGTTTAAAATATGCATATACAAATATATGATACTCTGATATTATGATATTTTCTATAAAATAAATTTATTATAATCTTTGTACAATAAATTCAATACTCTCAGCTTGCCCAGTACGTTAAAGTTAATGTTAAAGTTAAAGTGCTTAATCAGGAGTCAAAAAAGAAAATAATGAACTGGCAACCTTAAATCAAATCAATTATATCAATAAATAATTCAACCATATCGAAGTTATCGCTTATTGCACGATTGTCTTGTCCGTTGATTGTTCGCAATTTGTTTCGACATTTTGCGCAGATTCAATAACATTTTTGCGAATCTCATCAGGTTCGATGGGGGAAATGTATAAACAAATACATAGATAGATGGATGGATGGATGTATGCGTGTGTGAGGGGAGGGGGAAGCAGGAGGCTCGAATGGCATTTGAAGAGAGCTGGCTGGAACTGTGCGACCGCTGCCGTTTCATCGTTTCGACTGTTTAACTGCACTTGGTCACGAAAATCATCATCACCTGCACACGTTGTTGCCACCATCAGCCCCCTCTCCCCGCCTCTGACTGCACTCATTGCTGTCGCTGTGGTGCGCTGATTATCCACTGCAAATACGGCCAGTTGATTATACTTTTTCGTGTTTGCCAGCAAGTCCGAGCCAGGCCCAGAGCCGGAGCCGGAGCACGTTGGCTAAAATATTTAGCGCGTTGATTTAGATTTGCCCGGCAAAGGTATTTAGGCAACTCACAGAGGAGGAGGCAGTGGCTGGTGCAGGGGCAGGGGCAGGGGCAGAGGTGGAGGCAGCGTTGTGTCGACCACAAATGGACAACGAGTCCGTGCTCCATTCGTACTTCTCGTAGGCCGGACGCATTTCTTACGTCTGCAGCGTTTGCCGTTTGTCGTTTTAATTCAAAATCAACAATTTCTGCGGTTCAGCGGACGGTTAAACATGTTTAAGCAGTCACAATGGTGCAGGGGCAGGGGGGAGGGGAGTGACCATTCGACGTTTCAGCGTCGTCCTCGTGCGTGTGTGTGTGTGATTGTGTGTGTGTGTGTGCATTAGCCACGCGAAATTTCATAAACCACGAAGCGAACTGAATTCCGTTCTCTGGCTGCCGCGATGCGGAAACGTTTTGTTGGCACCGTGGCGGGTTTATTTATGTGATACCCTGTAATTGTTGCAGTTACAGGGAGAGAATTTTGTTTATAATAAGCATACCGTAGAGGGGAAAAAGCTCTGCCTGACTGTGAAAAATAAATGCAATTAAAAAATTCAAATGCAAATGATTTTGTTGGCATACTTCTATTAAATGATTTATATAATATATGCAAAGATTTCTTTATGTCTTTATTTCATTCTAATATGTCTTGTTGTCTGTATTTTTTATAAAAATATTTATTGTTAAGTGAAATTTATTTTTAAATGCATTTATAATATATTTCCTGTCAACAACTCTCTTGAAAAACACATCCAATTGCATAGACTTATTTTACAGAGTATCCACTGGTCTAGCATGCACAACAATAGCTCTTCATTTAAGTTTCTTCTCTTGTTTTCTTATTTTTTTTAATTTTTATTTATACGCTTATTCGCGAAGCGAACGGAAACCGAACGCTGGATCGAACAATGGCCTGCTCTGGCAACGGGGCGTATGATTGTTTGACAAACGAAATGGAAAAGTGCAAAAGTTTTCCGTTTTGTTTTTATTTTTTTTCTTTTTTTTTCTCGCGTGCCTCAAGCCGTGTCTTCTGTGCCTGCACTTACCCACAACATCCAGGTAGCCCATTTGGCTTTTCATTGGATCCGTATTTATTTGGCACATGTACCTGGGCAAATGAGAGAACAAATGGGAAGGGAATTACGTGGGGCATACTTGGGTGGGTACACTGCAAGGGTAATGCGAGCTGGATCGTATTTGTAGTGCAGTGTGCCTACTTACCAGCCTTTGTCCGACTCCTTGATATCCCTGATACGCATTGTCCATGTCTTGTGCTCCGAGTTCGCAATCCCGATCCTTTGGTTCTTGGTTATCACATGGTTCTGTATGGTGAGAATCGTTTGAGTATCGACGCGCAGCCACGCAACCTGAGTGTGGGAAAAGCGACAGCAATTGTGGGCGTATTAATGAATAGTTTACTACATTGCAGGGCATGATATACGACTTATATATAGCTCTGCTCAACTGAGTCATTTGAAATCGAGCAGCTGCTCCGATAAACAAACCCAAAAACCCTATAGACTAAATACAGCCCCCAGAGATTTGTATTTAAACTCGACTTAGTGTAAAATGAGCAATTATTTACATTATAAATAATAAATGGAAATAATAAATAATAAAAAAGAGGAAAGCAGTCAATGCATATTCAATTTCATTCAACAAAAACTGAACAACAAATGTTTGTTTGTGGTATCAAAATATTTGTAATTAATATAATAAAATAGAGTTATCAATTTGATATTGATAAGCTGCTATCAAGCACGGGCTAATTAAGCTAGAATAATTAAGCAATATAATGAATTGAAATCAATTCCGAGTATTTTGTACAACAAAAGGCCTAATAAGTTAAATTACTGCAATAAATTAAATAAACATAATAATTGTAATCATCAGGTAAAGCGTTAAACATGAGCTTGACATCATATACATTGCTAATGAATTTAAAAAAAATAATCAATAAAATATATGATGGATTTGTTGATTGAAAAAAATACTTTATTCATTTCACTTAAATTTATATGAGTTTCTTTAATAAATGTCAAGTTCTTTTTAATTTTTTAATGAACTTTTCAGAGTTCCTTTTTCTATTCTCCCATATAAATATCCCTCTTTGATTGCATGATTAAATTAACCAAATATTTGTCGAAATTATGTACACTCTTCTAACCATATCCCTTACTAACCTTACGTGCTCACTTTGAATTATACGTATCGAGCATGCACCCTGCACGACAATTATCCAAAAATCTATTCCAGGAATTATTTTAAAAATTTTCACTTATGTCCAAAGTAGCTGGCAGTGCTGTCACGCACACACACACACACATACACACACATCGGTAATTGTACAATTAAACTGGTAAATTATTATGCGATAAAGCACGCAGTGTGCAAGTCGCGCCCAGAGAACTATATCGAGTATAACAGTTCCTCTGGGTAAAATTCCGTAACCCTTTGCATGTGTAAATGTGCCAGACTTCCAGAATGATTAAGGGGTAACCCAGCTGAGCTGACATGTTAACACGTCAGGCTATTTAAGTAATTTCAATTTCATAAATATCACATATAAATCTAATCTAATAAATGATTAGGCACAAAAATTGAATTTAACTTTTGGTTGCAGTGTCAGCATTAAGTAAGTAATTACACCCAAGTGCCTGCTCAATTATCTTTGGAGTAGAATATCGTTTAATTGTGCACGGTTGGGAAGGGAGGGGAGAGGAGGTGCGGAGCTGGGCCACCCTCATGGGGGGAGCTGATGACAGTATAAAGCTTTGCGCTTCTATGGTGCTTGTGCTCTACCTCTGCCTTTGTTTTTGCTACCTTCCTTCCCACCTCCCTCCCTCCGCGAGACACAAACAGAAACGATGATGAAGCATGGCAACCCTCACACCAACCCCGGCACACCTTGCAACCCTTAGCACTTCGCTACTTGGCGGCTCTTCGCTTAACACATTCCCCTTCCCTTTCCCATTCTCATTCACGTTCTCATTCTGATTCCGTTTGTGATTCATATTTCAATTACTTTTTATGTGATTTTCGCTTTTGTTATTCCTATTTGTGTTTTTATTTTCACTTTCATTCGCATTCAGTCTGTCTGTCTGTCGTTCTTTCTGTTTTCTTTCGGGTGTCGAGATTCGCTCTTTGAGATTACGAATCCGCCGTCTGGTACGGGCTAAAATGCTAATGAATATTAATGCGACCGGTTGGGTTTCTGTGGCTGCCCATTGAGTGTGTAATTGAGCCAGGGGAGATATCAAGGGGGGAAACATCCTCCTCGTTATTAACAGATTTGTTTTTCCCCTCAACTTACCTTATACGGTCCCAGATCCTGCACCACACAAGTGAGGAAGGCGTCACGTCCCACCGGCGCTGTCACATTTGCGATTGGATAGCTAAATTTGGGATCAACTGAAATTGAGAGATAATACATTGTACTATATACATATAGAGCAATCGTTCTATTAATAATTGCTTTGAATGAAAGTTAATTGGTATTTAATGGAAAATGAAAGGCTGAATCGCCACATAGAGCTTATATTATTATTATTATAATTATCAATTGGTTTTGTGTTGCTTACAGAGTAATTATTTCTGTCTTTCTCTGTGTTTTTTTATAGGAAATTATACACTCAACTTATTTATATTTCTATGTAATAATGAAGCGAACAGTGTGTAACGTGTGTTAAATTTATTTTTTCTTTTTTTATTTATAAAATACATAATAAATCATGCAATATTAATAGAATAAAAAGTGTTGGTTGTTTTAGTAGCAATTTAATTTAGAAATTCAAAATTTAAGTAATTTATTTATTATAATAAATTTTTTTTTAATTTTCCATTAACACTCACCTATAACTTCAGCTGGCACATCGATACGCTGCGCTTTGCATATCTGGCACAAATATGTGAGAACCACAAAAATATTTGTTGCATACGCCCAGGCGCACACAGGGCCAAGTCTTTTCATAAATGTTTTTACGCGCATTTTGTGCGGTGTGGTAACAATTGTTTAGGGTTTTTTTTTATAGAGTTTTGATGCACTTATTGCTCTAAAATTAAGTTCACATTTTTATCTGCAAAAAAAGAGGAGGAAAATTCAAATGAAAACGAAACTATTAGAAAAATACTAGTGGCATGTTTGAAAACATGTAAAAAATAAAATCTATGATATATATAGATTATACTAGAGGCATATTCATAAGTTAATATTTTTTTTGTTAAAAACAAACTGCAAAATAAAACAGCTAATTATGCTGACTAGACAGACAGTCAGGTAATCCGCATTAGGTAATTTCAATCCTGCACTTTATTGAAATTGATGTTTAAACTCTGTGTGTGCAAACTTGAACTTTATCGCTTACATAGACGAAAGTAACGGACAAAACAATAATATAGCCCACAAGCATAACCCGTTGGCCAATGAGCCCGATGGGGCAGGCAGGTTCATCTGCTGCCTGTTCCTGTTTGTTGATTGTTCCTGCTTCTGGTAATTGGCAGTCATTAGCGCGCCGCTATTGGCATAAACTTCTGCCCACTGCCAGTTTCTGTTTCTGTTGTTGTTGTTGTTGTTGTTTGTGCGTGTAAATAGCGAAAAGTTCAACAAAAGTACTCGAGAAGAGAATCGAAACTACAAAACAATTGCAGGCCGAGACGAGCCGGGCCGGGCACGGGCAAACAATAATCATGACGTCGTTGGAATAAAAAAGTTTCAAGTTTAAAGCGCCCATTGGGCCCTGTTGGGTCTGACTCAACTCAGAATATCCCCCTCCCCCCTCATCCCTCTCTTCTTTTTCCCCTTTCCGGTGTAGAAGTTTTGCGTGTTTGGGCTGTGTAAATTGTATAGGCGAGCAGCTGCTGGAAATTAACTACGACCTCCTGCAACTATCTATGAAGCGAAGAAGGTGTTGCATGTTGCCTTGGGGTAATATTGTCTGTCTGCCTGCCTGCCTGTTGGACTTCCTCATCCCTCCTGCTCTCCACGCCTCTGCCCATCCTTGCAGTGGCATTTAAACGTTGCCCCGAGCCCAAAAACTGTTTATGGAACGGAAATGAAATGTTTCGTTTTGTGCCGCATCGTGTGTGGGCTGCCTCTGTCTTTCTCTCTTTCTGTCTGTCTGCCCGTCCGTCTGTCTCGTAAATAAAGCATAAAATCGTGCAGAAGTCGGAGTACTCTCCCCCTCTCTCTCTCTCACTATCTCTCCCCTTTTACAGTTGCATTCGCCATTTCTATTTCTATTGCCCCCCATTAGGCTGAGTGCATGTGACATGTGAGCTGATAGCTCTGACGCAATGCAGCTGTAATTGGGTTGGGCTGCTTCGGTTTCGAGCTTAGGTTGGGCCCAGCTCTGGCTCGGGTTCAAGTAGTACTAGCTCATTTTATTATGCCTGAAACTAGATGAGAGATAATGCTGATTTTCTAAAGGAAAGTGTGCTTGAAATATTTGGAATAAATATATAAATTAAAATTAAAGTTAAATGAATAAAATAAACTTCTCTGTCTGTATGAACACCTATATCTCACAGACCATAAGATCTACAACCCACAAATTTTGTGAAACAACTTTCAAAGTCTTGGAATTAATTTTAAATTTAAAAAATTAGAACCTTTGAGGTGTGTAGGATAGTCAGAAGCTATTTACGTATGTAATTGTAGTTAATTTAATGATCGCTTCCATTTAAATTGCCTTTGTACTAGAAACTATACTTGAATAATTGTTACACACACACATACACGCGTGTGAAGCGACACCAATTAGCTGTGCAAACAGTATCACAGGCGACACTTGCTGCACTTACTACGGCTTCGACTTCTGACTCGGTCCGCAAATAAGATTTACATATGCCTAGGCTATACTACTAAGCCGTCGTCTGTCTGTCTGCCTGGCATGCTCTAAATTATTAATAATATTGCTCTGCCTATTTACTGGACATTTTTCATGTCCCTCATGTCTGCCTGAAGTCGTTTGAGTCTCAGCCCTGGCCTGGCAAGACCTCGAAGGGGAGAGAGAGGGAAGAGGGCAGGTGCATTCCTTACAAAGGACAAAAACACAGGCCGACAGCGTTGCCATCAATTGCACAGAACGAACTATGTATAAAATCAATAAAAACAAAGAGAGAGAGCAAAGAATATAAAAGCAAAGAATTCTAATGAAATGTCATTTTCAAATTGTTTCTGTCAATTGTGGCCGCCACAAAGACGAATTTAATTCTAATCGAATGTTTTTAAGGTAGTTTTCTGTACTGTACTAAATATGCAATGTAATCCAATGAAGAAAAAATTTGTATGCTATTTGCCAAGGTATTTGCAAGTGATTTTCTAAAAAAAATAAATGCTTTTCTTTCAGTTAGAAAATTGAATAAATAAAAATATTTCGTAATTCGAATTTTCATATATATTTCTAAAATAGTCATGTTTTAAAATATATATTATTTTTTTTTCTACAAAAAAAAGTCAGCAAGAGTTATTCTAATTTCTACCCTCAATTTATTTTCGCTGCCGCCGCGAAGTATGCAACACTTTTGCTACAAATAGTGAAAAAAATCACTGCCTACTTATTTGGGCGCGGCCTACGCACTGCCTTCGCTTTGCTACTCAAATTTATGGCTCACTCTGTTTATCACATCGTACATTATGTTGATGGTTTTGAACATGCGAACTCTCTGCTTTCTACTTAAGTATGTGTAATCAGCTGTTAAATTATGTGCAAATCGTTGGCAAAGAAGAAAGAGAGAGAGAGAGAGAGAGAAAAAAGAGACGCAAGGTCAAGCGGTTGCGATGGTTTTTGCGCCTGAGGTTATGCAGCACAAAAACCACTGCAGATGCTGCGTAAATAAACAAAATAAGCTCACTCTCTCCGTCTCTTTCTATTTTCGCTCCCTCTCTCTCACATACGTTTTCAATTTTCAACAGCAACATTAATTAGCACGTGATATATTTCGTTGTTATCGTGATGCAACTTCGACATTTTTCAGTTTTATTTTTTACCCCTCACAGTGCGAGAGAGAGAGCGAAAGAGAGAGAGAGAGAGAGGTGAAGGAGTACTGCATAAAATTAGCATATATCAAAATGTATGGCAAAATAATTTTCAGTGCTTGGCGGCGCCTTCAAGTATGCAAAGTTTTGCTCAGTTTTACTTTATTTTTGCCGCTTATACCCGTTTCCCCTTCCCCTTCCCCTTCCCCCCCTCGCCACGTCTAAGCGCCTGCAGCACGGAAGTTGATTATTATCGCTTGTTATTAACAATGGCAACAACAACAACAAGAAGAAGAAGAAGAGGGACAACAAAAGCGGCAACTGGCAGGGCGCATAATAAGCCAAGCGACTTGCGAGTGAAAACCTTCGCCTGCACTTTGCCTCATCATGTCAGGAGTGTGTGTGTGTGTGTGTGTGTGTGTGCGACAAAGGAGGCGTGGCATGGGGGGAAGGGAATGTTGGCTATTATGTCAGAGGTGAATTGAGTGGAGAGGGAGGGAGGCAGCTCTATACTGATTTCTGCTGCGCTTCAAATGCGACTTGAACCCGTTGGTCTTCAGGTTAAAATTGAACTTCGGCCATTTTGCAATTGATTGGCGACTGTGTGAGCTGCTTGTCAGTGTGTGTGTGAGTGTTGCAATTAATCTGGAATCAATCTTTAATCTGTAATCAATATGTTCGCTTATGTGTAAGTCCGAGCTTAGTAAAGAATCTCCACTTTATTTATGAATGAAGCAAAGCTGAACTATTTAGAATAAATAAATAAAAAATACTTGGATATTTTAGATAGAGTCAGAAATTAAATTTAAAATGAAAGACTAGAATTCAGCAGGGGATTCCGAGGGAATTTATGGTAACAATAGAAATTGATGCATGTTTAACTTTCCAACATAATAAGAGTGAGAAATAGTGTAAATAACTCCCTATATCATATAAAATCAGTTGTAATTTTTTGTGCATATTAATTTTAGTAAAACCATAGAGAGATTTCACTACAATTCGATATAAAACACGATTTATAAAGACACATTTATATTCGATTTAATAAACTTTGCAAACTCTCTAAAACAATTATTTCAGTAACTTTTCATTTGAGTTCACTTTCCACAAAATGTTGGAAAGAAGGAAAATAAGACTGTAATAATAAACAAATAATTGTTTCAGTTCAATTTACCATACAATTCTAACACTTTTTCATTTATATTTACACATAAATGTCTCAAGAACATGTGGCTAATGGAACTTAGGGAAAATCCAATTTCATTGCTAATAATAATGATAGAATAATGCACTTTATGCGCTCATTGAGCTGCTGTAGTTGTTGATTTTCAATTGCATTTTACTTTGCTCCATATTTCAATCGGATTCACCTGGCAAAATTCCAACAAAAAGGAAAAAAAAAGGAAAATGAAATGAAATTGCAATCAGCTCGACAACAACAACAACAACAACAAGAAATGCAGACAAAGTTTTATGTAAAATGCAAATGACATGAAAATGCAAAAAGGCCGAAACAGAGCGAGCGGAGGGTAGGGGAAAGCGAGGGGGGAAAAGCGAAAAATCTATCAAACTGCGCTCGAGGCCGCCGAGAAGTATGCAACATATTTGCAACAAATAATAATAATAATAATGTGCCAAACAGATTTACATATGTACGCGTGGGGATTGTCGCTCTGTGTGTGTGTGTGTGTGTCTCTGCTTGTTTGCCATTTGCCATTTGCCGGCTTCGTTAGCGAGTGCGGTTTATGGATATCAATGAACTTTAAATTGTCGCCATGAAATATGCAATTGCAATTGCCAACACACGCCTAAAACTATGTGTGTGTGTGTGCCATAAACAGCAGAGCCCCAGACACATTTATAGGCAAATTTCAGACTCGACAGTGGCACTCGACAGTCGTGGTACATCAGAAACACGCGCCCAGCACAACAAAAACGCGAGCAGCCTGACCGCGCGTCGTGTGAGTGTGTGTGTTTTGTGTGTGTGTGTGTTCTGGGGTATAAATAACCTAGCTACGTCTTTGTTTTTAGTTGTTTTTTTTTTTACTTTTTAAATATAATTACAATAAACACGCAGTGGGCAGCTGGAAAACATTTGCAGCGGCTAAAAACGCGCGCGCGTTGCTCTCTTCACTTTGTGCGGGCGCGCGTCTAAACACGCGAGTGAAACGCGCGCAATTAGTCTGCTAAGCTGCGCTTACAGTCACAAGAGAGAGGGGGAGAGAGTGTACAATAGTTTAATGCGAAATATGCTTGCGATTTGTTTATCAACCTGTTGGCGAACATTCAGCCACACACACACGCACACACATAAACGGTTATACGCGTTTTTCAGATTGAGAGCTAATGCAACCGCGCGCCACGAACGTCGTCGTCAGACTGAAATGTGCAGGCAAACCGATGGCAGCACGAAGTAGCGAGCCGAGCCGACACATAGCCGAAGACAAAGACGATGTGGGGGAATGGGCTCAGCTCAGCAAATCGTCGTCGTCGCGTGGCATCGTGGCTTCGTGGTTGTTGGGTGGCAAGGAAGGCAGGTGGGGAGGGGGAGGATGTTCGGGTTTGCTTGCGATGTTCGATGCTGTTGTTGTTGTTGCTGCTGTTGCTGTGCCGGTGGCAGTTGCGGCGCGCGAACGAATCAGACAACTGTGATTTTTGTTGTTGCGCTGCCAGCATTTTATTTGCTTTTTTGTTGTTGCTTTACATTTTTTTTCTAACTTTTGGTTTATTTGTAATGTGCGAGCGAGCGAGTGTGTGTGTGTGTGTGCGTGCGCGCGTATGAGAGTGTTAGCATGCTGCCCAATGGGGGGTGGCTGCCGAAACTCACCACGGTTGAAGGCGCCATTGAACGTGAGTTGAATTGAAAGCGCTGCCTGTTGGGAAATTTACTCAGCGCATGCATATCTCTCTGTGTCGTGGTATTTGTGTATTTATGAATGAATTTTATTTCTCTCACTTGTCGAACGTGTGTGTGAATACTAGTGCCGCGCGTGTGTGTGTGTGTGTGTGTGCGAGTGCGTGTTAAGCACAAATTGATTGTCATTGGTCATGGCCAACGCATTGGCTGGCAGCGCAGCTGGCAATAAAAGTTGCATATGAGATAAATAATTCAAATTGTCAAAAATAATACTATTAAAAATATTTAAAAGTAATATTTATATAATTATGAAATCTAGAGTTATATTTAAAAGTAATATTTATATAATTACGATATCTACAGTTACCGTATAAGGCATTTTTTTATTTTTATATTTTATTCTTTTCTTTTTTTAATTTCCTTTATAATTATATAATCTTATTAAATGCGCTGTTTACTTTTTTTTAAATGTTTATTTTGTTGTCTGCAGCTCGCGTAATTTTTCAATAATGCGTCAATGAAATCATATTTTTTTCTGATGCTGTTCGCACATTTAATTAATTTCATGCAAGCCACAAAGGAAAACAAACTTTGCAGCGTTACGTGGGCCATAGAAACTCATACACACACACACACACACACACACACGCACAGGTAGGCGCTTTTCAATAACCGTGCCAGATTGTGTCAGGCTCCGCTTCTACTACACTCGCCGTGCCTCATTTGCCAACTTAATTGCACACATATATCATATATATACATATATATCAGTTTTAGCTCCTCGCGCTACTCAATTTCCAGGCGGGGTGGCTAATCAGCCCCCTCCCTACGCCATCCCTGCTTCCCTCACCTAGAATACACACGCACACGACTAATAAATAATGAAAACGAGACAAAACAAAAGAAACAAGTCGGTAAGACTACAGTCGAGCGCGCCCGACAGTAAAATACCCTTCGCCAAAATTTCCAAAATATCGAAAAATTTCAAAATATCTATTTTGCTATTTTTTAAATGTTGAATTACTAAGGTTGTTAAAACATAAACAAAATGTCATTCCGTGTGAAAATCGATTGATTTTTAAGAAAGTTATGATCGGTGTAAAATGAGGGGACCAGACCTGTTGAGGATGTTGCATGTCTAATTTTTTGACATGATTTTTGGGCCAAAATTTAGTATCGTTTAAAATCGATTTAAATAATTGTTTAGTACTAATTTTGACCTCCGCAATCGATTAAAATTAAAAACGCGCGATTTAAAAAATTAAAAAAAAAATGTTGTTGAAAAATCATAGGGGGGACCCTTACCAAAATATCCGAAAAATCGAAAATTTTCAAAAAGTCTATTTTGCTATTTTTTAAATGTAGATTCACTCAGGTTGTTAAAACATAAGCAAAATGTCATTCCGCGTGGAAATCGTTTGATTTTTAAAGAAGTTATGATAGGTATAAAATGAGGGTATTAGACCTGTTGAGGATGTTGCATGTCTAATTTTTGGACCATTTCGACATGATTTTTGGGCCAAAGTTAAGTATCGGTTAAAATCGATTTAAATGATTGTTTAGTACTAATTTTGACCTCCGCAATCGATTAAAATTAAAAACTCGCGAAATAAAAATTTGAAAAAAAAAATGTTGCTGAAAAATCATAGGGGGGACCCTTACCAAAATTTCCGAAAAATCGAAAAATTTAAAAAGTCTATTTTGTTTTTTTTTAAATGTAGAATCATTGAGGTTGTTAAAACGTAAACAAAATGTCATTCCGCGGGAAAATCGATTGATTATTAAGAAAGTTATGAACTGTGTAAAATGCCATGTCTCCTTATGCCTGTTGCATACATATGCACAAAATTAGTATATCCTCTTTTGACAATTTTCAATGTTCGAAGGGTATAAAAGGTAAGTAGAACAGCTACAGTCTACTCTGCTTGACTGTTATATACTAACTATTATACTCACTGCAAGCAATTTGTAAGCAGATTAATTTTTGTTGCATACTTTTGAGCGCTGCTACTAAATTCAGGGAATTACATGCACTCATCTTATTTATTTAATAAATTTTGTGTTGATTAAGTAATTGCAGCCAAATTCATACAGAATATTAAAAATAAAATATTTTTTCGATAGACATTATCAACGCATACCCTTTCACACTATAGGCAGCGGGTATATGCACTCACACACGCCTGCAGTGTAAAAATTATTATTATGAAGCGAAAATGTTGAAAAGGATATCCGCGTACTGGATGTGTGTGTACTGTATGTGCGTATGTATGTGTGTGTGTGTGTGTCTGTGTGTGTTTGCTGTCCTGCTGCTCCTTCAACTTTGCATTGCGTGCCAATGCACTTGCGCCACAAATCATTTTTGCCCTGAAAGTGCTCGCCAAAGGGTTGAGGTTTTTTCTCGCTTCTGCTCGCAGGACCCTTAGTGCAGGTACCTTCCCCTTCTCCCCCACCTCCTCCTCCCCTTGCAACTTCGCCTTCGACTTGTTTTCAAGTTTCTTTCGCTTCCTTGGCAACTTTTTGTGTTTTGTGTTTTGCTTTGGTTTTTTTTTTGTTTTTTGTTTCTTGTTCCCGTTTTGGGGTAGACTAATATAAATTTTGACACCTGATAATTGCTTTTCACTCGCTTCCGCGTTTTTTTGTGTGTGTGTGTGTGTGTGACGACGACAGCTGCAGCACCCTCTCCATCCCCAAACAATACCCCCTCCCCCCCCCTCCCTCCTCTATCTATCAACTGCCAAGCACCTTGTAATTGTGAAGGAACATGCAAAGTTGCAGTCCGAGCACTACGAGGCGTCTACTAATAATATCTCTATAGCCCGTTGAGCTGCTATAAATTATAGCAACATTTAATAGACAAAGTTATGGTGAGTTATAGGCGCAACTTTGATGGAATTGCGCTGGGAGAAACTAGGGAAATTGGCAATTAAAAGTGCATAAAAAAGGGTTAATTGCAGGGTATGTTGTCAACTATGCAAAAAAATAAAGACAGAAAATAACAAAGCCCTCTTTAAGGTATATACAAGAAATATGATATCAAGAGACTCATATATTTATTTATATTTCAAAGTAAACTCTTCTCTTCATTCAAGCTCTTCTCCTTCTTAGCATTTTCCTTTCTATATCTCTAGACTTTGCTCTCCCAATCTCCTTAAGTCAGCTTTCTTTATTATTATTCTACACGCTCTTCAAACATTCTCAGTTCCACTTGAGATTTACTCAAGCTTGAGTTGAAGTTCTACAGAGTAAGCAAAGTCGATGAAAGCGCAGACATTTCGATCAGTTTATATCGTCGCGTCGCACTGAAAAGTTCTCATCGTGCATATTCCATAAATCTGGTGTATATTTCGATAAAAATCTCGTTGAATATGGAAATATTTTCGGCACTTTGCATAACAGTTTCCCTGCTTATCTACGGGTTTCTCAACATATGCAATTTTATAAGTATCGATCTACAAATCGTTTATCGTTTGTTTTTGTATTTATGTCAGCTTTTCAATAGACTTTTTGGGACTCTATAAGGTTGAGTGATAGTGTTCAAAAGTGATCTTAAGAAATTTCAAAAAATGGAAACTAAAGTTAATATATATAATATATGTGGTTTTCTGACAAATTAGAAACTCTTAAATATATACAAACCTTATAGATAAAATAAAAATGCAATAAATTATTATAAGGCACAAGTGAATATGGTTAATAATAATGATAATAATAAAAAAAAAATAAATAAATAAAAAAAAAAAAACAGAAACTGTGAGTATGAAAACGAATTTATTATTTATACAAGAATTATGTGAGAGTTTCTTCTTGATTTTCTTTATTATATTAAAGCATGTCTCGTATCTCAATGTATTATTATTATATATTTTCTACATTTATCTCATTATTCGTTCACTTAATCAGCTGTCGCTCAGCTGATATATTCCTTGTCATCGCCAACACATGCTGTCTTGGCCAGACTCGGCTCGTTCCGTCCTGGTCCTGATTAATGCCAGACACATAATCTCATCGGCCTGGCCAACTAATGGGATACTGTACCGTTAGCTCTTGTCTCTCCATCAATGTTGCGTTGCCTGTCGAAGCCAGAGTTAGTGTAGTCCCCCCCGGTGTCCCGATCCCCCCGCCAGCTTCCTCAACTAATCGCTGAAATCAGCAGATGGGAAGCAACTCGTCTACCTGGCCAGCGTGTGCCTTGTGGGCCGAAAGCAGTCATAAATTTAATATGACACCTACCTGGAGAGCAGCAACTGCTCTCTCTCTCTCTCTCTCTCTCTGTCTCTGTCTCTCCCTCTCACTCTGTCGCCTTTCAATGTGTCACATCAAGTGCATTCATTATTCACACATATTCTGCTAATTAGCAAAATATTGTAAATGTTTGGATTAATGTGTGTGTGTGTGTGTGTGTGTGTGTCACGCACACACATATCTACAGACAAGCACACACACACAAACATACACACACACACAGCTGAGCTGAAGCCAAAGGTAGAAGCAGTGCATCAAGTGCGGTTCGACTCTCGGTTTTTGGTCAGTTCACATGGCCATAATCAAGTGTCCCTCTTCCCTCTCTCTCCCTCTCCCACTCTCCCTCTCTCTCTCTCTCTCTCTCTCCCTCACACACTGCCCCTGACTTTGCTACATGTGTGCGTGTGTGTCAGTTGTGTGTGATTTAGTGCCCGAGGTGTCGGTGTCGGTTTGCTCGTCTGCTCTGACGTTGACTGAGCAGAGAAGGCGAGAAGGGGGGGTAAAGAGTGGGAAGAGGGGGAAGCGGGGGCAGGGCAATGGCTCTGAGGCAGCTGCTGCGTCTATAAATTTTCGGTTTGCCTTTCAATCGACCGCCAAACGCGTCAATTTGACAGCCCTTTCTGCTGATACTCGAAATCAAGTTTCAAGTGTCGCGCGTCCCCTTTGCGACGATCGAACTACTCCATACGCAGTATTTGTTTACTCTGCGTTTTCAGGGAATTCTCATCGAATTATTTACATTTGTCGCGTCTCGTAATCCTAATCCCCCTGCTCTCTTTGGCTGTGTCTGTTGCCATGGTAACTCCCAATTCAAGCATTAATTGATCACAGTGCGTCAGGCGTCTGTATGAACGCAGAGATCTCTGTTATTATCAGAGCTATAGATACGAAATTTGGTATAGGGTTTACTGTAAGATATGAGCTTAAGATATGCATACCAAATTTTAGCTGTCGTGCTCACCGCCCTCGCAAATTGTAAGCATGTAAAATTAGCATAAATAAGAAAAAGTTAAACAAGTTATTGCCTTCGCCGCTTTTAATAGAGTATAAAAATAAGCAATAGAATTAAATTTTCCATTAGATTAACTTGATATAGGGCTCCTTCTTCACTTCCCCTGCCCTTCTTCACCCTCCTGCAGTCGCTCCACTTGCAGTCGAACTCCCTTGCTGGGCAACATAAGGAAGTTCTTGCTGCTGATGATCAACTCGCTGGTTTCGTTGGCGGGCAGACTGAACTGGAAGTTGCTGAGCAACTGGATGAGTCCCACCTTCACCTGCATCCGCCCAAAGCGTAGTCCAATACAATTTCGTGGTCCATCTCCGAAACCCAAAAATGCTGTGGGATGTCGCTGTAGGCAGGCGGCGGGATCGAAACGTTCGGGGCGGAATTCATGTGGTTCCGGATAAATCTTGGGATCATAGTGTATGGCACGCACTGGTATATATACCTTAGTGCCGCGTTCCAGCACTATGTGCTCCTCCGGCGCATCATCATCGGTTTTGGGCAACCTGTAGTCCTCGGAAGCAACACGCTGTAGGCTGGCCAAGGCGGGATATTTACGAAGGGTTTCTGTGGGGGCAGAAGGAGGTTAAGAATTGATAATAATACCCTTTAAAAATGGTCTAAAAATGGTATATTAAGATTGCAAGAGACAGAAGAGGAAGGGGTTGAGGAAATTTTAATATTTTCTACCAGCAAGTCTGTATGAACACGCTAATCTTGAGATCTGTAGAAGTTAGAGCAATCAAACTCGGCATGCAGGTTGCTATCTAATCTATCCAGCTTCTTATCTTATTTGACGTACTCACCCGTCACCACCTGATCCAAGTATGTCATCTCCATCATCGCCTCGTAGCTAAGTTGTCCATGTTGCTTGAGCACAGTTTGAATTTCGCTACGCAGCTTGCTCTGCACCCGCTCGTTCTTGGCCAGCTCGAAGAAGGCGTAGCTCATGTTACTCGAGCTGGTCTCGAAGCCGGCGACGAAGAAGACAAACACCTGAGCTGCCAACTGTTCCAGCGATAATCCCTGGCTGTGCTCCGTGTGCCTCAGCTGCAGCAGAAGATCCATAAAATCATTTCGCTTGATGTGCTCCCGTTCGCGTAGATCAACCGTCTTTCTCACGATGTTAACAAAGAAATCCACATGTTCTGTGCCAAAACCTTTCATTTTGATGGGTAACTTGGACAGAAGATTGGCATATGTGAGGCGGAAGAGAGTCCAGCGTATATTACGCGTGGGATGGGAGAAGAGTTCGCGAGCAACTACACGAAACTGAGCCTGCGGATCCTTCAGACTGTTGCACTCGATGCCAAAGGCGCAGCTGCCAATCACATCGACCGTATAGCGACCCAATAGATCATGCATCTCCAGAATTGCCCCGCCTTGGCCCACCTCCTTGCTGAAGGTCTCCTCCAGCTGCTGGGCCACCTGGTTGACTGTGTTGAACATATATTTGATTTTCCCGCTCGTGAAAGTCGGCGAGAGTTTCGTTCTCAGGGCGCGCCATTCCTCGTCATGCAGATTGAAGAGATGCCCAGCCAGAGGATTCACTTTAGTGTTGAGTGGAGTAATCGATCGATTCACAAATATATTGAAATCCTTAATGAGTATGGCCTTTAGCCAGATCCAAATCCAGCACCACAGCTATAGGGCGTGTAAATAAGTATGTGCCTGCCAGGCGACATTTTCCGCTAAAGGCATCGTAGGTCTCCTGCAGCAGCTCGCTCAGATGCATCGACTTCAGTTTAAAGAAATGTCCATAGAGAAAATGTGGTCGCAGCTGGCGAACACCCTGCATCTCCCAGTAGTTATAGCAGAGTCGCAGATAGCCCAGCAGAAAGCTGAGCAAACCCGTCGCCAAGATCATAACGAAGCCCATCTTGATGCATCACGCAGAGAATGAGAACTGATGATGCCAGTTGCAGATGCTGTGCAGCTCGACTCCGTCCACAACTCTTATATACACAAGCTGATAGCGTAGGGTAGCGATAAGAAGACGTTCCGAAATCTACTGTTTAAACAAGTGACAAGCAACGATAATGAGGCATAAAATTCAAGTATAATAATAATAATAAAATTGGTTTCATGGGCTGTTATAATACTTGGGCTAGGTCACTTGCTCTGTCCGGAGAGTTTCCTGTATAGGGTCAATGTCTTGCAGAGTTTATATAGCTGAATATATATATACATTCATCTGTGATTGTTTTCTAAACTCAGCCCTATCGCTGACTGGCTTATCTCAAATAATTGAAAGTCACCATAAACAGAAGATAATCAGGCAGAAGATACACATAATGAGTCACTTTGAGGTCTGTAAGAGACTGAAGATAATGATATGAGGGTTTACTCTTTGCATATAATTAAAACTGTCTGTTATTTGCAAGGGATTAAAGAGTATATTTTGATGAAGTAAGTGACAAAGGTGAAAGATCTCTTCAAATACGCAGCTAATAACATTTTTACTTAGTTCTTGAGTTACTTTTAAGTTCTTTCTACGATTGTTCCAATTCAGTCATACCCGTTACATATAACGATATTATCTGGGAAATTTTTAAATTTAAACTCTAACATTTTCTGTTATCTTTAACATTTCCGAGGTACTTTCAAACATAAAGCTTTCTCGTTGAAGCTTTTGCATATTTAGGGTTGCCGCGCTAACTGCAAAGCTTTTGTGGTATAAGGCTGAGATTAAGCTTTCGAATAGTTAGGAAATCTACCACACTTCTGTGTGCTGTGTGGTGAATACGTTAGTTTAAAAAGAAAAGTGCGATTTTTTGTTTATATTTGCATAAAATTTAAATTAATAAAAGAGTTTAGTCAAGACTTGGATATATACTGAAATTCAGTTGTTTTCCATTCCCACTGTCTCTTAGCTCACTTGGTAAATTAACACGCTAATTGCACATTAATTAATTAATATAATAACTGCACTTGCAGCTCATTAAATTGATCAATGTCAGCTGCAGAGCGAGTCATGAATAATATTGGCTCGCCCATATTTGATTACAATGCAAATTGACGTTATCAATTACACAACAATTAAACATAAACAATTTGTAGCAAAGGTGTCGAGTGTATGTGTTTATATATATATCATATATATAACCATGTGTGCCAGGTAAGCTGACGCCCCAATAAATTGTATATTAATATGTGTGTGAACCGCAAAATGAGTCTGAGAACGCAGGCAAAAAAAAGTGTGGCCTACTTTTTGGGGCGGCGAGATCGAAAGCAGCTCGTGGTTTCTACTCATTGCGCCGGCCGCTTGTCAGCGCTTTTGCCCTTAGGGAACTGTCTGCAAACTGTCTCTGTGTGTGTGAGTGTATATAAGTATCTGTGTGTGTGTGTGTGTGTGTGCAGTCTGGGCGAGAATTTTATGCTCCATTCTGGACACGCGGCACATGCACTGTTGGCTTTATTAACTTGCCCTTTGTGCAGACTATACAGTTTAAACAGAGGTGGATAGAGAAAGCAAAAAAAAAGAGAGTGGAGAAAGAGAAGCAGAAGACAGTGTGGCGATAGGCCCCCCTGGCATAGCCCCACACATGCCAATTTTTTGCCATTTCGCCATTTGCCAGGGCAGTGCGCGTGTGAAAATGCAACCAAATTGCCGTGGTAGCAATTTTTATGAGCCGTTACGTTGACCCCTGCAAAACGGGGTATATTAGCTATGTCAGCAAGGTTAAATCTCGCAGCTCAGTTTAGAAAATCTATAGTAAATATTTAGGTATTTATGCATAATTAAATAATATTAAATAATATTAGTTTATGAACTACTTAAATATATTTATAAATAATAATTAAAATAATATAAACTACATATATATTTTTAATTTAGTTTCCCTATTAAGCAGCAACCTTGAGTTCCCTTTTAACCCTTAGTCTGCCTGCTTATTTGAACTGTGGTTCTTCTGGCTGAAAAAAAACTGTGTGGACACACTGGACGTGCTTTTAATTGGCTGCTCGTGAGTTTATGCGGGCCACAGCAGTCATTTAATTTATTTTAATAATTATGATTTTTTTCTTCCACTCTCCTTCTCTCTCCCTTTCTCTGTTTTTCTACTTGCCTTTGGCTTGCCGTTCGTCACAGTCTTTTTGTTGCACTGCGCTTTTTAAATTAAATTATAAAGTCGCAAACGCAACTCACGTTCCTCCTCGTTTTGCCACTTTTTAATGGAAAGTTCTGCCATGTGGGTCGATGATGGTGTTAAAATTTGATGGAAAAAGTAAACAAAATGGAGAATGCAGCAGCAACAGCAGGCTGGAGGAGGCAGGGAATGGCAGTTGCCTCTTCTGTAAATTTTTATTCTCACACAGTCAGGGCGTATACTTACTTTAATTGATTTTATCACTTCTTGAGATGATTAGAGCGAGTTTCAAAGGGTTTTAAATCATTTCGAAAGTATGATTTTTAGACGGCATTTTTATTTCAATTCTTTTAAATTAAATTACAATAAATATTCATATATCTTTATATTTATATATACCATATGTTTTCTTATAAACATTTTGCGGTGCAGAATGGAAAATGCAAAGCTAAACTCATGGGGGGAACAGAATGTGGAGAGAGTTTTGCAACACTTTATTGACGGTTTCGTTTTGTTCGTCGAACTAAGAGCTAGATTAAAATTAGTATTCGATTACGTTGTTTAGTTTGCAGCTCTCTATAGATGCTCAACCGGGGATGATATTTGCCATACCGAGTTTCACTTATGTTTTACATGCTAATACTTTGTATTTCCGTTGTATCTTTCAGGACAGAATCCGAGACAAAAACCCATTTCGACTTACGCGCTAAGTGAATCCTAAGCAACAACAACTTTTTACACATACTATATATGTCGACTTGAATGTATAGATATTCCATATTCAAATCGCGAATCGGCCAGATCAATTGTGGGAAATTATTGCTTACAGACTAGTCTTTGCTTAGTTTAAAGATCTAACTTTGCTGCCTCATTTTGTACAGTTTACCCTAACAGTTTTTTTTTTTTTTTTTTTTTTGTAGTTCTTCTTGTTGTTGTGCAATTAGGTAAGCCACGACTCCAGATAGCCGCCTCCAGTTAGACTACAGATTACTGCGAGCGTGAGTAAGAGTGAGACGATCGGGGATCTGTTGCTGCCACTCTTCAGATCCTGCATGCGATCCATATCATCGGTTAGGGATTTGGCATCATGTTTCATCGGAGTATTCTTGCCATCCCCACGATAGTTGGCGCTGTGATCGGGCCCTGCAAAGAGACAAAAGAAAAAGGAGAACTTTGATTGAATTGATTCGTTTTATTGATATGTCAGATGATTATATATATGTAAGTATATCGATTTGGGCCAAACTGGGCGACTTAATCAAAAGCCATTGGCTTTTATTTTACGTGCTCCGCCTTTATGATTTCCCCCTTTCATAACTCTGGCCGCCATATTGCCAGCAATCAAGTGTCCCTTTTCAATTATGCGATGGAGCACGATGGGCACGATGGGCAGGATGGGACGACGAGCATAAACAATAGACAGGATGCGTTTATGGCCAGTCATTTGTAGCAGCACAGAAAAAAAAGAGAAAAAAGAGAAATACTGTTTGTGCAGTATATACGGAATATACTAGCAGTCTGTAGCATTTGGTATGCCGTATTCCGTATAGAGGACACACAAAACCAAACCAAACTGTTTGTCAACTGGGGTCGCTTTCCTTCCTCTCTCTCTCTCCCTCCCTCTACACGCAAGTTTGACTGCTCCACTTACTATTTATAACATTCTCACTTATATGAGCAGAGTTTCCATTTTTCCCGTTTGTCGTTTTCCGTTCCCCCCCCCCTCGCCCGAAAAAATCGAAAGTATTTTTGCTCTGTTTCAATTTCACTTGGCAGCATCGAAAATTGTTTCGAATTTTTATTGCTTAAGTGCGTTAAACCCTTGCGCCAGGCACATGCACTGGACAAACTGGGAAAACGACAACAACAACAAAAGAAAACAAAAACCCTAACGGTATAAGAGGAGAAAGAGAAGAAAACACAAATACTCTACGGGGCGGAGGCTTGAGTGAGGCTGGCTGACTGTGCGTATGCGTGTTTTTTGTGTTTTTCTTTTTGCCATCAATTTATCGTGCAGTTTTCTTTTTTTTTTTTACTTTTTTACAATGTTTCTTGCTTGTTGGTTTGTTTGTTTTCCCGGCAATCTGTTTCATTGGACATTTGTCTGTGTGTTGCAGTTACAAATGTAGCGGGATCTGCCTGTCGCTGGTGTCGGAAGCCCTCCCCCTCCTCCCTTTGCCTTACTCCATCAGTTTTTATTTGTAGGCTCTCTCCCTCTCTCGGTCATTAGGAACATTGTTTGGAGTCGTGTGGTCGACTGAAGAAACTGTTGAAAACTTGTGCAAGTTGGTAGGATATGCAAGTTGATATAAGACTACTTAAAAGTAAAAAAAAAACACTTGAAGTTGATCGTTTAACTCTCTATAACTTAGGAATACATTAAGATAATAAAATTATATTTTACAGATTAATTAATTGACTGAATATTCACTTTATGCTTCATAATACAATTATAATGTCAATTATTTATTTAAATCTTATTACAATCAACTTGTGATAAATTTTAAATTATTTAGGCATTACAACTAATTTTATTAAATGCTTAATTATTTTTTCCTATAGAACAAATGTAATCTTTTCTATATATTTATTGTTTTTTAAATTTTTCAATCTTCATTTTTATTTTGGCAATTACTGGTCCATCCATATTCCATTTATCGTCTGGCTTTTGTTCGTTTTTTTTTTCAAACGATTCTGCTTCCCATTTGAAGCACCTTTCTAGAATTCCTAATAAATTGGTCCCATATGTTGTGGCCCTTAGCCGCAGTTCAGGGAGTTCATCGAGTTGCAACGAGCCAAGTTTGTCATAACTGTGAAATATCGCAGCGAGTGTCCTTTTTTGCTCCCCTCGTTTCCCTTGCCTTTTGTTTTAGTGTTTTTTTCTTCTCTTTTTTTTTTTTTTGCTCTCTAACCGTAGAGTTCAGTTCAGTTCGATGCGATTCGATTCGATTCGTTTTGTTGTTTAACGAGGAACCCTTTTATTTTTATAACGGAAATGCGCAAATTGCTTTGCACCGGGTCGAAAATTTATTTGTATGTCTTTTGGCTTTTATTTTTCTATAAGCAGCTTTGGCTACCTTCCTTTCCCCCCCTCTCTCTCTCTCTCTCTCTCTCTGCACATTCGTGACCCACCTACGCTCTGGTAACCCCTTTTGCCTGCTTGTTTTGCTGGCGTCTGCAAACATTTCCATGTGTGAAAAGCATTTTCCTTGCCTCTGTGTCTGTCGCCTTGTCTAGATGTCCGTGCAGGTCTCGCTCTCTCTCTCTCTCTCTCTGCCTCTGTGTGTGTGTGAGGAGTGTGCCAAAGTGTGTGTCAGTGTGGGTGACTGTCTGGCTGATTTTTATTGACGCCTGAGCATGTGTTTATGCGTGTGTGTGTGAGTGTATGTGCAACTCCCAGCGGTGTCTTTAAAGCGCTTAACCATAAAGCAAAAGAAAAACGATGGAAAAAAGAAAAGGGAAGAGAAGAGAGACGCCTTGGGGCATGGGCAGGGAAGGTTTTTATAGGCTGGCAAACTACTTGAAACTAAACTTTAAGTAATTTCTGCATAATTCTGTGCATTACCCTCGGGTGCAATTTGGGACACGAGCTGAACGAGTCGAGCTAATAGAAACCGAGGCACAAAACGATCTCGCGAGGAATGCTTATTGATTTCAGCCGGCAATTGAATATGATAAGCAGGCAGAGGGAGACTGAGAGAGAGAGAGAGAGTGAGAGAGAGAGGGAGAGAGAGATAAGCGTCGCCACTTCAACACTTTCAGCTGCTGCAATTAAACGCGCTTGCTAAATGTTTCAGGGTCACGCCTACAGCGGCTTTGATGCGCTCCATTAGTGCACTTTAAGCTGACACACACACACACACAGATACACACACACACAGACACACCTCAGTTGTTGCGCCTGTTGCACTTAAAAAGCGCAGTGAAGCGCAGCCCCTGCCAGTCGCCACTTGAGACTCACTTGAATAGCTGCGGCATACGCGGCGTATGCGTTACATTGCGCGCTTTTTATTGTTTCACGCCTCTCTCCCTCTCTCTTTCTCTATTTTTGCAGCCTGTGGCAATGCATTTAACGCCATGTGGCAGAAACAGTTGCTTGAAAACTGTAAAAAAAGCAGGAGAAGGAGGAGAATGAGAGGGAGCAGGAAGAGCCAAAGGCACGCGAAGCCTTCTCCAATTCGCGGTCTGCTGCTGTCTGTTGCGTTTCATTTACTTTATCATTTCTCACTTTGCCACGCCTGGCGGTGCATTGTCTGGCCAGGGGAGAGAGAGAGACAGCACTCGTGTGTGCGAGAGAGAAGGCAGCAAATTATAAGCAAATTATTGCGGGCCGCTGAATGCGAGTAATCATCATGAAGTCGCGCATTTGTAGTGCGGCCAAGGCGAAAGGAAAATGACGGCAGCAGTAGGGGGAGGAGGGGTAGGAGCAGGCTAGGTTGGGGTAGAGTCATCATCGCATGCGGTCCTTGCGCATATCCGGCGGGTGTTGCATTCCTTTTTATTGCATTTCCTTGTAATTTGTGTCATATTGTTGCCCGTTGGCCGAGCAAATTAAAAATGAAAGCTGCAACAGCAGCAGCGGCAACTGCAACTGCAACGACAGCTTTTGTGGTTGATTGCAACATTTTAATGACAGTTTAAGTGCGCAGCAAATGCAATTGCAGCATTTGGAGCATTCGCTTCGAGTCCCGGCTCCGGCTCCGGCTGCAGCCTCAAAGAGCGCAACAGACGGCGCTAAGTGAGAGCACATTTTTATTTTAAATTGTCGACTCTTAACTGGCAATTGGCAACTGAATTGAGGCATGATTGAAGTCCCAATCGAATCAACTTTCAATTTTAAATCAATTAAGTTGGGAGTCACAGTGCACGGTGCTGCCAAGTCATTAAAATTATTTTAAATATTAATTCTGATGCGTTTTTCAATCAAAATAAATGTTGAGTATATAAATTGTAAGCTACATTAATTATAGAAAATATATATAAATTAATTTAGAGTTATTCAAGTTGTTTTTTTTTAAATACATTTTATTTTATAGCTAATATAGAGTACTAGAAATAATTATTAAGTATATAATACCATATTAATCTTCATAAGTAATATGTGGACTATAATTATAGAAAATATAGGTAATATATAAATTAACTTAGAGTTACTTAAGTTGTTTTATAAAATATATTTATTGTTATAACTAATATAGAGCAATATAAATAATTATTATAATTATATTATTAAATATACCATATTTATATTCATAAGTAATACGTGTACTTTTTTTAGCTAATATCAAGTACTATAAATAATTATTATATATACATATAATACCATATTTATATATTAATGTAGACTTTTTAAAGACTCTATTGCCCTTTTAAATCGAAATCCATCTTCAATTAATTGAATACTTGTTTTGCCTAAGAAAGGGCGTTCTCTGGCCTCCTAAATCATGCACTGTCATTCGCTCATTCTCTCATTCTCTCACTATTTGCTGCACAGTGGCTGCTGCAAGTCTGCGCGCTTGTTCCGCCTTTAAAGTTTGAGTGCGCCGAAAAACTGTCGCGACATATGCAAAACTCGACGTTGGCGATAAGCACACGCCCCCAGTCCCATCTCCCTCTCTGTCTCCCTCTCTCTCTCTCTCTCTCTCTCTCTCTCTTGCGCTTGCTGTGCCACGATATGTGCAACATCTAGCAGGTAATAAATCTAACTGTAAACGCAGCGCTTACGACGTTGCATGCCAGGCTTGAGAGTTGTCGTCATTGCAGCACCATTCCGCCATTACCAGGGCTAACAGACCCTCAATCTCTTAGCCCTCCCCTCACTCTATCTATCTCTATCTTCATGCCTCTCTCCCTCTCTCTCTCTGCCTGCGTAGCAGCCCCCCCACGCGCTGTCATGTAGCTGGCCAAGACCCCGCAACATTTTTGCTGTCGTTTGCCAAAAATTGTTGTAGCTAAAGGCGTTTGCTGCATATTTGAAGAGGGTGGGGGGGGGCAAAGGGGTGGGAAGAGGGCAGAGACATACCCCACCCGCTGCCTGTGCCAGTTGCCCAGGGGGGGTATCCGTTTTAGGCAGCCCTTCGCCTTGACGCCTTGTGTGCAATTTGTCTGCAATTTTTATAGTGCGCTGCTGTTTCCTTTTTCCCTATCTGCCTCTTTTTGTCTCTCTCTCTCTCTCTCTCTCTCTTTCTCTCTCTGACTCGTCTTTTCCCATATTCAATTTGTTCGATTTGATTTTGTCGCTGCATTCGCTTCCCCATTCGCTCCATCGACTGCATTTTATTTCAGTCAAACGCGTATGCAGAATTCCTTCAGTACAACAAGGCGCCTCTAAAGTTTTATGCGTTGCCACCTACCAGTTCCTGCCCCCTTCTCACCCCTTCATTTCCCACCCCTTCTCCCTAGAAAGTTCTACCATGCCAGCAGGATATGGATATTGTCAGTGATTGTAAGCTCAGAGGGAACAGCTCCAGCAAGGGGGAGTATAAAATTTTATGTTTATTGATTGGCATCTACGGCACATGGTTACGACTTGGATAATCGCAGAAAACTGTGTAATATTTTACTATAATTTATTTCTTATAAGCTGCGCTTATTTTAGATTAAAAGTACTTTCAATCTGGTTGATTTTTCAAAAGGAAATTAATCAAAAAATGATCTACATTCTATATTAATAAATATAATAGAATGATAGGTTATGAAATATATTTTAAACTTAAGCTAACTTAAGGTTAATATAGGATCAATTTCTGGTTTATAGCGCATATAGTCATAAAAAAACTTCGATCTTTTGCATTCATCTCAATCTTCAGGTTTCGTTGCTTCGCTGCTAGAACAAGTTGGGAATTATTGTGAAGTGAATGAACAAGAAAACGAGTTCATCTCTTTCAATTGTGTTCGAACTGGAGAATGGGTTAAGATACTTTCCCAGCTATCAATAATTCTATAGATTTATAATAGTATAAAATTTCTATCCACTTGATCACGATATATTTTTTTTAAGGCTACCTAAATCTCTTAACTGCATCGACACCTCAGAGACAGGCAGAACTGTGGGAATACACTGAAAACAAATATCGAGATTTGCGCTCGTTATTATTTATGTTGATTGTGTCTTAGGATGAGCCACATTAGCAGCACATTACACCAGACACTTTTGGACCCCAGAGACAGCTCGAGGCAGAGACAGTTGCATGCTACAAAGTCAGACAGAGATAGACAGAGATAGAGAGAGAGAGGGAGTGAGCATGCCATATGCTTTGGCAAAATATTTTTCATGAGCTGAGCCAAAGTATCTGTATCTAACAAGTGTCGACGGCAGGGCCAGAGCCCTTAAGCCCGAGCTAAAGTCGTTATGATTTGTCATAAACATAAAATAAATGGCCAAATATTTATAGTCTGCTGTGTCATGAGAGCCAATAAAAATATGCCCCGTAGGGGTAGAAAATAACTGAACTGCGATGCTGTCTCTTTATCGATGTGTGTGTGTGAAGTAGCTCAGAAAGGTTTTCTAAGTCGATTTCTAGACTCACCATGATATGAGGGCTGCAGATGCTGCTGCTGCTGATGTTGCTGCTGCTGCTGCTGCTGATGGTGATCTCTGCCACGTTGTGTGGACTGCGAGTGATGATCCTGTGAGTTCCACAGACTCGATGTGGCACCCATATAGACTGTATTCAATGATGAAGGAGATTGATCAATGGTTTTACCTCTATTACGTTGTGATTTGTTGTTATTTTGCTGATTGTTGTTGTTGTTGTTGTAGGGATTATTGCTATTCGAATTACTGTTGCTGCTGTAACGTTGTTCTATTTATAGGGAAGAGTTAAATATATTATATAATTTTGGAATAGGAATATCTTCAATCTACATACCTTTATTGTACTTGACTACCACCACAGGCACCGTGTTGATTGATACAGTGGGCGCCATAGTTGTTATTGTGGTTGTTTGTGGAATATCTGTGGGTTGAGGGATTTTAAATATATATATTATTTATTTATTTATTCTGCTTTATATTCCCTTAAAATTTATTTTAGTTTCAGTGCAGCTATACAAATATAATATATGAGTAATTTTTCAGAGTCTAGCTTATTTATGCGCTAAATTATAAGTAGTTTTCAAAAACAATATAGATCTCTTTCGTTTCGTGCAATTACGAATAAATTTATGAAGAGTGTCAATTTAGGGTTTAATCTTTAATATTCCACAGATCTACAAAAAAATCAAGGCATAACCCTGAGAACTTTGACAAAATGTTAAACAAACATGTTATTATTTCTATTAAATTTGCATTATACTATCATTATTATATTCACAATCCCAGCTGAGTTGAGGCCTAAACATGTACAGAGCACATACCAAGTAGACCAAGCCACGTCAGCTCGTAAATCAATCACTGTCAATACAGTAGGAGGAGGGGGGGGGGGGTAACATTACCCTCTGAGCAGAGGGTTAACAGTTGTGGTACAAAAGTTGTCTTGGTATTTATTATGCACATTGGCCTAAATTAATTAAAAGCCATATCGAGTGGGAGGGTGGTAGAGGGAAGGAGAATAGTTGTCGCACTAATTGCCATGGCAGGACTGACTTATGGCCATTGTTAAGGCAATGTTACAATTGCAGTTACCGTTACATTGTAACACACTGACATTTACGATTATGGATATGGATATTGCATACTCTACTATATTATTGTCTTGCATACTTACGATACAATTTGATCGCACCATCTGTGTCGCCCAGCGAGTTCTTGGCCACACATCGATAGGCTCCGAAGTCGGAAATGTCAACGTCGTATATGGTCAGACGCATGGTTATTTTATAGCCCGATTCAAAGGTTTCCGGCACGAAGCGTTCACCTGTGGGGTAGAAAGAGAGAGGAAGAGAGAGTGAGAGAGAGGAGGAGTAGTAATTGCAGTGTGTACCTGATGTGTGTGCGAGTACGTGGTACACATATGTATAAGCCGCAATGAAACCTAACCCGTTTGACTACATTCACTCACTCACTCACTCAGTCATTGAGTCATTCAGCCACATTCGCCGTCGGAACTGCCGAGTCAACAGCCCGGTAAGCTGACACACACACACACACACACATACACAGACAGGCACATACGTGCACTTTCCCAAGCTCGTTTATCCTTTGTCTAGCGCCTTCTGTCCCCATGTCCTGCGAGCTCAAGTAATTTGGCTTAAAACAAGAAATAAAAAAAAAAATAAATAAACGAGAACCAACTTTTACCTCGACTTGTTGTCATCTTGGGCAACCCCGACCATCATGACCTTCCCATATCAAATGGTTCATTTTAATTTATACAAAAACCCATGTCGTCTGCCTTCACCTGTACCTATCCCTATCCCTACCAACTTTTTGATTTACGCTTGATGTCGGTTAGATTTAGTAGTTTGCACTAAGCTCGACCTTCCCACATTGTCTACCATTTTCGGGAGGCCCAGCAGGTGGGCCTCCTCAGTCAGTCAGGGCACGGGTAATTGCTATGCATGGCAGCTAAGCGAGTGATTAGGTTAGTAAAATGCTTTTCAAATGGATTAAAGACAGAGATTTGTTTATGCTGATGATACACAGACGTAAATTGGGTTCCATAGCCAAAGGATTTGTGTAGCTAACAAATGAACATAGCAGGCACAAGAACTCGATAGATAAACAATTTAAGTTAGAAATAAAATATATATATCATCTTAAAGTTGCGATTTCAAATAAGTAAATATGTTTAAATTCAGTTAGGACAAGCTACAATATGGTTTTTCGTTTTAAAGAGTTCGTAAAAGATCTATAAAGTAATTGGACTCGATAGATAAACAATTTAAGTTAGAGATAAAATATATATATCATCTTAAAGTTGCGTTTTTAAATCAGTAAATATCTTTAAATTCAGTTAGGACTAGCTACAATATGGTCTTTCGTTTTAAAGACATTGTAAAGTATCTATGATATATTAAAGAAAAATGTCAACCCTTTACCAACTCGAGAACCTTTAAGATTTTGCTTTGTTAAACTTCCAAGAAACTTTTGATCAAATGACAATTTCCAAAGCGTTTCTTTTTTTTCCAATACCAGACTGCTTATAATCTTCTTAAACTTGGTCAGCTAACTTGGCTGGGCAAACCCTTTTATGCACTTATGAAATTCAACGCATTTTCCAGCTCGCAAAGAGAAAGAAACTCCATTAAAAACTCACGAGGAAAGCCGAGTACAGTCGTTGGCTACTGAAACTGCTTTTGACTTGAGGTCATTTTCAATCACTTTTTCCATTTTGTGTCACGGCGTAACTTGGAAAACAACAGGAGCAAAAAATAATGAAAGTGTGGATGGGAGGGAGAGTGAGAGAAACAGAACTGTCTGCATGTCTGTGACTTTCTCGCTGAGCTCTCTTGGGCAGCCAGAGGCCTGCATAGGGCTGGGCTGAACCTAAGGGAACCTGTTGGAGAAGGGCAAACCGGGAAGGGAACCGGAAACGCAGGGCAACTGCAGGTTGTGGTTTTGAGTGTGCGTCCGCTTTTGGCTTTTCTGTCCGTCGGCCATGTTCCTTTTTTTCTTTCTTTTTTTTTTGCGCTTCTCTTGCATTTTTTTCTTCTTTTTTTTTGCTACCTCGTGCAGTTCATTTGCCATGCAAGATGAGTGGGCGTTTGAGTGAATGCCTGGATGAATGGTTGGTACGATGGGCAGCCCTTTTAATGGTCGCTGGAAATTAAGTTGAAAATGTCCCTCAGGGCTGGAGAGCAATCAAAGCATCTTCAGGCAGTGCGTCAAATTAATTACATTTAGTTGAATTTTCTGCTTCTCCCATAGTTCATCTAACTTTACCGAGCTATATATCTATATAGAGAGGGGGTTTGCGTAGAGTAAGTTAACTAACGTTTATCTACAATTAATTTGAAATGTTCAAACGGATAGGAGGGCGGAAACAGAAAACTTTGAGTGAGTTTAGCTTAAATGCTTGAAAGAGAGATATGTCTGTATGAACTTCTATATCTCAAAGACTTAAAGAGTGAAGACTCTCGCATTTAGTTACAATATTTCCTATGAATACTCTTTAATGAATGATTACTTAATTATTTTTCCACGCCTCTTCTAGCTTATTTAAATTCACTTTCCATCACATCTCACTTATCACTCATTGGAAGAACCTTTAATTGGTTAATCCACTTTATTGTACCGCACTCAGAGTTCAATTATTTCTATTGGATTTTACAAGCACGACTTACCCGGCACTATAATCGTATCGTTCTTCATCCAATAATTAATGGACTTGGGATACGCCTCCGATTGGCATTCCAGCGAAATGTTCTGTCCGAGAGCGGCGCCAACTAATTGATTTTGTATCCAAATCATTGGTGGAACTGCGAACGAAAGAGACAGAGAATGAGAGAGAGAGAATAGAGAGAGAAATATGTGAAATAGTTGAAAAGTATGTGAAATGAAAGGGAAGCACGTAGGGCGCGATTGACGCTTAATTCTGGAATGTAATTGTAATGGCAGGTTAGGTCAGGCATGTGGCATGACCTTTGCACTGTGTGTGTGTGTGTGAGCTATGAGCGTATATATGAAATTCCATTTATTATTGTTTCACATTGCGATTTGTTGCGGTTTCCCCTGCGTTATTTACGCAACTAATTGTTTTTTAATTTTTATCGGAAACCGCAAAAGTGGTAGAGGCTGCAGGGAAGGGGGAAGCAGAGTCTTTGTTTATGCTTGGTTAAGTTAAGTAACTTGGCAAAGAGGATAAATGTTTGACCTGCATTCCTCCTCCCTCTCTCTCCCTCTCTCTTTTTGCATGCACGTAGCGTTTTTTATGCTGCAGCTAACGGTAAACTTCTATGGCAAATTGCTGAGCAACTTAAATTTTTATTTAATTAGCCCGCAGCAGCAGCAGCAGCATTAGGGGAAGGGTAGAAGGGGGGGGGGAGGTATAGCAAGCGCAAAAGAGCGCTAAAAATGCTAACTAGCTGGGGCACACTTAATTATTTACTTTATGCATGGCACCTAAAAGTATGCAGCAGGCAGACAAAGTGCACGAACAGAGAGAGAGAGAGAGGGAGAGGACAGTGAGCGAGAGGGCATATTAAAATGCACAGCATATTTCTATGGTGAGATTTGAAGTGGCGCTTTGTGTATTCCTTGTCTGCGCGCCAGACTGCAGCACATTGCTCATACGCCACCGACACCAGCAGCACCGACAAGGGAACGACCAGCAGGCGGTATACCTGCCTGCCATAAGCCCCATAAATATTTAAATATGCAAAATTGATATGCCCCAACTGCAGGAGACACGCTCTCCTTTCCCTCGTATTCCTCCCGCATACTTACAGTGCACAATGAGCATGACGCGCTTGCTGACTGTTGGCGGTATTCCATTCGAGGCGATGCACAGATAGGCCCCCATATTCAGCCGATTCACCTTGGCAATGGTCAGGAATGAGCCATTATATGCGACAGCTGCAAAGAGATGCAAATCGCAAAGAAAATCGGTTAATTGAGCTGTCAGGTAAAATTGTATATTCTGTATTTGCTGTAAAAGAGAAATTATAAATATTTATTAGCTTGTACTATTTTGTGTAAACCAATCCAAAATGCCTTAGGATATATTTTTGTCATCTGTTTTAGTTGGCAAATATTGCAGAAGAATTACAGAGAGACAAGTAAATATTGTGAGAGTTGTAGCAGCAGCTTATCCACTTACAATAACAAAGTAAACATGCAACTTAGCCATGTGTGTGTGTGTGTGTGTGTGTGTGTAATCATTGCATATGCAATTTAGTAGAGCTCAGTCTGTGAAATTTCCAATTCGAATTGCAAAATTTTTCATAAACTTCTTGTACATGAGCAATTCGAAAGCATTTCGATTCGAATTCAAGTTCTTTTCTTGTTTTCGCTTCCATTCACTTCAAATTGTCTTCCATGGCACATAGGAATTTGTGTGTGTTTACTGCGTGTGTGTGCGTGTGTGTGTGTGTGAGTTCTGCCCACAATATGCCAGCACAGTATCGAAGTCGAAGTCAAAGCTGGTATGGTAGGATTTATCGATTTGTAAAGTGGCAAAAACCCCTAATGAATGTTTCATTCCAAAGAAGCCTCAGACTATGTGTATTTGAATTTGGATTTGGATTTCGACTCGGAATCAGGTGCCCTTTCGAGTCATGCAGCTGTCACAGCTGGGTAAACATTCACACACACTCACACACACACAGGCACACACACATTGCTCAAGCTGGCAGGCATCAAAAGAGCCATAGGCAATCTAGGTACTCAAGGGTGTGTGTGTGTGTGTGTGTGTGTGGGTGTAGAGTGGATATCTGATCGAGTGCTGTGACTTGATTAGTGTCAATCGGCGTACACAGGCTTATTATGTCAGTACACTGTGAGAAATGAATGTGTGACTAATGAAATCAATTTTATTATTTTATGAACGAATTGAAAATGCATAATAAAAGTGTATAATAAATTTAAAATAATTATAGAGCTATTGAAATTTAATAATTTAAAATTTAATAAATTTAAAGCAGGTATATGCAATATAATTTGAAAATTATATAAAATTAAAATTGGTAAATTAATAATTATATTTTCTAGCTTTGTTTTATAATTTTGTAAAATATTTAAGCTGCTTTAGAATTTAGGTCTGGTCTGTTTGAATTTATTGTCTAATAAAATTAAAGTAAGGAGGGGAAAAAATAATTAAATACAAATTATTTAGGATGAAATTAAAATAAAATGAACCTATGCATAATAATATTTGCCAGCAATTTGTATATATTTTTAGCTCTTTATAATAACTCCCCTTCTTTCCTAAGTTTCGCCCAGTTAACCTTGACTACGCGAGCAAGCCATCGGTTCAATTGGGATTTTATTAGTATCATTAGCACACCTGGTCAGTGAGTGCAGTCACGAATGTGTCGAGTGGCCCATTGAGTTAATTATAGTGCTGCATTTATTATTATTGGATCGTATGTTGCGGCCTCTTTTCCACACGACGACGACGCCACGCAGCGAGTTAATTGCGCGCACTCAAAGCGAAAACTTTTCAAGAACTTTAAAACGCTCTCAGGTAATTTAATGCGGGGCAAACACGCAGCCAACATGGCTGGCATTGTTTGACTTCGACATTGTTGCAAATAATTTACATGCTTGCCCGCAGAATACCCTGCCTCCCCTCCCCTCCTCGAAACACACACACACAGAGACACACTCCGACACACCCTTTGCCAGTGCACTCGCTGCGAGTCCATTTGTCATGCAAACACAGCAAACCACACACCGACACACACACTCGCACTTTCATTCACTCTCTCTCTCTCTCTTCCTCGCTCTCTCTCTCTCTCTCTCTCCTACTTACCCTCGGCTCCACTGGGCAGCGGTATCAGTTCGCCACCTTCGCGTCGCCAGGTTATCGTCGGAGTTGGCGAACCCGTTGCTGCGCATTTTAGGGTCACATTTGAACCCTCGCGGATGACCATGTCCGTGCTGGTGGGATAGTCCAGTATGTCTGGTGGCACTGTGTGTGTGAAAGTGTGTGTGTGTGTGGCCAGACACAACCGCATGCCGGCACACATAAACACAGTTATGGCAACAGTTACATGCGACATATTATTCATACGCCGTGTGGGCCGTGCAGCGATGCAGAGCAGCATGTGGGGGCGTTGATTGTTCGCCAGGTGTCACCAGGTTGGCAGCCCCAGCGCAGTTATCGTTGTTATCGTTGTTGTTGTTGTTGCGATGATGATGACATTGTTGGTTGGTCGGTTGGTTTATAGTTGTTGTTGATCATTGGCGTGGCATGTGAGTGAGAAAAATGCAATAAAGAAATGTTTTTGTTTTAATATCGTTTTATATTCATCTTCAGACCCTTAGCAAATAGTTGTTTTTAGTGCGAATTCGTTATGGGTTTTAATTGATTTCCAAGTGCGGAACATTTTTCAAATTGCAGTGAGAGCGCGATGTGATCGAATAAAATATTCACAGCTTTATGCAAATGTGTAAAAAATTCACAAATTTAAATAATTTTATTTATATTTCGACTGATATTACGTAAATTGTTGAACCACTGCAAATATACATTAAACTTAAACGAAATAAATAATTCAAGATTTCTATAATAAATTTATAAATTACATAAGACAATCTAATGCTCCATTAAATATTTAAAAATATTTGCAGCTCATTTGAAAACTATATTTTATCTATTACTATATATTATTATTTTTTTTCCTTTTCAAGTGAATAAATTGGAATGTAATCTATCAACTATCACGCCTAACGAACTGTAGCAATTAAAGTAGTTATTTGTCCATCTTCTGGCTGCCTCAACAAGTTACTCACACTTGCCAGGCACACACACACACATACATTTATTCATAGTTGATAAGAACGATATGGGGATGCTATAACACAGAGACTTTATGTATGTATGTGCAGCAAGGACACGTCGGTCGTGCACATTTTTGACATTTACATGTAACGAGCTATCTGGGACATCGCCTTGGATCTGGAGAGCAGGTTCTGAGCATGGACATGGACCCAACGCCCTGTTGCCTGTTGTGCCTGCCCGGCTGCCTGCCTGCCTGCCTGCCTGGCTGCCAGTCTCTGGTGTTACTGGGCAATTAATTATAATTTTACGCTTGACAATTTTTCACTTGGCCGAAAAGGAAAAGAGAGAGAAAGAGAGGGAGAGAGGGAGGAAGAGAAAACAGTGAGAAAGTGGAATGGACAGCCCTGCTATGCCACTTAATGAAGGAACGTGCCTGTTCTGACTCTGCCTCTGCCTCTGGCTCTGCCTCTCGGAATGTGCATTTAATAACGGTAACGTTTAAAAAATTTCCAATTTTTTATCGCTTGGTCAAAAGGAAAAGTCAGAGCAATTTGGTGATTTATATTACCATGACATCTGCCGAGAAATTATTGACAGCATAGTGATTGCAGGAGAACTCTCTACTCTCCCCTCTCTCCTCTCTTTCTTCTGCCCTGTGCAAGTGAGGGGGGAGGGAAAACACAAGGGGGTACACTGTGAAAGTCGACGTGTCAACAATGATGGGCATGTTTTACAAAATGTATTTATTTGTGTGTGAGTTTGTGTGTGTGTGAAAGTACTTTCTTTTCACTCCACCACACGCACACACATTACGTATACGTCATGTCGTACAAGTTGAGTAGGCACAGGCCGCGTGTGCCTGCTTTGTTGACTCTGCTCTGGCTCAACCATGTCACAAGCCTCAATCACAAAAGGTCTGACTTCCTGCCCACAAATGTTACTCTGCAGGGCGTGGCACCTGTGGGTAGGCAGGCTGGCATGTGGATTGAGTAAACACTTTTTATCGCCCTGCTCAGTTGGGTGATAACTTATGAAATGAAGCGAAATGAAGCGAGATAAAAATTAATTTCATATGTGCTTAAAGCAGAAAGAAAATAATGCTACCACTTGCGCAAAGTAGAAACACTTTATTCCCCTCTATAATTCGCATCCCTAATCTGCCTAATGTTGTAAGCGAAAGATGATGATGCGTTTTTAATCAAAAGTCTAATCGAGTGCATGATTTTAAAGGGGGAGGGGTTTAAGAATGATTATGGCAATTTTTAAAAATTGACAAGCTTAGATAAATATGTTTATTTAGACGGGTTACGTCTGTCCACAAATGTTATTATAAATTGTAGAAAATTCTTTAAGTCTTAGTAAAATATAAAAAATACGCTGTCTATGCTTAAAATTCTGAAAATGCTACTCTTATGCATCACTCAATTATTATATATTTTGTTTCTTAAGTGACCCAATCCTAAGTACATTTTAATACCCTCGCCGGCTGGCGGAGAAGTCTCCTTCCCTACATATACGAGTGTCTCTCTGCTCTTTTGCCCAGTCTTAACTGGGCTTAAGAACCTAAAATACCAGAGTTTGTAAATAAAGTTGTCTGGCTACTCGGTCTTCTACATTCCGAGCGAGCGGGAGAGACAGAGAGAGAGAGAGAGAGTGAGCGAGACAGACATGCTAAGCCGTAAGTTGTAAATTCTTTGCATTAAAATGCCATTTTTCAGGCATTTTCAACGACGCACTGAGTCAACAAATCCAGTTTCGACGCAACCCAGCGCCGTTTTTGACACTTTCACAGCTTTCACAGACTGGACTCTCCCCCCTCCCTTCCTTTTCCCTGCCACCCTCCTGCGACACCCCGTCTGACCCACTGTATGCACAATCAAGCCATATCCATCGCCTCCATCACAATAGAAAAAAGGAAAAGTTGACCAAAAATGGACAACAAATTTTTCATCCATAAAAATTGTAGACACATTTTAGTTGGCCTTTTTTCATTTCAGTTTCAGTTTCGATACAGTTTTTTTTACATTTTTATTTTATTTTTATTTATTTTTGAAAGTTTTTCTATATATTTCTTGTGCATGTTTGCCCGACTTGTTAAGCATTGGTTGCTGCTGTTGTTGTTGTTGTTGTTGTTCGTTCGTTGATTGTTTTTATAGTGCATTGCTGGGGCTTTTGGCCGGTTTGGCGGTGCATTGAATAATTTATATGATATAATAAATTTTCCCCATTGATGTTTTGCTTATGCTGCAGCGAAGGCATTGTCTGAACTAAGCCGTATTGTGCCCGACTTTGTGGCTTTTCTAATAGTTTTTATTTTCTGTTCTGTATTTTATTGTGGAATTACTCGTTATTTTTTTTTGTAACTTGAATGAAGATTTGCTGGCAGCTTAAAATCATGAAAAATATATGATATATGAATTTTTGTATATTTTAGTTGTTTTAGTATTGTTTTTAGAGAGCCAATTTGCTTGCAAATTGCCTAAATTCCTAAATTTCAGAGCTTAAAAACTCTATATAGAATGCATACTCCATTTAGAAAAATATAGATAGAGATAGAGTCTATGTTAATAAACACTCTAAATGGACTTTAATATTAAATAAAATTCAAAAAGTTGGTATGGCTACAGTCAAACGCGCCCGACAGTAAAATACCCTTCATCCAGTTGTCAAAACCGTTACAAATCCGTAATCGCACTTATAATTTAACACGAAGAATTCTGCACAACTTATTGGCTTGGCTTACTAGATCTGACAAACTCGCGATTTTAATTAAAAGAAAAAAATGTTGAGAAAAATAATAGGGGGGACCCTTACCAAAATTTTCAAAATATAGAAAAATTTAAAAAAGGCTACTGTTCTATTTTTTATTTGTAAAATCACTCGGATAGTTAAAACACAAACAAAATGTCATTCCGCGTGAAAATCCATTGATTTTTAAGAAAGTTATGAGAGGTGTAATTTAAATGTTCCAGGCCTGTTGAGGGTGTTACATGTCTAATTTTTTGACCATTTTGACATGATTTTTGGCCCGAAATTAAGTATAGTCTAAAATCGATTTATACACTTGTTTATTACTAATTTTGACCTCCGCAATCGATTAAAATAAAAAACTCGCGATTTAAAATTTTGAAAAAATTTTTTTTTGAAAATTTCATGGGGGGACCCTTACTAAAATTTCCAAAATATTGAAAAATTGCAATATGCTATTTTTAAATGTAGATTCACTCAGGTTATTAAAACATAAACAAAATGTCATTCCGCGTGAAAATCCGTTGATTATTAAGCAAGTTACGATCGGTGTAAAATGAGAGAACCAGGCCTGTTGAGAGTGTTGCATGTCTAATTTTTGGACCACTTCGACACGATTTTTGGGCCAAAATTAAGTATCGTTTAAAATCGATTTAAATGATTGTTTAGAACTAATTTTGACCTCCGCAATCGATTAAAATAAAAAACTCGCGATTTAAAATTTTGAAAAAAAAAAAATTTTTTTGAAATTTTACATGGGGGACCATTGTCTAAATTTCCAAAATATCAAAAAATTTCAAAAAGTCTATTATGATATTATTTAAATGTAGAATCACTCAGATAATCAAAACATAAACAAAATGTCATTCCGCGTGAAAATCGTTTGATTTATAAGAAAGTTATGAGAGGTGTAATTTGAATCTTCCAGGCCTGTTGAGGGTGTTACATGTCTAATTTTTTGACCATTTCGACATGATTTTTGGGCCAAAATTAAGTATCGTTTAAAATCGATTTAAATGATTGTTTATAACTAATATTGACATCCGCAATCGATTTAAATGAAAAACTCGCGATTTAAAATTTTGAAAAAAATAAATTTGTGGAAAAATCATAGGGGGGACCCTTACCAAAATTACCAAAATATAAAAAATTTTAAAAAGCCTATTAGCTATTTTTTAAATGTAGAATCACTCAGGTTGTTAATACATAAACAAAATGTCATTCCGTGTGGAAATCGTTTGATTTTTAAGAAAGTTACGATCGGTGTAAAATGAGAGTATCAGGCCTGTTGGGAATGTTGCATGTCTAATTTTTGGACCACTTCGACATGATTTTTGGGCCAAAATTAAGTATCGTTTAAAATCGATTTAAATGATTGTTTAGAACTAATATTGACCTCCGCAATCGATTATAATTAAAAACTCGCGATTTATAATTTTGAAAAAAAAAATTTGTTGAAAAATCATAGGGGGGACCCTTACATAAATTTCAATAGTATCAAAAAATTTCAAAAAATGTTGATATGTCGTATACTTTTTTTTTTTACCAATTTTCAATGGTCGAAGGGTATAACTACTGCGGAGGGACTTAAAGTATTTCCACTCTTATCTCAAGCTTCGAGCAGTGCGAGGTCTCTCTGCGATATTCCTCATTTTCTGACGTCACTAAATAAACAATGATTTGTGCTGGGGCGCCGATGATGACAACAATGCGACGCTAAGAATAGTTGAGAACGTCAGGCATGTGGTGGGAGGGGGAGGGGAGGGTGTTAGCGTTGGCGCTGAAAAGTATGCACTAGAAAATGTAGGGACTGAGAATGGGACTGGGTACAGTGAGGGCGAGAAAGAATCGCGCACACTTTGTCAGTGGCAGCAAAAGCCGCGCTGATTTAAAGTGGTTTCACATTCTGCACATGGACTTAGTTCATTTGAGTGAAAGGCATTTTACACAGCCAGAAATGTGTGTGAGTGTGTGTGTGTGTGTGGTAATATTTCGCTGTCTGCCACACGAGTTGCTCACAAATTTCTTGCAGTGCAGAAATGTGGGGATGTAATGAATTTCGACATCAATGAAAACACAATCAACCAAAGTGGTTACTTACGCCGAGAGCAGAGTGAGGCGGAGCGGAGCAGCATGTCGCGGTTTTCGAACTGAAAACAGGAATCCCAGCCAAGCCGGAAGCGCATGGCGAACCGAAACCCAAATAGGTAGGCGGGGGGGTACGGGAAAGAGAGAGGGAAAAGGACTGTGCATATTCATTTAAAATCTGTCTGGACTGTGGCTGAGGCTGTGAGCTTGTCTCCTCTGAGGTTTTTGTACGCCAACTGAATAATTAACGTGGACATGGACATGGTCATGGACGTGGACGAGGAGGGTGGACAGCGGCATGGCACGTAGCATGTATGTAAATTGTTTCATTACCTTTCACTATGGCTGCCAGGTGCGCTCTAACTGTTCATTGTTTTCCCCCCACCAACTCACACACTAATGTGCTGGCTAAGTGAAAAGTAAGGACTTGCCTTAAAGCAGCGGGCTTAAAGCGTGGCTAACTCAATTAGCCAATAGTTTAGAGGGAACTGTGTAAATAAAACACCCCCTACTCCTCCCCCTACTCGACTAAACACAACTCGGCAGCCATTGCAATTAGACTCAATCGTGAGTTGTTAGAACTTCTGTGCAACTTTTTCCGCACTCACCCCCACCTCCTAGTAAAACATTTAACTAGCACATTTTCCACTCACCACGCACCATTTTCCACTTTCCACTTTCCATAGTTCACTCGCCTCTCTTGGCTGAGCAATTAGTCCAATTTGGAAAAAACTATCAGCAGCAAAATGAAGCACAAGTCGAGGGCGTCAATTGATCGACTCGTTGACCACAAAGCCAACCCAGTCAAACCCTCCACTAGCCCCACTAGCCCTTCCAACCACCACTCCAAAAACCACTCCAACCACTGAGCCAGCAGTCAACACAAATTACAATTCACTCTCGACTCGCAAATGTGGAGCAATTGTGTTGTTCCAGCTTATGGTGTTAATTGGGGGGAGTATTTTGAGTTGAGGGCAGACGCCTCTCTAAACAATCTATCAAACATATAGTATACCATATACTATATAAAAAATAAATATAAAATAACATTGCAAGCAGAAACACTCAACTTAAGCAAATTCACAATTTCTTCTCTTTGCATGTCTATTTAAAGTTTAAACTTTAAAGATAAAAAATAAAATAATAAAAAAAATGCTAGTAAAAAATTGAGCTCGCATTCTTCAGAATTTCAACTCATAATCGTAAATAATGTTTGTTTTTATTTCGCTTACTCACCGACAACATCCAGATAACCGACTTGACTTTTCATCGGATCCGTGTTTATTTGGCACATGTACCTGCAAGGTTGTAAATTTCTACATGTTAGATTGTTAAGAACTCTTTCTCATGCATATGTAGGGGGAGTAGGTGCTCAAGTGCGCGATAAGCAGGCTGTGCGTGGCAGCACTTTATGATCAAATTGGCCTGGCCTGGCCTGGAACAAATATGGAATGCAACAAACTCATAAAGCGAACGTTTTGTTGGCCAAATAAAAATGGCTAAAAATGCGAATGGGTTATGAAAATAAAGGCTAGAATTTTAGAATTTAAAAATATCAAATAAACTGGGAGTCCTTGGAGTTAAATCTTTAATGAACTCCAACTAACAAATCACAGTAATTATTTAATTAATGAGCTGCATAAAACAACAAAAACATGTTATGTTTTTTTCCGCACTTTCAAATCAATTCTCCAACAAGGAACTATTTTTTTTATTGGATTTCATTTTATACTTTTTACAATAACAATTATATATTCTCTCTATTGTGCGTGATTATAATGTGAAAACAAGTCGATGAAATACAAGCAGGAAATCGTATGCTGACAGAGCTTGAATAAATAAATAAATGGAATTTGAATTGCAATTGTTTTTTTTGTTTTTGGTTTTCAAAAGGCTGGTTAAATAAAATATTCCATTTTGCATTTTGATAAATGTTATGCTTGATATTTGCAAAGTGTCTGTGCATACATAATGAGGCTGCCACACACACACACACACATAGACATCTATTTGCAGTGTTCCAGTTTTTAGGAGTTTGATAGTTTTGTTGTGGATTTTTCTAGGGTACTACTTACCAGCCCTTGTCCGACTCCTTGACATCACGTATACGCAGGATCCAAGCACGTTTCTCGGCGTGAGTAATGCTCATGCGATGATTTTTGGTTATGACGTGATTTTGTATCGTTAAAATGGTCTGTGTATCGACACGTAGCCACGCAATCTGCACAAAAGAAATATTATGGTAAGCAAACAAAATACAACGCTTTCCTGCCCCCTCCCTAGCACCTTAAGTATGTGATTGTGTGTGTGTGTGTGGTAAATGGTGAAATTGTAAAACTAAAACGCTCGACAATTTGGCCACAATATTAATGTGGAACTAGCGTGGCCCGAGCTCATTTATTAGCCCAAAAAACCAGAAAGACACAAAATGTCGCCTAAAAGGCGGCCAAACCTGTGAAGCAATGGGGGGGGAGTTGAGGAGGACAAGGTGCAAAACTGCAGGAAGTTTTAAGGACACCTTAAAGTGGGTCACGCTGAGGTGGCACTTTCTAGGGCAAACTAGTTACTCTCTCTCTCTCTCTCTTTCTCTTTGTGACTGTGTATAAAAAGTTTCACAAAGTTTTTGCAGGCATTTCTTAATTATTAAAATGAATGCAATCTTAAGTAATAGTATGCTAAGTTTTGAGTATTCCTTATTGCATAGTTGGTATTCAATCATTATACAGTCTGGCTTACTTATAACTTAGCAACACATGCCAGCACGTGTGCCGTTAATAAGGCTTATGAAATGATAATATCAGAAAGAAATAAGTGTGAAAAAATAATAATAAAAAAATAAATATGAATGTAATGAACAAAAATAGTGAAAAAATAAGAAATTTAAAATATGAAGTTCCATAGAAATAATATATATAATCTGACACATTTGAAACTAGTAAATTATAAAAAAAAAATTAAAATTGAATTTAAACTAATATGACTAACTAAACATTCATCAAATATTCCCAATCGCAGTGTATTTCTATAGAAAATAAAGAGCTCTCCCAGCGAACTGAACTGAAATTGATTTATCACCATCCCCCACACCCCAACCCAGAGAGCACTCAAGTTATAAGGTAGAGAAATTGTTGTCTTCCTTCCATACGGTTGTGATATGAGAGACATCAATTCACTAGCTTTCAATTTGTATGCTCAAATGCAACGGGACAATGCGATGGACAACATTATTATTCGCCCCGAATTACCGAAAATAGCAAAGCACATGATAAGTGTACATTTACCGGTTAGCATATAGTACCATTATAAGGCTGTTCATCGATATCGCATCGCAGACCCAACAGATTATCAATTTGTTGCGTGCACATTCATTCATTCGGTTCCATTTACCTTTCCATGTGGCCAGAGAATCCTGCCCTGGAGTAGAGCAGGGGCACCTAAGAGCTGACTAACAAAAATTTGTGGCCCACTGTTTGGGTTTTGTTTGGGATAGGGCAATTCATTGCGGACCGCTTTCAGGTTGTTGTTGTTGTTGAGCGTGACCCAGCGGGTTTCGAAATCAAAGTGACGCCCGAGGGGCCTGAAACGTGTTTTGGGCTCTAACCGAGATCCTTATGGGCCAAAAAGGGTCAGCACAAATGGCGCACGCATTATGCGTTTAACGAGAGCGCACGCACAGCAGACACACACACACACACACACAGACAGACAGACCAAAAGGGTTCGCGGTGTGAGCTGCGCCTGAAACTATGCCACGTTTTATTTGATGAAGTGTAAACTGTTTGGACTGACAACGCCGCGAGCCGTTTCCATTAGCAGCGACACCTAGTTGGGCCCTATAGCCGCCCTATAGCAGCAGCAGGTGTGTTGTCACTCTAATTGCTACACAGATTGGCAAACTAACAGGAAACCAAACCGGGCAGAACCAACCCCAACCGAACTGAGCTTACCTTATACGTCTGCAGGTTGTCAACGACGCACTGCAGCACAGCCTCGCGGCTAACGGGTACCGTTACATTCTGCAGCAGCTCACCGAATTTGGGCAGATCTGGAAAGAGGAAAGGAAAAGAAAGAGAGTTCAAAATAGATCAGATAATGTGTTTGAGGTCCGATCTAAAACAAGGTACATATCAGAGAGTTTCTTAAACGATTTCACTATCGAAACCTTTGTATGTACCTTCAATTCGATTGGACCTATAATGGGAGTGATCAAAGATATATACATATATATGGTAGGCTGCATTAGGTCAAACTTATCTTAGAATAGGGGAGCTTAACTTTAAAATATATTGAACAAGCTAAGAGCCTCAATTCTTAGATAATGCGACTGGCAACAGCAAGGTGAAGTGATAAGAAAATAAATAAATAAATAGGGGATATTTAAGAGTAAAAAAAAAATAAACTATAATATAAAAAAAAAAAAACTATAATATCTAGTTGGAAATCTGTTGACTTAACCTGATTTAATATCTTAACTTTGTCTGCCTTTGGCCTTCCGCATAATCTATACTTCATTATAATTCCTTCTCTCCTTCTCTATATCTTTCTCTTTTACCTATTCAACTTAATTAGCCAGTGGGAGTTCTCTCAATTTGTCAGTCAATCAATGCTTGAGGCGCTGAGGCAATGCCCAGCGATGCGTATAAAGCGCGGGTTGACTTTAAAGACGCGCCCGCAAGTATGCAACAGATTTGTGGTTTCGCGTGGAGGCGCCTTTAAAACTTTGTCCTTTGTGCCATGTGCGACTCCCTCCCTCTCTCTCTCTCTGTCTGTGCGTGTGGGTGTAAGTGTGTTTGTGTTTGTGTCGTTGACATGCTATGTGGACCCTGCCATGCGCCTCTCATACATACTCGACTCGAGAATGAAATGAAAATAAAAGCTGGAAAAAAAAAATAGAATCCGTCGGCTTTTCTTATATGCGGGGCACGCGTCAGTTAAAGCAAATCAACACATAACAATCTTGTACTCAAAATGCGTAAACAATGTGATAAGCAAAGAGAATGTCAGAGCGAGAGGAAGAGAGCTGTCTCTCTCTCTCTCTTTTTGGGATGTGTATTGATGTGGCCGTAAATCTCACTTGCAAGGGGTAAACAGCGCGAAAGTTTGCCACGCTCGCAATGACAACAACTTTGTGTGTTTCTTTGTGTGTGTGTGTGTGTGTGTGTGTGTGCGCTTGTTTATGTGTTGTCATGTTGCTGATTGTCGCCTAATCTCTGTCCAAACATCACGTCCTGCGAGGCTTATTATGCACTCAGCCGTCGAAAGGGTATGATGAATTTTGTATGGCAAACAAAATGCCACAAATTATTAATGAGTTAAATTAATTTCAATTGAATAAGTGTATTACTTAAATAATGTTAAATTTGACAGCCTTTTTCAATAAATTGTAATTCAACAGTGTTTCTATAAATTATAAATATTTTTAAAATAAATTCTGATGACTTAAATCTGTCGAATAACTTGCATAAAGTCATGCAATATTTGCAAAATATTTAAGAAAACATATCTATATGTAAAGTATATCTTAAGTCTCTTGAAAGAGTACATACTAATTTTTAAATGATTTAATTGCAATATTTGCAAAATATTTAAGAATGCATTTAATGAATTTGAGTTTATCTTAAGTCTCTTTAAAGAGTATTTAATAATATTGAAATTATATATTTGCAATATTTGCAAAATATTTAAAAATACATGGTCTATATCTTAAGTCTTTTAAAGAGTATATAATAATATGATTTATTCCCTATTTTTGTTTAATATTTAGAAATCCATAGCTTTTTCTCAAGTATATTATAAGGCTTTTGAAAGAGTATATACTAATATTTAAATGAGTTATTTGCAATCCATGCAAAATATTAAAAAAAAACATAGCTATATCTTAACTATATCTTAAGTCTCCCCAAAGAGTTTATAATAATATTTAAATGATTTATTCTCACAGCATTTGTGCTTGCCATAAGCAACTTCAACTTTCAGAGCATTGCCCTATCGGTTCTAGCTCTTTTACGCCCTATGCTTCACAAGATAATAATAATGACGAAAGAGAGAGACAGATAGAGAGAGAGAGAGAGAAAGAGAAGGCGAGTAAGTGAGTCCAAGTGCCCTAAAATGCCTCAAGTGGGGGCAATGACAGCGCAGCTCTGTGCCATCTAATAAGCTCGATTACCCAACACTCCCGATGCGTCAATAAAAATTTTTGCCACAGACTGTCCCGCCGCCATTTAGCCATCTTCCCGCCCTCTCCCTTCCCCGTCTGGCAACCCCTACAAGCGTAACAAGCGGCCTAATCTCACTTTCTTTTACTCTTCGCTTATTTCGTTTCGGCCTGCGCTCCTTGTTGCCTTTTGCCAACTCATTTGATTTGCCTGCGTTTATATTGATATCTACCTCCCTCTCCCTCTTTCCTCCCTCTCCTCTCTCTCTCTCTTCGTCGCGTTGCGTGTATTTTTATGGCATACTTTTCGGCGCGTTCGTGTGTAAATATGTGCAAATTCGCAAATTCGTAACATATTTCGCTGTGGCACACATCAGCCCCAATTCTGGGTTACACGGAACTGGGGACTCGGGTGTGATTGTTTAGTGGATTTATGGGCACATGAAATTAGGATTTAATGTGCATATGTCTTGCGCCCTGAGTGGATTTATCGCACATCCCTCTACGCATGTGTGTGTGTGTGCTTAACATAATGTTTATGATATATGCGAATAAAGAGCAAATCGTTTTTGAAATGGAGCGGGAGGGCTATTTGTTTGTGGCTTTCCAACTGGCTTAGTCGCATCACTTTTCGCGAGCACTGTAAGCCAGTTTGGGCTTTGGTTATATATTCGTAATTGTCATTGTGACCAGGAAGAGGGAGAGAGAGAGAGAGAGTTTACACTGTACCATATTGAGTGAAAAATCCACTTCATTTTCGGTAAATATTTTTTGCCCTTGCAGAGGGTGTGTATAAATTCATAGTCAATATAAATTTATAAATTAAATTTATACTTTTTAAATTTTTAAATTTCTCTCTTTCTCTCGACTTATCAGGCAATTTCCATTCGCTTAGCTGCTCGCATGATATCAGTGTTTATTTGCATTATATGAAACAATTAGGCCGAAGCTTAAGCTTTATCAACGAGTTCCCTTTTTTTGGGGGCCTTTATCACAGCCCTCTCACATATGCTCACTGGGCGCATTTCCGTTTCCGCCTTCAGCCTCTCTGCTCTCTGCCTCAAATTCAACTTTAAGCTGACTTTATTAACTGAACTCGAGAACGACGCGGCATTTCAACTTAATAAGCAGTCGAGCTGCCGGCAAATGTCGCTATTTAAATGCTAAACAACTCTATTAAGTTGCACGACACACACGCACACTAACGCGCACACACATACACAGACATACGTGTGGCAGCTTTCGGGGCAGAAATGGAACCTCAGCACGTTTCAAATACAATTTACAATAAATAAAATTTAAAAGCGAGAAAAAATGCTGCGACAACAGCGCGTAGACAGACATCGCCAACGAGGATGAGGAGGAGGAGGAGAAGGAGGATGATGAGGAGGAGGAGGAGGAGGAGAAGGAGGACGAGGACGTGGTAGAAGACAACTGTGATGCCAACTCCGACTGCGACTCAAAGAGAGTGACTTAATGGCGCCAAGCAATGAGGTAGATAGGAGAAAAAGAGAAAGAGAGAGGGGACAGCATTGAGCACGTGATGTGGGAGATAAGTAATATGATACAGAGATACGCAGCAATAAGGTGAGATTGACCACAGTGCCTTCCATGTGTGTGTGGACTCTGCTCGAGCAGGTAATTTAAATTTATAGGAAGAAAAGGGTTCAACGCAATAAATAATCGAAATACATGAACTTAAATAAATAAATAAAATACGCATAAAGTGTTATAAGTGTAATATGCAGATTTTAACTGGAAAAATGGTTAAGTAGTATTTATTTTCAGAAAAAAGGGTCAGCTAGAGAAAGTTTTATATACAAAATTCAAAAGCAAACCTATATTTATATAATTAATATTTGATTTTCTACATAGCTCTTATGGTCTCTAAGATTTACGTGTTCATACAGACAAATCTACTTATCTCAACATATTTGCGCTTATTTCATATGCTGAATGATTTAAATTTAAATATAATACAACAACTTACAAGCTGAATGGGAAATTCTCTTAATTAAATATTAAGTTCCTTCACATTTTATTTAACTGCAACTAAAATAGATATAAAATTATTTAGCTGACTATTTTAAAGAAGAGTTCGTCTTATTACTATTCAAGTCCCTTGTGCATCCCCTATGACATTTAATAAATGTAAATCATTTATGTTTGTCTGTAGCTATTCAAATATTTATTCCCTAATTTCACTGCTTGCTTTGAATACTGATTTATTTATTTTTTTTTTGCCAGTTGAGTGCAAAAGTTGCAAAAGTTCCCCAAACAGATGTCCTGCACATGTGGAAAAGGAGGAAGAAGTGGGGTGAGGTAGGGGAAACCAGGGTTACCAACTGCACTACGGGCTGTCTCTTACCTTTCTCCGGTATCGTATTGACGGCCGTGTCCTCGCGTATGTCTTCCAGCAGCTCCTCGTGATTTTGCATTTCCGCTGCAGGGGTCCGAAAAGAGCAAAGAAAAAGAGGGAGAAAAGAGAGAGAGAGAGAGAGAAAAAAAAACAGAGTGTTAGACAGTTACAAAGAGCGATATTATGTAGTTAATTTGAGCTAGGTTAACTCTGCTGGAAATTCAATTTGTGGCAGAGCATCAAGCCGGGCACATGCACTAACTCACTCGATACGACGCAGGGAAACAGAGAGAGAGATAGAGAGAGAGAGAGAGAGAGAGAGAGAGAGAGAGAGGCAGATAAAGCAGCTTCCGTGGAAATTGCCCAAAAAGCCAAAAACCACACACAACACGCACAGCCGAACCACAAGGCAGAAGGAGGAGAAAAGCGTGAGGAAAAGCGGGAAACGCAGCCTCGCCTCCTGTATTCGTTGTGTGCATTTTTCCAATATTTTAGCGCATTTGTTCGACTCCTTCTTTACGAGCAGCTTGTAATTTTCACATTTTCACAGACCACAAAATGAAGTTGCACAAAATGTGCAATTTGACTTTTGCACAGCAGCAACAGCTGCTTCGCTCTGCTCTCGAAAATCAATAATTGAAGCGTCAAGGGATTGAGAGAGAAGGAATAAAGGGGTTAAAGGTTTCCCTCTCTCTCTCTCTTCCCACTCCCCATAGACACAGGTAATGCAATGCAGTGCTGGCATCATAAACTATTCACCGAATTCAGCCAAAATGGGTAAGTGGCCAAATGGATTTACGTTTATGCGTTTCTGTTTAGCTTTTGCCATTTGCCAGCTCGTTGCAAGGGTGTTAGGAAAGAAAGGGGTAAGGGGGGAGGTACATCAATTGGCTTAGTGATTGGGCCCGCTAATAGGGTCAGCAGTTGGCTGTGTGCATAAAGCTGATTGACGCCCCAAATTCGACAGAATCAAATTGCGGTAAGCAGACATTTGTTTTGGCCCTGTGCACGCACATACCATAATATGATTATAATGCGATAAGCTACTTTCAAGCTCTGCTTAAGGCAATTAGCCAGGTTAATTGAATAGCGAAGGGTTGAGAAATTAGGCTACATATCACTTTGAGCTAGTTGACAAAACACCCTGCATAAAAACAGCGTATAATAAATTATATTTATTTTTTAATTCAATTTATATTTGTAATTTTCTTTATATTTTTTTCTTTTAATACCTTTGATTTTACTGCTCTTAATTGACGTTAAATAAATAAATAAATAAATAAATAATAAAATTAATAAAAATATATAAATAAATATAAATAAATAATTAAATAAAAAAATAAATAAATGAATATCATTGTTTAATAGAATTAAATATAAATATACTTTTCTGTAAAGCATATTAAAGTAGTATGCAATTTAACTGAGTGTTTTTCCTGGACTTTTCTTTAAGCTTATTGTCCAGCATTGTGGCCCGTCAAGCGTCAGCAGGTTGGCAGAACTTATGCCAGTCGTTTTTCTTTCGTTTTTCTTTCGTTTTTCCTTGCCTGCATTGCCTTTTATGAGCTTACCCATTTTCACGGTCACGTCGAGTTGCCTGCAAATCACGTCACTTCAAGTAGGAAAACCTGCACATGTGTGTGTGTGAGGAAAAGCGTGAATGGAACTTTGGAAAAACTTGCACAACTCTCTCTGGGTCTGGTCGAGATGGCACGTTGCATTCGCTGGCAACATTTGCGGCGCTTTGAATGCGTTTCCTTTGCCTGCCCCCGTTACTGCCTCCGCCTCTGCTCCTGCCTGTGTTGCCTGCCATGTAGCAGCAATATGACAGCCAGAGAGGGGAGAAGGTATAGGGGCGTAGGGAGTAGGCGGGGCTGGCTGCAACAATGCAACACAAAATATTACAAGCAGGCTGAGCTTGCCAAGTCGAGCGCAAAGTTGTTGCCTAACTCCAGTATGCGCAGTAAACAGGAGATTTTCCTTTTTTTACTGCATGTGTGTGGCAACCCTGCAACCCGCAACTCACACCCCTCCCCTCTCTCGCATTGCTTGTGAAATCGAATTTATTGCATACTTTTGTGCGTCGCAGCAAAACAGCCACAAAATGTATTCGCCCTGCCAGGCAGCTGCAGCTGTGACATTTGCACAAAGTCATTTCCAGAGCAGTCCCTCCTCTCCCCCCTTCCACTGCTTACCCCTACGCCCCTGTAACTAATCTGAGTGGCAGTTAGCATGTGTTTGGCGTTTATTAAAGTGCAAAGAGTACCAAAAATTGTTGAGAATTAATTGAAAATTTGTTTCATTTCATCTCTCGCGCATTTTCCTTGACTTTTTCGACATATATTCTGTCTGTTTATCCATTTCTTATTGCTTGTGTCAATTGTGTCATTTGCCTCTCTCTCTCCCTCTCTCTCTCTTTCTCTCTTTGTTGAATTCCAATTCATTTGCTCTATTGACAGTCTGTCTACACGCACCGGTTAAGGTCCAAGGCCTTTGCGCTTATAAATAACTTCATTTCTTTTACTTTGAGATATTCCCCTCTCTCTCTCTCCCACCTCTCTCCCTTTCTCACGCTGTCAACTAGGCAAATATATGTGCCAAGGTGGCCAAAAGTAAGAGCCGACCATGAAAATCAATAGCAATCGCGCACGGATAGTCGAGAATCGTGACTCGACGTGGAACTTTCCATGTAAATGCGAAATGTGACAAAGTCAACTTGGCTGAAACTTTGTCTCGCACTTGCCAAATGCTCGATAAAGCCAGCAAAGAAACGATTGACTCAAAAAGGGAATGATATTTTAATAAATTGCTTTTTTTTAGCTGAAACTCTTTACATCATTTTGCAGTTTCCAATATTTGAAATTACTTAAGACTCCATTAAATTGAATTTCTTAAATTTTGAGTAACGCTGGAAAATTGTGTGTACTTGGCAATAATCGAGGAACGCACATCTTCCATCTTTCATTTCCCCGACATTAAACCCACGAAATGCTTATGAACATACTTCAAATTGAGCTATTTCTGTTTGCCACTTGATTGCACTCACCTTTCCTATTCACGAGCCTGGCCGCAACTGCTTGCCACAAATAAAGAGAGAGAGAGAGAGAGAGAGAGAAGGAGAGATAGGCCCAGCCTCAAAACTTCATTAGCCAAAAAGCACGCGCGCCAGCGGCAGCAGGCGAACAAAAATTCGACAGTAGAAGAATGAAACGAAAGAAAAAGAAAAGACAAGGAAAGGCAGTGGGAGGGGGCGGGAAAAATCGTTGAGACCATAAATTGCACGGCGGCGAAAATAAATGTAAAGTAAATGGCGCTAATTCAAAGTAGATTTATTTATTATGCCATTTTACTTGCGGCAGCGCGCCAAGAAATATGCTTGAAATTTCGCGCGCTGCACGGGGCAACGCATAACCGTGGCCCGAGCAAAACAAAAGGCAAACAAATGAAAATAAATGTACGTGTAGAGCAGAAACAACAAAAACAACAACAAGAGAAGGAAGCAAGCAGCAAAAATGGGAGACGAGATAAGGCGAAAAAATGCGACAGCTTCGACTTTGAGATACCCTAGCATAACTACTGAATACATTATGCAATCGAAATGAAATTGGTAGGAAAGCTGCATAATATAGTAAGCTATGGATATGCCAAATATTAAAATGATAACTTAAACGGTTGTTTAGTTATGCTCTATTTATAAAGCAATTCTGTTCAGGGTATTCTTCTTTACAAATTTGATGTAATCTAGCTACCCTAAGCAGCTGAGATCACTGTGTTTATAGAGAAAAACAGTGTGCACATGCTTCCCAAACATTTTCACTGGTCGCAGGTATACGAAAATAGAGAGAAAAATAGAAATAGAAGACGAAAGAAGAAAGCACGAGCTCAGCAAAATTATGCTACAAAAACAATAAGGTTGGCTGTGAAAAACTCACACTTTAGCAGAAAAAAGAAACCAGCAGCATTAGAGAGAAAGGAAAAGAGATAGAGAGAGAGAGAGAGAGAGAGAGAGTACTCGTACGGGAGCATTTTAATTTACGCATGCTGTATGGCGCCTGCTTTGAGAAGCGACGCACCTGCTGCGACAGACAGGCAGACAGACAGGCAGAGAGAGAGAGAGAGAGAGTGAATCTCATTGGACGCCGTCTCTGCTGCTGTTGATTTTGGCCATAATGCTAACGCATTTAAGCCAATTTTCGTGTCAGGTCTCAATGATTTATTAGCCAGCAATGCAGACAGTTTCAGCCCCAGGCAGAGAATGCTTATCCCTCTCCCCCTCCCCCGGGGGCGGGCAGACAGCTTAGCACCCGGATACGGCTGAGACCTCGCAGCAAATAGGTGTCAACAAGCGCCTTAAAGCTGCTCTACGACGATTTCCTTTTCTTGTTGTTTGCCTAATGATGATAATTAGGACAAATTTTCACAAATTTCGACAAATTTGAGACGAAGGAGTGGGGGGGGAGAGTTGCTTGGATTGAGCAGGTTGCTTTGCGAGACGTGAGCGTAAATTAAATAATCGCATATTTTAAGGGCTTAAGTGAATTCTCAAGCAAGTAGGATAAATATTTTGGAATATCCATAACAGGGGGCATGTCTAAGCATATTTAAGAGACGTGAGCACATAGTATAAGCTGAGTTAAAAATAATCTCTTCAATCTAGTAGTTTAAATCGGTTATTAAGTGTTTATTTACCCTACTCTATTTATTATTTATAAAGCTTTAACTAAAGTTTATCATAGTAAAACTTTGTTTGATTTATACAGCAAACTCTGTAGATATTCCGGCTTAAAGTGCAAGCTAGCTGACTTTTAAAGCACTTTGCGGTATTTTAATTTATATATTTACTTTATAAATAGATTAAAGACACTTTGTGCATATGAAATTAGCTTTTAAAATAACTTATTGAATGGCAAATTAAATGCAGAAAGATTAAGTGTAAATCAGTGTGTATACATTTAATCTCTGCTCATCAAACTACTCAAACACCTTGGCTAGCCTGGCTTTGTTGCTGTGAGCCAATTGCTGTGAGTTGGCCAAGTTAGTCAATAAATAAGGCGGCGGCAACGGGGCGTATGAGTATGAGACTTAAAACGAGCGAAAGAAAAGTAACTTGAGAGCCACAAAAGTCTAAGAAAGAAACATAGAGAGAGAAAGAGAGGCAATGAGAGGAGAGAGAGATAAACTGGGCTAAGAAAGTGAGCAACTACTGGCCATAACAGCCGCACATCAAGTATACGTCTTCGTCTCAGACTGACCACGCAAGCTTCATTGTTTTGCGCCGTAAACTTGGGGCTAATTGAGCTGTGCCCCTCGCCTGGGCCCGGGGCAGAGGTCAAATGCAAAGTGGCAGGCTTCAAGTGCTGTTAAATTAAATTTGTGTAAAAACGAAAAGAAAACTACAAAGGCGACTTCAAACGAGACGCAAACAAACGAGGCTAACGTGAAATGATGTTAAAAACAAACATTCGCCAAGAGGCAAAAGCGAAGAGCGTTACATGAGCAGAACAACAGCAACAAAAACACGCCAAAAACAAAAAAAAACGGAACAGCAACAAAAGGGACAAATAAAACCAGCAACAACAACAACAAGAGCAACAGAAAATACAGAAGCGAACAAAATAAAATACAAATTACAGAAATAGCAAAAAAAAACAAAACCAACAACAACAACAAGCATAGACTCAAAGGCCAACGGCAGCCGTGATTGCCATACTGTGTTTTCCACTCGCTTTTCTTTCCCTACCCCTCCCACTCCCCCCTCTCCCCAGCACACTGTCGCTTTTATGCTGCCCCTTCACATTGCGCATCCGCCCCGTCGGCCACGCGTTGAGCTAAACAATGTGAAGCGCAAAAAAGTGTTGCATACTTTTAGGAAAAAGCGTGTGAAAGATGCACCCTGTGAGTGTAGAAGGGGAAGGGCAAACGCTGCAGTCAGCTTGCAGGGGGAAATTGTTGAAAAATTGTCAAACAATTGCAGCAAACGGGGGAAAATAGGGGGCAGCTGAAATTTGCATTTCTTTGCCAGGGAAAAAAAAGCAAAGGAAATACGCATCAAAAACAGTTAAATCGCAGAAGGAAATTTAATTTGACACGCGGGCAGCTCACGTACCGCTCACATGCAGCGTATTTATTGAAAAGTGCAGGGAAAAGTGCAGGGAAACGCGCAGGAAAACTGCGCTCTGCTATTTATGCCAGATTGATGCAAAAGTTTTGACTACGTGATCTGCACTTGGCAGCAAGTGGAAAAGTTTTTGAATATATAAAATATTTTACTTAAATAAACTTTAATCATAAAAATAAATTCGAAAAAATATTGGCAGTAATTTTGGTTGGATTATCCAAATTATTATGCAAAGATTTTGCACTTAATTTCGACTAGAAAGTAATTAAAATTATGTTTTCTAAGGCAAGCATATGTGGAGTTAACTGCTCTCTCTCTCTCTCTCTCTCTCTCTCTTTGCTCTATTTTTCAGTTAACTGTTTAATTTGCTTGCAAATTGCGCACTAAAAAACTTGTCAAGTCATAAAGCCAAAACGGCATGAATGAATGAATGTATGTCCCCCCCTCCCTCCGTAGTGCCATCAATCAGAGTGTCAATCACTTTTTGTCCAACAAGCTAAGTAGATGCTCCTGCCCATAACACACACACACACACACGCTCACAGAGGGATTTGCAGCAGTTGAACAATGTCAACTGTTGTCCACTTGTTGCAGCAGCAGAGGCAGCAGGGGCAGCCCACAAGTCATGGACAAAGAAAACTTAAGTGGCCACAAACACGGCTTCGGTTGGCCCCCGGCCCACACACACACAAGCGTATGCGTGCTGCTCTCTCACTGTGTGTGTGTGTGCGTGTCTGTGTGTGGTTTGGGCGCCATGGCGAGTGGGAGCGAGTCGGCACACGGCAGCAGCCGCAATTCGAATCGGAATACGCATACGCCGTGTGGGCGCTTTAATTATGCTCGCTGCAGGCAACTGAATGCGAGGCAACAAAAGAGGGAAAAGGGGCACAGAATGGGCTTAGTATTCGGTGTGAAAGGGAGGCAGGGGGGAAGGGTGGGAAAGGGCTAAAGTCTTAAACAGCCACTAAAGCTAATCAAGCACGTTCCTGTCCCTCAACTGCCCTCAGTGTGCAATGATCCGAACTGGCTTTTTGGGGCTTTTACACACTGCCACGCTGCCAGTCACATAATTCCGCTCAAGTGACACACCAGATGGCCGGAACGGACGGAAGAGAAAGAGAGAGACAGAGAGAGAGAGAGAGGGAGAGAGAGAGAGGGAGAGAGTGAGTAGCGATGGGTGGGCAGGTTAAGCTGAGGCGACACTCGAAAGTTTGTTGGCACTTGGCAACCGCGCCAAGTTGACCTTGTGCTAAGCAAAAGCAAAAGCAAATAGAGCGTGACAGCCCACCCACTTCCGGTTTATATGAATCTTCAACTCGCAGTCTCCCTCTCTCTCTCTCACTCTCTTTCTCTGTCTCACTTTCAAAGTGTCAAGTACACTGTGCAGCACAAATTGAGACGAGTGAGAGGCGGCAGAGGCAAAGAGAAAATATGAAATTTATTTTTCTTATTTTTTTCAAGAGGCAAATGGTATTTTTATGGTATTTTATAGGAGTATTACCTTGCATATATCATCAAATAAAATGTTTAATTTATTTGATAAACTTTCTATTTAATTATTATATATTCATTTATTGCAAGCAAAATAAATATTAAATTATTAGAAATTAATTATTAATATTATTTTTTTTTAAGGAGGAAACTGGTATGTGTATACATGGTATTTTATAGGGGTATTACTGTGTATATTTATATTTTATTTAATTTATTTAATTTATTTTCTGAATTTTATATTTAATTATATTATATTCATTTATTGCGAGCAAAATAAATATTAAGTTATTAGTATATTTATTTCGATAACTATCGATAACTCACCCAAATGATGTGCTATATGATCTCGCTCCTCCGATTCGCCAATTATGAAATCCGTATGCTGCTGCTGCTGCTGATGATGCAGCAGATCCATGTGATGCTGATGCATTTCGCTCTCGCTAATGTCGTCCTCCTCCTGCGCGGCAACCGGGCTGATCCCCGCCAGCGTCAGCCAAGTGGCCGACGCGACTGCCGCGACAGCGGCAACAATTAGCCATGAGCATATTTCCGGCATTTTATGTTTCCGTTGCAATTTCATTACGCTGCGGCGTCGACGCCGCTGCTGCTGCTGCTGTGCTGCTGCTGCTGGGACAACGTTGCAACAGCATCCGCTGTCAGCGGAAATATTTTAATTTTCATTTTTATTTGTTTATGCGTTTGTCCTCTACTTTACTCTCGTCTATTTATCCGCACTTGTTCACTGTGTCTCTCTGTCCTTAGTCGACTTCGCTTCGAGGGTTTTTGCTTGTGCTTTGTCAACTGTTTATTCTGCCTCAACTCAACTCTTTATGGAGCACATAGAGGGGTCGCTTTTTCTACCCGATTTTCACTTTCAATTGCGACTCTTAAATATTTACGCGCAACAATTTGCTCAGCCCTTGGCTGAGTGGCGAAATAAATTTTCCATTGCATAACTGCAGGCGCACTGCAGTTGCCCGTTCCCCTTTTCCTCCTGCTGCCCGACGACTGCAAATAAAAAATGCATGGAATGTTATAATTCTCGTACTCGTTTTATAGTTTTTTATAGCTGCCGCTGCTGCTGCTGCTGCTGCTCATTCATTATTACTATTATTACATTTTTTTGCAATACTCTGTAAGTTTTCAACGCGGCATTATTTAATATTGCATCATTATTTATACATTTGTATGCCCCCAGTAGGGAGTTTTGCTTATGCCAGTTTATGAATAATGCGAAAACATGTGTATATAGCTGTAAAGAGGGGGGATCTTGGGGTAGTGCGTTTCCATTTGAAATTCCCTTGGTTAATTGCTCAACTGCGCTCAAGGCAAGTGCGGCTCATTTCAAGCTAATTACAAGTTTCGTAACCTTGACGAATGAGCTACAGCTTCAGATCTGAATGGATTTCGCTAGCATAATTACCTGTGAAAACAGACTTATATGCTACTTAGTTAAAACTCAAATCCAGTCAAGGCCGCAGTTCAGTTATCCTCCCATTCATTCGCTTGAGTGCAGGCAACGGGGCGTATGACTTACTTGACATGCTTCATTTGAGAGCGAGCAAGAGCGAGAGCGAGAGAGACGAAGTATCACATGCAACTGCGGCCTATTCGGAACTGTCTTTCAAAGCGGATGCCTCATTTAATTGCTTGAAGCGCGCAAATTAGAAAACTCGCTGAGAACTCAACACACTCACACACAATAAGTGTGCACAAAATGGACCACAGCAACAGAGAAAGAATGAGAGAGATATAGTGAAGAAGGGGAGGAAAGAGAAAGTCACAGTGCGAGAGAGAAACTTATGAACAAAAGTCGAGGCATTTTAACTTTTGGACAAGTTTGAATTTCCGTTGAGAGCAACAGCAAAATGAGCCTAGACAGGCAGAGAGACGGACAGACAGACAGGCAGGCAGGCAGAGATAGAGACAGACAGACAGATAGAGAGAGAAAGACAGACAGACAGCACTATGAAATTGAAAGCATTTCACAATCTATGATAGAGTCGAAGCCCGCAATCAACTAATTGCGCTGGCCACAAGTACTGCGTGTGTGATCATTGTCTTTGCCCTCTCGACCTTATTTCGGGGAACGTAGTCCAACTGCCTACTTAAGCTTGTCTTCCTAATAAAATCTGTCGCTTTAGGTGCCAAAAAAAAGAGTAGAAAAATGAGAATGAAAACGACCTGAAAAAAAAAGAACTGCCTGCCTGCCGTCATTGTTATTATCTGGTTATTACATATTACTTTTATGATCATCGCTGGCTGTCGTCGTCGTTTGGCTTTTTATCAGGCGAACAGGTGAAATTAATGAAGAAAAATGTCAGAGCGACCTTTTGTCCAGCTCGACCCCAACTACATCATCGTGTCTGTCCTCTGCCCTTTTCGGTCAGCTTTGTTGTTGGTTCTGCTTTGGCCTCTGCTTCTGCCTCTGCCTCGGTTTCGGTTTCGGCTTCTGGCTTTATGGGTTTTTGGGGTTTCTGTTTCATTGCGCTGGGGAAATGTCATAAAGATAACAACGGGACACGCAGGCGGCGCTGGCGCTGGCGTTGAAAACTTGAATAAAATGTGACAAATGGTTTTTTATTTAATAAATTGGCTTAACCGGTTGTCTGCCCTGTAAAGGCGTCTCCCTCTCCCCCTCTCTCGCTCTCTCTCTCTCTCTCTCTCTCTCTGCTTATAGCCAGCCCTGACATTTATGGCCGTAATTGAGTAAATGTGAAATGATTACCGAGCATGGCTTACGTATTCTGTCAGATTCTTTGAAGTTCCCTCACCCAGTGCGCTCTTGTTGCCCCAGCAATGATATCTGTCTCTCTCTCTCTCTCTCTCCCTCTTTCTCTCTCTTTCTGCCCCTACAACTGGGCAATCCATTTGAGTGGCCACTCTCGCTAGAGAAAGGAATTTCTACTGGACTCGAAATAAAAGAGACGCAATTAATAAATGAAATGAATCAAAAGTATTGTTTCAGCGTGAAAGTGCCCCAGAGAGAAAGACAGAAAGAGAGTGAGAGAGAAGAAAGTCAAGATATTGTTTGCAGTACTATATATTATATTATACAAGCAAAGTAGCTTAGTAACCGCATATCTCTGGGATCAAGACCTGAAAAGCTTCACATTGAAAATGCATAGAAAAGTGATCATAAAATGTGAACTTAAATATTTAAAAATATATTATTATTAATTTAAACTTCCAGTAGAGCTAAAGGCGTATTCTGTAAGTTTTCTGCTTAAATTATTTATGCAAATTAAAATCTATTTCAAAATTAATTATGATAAATTGTTTTCTTGGCTTTTTATTACTTAAGAATCCATTTTAAGTTTGAAATTCAATGAAATTCAACTCAAACAAAGAATACTTTTCTCCCTTCTTTCCTTCTCCCTCTCTCTCTCTCTCTCTCTCTCTCTCTCTGTTACTTTTCACTTTCGCAGCAAATACATGCAACTAAAAATAGCCGAGCACAAGTTCAGTTATTCCACTCGAATATTCCCAAAGTGTAGCTCGCTGGCAAAAAACATTGTGGGTTGCTCTGATTAACAGCTTAGGGACCGAGGCGGGCCCAGATGTCGCTCCCAAGGCAAATCAGCTCAAAAGCCAAGCACTGTCATAATGATAAATAGCCCCAAAGACAGGAAGCGTCACAAAAGAGAAGACTGAGAGAGAGAGAGAGAGAGAGAAGCAGAAAGAGAGGGAAGGATGCTCAAAGCTAAAGCAATTTTTGGGCTAAACAGTTGACACCTTTTCGACTGTGGATCATTAACATTTTCATTTCGATTGTCAGCAGCTGTGTCGTTGCCTTAGCTTTTCCTGTAACTGTTACTTTTCCTGTAACTGTTACTTTGTTTTGTTGTTGTTTTATGTTGCCCTCTTCGAGCATTGTTTGGCCTTTGTTTTGCCGCTTTGTTTCACCTCGCTTCGTTTCATTTTGTTTTCTTCTACTTTTTTCTTTTTTTTGTCTTTATCACCGCCTGTCAATCGTTAAATGACAAACAATGAAATGTGGCAACAGCGCGCACAGTCTAGTTCGTACAAAATGGCGGCCAATGATGCCGCTAATCCTCGTGCCAATCCTCGCAAGCATTCTTTCGCTTATTTCGGAAATGAAATAACAAATGACTGTCCGTCCGTTCTTCTCTCTCTCTCTCTCTCTCTCTTTGTTTATTCTCTCACATTTCTCATTTCTCACGCGATGTTTCCCACTCGCTTTCCCTGCCTTTCCGCATTCCTTTTGCCACATTCCGTCGCGTGACACCAACTGCAGCAGCGGCGGCGGCATGTCACATAAAAGGCTTGTTTTATGTCACCTGCTGCCTCCATGTCTCCATTTCTCCTTTTCTCCTTTTATTTCTCCATTTCTCCATAGGCAACTCGAGCCAAGTTCGAGTCATGGAGCTGTCGCTGGTAATGTGCATAAAGCGTCAAAAATTAAGCCAAATGGCGCTCGCTCATAAACATTGTCTGGCAGCGGCATGTGTAACTATTTCGTTGCCCGCGACTGTGGCAGTCAAAACAGTTGACAGTCAGCGGAAATCGCTGTCTAAAATGAATTCCTGGCGGGCTCTATGATTGTTGCAGGTTGAGGAATGCGCCAGAATACGATATGTTGCCTCTACTAGGGGAATACATTATGAAGTTGCCTTAAATCGAGGAGGAGATGAATACTTTGAGGCAAGCTGACTTCTTTTTCGATGTCATATTTATTACAAATTAAATCAATAATGAGTGCGCTTTGCCTTCACAATATATATAAATAAATATATATATAAATATATATAATATTGATCTGTTTTATTTGTTTTGTCTGTATGAACTTCTAAATCTCAGAAACTAAAAGAGCTAAAGACATCAAATTTGATGAGCATTTTCCTTATAGAGTGTACTAACTTAACAACTTCATTTTAAAGAGAAACATCTAATTTAAAGCATGATTTGTAAGCTGAAACTAACATACAAGTATCATCTTCTAATTATTAGTATCTACTACATATTCAAACTGATTTCTATCAGCTTATTGTTTCTGCTCCCCACATGCTTAGCCATTATAATAGTTTCCCTTCATTGTTCTCAGTTGCAGTGCCGTAGGAGTCGAAGCTGGAGAAGCCAACATATTTTCAAATTAATTGTGTAATTTAATCAGGCATTCCGAGTATTAAGTATTATCTTATTTGGCAACAACTTCTTGCTGCATATCGAGTAAAATGAATCAAGTTACGGTCCATCACAAGTGCTGGTGCTCAGCTTCCCCAATCAGGATCCCAAGCACTGCTGCTTCGCTTCTCTGTCTGTTGCAACTCGTCCCTGTCCCTGTCTCTCTCCCTGTCCCTCTCCCTGTCCGTCCCCTGTCCCTCTCCCTGTCCACGTTCTCGTCCTCGTCCACGTCAGCTGTCAGTTGGCTTTTGTATTCCGCTGGCTGCTGCTGCTGCTGCCACTGCAGCTGCTTTTGCTGGTCTTTCCTCAGCTGGAAAATTTTTTAATATAACACGCACACAGAGACGCCAATGCGCTCTGACACCCGCGTACACACTAACTAGCCAAGCAGTGTGCCACGCCCCTGCGCCAGCTCGCCCCTCCCCTGGCTACTGCCCTGGCTACTCCCTCAACCAGACGCGTATTGCAATTTTTTCGCAGCTTTCTTCCCTCCGCTCTGCAGCCCCTCGCTGCATTTGATTAACCTACAAAGGGCGTTGGGGCGTGGCTGTGGGCGGTAGCTGTTGTTGCACTCTGTGCCAGAATGGGAGACGCGGCAGGGGAGGGCGGCAGGTGTTTTTATAAGAGGAAGAAATGCATAAATACATAAAGAATTGGCCAGCTTACAAGCGGGTTTACATATGCAATGAGGAAGGGGTGTGCGAGTGTGTGTGTGTGTGTCTGACTTGAGTGTGTGTGTGTGTGTGTGTCTGTCTTGAGTGTGCGTGTGTTTGCGGGTTTTTGAAGGCGAGTGTTTACATTGTTGCAGCAAAGATTTTGCCAACACGTGTTTGCCTTCGTTCACTTCCGTTTCCTGTTTGGTTCCATCTCCATCTCTACCCAGCAAAACCTTCGCAAAAGTTTTGACTTTAAGTTGGCTACGTGCTGCAGCCAAAGAATTCCGTTAGCACTGTGATCCGGAATTGCGAAAATGTTAAAGTTTTCCAACGAAAGAAAATCATAATTAAATATACTGTGATTAGAAAGCCAAGAAGAAGATCATAAAATAATGAAATTTACGGGAAATAAGAACTTAAATATTTAAGATAATTGAACTAAAATTATATTTTATAGTTAGGCATGTAAAACATGGATAAGAATCATTCAAAATATTTATAATAATTTATTTTATAATAATAAAATTAAATATAATAGAAAAAAATACCAAATGAATTATTAATGTATTATCTACCTTAAATGAATATTATAGTTTTAAATAAATATAATATAATAGTCTGCTGAGCCCTCCCCCACCCACTCAGTGCTCTAGAAGGCAGCAACCTATAACAGTTCAAACAGATCTCAAAGCAAACCCAAAAATTTCGTGGCATTTTAATTGTTCGCCCAAAAGTATGCTATAGAAATAATGCAACGAGTCTATGTGGCGTTGCTTGTCTATCTGTGTGTGTGTGTGTGTGTGCGTGCGTGTGTGTGTGTGCGGTAGCCATGCATTTTCCGGTCTTAATGATTATAACACAATCGAGTGCATATTGCCTAATTAGCGGCCAGCAGACCAGACCAGACCAGACCAGGCCAGGCCCGAACAGAGCGCACTCTGCGAAAATGCTGCGCAAGCCACATACAAAAGGCATAAAATACATATTTGCTGCTCTCCCCCACACACACATGCATATGCTATATGTGTGTGTGTGTGTGTGTTTGTGTGCGTGCGTGCATATTTTATTTTGCTTATTGAATGGACGCGCCACGAGGCGAGGGTCGTTTAGTGGATGCACCAAATTTCATGTTGGTTTTATTGTCTGCGCGTGCAGAGCAGCCTGTTCTATGTGTGTGTGTGAGTGTGTGTGTGTGTGTGTGTGGCTGACTAACCAGTTCCATTTGTTAGCTTTAGCTAAAACTCGTCAGCTATTCATTAGCATTGTTTACAGTGCTGCGCAAATTTTTAGCAACAGCAATAAAAATTTCATTCATTCCCCTCGAAGCGTTGTGGTTGCGTTTAACAAAGGAACCGCTTGCGGTGGGATGAGCTTGTAGATCTGTAGATATCTAGTATAATATGCTTGAAATATTATATAACAGAGTATTTCCTGAATTTTGAGCAGTGTATATGTACGTTATTACGTTTTTATTTAAAGAAATTAATAAAAACAAGTGGATATGGCTACAGTCGAACGCCCGACAGTAGGATACCCTTCTCCCAATTTTTAAAATCCGTTACAAACGTGTAACCACACTCATAATTTCAAACAGAAATTTTGCACAAATATTTCTACTACATATAGCTTTCTCGCTCACACTCGTCGGCGTCAACTACTGAAAGCAGCGCGCAGGCTGCTGCTCGTACATTTGTACTGAAAACGTTGACTTGAATAACTTCTGTGTTATTAGTCCGATCGGATTGTAATTTGGGGGATATGTTCATATGGCATTTAGCATTATACATACCAAGCAGAACTTTCTAAGTTTAATACTTTGCTTAATAATCGTAAATTACCGATTTGGGGGCGGTGGGCGTGGCATCGAACATTTAACATAAACTTCACCTGCCTCTTTATATAGGACTTCCATTCCAAATTTGGTGTCTCTGCTTTTTTAATAGCTGAGATCCGTTCCCTCTACAGCGGACAGACGGCAGACGGACGACAGACGGACATGTCTCAATCGACTCGGCTAGTAATCCTGAGCAAGAATATATATACTTTGTGGGGTCTGCCACGCCTCCTTATGCCTGTTACATACATTGCACAAAGTTAGTATACCCTTTTTTGACCATTTTCAATGGTCGAAGGGTATAATAACAAAATTCATGTGAGTCGAGGCTGGCCTTAATAAATTTCGGATTAAATAAGTTGCAGGGTTTAATTTCGGGAAGTTTCGGAATTTTCTGATATCTTTTTTTGGCTTAAATTCTAGCCTGACTATGGTTGAAAGCAAACGAGTTACGGCTGCAAAGACTCGGGCCCTGTCATCGATATCAGTCATAATTAGAGCGCATCCTGAACAGACACAGCTCCTCCAAACCCGACGTATTCCGCACTGTACTCTCCCGATCCCTTTGACTAGTCTGCCCCCTTCCAACGATATGTATATCTCGCCAAACTCGCTCGCCAGGTGGCGTCCGAGTCCGTGCGTAGGGAAGATTTGATTTTACAGATTTGTGCTGAATAAACTGTTGGGGGCAACCCTGTCAGAATTAAGCACTGATTTCGCAGACGTGTGAATGGCAAAAAAGTGTGAGTGTGAGAAAATTGCAACTGCTGCAATTAATGGCGGGGAAAATTATTACGTATACGCAATATTTATATAAATTGCGATTGTAAGCTTAAAATAATACTACTTTTATCTCTGTTTATATTAAAATATTATTTTTCTTTAAAATGCAAATTAATTTTATATTTTAGATTTAACTTCATTTAATTATTTGCCCTCTCTCACTCGGATAACAATTCCAAACGCTTTCAAATATTTTCATACTGTTAAAAAGTATTTGACATTTAATTTTCTGCATATTTTATGTGCAATAAATTGTTGCAAACTCATCTGATATTTTTTCCCAATTAAGAAAAAACATTTAAGCTATTTCTTTTTTTGCTGAAGTCAATCAATGTATAATAAATTTGCTGCATATTATTTTTTGCAAACAAATACAAAATTAATTACAAACAATTTATATTGTTTGCCTTCTCTTTTATATCAATTTAGCATTTAAATGTATATAATATATGTATTTTTTATATTAGTATTTGAACTCTCCTTCTAACGCACATTCTAACCGCATTCCATTTGTGTAAATAAAAAACATATAATTAAAACATGAAACATGAAAATCTTTGGTTTAATTAAAGCGAATAACAAATGCCAAAACATCGACCGCAAATATTTGCGAAACATTTGTTTGAAAAACCCAAAGTAAACAATGACAGTCTATAGAAACATGTATGTCTGTGTGTGTGTGTGTGTGTGTTTGGGTTTCATTGTATTTGTGTGCTTTACTTTGCGTAGCTAGAGGGTATATAGGGGAATAATGAGGCACGCTCGACTGAGCTCCCAAAATGCAATCGCAGTCGCAGTCGCTGCTGCTGCTGCTGCGGTCTAAGTTTCCCTGCACAAACGAAACCCCCAAAAAAAGAATAAGAAAAAGAAGAAACCGAAGAAAGAACTGCAGAAAGGGCGCAAATGGAGTCACGAGCTTCAGCTGGAGCTGTGCACAATTTGCGTTAAACGTCGTGTGAAAGATGAAGTACGAAATTGAAGCGGACGCCGGCTGCGACTGCGACTGCAACTGCAATGGCGACAGCGGCAGCCATAGCTGTTTTTTTTCTTCAGGCTTTAAAAGTTCTTTCTCCCTCTCTCTCACACTCACTCATACGTACGTACAGTGGACTTGCAGCAGGCGTTGCATACTTTCAGGCGGGCGCTGTTAATTGCGCCGACAGGCAGCAAATAAAAAAGAAATCGCTTAACACTCTCACAGCAGACAGTTAACAGTTAACAGCACAACACACTAACACAAATGCGCGCGTCTTGTTGTCGTTGCACAAGTTGGTTTGAATAACGCGCGACGCGTCCGTCTACGTTGCGCACTAAAATCATACTAAACTAATTTACTTAGCAGCACGCACTGATTACACCAGAAGCGCCTATCGAAGTCATCGTCGTCCTGCTCGTTGGCAATCGGCAGCAGCAGCTTCGGCTGTGTCTCGTTCGTCTCGTCGAGTGCGAGCCGAGTGCAAGAGCGTCGTCGCGAAGTTCGTGCCATGTGAAGTAAGTGGCGAAGTTGCCGACGAAGTTGTCGTGTTGCTTCGTGCGAAAGACAGTGAGAGTTGCCTGTGCTCTTAAGAGCTTAACAGAAGCAGCAGAGAGCGCAGCACCGCATGTTAAGCATTAACAGTGTGCTGTTAAGCCATGTCATAAGCTAAGCACGGCTTAACAAATCCTCAACAAACGATTTCCAGCTGCGTTTAATCAATTATCCATTTTGATAAATAATCAATGGAATCAACCCTACTGTATGAGTGAAATACGCTGTCAATTTGCAGCTAAATAAGCTCAGAAAACTAAATAAATGTGCTCATTGAGCAGCTGAGATCACACAAAGCACTCAATCATGAGAGAGAGAGAAAGAGGGAGTGGGGACAACGCTGCAGAAATCATTTATGCAAATTACATGCCATTATTATTAGAGACAATGACTGGCAACAACAATCAACAACAACAACAACATCAGTAAGAGCGAGCACAGCTGAAAGAGAGTCAAGGCGGGCGAACAAGCGAACATTGCATTGGGGAACCAATTTGGCAGCCGGCATAAATAAATTTCCACTTAATGTAGGTCAGTTATGGAGTTCGCTCTCGCTCTCTCGCTCTTCCTGCTGCGCTCTCTTCAACCGAGGCGCGCTCTTAAGCTCTTAAGCACTTTGCTGGGTTTCCTTGTCGATTCACGCTGAAGGTTTTGCATAATGCAAAAGTTATTGCCATTATAATTGCAGGCGAGTCACTGTAGAGCGTATTTAACTGAATTATACTATATATATAACCGATTTGAAACTGAGAGTGCGAAGCTAGACCAAAATTCACTTACAATTTGCGTATTTCTCTAGAATTCTCAGACCGAACTCCTTCCCCGACGACTGCAACTCCAGTTGGAAAATTTATGTACAAACTCACTTAAGCAAGAATGTTTATGCGTTTTGTACGTGTTGGTTTCGCTCGCTCATATGCCCCCTGCCTTTCCCTCTCTCTCTCTTTCCCTCTTAGTCTGACTCCCCCTCCCCAGCCTGTCCTGTTGTCGCATTCATTTTGTCATTTTGTGCGCATCTCTCGCCTCTTCCTCCTTCCATTCTTTTTCTCCCCCAAAATTTTCGGGAAACACGCACAACAAAGTGTAATGAAATTTCTCGGGTTCTAATGACTTAAATGCAAAGGAATTCATGCAAATGCGCTTCGGCTAATTGCAGCGGCATTTGATTAAAGCGAACAGCCAGGCTAATAAATCCTACAGAGTGTTGGGAGTCGAGAAGAATATATAGAACATTTTCTAAAAATTATGTTAGATTAAAGTACACTGCGTATTTTACCATAATGAAACTATTTCCCATATTTTACACTTGATTTCAAGAACTTCATTCGGAATTACAGCCTCAGTTCCTGTGACTTTGGTCCATTATCCGACAATCAACATGGGGGCCAATTATCTTGCACCTTGAGCAGCAGCAACAGCTCGGATCTATTTGCATCTAATTAGCGCTTAAAGCAGATGAGGAGAGTGGGAAAGAAAGGGAGAGAGAGGCAGGGACAACTTTGACAATGGAGTTGCAAGAAGGAAAGCGAAGAAAACGATGAAAGACACAATGAAAATAACATGTATATATATCGTATAATATCATTGGCATGCAGAAAGTTTGTTTCCAAAGGGAGCAGGTCGTAGTTTTTTTGCCAACTGACGACGAGGCGCCAACTTAATAAGGCAGCCAAAATGCCCAGCGGGTGACGAAAAGCGCTGGAGACATGCAGAGACAGCGAAAGAGCGGGCGAGAGAGAGAGAGAGAGAGAGAGAAAGGGAAGACTGCAGCAGCAGCACAAAGTGTTGCAGGCACTGTGTGTGGCATGACACGCGGGGATAACGCGAGAATAAAGACTTAAGGCAATGCAATTTTGGAATCCCTGAAAAAGTTGGCAAGGGAAAGCCGGGAGAGTATACGGGTTAGCTCCCTTGAGGGGCTAGGAAAACATATAATACCTATAATAAAATCTACATACATACATAAGTGGAAGAAAGAAGGCATAATACAAAGAAATTATGGAATCAACGATTATCTTACGATACCGAAGGATTAATCAAAAAGAGGCTAAGTTATCGTTAATCGATAACTGTGAACTGAACTGAACTTATGGCGCAAGTAACGCGTTGGTAATCAATTTGGCATCGCTGCCTTCTTTTTTTTTGGCCTTTTCCAGAAAAAAACTAATTCACCGTTGCTTTTACCGTTACGCGGCGCCGCCATTTTCATTAGCTCGCTGCGGCAAACAAAGTGTGAGCACAATTTTGATTAAGAATCTCAGTCGGGCCGCAAATGGTTGCAGCTGCCACGCAGACACGTTGCAGCAGCAGCAGCGGCTGCGGGCCACGTAGCGTGAAAATGCAGCCAAACTAATTATAACGGGACTTGCGTTGGCCATGGCTAAGCTACGCACGATATGCGAGTGTGTGTGTGCGAGTGTGTGTGTGTGCTCTAGGCAAACACCTGGCGAACGTGGCGTATGCGGGTGAAAAGTCAGTGCAGTGCATCACTTTACCCCTCACTTGCTAATGCTCATTCCGTCTCTCTCTCTCTGTCTCCTTCTCCCTCCCACTCTCTGGCAATCTAACTCGATTAGCGTAAAACTCACTTTATCGCGTCAAACAAACAAATCATCAAATTGAAAAACGAACAGTACGAAATTATTTGAGACTTAACTAAAGGATCCACATAATTATCCCTTTCCAAAATACAAAACTATAATAATTATAAACTAGATATATGTAAATCTACAGCATCGGGTAATATTATTAAAATTTCTATCGCATGCAATGCATATGCGACAAATTAAATTTAACGCCACACTGACTCACAAAAGTATGATGCACACGCGCCAGTAAGAGAGAGAGAGAGAGAGAAAGAGAGTGAGAGTGAGAGATACATATTTCTGGGAATTCTACCATACGCTCATGTAGTGTGCGCTAGGATACCCTATGATATCATAAGATAAAAGTTAAATAATTAACGCTAATGCTCAAGCATATTTTATTTATTTGATGTCTGTATGAACTCATTAATCTCGGAGATTATAAGAGTTAGGGGCACTAGTAAGATCTTAAAATTTATTGTAACTCAGGCCCCACCTTTTGAGTGCCTGTAAATAATTATATAAGAATCCTAAGTGTTTTTTGTGGCTAGAATATATTATATTACCAAAACAACAATAAAATAATATTTAATATATAAATATGTTATAAATATAATAATAACTATTAAATAACACCAATAAAATAATATTAAATATATAATAAGGATATTTATTTATTTATGCAACAACCTGACTGCAGTTCTACTTTACAGAGTATACGCTCGTCGAGCTTGCCTCTCAGCCTGCCACTTGTTGTTTTCACGTTGTTGTTAGTTTTAGCTGGTTAAAAAATGCCCTGGTAAATATTTGCTTAACGGCATTTGCCATCCCCATCCCCATTGAAATATATGTGTACTATACATAAATATTTATATCGTTATAGATGCATATTTTGTTTACTGTTTCGTTGATTGTTTATGTTTTCGCACTCGCTGAGTGCCATTTAGTGCATTAATCCGTGATGCGAAATAATCTTGTTGTCAGACCAATAAAATTCCTGACAACCCGCAGCAGCTTTTGTTTCCTTTCGTGTTCCACACTAAAAGCGATTTGTGTGCTCTGCTTAACCGACAGCTGAGTGAGTAGCTTAGCAAATATGGTTAGAAAGAGAGAGCGAGAGAGAGAGAGTGGGAAATACCATCGAAGTGCAAAGATTATGCGCTTATGTGGTTGATTTGATAAACTCAAATGCAGAATTTGTTTATTTATTTGGATTTGCTTTTAATGCTCTCTCTAATTGAGCTTTAACTAATTGCAAGCGATTAGAGAGCTTTATAGAAAGTATTATGTGGAATTTTAGACAGTCAAATTTGTCATATATTTAGCTAAAATATTTAAAAGGCTTAAACAAGGCAAAAATTCGTTTTATGTTTAGAAAATACCATTTATTTTTATACACGCAACCTAACCGCAATTTGTTAGGTCCAAGCACGCCCCACATATCATCTCCCTCTATCTCTTTCTGTCTGGCAACCGTCGTTAAGTAAATATTATGTTGTTTCTCCAGCTTTTTGTTGTTGTTTATTTTATGATTAAGAGAAAGCCAGATTTGTTGAGGCCATAAAAGCAGCCCCAACTCTCGCTTGAGCTCAGGCAATTTGGCACAAATGAAAATTAATTGTAATTACATGAGTGTGAGTACGTTTATAACGCGTATTGGCCATAAAAATAAACACTGGACCCACTCGAGATTGGGTGGCTCGAAGACTGCAAAAATAACGAGCCGTCGAAACGTGCCGTACGTCAATCAATGCGGCAATCAATCAATAAAAATTGTACACGCTTTCGTTCCATGCATTTTCTATTGCCAACAAACACACGAATTTCAGGTGAATCCAATCAAAAAACCACCGCAAATTGCACAATAACATATTGTTGTGTGTGTATGAGTGTGTGTGTGTGTGTAGCCTACATGGTATAGATGGCACATTATACATATCATTTATGGGTATCAAAGGGGGGGAGGCTTTTGTTTTTTTGCGCAATTTATTACAACATTGGAAATGCATTCTAAAGCGAAATCAATTAAATTTTCCCTATATACATTATTTCATTCTTTTTTTTATAATATATATATATCTAGAGCACACACTGAATGGGGTCGGAAAACATGTGCAAAACGCTCGTCTACAAGTGAAACGTGCTGTCAATAAAAGATTTGCATCGCGCTGAATTTGTTGTAACATTTTACGTAAGCATTTGCCGAACGTGATTTGAGTTAGTTATTGAGCATAAATCCTGTTGCCAGGTAACGGTAAATGTAGAGCAACTTCTCCCCTTCCCCCTCTTCTATAATCCCTAACCCCTTTTTGAAGCAGCAGCTCTATCAACCTATTTGTAGTCCTTGCTCGCATTTCGTTTGCTGAGATGCGCAACATTTGCAAGCCAGCGAGGGGCTTCTTTCTTATAAACCCCTCACTCTTCCCTCTTCTTATACCTTTGGTTTTCCTTTAGGTTCAATCCAGCTAGAGATCTCTCTCTCTACTGTAGTTCCTCAATGCGATTCAGGAGCAGAATAATTTAAATAGTTTTTAGAAGGAAAAGTAAATTTGCTTGCTCATGACGTTTTCCAAGTTGGAAGACTTAAATTCATTTAACTTTTATGTGAAAAAAAACAAATATTTATTTTCATTTTATAAGATCAGTGTGCAAAGTGCTTAAAGCATTTCCAAATTTTGCACTTTAATCCTCGCTCCCAGCTGCAGCTTGCAGTCTCTTCTCCTCCTGCTGCCAATTTACTCGGACACAATGATTGAAGTCTCGACAGCTGCAATTGCTGTGCTTTTTATATACTATATATATATATATATATATATATATATACCTCCCACCTCTTGCCCAGTTAATTGCCGACTTTTAAATTGCGCTCAAAATTGTTGAAGTCGAAAAATTACGCATACGTAACTGGCATTTTTTATTTGTCTGTGTGTTTTTCCCACTCAAAAGTCAAATTGAATTTAAAGTAAAAACAACAAAAAAAAAGGATTAAAAACAATAAAGTTGGCAGTGCCGGAACTTAACGCATTTTGGGAAAATTCCCCATCATACGATCTATCAAATTGCTGCCCGCTTTGTTTTCTTTTTTTTCGCCTTCAATTAGCTGCACAAAGTTCAAGTTTCAGTTTCAATTTATGCATTTTCATATTGCAGGCAGGCAGTAAAAAAGAAATGGCAGCCAGAGAGGGGAGAGAGAGAGGGAACAGTATGCGGGGCAGGGGAGCCTGCATATTATTCATAATCGTTGAAATGGCTTCCGAGTGCCAACTGTTTGGCTGAAAGCCAATGGATTATAATGTCTCTCTCCCTCTCTCTCTCTCCATCTCCATCTCTCCGGAGGCCATAAAAAGCAGTCTCTGCGCTTGATTGACTTGTTGCCCCGCCATGTCGACTGTGCGCAATAATGAGAATTATTATTAAGTCTCGTCTCCTTGTATAGTCTTTTTTTTTTTTTTTTTGTTTTTTTGCTTGTGCAGCAACAGTTATATTTTCTTATACTATATTGAAATCATGGGTTTTGCTTGACTAACGCTGTCTGTTGAGATTGTGAGATTGGAAGAGTAAAATTTAAAGAGGTTTTTAAATATTTATTTTGCATATTATTTTAACATTGTATATTATTATAATATGCTCAAAATGTAAAAGAACTTAATAACTCTTTTTTTATACCCTTCGACCATTAAAATGGTCAAAAAAGGGTATACTAACTTTGGAGGAAATGGACAGAAAATTAGACATGTATCATCCTCAATAGGTCCAGTACCCTCATTTTACATCGATCATAACTTTCTTAAAAATCAAACGATTTCCACACGGAATGACATTTTGTTTATGTTTTAACAACCCGAGTGATTCTACATTTAAAAAATAGCAAATAGGCTTTTTAAAATTTTTTGATATTTTGAAAATTTTTTTTAAGGGTCCCCCCTATGATTTTTCAACAAAATTTTTTTTTTCAAAATTTTAAATCGCGAGTTTTTCATTTTAATCGATTGCGGAGGTCAAAATTAGTACTAAACAATTGTTTAAATCGATTTTAAACGATACTTAATTTTGGCCCAAAAATCGTGTCGAAGTGGTCCAAAAATTAGACATGCAACACTCTCAACAGGCCTGGTACTCTCATTTTACACCGATCGTAACTTGCTTAATAATCAACGGATTTTCACGCGGAATGACATTTTGTTTATGTTTTAACAACCTGAGTGAGTCTACATTTAAAAAATAGCATATTAGGCTTTATAAAATTTTTCGATATTTTGGTAATGATTTTTCAACAAAATATTTTTTTTAATTTAAATCGCGAGTTTATCGAAACGAGTAATCCAATATAGTATAATAACAAGTGGATAGGGCTACAGTCGACAGTAGGATTCCCTGCTCCCAAGTTTTAAAATCCGTTGCACAACAGTTGAGGCACAACATTTGTTCAATAGTTTGCTTTATAATCGTAAATTACCGATTTGCGAGGGAGGTGGGCGTGGCATCAAACATTTAACATTAACTTGTTCTGCCCCGGATATTTAGGAACCTACATACCAAATTTGGTGTCTCTAGCTTTTTTAATAGCTGAGATCTGTTGTCTTAAACAGACAGACGGACAGACGGACAGCCGGGCAGACGGACAGACAGACAGATATTTTGCACAAAGTTATTATACCCTTTTTTTTGATCATTTTCAATGGTCGAAGGGTATAATAATACGACAATAATCCGTTATTTGTGTTTTTATATTTAACTAATAGTTTAATAATTTTATTTATTTTCGAATAAATCAATTAAATGTGCTAAGACTTTTCCAGCGAAATGGCCAATTGATGGTTGAGTTTATTGTTGCAGGATCTGTTAATGGGGAACCCCTTACAGTCGCATAGGACAATTATGCTGGAGTAATAACAATTAGCTACAGTGTTGACTGAGTGCAGCCACAAAGGCACAGGCAGCCTGGGGCTGTGAGAGGGAAAGAGAAACAAAATGGGAGCGAAGTGCAAATTTTCGAGCCGAAAGTGGAACGTAGAACGAATGCGATTGTTGCAATTATGTCAGGCAACTCAGGCGACTCCTCGCAGTGCCAAGTCCTGCAGGAGCTGCCGCATGGCATATGTTGCAGCAGGCGCGGGGACAGGCAGGCAGGAGTAGGGCAGACAAATAGACAGGCAGTTCTCGCAATTATGTCGGGGCACAAGGACATTCAGGACTCTGTCGCAGCAAGGGGGGGGGGGGGACAAGCTGAGTTAATGTTCCCCCTCCCCCTTCCTGGTTTCTTTTGTTTCGCTTGCCACAGCGTGCTGCACATTTCTTGTTTATTGTGCTCGGCTATAACTTGTACATTTGCGTATTATAATTTGCATAAATTTCCCAGACTCCAGACTCATAGAGCTATGAGAGAGAGAGCGAGAGTGAGAGAGGGAGAGAGGGTGACTGAGTGCGGCAAGGTTAAGAGTTGGCGCTGAGGACAATTTAATAACGAGCAGATACAAGTGACAAAATGAATTATGCTCTGTTGTGCGTGAACAAACACACACACACACGGACACACACACATTCCAGCTTGTCTAGGAAATCTAGGAGAGGAGGGGAGGGCAGGGCAGACAGAGCCAGTTCAGGCATTTAGTCGCAGCATGTGGTGTGAAAAGGGTAATCTATGCTTGACTTGTGCACAAGGGAGCATAGTCAGCAAGGCATAGAGAGAAAAAGATAGAGAGAAGAAGAATTAATAAAGCAAATCAGCAGAAAACTGATAGTTTGTAGAGAAAAAATCACAAGTTTTCTCACTCACTTATAAACTGAATTTCCAAAAAAAAAAAAATAATAATATCATATTTTCGTGTAGTTGTTCAATTTTCAAAACAATGCAAGCAAATAAATTGATAGCAGCACTTAAAGCAATATATGATTCAATTTCTTGCTCTCTCTTTCCGTTTCTCTCGCCTTCGTCTGTCTGCGTATGCGTTACGTATACGCAACGTGCGCTCATACGCCCCGTAGCCAGCAGGTTGATGTTGTCATTGTTGGAAATTGAAAAGAGCAACGCAATGACAAGTTGTTGTGATTTAATGTACATATCAGTATTTGTGCGCTTATATTGCTTTTCACACACACACACACACACACCGCACACACACACACTCTGCAGCGGTTTGCCCTTTTCTCAGTTGAATGTGATATCGGTACATCGATTATGCCACGCTTGTGCGATGGGCAGCCAGGCGTGCGATTTGTTAGACGCCACAATGAACATTGATGCGTTTGATTGAAAGTCAGCTGAAGAGATTAAGCGCCCCCTCCCCCCTTTATCCCCCTACTATATGTGTGTGCTGTCATGTCAACAAGTTGAGGGCGCAAACAATTTAAATTACAAAGCAAACTCAATAAAAAAAAAAAAGATTGAGAAAAAGTTGGCCCGAACAGATTTAAGTTTCTCTCGCCTTGGCCCTTGACATGCATAAGATATGGCATTATAGAAAGTTTTTTGAGGAAGCGAAAGTTTCGCTCGCCTTATAGGCAACAACAACAACAAATCGTTAACACGCCCCCCCTTTCCAAGGGGTTCCAAGTCCAAGCATCGCTTATTTATAAGTCTGTAAACAGATTTTATGAGCCGAAATAAACAAAAGAAGTTTCTGCGGGGAAGTGGGGGAGGGTCACCCTATCGATTCACCATTTTGTTTTTGTTTTTCTTTTCTTTGGCATTTTCCACTTTTCAATTTATTAAAATGACAGTCAAAAAGCGCCGTCTAAAGCTAAAACACTTTTTGGACACTCGAGTGGGTTACTAACAACTTTTCCCAAAGGGCCAACAGAAGTTGGCTGAGTGTCGAACGTGTGTGTGTGTGTGCGTGTGTGTGTGTGAATGTGCTTATGATTGGCGGAAACAGGGAACAGCGCACGGTAGCTTAAAGTTTGTGCAACTCGCAGGGACAGCTTAATTTTGATTGAAGAAACTTGGCCAGAAGAGGGAAAGAGACAGACAGACAGCGATAGGATCTTCGAGCTGGCATTTCTTATATAATATGGATGTATGTGTGCCCACGCGGCGTTTGCGCGACGTGGCGACCCGCTTAAAGCGAAAAAGGGAAAAACGAATGGCCGAACAACACGAGCTAAATACCGGAAATGCCCTTTATAATACGCTTCCGGCTCATACATGTGCTGCCCAGACAGCGCGTGTGTGTGTGTGCGGCGTGTGTGTGCGGTGTGTGTGTGCGGTGTGTGTGTGCGGCGTGTGTGTGCGGCGTGTGTGTGTGGCATGGCGGCAAATGTTATAAACCAAACCACAGCAAGCCCAGCGAAGCCAACGGCTAATCAAAATGTGCAGCCAGCTGCAAAGAGCAATGTGGCGGGTTGTGGGCGTGGCACGAGGGAGGGAGGGGGGTGAGGGTGGTGCGAACAGTGGCATAAAGGTGCCACAGTTGCGACCAGGCGGGAGACCAGGCGAGTGTGGGGGCCGCAGTCAAGCGACCGCAGCAAAACGGCCGCACAGTTGGGCAATTGGCCAGCCGAAAAAGCGTTGCAGGGCTGTGGGGAGGGGGAGGGGGAAGGGGAACCCAACAAAAGGTTTGCGTGTCTCGTGCCAGTGCCAGAAATACAAGTCGCTACCCGCGTACCTCCCCCCTCTGTCCAGACACCCCCTACTTCGTTTATGCAAAAATGAAATAAGTAACGTGCAATTGTTTCGCCTGCAGTTGCAGGTATTTTGTTAGATAAGGCAACAACAATGGTTTCTCCGGTTAAAAGATTATATAGTATGTTGAATATGTTATTATGCCATAAGAATGGAAAAATGCTGCGATCTATTATGTGAGAATTATCGAGAATTAAAAGTAAACAGATTAGATAAGCAGCAGGAAAGGGAGAGTAAGAAAGAATTGGCATGAAATAAATAGAAATAAAATAGAATCGAGGTATGAAAGGGAAGGGAATTGCAAAGATAAACTAAGTTTAAAAAAGACAGCAAAGAGGAAAATATATGCAGAAGAATGCAAAGGAAAATTCAATTGAAATACAGTGGAAATTTAAATCCTGAGAGAGTGAGAGAAAGCAAGGAAATAACAGAGCAAGTTGCAAACAAAACTTAAATAGAATGTCAAACTAAGATAACCCTATTTAAATCAAAACTTTTCAATAACCCTTATAAGAAACTAAATATATATTTATAAAATATTCAAAAATTTGGAACATCCACTATGTTTCGAAAATGCCATCGTATCCCTTGTAGGAACCCTATCTGGACTGCCAGTACTTCTAACTTCTTTAAAAATGATCAGATTCTAGTGGGAGAAAGCATTTTCTTCATGATTTGACCTCTAGATTAAATCTGCATCAAAATGTTACGAATCTAAAATATTCAAAAATGTTGATCATCCACCATGATTCCAAATTACCATCTTACCTCTTGTAGGAACCCTACCTGCACTCCCGGTAGTGATAATTTCCTGAAAAATCATCAGATTCTAGTGAGAGAGGGCATTTGCTTCACGATTTGATCTCTAGATTAATTCTGCATCAAAATATTACGAATCTAAAATATTCTAAAATGTAGACTATCTACTATGTTTCTAACTTACCTAATTTCTTATTTACCCTTGTACCCATAGTAAAACAATGGCTAAGAAATCTGTTAGCCCTATTTAGACTAGAACTTTTCATTAACCCAATGATGCATTAATTTTTTCTTAAAAAGGCAAGACAATAATGGTTTCCTCAACTCTTCAGCTGCAGCTGGAGTGCTTCCTATTCATATACTATATTCATACTCATTACCTGATAGAGCAATTTACCTAATCTATTAATTTCCTTTGGCCCCCTTTGAGTGCAACCAATCGATGCTTCCTTTATTATGTGCCACACAAAGCCGCTTAGAGCGCGCGGAGCAAAGCTTTTCCTTTTCCTTTTAATTTTCCTTTCCCTTTTCCCCATTTTGGTTGTCGCTTTTGCTTTCACTTTAAGGTAAAAGCGTCGCATTTTTAATTAAACTTTATGCAGATGTGCGAGAAAGGGGAGGGTAACCCCTTCTGCTTAACCCGTAAGCCGCAAACCAGACGATAGCTTTGTTTGGCAAGTTTGCTGTGGTTAATTATCGATGAGAATGAGGCCAGGACATGACCACAGGAATACCCTTTCCAAGGAGGGGGGAGTGCGGGGCTGCTCAACTCGAGTCAAGAAGTTTAATGAACTGCAAAGTGTTCAAGGGGCAAAACTTTCGATAGAGTCATTAAAAGCTGTGCGTCAATGGGTCAATAAGCGAGCGACAGACCGGGAGACGGACAGACCGAGAGACCGAGAGACCGACAGACCGGGAGACCAGCTGCCATTTCACACACAATTAAAGCATTCTTCAATGACAGCCATTGTCTGCGCATACCTGTCCCCCAGCTCGGCTCGGCTCGCTCGACTCCTTCCTTCCTTCCTTCTATAAGGTCTGATTTATACTCGTGCGTCATATGCGTGGCATCCGAAACTAATGATTGCCCAACTCCTCCTAATTTATTACATTTCTTTTGTCGGACACGCAAACTGGCGCAAGGGTCGATCTTGATCTCTCTGTGGCCTGCCCTTTCGGCCCGCTTTTCTTAGCCAGTTTTTCTTGTGGTCATTTATTAATTGCGTCTCGTATGCGTGCTAATCTCTTCATTATGCGATTTCATAATGGATTACATTCAAATAAATGCGCCTCATTTACCGCCGACTCCTCCACAGCGCCGGGTAATTTCTATAATTTCGACGCCATTTTCCTAATGATGCGTGGTCGTGTCGTATTGTTCTTGCCAGCCATACCCTGTAGCCTTTGGAAAGTAGAGAAAAGAAAGAAGTTTCGAAAGATGTTTGGGAATATTTTGCAGACCTTTGACATGTACAAAGCTTGAGAAGTTTTCAAAGCAGTCTGCAAATTTCAGCTTAATCAAACCACAAGTAATTAAGTTATATAGGCTACCTACAGGGTATTCACTAGTCGACTCCAAATATTATTTTGACCTCCTTCTAGCGATAGCCAAGGAAAGCGGCCTCTACTAATATTAATGCCTGCTAATTTGAGACATTGTAATTGAATAAGATGCATCAGTTGGGCAAAAGGTGCCGGCTGGATATGAAATTGATAGGGACAGTCGAGAGTTGGCCTCTGCGGGGGAAGCAGCACGGCCAAAGGGCAATTAATAATTAAGCACTTTTGTGGGTTATTTCAAATGATAATGCCAATTAGGCAAATACGCTTTGAATTCTGTTCGCAGAAGTGGGAAAACGGAACGAGAGGAAGTCACAAAATTAGACTAGAAATGGCAGGAAGCCTGAGAAGGGGGAGAAAGTAAACAAATAAGATAGTAGGGATAGGGGACAGCTACCTTCAAGAGCTATGCCAGAGTTAAAACAGTTAGTTTCTCTGGCCTGTCCTAATATACAAAATTGAAAACTTCGAGGGGCAAGACATAAATAAATAAATATAAAATAAAATCAGCTTTAATTATTTTTTTTTTATTAATTTAAAATATAATATAAATATCAAATAATTACAAGGATATTTATTTATTTATTTTTAAATATATATTTATTTATTTTAAAATATATATTTATTCTGTTTCAAGAAATATTTATTTTGTTATAAGAAATATTTGTTTCAAGAAATATTTCACAATTGAAGAAGTTACTCCACAGAGCTTAAGCTGTTGTGTAACGCCCCAAGCTTAAGTACTGCACTCGAATAAATTTCTGAGTATTCAAATCGTGGCTTATACCATGTGGCAGCCACTTGCGAGCCCAACCAGGTGTACCTAAGCTGCTGCGAGACAAATTTGTAGCGCGCTGGCAAAGAGGGAAAAGGAAGGAAAAACCATTTAAATAGTCGTAAAAATGTGCGACGACAAGCGTGCAATAATACGCGGTATCATGAAAGGCAAATCGTGTGGCACCCCCCCTTTTGGGTAGGAGTAAGAACCCTTTTGGCATTACTAGATAACTCCCAACTCTGCAATGTTTTTCTCTGCGCTCTCTAGTCGCGCCTGACAGCTGCGCTTACAAGCGGCCAAGCAAATTGAAAACTGTTAAGGCAAAGGCGGTTCCTAAGGACAAGCTTGGCGCGACCAGGAGAGATGGTAGAGGGGGAGTAGGGGGCACATAGCGGGGCAGGGGCAATGGCGACAACGACAACGACAAGCAAGACGACAGCGACAAATGGCGGCACTTGTTCATGAAAATTTAAATTGCAAAATGGGCTCAATGTGGGTGTTGCCCCCTTTAATTCCCTTCCCCCTCCCCACCCATCTGGCACTACATCTACGCTCTCCTGATTCGAATACCCCCTTGGCCAATATTTGCCTTTTAATTACCTGCAAAGTGTTCGCCAGTGTTGGCAGCACACGGCGCCGGAAATGAAATTCAGCCATTTTAATTCCAAGATAAAAGTCGTGTCTTTTTTTAAATATAAAAAGACACTTTAAATTTTACTAGGAAATAATTATATAATAGATAAAATACTATATTTTCATAAAGCAAAAACACTCGAGTAATACGAATTAATTATTCTAACTTAACATATTTCCCAGGGCTGCCTTCGATTATGTTTGACCCTCTAGAGATCCCAACTATGCGATAAAGCAGGCTATGTCGGAGACCAATCGGGGTGATATTATTTCCAGCATTGTTTCATTTTACGTACTGCTTTCAAGGCGTCAACTACATTTCGAGTATAACGAAACATAAAATACAATAATCAAGGTGAACGAATTTTTCAAATTTATTTATTTTATTTTTTTTTTAATTTTTCGAAGTTTGATCGAACGAACTCTCCGTGTGTGTTTCAGGTCTTAGAATGATTCGTTTTATTTCAAATCAACTGCGCGGATCGTGGTTTGCTTGCCATATCTTCGGGAGGGGCTATGCGAAGGATGTGAAGTTCGGGCCAGAGGTGCGGGCCATGATGCTGCATGGGGTCGATGTGCTGGCCGATGCGGTGGCCGTAACGATGGGTCCCAAGGGCCGAAATGTGATCATCGAACAGACCTGGGGCTCGCCCAAGATCACCAAGGATGGCGTGACGGTGGCCAAGTCGATTGCGCTCAAGGATAAATTCATGAACATTGGGGCCAAGCTGGTGCAGGATGTGGCCAACAATACCAACGAGGAGGCTGGCGATGGCACCACCACAGCCACGGTGCTGGCACGTGCCATTGCCAAGGAGGGATTCGAGAAGATATCGCGTGGTGCCAATCCCGTGGAGATCAGACGTGGCGTCATGCTCTCCATTGAGACCGTCAAGGATCACCTAAAGAAATTGTCACGTCCAGTGAATACGCCCGAGGAGATCGCTCAAGTGGCAACGATCTCAGCCAATGGCGACACCTCCATTGGCAAACTGATCAGCAAGGCCATCAAGGTGGTGGGCCGTGATGGTGTGATCACTGTCAAGGATGGCAAGACCATGAGGGATGAGCTGGAGGTCATTGAGGGCATGAAGTTCGATCGCGGCTACATATCGCCCTATTTCATCAACAGTTCCAAGGGTGCCAAGGTCGAGTTCCAGGATGCACTGCTGCTCTTCTGCGAGAAGAAAATCAAATCGGCTGCCAGCATTGTGCCCGCCCTGGAGTTGGCCAACACGCAGCGCAGGCCACTCGTCATCATTGCCGATGATGTGGAGGGCGAGGCACTCTCCACCATGGTGGTGAATCGCCTCAAGGTCGGCCTGCAGGTGTGCGCCGTCAAGGCACCCGGCTTCGGGGATAATCGCAAGGAGAATCTCGCCGACATGGCCATTGCCACCGGTGGCATTGTGTTTGGCGATGAGGCGAATCTGGTGCGATTGGAGGATATCAAGGCCAGCGACTTTGGACGCGTCGGTGAGATCGTTGTGACCAAAGAGGATACCATGCTGCTCAAGGGCCATGGCCAGCGGGAGATGATCGAGAAGCGTGTGGAGAATCTGAGGGAGGAGATCAAGAATACCACCTCGAACTATGAGAAGGAGAAGATGCAGGAGCGCCTGGCCCGCTTGTCGTCGGGCGTGGCCCTCTTACGCGTCGGTGGCTCCAGCGATGTGGAGGTCAATGAGAAAAAGGATCGTGTGAACGATGCTCTCAATGCCACCAGGGCAGCCATCGAGGAGGGCATTGTGCCCGGTGGCGGCACTGCCCTGCTGCGTTGCATACCCAAACTGAACGATCTGAGGGGTCACAACGATGATCAGAATTTGGGCATAGAGATCATACGCCGTGCCATGCGCATGCCCTGTCTAACGATTGCCAAGAATGCCGGAGTCGATGGTGCCATGGTTGTGGCCAAGGTGGAGATCCTTGACGGGGATTATGGCTACGATGCACTGAAGGGCGAGTTCGGCAACATGATCGAACGTGGCATCATTGATCCCACCAAGGTGGTGCGCACTGCGATCATCGATGCTGCTGGCGTCGCTTCGCTGCTGACCACCGCAGAGGCTGTGGTCACCGAGCTGCCGGCGGAGGACAGCGGTGCCATGGGTGGTATGGGTGGAATGGGCGGTATGGGCGGCATGGGCGGCATGGGTGGACTTGGAGGATTGTCCATGTAAACGAGTCTGGACTACATTTTGACGCGACACACACACACACACACACGAGCACGCACACACACATATATGCATACACACACACACACACACACACATGAGCAAGCAGCTAAACCCATTCACACGCACACAGAAAAATTATTGAGTTCCCTTTAGCACGTGTGGGTAACTCTTTGGCAATACGCAGTCGGTTTTCAAATTTAAGTAAATGTGCAATAGAACGTTTGATCTGAATAATAATATTTTGGTTTTTAGAAACTTTTAAAAATAGTTAGGATGTGTATATTTTTAACCGGTTGATATCTGCTAATTTGACTGCAAACGGTTGATAAACTCTGCAATTTTTCGAAGTGCATTTTTAGCCGTATATTCCTCACTCAATTTTAAGGCTAAAATTTCTCTTTGGTGTATATAATAAACATTATTACCTTAATCATTTCTGTGAATTTTATGAAGATCGATTGATAAACACGTAAGTTATGCAATATATAGCTGGGCTAGTTGAATACGATTGTCGCAGCACCCTAAAGTATGCAACAAAAATTTGAAATTAATTTTCTGTGTATATTCAAGTCGTTTCAAGCTTTTATTCATATATTTCCCTCTAAATAATATATACAAATTCTGTAGAAACATCTATTGTGTGTTGTACACGATTGCAACAGGAACTCGTTGACAGTTCCGGAGAACCGCTTGACCATTTGCTTGACCAGCTTGTTTCCTCATGTTTTCCCACAGTTTTTTATCTCTCTCTCTCTCTCTCTCTCTCTCTCTCTCTTCGCATGTAACATATTCCCCTGCAGCAACAGGAAGTTTGCTCGCCCTGTGGCTCACACAGTGTTGCCACACTGTTAACCACTTGTTGTGCGCTTCTCGCTTTTTTACGAGCATAAAATATGAGAAGACAGACAGAGACAGAGACAGAGAGAGAGAGTGAGAGAGAGACAAATCTAACTGGCAACGTGGCACAGGGTGCTCTAATTGTGGCATTGCTGCACTTGACTTTTATGCAGTTCCTGCTTGAGTTTTTTTTCTGTTTCTGTTTTGACATTTATGTTGCCTGCTTTTGTCGAGGATTTGTTTTCGCGTGTGTGTTAGGAGGGGAAGGGGGAGGGGAGTGGGTGTTGCCTCTTGAGTGGCCTCGCGCCTAAGCGTATGCCACATGGCATCACTTGATGCCTCCTCGCCTTGGCGAAACAAGCTTCTTAACGAGCTGTGCACGCTCATCATCAGCTCAACGAGGGAGAAAAACTTGCGGGCGCTGCCCAAAGGCAAAAGGTGCTTGTAACAGCGCATCATCAGCCCCTCTCCCCCTCTCTGCTGCTTGCCCCACTTTGCTAACGGCAAATCCGCCATGTTTGTTGCTGCTGCTGCTGCTGCGCAAATTGCATGCAATTTCGTGTGATGTTCAAGTGCCTGTTGAGCTGCCAAGCTGATCCGTCCATGTTCCACGTGTCTTAATGATGCTCCACTGGCATCTTGGGTGTCTTGGGATGACACTGTGCAGCGAGCAGGCAACACTTAATTATGAAAAAGGCCGCGTCGAGTGTCATCTGGCACACGTTGCGTATACGCGACAAATTTACGAGCCCAGCTAATCCCGCGAGCTTAGCGCATTAAATCAGCTACAAAATGGCCATAAAATCGCGTCTATCTCCAAAACAAGCATATCCAAAAATTGACAATTTATTGCCCCCCCCAGTGCGTGGAAAGAGGGGAGGGAGATGAAAGAAGGCGGGACAAATAAAATGTTATAAAAACATGCAAGCAAAATGTACGAAGTGCAGAAGCGAAGTTGCAATGCTCTCTAGCTTGAAAGGGATTAGATAAATAAAAAAATTAAATTAAATAAACATTATTAAAGAAATCAATGCATATATGAAGGTTTTAAAAAGTATATAGTAGCTATAAAAATTGTATATAAGCTGTATTTCAGCAAATAATTTATATTATAAATGATTACAGATTTTTAATTGATTTTTTACTTTGGAAAATAAATAAATATATTTATTTGTCAACTATTAATTATAAGAAATAAAAGTACTCTACATAATTTAATTCTATAATAATCAATTATGTATTTTTCCATACTAAAAAAACTTTACTTAATTTAATTCAATTTATTTTGTTAAGTAAAAACTAAAACTAGAACTAGAGCAGGCAGAATTAACTAGAAATTCCTTTTGCAACATTTGTTGGTATTTATTTTAGAATTTTGCGTATATACGGTATTATTTATGCATTTGCAAACTTTAGTCAAAAGTTTTGCGACTCTTGACAAAGTACGTGGAATTCTGCAACAACATTTTCGCCCCACTCGAGGGCAGCTTGTTAGATTTATTTAGCATTTTGAATTTGATTTTTTTTTTTTTTTTTTTTTGTGCATACTCTGCTGCAACATGCACACAGCCAGAGTGAGACAGAGAGGGGTGAGAGAGAGTGGGAAACATGCTACATGCACTTTTACATATGGCCATTGTTATGATTTATGTGGCAAAAATATTTCAGGCGCGTTTCCGGCCCTGCGATTTGTTGTTTGCTTTTTGCCGCGCACTTTTGTATGTTGTTTGTTGCAAGAGTGCAGTGTGCTGGAAGTGCCTCGTAAGAGAAGGAAGTAGGAAGAGTGAGGGGAGAGGGGAAGGCATACAATAGGGTAGCTGGCTGGTTTAAGCCGAAATTCAATTTCAATTTGCACCCCATCAAAAGACAAACAAAACGCGACAAAAGTCTTTGAACTTTTGCCATAAACATATTGCTTTTTGGCACTTGCCACACGACAACATGTGGCGCAACATTGAGTTGTTGTTGCTGTTGTTGTTGTCAGCTGCAGTCGCGACGCCGCCTTCTTCCATAGGCACAATGGTTTCTTTTTATGCTGCCTGCTGCTGCCAGGCGCCCCATTGTCGTCGTCGTCGTCGTCGACTTCGCTTGGCTGTAATTGAATTTCATGTATTATGCACGCACACACACTTACACATACACACACACATACATCAGCAGTCAGCCTGAAATCAACCTGCTAAACAGGCAAATCCTCAACCTGCACCTCCTCCTCCTCCTGCTGCCAACCCGGACAATTCATAAGCGGAAACAACGACAGAGGAGCGACGTGTTTGGCAAATCCAAAAGGCAACTGCAAGCGCATAGATTTCATTTAACAAGCCAACAGGGGGGAGGGGGTCAAGGAGGGGTCGGGGGTGTGGCATGTGTTCCCCGGATATGCAGACCATTGCATCGATTCGTTGTACATGGCAGCAGCAGCAGCGGCAGCGGCAGCTGATGTTGTCTTTTTTGGGACGGGACAGGGTCATCATCAAGTGGCCATTTCTAATTTCCTGCCCAGCTGCAGTTGCAGTTGCAGTTGCCGCATTGTTTTGCCTCGAAAATGCAACTGAAACCCGCACACACACACACACACACACACACGCACAGTGAGTGAGACAATTTATAAAACGATTTTGGGGCTGGGATGTTGTTATACCCTGCGTACATTAAAAGAAAAGTGTATATTACTTAATATAAGTGCAAGTAATTAATTGATTAATTAATTTCAATAAATTTATTTTATATTTTGCTTGCCACGCCCACTGCCAGAATTCTAAGCCTGCCCAAGTCGTTTCAATATGCTGCGTAGGGTATCTTATTGTCGAACTCGACTTGAGCTTTGCCTTACTTGTTTTTATTGTGTAGAACTGCTGCGTAGCATCTGCCTGGATTTCTTTCTAACCCTGCCCCTCTCTCCGCCTCTTCCCCTCTGCCCTGCTCTGCCTCTAGTTGGACATTTCGATTAATTGAATTTGCAATTGCATTGCCAAGTGGCAGAGCTGTCAGCCCTGGCTTGATGAAGTGTTGCCAAATTTCATTGGGCTCTCGATGAGGAATTGCTGCAATTTTGATTTGTGTTCAGTTTTGTTCAGTTTTTGGAAATTTGCTTGTGTGAGTGAGGGCATGCATTGTACATGCTTTTAATGAGCATCAACTTAGGGTACTTACTCAAGCAAACACGTTTGGAACACTCAAATCTTCTACTATTTATTTTTAATTCTCCCAATATTTGCTGTAGTTCTTAGATTTATGTATATTATATTTAGTTAATTTTTTTAACTGTTTCCTCTACAATTATTTAAGCCACTTTTTCGCCCCTCCGGCCATTTACATAAGTCGACAACATCGCAGGGCTTAATCAACTCAAAATACTCCCACACAGTATGCCGGCACAATCAATCCAAATTGATTGCATACAGTGCGTGTGGCAAATAATGTGACAGGCCGCCGCCACAGGCATCTTTGGTGCATTTTTAATTGCATTGACTTACGCCACCAGCAGCGAACTGCGAACTGTGACCTGTGACCTGCGACCCCGACCCTCGCTCTGCAAACAATTAATCAATTCGACAGCTTAATTATTCTCTTGTCGTTCAGTGGAAAAACAAACAAACAACAGGCTCATCAGAAGTCATTCAATGCCAGTCAATTGCATTTGCATCAGTGAGAGAGAGAGAGAGAGAGAGAGAGAGAGAGAGACAGTGAGAGAGAGAGACAGTCATAACAGATTTGAGAGACATATTTAAGATATAAAAGAGCTGCTTATTGAGTGTTAAGGAGATTAAAATCCATTAACTGCTAATTCTGTTAATAAATGAGAAAGCAGGCAGGGTTTGGGTAAATGAGTCGATCGAGTGTTTGCACACAATGCATTAAATGGCGATATGTGTTGCGAATGAAGTGTGAGAGAGAGAGAAAAGGAGGAAGAAAGAAGGAAATGTAAGACGCAGGTGTAGTTAAGAAAGTGGGCGTGGCAAGCGGAGTGTTAATGGCCAAAGATCTCGACTATGCTGCCAATTTCAATTCTATAAAATTCTCGCTGAGTTTACTTCAGAACATTAATCAAACATTTTAACGGGCTACCAGAAAGTTAAAACAAAAATGGAAAAACTCTGGAAATACATATGAAAAATCACCAACAGAATCAAAATTCCCAAATATTCAATTTCAACATTCCCGAGCTGGGGGAATAGACGCTGTGTTTATTTCAAACGCTTTTCGCTTTTGTGGGGCTACTCTGGGTCGCTGTTAATTAAGTGGGGTCGTCATGCCAACGACAAAACCGACACGAACAGTCGGGCATAGCCTGTTGGCAGGTGATGAAATCAGCTAAATGAAATTTCCTTCAAAATGGCCATAACACAACTCACACACAACACACACACACACAACTCACTCCACACACATGTGTTTGTGTTGATTGAAATATCAAGCTGTGTTTGACGCTCGCACTTCAATTTTGTAGAATTATTAGAGGGTACTTCAGGGGGGGAATTATGTCTGCAATTTATTTTCCACGTAATTCGTCTAAAATTTTAATTTCAAAAGCAACGAAATGCAAAATTTATTTTAGATTACGTTTAGCAAAATGAAAAATAAAATATCAAACATTCTAGATAAACCACAAATTCCCTAAAATAAATAAGGTTACAGACTTAAAGTATAATACTTTTTTACTATATATATTTAGTATATACCATGTATATAATGCCGCGCATAATGTATATCTCCACTTTGGTCTCTCATCAAGCTATTCTTGCAGACATAAAACGCTTAAATAATTGTAAATATTCGTCTACGTTTTGTCGCATCGCAGGGAGCATCGCCATAAAGGGAAAGTTGCGCAAACCTTTTCATATAATTTATTTATTAAACACTTGGCCAAAACAATTTGGCCATCGTTGCGAGCAGCAAAGTCACGTAGCGAATGCATAAAAATTCCGTAAAAGTCACAACGGCACCCAGAAAAAAAAAAAAACCGGAATGCGAAAACACGACATGCATTTATGCAAAACGAGGGAACAACTCCGGAGTGTACAAGTCTCAAGAGCAGTCGCCTTTAAGATACCGCATAAACGTGAAGGAAAATCATAGAGATCATCGCTCTGCCCTCTGCCTCTGGCATATATTATATACCATAATTAATTTTCACTGAATATCATATTATATATTTACGAAAAGTTGTTTAATCTAACCGAAAGCTGAAAACATTTTCCCTGTTTGAATTTATCTCACAACCTTCTCGCAACCCTCTCGCACAGCCTGCTTCAGTTCTAACGACTACAGGGTATTTAAAGTTAAGCATTATTCAAGTGTTGTGCGTGTCGCACTAATTTGCACCAGAGTTGTCGACAGCACGCACAACTTATAAAAATTTCAAGGCAAAATAGCTCTGGGAGGAGGAGGCGGACGACACAGTTGCATGTCCAGAATAGTTGGGATACCAATTTGCCAGTTTGCATAATTCACGATGTCGCTACTGCAGTCCCTCAAACAACCCCAACCCCAACCCGAACCCAACTGAAACTGAAACTGAGCCTGGCTACGTGTGACAACGTGGCTCGACCACATTTACTATATCTTAACCATAAACTGGAACTGTAATTGCATTAGCACCGCAATTAAAACACATCTTGCAGCCACTGTAAGCATAAATGGGCATATACACATATCATATATATATACCTACAAGTATATCCTACTGGGCAGGTAGGTGATTAGTTAAAAGATGCCCAATTCAATTTCAATTTTCCATTTCTACGAAATTCGCATTTCGGTTGTGGTTTCGGTTTCTGCGGCTAAGGCAAAGGCAACTTCATTCACACACACACACACCCACACACACACACACAAACTCACACACATGTAGCATATACTCTCATGTAAATATCTTTTGTTATTATATGGCAAATGATTTATTTGTGTTTATACTTGCATGTTTGTCTGGTTCGAGCCATAACTCAAGTTTCGAACATTCGGTTAACCACAAAATTTGTTTGCCTCTATGTCAGACATACTCTGGCTGTGTGTGTGTGTGTGTGTGTGTGTGTGTGTGTGTGAGAGTGTGTGTGGGTGCTCTTGCAAGTTGCCAGCGGCAACTGCTTTCATATGCGGCCTAACAAGACTTCATAATTGCCCCTGGAATCATTAGAAATGCAATTGGAGCCGTAGCAAACACTCGAAGTGCTCCAGTTATTGGGCGAATAAATAATAAATAGCACAAATTAAGCAATTTATATTTGAAACCACATAAATTAGTGATGCTATTATACTCGCTTAGACTGTAATCTCTAGCATATTTTGTTATTTGTCTCTGAGAAATTGCACTCGAAAAAAATGCCAACTACTCAGGCTAAAATATTCATTTTTGGTGTGTATAAAGAATATAATTAACTGAATAATTTCTGTAAGTTTAATGAAGATTGGTAGATAAATACAGAAGTTATTCAATATATAACTATTTATATTTAGCTGCGCCTGAAAGTATGCAGCAGAAAATTAAATAATTTGCTATAAGCAGCGCTTTTATAATTGTTTTCTTTATTATCAAGTTTAAATAAACAAAATCATGCATGAAGAATTCACTGAGTGCTTTATATACGATATAGGGGTATACCTGTAAGTGGCATACACACACACACACACACACATCTAGTCAAGTTGTTGGCATTTTGATTTGCGCAACAACGGGGCGTATGCGTAATACGCATCTACTCGCACCAAGGCCAGACGCAACTCAGGGCAACTCTGAACGCTTTTTCAGCGTTTTATGCTTAATGTAATGTGGTTGCCAGCATTGCTGGACATTGCTTTGATAGGGGGAGGGGGAGGGGGAGTGGCAGCTGGAGGGGGGGCTGGAACATGCCCGTTGACGTGCTGTAAATTTGAAAACAGTCGAGCCACGAGCTACTACAACGGGCTACAAAGAGTTGCATGTTGGCTCAAAGCAAACGATTTCTGCAGCTGTTTTGTGTGCTGACTGCTTTATTTGTGTGCGGGTTTGTACAACAAATTAACTGCGGTAAGTTCTGCAGTCAGCAGAGTGAGAGAGAGAGAGCAAGAGGGAGAGAGAAAGAGAGGGAGATCCCCTTCTAACGTTGAGAATTGGCGACGTTGTTAGCTGCAAGTGATGAGCATATGAACACAGTTTGCGGTTTGTTTTGGGTCCTACTATGGTACTACTACTGCCAGAAGGTCCTCTCGTACTTTCCCTTTTCCCCTCCCCATCTTCTCAACCCTCTGCCCTCTACTTATAAGCCAGCAGAGCTCTTCTACCGTGCTGGCGGGTTAAATGGTTTGTCTGTTTCGGAACATTAATTTTGTTGCCAGCAGTTGCAGCAGCTCACACACACACACACACAGCTTACCCCATGTGTGTGTGTGTGTGTGTGCTGCAACTGGGAAATGAATGTTGTTCCAATTAAAAGACAGAAAGCCGTTTTAATGGAATTTTGCAAAATCATTTTACTTGATTTAGTATTTTCAATAAACACACTAAAATTTCAGGGCACACTACACACATCTTATTTCTTGTGATCTAGAGTTTTCCTAGTTCATAATTATTTTTCCCCATCTCGAGACTCATTTCAATTACCCAAAGTGTAAGCTCTATGTTTTTCTGTCCCACTCTCTCCACATTTACATTAAAATAAATATGTCTGTCTGAACAAATGTGCCCTGGAAGACGCATTGAGTTGACACTTGAAACTAACCGATTCTTCAGTGAATAACAATAAACTGTAGGGAGGGGGTATTCGAAATAGCTTGGCAACTCTGCACGTACTTCAAAAATGTCCCATTTAAATGTAGCCATAAAATCAAAGCGAAACTGCAAAAATCTTAGCTAGAACTTGCCTCTTGGCCAAATGGAGAACACGTTTCGCATTCAAGTTGCATTTGTTATTATTCAGTTCTTGCAGCCCCTCTCTTCCCTCTTCCCTGCCATCCCAGTTCAAACGTCTTTTATGGTCAACTGGCATTCCAAGTTGCACACACACACACACTCACACACACTCGGACAGACAGACATATTTTATGTGCAACGAGACTTTTAACTTGTCAATTGAAACGCTTAACGTTTTTATTTGGTCTGGCATATTTTATATAGAGACATTTCCCAGAGAGCTCAAGAGCCCCGCCGGAGTTCACCTCATCCCCCTCCCAAAGCGACTACCCATACCTGGATTCCCGATTCCTGATCTGCTTTCGTGCAGTCATTTGCGGCTATTTGCGTGCTCTTTGTTAATTTGATTGCCACTATGCGATAAGCGGTAAACACCTCAGAGAGAAAGAGAGAGAGGGAGAGAGGAAGAGAGCAAGAGAAGGCGTTGCTGAGCGCATAATTGAACAATAAATTTAAATGAGCCACAAGCGCAAAAGAAAGAGCGAAAAGCGAAAAGCGATGCAAATGCAAAAGCAACGTCCAAAAATCGAAATGGAGGCAACCAGCGGCCATTTTTAGTTAGCGGTTTCGATTTGCGATCCAATCGAACCGGTTCGTGCTCTGATTTCTCCAGGGTTCCCCATCAATAATGCACGCCTCGATGCATTTTCAAATGGCAACAATCGAGTCGAGGAAATACCTCTGATTTTATGTACCCAATTCGACTCTATAAGTAGCTGTGATTCTGAAGTAAATGGTAGAAGCTTTTGTATTGTCTAAATATATATACTATAATTTATTATATATGTTTTATTGGTTTTATATATACGTAGGTTTGATATTCAAATATTCTACAACATTTAAATTAAGTTCATTCTCTGACAACTCCTTAAAAGAAGATTTTATTGTTTATTATATTATTTTTTAATAATCAAACTATTTATTTTTTTGTATTTCTTATATAAACATAAAAAATGACTTGTCAACTTATTTTAACAATCAAGAGGTATAAAATATTAATTAAATATTGTACAACATATAAAACACACTTTTCTCTCTCTATTCACTTTTTTTCAAACCAATTTGGTATATAAATAATTAATTAAAGCCAAAACAGAAGCATTTGATAGGCTCGTAATTAAAACGTGTTAAAAGTGCGCTGAAATTAATTATTATACGCTATTTTTAGATTAAAATATGACTTCCGATGGGCGATGGAAAGAAGCTAAAAACGCGTTTAATTTAATAGCAGCTAATCAATTATTTAATGCTCATAAAGCGCCTACACGTTGCCAACTTTGAATGGCAGCAACGCGAACAAATTAACTTTGATGTTTTTCGACCAACCATTTTACGGTCTGGCAGTCAATTGCCAGGGCTAAGGTCTACCCACCTATTAAGTACCTGGGAACCAGGAAACGCAGAACGAGCAACAGGAACAGGTTGCCCATCCCGGAGGATGGCCCTTGAAATGAACTTGTATGTGCGGCTTTCAATGGCAATTCAAATGTGTGTGTGCACATGAAATGCCCAAGCAAAGCATATATTTAAATCCATAAATAAATACATTACGGTAATCTTTTGGTATTTTTCTAGAGAATTCTTCAAGGCAAAATGTTGCACGTTCTCTTTTCTGTCCCCATCTATTTTGCAAGTTGAACGCGTGTTTCAAAGTTGCAAAAACATTTTTATGCACTTTTAAACATTTCAATTTTGTAGCCCTTGTCAATTTATGCATAAGTAAAGTTTTTCTGCAACCAAGGCAGGGGTTGGCAGTGTGGGAAAGGAGGTACTATGTCATGGAGACCAGAAAGTTAGGAGTAAGTGCCGAGACTGTCAGTGCGAACACACTGATCTCATCTATTATCCAAGCTAGAGACGCAAATTTTAGATTAAAGTTACCCTCTACTTATTACTTAAATAAATAATATATTTTTCGATTATATATACAAGCATATTATGTTCAAAAATATTTAAATTACATTCATAAATATTCCCTCCAATTTGATCTTTTTTTCTTATAGGCAAACTGATATAGAATTAATAAATAAATTTTGAAGGCTTTTGCAGTACTTTATTTGCAGTTTGGCTATTAGATATATTACGTTTAACTTGCATAACATCATCTTCAAGAAATCTTTTTTAAAATCTATATATCTTTCTGTTTTTTCCAAGCCACTGAAAATGATTCCCTCTTCCATCCCGTTCTGAATGCAATTGAAATCATTTTCCGCATCATCGAATCTAAGTTGAAAGTAGTTGGATCTGTAAGCTGCTGCACTTTAATAAAAGTTTAATATTATGCATTACTTTTGTGCATAGTGAGTCGATTTATTTTTTTTAAATTTAAGTACTTTCGTGTTTAAATAGTTTTGTTTTTTTTTTTTTTCTGTCCGCCTTCCCTCCACATTTCACTTTGTCGCAGCCACCGCTTTTGGTCGGTCGCCCCCGTGGTGAATCTGGCTAGGGCGGTGGTTTCCCTCCTCCTTCTTCTCTCTTTGCGCTGCTTCGCTTTTTGCACTGGTAGCTTTCTTTCATGTTTACAACAAAAGCGGCCACAGCAGCAAATGAAGTGCTTGGAAGTCCAGGAGAGGGGAGCGGAGAGTGAGAGGAAAAGAGGCAGAATGGGGCGAAGGTAATGTCCCGACCAAAGAGGCTATTGTGCGATGCGATACGATTCCCCTGGGAATCCCCCTGGGAGCAGCCCATACATTTTATAGATGGGAACTGCAGGCAACCATGAGAATTTAATGAGGAAACCTTGCTGCCGCTTTTGAAGCACACACTGTGCGTAGTTAAAGTTTTAATCGAGTTATCGAACAACAATGCAGGTTGGCAATCACAAGTACCGCTATGTGGTCGATTATGAATGCATTCGGAATATTCGGCGAAAAACTAAAATCTGATAAAACGAATCGAACTGAAAATAATTCTGCAATTATTTGCGTTTCCCATTTGTGGTTTTGTTTTCCACATGTAGTTCGGGTCGAAATTACAAATGGGGTGGTCTCTTCTATTCTGTTCTGCTTTCGATTCTATCAACAATCATGAGTATTATTTGCTTTTGGGTATTGTGCATATTGTGTTTGCACAAGATATTGCCATGGCTTACGAATTTGCGGTTCATTTTGGCCAATTATTGTGTGGCATGTTCGCTGGAAGGGCAAATAATAATAGAAATATTTCTAAATAGTACTTGACTGCTTGTTTTTGAAATTCAAGTATGTATTCTGTTTAATTTAACATCATTTAATTTAATATCATTGTATAAATTTTTTCTTAAATTTACTTACATTAAGAGGCGATAGATAAATAGTTTATTGAGCGGAGGAATATTTATCTTAATTTTAGAGTAATTCCAATATAAATAACACTCCAATTTGCCCGTTTTAATTGTGAAGTTAATTCAAATCAAATTTCCTTTCTCAGCCACACTCCAATTGGCTGTGATTCCCCTGCGTTGTCGGTCCCCAAGCAAGTTCAATTATATCGAATCGAATCGGGCCACTCTACAGTTGGCTAATTGGACTAATCTATTATTTGGCTTGGGGTATTTGCATAATTAAAATGTTCAAATTGAAATGGCTTGAAAATTGCAGCTTGTGGCTTTTGGGAAGTGACTTCGAAAACTATTTCGTGTGACCGCATATGGAAATGTTTTTTGTAGCTCAAACGAATTACGCATACGACGTGTGGCACACAGATAATGCATTTCTTATGTTACCAACTGTCAGGCAAAATTTTCAAGCTAAATGGAAAATTCATTGTAGACAGAAAGAGACTCTCGATATGTGGCATTTACATATATTCAGCTTGGGCTGCCTCCTTACTAAATCTCTAAATTTATTTATTTATTCTCTCAAAAAGCTGAATAAAATTTGACAATATTTTCCAACTGCTCTGTTTCTTTTTAAAGATTATATTCTATAATTTTTAAGCTTAAATGTGCTATAAATATTTCAGCCTAAAATTAAATTGAAATACTTGTTATACGCACACGATAGGTATTATAATTTATTATGCCTGACAATAGCATTAACGTATGATCTAACAATTTGTGCCTCATGCATACTACAAATTTCAAATTATTTTTACAGTTTGCTGAACTCGAATTGAAACTGCGTTTGCCCTGAAAACAACAACAACAATAAACAAACAACAAGTGGAAACCGAAGAGCAACAATATCACAAAAATTGATTGATAGTTTGATTGCGAATACTTGTCGGAGCTATGACAACAGCTCGAGGACACGAAGAGCCGATGGGGATGCAACGAGGCAAATGAATATAATGAACTCATTAAAATCATTGCCCAATGAAATGTGTTTTTCCAACAGGCAAATCAAACTATCACGTGCATAAATAAATTATACTTATTTTGCTGAATAGTTTAAAGTTCTTTTCTACCGAATTTCATGTGGTTTCTTTAAAGTCAGACGCGATTCTTGACCGGTCACAACGGAAGTAATTTCCAGCTGCAATTGACCAGGCACATGTTCCTACTCCTTGCTGCCCCCGGGGTCCTGAGGGCGCACATAAATCTTCGCCGAGTGGGCGTTCTTCAGCAGGCCTAGACGAGGCCAGCTGTCTGTCTGTCTATCCGTCTGTCTGTCTGTCTGACGTTACGTGCAAATAGTTACGTGAAATTATTTCCGGCGTCAGTTACTAATATCACTTCTATTTGAATTTCTTTGGAATAGACTTGCAAGGAAGTTGCATTCAACTTCAACTTTTCCACTCGAAGCCCCAAAGGAATGCCTGCTCGTTCTCTTCTCTTTCTCCCTTTCCCTCTTCTTCTACTTCTTCTTCTTCTTGTTACTGAAGTTCCAGTTGAGTTGGCTACTTAAGCGACCGTTCGTAGTTGGCTTAAGGTTTTTCAGTCTTTAAGGCTTTACGATTTCTTTTGTGAAGCCTTTTTGAAGAGATAATAGATTGAATTAAATTGAAGTTCATTCACAATATTTGTTTTAGTTTTATCGATCTATTAGTACATTAAATAGTAACCAAAAGTAATATCTTTAATTTATTTATTTAAATTAAATATTTATAATATTATTAATATATTATAGTAGTAATCAAAAAGTACTCTCTTTTATTTATTTATTTAATTTAAACATATCCACACTTATCCAGTCCCAATTAAATTGCAGTTAAGACAACCCTTGGTTATCTTCCTTGCCCTTTTCTAACTTATAGCCCAATCGCAGGAAGATCTTTCTCTTCAGGACGAGCTGGAACTCCTTCGAGTTATCGCATATTTCCACAACTGCCACGCACAAATTGTCGCCATAAATGTTAATTAAATGAAAATGCTAATAGGCGTGAAATATGATAACACTTCAAACACACACACACCCGGAGAGGAGGCGGGGGGAGAGGCGTGTCGAAGACAGGTGGCAAGTGGCTAGCGAAACAGAAAGAGTAACAGCTGCCACTGTCTGCCCCGCCCCCTACGATTGGTGGGCGTGTAGCAGGGTGTTACCCAAAGTTGCTGCTTGCTTGATTTTCAGAATAATACTCGTAATAATTAAAATTAAATTCAGAAATGGGCAAAAAACGCGCTCCAACTTGGCCGAAGCAGCTGCCAACTGCGAGGGAAACCCAGAGGGAGAGCAGGATGGAGGAGGGACAGGTGAGGCTGGAGTCTCGGGGACACTGGCACAGACAGAGCGAAACGGTCCACGCTGCTTGGGCTCAGCATTTGCCTCTTGGCGGCATCTAATTAAAAGGGATAAGGCAGGCAGGCAGGCAGGCAGGGAGGCTGCTCAGACAGGTGTGAAAGGCAAAAGGGATCCGTGTGGAATGGAGGAAGAGTGGAATTGTGGATGCCATAATTGCTAATTGCAGTGATTATCAGGCGGGAGCAGGGCAAAGGAAGCAAAGCAATATTCCGAAAGGCCGAAAGTCAGAATAGATGATAATTTAAGTGTTTTCTTTGTACATTTGTTTGAAGATTCAAGCGGACTCAGTGCAGCCTGGGGTGATAATTAACCATACTTTATTTATTTCTGATCTCTACACTTATACTAGTTCTAGTTTTACTACTCTACTACGTCTTATATTACTTCTACTTATATTACTTCTACTTTCTTCTCTACTTCTACTTCTTCTACCTCTCCTACGACTTCTACCACTTCCACTTCTGCTACCTCTCCCATGACTTCTACCACTTCTCCCTCTTCTCCCACTTATCCTACCTTTAGCTGCTTTTCCCGCCCCCTCAGCCACCTCCCTCTTTGCCCTGCTGCTGCTCTCTCCTCTCGCGTGATGTGTGCTCAGGCTTAACGCTCTCAATCAGTGTCCGCAAACACAAACACATCGAGCACTTGAAGGCATTAAAAGCCAAGCCAAACACCTGGCAAGCAGCTCCTCCCTCATCCCTCCCTCTCCCCTAGTAAGTATCTTAATACTTCACTCCCTGCTTATGTGGCCCATCTGTCTGCCCGTCTACCCGTCTTCCCGCCTGTCAATCTCCTGCTCTCGACATGCTCGTGGCCATGTCTGACGTCGCTACCCATTAGGATGATGAAAAGCCCCCTCCGGGCAGGGGATCGTGTCCTGGCAGAGAGTCACTTGTTGGGCCTATTAATTGTTATTAATATTTCACCATGTGTCCTCTGCGTCGTGTTGTGTGTGTTGTGCCTGCAACTGGTTCTGGCGCCAGATAATGCTTAATTTGCTGCTTAATTATGCATAGAATATTCCGGGGTGTCCTCTATAATTACTGTTGTTTGTTATCGGGCCCAGCAGGGGTATTCATTGTGGCTAAAAGAGGGAAAGTTGCTGGCTTTAAAGGCGCTTAAGCAAGGTCGTTTCAGGGACTCCCCCTGCCCCTGCCCCGGAATGACAACTTAGCATAGGCAACAACTTAATACGGGTTACATTCCACACACACACACACACACACACACACACCCTCACATATGCCCACACGGAGTGTTACAAATGGAGGCGCTGCGTGTGAGAGTGTAAACACGTTCCAAACACATAAACAGCTTTTCCCCCCCTCCCCTCCCCCTTTCGTATATGTTTCTGTGTGTGTTTTTCTTTTTTTTTATTTTCATTTCTGCCCTCTTCGCTTTGACCAAGTTAAGCGAACTACCTCATAAATTTCACATTTTCCTCTACGAAAGGTTGAAGGCTGCCGGATTGGAGTGGGCTTTGCCGCAAGGCTCCCTCTCGATGTGGAATATACTATAATTTTCATTTCATTCCCCATAAAGGATTAAGCACTCAGACATAACTCGCTTACTTGGTAATTAAAAGTAATAACTACGGCTTTAAAATACTCGAGCTTAACTGTACTTTTCGGGTTGTTTTTTCACAGAGATTTTTAAAAAGTTTCTTAAATTATTAAACTGTATATGATTATATATTTATACAGCTTGTACTTACTTAAGAAGTTGATGATTTTAAATTGCAGTCAAGATCTTGAAACTGACCTAGAATATAATGTATAATCACTTAAGTTTATAGCCCAATTTATATTTAATTTTTTTCTATTTTTATTTGTTTCCATTTCTTCATTTACTTTATTCTGCTTGAAAATAAAAAAAATACTCTAAAAGAAATGCGCATTTTTGCCGCATCATTTGCGAGGCCGACGCAGGATTGCAGCTCATTTGACCGCAGACAGGATCTAAAAGGACACATGGATGGATGCACGGGGATGGTCACATAAATCTGGCGTCTATAGAAAACACGCTTAAAAGCCGTTTAATAAGCCCGACCCGGCCCGAACCGGACAAACACATGACAAACTGCATTGTGCATGGCCAAGAAGAAGAAGAAGAAGCCCAAAACGAGCCACGAGTCGGGGCCTGCTGCAATGCCATAAATTTTATGGCACGACTATTGAACGGCTGACATGGCACAGATATTTTGTCGCATAATTTTCAATAAATTGTTGTACCCGAAAGCGGGTCGACGAGTCTAAAAAGGGATTAAAGCAGGTCTTAAATACCAAGGAAATGTTTAAAGATATTTGTAGGTTGAATGATATAGAAATAAATGAAGATATATAATATTCTTAGAGGCCTGTTACAGAAAATCCCCGTTATCTTAAACCCTGAATGTGCGTATACCCCAATAACTTATGTATTGACTCTACATCAGACCGTGTTAAGTGCTGATAATAGTTGGGAAATACTCTATAAGTACTCTATAATAACTCTGATAAGATAATACGAGTTTGTCAATGATTTATAGAAATTGAAGTGGAAGGATTTTGTTCAAGTGATTTACAGTAGTTTCCAATTATGATTTCAATTTCTCACCTTTTTTTATCTATAGTCAATACAATTATAAGTACGATGCGGTAGGAATATTCTTATCACGTATTCCCAACTGGTGATAGTCAATATATATTGCCTACAGATCTCATTATTTTTCTATTTATTTTTATTGATTCCATTTCTTCAAGATGTGCTACGTCAATAGGCCAGTTCTAATGATTATTGTAACAGGCCTTATAAGTAACATCCATACTATCAAATCAACTACTTGGGAGACGCGTAGTGATATCTCACTCCCGATCATTGATTAATATGCATACTGACTATTCAAATATAATATACATATATGTAGAAAATAAAATAAGAGAATGCTAGGAACGATTGTGATGGAATAATAAATGTTTTGACTTGAGTCTATTTATAGCGAGACCCCTCTGATGCGTAATATTCAATTAATTCTCGACTTTGAGTCTTTATTGAACTGGCTTACTCTTCTCTCTCTCTCTCTCTCTATCTCTCTCCTCTGTGGTATTATCACTCATTAAAATCTGCTTAATGTATTCAAATGAGAGACAATTGAACACCCTACATACAAACGTGGACAAAAGTATTTTGACAACGCAATGCAAGATAAACCACCGCTTTTAACTTTTAAATGAGAGGAGTAACGGTAACCAAATTAATTTTGGGAGAGAGACAACAACAAATGCATAAAGAGAGCGAGGGGTGTAATGATAACGGAACATATTTATTTTTATTATTATTTGTACGTCAGTTTTGATTTCTTGGGTGGACAAAGTATTTTGACAATTCAAGTTTCTTAAAAAATTGAAGAAAAGTATAAATTTGTTATGTTTACAAACTAATTAATAAAAACAAACCCTCCTTTGACATCAATGACCTTCTGCAGCGCCCTGGAATAGATTTTACCAAATTTTGTAATGTTTCCACGAGATATCCTGCCAAGTCCTTGAACCTCAGTAATCGTCTCCTCTCGCGTTCTTGATAGATCTGAGCTTGTTTTTTTTTATGTAAGCCCACACGTTCTCTATAATATTGAGATCGGGGCTTTGAGGCGGCAATCTAAACATTAACCTCGACATCTCAAAATGCAGAAATCATATGGGCCTTGTGGCATGGAGGTTGTCCTGCTGCAGTACAATGATTGTCCAATGAGCCGGTCACCAGAACTAAATGCGTGGTTATTTAAGACACGTAAATATTTGTCCTTATTCATTGTTCCATCAATTGGTATCAAATCGCCCAAGCCATTGAAGCATACGCAACCCCAGAACATTATCCCCACCATGTGGTACCCGTTCGCACACCGGCCTAATTTTTACGAGAGTCTTTGGCAACCTGAGTAAATCTTTTTTAGTCGTGGTTTCAGCTTTCTTGTCCATAACACTTGTTCCCAACTGGGCTTGTTTATAGGACTTGGCAAACAAAATTTAACTTGTTTTTGTGAAATTGCTGGTATTGGCGGCTCTAGTTGAAATCGCCTTTTTTGGTCTTCCAGTTTTCGACTAACTGTATTTTATGATGTTTTCAGTCATCGCGTTTGTTAATTAGATTTTTAGTTTTGGGTCTTTGGCGTTGTTTTGGGTTTGTGTTTTTTGGGATCTTTTTTTTTTGTTTATTTGATATATATTGTTTGTCTTGGCCTTATATAATTTGGTGGTTTCTGATACCGCATTTTTGTGCTTTTTTTTTACTTCACTTTTTGTGTGTTCCTTTTTAATCTGTTTTAATAGTCTTTATTTAATAAAGACAGAGTCCTAAAAAGCCGTTTTTCGGGTACGATGATATGGCTGTTTTTGTCCCAATAAGCTGGCGTTATATGTTTGTTGTTTTTGCTTTTTTTTTTTTTTAAATATTTTTAAGGGTATTGTTCTTATGCGGTATAAGAGACGACTTTATATGAAAATAATTAGACATTATTTATTATTATTATTTATTATTGCATAAGACAAGACCAATAAAATGTTTTAAATGTGATTTTAATTTCAAGTATTTTTAATCAGTTTACGACCCACCCAAGTGCCTATAAGTCCGGGTTAAACCCAAAAATTTCATCAGCCCTAAGTAGTCTTACAATGTGTGCGAGGGCATAGAGTACAATCAAAAACAGAATAACAGGGCATTAAAACAGAACGCGATAAGCAACTTTATTTTTATTTCATTCTGTATAAATAGTAGAAAAAAGTAGATTGTTAACTAAATTTGTAGATTATTTTTGGATTTTCCAGCTACCTTACCTTATCAATAGCACTCGATATATAAACATGTTTATGTTTGTGGAGTAGAATGAAATGAAAAAATAGACAAGTTTGTGAAATTTCAAACGGGGCGAATCTAATCTAGAGAGCGTGAGCTGACGCTATTATAAAAGCATTCGGTTCCCGCTCAGTGCGAACAATTGAGATCTATCTACTTATATGCATAGTCGGTTCGGAACTGTTGATCGAGCAACATCAACGAAAACACAATGATCGCGATTACTTTGACCCTGGGGCTGCTGCTTGGGGGCGTCGCTTACGTCTTTCTGCGCTGGAACAACGATTACTGGCGCAAGCGGGGGGTACCGAGCCCCGAGCCGAGCTTGTTTACGGGTAACTATCCGAATATGTACACGCTGAAGCGACACCAGATTTATGATCTCAACGATATCTATAAGTGAGTAATGATATCTATTATAATAAAAGCAAACTGCGTGCTTATTGCATATGATATGGTATATAATTAGTTATGATTAGATACGATTAATTAATAATTATTATTATTATTATTTCGCAGTCGCTATAAGAACGACTACGATGCTGTGGGCATCTTTGGAGCTCGTAAACCTCAGCTGCTGATCGTCAATCCCGAGTTGGCTAGACGCGTCTTTGTCGCCGATTTCAAGAACTTCCATGATAATGATGTATCCCTTCTGATCAATGAGAAGGCCGATTTTCTCTTTGCCAACAATCCGTTTACACTGACGGGGGAGAAGTGGAAGACGCGACGAGCTGACGTCACACCTGGACTGACGCAAAGTCGCGTAGGTTGCAAACAAAATGATCCTAGTACCTTGGCTAATCCAATCCAATCTAATCCAATCCAGATCAAGTCTGTCTATCCCGTAACCAATGAAGTCTGCCAGAAGATGAACAATTGGTTGAGCAAGCAGATACGACTGGGTTCCAAGGAGGCTATTGATGCCAAAGATGTGAGTAGAGAATCGACTCTATATTTGTCTATTGTGACTCATTCCTTACTGCCTGCAGCTGTGCCTGAGATTCACCTCCGAAATGGTCACCGATTGTGTGCTGGGTCTGAAGGCGGAGAGCTTCACGGAGAATCCCACGCCGATTATGTCTCACATTAAGGATCTGTTCAATCAACCCTGGACTTTTGTTCTCTACTTTGTGTTGATCAGCACCTTCCCCATACTGCAGAACGTCCTCAAGGTGCGCTTCGTGCCCCTGGCTACAGAGCGTTTCTTTGTGGACCTCATGGAGAATGCAGTGAAGGCGCGACGTCAACAAATGTCCGCAAATAAGAAGTTCGAGCGTGTCGACTTCCTCGATTATATCCTACAGTTGGCTAGCAAGAGGAACCTCGATGGTCGCCAGTTGACCGCATACTCCATGACATTCCTCCTGGATGGTTTCGAGACTACGGCGAGTGTGCTGAGTCACCTCTTGCTCTTCTTGGGTCGCGATGCGCAGGTGCAGCAGAAGCTGCGCGATGAAGTCAGTTCCAATCTGAATGCAGATGGTTTTATTGAGTTCGACAAGCTGAATGAGTTACCCTATCTGGATGCTTGTATACAGGGTGAGTAGGAGATTTAATATACGATCTTAACAGGTTCTCAAGTACTTTTTCCTTAGAGACAATACGACTCTTCCCGCCCGCCTTTGTGTCCAATCGACTGTGTACACAGTCTGTGGAGCTGCCCAACAAGCAAGGCAAGAACTTTGTTGTGGATCCTGGCACAACTGTACTAGTTCCCCATTATTGCTTTATGCTGGATGAGCAATACTTTCCCAATCCGCAGGAATACCAACCCGAACGCTTCATGCAGCCCGATGCGGCCAAAATTTATCGAGAACGAGGCGTTTGCATGGGTTTCGGTGAGGGTCCGCGCATCTGCATAGGTGAGTTGAAGATATAGGATATATTATTATATATCTATATATATTTTCCCAACTCTGCAGGCATGCGCTTTGCCATGGCTCAGATGAAGGCAGCAGCTGTCGAGATCATAACCAATTTTAATGTTCGTGTGAATTCCAAGACGCGCACGGATAATCTCTTGGATCCTTTGGTATTCATCAGCTCCCTGAAAGGAGGCATCTATCTTGACTTTGAGGCACGTAAATAAGTTTGAAAGTTTACTTTCTTTATTCCCTTTTTTTCTTCACAAATTTTTATAATAAATAACTGCAATCGATCAGAGTAAGACTAATATATTCAAAACTTAAATTAGTGAAATGTTTACGAACTGTTTTACACTTAATTAGGCAAACACTTTGAGCAGCTTTTCAGTTCTCAGACATGCAAATGGATCCTAAGATTCCCACGAAGAGGAGAGCGTATTACTGAACAGGTGTGAAAAGACTTTATCGACTGTAAAATATATAGAGAGTTTCTTGCTGACTTTTTATGCATTTTCAGAGAGAATATTGAACTCTCTCTCTCTTTCTAAAAAAGTTAATTAGGTAGAGTGTCTGCAGGGTATAACATCTATATAGTATCTGTCTGTCTGTCGACGAGTTATCGGCGACGCCTTGTGCCAGGCAACGTGTGTGTGTGTGTGTGTGTGTCAACAACTAAAAATAAAACGATAAACAAATTTATGATATTTATTTAGTAATTTATTCATGTCTAGCACAACGCGCAGCACATGCTGCATGGAACATGCCACATGCCACATGCCACGTGTTGTCAGCTCAGTTCGCCTGACTGCGCTTTGTTTTGCTGTCACTCACTTTGGCAGTTGCTTAAATCATATATCGTATATATATATATATCAATATATATCACAAATTGATGGCAGTTATGCAGCCAGTTGAGCATGTGAGTGTGGCGAATCATATTCACACAGACACCCAGCAAGTTTTCAGCTCGAATTTCGGCCACATTTACTTGCAATATTTGTGAGAGAGAAAAAAATAAATTTAAAACAAGTAAGGAAGCTAACGGAGAGTGCATACTCGACTCTGATATACCCGATAGCTCAAATTTTTTATTTAATATATATTTAATAACTGCTGTATTTATTATCAGTTTGCAAATAAATTTGCAGATATTATTAAAGTAGACATAGTTATTATATTCACAAAAAATAAATACTTGAACTCAAGAACTACGCTTGTAGTTCGATTTCTTTCGATTTACGTGGGCGCTTGAGGGCGTGGCTAAATTTTAAAGCAACCTTTATTGGGGTATAGTTATAAGACATATGTTCACTGAGTTTGGTCACCCTAACTTTTATAATAGCAGAGATCTCGTTGTTCATACAGACACATAGACACTTTCTTACACGTTGAGTATCGCGTGTAAATTTCCTCCTCGAAAATTGCGTAATAGTAAAATGAAATAAAACGATATTACTTTCATCTCCTGCATGGTAATCGAATTGGGATGCAAAGTGACCCACTGCAAATGGTATTTTGGGCAAATCGGGTGCGATACCTTCTGCCTTCTGCCTGCTGCCTTCTGCCTGCTGCCTTCTGCTGCTGAATAGCTCAATTTAAGCTCTAAAAGCCTTTGAATTATGTGGCAAATCCAATTGGGAAATCAAAAGGCGCACATCAAATGGCATTATTTGCTTTGCTTGGGCTGCTGCAGCACGTGCCCCAAATAGGAGGGGCAAATGTTATGCATATGCATTCGCAACCCCCTCCCATCTCAGCTCCCCCCCTTCGCTTTGTGCTCGCTGCACTTTTCCAGGCGCTGCGGGTTCAATCTGCAATTTGCTGCGGCTGTGATTTGGCAAATTGTTTGCAGGAAAAACAAAAGGCGAAGACGATCCAGCTTAGCCCCAACAATCCAACAACTGCGACGACGACGACGAGGAGGAGGAGGAGGAGGAGTAGGATGACTACAAGGAGGAGATGCAGACTTTATATTGCCAGGCACTTTGCTTCTTTAACCCTCGCCCCGACTTGTGTCTGGCTTGCGACTCCTGCAGGAAGACTGCCTCACCACCTCCTGCCCTCTCTGCATCCCTGCTCCACCTGCTTTGCCGTACAAAGGTTGAGCGTAGTTCAAATTGTTTGCCAGGTGTTTTCACAGCAGCTACGGTTTTTTTTTTTTTTCCTCAGCTATTTGATCTGTGATTGAGCTGAATGAGCAAATAAACTTGTGGCCGCACTCTCGATTGAGTGTGGCAAGCCGCCCTCTCTCTCTCCCTCTCTCTCTGTTAGCCTGCTTTGGATCCTTGACTTATTATCTGTTGCTTTTGGCGCACTCAACTCTCGACTTGATGCGTAAATTCCCATTCCCAATCCGGATCTGGGTAATTACTCAAGCGGCGGCAAACAGGCAATTACTTAGCTGACAGGCATCTAAAAGGTATCAAAATGAAACGAGAAACCCAACAGGTTGGGGGAGATAACTCTTATAGACCTCCTTTTTGGTGGCATCAAAATGATTTTTAAATTGGAAAAACGATAAAAATAATGTTTTTATATGAGTGTGTCTGATCAGAATTTTGTGTCTTTAATAACTTGCCTAATAAATGCAAATTATCGAATTATGGAGCAGGTGGGCGTGGCATCCAAAATGTAAAATAAACATTAGATGAAGACGATAGAGTGTAATATTCCTACCAAATTTGGTCTTTCTACCGTCTATATTTACTGAGATCTATGCGTTCACACAGACACAAGATATATTATACACTTAATTCCGCTGCTACATACCCAAAAAAACTAAATAAATTACACAATCCACGTATAACTAAGTTATGACCCTCATAAATATAATTTAGGCACGTTTAAAGATGTATAAACCCAAACTAACCCATAATTTAAATCCTATCAAGAGTTACTACCAAAACAACAGCAACAGAATGTAGAAAGCACACACCTCTATGTATATACCAAAAATAAACCACACTCTGCCTGCCCTTTGCCCTTTGCCCTATTGACCTTGTGTTGGCATAAACAAGTTAAATCCAATAAAAACATTTTGTTTAGTGAATTTATTTTGTAAACGACCTTGTCAACAGGATGATGAACACGTTTAACAAATATTTGTACACGACCAGCATACACATACATTAGTGCAGTGTGTATGTGTGTGTGTGTGTGTGTGCTACACACATTCAATATTTATTTTGGCTCAGACGAACAGGCAACATTTCTGGGCGAGAGCAAAGACGACTCTCTCGCTCCGATGCAAATTTAATTCAATTAAGAGATTCGGTCAGCTCACTTTAAGAGTGATTGGGTTAACAGAGAGAGAGAGAGAGAGGGAGAGGGGAGATGCGTAGTAACGGCACGACAATAACAACAAAACGCCATTAACATTTTCATGGAAAAACTTTGTGCTAATTGCATTTATGGCACAAAACCTCAAAGTTCAAAATCAGTTGGAAAAACACAGCAGAAAATGCAATTAGCACTCGCAGCAGGGCGAGGGCGTTGCAGGGTGTGCCACGCCCCCCGCCTTGTTACCAAAAATTCTTATATACATAGTCATGACGAAGATGATGATGATGACAATGGCGGTGGCAAGTGGAAATGCCAAGAAAATGTGCGGCAGCTAATTAAAAAACTTGTAGCTGCCGTATAATTTCCTACAGCTGGCAAGTCGCTAGGAGAGAGAGAGAGAGAGAGAGAGAGAGCGTGTGAGAGAGACAGCAAGGTGTCAAGTGAAAATTGCATGATTTTGCCAGCCAGCCTGGGAAATTGACAATTTGCTGTGCAATAATTTGGGCAGGCAAGCGGCGACCGCAGAAAGCAGCAGAAGGAGAAGCAGCAGAAGAGGATGAGGAAGAATGAGGCTGGCAAAAGGCAGGCAAGGAAGCAGGCAAGAAGAAGATGCAAAAGTTGTTGTTGATGAGGCCGCATTGCTGGCCACAAAGGCATAAACAAACTACGAGTCAGTCCCAGACTCCGACCCAGACCCCGACCCAGTCTCAGCCTCAGCAGTCAGCAACAAAGTGCGAGCTATCATTTACGTTTATTCATAAATTTATGAACTAGCTCAAATGAACTTTGCTGCTAATGAACTCAGCCACGCTCAGCTGTCAGCTGGGAATGTTCTCGTACACGTTGCATAAATATTAATTATATTTCCTTTTGGAATGCACACTGTACATCAAACAGTTTAATTTATTTGCTAATTAAAAGAGATGCTTGCAAAAGACAGGAAAATGTACAGAGATATGTGTGTAAAAGTTTTCTTACTTTCCTTTTACGTTTCGTATTACAATCAATGCAATTTTAATACGATTACACTCGCTTAACTTCATAAATATTTATATTAATATATCTGTGATTTAATTTGCTGTATTAAACAATTAACAAGCTAATTAAATTTAATTTATTTCGCTTCGATTCGTTGCACAAATTCGAAGTTGCTCGCTTTAACTGCCTACTGTGTGGCATGTTGCATACACACACACACACAGACGGCATGTTGCAAGCTGTTGGCAAGTGAGTGAGGCAATTAATTGTTGTCGACTCGCTGCTAACGAGGCTTATTAATCGAACGTTGCCAACTTTTCAGCGCACTTGCAATTTGAGCCCCATAAAATATGAACAATATTCATTAACCTGGGCAGGTTGACTATTTATACATGTCTCTCTCCCACTCTCTCTTTCTATATACTGTTTTCTCCCCCTCTCTCTCTATCTTTGTGCTGCGCTGAGCCGCATTATTGCCACATTTAATTATCTGTCGCCAAAGGGGAAATGCCGTTGCGTTGACACGGCCGATTATGTTAATCAGCTCAAGATGAGACAGAGACTGGGAGAGAGAGAGAGTGGGAGAGAGAGAGAGAGAGAGAGAGAGAGAGAGGGAGAGCTGAGAACGCGTAATGTTGTTTAATTGTTCATCGCGGCATGTAAATTTGCAAGCTCATGTGTCCATAGCAGCCCCCCTGCCTGCTCCCTCTGCTCTAGGCTTCAGTTTTCATTATCCCGGCTCTATTTGGATTTACATTGGCAGCGATATGTCGATTTAAGTGCATTTATTTAATTGCGCTGCACTCGCACAGCATACGCATTAATGAGACATGACATTTTAATTGGATTAATTGCGTTTATTAAGTGCCAAAAGCAGAGAATAGTTAGTTGACTATTGTGCTCAGGCCTGTGAAGATCGAAGTACTTCACGCTATGAACACGTGCAACCGCAGCAGCAGCTGGCCAGGCCAAGAGTCACCCTCCCTCCTCCCTCCCCCCACCTACAGTTGCGTATCCTGATTGATGGCGACGACAGCACAATGAATGTCGATTAGGCCATCGTTTAAACGGCCATCTAATTGTCGTGGCAAGTGCTCTTAATTGTTCGCAAGTATATAGAGAGTAAAGTGGGCTAAATAGAGAACTAAGTTCAAAGCGAGACACGCTACACTTACCTGAGTTAGACTGGCAGCCATTTCTAATATTTTTCATTGCATACTTTTAGGTGCTGCGCGTAAATTCAGCTATATGTGCTAAATATCAAATATCTGCTACGTTTATTATTAAATCCCAATCAAATTTTGAGACAATATTCTTAAAATATCACACTTCATATATGCATATTTTATATAATGCTGACTACATCTCAGGGGCAGTTATGCAGACACTAATTAAGACAATATCAAATACGCACTTAATTGTCAGACTTAAAATAAAATAGACTTGAAATATTGAAAGAGTTTGCTAGGAATCCCAATAAATTAATTTGGATAATCCCTCACAAAACATTTAACATGCATACACGTATGTGCCACGATTGTCTTTATGCACAGAGACATTATAATCACCGCTATTATCACGCATGGGCAAGAGGGGCGGTGAGATGGGATGTGACCACTGGCACTATGTAGTATTAATATTGTCCTGCCCCCTTGACTTCGCTCATAACTCAAAACGCGAACAAAATAAAGCCCAGAAGGAACCACAGCTGGTCAACCAACCAACCCTTCCTCTCCCTCTCTCCCTCTCTCTGCTTGGCTGTCCTGCTTCAGTTAATAAAATATAAATAAGCATAAATCACGCACACGAGCAAACATGAACATGAACATGATTAACAAGGTCATTTAACGGCACTTGTTTCGCTCCACGTTCAACTCGAAAGGGAGCGATACGTAGCAAAGCGGTTTGGGTCAACAAAAACAAAGCATGGGCGTGTGCAAGAAGGAATGAGAGGGAGCAAGAGGGGGCACATTAGGCTCTAAACAAAAAACGGAGCCTATGTTTACTGATCCTTCTCTATGAAAATTCGATTATTGTGTTAAACGTTGGAAACGCCCCAAAAGCACCGCCTCCAGCCCCATCCCCAACCCCGAAATGTCTGTCGGTTTGTTGTTCTATTCCATGCCTGTAGATATATATTACTCCAGGGAGACATTTGATAATAACTTGCGGGCAATGTTGACTATAATCAGCATAAGTTCAGCAAGTTTCTTTTCCACTGGCCACGCCCCCCATGCGAGCATCTATCCGCCTGTCGGTTCTCCGCACAGACAATACACATATTTGGGGCTGACACAGCGCGCATTAATCATTTGTATTGGGGGGTTTTTTCTCCTGGTAAACAAGTCAATTTCTCCACACTGGCTGAGGTAGTAAAAATGCCATTTCAGTGGAAAGAGTAAGCCGATTAAAGACAGAGAGAGAGGGAGGAGAGATAAAGTGTCGTATGTGGAAAACAATGGAGTGATTTCCTTTTAAAAGCTGCTTTAAATACTATATCTTTAAACCAAAACTAAAAGAAAACTATTAAAGTATTTTAAGGAATAAAAAAGATGAAATCAAGCTTACATTCAAAAATAATTTAAATTCATTTTACTTCTAGCACAATCGTGAAATTCTTCTTGGTCAATTCGCCAGAAATGTTCAAATTGCCAAAATAAATTAAAATGTTGTGCTAAATGAATCTTTTTATTCGACAAATTTGACAAAAATATTCTATTCTTAATAATGCTTGGAATTTTGATAAAAGATTTCTTGAAAAATAAAATAAAAACTGATTGGATAATTGAAAAATGAAGCCAAGCAAATAGTTTTGATTTATCGCACTATAGTGAATATTTTTCTCCTTTCCCCTTAGAATTTGAGCAAAATGTTTCAGAAATCTCAATTTGTTCTCTCTGCCAACATATCGTTCAGCTTTGATAAAGACAACAGGCGAAAATGCCATGAAAAACCCGAATGAAATACAAAAGGAAAACAGAAGAAAAAGATGGGCAAAAACATTCGGCATGCAAGACCGAATAAATGTGCAGCAGAGACTCCATTTGAGAAATTGTCTGCAGCGGGTCAATTGTTTGTGGCTTTTGTGCCACATAGCTGCCATGTCATGGCCACAATTCAATGTGGCTCCTTTCTCCCCCCCCCCCCCCCGGGGTCCCTTGATCTATCTTAAAGAACTGCTTATCCATTAGACGGAATTTGATTTTCAGTATGTGGCATTTTTCACTTGAAATGCATGGGTTTTCTCAGAAAAAACTGCTTAAAGTTGCAGTAAAATGTTGAAGTTCAAATACATGAGTAGGAGAGAGTATATGATAATTAAGCAGATACCCTAGGCTACCAAATAGGGTAGATAGTAAGCAGCACTTAAAAAATACCCAGCAATATTCAACTCACACATTCGAATAACTTTATTTCACTGCATCGACTCATTCAAGCAATTTTACTGGGTATATTCATAACTATAAAATGTTAACGCCTGCTGTGACCCCTGTGCAGCTGTCTGATGAAGACAAATAAAAAATTATGTTGCATGCCACATGGTGTCTCAGGCCAGGGCACTGTGTCGGGCAACGTATGCAGCAAATAAAATTTAATTTAATATAAAAAACACGAAAGCGCCACAGCGACGACTGTATACTCTGTAAAAATTTAAAGTTTCAAAAGAAATAAATGTGAATATTGGAAAAATATTTATAAAGCTTAACAAAAATGTCTATATTTTTATAGAAATAATTTTATGCTTTGAAACATTTTTTAAACCATTTAAACAGTTGGAAAACTGTGCTATATAATCGCTACGCCTAGACATGTGCAGAGTGTACTGAAAGAGAAACGTCTCGGCTCGGATGTATAAATTGCGAAAAGGTTTTCCCGAGCAATTTATAAGGCAGGAAGAAGGAACCATTTGCCGCTCTTCCTGCCTTGGCCGTGTTGATTATGTGCTCTGCCAGTTTACACGCTTAATATATCAAAATATGCGACTATCAAAAAATATAAAATTTATTACGAGTATTGTGAAGCCGCAGAGAGAGACAGAGAGCGCGAGAGGGAGAGTGAGAGAGAACATAAGCCTGCGCTGCCTATGGTTTTATTTTATTAACACGCGGCGCCGAAAAGTAGGCAGCATTAAATTTAAAGCGCTTTCAGGTAAGCGCACACATGTATGTGTGCATGCATCTGTACATGTGTGTGTATGTGTGTGTGTGTTTGAACTGCCATTAGCTGAGCAAATAAACAACGTTTTGCCATTTTTCATTGCAGGCTGTGTGTAAAGAGAGCAAATAGAAAAGTGAAAGCAGTTAAAACAAACGAAATCAAATGCTGCATAAGGTGTGTGTGTGTGTGTGTGTGTGTGTGTGTGTGTGTGTAAGGTTGAAGTGAGTGCATGTGTGTGAGGCTGAGTGTGAGTGCATGTGTGGCAACTCCAGCTTGGCTTGCTGCACTTGTTGCAATCTCTGCCACAAAGCAAAGTGAAGCGTTGCCTCTCTCCCTCTCTCTCTCTCTCTCTGCCTGCCACACACTCCCTCCCCCTCTCCCTCTCTCGCTCTGTGCAGCTAGCAAATGAATTAACAAATTAAAAGCGTAACAAATTGGCCTGGGGAAAAGGCAAACGTATGTTGCATGCTGCATGTTGCATGCCACCACCAGCCGCTGCCTTCCGCCTGCTGTCGGCGTTGCCTGCCACAGGCTGCTTTAAGTTGATTTTAATTAAATTAGCAAGCGCAGAGCACATGTCAGTGATATGGATGAGACCATGGCACATGGTCCGCTGCGCTCCGAACCGGGTTAGAGCTGGTTAGTTGGGATAGTAGTTTCATAGCTGGATAGTTGCCACCTCGTTGGACGCGGCACCAGGCAGCAGTTGCCTGCAGTGAGCCGTCACTGCTAACGGTATTTGGTGGCATTTAGAGCCTGAAACACGACTTTTTCAATATTAGAAATAATTTGTGAAATTTCACACTGAGAGTTTTGCAAAAGAAAGAAAAGAAAACAAAATATTTATAAGTTAGATTATAAAAAACACTTAATAAAAAATATATATTTAAATTAATTTAATATTATTACATTTTTTCTTGTTTTTTATTTTTATTTATTAAGTTAAAAATATATATTTAAATTAATTTAATATTATTACATTTTTTTTTGTTTTTTATTTTTATTTATTAAGTTAAGAATGCGTACATCATAATATTGTATCTTAACATCACAGGGTTATATTCTTAAAAATTACCAAACACTACTTAAATTAAAATAAGTGAAGTAGAAATATTATTAAATTAATCAATTAATTCAAATACTTATCTATTTTTAAAAATATCTATAAAACAAGAAAATATGTACCTTTATAAAGAACTATCGAAATTGATAGCTGGCATCCTCAGCTCCACAGCTCTTGACACCTCGCTAAGTATGATTGCATTAAGGCTGCACTTATCTAGTAAACTGCTTTGCTGCCCCTCTAACTCTGCTCCTCCTCTCCCTCCTCTCATTCCATCCTAACCGCGATTGCAGTCTGAGAACACTTTAGATAAAAACGTCCGACATGGCGAGCCGCGTTAGCAAAGTAAACTGAGTGATTACAATACACAGCGGGGGCATTTGTTAACCCAACATTGCCGGGCGAAATACTCGACCCAACACAGTTACGGTTTTATTGCATTTTTATCTCCGTTTTGTTGTTGTTCTTGTCCTTGCGGGCTGAGGCAAAGCAAATTCCATGCCCGAGAGCTGAGATAACTTTATGGCGCCCTGAAAAGTATGCTACACATTTCTCAGCGAATTTTTGCGAAACAAAAGCTTCTTCTTTATCTCTTCACACCTTGCATCCGCAGGTAAATTGAATTGCTTAATTCACGCTTAATATTCATAAAATTCAGCTGAGCGTTAAGCTAATTTCACTATGGGGAGTAAGGGGAGCTATAAGGAAAATATTTAAAATCTCCCCTTTGGTAGGGGAATGCTACCCAAACATTTGACAATAAATCCTTTGCATATCGCGCGTGAAAAAAAAAGGAAAACAAAGAAGAAGAGAAATGGCTTTTCATTTGATTTTCTCGCGTGGCTGGCACTCATCAGGCCAATCACAGAGTGAGAGCGAGAGAGAGAAAGAGTGAGAGAGAGAGAGTGAGTGAGTAAAAGGTTTCACACTTGCAACTGCAGCCTGGGCGCATTCATTTGTTATTTGATTTTGCCCCACTGTGAGTGTCGGACGTTCCAATTTTCCCAGTTTGCCGATTGCCGGTTATCGTTGCTGTTCACGGGACCGAGGACTGTTTTACTTGGTACCGCAATCCCCCCCCCCCTCTCTCTCTCTTAACTCTTCAGCCTTCCTTTGTCAATTTTGGAAGCGCAATTTTACTGCCCCGTCACTTGAGCGCCATCATCCATTGTCGCCCATAAACAAGCAAAGCTCTCGCTCTCCCTCTCTCTCTCTCTCTCTCTCTCGCTCTCTCGTCTGACGGCACTGATGACTCCAATGATCCTGATAAGGTGTTGATGCGACTGGGCCAACAGGCAACTGGGCGAATGGTTAACCAAACGCAAATAGAGCAATACAGAAAGTCAGTTCAGAAATGAAGAAGTGAAAGAGACAGGGAGACAGAGAGAGACAGAGAGAAGTGGAGGTGTTGAAACTGGTTAAGGAAATTGTGCGATATCGTATGATTGCAGTTGGAGAGACATGCTTAAGCAGACTTCACTCACGTTTGTGGGCAAAAGAAACTGATAGGATAAACTGACTGTCTGAATCTGAATGAAGACTTCAAAAAGAAATCAGTTCAGCATAATCTACAGAATTCTTTTCGAAATGTAAGCTGATTAAAAATAATATATATAATAATATATTAATCTCTCTCTCTTCTCTCTCTCTCTCTGTCTTTCACTTAAAGCTAAACAAATACAATCCCCACTTTTATCATTAAACCAAAGTTGCAACTCATTTCTCTTTGTCTTCATCTTCGTCAATAAATGATTTAATTCCAATTTATGTAAAAAGTTTCTGCCATCTTTGTTGCAGTTGCACTTTTCCTTTCTTCTCGGTTAATCTATGCAAAAGTCTCAGTTCAGTTCCCGAAACCGTTGGCTTAGTTTAGTTGCACTCTCTCTCTCTCTCTCTCTCTCTGTGTCTGCTCATTTCTCTTTCTTTCCACTTTCTTTTCAAACTTTTGTTTTACTTTTATGGCCCCCGAAAAATTATAAGAAACAAGTCGGAAAGGCTACAGTCACGCGGTGACTGTAAGAGGCCATGGATTTTGAGTTTATATATTTAAAGTAAACCTTAAAAAAAAGTATCGCAAAAACATGAAATTTTGTATAAATACATTTTATTAAATAGTGCGTCAATTGACCCTGGCCTTTGTAAGAGTCCCCATCCACAACTAGACCACCGTCGCGCCCCCGCGCCCGTTAATTGCATTTTCAGACAATTTGTAAAATGTATATTTGTCTTCTACAACAATAACCAAATACTGAATTGAATGAGCACAAAAGACGGTTTTATTTATCTATATTTAATAAGATTGTTTGTTGAAATTTGATAAATGAATCAAATTTTATAATGATGAAAAAATAAAATAATAACTTCCCAAAATAGTGAAAAGTAAAAACAAAATCAAACCGCCTTCCCGGGGGTCAACCTCCATCCCTTTCCTGTTCATTGCCGGCTGCTCTCATATTGACTATGCTGACGATTGTGAGCAGCTAGTTACTTTTCTATCTCTTAACATACATAACCATTTTCGCATTAAAAGATCAAACGCACGTGGCTGCAGCAGCTTGGGCAGCATACAATCAATAGAAATGTTAACTCGCGTAACTTCTATGTTTATTATCCATCGGGTTGCAATTTATAGAATAGGTTACGTATTTATCTGATGTGAAAGCAGAAGTTAGACTTCAATACTTTGCTTAATAATCACAATTACTGATTTAGGGGGCGGTGGGCGGGAAATTTGAAAACGACGTTACTTAGGTATAGGAATCGTAACCGAATTCCTCTAGCTTCTTATAGCTGAGATACGGACGACGGACAGACGACAGACACGACACGAGACGAATGTGATCTTGATCCTGAAAAATATATATACTTTATGGGGTCACAAATTTTTTTCTCCTTTTTGAAAAAATGAATGTATTTTTTAAAAAAAAGTAGAACGCTGCATACAAGTTGAATTTAAGTTGAAAACTTTTCTAATTAAAATTAAATAGAAACTTCACTTGCCATGAAGTTTTGATTATTATTTTCATTTGTTTTTCATATATACATTGCCAGATTCTTTTTCTCTCTCTTTCTCTTCGTTCTGCTTATTTCTCTTTATTCAAAACTGTTCTCAAGGTGTTTGCGGCGAAACAGAAAAGAAAACCGAATAAGGAAAGTTGTTTCAGAACTTAAACAGGCCAAGTGGCTGACATCTTGAAGGTCAAGTTGTTACCGACTAAAAGTAAAAGTTACCCGTCCCCCCCAACCTTCTCTCTATGCACCCCTTCCTTGGGAGTTTAGTTCAGCTTCTCGCTAAAGTGCCCAAGTTACCGAAAGTGTTGAGAAAAGTCGAAAGTTTGACATTTTAGAAGAGAAAACAAAATTTCATCAATTACAGTCAATGCTGAAAGGCGAAATTTGATTTACGAAATAGTTTCAGTATGACAAAAGTTATGACTGTAAATTTTCCAAAAATAAAACAATATAAATATACAAGTTTAATATTTAAAGAGCACAAAACTTAAAGCTGGAATATGTTGAAATTTTCAATTCAACTCATGAATTAATAATAATAATTTTCATAAGTGTCGAAAGAGAGGCGGTAATAATTCAAAATGTTATTAATTAGCACGAGAGTTTTTTTTTTTTCTATGAGTTTTCCATAGTATTCTCACTTTGAGTAGCACGTTTTAATAATGAATGTTAATTTGCATTTAATTTAATCAAATGAGAGGGACACTCTATAGAGGGGGAGGGGCGCTGTCATAACTGCCCGAACTTGACTTCCGCCTGAGCTTAAGACACTTGCCAAACCATTAGGCTCACTCTACTTTCCCCTCTCTGGAAAGTGAGCAGTTCCTCCAGCATAAATTTCCATTTTTGGCCGGGCGAGAGAGATTGTTGCGCCTACAATTTACATAATTTATTAACGAGAGTTTGAGCGTCAACTTCCGCTGAGGCCTCCGGCCACAAGGCTCAAGATGGAGATGAAGTCAGAGCCGGGCAAAAAAGGACAAGGCTCTCTCTCTCGCTCTCTCTTTCTCTCTCTGTCTTTCGGCCACACTGCTTGTCGGGTGCGAGCACTGCTCATGCATAATTAAACACGTAATTAACCATTATTAACAACGTCTGATTTCTGTGAGATCTGCCCGTCTCTTACCTAATGAGTTTCAAAAAGATTTTCCCCTGCAAAAGTTTCGGCCCATTTCTTGTTGTTGCTGTCCTTGCTGAGGCCGAGGTTGAGGTTGAGGTTGGGGTTCAACTTGGTGGGGGCAATCAGAGCGAGGCGTTTGATTTGTGTCCAAAGTGTTGCCTCGAGTTACAGTTACAGTTGTTAATGAACATTAATTAATTAAGAGTGTGTCTACGTGTCGTCCAGGTAAGACTTTAACAGTCCAATTATACCAGCTTTGCCTCGTTTGTTTTTCATACCCACTACCCATTGCAGGAGTACGAAAAAGGTATATCTCTCTGTTAATATAAAAGCTTGAGTTCTGAAACTTGGTCAGCATTTTGCTGAACAACATATATTTATCAGGTATTTTAAATATTGCGAATAACATGCAGAATTTTCGAGATATATCATAATTTATAAAAAGTGTGTGTAGGGTATTTAATGGTTCAGTGCGCGCTTATGTTCTTTAATTGCTGTTGTTGCCAACCTCAAGCCCTTATTATGGTTATTGCTGTTTCTGCGGTCTGAACTTGTTCACAACGAGTCAAGTCCCGTTTAAGCATCCCAGAAAGGGTTTTAGATCACATCGCAACCGGTTAAGTAATTGCCTTCAATTTGCCTGTGAAAATGTATTCCCTACAAAGAACAAGAACAACAACAAGGACAGGCAGGGAGGGACATCGTCATGTTTATGAGTCCAATTAAATTTATGCTAATTGTGAGGATGCATTTGCATTGAATTGTTGCTGTATTTTTGCATTATTTCGACCTTGCAATGACAATGAGCCAACTAACTAATTTGTGTATGATAAAAGCCATTTGGTTGGCCATTAATTAGGCCAACTAACTGGTTGTTTTGTACCGCAATTAAATGCGTTTTAAGGCCGGCAAACAATATTTAATTGTTTCACTGCAATTTTAGAATTTATATTTACATAATTTCGTTTTCCTTTTTAAAGACTAGCTACAAATGCATTTTCTATGTTCTTTTCTACCAACAATTTTCCGCATTTTTTCACACTTTTCTTTCACACGGCTTTCAACGGCACAACAAGCCAACCTGACGTACCTGGGGCGTTTCTTCTCTTTTCTGGCATCCCACCAGGGAAGTTAACTCATAACTTTCACAATTAGCAGACGGAAAAGCTCGGGAAATTCTTTGTGTAAGCTGTGGGAGAAATTGTTGAATTGAAACTAGTATATAACTGTGGCAGTTTTCTATGAAATTCAGTTTAAATGTTCTTTTCACTAATTTATTATAATGAATGCAATGCAGAGACCATTACAGGAAATGCAATTGAAATATTAAATAATAAAATAGGAACTTTCGGCATCTAAAATTGCAGTTAACAAGGTAGAAGATGTTTCTATGGTTGCAATTAAAACAAAAAATTAAACATGTAGCACCCTCAACAGGCCTGGTATCCTTATTTTACACCGATCGTAACTTTCCTAAAAATCAAAGGATTTCCACGCGGAATGACATTTTGTTTATGTTTTAACAACCTGAATGATTCTACATTTAAAAAAAAACATAATGGACTTTTTAAAATTTTTCGATATTTTTGAAATTTTAGTAAGGGTCCCCCCTATGATATTTCAACAAAATTATTTTTTTCAAAACTTAAAATCACGAGTTTTCAGTTTTAATCGATTGCGGTGGTCAAAATTAGTTCTAAACAAGTGTTTAAATCGATTTTAAACTATACTTAATTTTGGCCCAAAAATCATGTCGGAATGGTCCAAAAATTAGACATGTAACATGCTAAACACGGTTGGTACTCTCAGTTTACTTTGATCATAACTTTCTTAAAAATCAAACGATTTTCACGCGGAATGACATTTTGTTTATGTTTTAACAACCTGAGTGAATCTACATTTAAAAAATAGCATATTAGGCTTTTTAAAATTTTTCGATATTTCGGTAATTTTGGTAAGGGTCCCCCCTATGATTTTTCAACAAAATTTTTTTTTTCAAAATTTTATATCGCGAGTTTTTCATTTTAATTGATTGCGGAGGTCAATATTAGTTCTAAACAATCATTTAAATCGATTTTAAACGATACTTAATTTTGCCCAAAAATCATGTCGAAATGGTCCAAAAATTAGACATGCAACACTCCCAACAGGCCTGATACTCTCATTTTACACCGATCATAACTTTCTTAAAAATCAAACGATTTCCACACGGAATGACATTTTGTTTATGTTTTAACAACCTGAGTGGTTCTACATTTAAAAAATTGCATAAAAGACATTTTGATTTTTTTCGATATTTTGGAAGTAAGATGAGGTTAGGTCAATAAGCCATATCAGTTATACCATATAGGGCATGCCATGAAAACGAAAGCATAATTCACTTATACGTATTTATGTTCACTTTTCAATTTCAATGCCAACAGGCCCACAAAGTATTGCATAATTCCCCGCTTAAAGCAAACACCCAACGAGACCATGAAATATCCATCCCACTTCCTCCCACTTGTTATGCAAAAAGCAATAACTATCGTGCTGATGGTAACTGCAAAATAGGCTCATAAATTCACAGCAAATTTATAATTTCACACCTATATCTATAACGAGCTTTATGAGGAGGGGGTAGAGGAGAGAAAGATGGAGAGAAAATAGAAAAAAATAGCCCAACTATTTGCCAATGTGCATGGCTCGGCTTGTCAGTGGCGAAAATGACAAATGTTCGCTAGACAGGCAGACCGGAAAATGGTATGGAAAAGCAGCGAGAAAAGGCCGTAATAGGGAGGGAGCTGGAGCTGGAGCGGGGGGAGGCCTTGACAGCTCCTCCTGCAGCCCTAATGACAGCGCGCATTGCATGTTTGCCTAATGTTAATCATAAATGGTCGCTAAAGAGGGGAGAGCTTGGAGGGAAGAGCTAAGAGGAAAGCGAATTCCCAGCGAATTTCTTCACAAATTTATGTAGACATCCCATATTGGTCTAATAAAAAAAAAAATAGTTTAACGAGCAAGTATCCTCGCTAAGGAATGCCAAGTGAAAGCAAGCGGCGGATAAAAGTCAGAGCACAAAAAAATGGCAATTACCTTTCTGCAAAATGTCCGCTATGCATTTTCCAACAAAATGTGGCAGCTATTCGAGCCGCAGCTCGACGTCGTCGTCGTCGTCGTCGCAGCTTGGCCTGGCTAATGGAATGGATTGTAAGTGCATGATTAATGGCTACGCGATGATGACAAAGAGGCATGCGATGCCACGCCCCCTTCGCCATTCTACGGTTAGAGTTTACTACAATCACTTGCGGGGCGTTAATATAACATGCTCCATCGGTATTATAATAAATCGAATCGTGGTATTTATTCTCTATAAAACCTAAAGAAGGTTTTATTTTTTACTTCATACATAGATCAAATTTATTTCGATTTTTATTTAACTATTTTTCATATTTTCTGTAGTTGTTCAGGTTTTCGATCGAAATCATCAACCTATTCTCTATATTCTCTATAAATCCTAAAGAAGGTTTTATTTTTTACTTCATACATAGATCAAATTTATTTCGATTTTTATTTAACTATGTTTTTCATATTTTCTGTAGTTGTTTAGGTTTTCGATCGAAATCATCAACCTATTCTCTATAAAACCTAAAGACCTGAAGTTTTTTTTACTTCATGCATAGATCAAATTTATTTCGATTTTTATTTAACTATTTTTTATATTTTCTGTAGTTGTTCAGATTTTCGATTGAAATCATCAACATATTCGAGCGATTTCACACAACTTTCGCTGTCAGAAATTTTCAAGTCACATCGTACACAGAATACAAAAAAAAATGTTAGCTACTTCCATTCGACGAACTTCCCTCAAGAAACTACATATCATTACCGCCATACTTATCTTCGTTTGGTATATTTTACAATTTCATGTGCTTAAACTTGTTCCTCAAGCGAAGAGTACAAAATATGTTAATTCAGATTGGACACGATTTGCGATTGAACAAAATGGCGATTATTGGATCTACAATCATTTCATCATTAGTTCCAGCCATGATCTGATAGACAATGCAAGTATAACCCTAACCACACATGGCACCTGGAGGGATATAAAACGGACAGGTAGATTGGCAGCACGTTGGAAGGCTCCGATCTCGATGGCTGTCTATGTGAAGAATGAAGAACTTGAGTATGTTTATGAGCAGATTTATCAGATACGATATTGCACTGCATATGGGGCAAGCTGGAACCGTTGGGTGTCCGTTCAATTGGTTCTTTTCGGCAAAATATTTCCCAGTAAACTTCAATCCCTTCGACCCGAGTTATCCTCGAAATTTCAACTGCAATAGATTTGCAAGTATGTTAAACATTACCGCACCAGTTCTTTCTCGCCCCAGCGGTATCTCTCTGTACCCAATGAATCTATTGCGAAATGTTGCACGTCTTAATGCGCGTACATATTATGTATTTCATCTCGATCCATCGATGTTGCCCACATTGGGTTTCGCCAAGAAGTTTCTACATTTCATAAGTACTTTCAAAATTCAAAATCCGCTTAAGAGGTATGTATATAGTCTATAATATATCTCTCCCGTTCAATATATTATAAGTTTCTGTTGCAGTATCTATTGCATTCCCGCTTTCCAGATAATGCATGCTGAAGTGCCCATCAATAAGAGCAGACTTTTCGAAGAATTACATCCGTTTCTCAACGGTACAAAATGTTTGTCTACCATTAATGCAGATCGGCTGAGCAAACTATTGTCCTGGATATTGAATCCTCATAGCGACGGAGATTTATCCGTGTACAGTATTTCTAAAGTTCCAGATCATTGCAGCGTCTATATCAGCAGTAACATCCATGAACCGTTCTACGATCAGCGTTACTTTGACTTTAGCCACTATATCGACTCGACTAGGGTGAGTGGAGAGAGCATTTTCAGAATAATTAGATCAATCATGATTATATTTCATTACAGCTTAATAACCTTGTTGGACTCGGCTACGATTTTATTGTCTTGGATGGGACTTTTGTAGTTTTAAGAAAAAAGGCATGGGAGTACCCTATAATTTTGTACAGACGTATAGATGAGGAAGTAACACGGAAACGTAGAGAACAAATCCTTCGCTTAAATTCCATGCCATGGAGCACCTACGAGGCATTCAATATGAAATAAACTAAGAGATATTGTATTACTAAAAAACTCCCCAAGCAAAAGCTTAGAGATTTCTTCTGAGGATTCCAAATTTTACTCATATACGATTAATTTAATCTTCTCACTTTTTGACTAGTTAACATCGGTAATTTGCTACTTATTACACGAATAATCAACCATTTGGACATAAGGAGCTTAAATTATTTTCCCACTTTTGCTTATTTATTATTATTTACCAGAGCTTTCGAACATTTACCGCAGCAGCTCTTTAAAAAATACCGCGAAATTCCATTAATTTATTTGCGGTTGCATACAAAGCGAATTTGTTTCAACAACAAAATGAACGTTGTAAAGGGAAGTAAGAATGTGTTTTATCTGCATGCATAGTCTATGAGATACTCCTTAAAATATGCTGGAAAATGTGAATAAACTTATGGATTTTGATAGAATTTTCTTTTCAATTTTAATATTTTATTCAGATAAATATATCGTATATTATATGACATTTATTTATATACCTATATACCCCTCAACAAGTGGATTATTACTGGGTATTTGTACCCAAAGCCGGCATCTCTTTGCAACTAATAATTTAATATTTTATGCATGACCAGCAAAATAAACAGAAAATTGGTAACAGAACAAAAGGAAAACTCTCTCGCGCTCTGTCTCTCTCTCTCTCTCTTTCCCCGTTACTCGACCCTATAAGCACATTGTCTCCCGTTACTTTCGAGTTGTTTTCACGCCCGCCATATCCCATCTTTTCCATGCACACTCTTAAGTATGCAAAGCATAAAAAATGTGCGGCGCGTAGTAACTTTGCTGGAAAAGTTTACAGCAAAGGGAAACTGAGCAGAAAAGTTAATATTAACGCTGAGCGACGCATTTTCCCTTAATTTTCGCCCCGCCCCTGCTCTCAGGTCTCAAGCTGCCTCTCTGCTTCCGTCCAGCTTGGTTTTATTTTTGGCCATTTTGACGCCAAACACGTAGCTTGTTTTCTTGCTTTGCCCTTTGCTTTGTTAGGGGTGCCCCTGCTACTCTGCCGAGCTTTATTTGCATGTACTTTTCAAAATCGTTTATTTTCATTTTTTTTCTTTTTTTTTTTTGCTCCCCCATTGCTTTTATTATGGAGATTTTGTTGTGCAAATTTTTGAATGCTGCGTTTGGCATACAAAGCAATCGCTAAATGGGAACAACAAAAGAATTGGGCTCGAAAGGGTTAAACTGAATGCGGAACAATTAGATGAGGTGTGTGTGGGTGCAGCACAATTTGAATGCCATTTTTGGCACTTCCAAAGATCAAAAGATCAAAGAGTTTTGTAAGAAGTTTGAATTATTTTATTGCCGAAATTTAAACAAATTTCAAGATATATTTCTCTCTAATCAGCTGCCAGATGAATTCAAATCGAATGTATTCAGGGCACAAAGGTTGCAAGAGAATCTTAAGTAATGCTGACATGATCAAAAAGTCAGTTCGCAGCAAAAACGCAGACAGAGATTCATTAAATATGGTGCAGCAGGAGTATGGGCAGGGGTAGGGGAATGGAAAAAGGAAGTCAGCAAATGAGAAATGCAAATGATGAAATAATGAAAAAGCCTTCGCCGAAAACCAAACAAAGCCTGCAGCCAGCAAAGGCATTAAAACAAAAAGTAGTTGAGCATAAAAACAAAGTGCCGCCTCAAGTATGTGAGGCTCAACCCGAGGGTAGATTGCACTCTCTCACTCTCTCTTTCCCTCTCTTTCTCTCTCTCAGCTGTGAAACGTCTCTGTTTCACACTACAGTGCACTGTGTCTGTGTCAGTGTGTGTGTGTGTGAGTGCGCATATTTAATTATTCATACGCCCTGTCTGCCCACAAAGTGCAAAAATGCATGAAGAAGACGCTGCAGCTGCAGACAAGGCAAAAGTTTTCTTGCCAGCCCTGCCAACTCGTTGCAAACAAGAAGACGAAAACGTCGACGAAGGACTGAGAAATTGGAAAGTGCATAGTAAGAGCAAATATGAAATTACAAGCATAATAAAATTAACTTTTGTTTTTGCAAAGTGTCAACAAATAATTGAAAATCAAATTGCTTAAATATTCTGATTGTGGCTTTCATTCAAGCTCAAGTTGTCACAAGAGATCTAAATGGGTTTCGTTTTGAGTGCGTTATCTTCATCTGCATTTTGCATATGCATTTCCAGAGCAAAAAAAAAATAAAAAAAAAAAAAGGATTGCTTTTGTAAGTGATATTTTAAAGCTGAGATATATTTAATCCATGCTTAGCTGAGATATATTTAATCCATGCTTAGAGCTCTTTAAAGGACCTCTTCTTTATTCATTTCAAGATCTTGGTTCTTACACATTCTTATATAGTTTAAGTGTAGATTTATATATTCAACCAGTTGACTTTAAGATTTTTCTAAGAAATCTCTTGTCCATTCCCCTGTCGGTAATCAAGTGAGCTCTGTCGTCGTAAATGTCTGCTGATTATCGACTATCTACACCCCGTTCTTGTCTACTCCAACCCGCCACTTAACCCCCTTCCCCCCTTTGGCAATACCCCTTCCAATTTGATGTCCTTCACACATCATTCAGCAACAAATTGCTGCGGGCGTTTCAAGGCGAAGACCGTTTCGCACATAGCTTGACTGTCTGAAATCTATTTGGGGGAAGACACAGAAAAAGAAAAGAAAAAAAAAACAAAAAATATATATAAAACAAAGCCAAGTCAAGGAGGAGAAAGGAATGTGTCAACAGGGCCAGGAGAGCGTCGAGTCGAGTCCTTGGTTCGTGTCCAGGCTGCAGCAATGCGTGTCCATCTGAGGAGGCACGTGCTGTACGCGTATTGTACGTTTTATTATCATCAGTTGCGGCAACTTTTTATTATCTCTGCTGGCTCGATGCTTCTCCCTTCAGATATGGCTTTAACACTTTTCACCGTTAGCCTGTTAGCCCGTAGCCAGCAACTTGTGCCGTAAATATGACTTAATGGAGTTTAAAGAACTCCTCCAGTTCTAGTGCTATTTTAACGAGCTGCCCAACATTCACTTGACCCGCGTCAAGTTCTCTCGCATTATCGTAAAAATCAACTTTCAATATACCATGTGTGAGGCATGGGGGAGGGGGGAATCCCATAAAAATGGACTGCTCTTAACACAAATTGCAACACGTTTTGAAAAGTGCAACGAGCTAACAAAACGGGCGGCCTGCACTGCGTGTCCTGGATGAGTTACAGGACACTTAAATGCTGCCCGTGTGTGTGTGTGTGTGTGTGTGGGTGTAGGGCGCGTGTGTTCAGTTTTATATCCCTCTATGCTGGCCATAATAAAAATCCTTTAAATTGGTAGAAGAAAGCAGATAGCTTGAGTCGTTAAGGCAGCTGGAAGAGGACTCTATAAAAGTAGATTCACAGCAAATTAAAAAATAAACTACACGCAAGATTGAAAACTCCCATCTATATTAAATTCTGGTGAGGATTTCTAATTCAAAAACTTAAATCAAGAGATTCCTATATATAGAGAGTTTGCTATTTATATCCAGAGAAGAAAAGTCAAGCACTTTTGCAGCTTCCTTTAGAGAAATCACTTGACCGTTTTTTTTTTCTTCTTGCTGTTCCCATTGTTTACCCATAGAGAGCATTTTTGTTTATAAATATGTATTATATCCGTTGGTTTTTGTTGTTGTGATTTGGCATGCGCCATGGTAAAATAAATTGCAAAACAAAATTCAATTACTAAATGCAAATCCAAGGCGCCTGTCGTCATTTTTACTTACCCCCCTGCCCCTGCCCCTCCTCCACGCCCTACTCAGCCCATCGTTAAATGTGTCAAGCAGGCGCAACCGAGAAGTATTTCCCATTTATTTACCATATTTGATATGGTATACACACATACATACATATCTTGTTTATCGGGCCAAGTGTGGGGCGCGTCAGCATTTTATTTATGTTTTTGTATTTATTTCTTGAGTGCAGCACCAAATTATTATTGAAAAGATTTTGAGAGGTTTGTTGTATGGAGACATAAAGCAAAAAAAAAGGAACAAAACTTGGCAATCTTTGTGGCGGAAATTTGTTTTTGGCTTCTGGGATAGCCGGAAAAGCCAACGGCCAAAAGTTACCAAACTTGGGCCAAGAATAGACAGATAATAAAATGCATAAATCTCTATTAAAAATTCAGCATTATTCCGAATTATTTAATTACCCTTGGCTGCCCTTGCATACACCATATTTGGCACATGGCAATAAATAAATATTTAATGGTCTTTTAATATTCTGTTCGAAGCCACAAACCAAACAGTTCAATAATATGTCGATTTGCATGAGTTATGCAAGCCAAAGACCGGATGAATTTCAAAATATTCAGAAATAATAAAGGAAATTTAATTGACCTACTTTTCTCGATTGCAAAAGATTTTCCCAAAAAATGCATTAAATGCAATAAAACTGATACTGATCTATACTTAGAGAAATACTCTAAAAATACTCTATATTATAAGCAAACTGAGAAAGATAATTAAACGCACACTATGTATAGAGAAAATACTACATTCTTTGTATATATATAATTTATTTAATATCAAAAGTTTCCAGTCACGAACGTTTATCTGCTCGCAATGTTGTGTTTTCCGTATTCCGCCAAACTAGCTTCACGTCTATTTTTTTTAGCCAATTTTCATTTTGTACTCTTCACGCGTAATTCGCTTTAGCTTCTGCTATTCGGCCACGCCTCCCCCGCCCCTCTATCCGGCAAACGCGGTTGAGTTCGGGAAACTCGTCTGCTTTGCAGTGTTGACCGCATATAAACAACTCGAACACCAGCAACAACAAGAGGAGGATGGAGGAGGGAGGATAAGGAAGGAGGAGGGAGGAGGGAACAACAACCGACATTTAACAAACACCAACGCTGCTTAAAAACTTTTCGCCAGCCAGTTAAAAAATACCGCTAACAAAATCAGCTACAACAACAACAACAGCAGCGAAACAAAAAATAAAATTGCGAAAAAAAAGAGGAAAATTCTAGTTGAGTTTGAGTTTTTCCGACAGTCAGCGCGTGGCCTCAATGCACATTTCAATTGCTTGCTCTGAGAACGGGTTGTGTGTGTGCGAGTGTGTGTGTGTGGGGGGGGAGAGCGCGTATTTTTTTTTCTATTTTCCATTTCAAAAGTTAATCAAGTGCTAAATTAACTAAATTGCACTTAGTCTGCGGCGCAAATTGCCCCGCGGTCTGTTGGCATTTTAATGCGGTGGCGTATGCGCAATGTGCCGCGCATATATTAAGTATACGCCATGTACAGCTACTGCAAACTGATTAAAACTCCATTGCATATGTATTTGTAGGGTTTTTGTAATGCGAATAAAAAATTAGTTGCTTGCCACATTAATAAGTTTGGGTTCAGTTGAACTAATAATAAAAATATAACTATAAAAATAATGCGATATGAGATAATTGCTTGAAGGCCTGTGTGGAAGGGTTTGCTTGTAGTAAAATGGTTTATTATTTAAATAAAAATATATAAATAGGTAAACAAACTCTTTATATTTGAAATACTTTGAAAATTGATAGAACATATTTTTAATAATATTATTCTTGAATAATAAAATTAATAAAAAATGAAATAACATAAAAAATAAATTGTTTTATGTAATTTGTATTTACAAATAATTTCAGAAAATATTATTCCTGATTTTTTCATATCATTTGTTTAAATTTCCACTTCTATATTGTTTTATACTTTTCTTAAGCAGCTCAGACATTTTGCTGTTGTTTGCTTTTCCCCAAACGATTTAACATCCATTTCGAGGCTCATCAGTTTGCTGTCCCTGCGTGTCCACCTCAGAGATCAACGAAGCGCATAAGCACAGCAACAACAACAACAGTAACAACAACAGTTACAACAACAATTGTCATAATTACACGCCCCAACAGCTGCAAATGACCAGCCGAGCTGGGACAACAACAACAACAACAGGACTAATAACAAGCAAACACCCCAAGTCCTTGTGCAGGTTTAAGCACCCCAGAGTTTTCTTTTCCAGCTAGCCCGCCCACTGCCCCGCCCACCTCGAAAGTTGTTTACATTATTAGCTGCTTTTACGCTTGCTCGAACGAGATTTCCGTGCTCCCCAGCCTCGCCGGAAAACTGCTTACAACTTGATTCGGGCAGCTTACCAGCTGGGGGGGAGCACTTGTGAGTGACTGAGACAGCGAGCAGACTTCTCTCTCTCTCTCTCTCTCTCTCACTCGCCCACTCACTGTCGTATTTGTGGCTTAGTGCGTGCTAATTATTGCATAATGATTATGTTTCATTAGTTGACTCTGCTGGCGCGTAATGTGCAAAGTTTTCCATGCATTTTTCATGACGCTTTTCCTTTTGGCAGCAACTTAAAGCAGACACTTTGCAGCAAAGTGCAAGTAATACGCGCATAGTAGTACAGCCAGTCCCCCCTCTCCTCCCTCCTCGAGCATGGCTTTTCCCATACACTTTTCCAGTGTGACACATTTTAATAAAAACCTGTAAAATTTTATGCGACTTCACCGAGCACACACTGTGCACACGAAGCGAACTTGCAAGTCGCAAATATAAAAAAAAGGAAAGGCAGAGCGAGAGTACAGTCTTATGCGATAGCAAGCGATATGCGCTAGAGATGGAAGCAAAAGTTCGCGATATATCGATAGAAAACGATTGCAGATAGTAATAGAAAGATGTATAGATAGAAATATTAAGCAAATTCCAATTCATTTAGCTCGCCTAGTTAATTTCAGTTATAATACAATTTTTTCGCAATACATACCTATCGATATATGCTAGAGATGGCACTCAGTTCGATATGTATGCTTAGCAGTACTATAAGAGAGAAATATTTAGAGGAAAACAGGAATTTTCGTACTACTTCCGGCTACTTCTTACTACACGTTTTATCATAAAACAAAAAACAATCGATATACGCTAGAGATGGCACTCAGTTCGATATGTTGACGTAGCAAACGTTTGCAGCATAATAGGCAAGATATAATTCAAGAAAAAAATAAATAGAAATTTAATGAAAATACCGATCCTTGGCAATATGTCTGACGTCCCTAGTAACGCCTGCTTGCCACTACAAAATTTCTCTCAGTGCATGTCTGATATAAAAACCAACAACAACAAGTGCAACTCATGGCACACTTCGTAAGCAATTTTTGCTGTGCATTGAGCTGCAAATAAAACGCCACGTTGCACATAAATGTCACTAAATGCGCTGGCAACATAACACACACACACACACACAGTGTCACACACACTCACACACACAACGTGCCATACATATGTCGCTTGTACATACAGAAAAACAGGTGTCACATTGTTGTCGCTGACTGTTGCGCTGTTTTTATGTCATTTTAACATTTCCTAATGCGAATGTGCGGCATGTTGTGCCATCCAAAACCACACACAGTCAGCTACACTACACAACACAACACACAAGACAAGAACAGAGAGAGACAGAGATAGCGCCATTATCTTTGGCGGATTGTAGTAGAGAAAAGTTTCGGAGATTGAGGCATATTCACAGTTACGAGCAACATTATAAAGCACTCACATATGTCACGGCATAAGTTTCTGCTTTATTTCTCTCTCTCTCTCTCTCTCTCTCTCTCTCTTTTTCTCTCAGAGTGGTAGAAATTTAATGCCATTTAATGACTATGCAGAACTAGCATCATCTAGTACTCAGTACAAGACAGACAGTATCTAGAAATTTGTGATGACTGCAAGTAAAATTTTAATATCTGCAGCTGAATAAAGTTTCTGAAAGGAATTTGAGTATAGCTATAGAGTAAGATAGAGTAGAGAGGGATAAAAAGTTTGAGATCTGAGAAGGAAATAGTAAAAGGTTCGGTATAGAAGGTTGATTAGAAGAGCAAGGGTGAACTCTGAGTTGAATACACTAAATGGTTTCTTAATATAATCAATCAATTAAATAAAAGACCTAGCTTTATTATAAACATTTTATTATTTTATTATAATTATTATCATTTGATCTCTTGATTATTAATTCAAAAAGGAAAACCAATTTGGTTAAGCAAAATATTTCTAAAAAGATTAATTAAAATTAAAAAAAAATCGTTGACAATTTATAAATATACTTACAAGAGTTAAGTAATATATATATATCCATCTGTATTATTTTTTTTAATTATGTGTAGATTATCATATTGATCATAAAAGTATTCTAAGGTAGCCCAGCCACAAATTCCCTTCAGATTCCCATGTCGCTCTTAGTGTTTCATCGATTTCAGAGCCTGCAAATCATATATAGATTTATTAGCATGCATGTAAGCCTGTATGTCTTTGTGAGTGAACATACTATATATGTACTATATGCAGTTCCTAATGAACTTCTTCGCCATCCGCTGCCTTCGCTTCGCTTCCGACAATTTGCCACAATTGCAGTGAGTTTTCCCCCGATGAACATATCAATAGAGGGAAACCAATTGGGAAAGCGATTCGATGCACAACGTTCTCAATTAACCCAATAAATAAGCAAAGAGGTTTTTGGTAACTCGGTTCCGTTAGTTTTCTTGTCCATTGTGAATGTCAACAAGTGTGCGAGGGGGAGGTGGAAAGCGGGAACGTGGGTTGTGTAACAAAATCCAATTTCAAACAATAAGAATTGCACAAGCGCCTAAAACGATGCTGCACAACGTGCATATATATGTGTGTGTAGGAGTGTGTGAGTGTGCCAGAGTGTGTGTGTGTGTGTGTGTGTGTGTCTTCGTGTGTGTCTGCATACACACTTAATGCAATTTAAGTCAAATTTAATCAATGCATGGCATAAGCGACCCGCCGGAGCAGGCAACGTAGCCAACTTTCTGCTTGTTTGAGCCAATCGAGCTGCAGACATGTTGGGCGGCACCGAGAGGGGGGAGGGGAAGACAGGGAGGAGCGGGCATGAGGGAGCTGTAGTCAATAGAGTAAAAGTTATGCTCGACTGCCGCCTGCCTCTGTTTGGGCTGCTCGCAATGAGTGGAGTTTCGCTTTAGTTGTAACTGTAGTTGCAGTTGTTGTTGTTGTTGTTGTTGTTGCAGTTGCATTGTTGTTGCGGCAGTAATCAAAAGTAGTTTGAGCCTTAGTTACTGATGGTGCCGGGTAGCAGGGGGTGGCAGGGTGCCAGGGGGTGCCAGGGGGTGCCAAGCAATTTGCGAAACTAAAAAGCGAAGCTGAGTTTTGGTTTAGGCATCGCTTTGCCAGGCTGTTGAAACTTTTGCACAAATACTGCCAACAAAATGCGGCATATGTGAGGCAAATTATAAGGCAAAGTGCTTCATCTCAAGTGGGTGGCAACCCTGCACTCGTATATGGCATTAGAACAGCCTGTGCTGCCTCTGAGAAACTTAAACTAAAACGCTGAAAAAGCATTGTATCAATTGTGGCACACATAACTCTGGCTGGCGAGAAAGTTTCTTTTAAATATGCATATTTAATAAAACAAATCAAAAGTGTAATTTAAACTAGGTAGCCTGTTAAGGAAAGCATTTATTAATATCTTACAATAAAATTAACAATAAAAACACAGAATATTTAGCTTCATTAACTTTAGAGTAATCTGCTAGGCTTATATAGCTAAAAATAAATATATAGGTAATTTATTTCAATAGATGTAGTATTAATTTTGATTTAAAAAATATAAAATATTTGCTATTTGAATGTTTACTATTTAATTTATTTATTTATTCACTTATCAAATCAACTCATTTCACTCTCAGCCTAAAAGTATGCAACAAAAATTTGAATTGCTTTTAATCAACTCCCCCAGGCAGAGTAGTTGCTTCTAGGGCACCTTAAATACCTAAACAATCGAGCAAAGTTGAGGCTATTCAAATCAAACTTTGGTCAGAGTCTTGCTCTGCTCTTGGGAAAAGTTATGCAACTTTAGTGCTTTCTAACTGACATTAAACAATTACCAATCTCTGCTGAGCTGCAGCTTAAGCTGGCGAACTCATTAGCCTGTCTCTCTCACTCTCTATCTCGCTTGGGCTGGGGGCGTGTCTGGCTGCACTTGAACTGGGACTGGACGCTGCTTTGTTTATGGGCGGAAATTACATGGCCATCAAAACATAAGCGTCAGTTGAATGTGCCACAGTATCCAAGCTGAGTCGGAGCAGGAGCCACAGCAGAAGCCGAAGCCAGAGCCAGAGCCAGGCTATGCAAATGCGGTCATTGTTTACACGGGGCAGCTGACTGCCCTAGACAACAGGGTTGCCAGGCTGCATGCAGTATTTTGCATTAATTGCCTCGCACTGTAGGCATGAAGTAGATAATGTGTGTGTGTGTGTGTGTGTATTGGCCTATAAGCATGTGTTTTCCCCAAGGATATTGTTAATGCCGAAAGCCAAGACTGTTGATGGGCAAGTGTGAAGAGCGTGTGTATTAAGCAGGCTCTCAGGCATAAGCTGTGTGTCTGTGTGTGTGTTTTCAACACTCAATTGTGATTAAATAAATGATTTACTAAAGGTTTTTGCACACTCAAGAATAATCATATTAGAGCATAATTGATGACTAATTTGACGTGCATTAAATTACGAATTTATTTATCAAATAAACAGAACAAACTTGTCAGTTAAATCCACTTGAAATTGATAGTCAAATCAACAAAGATATTCACAAATAATTTAATTATTAAATTCCTGAAATTATTCCCACTCCAAGTGACCTGCCAAGACGTTCTGTAAACTCTAGCTCAAATCATACATCAAAAAGCGTATTTTCATTTCGTAAAGCTCCTTCGAAAAAGCTGTAATTAATGCACAAGCAATGCCCCGGTTGGACTTACCAAAAGTTTCTACCAAAACATTTACCAAACTAGCCAGAACCAAACTTAAACTCCACAAACTTGGCTGTTTAGCCAGACAGAAGGGGGAAAAAGAAAGAAAGAAAGAAAGCTACTACCATGTTGGTTTAACAACTTTCGCAAAAGCTACACAAGAAGTTGTTAACAAAAGTTTGAGAGCTTTCGCAAAGCTTTCCCCGCCAGTGTTTACACAATAAATAACATGGAAAAACAAAAGGCAAAGAAACTGCGGTAATATACCGCAATATTATCTGACAGTACGCAAAAAGGCCGAAAGACACATACCAATAATTTATATACAATATTTACTGTGTTATCAATGCCATTATCACACACACACACACTCACACACAGAAAAACAGCGTAAAGTTATTAACATAAATTCTTATAGTGGCATCGCGCATTGGAGTTGCGAGAACGTTGCGAACTTTGTCGCGGTCGGGCTGGAAGTTGGGTGGAGAGAGAGAGAGAGAGAGAGGGATAGAGGGGCTAAGACTGTAAAGTTTGCCACCACAAAAGTCAAAAGTGTTGCTCACCCCTCCCCAACACACTGAGACCATCTCATTTCCAGTCCTCAAAGTTGAATATTTCATTTCTCTTTTTTTTTGCTCCTTCAACTTTGCCTCGTTTAGCTGCGATCGTCCGAGAGCTGCGCACCTCGTGTCGAGTCTCGACTCGAGTCGAGTATTTAGAAATTTATTTAAAACTTGCTCTTCTTCTTCTTGTTGCTCTTGTTGTTGTTGTTGTTGTTAGCATTTTCATACGCCCAGTTACACGCATAAATTTTGTTATGGAACTTTTTGCAAGGTTGTTGTACGAGCATGCAGTAAGCAGGACCCTTTCCTCCCTTCTCCATACCTCTCCCACTCTCTCCAAGGAAACTTTTGACGCCACTCTCGTCGTTGTTGTTTTTCTTGTTGTTGTTGTTGGTGGTGCTGCACAAGGATTCGTTGGTTTTCTTTAGTTGCCAGCGCTGTTATTGTTGAGGTGGTACAATAAAGGCATGTAAACTTTAGTTAGATTATGTTACCTGCGCCCCGATATAAGTCATTGATTGCCCCCCAAGAAGCTAAGAGGGAGAGTGAGAGTGTAAGAGAGAAAGAGACAGAGACAGAGTATGTAAGTATTCAGTTGTTATTGAATTTCGTTTAGCAATTGTTGGCAAAAATGGAGAGCGCCCAAATGTGCTTAGCTGCCGTAGCACAAAAAAGTAGCATACTTTTGAGCGCAGCTTAATATCGAGCATAATTTGGAGTTTTCTTCACCCTTACCAAAATTTCCAATAAAACAAAAAATTTTAAAAAGCCCATTTGCTATATTTTAAATGTAGAATCACTCAGGTTGTTAATACATAAACAAAATGTCATTCCGTGTGGAAATCGTTTGATTTTTAAGAAAGTTATGATCGGTGTAAAATGAGAGTATCAGGCCTGTTGGGAGTGTTGCATGTCTAATTTTTGGACCACTTCGACATGATTTTTGGGCCAAAATTAAGTATCGTTTAAAATCGATTTAAATGATTGTTTAGAACTAATATTGACCTCCGCAATCGATTAAAATTAAAAACTCGCGATTTTAAATTTTGATTTAAAAAAAAATTTTGTGGGCCAAAAAAAATTATTTTTAAAATCGATTTAAATGATTGTTTGAATTATATTGACCTCATCTTAATTAAAAACTCTTTTAAATTTTGAAAAAAATGTTGTTGAAAAATCATAGGGGGACCCTTACCAAAATTTCAAAATATCAAATAATTTTAAAAGCCTATTAATGCTATATTTTAAATGTAGAATCACTCAGGTTGTTAATACATAAACAAAATGTCATTCCGTGTGGAAATCGTTTGATTTTTAAGAAAGTTATGATCGGTGTAAAATGAGAGTATCAGGCCTGTTGGGAGTGTTGCATGTCTAATTTTTGGACCACTTCGACATGATTTTTGGGCCAAAATTAAGTATCGTTTAAAATCGATTTAAATGATTGTTTAGAACTAATATTGACCTCCGCAATCGATTAAAATTAAAAACTCGCGATTTTAAATTTTGAAAAAAAAATTTTGTTGAAAAATCATAGGGGGGACCCTTACCAAAATTTTCAAAATATCGAAAAATTTTAAAAAGCCTATTATGCTATTATTTAAATGTAGAATCACTCAGGTTGTTAATACATAAACAAAATGTCATTCCGTGTGGAAATCGTTTGATTTTTAAGAAAGTTATGATCGGTGTAAAATGAGAGTATCAGGCCTGTTGGGAGTGTTGCATGTCTAATTTTTGGACCACTTCGACATGATTTTTGGGCCAAAATTAAGTATCGTTTAAAATCGATTTAAATGATTGTTTAGAACTAATATTGACCTCCGCAATCGATTAAAATTAAAAACTCGCGATTTTAAATTTTGAAAAAAAAAATTTTGTTGAAAAATCATAGGGGGGACCCTTACCAAAATTTCCAAAATATCGAAAAATTTTAAAAAGCTTATAATGCTATTATTTAAATGTAGAATCACTCAGGTTGTTAATACATAAACAAAATGTCATTCCGTGTGGAAATCGTTTGATTTTTAAGAAAGTTATGATCGGTGTAAAATGAGAGTATCAGGCCTGTTGGGAGTGTTGCATGTCTAATTTTTTGACCACTTCGACATGATTTTTGGGCCAAAATTAAGTATCGTTTAAAATCGATTTAAATGATTGTTTAGAACTAATATTGACCTCCGCAATCGATTAAAATTAAAAACTCGCGATTTTAAATTTTGAAAAAAAAAATTTTGTTGAAAAATCATAGGGGGGACCCTTACCAAAATTTTCAAAATATCGAAAAATTTTAAAAAGCTTATAATGCTATTATTTAAATGTAGAATCACTCAGGTTGTTAATACATAAACAAAATGTCATTCCGTGTGGAAATCGTTTGATTTTTAAGAAAGTTATGATCGGTGTAAAATGAGAGTATCAGGCCTGTTGGGAGTGTTGCATGTCTAATTTTTGGACCACTTCGACATGATTTTTGGGCCAAAATTAAGTATCGTTTAAAATCGATTTAAATGATTGTTTAGAATAATTTTTTTAATTATTGACATCCGCAATCGATTTAAATTAAAAACTCGCGATTTTAAATTTTGAAAAAAAAAATTTTGTTGAAAAATCATAGGGGGGACCCTTACCAAAATTTCCAAAATATCGAAAAATTTGAAAAAGCCTTTTTTCTATTTTTAAATGTAGAATCACTCAGGTTGTTAGTACATAAACAAAATGCCATTCCGCGTGAAAATTGTTTGATTTTTATGAAACCTTTAGCAAACGTAACCAATTCGTTTTTCTTTCCTTATGTTTTCCCAACTTTAAACTAAGATTAATTTTGAATTAATCTTGGTTTTCATTACTTACAGAAACTTATTTCAACTCGAAGCAAATTCGGACTGTGGACGGGCTAGTTACTCTTCATAAGCATGCTTATAACGCTGTCACACAATACTCGAGTGTTTCGGCCAGGTTTAATGCAAATAAAACGCAATAGTTGTCATAGTTGCACACAGTAAGCCACGTTTAAAACTTACGTTCACTTTCCTTTTTCGCATTATCTCCATGACATTATTTTCACTTAAGCCCCGTGGCAGCAGCGGCAACCCCAGCAGAGTTCCTCCCTCGCTGGCCATAAGTTTTGAACAACGCACAATTGTGCACGCAAAAACCTTGTAAACAAATACAATAAATTCAGGGCTTGGGAAATTTAACGTAGAAATGCGCAGCAGCAGCAGCAGCAGCAGCACAAACAGGTGTTAATCCTGCCTGGCCAAAAGCAGTGGCAGCCAGCACCGCAAAGTATGCAACATAAAAGCGAAAAGTTTAAGCTGCTTGCGCCACGCTTTATGTGATTCCGCCCCGAGCGAGAGAGAGAGAGAGAGAGAGAGAAAAGCGAAAAGGAAGAGAAAGTAAAAGAAAAAGAGAGGAAGAGATAATCATATGAGGCAAGCCGGTCATAGCTGAAAATCTGTTTGACTAGAGAGTGAAAAAGTTGATTCGCATTGAAGATCATTGCAGCTGCAGATTAATCATATATTTATAAATTGTTATTGAAATAAATAGTTATTTTATTATTATGAAATTAGTTTTAAATTTTAATATTTTTATATTTTTTTTTATTTTATTCTTTCTTTTGATTTAACAATTTATGATTTAAATTCTTCTTTAAATAATAATAAATAAAAAAATTAACTCTAAAAAAACATTGTCTGCTTCAGTTTCCCCAACTACAGGGTATATTTAGTTCGTAATGCACTTAAATAAATGCGCTCATTTGTAGCAGACAAAGAGAGCAAGAGTGAGCATAAGAGAATCCCTTGCAGACAGAGAGAGGGAGAGAGAGAGACAGAGTTAGAGAGCAAAAGAGAATGCGCTTGCAATTTGCATTTGTTTTGGTTACAAGTTGTCGTCGTTTGTCAGTTGTCCTGGCAACCACTTGCCGCAATGCCCGAGCGAGATAGCAGCTGTTCCTCTCTCTCGCAGCCGTTATATTCTCGCCCTTGTTTGTTGTTGTTGTTGTTGTTACTGCTGTTTTGGGGCATTGTCTAAGCAACTGACATTGCCATGCAGCAGGCAGCAGGCAGAAGGCAGAAGGCAGCAGCTTGCCACATAAATGCGCATACTACGTATGCAGCGTCGTTCGGCTGCCTGCGGCTGTCATTATTCAGTTTCAGCATACGAGCTTGTCTTTAAGGTTATCTCAGTGGAAGCAACAAAAAAAAAAAGAAATAAAAAAAATATAAAGAGAGCGAAAAAACAAAACTGTCGCAGCAAAAGCTTAAAAAAAACCGACATTGACAGTTGGCTCTGTTTTTGTTGTTGTTTAAAGTTGTTGCAACTATTTTTTACCGGCTTGGCAACCCTAAAGTGCTTTAGTGTGCGTGTGCGTGTGTGTTTGTTTACTGTGTGTGTGTGTGTGTTTGTTTATCTCCCTTTGTGTTGGTGCCACGCACTTTTGCCGGCAAAGTTGCCCGTTGCCCGTTGCCATTAGCATTTACCGTTACACCATTAGAGCCCCGTTAACGGCATTGCCAGACCCAAAAACAAATTCCACGGTGCGCGGCAAACTTTCACCCGCAAAACTTTACGTGATATTGGTGATTGGCAAAAGCTTTTATAGCGCCAAAAATGCCAGCACATTCTCGACTGCAATCGATGTGTCGCGTATCCAGCTAGATTGATATTAATACAGGGTGTTTATTTGAAAAGGAAAAACATTAAGTGAAATGGGTGTCTGTATTTGACAATTGTTTTTCGAAAAAGAATTAAATTTATTAATTTCATGTGTCATTTAAAGGCTTAAATACTCCTTTTAAATTAATAGTTTTTGTTTTATTTAGTATTTTTAACAGCGCACTTAAAACTCTCAGGATTTTCTTTAATTTTGGAACGATATTTTAATTTAAGTATGTTTTTAGGCGGATTAGTTCTTTTAGGCATAAAACTATGTACCAAATTTTATATTAAGTATATATATTATGAATTTTATTTTGTATTATACCATTTAGTTCTCTATTTTTCTTTCATTTGTTAGAGATTTAATTTGATTTTGATTTCAATTGAATTCCCTGACTGTGGTCAGCTGCAATGTCTGTTTGCCTATATGCGATTATCTATCCAATTAAATGGAAAATGTAATTCATATGACCTTGTCAAAGGTACAAGCGACCTTGTCGATGATATCTATTCAAATATTACAACTGCCCACCGAATGCAAACATGTCGTAATTGCATCATATTATGCGCATATCACGACCGGCTAATTGCACTAAATGCTCGACTATAATCCATGTGTGAGAGGGGGGCACGTGAGAGGAGAGAGTGCTATGAAAATTATGCCAATCGGAGAAATGTTCTATTAATAAAATAGACCTAATTGCGGCCATGTGTTACCATTTAAATCGCATTAAAACGATAACAGAATATTGCCCATTTCTATGACAATGGCGGCGGCGGCATTTCCGTTTCGACCGCTTGTATCTGTGTGTGTGTGTGTGTGTGTGTGTGTGGGTCATAAAAGTTATTATGAATATTCAGAAAAATGAGTGAAGAGAGTCAAAGAGAGAGAGAGAGAGAAGTGGAAAATAGAAAAATAATGTGCTGAACGAAGCGGGTAACTTTGCACATGTTCGGCGAATTTTGTTTGCTTTTAATGACAATAGATTGACAACGTGCAACACAAACAACAACAACAACAACAACAGCAACAACAACAACAACAGCAGCAGATATAACAACACTATTAATAACATAAATACAGCTACAACAACTGGAACTCAACCCGTAAAGGGGGAGAGCAACGCGTTGCCAATGTCAACCGACCTGAACACCCCAACAAACCTCAGTCCCCTCGAGCTCGGCTCGTGATATTGTTGTTTTTTCTGCTGTTGTTGTCGGCATTTTCAATGCCGTAGAAAAAAAAGAAAATTCCGGCTACGATTACGACTCCGGCGTATGCACAATAAACAAACTTTATTAACATTGCTCGGCGAACGGACGCACAGTTGGCCGCGTAATTAGCCAAAGACGCGTGTGATAGTTGTACGAAATGTGCTATAACTAACTGTAGTAAAAGACACTAAAACAGAATAAAATAAAAACAAAGGAGTAAACGAATAAAAATAAAACTTCAGCTCAAATCCAGCTACAAACTGTCTATGGACAAATGGTTCGGAGAGAAACGTCTATGGCTGTTTGGTAATCATCTTCCACTTCTGCCCAGAAGGTAAGTCTATTATCCCATCTATATAGAGATAGTTACATGGTTTTCCCAGCTTGGTATTAGTACAGTTTATTCCCTCTGAATGGGGTCGGTTCTTGGCACATTGCACAAATGCTTTTTGGCCTGAACTCCGATGGGTTCTAACCAAGTTCAAGATTGACGCGTAGATAATTTCCCCTTAAATTGTGACGGAATTCGAATTGGCCCTGATTTTGTTTGGTTTCAACCTTAGACGGGTCTGAGACCTTGTTACAAAGTTCTTTGACACTGAAAACTTGAAGCTGAAGGAATTTCTAAATAACAAAAGTGTGAGGACATTTTTAAATCAAATAAGAAGAGATAATTTTTCTATTTTCTTCATATTTTTATTTTTTTAAATTATTTTAAAATTTTAAAATAGATTAATAAATAAATGCGATGCTATAAGTAATATTTTAATAAAATTAAGATTAATAATAAATCTCCTTATATATGTAGTGTATATATAAAATTCTAAAACGAAATCAATCAACATTCTTGCCATTAGTTTACACTATCCTGCTGTCACTCAAGGACTCAAAGCGTTTATCCCACATAGCCGAAAGTATCTTATAAATAGCCGAAAATTATGGCAAATATTTGATGCGTTGCATTGCGATGCTGCTCGTTAAGCGAAGCCCTTCAAAATGGTTTCAATCAGACAATCATGATTGAAGGAGAGGAAGGAAGGAGGAAAGAAAGAGCCGGCAGAATTACAAGCGACCGCATGGCCCGCGAGCTTGCAATCAATTGGGTGATGGGGGGGAGGGAAATATTTTTCCATATTTTCACCAGCGCATTTTCCATGCAATGGCGTTGACATGTGCCGCAAAGCAAAGGCTCTCGCTTTTCCCTTTTCCACATTTCCTTCTCTTCTTTTTTTTTCTGTTTTTGGTTTGCCTGCACCATGGAGGAGGAAGCATTAAAAACCGCTAAATCATCCGCTGCCGCTGCCAATAAGTATGCAATATTCCTTTTGAGCTGTTTGTCTGGCTGTCAACCATTCTTCGCCGTTCTCAGCCTGCTCCAGGTTTGAGTCAGTCAGCGCCAGACCCGCAGACCCGGACCCGGACCGGGAATCGAACCGGCAGCCGATTCTAGTTGCCGGATTCAAGTTGGAGAAGCAACAGAATGGGCAAACAAAAAATTCAAACAAAGCGTAGGACGCATATCAATGCAATTTGATGTCTGTGTACATCTGCTCCTCCTTCTTTCTTCTCTTCTGCCTCTTGCCACTCCTTCTTCGTCTTTTCCATTTTTTCACATATTCCTTTTGATTGAATTTCAATTTGATTGCAGTTTTTTATGAGCTCTGGGTGGGAAATATCGGATAGTTGAATGGTTAATAGTCTGGGTTCTGCTGGGTTATGTTTGGGGGGGGTTTTGGCATGTGGCTCATTTCGTTGTCAGCCAATCGAGTTGTCTGCAAAGTTTTTGCTGAGTTTGTTTATGCAATATTGATGGATTGCGCGTTGGACAAACTGATGAATTAGTTTGGCTTGTAAAATATTTTCATTGTACATGCGGTTAATTCATATTTAATAATGAAGGCTTGTGTAATATATATATATATTTCAATTCAAACCGATATCCAATTAACGAGCGCAATTCGATGCGCTTTTTACCACAACAAAAACACGGATATAGCAGATATAGTGCATATATTAAATAACAATGATTTATTTATGCATATTAAACGGGATGAAATGAAAGTAAAAATTATGCTAAATTATTTATCATAATTGGCATAATTTGCCATTGATATCTTTGGCTATTTACAATGATAAATTACTCTATGCAATGGAAAAACATAAAAGAAAGGAATAAATTAGTCAAAATGTTGGATTACATTTTAGCCCACAAAAATAACAAAAAACTTTCGAAATTAGTTCTATTAATCACATAAATAAATTGAAATTTGAGCAGTATTTTGTTTTAATTTTCCCACAGCAGTTTTAAACATACTTAAGCGTATACAATAAATAAATATGTTTCTATCCACACTTGCAAATATATTCCATATCTGTTTTTTGCCTCTCAGCAAATTTTCACTTCGTTTTTTGCCTTTGCCCATCCCAATCCCTGTCAGGCTCAAGCAATTTCATTTCAACTCAAAAGTCTGTCTGTTCCATATTGGAACCCTGCGCCTCTCTCCCTTCAGGCTCCTCCAATAGGTATGGTATGGTATGGTATGGCATTGCTTTGGACATTCATGAGTTTCATTTTGCATGTGCTGCCTGTGTGTGTGTGTGTGTGTGTGTGTGTGTGTTTTCCTTGAATCTTTTTGACTGCCACATCGCGACTCTCACTCTCGCTGCGAAAGGTGCAGCAGGTGCAGCTACTTTGCACTGCCTGCTGATTCATTTGTATGAGGTGCCCCTTGCCCTTCTCCCTCCCAACACCCCAGCCAGGTGGCAGCTGTTTACTGACCCCAAAAAGAGGAGAAAACAAAAAGCAGAGAAATGAAATGAGAAACAGACTGAGAGAAATGGCGACGCTGAGGCAGCACGAAACACACATCACAGTCAAAGCGGGAGAGGGAGAGGAAGAAAGGGGGAAGATATATGAGGAGCAAGTGGTGCATTAAATATGCATCATGTCCGATGCATTTTAAAGCAAATTTATCGATAAAATAGATAGACAGAACCCGCTGGCGTAGTCTAGATTTGGCGCTGCAATCGAGCAAACGTGCTCGGGTCGGGGCCGGTTCCGATTGTGAAATGTTTCAGGATTATTATCTGGCACAGTCGTTTCAGGACTCATTCCTCTATCGACTCATACAAAAGATACAGGTGTGCAATGAGCCACATCCTCTAGGTGCCAGGCAGCGCAGGTAGGTCAAAGTTCAACAAAAAATAGAGAAAATATATCTTTTGAGGCGCAACTTTCACCTCGACTCGTAATTAGCTTGCTTAACTTTTGTGAAAGTGAAAAATGTTGCGAAAACTTTGCGCTCAATGACATTTACCGTATCGTATCGTTGTCCTTGGCCTTTGTTACGCATACGCCGTGTGTGCTGTGTGTGGGGTGTGTGTGTGTGTGGGGGGGGCTGCCTCATTGTCTGCAGCGCCCGCGAGTATGCAACGTTTTCTTGCTCCTGCCTGTGCGTGCATGTGCGCCTGCACATTTGGCATTAATAGCTTGTTATTTATTGCGCTCGACGCCTGTTTTTCTTATCCACAAGGACACGTCACTAACACCACAACACACCACACCACAACCATAGCAAACCTGAACCAATCCCTTAAGTTACCACACACAGTTTCCCACCGGCTGCCCATTTTTACCCTCTCTCGCACACACAGGGCAAACTTTCACCTGGCATTATTTCCTATTTTTTGCGCACAAAACATACACTTGGGCAAAAGTTGTGCTGATTATTTTTAAGCCAAGTGCGCTCTATATAGCCCAGAAAAGGTCAAACTAAAATGGAATTAAAAATAGATGCAACTCATGATTTAAATAAACCATTAGTTATTTTGGCAAGAAGTCCCGGATAAACTGCATTCCTCAAGCAACTTTTCAAGGCATTCCCTTGCCTTTTTTAATTTCTATAAAATAACAAACTCTTTAAATATTTAATAAAATAATAATAATTAGGATCTCCGCGCCCACAAGAGCAGACGTGAAAAATAAATCTCTGAAGACGGTTACCGAAGAGTAACCGAAATATATCGGAAAAGAAAAAAAAAGAGAAAAAATATTAACAAATAAATTTTATTTTTTTACTTAATTTGAACTCGAGCCAGCTACCAATATGTATAATATTAAATATTTAATAATAAACACAGTTCAATTGGCTTTTTTTTTTTGGTTCATCAGACTGTTATTTAGTTTCGTAGACTTCAGCCTGAAATTAACTATCAATTTCCGTGCTGCTCGCACGTGGCAATGCACAATCAATAATCAGACAAAAGCCATTGTCCAGCAAAGTTGGTAAATCAACCCCGAATTGTGGGGTCAAGAATATAATATAGCTTAGCCAGGTGTAAAGAATGTAATTAAGAGGCATGAAAACAACCGCAATTACACGAAAGAAAACGCAGAAAAATCGTAGGGAATGCCTAGTTATTTACCTCAGGCAAACTGTAGTAAAAATAGTTCCCCCCCAACTGTGGTGATTATGCAAATTGAATGGCGAGAAATAAAACCAGCAAGCGATTCGCCAAAAAAAATCGACGCCAAAAAGGTCAAAGGCCGCGGGCAGTTGAGCTGCAGTCCGAGCTGAGAGTTGTCTGTACAACCACGTGCAACACTGCGTATGCGTGACAATGGAACGTAATTCATTTGTGACTCGCAGCCTAACGTGGATCTCAATGCATTTTTGAACATTTCTAATGCATATTTAATGCCACACGCAATCCCAGGGCAAACCAAAATGAAACCAAAATGAAAACAAAAACAACAACCGGAAACGCCAATGTCCAACGCGGCGTATGTGCAATGTCCGCAGATGCAATCAAGTTGAGCGGCCATTTTGGAGTATTTCGTTGCCTGCGCCTAACTTGGCATGTCTGCCACTTGGCCATTTCATTGTTAGCCCTACTGAGTGTCCCGGCCAGGACAAACTTCAGTCTTTTGCCGGCTGTTGCCACATCGACATCGCCTTCTCGTCTCGTGCTCCAAATTTTTTGTTCGTTTTTATCGTCGTTATTGTTGGCGTTGGCGTCGCCGCTTTTGTCGCTTTTGCCTTTCTCTGTCTTTCATCGTTTATATTACCAGAAAGGTGATAAAGCAATAAGAAAAAAAAAACAATAATCATTTACAACGTTCACCATGAAAATGTTTGAGATCTCCAAGCTTTTTTCGCTGCGTAGGTAAGTCACATGAAATGCGTGTTTATTCTACAGAAAGATATATAAAATGTTGCAGAAAAGTTTATAATATACTGTATACTGTATGAGACAAAAGGGTTACCCTAAAAAAATAGTACGAATTTTCATCGATTTTAGATACAAATATTTAACAATTACAATATTTGTAGTTAATATACAATGATAATTATATATTAATAATAAAAACTCGTAGTTGACCATGATATAACACATTTTTAAGGTAAGCAGACAATCACGCGATGTTTAAGTCGTTACACGAATTCCAATTTCATTGCCTTTGAATGTTTAAATTTTAAATCAACCCTGAAGTCAATTCATTACCAAAAGTAACCCCTTAAAGTTGTAGTTAGCCCACAACTTTGAAACATAATTAAAACTACTATCAAATATCCCGAAAGTTAACTAAGAAGAAGAGTGCAGACCAACTGTAATTGCCCCTCATTATGTATTTATTTTCCAATTAGTCGACACCAAGTGGGCCATGCTTATATCTTCCTCAAAAATACCCCGACATTAATAACTGCTAATGCCTTGAATAATCGAGCAAAACGAGTCTTCCCTTTCCATCACCTCATCCGGAATCCCATTGCACTGCTGCACCAGTTTAATAGTCTTCCCCAGTTTTTCTTTTCCCCACTCCACCGGGACTCAAGAAGTTCCGTTTCATAGCACAGTTTAAAAGGTTCCCCAGTTCGCCAGCAAATGTCAGGTAACCTCAAAAGAAAAAGAAAAAGAAATAGAAGAGGAAAAAGAAAAAGAAACATCGCCTCAAATACTTTCCGGTAGTCGTCGTCGCGTCGCGTCGCGTCGTCCCCTAACAAAAACAAATACAACAAATTGTAGCATACACCCAAAGTTGGGGAAGGAGTAGGGTGTAGTAGCTCCTACATGGAACATGAAACTTCTTGAAAAACTTCAGAGCAGTGCGCATGGTTTGCTTTTGTTGTGGTTTTTGCTTTGTTAACTTTGGTCGCATTGCTATGACATTGGCTCGCTCGCGCTCTCTCTCTCTCTCTCTCTCTCTCTCTCTCTCTCTCTCTCTCTTTCTACCCTATGGCTGTCAGACAGGTCGAAAAGTCCGGGAAATCAGTCGCTGGTTGTCAGTCAAACAAACGGCTTCAGTTCTGGTCGCACGCGTCGAACCAAACCAAACCACAAGAACCTCAAAATCCAAAGAAAAATTCATATTGATCGAAAGGGAGAAAGAACTTTCAGAGTACTATATAGCGCATGGTGTGTATTCAAATTCTGGCAAAATTCTATATTGGTGCTAATTTCGTGCTAATTTCCCTTCCCCATCAAATGTGTCATTTGTATATTCGATTCATTTTCCAAAATTCAAATCAATTTTATTCATTTCACATCATCCAACTAGTGGCAAATACGTCAAATTCTAGCCAGATGGATACCGACTAGGTAAGTTAGATAGAGAGAGAGAGAGAGAGAGAGAGATTTCCCTTCTTTTCCCACACTCTATATGCACTTAGACCTTGTACCCGCACATGAATATTTAATTTAATTGCATTTTCCATGTTTACGACTCGCACACATGTCATGGTAGTATTCGACAGGAAGGGGGGGGGGAGAGAGGGGAGTTACGACCGGGTCTGAGAGTTCAATTACCCCTTCATAGCACGACATTGAAATGCCAAAACTAATGTTTGGTTTTTAAGCTTATCAATCCTATGAAATCAGCTCATATATAGTCTCGAGTTTTCAACGCCATTTTGACGGAAAAGGACACGCATTACCCTCGCTAGAAAATCGATATAGTTCCCCAACTTATACTAAACTCAGTCCATACCTAGCTGCAATATCGTGTCAAGCATATTAACGTTATCGATTTTTATTATGATTATGATGGCGACAGTCGTTGATAGAGTCACTAATAGAGTAAATAGATTAGGTTACGCTTTGGGACTGGCCCGGAGTTGTCTAAGAAACTGGCTAACAAGATGAGGGAGTTTTAGAGCTCTATCAGTTTTTAAAAATATTGGAAATAATTAAAATTAATTTGTTTAAATATTTTCAGTTTAATGTATATAAATCACAGCATATTATTTTGTAGAACTTTGAAATTTTTGATTTATTTTATTTCATATAAGATCCCCCTCCTTCATTCACACTGGCATTGAAATAACTCATTAAAATTTCTCTACTCCCATTTGTTTTCGTCGCAAAAAAAAAAGACATAAAAAAAACTAACATAACTAAACTTTGGAAATCAGGCTAAAAAGAACTGAGCAAAAAAGCCAAATCAAAAAAAAAACTCTGTAAATACATAACAAAAATCGACATCAATCAAGATCAAGTTCACCTCGATTCCATATGTACTCCATATGCATGCTCGTACCATATGTGATCGTGTTCCCTCATGTGTTCGTGTCAGACAAATAACATCGTTAGTGTTCTATGTGCTCAATGCAAAGCAATGCGTCGTGCTAATATCAAACGTGGTCAATGTTTGAGTCTAAGGTAATCAAAAGTAATGCGATCTCTTCTAGTATCAAGCTGTATCCTAATGCAATCATATCCTATATCTATCAATTCTCTTGCGATCCTTGGTAAACTTTTTTAATTCTTTCAGACCACAAGGTAGCAGCAAAATGGATCGTTACGAGAAGCTCAGTCGATTGGGCGAGGGTTCCTATGGCATCGTGTACAAGTGTAGAGATCGGGAGACTGGCGCCCTGGTTGCGGTGAAGAGGTTTGTCGAATCGGAGGATGATCCGGCTATACGTAAAATAGCATTGCGAGAGATAAGGCTACTGAAGGTGAGTCGGAGTTGGATTGTTCACTTGGGTTGTGTTTTTTGGAAACTTTATATGTCCTAGCATAAATAATATTATAAGATTTCTATGGAAGTTTTAGGGAACTTCTAAAGTTTCTCTATAGGTTCACTGCCAGAACTTCATATAAGACGATAACTGCAGTCTTTTAATCGTACTACTTTAAGGATCTTTATAACAGCACTATATAAAACAAATTACTATAGAAATTCTTCTTCTAAAGGGGTTCTTATGGGATCACTATAAAGTCTTTATTGTTATAAATTACTATAAATATTCTTCTGCTAAAGGTCTTCTTATAGGCTCACTAAAAAGTCATATAGGATCTTTATAGTATCAGCTATAAACCATATATTTTCTTTATTATATCAACCTTAAATCACCTTTACCAAAACTTAATGAAATATCTTTAAAATAACCTTATAGAGCTTACATATGTATAACCTATGTATAGGATATCGATAGGAACTTTATAGGATTTGCCTAGCTTAAATCCAACAAGTTAATGTAAAGATCTAATCATTGGAATTGAAAGTATATAATAGTAGAATATATTTCTGAAACTTTTACAGAATCTCAAGCACCCGAATCTGGTGTCCCTGCTGGAGGTATTTCGACGTAAGCGTCGTCTGCATTTGGTCTTCGAGTTCTGCGAGCTGACGGTGCTGCATGAGCTGGAACGGCATCCGCAGGGTTGCCCGGAGCCGCTGACCAAACAGATCTGTTACCAGACGCTGCTGGGCGTGGCGTACTGCCACAAACAGGGTTGCCTGCATCGGGACATCAAGCCAGAGAACATATTGCTGACGGCGCAGGGTCAGGTGAAACTGTGCGACTTTGGATTCGCACGCATGCTCAGTCCGGGTGAGAATTATACGGATTATGTGGCCACGCGATGGTATCGAGCACCCGAGCTGCTTGTGGGGGATACACAGTATGGCACGCCGGTGGATGTGTGGGCCATAGGTTGCCTCTTTGCGGAGCTGGTGCGGGGCGAGGCACTGTGGCCGGGACGCAGCGATGTGGATCAGCTGTATCTGATACGCAAGACACTGGGTGACCTGTTGCCGCGGCACATACAGATCTTCGGACAGAATGAGTATTTCAAGGGTATTACGCTGCCGGTGCCGCCAACGCTGGAGCCACTGGAGGATAAGATGCCAGCGAAGGCTCTACAGAATCCACTCACTATCGATGTGCTCAAGAAGTGCCTGGACAAGGATCCGGCCAAGCGTTGGTCCTGCGACAAGCTCATCAAGCACTCCTACTTCGACGATTACATAGCCAAACAGCGTGAGCTGGATCACATCAGTAGCCTGGAGGCGGCCACTCTCCGGCAACAGCAGTTGGCCTCGCAGCAGTTCATGCTGGCCACAGCCGCCCAGCAGCTGCAGACTGGAGCGGCACAGGCGGCTGCCATAGCCGCAGCGCGTGATAAATCAAAGGTAAGCCGGGCGAGGGGGTTGGAATCTCTTCCTTCCTTCCATTTCAAGCCTTTCCCTGATCCTTTCAGACTTCAAACACCTCGTTGCCGCTGCTGCCGAGCACACAGCATCATCATCCTCATCATCATCAGACGCATCAGGATTACGTGAAGCTGCAGCCGCTTAACAAGAATGCGGCCATGCTGCATCGCACCGAGCATCATCTGCCCACCATCTGAGCAGGAGTCGGCATATATAATCAAAACTATAGCTTATCTGTATATGTATTAGATTTACATAGAACTTGGGGTCAGTTGGGTGGGGGGTCGGTTCGATATTCTAGGGTATTCTAAGTGCGAGCAATCGATAATATCGATATATCGTTTGTTTTCACCTACTATCGATTGTTTAAATTAAAATAAAATTCATACATTTGCTTAGAAATGCAATGTTATCGATAGTATCGATTGCGCCAAAAAATATATCGAGCATTTTGCAGCAATCTTTCTTTGTTTACTTCGAGAATAAATGTAAAGTGTGAGAAAATCTCGTGTGTGTGTGGAACTTAATTCTGTTACAGGTGTCACTTGTTGCCTCTCTCTCTCTCTCTTTCTATCTCTCTCTCTTCCTCTCATACCAGCACGTGCCACGTGCCAATCGTCTGGGAGTCTGTTGCCAAGGCTCGACTCGTTTTTTTGGCAAGCTAATCCGCTGCTAAGCAGCCCCGACAGATAATCAACGACACGTAGATGCTTACGTGTGTCCCCAGCCAGTCCAAAAAGAGAGTGGTTGATAAGGCAGAGAGAGACAGAGAGAGAGAGAGAGGGAGAGAGAGAGCGGGAAGTGGGCCAAAATAAATAAATCGCTAAATGGGCGATGATGGCTTGCAGTGCTCGTTAAGCTCTTCAATTGCAACGTGATGTGATTATTGAAATCGACTGTTAATATCATATCCTACAGCTTATATAGTTATAATTCTATTTACGCTAGATAAGGTTTGTCTAATGCAATTTTAATATATTTATACGGGTTTCTTGAAGGCTTCAGCTGTCTGTGCCTTAGTCTATACATCTAACTATCTATCTGTATATCTGGCTAGCTGCCTGTTTATATCTACTTCCAGAACTAGATAGATTTTAGAAAAGTGTAAGGTCACTTAGGTTAGTTCAATGTCAGTCCTGCCTTTTGATTTAATTATTTATATTATATATTACTTTATTTACGAAATCTCATTTCTCTGCTGGGTCAATCAAATGTTCTATTTTTAACTAAGCTACTTTTTGTTTATTTTTAAATTCACTTTTGGCCCTCAATGTGCAACTGTTCTGGCCTGGAATTGCTAGTGAAAGCCTGCTGAAAACTATTATCCTGCTGTCCTCGTTTTGAGTTCCCTAATGACCCGCACTCGCCCGACTGATTGACTTTTGTTTTGTAGGCAAAAGTTTTAATTAAATTAGTGACCGAGTTGGCAGTCCTGCAGCGGGAGCGGGGGAGGGGCAACTGCAACTGTCAACATAACATTGAAATCTCTAGGGGAAGCGTGAAGCAATGTGACCAGAATTTTGTGTGGGAATCAAATGCATTTGGGAACGGACAGACATTGAAATTGACTGTATCGTCCTAGTGCGCACCCGGGCGCACTTGCTCTCCCTCTCTCTCCCTCTCTCTCTCTCTCTCTTCGGTCCTTCCTTCTCTGTTGCGCTTCTGCTCGATTGCATCCGTTGCCAAGTGGCGGGGCACAATTGTTGGACACTTTGATTTTTCGTTTGGCATCACAATAGTCCAGAAAACTTTCCTCTCGCTTTTTATCGCAACGCGTTGTGCATTTGACTGCGAATGCAAACGGCAAAAAGCATTTGTAAGTCCCCCCTCCCCATCCCCCTCCCCCTCTGACAATGCACATCCTGCTGCAGGATATGCAAAGTGTGCGACGACTCGACTCGACGCGACGCTTGACAATCCCAGACAGTTGCATAATCTGTACTGTCGTTTATGCAAAGTGTGTCCCTCCCCAGTACAGCTGCAGCGGCCTCACCGGGAAGTCTAAGGATAATGTTAAGAGGTGTCCCGAATTGTTAAGCTCTCTTATACTCTCCCTCTCTCTCTCTCTCTATCTCTCTTTCTGTCTCTCTCGAAGTGCAGTGGGTGCAAAGAGAAATCGAAGTTTTATTGAATAAGTTGATAAAGCATCGTATTAGTTTTATTCTCCATAGCAGTTTTATGGCATCCCCCGAACTTCTCTGATTGCATTTTATATACAATATAAAGTTGGCCAACAAGCAGGTAACTAGTTAGTTGCGGTTTCCCTTTATTGCTTATCCTTTATCTTGGTTTATTTTCCAAAGAATTTATTATTGTAGTTAGAGTGGAGTTTTATTTAAATTTATAGAGTACAAATATTGAATATTGACGGGATTATATATAATATAATATATTATTGTTATTTTAAATTGCTTTAAAAATTCATTGGATTATTGTTTATTATCAAGATATGCATAATATATTATTATAATATAATATAATATATTTTTTTTATTTTAATTTGCTTTAAAAATTCATAGGATTATAGTTTATTATCAAGATATGCATAATATATTATTATAATATAATATAATATATTTTTTTTATTTTAATTTGCTTAAAAAATTCATAGGATTATAGTTTATTATCAAGTTATCCAGAACTACATATATATCTTTCATATCTCACTTTCAGCTCTCTCTCTGCTCTCATATCTTCTCCTCTCTTTGCTTCTATATATATTATATTCCCATCCTACTCCCCTAGTACCAACGATATTGTTGCGCCTCTGCGTACTTCCGATTGAGCGCATTCTTTCGCTCCGCCTCTCCCCCGACACCGCGAACTAGTTCGTTCCGTTGCCAATTGCGAAAGACCAGAGATTCCTGGGGAATCTTGTCATCCGTATCGAGTGCCTGTTGTTGCCACCACTTCAGGTTCACAGCAGCAGGAGTCTGGACGGGAATGACGGATATTACTTGAGGTCGTCGCGGTGGCCAGAGACCCAACTTGGCCAGACGTTTCTGTTCATCGATATCCGTCTCCTCGGGTTGATCCAACATGTGCAACTGTTTTACAGAGTTCGGACTGCCCTGAGTATTTCTCATTAGAAGCGGATGAAATGGATCATCCCCATAGAGCAGACGATACTTGGAACTTCTGACTAGGCCAATAATTTGAAACATTGCAATGCAAGTGACACAATTATAGCCCGCAAAGACTGAAAGTAATACTTATCAAAAAGTTATTCGATAAATATTTTAGATACTCACGGCAATAGAAACTTCCGACCAAAGTGAGTACAATTAGTAGACCCAAATTAATCTGTTTCTTCAGCATAATCATCAGCACAATGTGGCTTATTGTAATTCCCAGAAAGTACACGAATTCAAAGACCGCCAAGGGTAGCAACAACCATTTGTAGAGCTTTACGAGAAATTGTGAAATATATTAGAACATTTTTCAATTCCAAAACAAACTTGCAATATCAAGACATATTGTGTACAAATTTGATACACCTAGCTCTGATAGTCTCCGAGATCTAGGTGTTCATACAGACACTCACCTTGATTGAACCGAATGCGGCAAGTACCGCTGCAGCTATGTGAGCATAGCACAAGATGTGCAGAAAGATCATAAGATTATCGGGAGCTGCAATGAATACGTATATAAAATTGTAAATATAGAAATATAGAAGATACGAGGGTCGTTTGATAAGTCCGTGACTTTTTGAATAAAATATATTTTTTTCGTCAAAGAAGCGTTTTATTTCTCAACATAATCTCCTTTTAGCTCTATACATTTAGTCCGGGTTTTTCCAATTTTTTATTCCTTCCAAATAATAGGTTCTCTCAAGGCCCTCAAAATAGTCGTTTGTTTCTGTGATGACCTCTTCATTTGACCCGAATCTCTTACCGCCGAGCCATTTCTTCATGTTTGGGAACACAAAAATAGTCACAGGGGGCTAAATCTGGAGAATATGCTGGATGGGGTAGCAGTTCGTAGCCCAATTTATGAAATTTTGCCATGCTGACTACACACGTGTACCCGTGATTGTCCTGATGGAACAGCACTTTTTTTCGCCAAATGCGGTCGTTTCTGCTTCAAATCAATATCGAATCTGTCCAAAAGCTCTGAATAATATTCGCCGGTGATCGTTTTACCCTTTTCAAGGTAATCGATGTGAATGATATGTGCATCCCAAAAAACTGTGGCCATGACCTTGTTGGCCGACAGACCCACCTTGGCCTTCTTGGTGCACGTTCACCCGGAGAAACCCACTGTCTTGATTGTTCTTTGGTCTCTGGTGTGGTGTGGTGGATCCATGTTTCGTCTACGGTAACGAAACGGCGCAAAGATTCGTTTGGATTGCGGTTGAACATCGCCAAACACTCCTTTGAAATGGTCACACGGTTGCGCTTATGGTCGTGTGTGAGCAATCGGGCACCCATCGCGCGGAAAGCTTTTCATGTCCAAATATTCATGTAAAATGTGATGTACCCGTTCAGTTGAGATGCCTACAGCCTCAGCTACCTCACGCACTTTCATTCTCCGATCATCCAATATCATTCCATGGATTTTGTCGACGATTTCTGGCATGACGACCTCTTTTGGGCGACCTGAACGTTCGGCATCACTTGTACTGGTACGACCACAACGGAACTCAGTAAACCATTTCTTAACCATTGAAATTGATGGTGCAGAGTCCCCATAATATTTATCAAGTCTTTCCTGGTTTCGGTGATGGATTTTTACGCAAAAAATAATGCTTAAATTAGCACACGAAATTTTTTCCATTTTCGTTAAAATTCACGAGATCGTCTGCTTTCAATGCCTATAAAACGCAAACCAAAAACGCAGCTTTCTCAAAATTTTACAGTCAGCTGTTAATCGATAACTGCTGACAGGAGCAGTGTTGTATTTAGAGCAGGTGCGCGGCAAATACAAAAAGTCACGGACTTATCAAACGACCCTCGTATAGTAGTATTACTTACAATCCCGAGCCCAATGAATCATCTTGCGCATTGCATTATTGTTCTTATACTGCGAATCATTCTCCAATAGGTCGATAAGTCCATCGAAAACGTTTACTCCACGCATAAAGAAAACTATACTCAGTGTAATATTTATAATCTGCGAGGGATATGGAAGGTATGCAAAGAGATATCTCTATGTAGTGGATATTGTATTATATTGTATTGTAAACTTACAATACTCCAAATGGCTACGATTATAACGCCTAAACGCACCGAGCAATAGCACAAATAACTCTCCATAAACAACATGATATTAAATAGAGTCGATTACTTCAAATCGTTGCTCATAACTCAAAGTAGAACTACCTGGACGGTCAAAACTTGCGCAACTACTGACAAATAGACAATGAAAGAGAACGCAAAACGATTACCATGTGGGGGGGGAGGGAGTAGGGGTTAAATGACAAAAGCTTGTTCCGAAAGATTTCCATCTATCTACATATCACACTGAGCTTTAGTCATATTTGAGGTCTAATGCAATTTGAATGGGAAAACATTTTTCATTCGCCCGCAGGACGCCATGTCGTCCACAGTGAGGTCTGTCCTGCCTCTCGAGGGACTCAGTCACAGTCCAACATGTTGCTCATGGAGTCCTATATGTTCTGCGCATCGGTGCGTCTGGGTGTTATCATAATCAGTGCATTCGCTATGGTTAGTAATCTCTGGAAAGTTACGAGTTTTTTATCTAGATCTAAAACCATTTAGAAAATTATTATTTATAAACTATTAGGTTTATTTATCCTTAACTTAAAAATACATTTATTTATCTTTATGTCCTTTATAAAAATATTATTTTAATTTAATTTTTTTTTTTAATTTATTTGTAGCTCAAAAGCGTCATTATCATCTTTGTAATCGGAACACAAGGAATTGGATTTATGCTCACCATAATTGCAGCCTACGATGTCAACTTGAGTTATAGAGCCAGTTACTATTTGGTTAGGGATGCCATTATCTGGATGGAAAAGTGTAAGCTATGTTTTGAATTTATAATATTTATTTTTATTATTTTATTTTTTATTATTCTGCAGATCCGAAGACAATCACCATCCTTCTGCAGTTTTATAGTGTTGCACACGTGTTATCCTGTTTCGTTGCAGCCTATGGTGCCTATGTGGTGCGTTTAATAACTCCCTATTTCCTTTTTCTAACTAAATACACTTCCCTGTTTTATAGCTCAAAAAGAATTTCGTGATACCTTTAGCGATATTTGAGTTTTTATATATCGTTGAAATCGCAACTCTGGCCACATTATTCCTACGCATTCTGCGACATTTTCTATACCTCCATCAATTGGCTCTTCTAACAATTCTGGCCACATTCTATATAAGTCTGTATGAGAATGTATTTTCGTTGTATCAGTGTAATATATTTTCAATATATTTTATAGTTCTCGTATTATATGATTTCTTAGCTCTGGTGGCGTATGAGCAAATCGTGAGGCTGGTGAAGAGCGCACGATATCAGGAATATTACGGTGATGATCCTTTCCATCCCATACTAATTCGTAAGGCAAGTGCAGTAGTCGAGCTGCATCCAAAGTTGATCTATGTTGTACCGAAAATGAATCTTAAAGTACATCCCAAATGGTGGCAAGTAGCAAATGATGCTACAGAAATGGATACTATGAAGGAGGCTGGAAATTATTTTCAAAGTCACGAACTGCTGCCAGACGTAATGCTCCATAATGCCAATAATATAGGATATATGCAAAAATATAGATTTTAGTATTAGTTTTTTGTAATTAATTAATTCCACTTCCACTTCATTGTATTCAACGTCCAAAAAAAAAAAAAAAAAAAAAAAATTAAATGTGGGATAAAACATCTATAAAAGCTCTGTGAATTCAACACCCAAACGCCCTCTATCGTTACTTAGTTGTAAACATATCCTCAAAGCTTTTTCTCGCTAAGCTTTTACAGGATGTACTATACTATACTATACAAATAAAATGTATAGGAAATCTGAGTAGGCAATAAAATACATAATACTCATAATAAATACTTTACGAAATTCATATCGTGCATTTCCCTTTAAACATTATATAGAAAGAAAGAAAAGGGAGTATCATGTTTCCGCATTTTATAAAATCACCGTTCTTTAGGAGCATGCTCCTTGCATGTTGCTCCTTATTGCTGGTTGTGCATAGTATTTTTGAGATCAAAGATAAGTGGTATGAAACGAGTATCGAGGTACAGCCCAAGGGAGTGTTGCGTCAACATGGCGAATATTGGGTATGGCATAACTATCTAAGAGCTGAGAATAGTTTCAGGGACAACGATAGTATAACTATCACCACGCACGGTACCTTCGCAGATCTACGTCTATTATCCGATTTGGTTGCCAGGTAAGTTGAAACCTTTCTCTAATTTACATTGATAGACCTCCTAACATACATGTTTCAGATGGCGTGCACCCATCAGCCTATCCCTGTTCGTTTGTGATACGGATTTCGAAGAGACTCTCTTAGAGTTGGGATATCGACTCGCTTGTGATAAAAATCTTATTCGAAAATATGTTAGCATTCATTTGGTTTTCCATTCCGACTTTGGTCCCATATTCTCCAATAATTCTTTCCTATCGTGGAACTCTAACTATTTCCAATGCGATCAGATTCCGCAAACAATTGAAACTTCACAGAGTTACACATTTTGGTTTTCTCTTAAATTGAAATATCCCATTAATCTGATGCGAAATGTAGCCCGTTATAATGCCAAAACACACTATATAATGCCGCTAGATATGGAACTATTACCATCATGGAATTTCGTTTCCGAATTCATGAGCTATGTATCAAGAGAATGGAATGGAAAAACTTTGCCTCCACAAAGGTAGATTATACATTATATCTTATGAGATTATTATGGGTTCTTAAGATAATCTCTTTACTTAGCATCTTTTGTTTACCCACCTTTGCGCATAAGCTAGGCGCACCGCTGGCCCTGAATAAGCGAGAATTGTTAAAAGTACTACGAGATCATGACATAAAACTTCCAATCTATAACCCTATGGGATTGCATGAGAAATGGCTCAACTCTAGCAATAATGGGAATAGGCTGAGTACGTTTATGCAGACCTCAATAATGGATATGTGTGTGGGTTATGTGAGTGTCAATGCTCTAGAACCACTGTACGATGAAAATTGCGACATGGAATCAATATATAATCGTAGATCCCTTCTTAAGGTTCGTATTACAAGCCCCGAAACACTATCCCGAAGAAACTCATCGAAATCTCTTTTTTTTTTGTTTTGCAGGCAAAAGTTCTCGAAGGACTAAAATATAACTTTATTATTTTGGATGGCGCTTTTCTCATTCGTCGTGAAAATCATAGCTGGAAGAATATTGAATTTGATCAGTTAAAATTATCGAAAACATGCTCAGTGAAGATTTGGCAAAAACTCTACTCAGATTTGCAAATTGACTAAAAGTATTTGATGATAGTCTTTAAACTCTTTCCGGAACAAATTCGTGTAGTAGGTAGATTTTTGTGCCTATAATTTTAATAAAAATCTTAATCCTTAAAATGTGAATCCTTTTGGTTTCCCACTTCCCATTCAATTTGAATTCTTGATTGATTTTTCTTGATCTTAAATTTTGCACTCTTCTTTCAGTCCATAGTTTTCAATATATTCAGGTATGATTGACGCAGAGATAAGTCGATCCATCTCATCTTCGAGCGTTTTGGGTAGAGGATCCGGTGAGCTGAAATGGCGCACTAAGAAAGCCGGATGCATCAGGTAATACTCATAGCCCGTAAGACACATAGCAAAGCTCTGCACACGCCGATTGTATCGTCCCAGCGAGCTGACACGATCGTCGAAAAAGGGTTCCCTATTGTTGCTTATGTAGTAGGGTTGCCAATGTTTGTGAGATTCATCGCGAAATTGCCTATCGAAAATCTCCATGGCTTCAGTATTATTGGACGTATAGTTTAACCACTTGAGATAATCTGGCAATATGTCACAATTCGGACAGCTTTCCGTATTTATAAGATGGGCCTGCACATTTTCATAGAGTTGTGCCAACTCCTCCTTACTATCAGGTATTTTCTTGTCTCTAACCTGGAAGACGGGCAAAACATAAACCTTTCGATCATTATGATTTGGCCCTATGGCAAACCTATCGCTATCGCGATGTACCATATTCAGAAATTGATCCACTAAACCCAGACTGGGTGCAAGTTCTATGTCGCAGGATAATATGAAGTGCGTATTAACGGTTTTTCTTGCAATATTCCGACCCATATTCAGGGGATCTGTCAAATAGTTCAAGATGGGATCTCTATTGTATCTCTGTGACAGCAAACTATTTGTAAGTCCAGAACAAGAAAATGGGGAATCCAGAATATCGGATATCGATATTTGTTCCATATTGCTGGGCACATAGAGATGAAAAGTGACGAAAGAACGGATTATATCACTGTGCTCCAAGCAGTTTCTCACATATTGTAGGGCATCCAGAGTGTCATTTATTTCCAGTTCCGATGAGTATATGGCAAAACTGATGGGAGCGTTCCAGCTGAAGGTATATAGATCATATAGCAGATGAGTTTATAGCACATTCCTTGCAACTTACCGCACTGCGACCGTCTCCAAGTTACGCAGGCTTGTGTAATCTCCATTTGTCACGTAGGTTATAGACTGACCACAGTGTATAATCTGACTTTCAGTACCAATAAATATATTTTCATATACCCTCTTCCCGTTCAGCACATACTCTCTTGACTTTATTAGACGATTTCTGCACGACATCGTTTTCTCTATACTCCATGATCGTAGAAATTTCTTTATCGCATCATCATCTGTATCGGGTTCCTTAGGTCTTTGTTGTCGTTCTGTAATCGATTCTCTCCAATCGTTGATGATAAGGGTTATTATAAAGAGAGTGGTAAATAGGATCAGCAACACAATTGGCCTCTGATGGCGACGTTTTAGTATATCCATGATATGTGTATATAGTATGTAGCTTCGAATTTATGTATGATATTTTGGGTGTCATGTCAAAATAAAAACATAAAGGAAATATGCCTCAAAGTGAACTTACTAAATTTTCTGAAAAAAGCTCTCACGAAAACTTAAATATTTTCCAATGGGTTTATTTTCCAATAGGTTTGTAACTTAGAAGATATATACTTAAAAGAATATATAATTTAATGTTCAAGAAACAAGTCTTTAAAATTTAGTTAATAGCTGAGATATATCTTCAACTATCAAACAAATGAATTTAATTTTGTTCATTACATATTTGCTCGATAATACAATTACATTAAGTTCTCCTAAAACTCTACCCCGTCTGTATTATATTAAACAATTATCATTTTCCCCAAAAATAAGTTTATATGTGGGTTCGATATTCCGCGCCACGAAAAGCGAATATTGTTTCGCATTTTTTGAAAGTTTGATATTATCCTCGGGTTTTTTAATGCTCGGATGATGGGCTAGAAAGGCTGGATTTAGTATATAATACTCGTAGCCAATCAGGCACATAGAATAGGCCTGTTAATGAAAAAAGAAAAAGAAACCGATAAAAAAAATAAGAGAAGAATTCTTGAGTTTTGGGGCACATATACCTGAAGACGTTTGTTGTATACCCCCTCCAATGGGACACTCTCCTCGAATAACGGTTCATTGTTATCGCTGACAAAGACGGGTTCCCAAGCAACATAATCATCTTCGCGGAACGTCGTCTTAAAAACAATTAAACTATCTGAGGTATTTGCTGCCAAATTGATCCAATTCTCTAATCTATTATTATCGCCTGCCATGGACTTGGCTCGATTCCTCTTCAGGGCCGACAACAATTCGAACTTGTTCCTGGGTATACGTTCAGCTTCATCGATCTCAAAGATGGGTATGGAATATACCCTGGGTGTCTGATCGGGATCAGTGACAATCAAGCTTCTATTCAGATGCAGCATATCCAGAAACTGCTCGACAAATCCCACACTCGGATATAGTTGAATATCACAGGCCAATATGAAGTGTGTATTAGCCGCCTCTCGAGCTATATTACGAGCCACGTTACTCGTGAATATCGGCTTGGCCTGTGTGCCAAATATTCCCGGATCTGGCTTTATCGATAGCCTGGACCGATTGTAATATTTACAATTCATGGGCCAATTAAATTTCTCAATAAAATCAAATTGTACAGTATTCGTCCAATGTTTGACTGGAAAGTAAATGTGGAAGCTGACGTAGTTGCGTATCAAGTGACTTTCCGGTAAACAATTTCTATAATATTGTATGGCATCCAGCGAATCATTCACATGTTCAGTTTGGGCGTACACAGTGTAGCTAATGGGTGCTCGCCAACTAAAGTAGATAGAGTATATAAAAAGTATATAAAAAAAAAAATACCACATTTCACTCACCGCTCTGCAACCTCAGGTAAATTCACTAGGGATCCATAGTCGCCCATGGTGGTGTATGTTACGGACTCGGCACAACCCACGTGCTGGCTAAAGCCGCCTATGAATATGTTCTTAACTATAAAAGTTGTACTCTTATGGTATGTCTTGGGCTCTAGCGCTTGTTTCTTGCATTCCACCCATTTCTGGATAATGCGACTACGCTCAATTCTCCGTAATAATTCCGACGAACGATCGACTGATATTTTTCGGGGAACACGCCTTACCCCACCCAGTGGACCATCCTCTTTGCTGCAAATAAGTATTACGAATACCATGGTAACTACGATAAGCAAAATTATCCATTGACGACGGCGTGCAAAGACCATGATGGCGGGACTAAGTTGAATTATATGTATATATCTGTATTTGTTAACGATTTAGAAACGTGTTTTCGATGTTAAGGCCAACAAAAATTTCTATAAACTTTAAACTTGATATTTGATTCGTTTTGATTTATATGTCGATAACAAATCGATTGTTTTACTATCGACTATTTCAAGAAGAACTTACCGTTTCAATATAATAAAACAATAATATTCTTAATTTTAAAAATTTAATTTTAAATTTAAAAATTTTTTTATTTATTAATTTTTTATTTTTTTAAATATAATTTAATTTATTTTATTACTCTATCTTATATACTTCTATTTACTATACTATATATTACTATACTATTATTACTATATTTACTCTATATATTATCACAACTAATACTTATAACTCTTATCATATACGACATTTCTCATTTACTCCAAAGAGTTCTTTATACTCTGGCTCGATTTTGGACTTGATGAGCCTCAACATTTCCTCCACGTATTTGGTTCGCGTATTCGCTGGTTCGTAGGGCCTCTTAAATCCCGGATGATGCACAAGAAAAGCGGGATGCAGCACATGGTACTCATAATTGAGCAAACACATGGCGTAACCCTAAAAAGTAAATCATATTTTAAAATTCAAATAACTTTGTTTATATTGTGAAGATCTTGCCTGTATGCGCTTGTTAGATTTCCCCTCCCAGTTGACACGTTCATCGAAAAAGGGTTCCTTGTTATCACTCACATAGACGGGTTCCCAATGTCTATAATGTCTTTGGCGCAGTGTCATACTAAATAGTTCTAATCCATCTTCTTGCTTGGCTTCCCTACGTATCCATTTTCGAAATTCGGGAACTTTGTGGCACATCTCACACACTCTTCGATGAAAGAGCCGAGCAAGGTGCCTACGATAGAGATCCATTAATTCGGTCTTATTATCGGGCACACGCTCATCCTCAGCAATCTCGAAGACAGGCAATGGATACACCCTGGGCAGCTGACCAGAGTCCAGAGCAAGTACGCTGTTATTCCTATGCACCATATCCAGAAACTGATCCACAAATCCCAAACTGGGATATAACTCTATATCGCAGGCGAATATGAAGTACGTATTGACCGCCTTTCGAGCTATATTACGAGCCACATTGATGGGATATGTCAAGTTGGCCTTCACCTTGTACATTTCCGAGCGAGTCTGTCGATAAGGTGGCGGCATAGTCTGGCAATCCATAGGCCAGCTAAGCGCTTCGCTCTCGTCCCTGGGCAGATATTCAGGCATATGATCATGGGGAAAAAAGATGTGAAAGCTGACGTAATCTCGAATTAACTGACTACCCGGCAAACAGTTCCGCACATACTGAATAGAGTCTAGGGTGGACTTAAGATCGTAGCCAGGCGTGTGTATGGCAAAACTAATGGGTGCCAGCCAGCTAAAAAAATTAAAAAGATAATTAATTATTATCTGAAGAGTTAAGAAATCGTAAAAGAATACACATCATACCATACTCACCGTTCGGTAACAGTTTCTAGATTATCGAAGAAGGTAAAGTCTCCATTTGTGGTATACGTAATGGACTCGGAGCAGCCCATGCGACGACTCTTGCTGCCGATAACAAGATTCTTGATTACCCTGTAATTCCCATGTTTGAATTTTTTAAGTTTCAGTTTATGATCTTGACAATTGAGAAGCTGCTGTAGCTCACGAGTGCGCAGACTGATATATCTTGGTTCCTCTGTGGTGGATGGTTCCAAAGTGGATGCCTCTCTCAGCGGACTGAGAGACTTTAATTCCGATTTCAGATCGAGCTGCATTATCTCTTCCGTTGTTGGGCTGTTCTTCAGATTTCGCTCCTCAAGCTGATTTCTCATTATAAGGTATACAGCCAGGTAGCCAAACAGCGTGATATATAGTAAATTGCGAAGAATCGCCATCGAGGTCCGAGAGATATCTCCGATTATATAGAAAGCTCAAAGGGATTTGTGACAGTTCGAGTTTAATAATTCAAAAGTGTATGCCTACTAATATTAATTTTATGATAATATCAAAGAGATATATCGTGATATCTACAAACTTCGGATTATTGAAGCTTGCAGTTTTAAAGATCAGTCGAAAGTTCTTGACTTTTCTATAGCCTGCATTTACTTTTGAAGCTATAGAATTTAGTTTTTATATAAATATTTGTTTTATTAAATTAAAGTGTAATATCTTATTATTATTAATATTAAGTGACTTGTACCATTTATCATGTGAAACATTTTTTATTATCTCCAAAAAGTACTCGATACTCTGGCTCGATTTTGGACTTGATGAGCTTCGTCATCTTTTTGGCAGATTTTATTCGTGTTGCATCTGGCTTCCGCTTCTTGAATCCAGGATGATGGACAAGAAACGCAGGATGCAGCACATGGTACTCGTAGTCAAGCAGGCACATGGCGTAACCCTACAAAAAATAGGGGGAAAATAATAATAATAATTTTATTAAATTGTTCGGGGACTTACCTGTATTCGCTTGTTAGATTGTCCCTCCCAGGTGACACGTTCATCGAAAAAGGGTTCCTTGTTATCGCTAACATAGAAGGGTTCCCAATGCTTGAAGTAATCCTGGCGCAGTGACATACTGAATAACTCCAGCTTATCTGTCTCATTAACTGGCCGTGATAACCAGTTCTCATATTCGGGTACATTGTGACAATATGCACATATCTGTGCATGAAAGAGCTGGGCTCGCTTCTCCTTATAGAGATCCATTAATTCGGTCTTATTATCGGGCACACGCTCATTCTCAGCAATCTCGAAGACAGGCAAGGGATACACCCTGGGCAGCTGACCTGAGTCCAGAGCAAGTACGCTGTTATTCCTATGCACCATATCCAGAAACTGATCCACAAATCCCAAACTCGGATATAACTCTATATCGCAGGCGAATATGAAGTGCGTATTGACCGCCTTTCGAGCTATATTACGAGCCACGTTGATGGGATATGTCAAGTTGGCCTTCGTCTTGTACATTTCCGAGCGGGCCTGTCTATAAGGTGGTGGCACAGGCAGTCCCTCCTCTGTCTGGCAATCCATGGGCCAATTAAGAGTCTCGCTCTCGTCCATGGGAACATATTTAGGCATATGATCATTGGAAAAGAAGATGTGAAAGCTGACGAAATCTCGAATCAATTTACTACCCGGCAAACAGCTCCGCACATACTGAATAGAGTCTAGGGTGGACCTAAGATCATCGCCAGGCGTGTGTATGGCAAAACTGATCGGTGCGAACCAGCTAGAAAATTTATTAAATTACTTATTATTCGAAAAGTTAAAATTTAAATATTTAAATATTTTTATTATTAGTTAATATTATTATATTATAAGTAGTTTATGATAGATCATATGGAAAGTTTAGTTTGTAACTTAGTCAAGAAAAAAGTTCTTCAAAATCAATAGATTGAATCAACCAACATTATAATCAAACACGAATATGCACTTCGTAATTCTTAGGTAAATATTTAAACAGCCGATCTCTTCAGAATTAACTTACACATTGATCTTGATTATATATTAATATCTATTCATAACTCTAATTGTTACTATCTTGTTAATAGAGAAAACCTACTTGTTTCTTTTCAGTAAAATACTATAAAATATATACTGTATATATCACTTATATAGGAAGACAACTTGCTACTGAAATTGAAATCTAAAGACAGATTATCTCTGTGCGATTATTTGATACAATTCAGATAACAAAGGAGACCGATAACTCAATAAAAATGTGATAATTCTAGGCGCTACATGCAGTTATCTCTCTTAAGATTTAATTCGTAGCATGAAGTCGGAAGATAATATAGATATAATAATACTCAAGTTTTATTTGACTCACCGTTCGGCGACAGTTTCTAGATTATCGAAGAAGGTAAAGTCTCCATTTGTGGTATACGTAATGGACTCGGAGCAGCCCATGCGACGACTCTTGGCGCCGATAACAAGATTCTTGATAACCCAATAATCCACCATGTTGGAACTTTTCAAGTTGCAATTCGCGATTTTGACAGTTGAGAAGCTGCTGCAGTTCGCGAGTACGTGGATCGATATATCTTGGTTTCTCTGTGGTGGTTGAAGAACTCAAAGGGGGCGCCTCACTCCATAGACTAAAGGAATTTATTTTATTCTCCACTGTTGAGCTGTACATCAGATCTCGCGCCTGTTGCTGACTTCGCAGGACGAGGAGCACAGCCAGGATGCAAAGCAGCAGCAGCGTAACGAGTCGTAAATTAACTTTAACCGCCATCGAGATCAGATATATATAGTATTTATAGTATATAGTATTTTCCGATGTAAAGTTGATCCAGTCAGTGTGATCCCTTGTGCATTTTGTGACACACTTTCGATGATAATTCCGTATCGAATTCAATTTTTGGTAACCTTATCCCTAAAACGTGCTGCAAGTTGCCCACGACGAACTGAACTGATAACTACTGGAAATATCATACTTAATATTAACAAAGGGGTATTATGACTTAGCGGAATTCAGTTTTTTTTTTTTATTGTTGGTTTATAAACGGGCGAATTAAGGTACACTCGTATATACCCTGCGGCTTATCTCGAAGCAATAAATATACGATTTCGATCTTTCATAACTGTTCGGTTTATTATTCAATCGGCAATTAATCATATATGTAGGTTTATATTGTAGTGAGTTATTCTTTTCGAAAATCTTTTAAATAAATAATAAATCACATTGATCTTTCTTTAATTTTTTCATACACTCCACTTTTCAAATACTAATATACACTTTCTCTATCGACTGCAGGGTATACATAGTTAAACAATTGTAATTCGAATTCCACGTAGAATTGAATTTTTCGATTATAATTTGACCATAAACTAAATAAGTAGAGATTAGAAAATGAACGGTTTGCTATAAGATGTTTCTACTTGAGATAAGGTTAACTTTCCCAGAATTCTCACTTGATATTTATATTGTACAATTAAAATTAATTAAGTGTCAACATATTTTTCCATTCAAAGATTAAGGGAGGAGACAAAAAAAAAACCCTAAACTCGCGAAACACTTAAAATATATGTTTAAAATTAGTATTTCTTATCAACGGACTCGTAACACGTATTACTTCAGTTAAACAATATTGCAAAATGCGCAGGTAAACCGTCGGTGTCAAATGATGAAAGCGAACTGTCGAACATTGGGTGAGAGTAGGTAGTCGGTAGTGCCTTGTGATAAGCCCGATTAGACCAGAAAACTGTGAGTGAGATATGTATAGATTGCGTACTTATGTATAATACTTCTGTGAGTGCTATACAAACACTTCAAACGCATTATTAAACTCTTTTCTCTTATAATCTCACTCTCTCTCGCCTTGGGATGGGTCAGTAAGAATTCTCTGTAATACATTAAAGTTAATATTAAAATGATCTTATACAAAATATGCATTATAAATTCGTATACTATAATTGATGTAGTTTATTTATAATATTTAAGGGTTTCTCTGGAAGTGTAGGTGCAGTCTTTTGAAGAACTACGACTAGTTGAGCAGGCCCGTCTGGGCGCGTTCCAGGAGCTGATTCAGTGCCACAGGTTGCCAATTGGTCAGGCTGCTGTCGCTGAGCATGCAGACATTACGATCGATGAAGCAGAAGAGTTTGCCCACGCGGTAGATCTGCAGAGAGAGAGAGAGAGAAATGAAATTCCAGATAAACTCTGTCGATATTCCAACCCGATTCACTCACCTGCTTGCCCAGCTCACGTCGTCCCGGCAGCGGGGCAAAGATGATGCCCAATTCGGCGCATTTCTGCGAGACAAGCTCCTTGAACTCCAGCTGAGCCGGTTGCACCACATCGACCAGCATGACGGGCGCAAGCAGCACGGGAGTGGGTGCTGGCTGCATGGGCGGCGGCGGAGCTGATGTCGGTTGGAGTACAGCATCTGTGGCACGATGCAGCATGTCGAGCGCACGACGCAGATGCTCCTTGATGCATGGTTCACGTAATATGGCCTCACTGAACATACTCTTCCAGCCGGCATACCAGCGTGAGATTTCCGCATAGTCGGGCGACTGATTCAACCACATGACCAGCACCTGCATCCAACGTGGAAAGAAATGTTTGTCCAGCAGCTGTGCCATGTGCTGAGCGGGTATTAGCTCATTCCATTCCCACACCTGATGCCATAGCTCCAGATTCTGTTGCAACGGATTGATGACGAACTCGGCCAGCACAGCCTGCAGCTTGGGTATGATGTGACGCAGTAGAAACTGCACCAGTTGCTCCTCATCGAATGCGCTCTTCCAGGGTGTGAGCATGGCGCGTGCCGAACGATCTTGCGGTGACCAGGCCTGCAGTGCAACGCCCAGTTTACTGCGTATCTGCGGATAGATGGTCTCCTCCAGCTTGCCACCCAATATGCCATGCCAGGGTAATATCCAGCTGTGTATGGGCACCGTATCCGTCAGGGGATCCCATTCACAGACACCCACTGTGAGACGCGGCAGCACAAGCTGCTCCAGCACCGAGTCGAGCACCCAAGTGGGCAACAGTGGCGCCCAAGCATCGAGCAGCGCTGCCATTAGAGCATGCTGCTTGGGCTGCCAACTGGCGGCGCAGGCACGGAACGAGGGCATCACGCCGGCCCAGATGAGGGATGAGTAGGGATCGAAGATATTGCGTGACTGTTGACCATCGTTGGGCTCGTGCTCGGACTGTAGAATGCCACGCCAACGCTTGATCAGCTGCAGCGGTTTCGTGGGCTGCTCCAGTGGCTGCCAGTCGCCCAGTTCACGCTTCACAAGCGGCGCTATCACGCCCGCTGCCAGATCGGCCAGTCCGAACTCTTTGTATTCCGCGGCAAAGTCATGTTGCAGCTCCAGGAACAGTTTCTCCGCTTGCGCGAGACTCAGATCGGGATTCTCGCTTAGCTCCTCAAGGCGTGCCAGAGCACCCTGCAATGTGGTCATGTGATTCCGTTCCAGCTGCACCAGTTCCTGCAGCTGCTGATGTTCGTGCTCCAATGCGGCCTGTCTATCCGAACACTCCCGCTCCGCCTTGTCTATGGAAATGATCTCCTGCTCGCACTGGCTCACCAGCAGCTGCAGATTATGCGTTAGCTCCGGCATGCTGAAGACACTGACTGGTGGCGCCTTGTCGCCCGTCTCCTCCGCAGTACCCTGGGCATCGTACAGCGTCTCATCGGGCACAATCTTGCTCTGGGCGAGTGCATGATATCCGCTGAGCACACGTCGCTCTGGACCGGTCATGTCTATGACGGGCACATTGCCAAGACGTTTGCTTAGCTTCTCGGACAGCAGATGATCCGACTTCTTGCCCTTGGCTATGACCTCCTCCACGGATTTGTAGTAGTAACGCTTGGAGCTCTTTTCGCGCGTCTCGTTGCCTCCTTTCTTCCATTTGTTCAGTTGCTCCTTGAACTCTTTGGCCTCCTTGACATCTTCGTCGATTTTCAGTGCCTTCACCTGGCCACCCACACTGGCTGCAGTTTCGGGGCCATAGGCACCGATGGCACCACGTCCCTTGCGCACATGCGCCTGCACCGGCTGTGAGATACCCTGCAGATCCTTGCCCAGACCCTTGCCGGGTTCGTAGCCCATCTGCAGCAGCAGCTTGGCACCTATGCCGCGTGTATGCTGCTCCCAGGCACCCACATTCCGATTGCTGGCAATATGCGACTTGTGCCTCAGGCCCGCCGTGTTCCGTGCCGAAATTCCTTTGCGCGGCTGCTCCACCTCGGCTGCTTCGGCTGAACTGTCCGAGCTGTTGTTGGCATCGCTGTTGTCCTGCAGTTGTGGTTGCTTGCGGCCAAACGAAGGACGTGCCTCATCACTGTCGTCCGCGTCACTGCCCTCCGCCTCGCTGGCGGCGTCATCTTGTGGCTTCTTTTTCTTTTTGCCGGCCTGCTGAATACCGCCGGCTACGAAGCTCACCGGCGCGGTGTAATCTTTAGACTTGCCCGACGTGCCACCGCCCAAGCCACGTCGTCCACGTCGATTGCTGCTCTCGCCTTCGCTCTCATTGTCGCTGTCATCTGCCCAAATGCCTGAAAAAGAATTGGAAAATCTTTAGAATTTTCTTGGGCACGTTCGTTTTCACTTACCATAAATTTGCTGGTGCTTGGTGTGACGTCGCCGCGGTCTGTTTATGTTGAATTCATTGTCCAGATCATAGTCTGTGATCTCAAAGCGTTCGTATTCGTTGTCCGACATTTTCAATTGCCATGAAAAGAATTCAAAGTTTTAATAAATTTGCAAGTAAACAAAACGTTTGGCACAATTTTCGAGCAGTGTTGCAAAACGAATGTAGTGCGTCACTTAACATAGGTATTTTATAGTGATTACCGTTTGTTGTCAGTTTTGAAAAACAGTTTGGCAATCATTTTTTGTATTGTATTCAGTAATTTTAATGATTATTATTGTAGGACTTGTTATTAAAATTTCAATCTTGAGACCAAGAGGAATCGTGGCTCTGTAAACGTGAGTTAATTATAACAGTGCCCTCTTTCTGTGATGCGCTTCATTTTGCGTTAACAGCAGTGCAGTTTTGCGTTAACAGAGCGCACAGATTTGCGCTAACAGCATGTTTTTTGCAGCTGTTTATGATACTTCGTCTAATAACCAAGTGTCTACAAATTATTTTTAATATAATTAATATTTTAGGTGTTCAAAAAGTTCACAAAGTGACCTTAAAACATATTTATTTATGATATGTAGGTATCAAACAATTTGCTACTTATTGACTGTTTAAACTGGCGCCATTTGCACAGCAAGTGCACAATCTGTGCAATCGTTATCGCTGGTTAACAGAACATGTTATTCGCTCGACTATCGCCCATCTCTATGTCATACACGTGCATTGCTAGTTTAGCGATAACATAACATTGTTCTCGATGTTCTTGTTGCGTGCGGTTCATTGTTTGGTTTTAGCGCACGGCGATCTAACAACGCGTCCCACGCACAACGCACAAATTAAGGCAGCGTAAAGTGCAACCTCGCAAGCGAAACATATATTAACATACATAACTGCAAACACAATAACAATTGCATTCAGGCCGCGCCACCGACAAACCGCGTCTCGTTCAGTTCGTGAATTGCATTTTGCATTTAATATTCGACTCAATTGCAAAACACACACACACACACACACATACTTGCAATCAAACAAATACACAAATGCAAATTTTAAGCTGTTCAATGTTTTAAAAGTGACATAAATAACATACGCACAGCAAGCAAAACAAATAAGTGAAATAAATAACACGTGCGTCTTCCCATATTACTCCCCCCGCGCTCGCCTCTTGCTGCTTTTACTTTTTGTTTTGAACGCGCTAACGCTAACGCTCTGCCGCTGTCAACGTCGACGTCAACGTAGCAGCAGCCGGCTAATTTGTCTGTGGATTAACCGAGAAGAAGAAGAACAAGAACAACAACAAAAACAAAGGGAACATAATTGAGACATTAAAATGGTTCAGGTGAGATAATAATATAATGATATATATAAAAAGTATACATTTCTTCGTTTTAAATCATGATCTTAATTAGTTTCAATAGTACATACATCTAAAATTCATTCTAATTTATTTTAATTTGTAAATTTTATTCAAAAAATTTCAAAATATTTTCTGAAATTAATTGTAGATAAAAATAAATCAAAAAGAAAATATATTATATGAGAAATTTTACTTATAATGATTTAGGAAAAATTCCCATTTCCATAAATACATCATAATCCCATCTGGCATAACTTTCCATTTTTGTGCATTGAATTTAACTTTGTAGAATTTAAAAGATCAGAGAACCGCATGCATAGGGAGATAAAAAACCCCTCAAAAGTCAAGCTACTCAGTGGAAAATCAAAAACAAACGAAGTCAAACAAAATATAAACTCGACTCACAATCGGACTTGAAAACTTTTCACTTTATTTTTTTCTGGTTGTTGTTCTTATCGTTGTTGTTGTGTTGCAGCACCACCCCATTTCGAAAATCATCCTCCCGTTTCCTGACCTTTGACGTAACTTTGTGCTAGTGCAAGAGCAACCCCCCCGAAAAAATGAGAAATCCTTGCACGGGACATACAACAAAAGTTTGTGTTTTGAAATGGGAAATGGGAAATGGGAAAGAGAAAAAAAAAGCATTTCGAACTGCCTATGCAGTTTTTCCGCATTTCCAGCGCCATCAACCCCGCCGCATTGCCTTTTGCTCCCCTGTCCCAAACGGGAATCGAGAACAACCACCGTGGCCAACAGGAGCAGCAGCAGCAGCGGCGAGCAGCGTCGCCGGCTGTGACACCAAAAATTTGCTCGCATAGAAAAACCCAATTGGACTCGTTTTCAGGCGAGGGGAGAGAAGAGAGAGCGGATTGTGCAGCAGGATGCATGGACACGGTGAAAATTGGCCCATTTCACTGTGTGCGTGTGTGTGTGTGTGTGTGTGTCCACCTCTGCTCGCCCCTGCTCTCCTAAATGAACTCGAAACGTTGCATTTAGTCAATTTTCCAACCACCATCGATGAGCGAACGCAACTGCAGGCAGTGAAAAAAAAGCAGCAGCACCATAAAATGTTATAAAATGTCAGGCTATCAGATACGCTGTATGCAGTTTAAAACTGAAATCACTTAGTTAATATTAAAATAAAAGAGAATATTTTTACTTGCTGATAGATATATGATATAATATAACTTATATTGTATATTTACAGATATAAAATAACTATTACGTACTATCAACTATAACAGTAATATTGCATATGAATAATCTTAAAATTATGCTTATATTGTATTTCTACAGATATAAAATAACTACATAGTTCTATCAGCTAAAACAGAAATAAATAGGTAATATAGGTATAGGAAATATATATAAATAATCTTCAAAATCATGCTACTTTCTATTTAACTACATCATTTTCTAAGCATGTGATAATTCGCTGGATAGACTAAATACCTCTATAATTTGATTAGAGAATTCTTTTTAAATTTTTAAATGACAGACACGCAAGTATTTCCCTTTGATTCTTAAATATTTTTAATCTAACAGATAAGTAAAATGTTTGAAGAGTTCTCAAAACTGTCTTAAACTTCAAAATGAGCCAGCTCAAACTTTTCTGAATTTTATAGGGAACAGAGCTGTCTGTAGCTTGCGTTTTTTCCAGGGTATATAATTTCTCAGTAAACTTAATAAAAATAAAATAATTTAAAACTATTTAATTTTAATCAATAAATATCTGCCTAAGTTGTTAAATATTTCCCTCTATTTTGAAGCTATTTGCCTAAGCTGTTTAGCTCTTTTTCCCCTTTTTTGCAAACCCTTTTTGTGCAGGGTATTTAAAAAACTAATATGCTGCCAACTCTCGACTACCTGCCTTGGCGAAATGATTGAAGTTCCACTTTTCGATTTGAAATGCGTTTTGCAACTGTCCCCACACACACACACACACACACACACACACACACGTATCTGTATACAGTTATGTCAAAGCGCATTTTCCACATTTGCATTTGCCTGTTAGGGGGGAGGGAGGGAGGAGAGCAGGCGAGGCGTGGCTGGAACTGGGGCTGGGGCTGGGGCTGAACGAGGCGATTTGCGGCTGCTCCCTCGAACGTTTCTGATGTTTGACTGAACTTTGTTGCTATTTCTGACTGCTGTTAATGGTTCTGCGACGTGTGTGTGTGTGTGTGTGTGTGAGGGGGGTCTAATAGGCCTATATGCGTTCCCTGCAACCCCCTCTCTCTCTCTCTCTTATTTGTAGCAACGTTTATGCACTCCTAACCAGTTTCCTGGCCAAGATTGGCAGTGCATAAAAGTGTCCTTGCACATAAGAACTCGCCGTTATAATCGAAGCTAGTACTACCTATGGCTTGCTTAAATTAATCGAATCATAATTTGATTCCTTTCCAACAGTATTGCTTCCCTTTTGGGGTGTTCCCTAAAAGGGAAGAAGGAAGCACAATCTGAGGCTGATTAAAAGAAGTTGCCAGCTCAGCGACAATTTGATTGCCTACATAAATTATGCTACTGAATAATGTAGATGAGAATAAGGCAGACTTATATATTTTATAATAATAGCAGAAAATATTTATTGACATATTATAGCATAATATTAAAGCTAGCACGTTCAGTTTTGGTATGTACATTAATAATCACTTCCCAAATAAGTTCTCAAAATTTAGTTACAATTGCATGGTAAACATGTGGGATATTTAAGATTTCTTAATAATAGGAAAAATGTAATTTTATAATAATTGCTGTGTTTATGCTGCGAATGATTCCAAATTTGCTAGCTAGCTACAAATATTATACCTCTATGTATATATATCAGCAGATAATTGAGACCTCTATACTTTGCTTAATAATTGCAAATTATGTTATTTTAAATAAACCATCGAAATTTGTGATATACAGCAAGCTGCTACCCTAATTTGCTAACTCTAGCTCTAATAATAGCTGAGATCTGCAAGTTTATAAACATTAAAGAGGTTTTTTTTTGGTATACATATTTTACATATTTAAGATAAAGCTTAAAAATTAAAATTAAATTGCTGCAACTTAAGTTGAACCCATTTTCGATTGGATGCTTTTGAATTGTCAAATTTTTCTAATGACAAGGCAACGTTTCTATTTACTTGGCCTGCATTGTGTGTGTGTGGCCTGCTAATCAACTATTTCAAATGCCACGCCCATCTTTTCTGGCCTTAAAAGGTGCCATACGACGAGTTGAATTTGTTGTTGCTTTTTCAATACGATTTGCCACTTGTCTCTCTCTCCCTCTCTCTCTCCCTCTCTCCTTCTCCCTCTCTCTCTCTCTGTCTCTTTTCAATTAAGAATTGCACTTATTTCCTTCTCGGACTGTGCCTTAGGCTGCGCGTCGATCCCTGAAAATGCGAATTCCGATAGAGCGAAGCAATTGTGGAGGAGCTGGAATCGTTCAGGTTTAGGTCAGAGGAGGAGAAGGAGCATGTGCTGGGGGAATAGGTCGGGTGTGTACTGTTAATGGCCACCGCCAGCTGCTCCAGCACCGAATGCGCATTATCCTCCGGCATTGTTTGCACCTCCTGACTCGATGTGGCAACTGGTTCTGGCTCCGGTTCCGGCACAGGCACCCGCTCCGGCTCCGGCTCCTGTTCCTGTTCCTGCTCCAATTGATGCAAATTGCCGCTGCTGATGAAGCGTGCAAAGCGATGTGGCTGATTCAACTGTGCCACATGTTCCCACTGTGGTGGATTCGCATTCAGACGCTGGCGAAGATCACTGAGGGCACGCTGCGTCTCATAGTTCGATTGCAGCTGAAACTCTTCGTTGCTCGTGTATCGTCTGGGCGCGGGAGGCAGCACATGGCGCTGCATCTTGACGCACTTCACCTGGAACCAACACGTTAACCACCAAAGCTCTGGCCAGGGCAGCAGCAGGACAAGGCAAAAGATGCCAAAGCTGCGATTATCGGAGGCGCCAAAGATGAGTACGTAAGCGATAAGGCGTAGGAATCGATAATATGCCAATCGCACAAATCGATAACTCAACAATCGTTTGTTGTTCTGGCACAAGCGCAGCGAGACCCATCCGCCCGCAATCAGAGCCAGCGTCACAGCCGAGGGATACTGCTCCAGGAGTAACCTGAAATTCCCTCCAAGCGGACGCAGTGCCTGCAGCTGATGATCTCCGGCAGCGAGCAATGCGGCACAGACCAATCCAAATGCGGTGCTATACACGCCCAGCACCAGGGCAAGCACATAGCAAAAGATTAGGGATTGCGACAGCCAGGGAGATGTGGCCCAGATCAGCAGGCCAACTCCGAAACGTATCACACGCTCCTTGTCACAGCTCACCTGGTGCAGCGTCAGATTATACGCTCGATCCGTGTAGATGCCATAGCAGGCATGGGCGTGTGCCGGCAATGCGACCGTGCGCATCTCTCGTGTCCTGCACGCCAGCATCTTGCCCTCATGCCACTCCTCCTGCTCCACATGGGCACGTTGCACGCCCCGCGGTGTACTCGCCCTATACTGTTTGTATTCCAATGCCTGCGGATCCTTGGATCCTGCTATCCACAATTTCAGACGATTACTCTGGAAGATGTTGGACCAACGCAATTGCTGATCCCGCCTACAATAGACGTGCACCATGTTGGGCGTATACCACGACTGCAGCAGGCTCACTTCGTCCCGTGTGTGCGTCCTGCCCACCTGCAAATAGGTCACCTGATGCTCGTTGGACTCCTCAGCCTGCTGCGACTGCAGCGGGAGCAGCAGCAGTAGCAGAAGTATATATATTATAGGACACATTCCTTGGCTACGTATCGGAGTAGAATGATATATATAAAATTAATTATTTTGGACAGAAAAATCTCTATTCCTAAGCTGCTCCAGTTGCCAGAAAGTAGACTTTGTTTTTTCAGAAAAATATTATAATCTTAAGTTATTTTAGGCTTACTAGTCTTTTTTTTTATTATTTATTTATTTATTTATTTTATTTATTAGGGATCAGAATACATATTTTTCTATAACCTAATGAGCATCATCTTAGAATAATTATAAGTAGTTTCTGCGCTTACTAGTCTAAAATATTGTTTATTATTTAAAGAAAACTCTTGTTTAAAGTCAAGAAAAATCAATATTGGCCTGAATCTATATATTGTATATATTTCTCTTCTGTTATTTTTAAAGTTTCCTAAAGATCTTATCTTATCTTCAGAGGAAACTTTAAAAATAACAACAGAGTTTGAACTGCTGATTTTGTCAGTCTATAAGTGCACACACACCCGCATATACTCTTTACCCCTCACACATAAAGACTCTCGCTCTGTCTCTGTCTCTCCCTCTCTCTCTCTCTCTCTCTCTTCCTCTCTCTCTCACCTTTGCAGTGCGCCCCCAAAGTGCACTTTATAGTCGCCTTTGAGGCATGTGTGGTATGCAGAAAAAGCATTAGAAATCGCACTTTGTGCTACATTTTTGCAGCTACCCACTCACACACACACACACACATGCACGCACACACATACTGTCACACACACATTGAAATTTTCTTCGAGAGTTTTCACAATAAATATTGTGAAAGTTTTATTGATCAAATCGAAAACAATTGCAGAAATTAGGAATTTTAAATGTCTACAAATTTACTCAGTAAGTTATTGAGAGAGAGAGAGACAGATACAGAGAGAGAGGATATGATATGAATTATTTCTTGAATATTTTATATATATATCTGAGAGATTTATTCGCTATAATTAGCATAATATGTATTTTAATATATAGTTATAGAAGATATCATAAGATTCAAAGCAGCAAAGTAATAAAAAGTGTTTGAAATAAGCATGTTTGCTTTATATTTAAATTTCTAACGATTTATGCCTCATAAAGGGGCGTAGCTGAATTCTTAAACAAACTTTAATCTATACAAAAGTGTTTACAAAGTTTAGTTGGATTAACCCATATAATCTTTGAGATCTAGAAGTTCATACAGACAGACAGAGTAAATTTTCTTTTTTTCTCTTCTATTTAACTATTTAATTACATACGTTATAATACCCTTATTTCTCGCTTATTAACGAGTTATACTATCCCAACTCTTTTTTACAACTCTATCTAAAATTTTTTTGAGTGTACTCGTCTTCCATTCTCGTTGCTTTCGCATCGTTTCTTTCGATTCCTCTTGGTTCCTTCTTGTTGGCTTTTCGGCCTTTTTCGTCGTCGTCATGTCCTTTGTGCCACATTTGGTGATTCTACGCGTTTTCACGCTGACTTTTTGTAGCTGCATACTACGAGAACTCACTAACAATGTGCGCCTAGTACGTAGTACTACGACAAACCCCACGTACCACCCAAAAAAAAAAAAATAACCTCAATTTGAGAAAGACAAAAAAAAGACGAAACTCAAGAGAAACTTGTGTAGTGTAGAGCAAGTCGCGTTTGAAAAAAAAGAGTATAGGGAAAACTAGGAGGGGGAGGGAAGGAGGAAAAATTGGAAAATCTACGCACAACGTGGCAAAACGGAAAGAGGAAAAACAGGATGGGAAAAAGTGAAAAACGTGCAAAAAAAAACAAGGCAAAAGCAACAGAAACAGCCGCAAAATGAAAACGAACCAATGGAAGGGGGGTAAAGTAGGGGCAGGGGTAGAGGCAGTGGCAGAGTGGAAACGAAGTGAGTGGGAGAGGGAGAGAGAGAAAGAGAGAGAGAGAGAGAGAGAGGCAGCGCAGAGATAGCGAGACTGCAGCAGCCTTTTCAGCGTTATGGACCAAAAATCGAACTGAAATTTGTGCAATTTTTTTTGCTGCCTTTGTTGTTGTTGTTGTTGCTGTTCGGCTGCTGTGCGACGACGACTCTCTCTCTCTCTACCAGCCATCCTCTCCCTCCCTCCTCTTTCTCTCTCTCTTTCTCTGCTGCGTTTTGGGCCTCATGCATTTTCCCGTGTTTCGTTTTGTGCGCAAAATAAATTGGTAAACAAGCGAGGCGGCCCAGAGGCCTGCACGGGCAGTGCAAGAGAGAGAGAGAGAGAGATAGAGAGAAAGAGAGAGCGAGAGCGAGAGAGAGCGTGCCATAAAGAGGCGCCTGGTCAATGGAGGCGATACATGGTGCCATTCGCTGCTCGTACATAGCTCGTTTATGTGCGTATGCCTGACTGCCTGTGCCTGTATGTGTGTCGTGTGTGTGTGATTCGAGTGTGTGTGTGTGTTGTGTGTGTGTATTGTGCACATTTCATTCTGAGACTGCATTTTAGTGCCTCTGCTGTCCATTGTTTTTGGGTGGCTCGTCCTGCTCCTCTACGAATCTCATGTGGGAGCTGCCTCCCAACTCCCTGGATGGCTGCCACCTCTCAGACCTCCCCTACTGCCCCCTCTCCCCGTTTATTGCATATGCTGCTGCGTCGCACGCATTGCGTGTGCTGCTGCCTCCCCCTGTGTGCCTGTGCCTCTGCCTCTGCCACGGCTTTTTTCCACGTCGTCGTCGTCGTCGTCGCGACTCTTCCAACGCGCTGCAAAGCTGCGCCTGATCCACGCCTCCTCTTCTGCTTCTGCTGCTGCTGCCACAACACCCACCCCCGCCTTCCCCCCGCTCTGCTGTTGTTGTTTTTCGGCCGCTTTTAGCGTTTGCCATTGTGCACACTGGCGCAAGATATGTGCAATATTTATGAAAGTTGAACAAAATGAAAATTCACCTTAAACTTTGACAAGGAATCTAAATAAATAAGTTGCTATAATAAATATTAATATTAATAATGTACTATATATAATTAATTAAAGTTTCTTGTGATCTTTTTTTTCAAATTTTTATTTGATTATATTTTGTATATGTTGATTTTTAGTATTAATGATAATTATAATAATATCATAATTATTAATACGTTTTTTCTTTCTTCTTTTTAGGTATGTAAAAAAATGAAGGTGGTATTTTCAATTTAATCTTCGCGTGCTTTACATTTTGGGCTACTCATAGTTTGAGTTATTTGGCTGGACTGTTAATGGCATCTGGGCCACATTTTATATCAATCAGTAATATATTATTTACGCTTGCGTTTGCCAAACGACCATGAGTGCATTTTTCGATTTTTACAATATTTTATATACATAATTGGGCAGAGAAAAGCCATCAAATTTTGCTTGCGGCATAAAATTTCGGTCGATAGAGGAAATAAAAGCTAGTCCATGCTTCGAGGATTGGAATTACTCTGAAGAGGATGCAATTGATTTATAAGCATTAATATAGATTTTTCAAAAAATTACAAACAAATTCACTTCACATTTTGCCCACCGTACTAATTCACTCAAGAACAAATCACACTTGCACCAATGTGCGAGTCCAATCAGCAAAAGCGAACGAAACGTAACGCGACGCTGCCGTCGCCATTGCAATCGCAGTCGCTGTCGCCGTTGCCGTCGCAGTCGCAGCAACATGGCGCAGAGGCGGTGGTTATGTGTGCCAGGCAAAAGGCCAAACGCATGTGTGCTCAGTCGACCCTGTCAGGCAGAGACCCCAGCCTGCCTGCCCCTTCCCTCCTCCCCTCTCCCCCTCGCTCTTGCATACATACGGCCAGGCAGTGTGTACATAAACATGCTGTGCGAGCGAAATGCAGCTAGTTGCAGAGCAGGAGAGAGAGAGAGAGAGAGAGAGGGAGAGCGAGAGAGTGAGTGAGAGAGAGCGCATATGATGAGGCCTATACATAAAATGGCGTTGCATATGGGCAGCAAAAGCAATTGCAGCTGTGTGTGTGACCATGTGCGTGTGTGTGTGAGAGTGTGCCTGTGTGTGTGTGTGTGCGTGTGTGTGTGTGTGTGTGTGTGTGTGTTAGCTACTGCTGCTGCTTCACCTCAAACGCCAAGGCAAACGCATTGAATGCGTATCGAGTCGTAGCCCAATGTTGATTGTATTATATTGCCAGAGCAGGAGGCATCGGTTGCTCCTCTGCCTCACTATCTCCCTCTCTCTCCCTCTCTCTCTGTCTCTATGATACTCCCTCCTCGCATTTCTCTAAGCACAATGTGCACTTTAATGCCAAAGCGCCCCCTCTAGGCTACAAGCTGCAACAACAGTCACGCACGCACACACACACATAGATAGACTATACACATGTTCGTATACTTACACACACACACGTACGCACACACACGCACACCAGCAGCAAATTGAATAAACTCCCAAATCAAATTTTTCACCACTTTTGCTCAACTGACATGACAGCGACGAGCTGTGTGTGTGTGTGCCTGTGTGTGTGTGTGTGTGCTTGTGTGTCTGCCTGTGTGTGTGTGTGTGTACCGTGTGCCTGTATACGTTCATCTTTGCCATTTAAAGGGTCAATGAAATGCAAAAGCAATGCTGCAGCTCCTTCATCCATGTCCGAGTTTGATTCCGTTTCGCCCTCCCCCCCGACTGCGTCTCTGCCCTCAATTCGCATCCGTATCCACGTTCTTCATTGATGACTTCGTTCGTTTTGACTGAGCGCCTTTCAAATCAATCCCCACCCCCGCCCCCGCAGTCCGCTTTCTCTGTCAGATATTTCATCTATTTTTTTGTTTTTTTTTTTTTTTTCGTTTTTTTGTCATGTTTTGTTCCAGTTTTGTTCATATTTATTCTGCCCCTCTCCCCCTCTATTTCTGTCTTTCTCCTTTCTCTGTCTTTCTCTCTCTGCCTCTCTCTCTCATTCTCTTTATCTCTAGTTGAGCGCAGAAGTAGCTTCCCTTAGCTATTTCAGTTTTGATTTAGTTGCCTAAATTTATTTGCCTGCTGGACAATCTCTATAGAGAAGGAGAGAGAAAAAGAGAGAGAGTGATCCCTGTACTTGCCCTGACCTGTGCTAACAATCTATTTGATAGTTTCCCCCTTTGGGCCAAACATCAATTCGATAAATTCCTTTGCTATTGAAATGTAGCTAAATTAGGGTTTTCCCTATGAAAAGATAGTTTGCTAGGGTTATAAATGGTTATACGCTTGCTGAAAGATGACAAAGCTATTAAGTAGTTCGATGGGAAACAAGTTGTAGAAGATATATATCTCTTTCTAGCAGGAGGCAACTCCGAACCCTAAAAAGTATGCTATACATACTTAATCATTATCTACAATCAGAATTGTCTGTATGAATACGTAGATCTCAGTGTCTATCAAAGCAAGAGCTCTTCAAAATTGCTGACAATATCTCTATCAATTCCACATAGCTAGAGTTGGTTTAAAAACCAAGCCACGCCCCTTGGTTACCTCTAAAAATCGAATTTACAAACCATATGTTTTTTTTTTTGTACCTTAAAGAGTCGCTGCTCATTTATAGCCTGAGACAATGAGCAGCATGCTGAAGTTTCAACAACATTTTACCTTTGTTTCCATTGTCTGTCTGTGTGTGTGTGTCCATGTGTGTGTGTGTCTGCCTGTGTGTGTGTTCAAAGTTTACCCAACTTTCTGACATGCTTTTGTCTTTTTTGGTCGTCTCGCCTGCAGCTTTAGTCTACGAAAATTTGAGGCAGAAAATTGTTGGTTAAAGCTGCCCGGAAAAGAGGCAGGGCAAACAATATGGCCGAGAGAAGAGTTCACACACACACAGGAATAGAGTGTGTGAGGGGGCACACACACACACACACAGCTTGTTGACCGCAAAGTAAAGACGAAACATAAACAAAAACAGTTTTACCTTCATTAAATTTGCATATAAATATAAGACATACTCTAGATACATATGTATCTACGTGTGTGTGTATATGTATTGTGTGTATTGTTTTGAAGGTCAAATTACGGAAAATCACCCAGAGCAGGCAGGGAAGCATAATATATGTAACTCTATATGTAACTCTATCTCCATGTATGCAGTGTGTATATTAAATGGAGCGAAAGTTATAACAAAAACTTTGACTAGCGCCACTGTGGGGAGGGGGGGGTAGTGAGGGGAGTTGGGAGGGGGATTGTGTTGAGTAGACTTCAGGGAGATGCTGCTGTGTGAAGGACACCAGACATTGTTTAAAATTTATTTTGTTTTTATTTTTGTATTTTTGTCGAGACTCGTAAAACTTTTGTAGCCTACACTCAGGCGACTTGACCTACTCGCAACATGTGAATTTATTTCTTCCCCTCTCTCACTCTCTTTTATATTCTATCTCACTCACTCTCTAGGCTCTGAAGTTGATATTTTTACACTTGAATTAAATTTCACACTAAGTAATATATGTATATTTCCAGTGCGTTACGGTGCGTATGCGTAACTTTTGCTAGATGAGAAGAAATTCATGAATTTAAAGCAAAATCATTTTGATTTTTTTGTTTTAATAAAAAAGCAGAGGCATTTGCTTCTTCTTAACTTTTTGCTACATGCAAAGATATATTTTTGAATTTAACAAAATAAGAGATCTTTTGGTCAGAGCCTGCATTTAATAGATACTCGTATCTCCCTTTAAGTAAGTTGTTGAGTAACTGTAATTCATCAATCTATTTTACTTTTATTAAAAATCATAGGATCATTTTCTTATAGCCTAATTGCTCTATCTGTCTGTATGAACACCTATATCTCAGCGACTATATGAGCTAGAGTCATCAAAATTATTTATCCGCACTCACCGGAACCTCAGTGTCTATTTAGTATATTTAAAATTTAACCAATCGAAAATTCACATCTTGTTTATCGAAATAAATCGAATTGCAAGCATTATCTTAAAGCTAGAAACTATATTTTTGGTATACTTAATCATTTTTATTATTCAATTAATTTCTGAAAATTTAATTGCATTAGCATAGTAAATATAGATACTATTCATACCTCGTCAAAGCCAGTTTAAATCTTTTAGATACTTTGCATAGTTTGAAATATATAGTAAATGTTTTTCTTAATTTTCCACAAGCCGCACAGCAACAAGTTTTCAAGCAGATTTTCACGCACACTCTGCCCACAAATGCAGTGGTAAAAGTTTTCCCTTTATTTTTCTCTGCTCTCACGCGCTCGCTCTCACTCTCTCTCTCCACTCTCTCTCTCTCTCTTTCGTTTTTTCACATTTTATGCAACTTATATAAATGGCAAACGACACTTTGGCCCACAATACCCCCTTAACCCCTTCCCATACTACACCTACACCTACACAACGTACACACACACACACACACACACACAGCTGCCGAGCTGGCGTTGCTCTTTTCGTATTTTTCTCCTCGTCGACGTCATCGTCATCGTCGTCGTCGTCGTCGTCGTCGTTTTCGTATTTGGCAAAGATAAAGTTTTGTAATAAAAATGTCTGTTGGTAGACACCGGCAGACTGTCTGCCAGCTCACGAGCCAAAGAGAGAGAGAGAGAGAGAGTGGGAGGGAGAGGGAGGGAGGTAGGTAGGAGCTCGGTACTTGGTAAGGGGAGGCGGGGAGGGGATTCGAGGCAGCCAACCGGGCAGACATTCTGTCTAGCTGCTCCAAGCCAGAAGTGTGTCAGCAACTTTGCCACGTCCTCGACTTCCTCTTCATCGTCGTCGTCGTCATCGTCGTCGTGAACGTGTCCTTGTCCTTGGCCCCCACTCAGACACACTTTCAGATATTTATATACATTAGAGGAGGTATAAAAAAACAAACAGAAGAGAAAGGAAAACTTTCGCTTTAGTTTTCAGCTGGGTTGCATTTTATATTAAGTTGTGCATGGGAAAACTTGTTGAGAGTTATTTAAATTTGGGTTTCTTCAACTTCAAGTGACTTTAAGGAAAGGAAATTTTATAATATGAAATATAAATTGCTTAGATTTAAATATTATAAAATATTTCTCATGAAATGAACAGAAAATAATTCTACTTGCTTATAGAATTCTTTACTAAATTAACTGCAGAACTTATTTATTCATTTTATATCCATACTTACTGTAATTATTATATAATAATATATTAAATTTCAGTTTATAATAAGCGCAATTTAATTAGACGATTATTTTATTTTATAATCTTTCAGTTTATTAAAACATCATTTGTTTATTCGATACTCCATAGAAGAAATTTATTTATCTGTTTGTTTTTTTTTTGGTTGCTTTGAATTGTTGTTATAAGGAAATATGCAGTTAATCGAGAGATTTGTTATCATATAGATGTTTCCTGCTCTGGGGCTATTTACATAGGGTTGTCATATCAAAATTTTGGTACACCTGAATTGCTTTTGAGCCGAGGAAACGAATGAATGCGAGAATGTTTTGCTGTGTATTATAAATATCTGTGAGACACCCTTTAGACCTTATGTTATAGCATAGACAACTCCCTAAGAGTCGGCCTATGCATAGATGATTTGTGTGTGTGTGTGTGTGATGAGAATCTGTGACATGCGAGTGATATGCTTTCGATAATTATTAAATTACATATAGATACTATGACAATATACATATATAAAATCGCCTATAGGGAAATTCTAATACGCTACTACACCTAGAAGGAGCCCCCCTTGAAAGTAAAATGATCGATAACTCATTGAACCCAACTACGCTTTGCGTCTAATGCCCATCAGGCAGAGCACAAAGAATATAATTGTCCAGGCGGCCATAACAAGGAAACCGTTATAGACCTTTTCATTGGTAATACCCCAACCCTTTTCGATGACATTACGCGCCGATATCGAGGGTATGGTAAAGGGTAATATCATTACCAGATCCTGTAGAAAACGCGGCATACTCTCCAGTGGCCACAGAAGACCTGAAATTAATAGAATCTTAAGTTTTCCTGAATTCCAGATAGATATAGTATATCAAAACTTACCGCAGAGTATGATCATCGGATAGAAAGCGCCTGTGGCCACGAAATTAGCCTCTGTGTGTGACTTACAGAAAACCGAGATGAAGAGACCTATAGAATAAAAAGAAGTAACTCAATTTCGATAACTCTTTTCGATTAATCGATAACATACCAAACAACATGCCACAGAAAGCTGTAAGCGTGAGCAACCCTATCAGCGTAGTCGTATCTCCATTGTTATACGTATCGAATACGATGCCAATGTACATGATCACCTCGAACGATTGCAGTGCCATAATAATCAGCTGGGTAAGCAGATGTGCCCAGAGCATTTCCGTAGCGGAGACCCCCGCCAGCAGGGTACGATCCCAGATGCCGTCCATGCGTTCCGATATGAAGACGGCGGCAGTCATTAGGGTGGCCAAAAAGAAGACCATGCTGGGTGGAGAGGAGAGTGTCAGTTAGATCAATATCAATATCGATTATCGTTAGTTATCGATAGTCAGACAATTTATCGATAGTCGTACATAGTTAAGCCCATTATTGATTTTATGCATATATTAAATGATATTAATATACTATATTAATTATCGATAGTTAAGCCATTTATCGATAGGCATAAAATTGATCGATAGTCTTAAACTTACGCCCGGGGACCAATACCTGTTGAAACTCGATATCGGTACGAGTGACATTTAGATCTATATCGATTATCGTTAGTTATCGATAGTCAGACAATTTATCGATAGTCGTACATAGTGTATCCCATTATTGATTTTATGGATATATTAAATGATATTAATTTATTATATTAATTATCGATAGTAATACCATGTATCGATGGGCATAAAATATATCGATAGTCTTAAACTTACGTCATGACAACGCCTGGAGCGCAGTACTGCTGAAACTCGATATCGGTACTGCCGAAAATGGGATCCTGAAACTGCACAGGTAACCTCACCAATGCGGCCGATACATTGCATTCGTGGACGACATCGTTCATGAAATCACTAAACCTTTCACGTAGCTTACGTTGCATATAGTACGCGACTTGTTGATCTATCAATGGGGAGGTTTGAGAGAAAGAGATTAAGAGAGAGAGAGATTAAGAGAGAGAGAGAGAGTATCCCACACTTACCCGTCATATCGATGTGCACACTCAGCTCCGCATTATCCACAGATCCATCGGCTGCATGTACACCATCCTCAATCAGTTCCGCAATGGAACCACTAAAGTTATGTGCGAAATGTATATACCCCACGGTGAGGGCCTTCTTAGCATCGGCCAGGGCATCCGCTTCACTTGTATAATACTTTCGTATGGCCACATCATCGCCCAGATCTCGTATATAGCGACACGAGAGTTTCTCGAACTGACACGTATCGTTGATATTGTAAATTGTGCGTAAAGTTCTCATCGAAACAATCCGCATAGTTATCCACCTCGCCCGAGAAGACGCCCAACTCGAGATTCTTGGGCGTTTTGCCAATGGCCAAATAGAAACAGGATAATTGTATAATCGGGAAGAGCAGCATGAAAATAATTCCCCTAAAAAGGAAACAAAATTAGCTAGATAATCATCTTTCTCTCTCTCTCTCTCACTTACGAGGGTTGCCTGAACAATTGCACAAAATTCTTTGTCATCAGCGCCTTGATGCGTCCCTTCGTAGTGAAGAAAACCTTTTTGCGATTCTCATTTAACGGTTCATCGCTTGGTATCGGCGGTTTTTCATCAGCTGTTATCGGTTCATGTGTATCAATAACTTCCGTGGGCAACACTGCAGTGGGTAGTGCTGCATTATTGCGATTATGATCCAATATCTGTGCCAACTCATCCTCGTTACCCTGACGCTGGCTGAGTATGAGAAAAGCATCCTCAATGGATTGTGTACCGAATTTAATCATGATATTGGTGGGCGTGTCCTCCGCCAGCAGTACGCCATTGCGCATGAGGCCGATCTGGAAAAAAAATTATAAAAAATATGAGCTATAACAAGAGATAAGAGAGTCAAGAGTCAAGTAGAGAGAACTATGTCTGTATGAACCTCTAGATCTTAGAGACTATGCCAGCTAGAGTCATCAAATTTTGTGATAATACTCTTTGGTATGGCAGTTACCTTGAGTTGGCTTTAAAATTCGAACACGCCCACTGCCGCCTGCTTAAATTTATAAAAACTTTATCATTTTAAAGCTACAGTCTTAATTCTTTGCTTTTTAAAATATTTACTGAAAATATTCAAACGATCTTGAGTTCTCTTTCATATATTCAACTATATTTCCCGAGTTTAACTTACACAATTCGCCTGCTTGGCCTCTTCAATATAATGTGTGGTTATGATCACAGCCAATTTGCTATTCCTGGTTGTTTCCACCAAAAAGTCCCAGATTCTGTAAGGCAAAACAATTGATTAGCCAATCCATGACATGGAAAGATCTCTCTATACTCACTTCTCTCGCAGCATGGGATCCAGTCCGACCGTGGGCTCATCGAGTATCAATAGCTCGGGATCGTGTATCATGGCGCAGGCAAAGGAGAGACGTCTCTGTTGTCCCCCACTGCATTGCTTGATCATTTGCCTGGCCGGCGGCAATTGCAGCAGCTCCTTGAGTAGCTTGAACTTCTCGCGAATACGCTCGTCTGTCAGGCCATAGATGCGTCCAAAATAGAATATGGTCTCCTTGACGGTCATCTCCTCGACCAGAGCGATTTCCTGTGGCATGAAGCCAACCCTTGAGCCGGGTACCCCGCTGCCAGGCTCACCCGGCTTGACGCCCAGCACGGATACTTCGCCGCCGTTGAGACAACGTTGACCCACAATGCAGGAGAGCAGGGTGGTCTTGCCACAGCCCGAGGCGCCCAAGAGGCCATATCTGGAGAGGGAAGAGTGTGTTATCGATTTATCGATTCATTTCGATCATATTGAAAATTCCACTCACATAGAGCCACGCATAACGTTCATATTCAGCTGGTTGAGCACAATCTTGGGATTCGATTTGGAGCCATAGTACTTATAACCGTTGCGCACTTCAACGGCAGCCATCTTGTCTGTTTTATTAGTATGTGTGTGTACTCTCTTTCTCTCTCTCTCTCTCTGTCTCGCTGACGTTGCTAATATTCTGTTGGAACGATCGAAAAAGAATATGCAGGTATTTAATCGGGTAATCACTTGCGTCAATAAATCTTTATACGGTTATGATTGGCTTTGCTTTATGATCGACACGTGCCAAGGCACACAAAGCGTTCTGCCTGCCTAAAAAAAAAAAAAAAAAAAAATTAAAAATATAAACGACAACACACACAAACACATTATAGTACCCCCGCCCGTAACTAGACATATTCGCCTGGTAACCAAAAATCCCATTCACGTTCATTCTCATTCATTTCTGAAAGTGAAAATTAAACTGACTTGTTAGCTTCAGCTTCTCATATGGGTTCAGTGCCCTCTCTTCTTCTTCTACAATGAGTATCTAACTCATCATCATCATCATCAGTTAAATTATCACAGTGTTTATTTTTCTTTTGTTAGTTTTCTGTAATGAGATTTGTCTATATCTCTCAGAGAATGTTCTCTACAATTCTCGCTGCTTGATTAGACTTTGAAATGGGATTCACAATGAGAACTTTCTGTTGATGAGAGAACAACATGATATGCCTTAATGGAGCTTCAATTTTTTTGCTGACTCATCCACTTGGTAATCTATCCACCATAATTGATGCAAAAGTTGATCTAACTTTTTATTTAAGTAGTAAACACTTTACCTACACAGATCTATAGATCTTTTGGGAATCTTTTATAGTATGTCAGCCTTCTTGGAAACAAAACTCAAAGTTCTGATTTCCCAACACGAGCTGACCAACCTTAATTGGTATAGTAAAGGCCAAGTTGTTTGTAAAGTTGCATATTTACCAATTTATGAGTAGAATTTACTGTAAAGATGCGCAAATTAACAAAACTTAACGAGGTTTCTCAGAACAACCTTGTGGCGTTTTGGGGCGGTTTGGGTCATTGAAATATCATTGCTGTCAACAGAATAAATGTAAAAATTGCACATTAAAACACAGAGAAGACTTTGAGAGCTATACGTATGTATATAGTATATAGTTAAAGTTAACTCGAACTGATTCAGCAAATATTGACAAAAGTGACAAAGATAACATGAGCTGAAGGTGGAGGAGCTTGCATGTGGATAAACAATGGAATGGGGATCGGGGATCCAAGTAAATTTCACTTTACTTACATACATTACTTATGCATGTCGGTAAATGCAAATTACAAAAGTGCCCAGAACGAACGTGGGGCACTCGGACAATGACAATACGGAAAAAATATCAAATGACGGCGCGCATGAGAAGACAAAACGTCTTGAATAACAATATGGCAATACGAGCCCACACTATCCACTAAGAGTATACTGTATAGAGTATACAGTACTCTTAACTCTGAGTCTCCTCTATCCATCACATACTAAATCTATCAACGTCAAGGGCTGCGTTCAGAATGAGTAAATAAAACGCTGTGAAATGGAGTGTGAAAGATGCAGGTAAATAGAATCTGCCTGGTTTGGGATTTTCCGGAAAACCGTGCTAAACTTGTGATTATCATTATCGCTTCAGTGCATATTATAGTTCTATACTCTTCAACCTAATCATCTCGAAATAAAAATTTCATCATAATTCAAACAACGTGTAATTAAATAGTATACTAGATCGTTTTAATGAGTTTACCTAACTTATTGCCTTTTTAAAAGTGTATAACGAATTGAAAATTGCATTTTGTGTAGTTTCTAATTATCTCAATATGCAGTAAATATTGGTTTTCGTACTTTGCAAGCTCAACTATGACTATGTAAAGTCTAGAGTCTATTGAGTCAGCCAAATTGGCATAAACATTATTTAGAAAACATTACAGAATGTACCTAATAGTTGAAATATTCGAAAAATTATTGTAATAGAATAATAATCTAGGGTTTTAGATCATAAATGATGCTTCTCTAACGAAATCTGGCAACTCTATGTTAACTTTAACATTTCTTAACTTAGATAATAGTAAAATAACATAAGTTAATTGAATAATGTTAATAGAACTGTTTAATTTGCAATGTTAGGTTCTGCCTATGTTAACTGTAACATGCCTTAATGGCATTAACAGCGGCATTCTGTAAATAATCCAATGTTAAGAGAAAATGATTTATTCTCTTGGTTTAACTAAGGTTATTTGTCTAACCTCTTTTGCTAACTTGTCTCTGTGTCTTACGAAATCCTTGCACTGTAATTAATTATAATTTAATATTGTGTCAAGTCTATTGGTAACTCCTGTTCAAAAAATCAATGGCCTCGTTGTTAGACTTTGACCTACTTAAGTGTGTATACGGTGTGTGCCAGCTCATTTTCGGCTGAAATCCGAAATGCGAACACAGTTGGGACTACACAGAGCTCTCTTATGTCTATCTTGGCATCTCTTAGATACATAATCAAATGAGCCGGCTAACTAGAAAAGACAACAACAGCATAAGCAACAATTATAATAACAGAAACAACACAACACACACACAGATACACGCACAAAAAGCCCATAAAACGTTCGAAAGTCAAAACTCGAAAAAGAAATAAAAGCTTGTCGGACAAAAAACTTGAGTAAGGTTAGTAACACGAATTCGTGGTCATAAATTGACGTATCTGCTGCTGCTGCTGCTGTTGTTGTTGTCTCATTATTGTTGTTGTTGTTGTTATTTGCTTAACATTGTGCCAGATGACGCAAAGGACAACAATTTCGTCTTGATTCGGTTTTAACCTGCAAAATATTGCGCCTGCTCCATGTCAAGTGGGGAATGTCATTAAAAACCGAAAAGAAAACAACATTACAAGCACACAAAACGATCTCCAAGCTACAGAAATAAAAAAAAAACACAATTTTGCGTAATTTCTGTGCGAAAAATAAATAGAAACAAGAATAACACAATGTGTAGAGCAACGACGTATGAATACCCTAGCAAGGTGTAGCCTATTAAGATAATAGTCAGCAAATAAAATGATAAGAAAATAAAATGCTTGAGAAATAAGAAATAAGACAGAAATAAATAAGGGGATAAAAATAAAATATAAAATTATTTTCCAAGTTTTACTCTTTATATCAAAGATGAAAAATAATCATAATTTTATAAAACAAAGCGAGAACAAGTTTTAAAAACACATAGTCTTCCGTACGCACCTATCAATTCCCTCAAAGGTCGAATCAATTTTATTGACCTATGGAAATTCCGCTCGCTGCTCACTCAGTGTGCAACTGAACTAATTATACCCCATGTAAGTGTAAAGTAAAATTAAAAACTAAAAAAAAAAAAAAAACGAAAAAAAACCCAAAATAATCAACCGAAAAACGCAAAGCGCAGCGCCAAAAACAAAACAACGCCAAGGTTGCGCCTCAACTGGTTAGCGACTGCAGTCGACTGCGACGTCAGCAGCGACTGCGACGTAAACGCAACGTTAACGTGTTAACGTCAATTGCGGCTCCGTTGTGGCTGTTCCAAAATGTTGTTTGTTATATGCGCTATAAAATATCCATGTGTGTGTGTGATATCTTATTGTTGTTTTTGTTGCTGCGAATTTAATTTGCAAATTTGCAAAAAAATCTTTTGCAAATGGCCAAGAAGGCCCTGAGCTGCATTCGTATATTTCCCCTACCCCTACCCCCTACCCCGCCTCCCTCACACGTTGCAGAACGTGATTATGCGCTTGCCACGCCCCCTACGCTTGCTAGCTGGCACCTTGATGCAGTTAAACGGCTTATTTAACTTTGCAGCAGTTGCCCCTCCCCCCGCGCTGACTTGCTGCAGTGTTAGTGGGTATTTAGTTCGTGCCACATGCGGCATGCCACGCCACACGGCGCAACTGTGGCCAGAGATCGTGGACAGTTGCTTCCTCCTTCTCGCTTGTCACCACCAGCCCGTACCGTCTCTTTGTCTCTCTGTCCGTCCGTCTGTTTGATCGTTCGTCCGTCTCCCCGTTTTGCCTTCACTTTTCTCTCTCGCGCTCTGTCTGCAGTTTCGGTTCGATTCGGTTTTGTGGCATGGCCACTTCTTATATAATCCAGCAGCAATCATTTCGGCCAAGCTGCAACACCAACAGCAGCAACAACAACAACAACAACAACAACAGCAGCAGCAATCAGCAACAGCTGTCTGAGTTAGTGTGTGTGTGTGTGTGCACTGTTTACATCATTCACACTTGATGTAAGTGCGGCATTTGAATTATCAAGTGCAACTTGCAAAACTAAACAAAAATCGAATTTTTGAAACTATCGGTTATATTCAATTATATTGAATCTCTAAGCAAATCGTTAAACAATCACAAATCATTCAAAACAATATAAAGTGTATAAAAACAATTTATAAATTTAAGGAAATAAATGTAATCATCAGTCGATTAAAATACAAGCAATATTTGATTGCAAGTGGAGAAAATTTGCGATTATATGTGGGCTTATAAGGGAGCAGAAACTATCTCAGAAATATTATACAGTATTCCTCGAAAAAATGCCGTCAAATATTTTTATTTTTTAAAGAATGTGTTTAATGAAAGATTCTAAAATTGAGCAAGTCTTTTTTTTAAATAAATAACTTTTTAGAAGTCTAAAATAACATAAATAAATTCTTTTTTTTATATTTTAGTTACATTAACTACATAAATTCTTTGAAAAATCCCTACAGAAAATGTTATAGGTTAAGAAAACTTTTAATAGACCAAACTTAACTGTTTTCGTTTTATATTAACTTCTAAAAAAAACTCTACCAATCCCTACGACCACATAACTCTATACAATCCCAGTGTGAATGATCTGTGCTGGCATTAGGCAAGTCGGTTTGTTAATTTCTTAAGCTCATTGTCTGCACATGTAATTTTCTTTTTCTTTGATTATAATTTCTGCTTTTCATTTGGCCATTTTCCTCTGGCATTTTGCTTGTGTCGTTTGCAACGTTTTATTTGCATTTTGCTTAATTTCCTTTATTTCATTTTGCAATTATGATATTTCTGTGTTACTTCAGTTTTCATTGTTTTTTCTGTGTCATTTGGCGTGGCGATGCTTAAAGTGAACATGTAACAACTTGCCTAAGTACCATGGTTAGAAAGCATAGACCATGATGATATGGCGAAAAGATTGGCAAGTGTGAGGGTAGGTAGATAGTGTTACCAGACAGATGGGATGGGATGGCTCAGACGCTGGCTATAAGATAAGTGGGTTACACATAGTGTGGTAAGGGGACTCTGATGGGATCGGCATGTTGATTGATCTCAACTCTCGACAAGTATTTCGTATGCATCAAAGTGTGTACAGTCGTTTTTTTTTTTTTCTTATATGGCAGTCATTGTCTGTTGCAATATTTTGCATTGCCCAATCCCGTCCAGCTAGCTCTATAGACCCCCCCATCCGTACTCTCCCCACTTGTGGGCACTTTTTCGAAATGTTATGAGGGAAAAACAAACAGAAAGACGTTGACGACGTTGAGCACAGTTGGAGGACAGCAGAAAGTGGACAGAAGAAAGAAGACAGTTAAGACAGTAGCTGGGGCACCCGCTAGACAGTTATTGCTCTTCTTGTTGTTGTTTTTGTTTTTCGTTTTTTCGTTGTTGAAGTTCAGTTTTTATTTGTATTTGTTTTTGTTTTTTTATTGCACTTTTTGCTGCAAGTTGAAGCGAAACAAAGCAAAGTTTTGAATAACTTCTTTTTGGGTTCGAGTCTCTCTCTTGATTTTCTTTATTTGTTTTGGTCAATAAAACACACTCTTGCACACACACACACACACTCGCACGCACTTCACTTGCGGCACGGCGGCTGCACACGCGCCGCGCAAGTTTGTGTCTTAAGTCTTTCGTTTCGTCTTGTTGAAAAAATGCGGAAATTTCATTTGAATTTTTTTTTTTTTTTTTTTCTGTTCAACTTTAAATTCGTAGGGCACTTTTAACACTCATGTTCCATTTCAAGGCATTTGCCTTGCATGTTTATTAAACTCTTTTCTTTCTTTCTTTGCTTCTCGTACCGCTGCTCTTCTAATCAACTTCTCCTTGGGCTACACACGCGCGCGATCTACACCGTCTGTGTGTGTGTTGCAATTTTCTTTGCAGCTCTATTTTTCTTTTCGCCGACTCTGACTACCAAGTTTGGCCGCTTCGCGTACCGTTTCTGCTGTCTTTTTCTCTCTCTCTCTCGCTAGTTCACTTCACGCTCGTGCTCGCTTACTCTCTATCGCTCGCTCTCTCGGTCTCTCTCTCTTTCTCGGTCTAGCGTTGAAAACGTTGACGTTTCCGCTTGAGCCAAGTGTCGCGGCCAAGCTTCGTTTATCGACTGAACACCCAAAGCCGACGCTGTTGCGCTTGCAAGCTCGTAGAGCCGTCGAAAAATGAGAAAAAAAAAACAAAAACAAAATACTTCAGACTCGACTTCGACTTGGGACTTGGCGGGCAGCGTGCGCAGCTTTCGCGGAACTTTTTGAGCGACGCTTTTGCTGTGGCACAACGAACGAAAAGTTCATTAAAATGCGAATTATTTGTATATATTTTTTTCTTCTTCCCCTTAACAACGATACCAAAAAAAAAACACGATAAATTGTATAAATAAATATAAAATTATTAATGCGCCAAAGCTATTTTTTGTTTTTTTTCGGATCTGCTGGCTAGGTAAAAATACATATTTTGTGGATTTCAATTAGAAATTGTACGTAGAAATTTTTGAATTTTAACTTTTTCTATCGTACGTTGTTGGAATAATAATTTTAATTTATTTCGGGAAATATTTCTAGAGTAGAAAGAGAACTCTGTATACACTGCACTTGTTACAATTGTTATTCTGTATTCTGGTATGGGGAGTGTGTCGTGCATAATAAAGTTTTTTTGTTTTGTTATAAAAGGATGTATCATCATCGATAAAGTTTCCCGAAAAGAACATAATGTTTTTTCTATATTCTTGTCACATATAGAAGCGTATTGAAGAAATCGTATCGAACAAGACTTGTGGTTGGCAAATCAATTATGCATAATGTTCCAGCTAAATTACGGTTAATTTTAAATTGATTATAAAAAAAAATTCAATTTGGCATCTCGTAACACGCAATTTTACGTGATTATAATAATTTCCTAAATTGCTAGAGGAATATTTTTCTATCTCAAGATGAGAATATTACAAACTGAAACTATTGTCAACATTTTAATTGATGTCTTAACACTTAAGTTTCGCCTTAATTATCATTTCCCAGACTTTGCTCCAAATTGTTCGTGGGGGCAACTCCACTCAAAAGTCGCAGAGCAAAAGTCAAGCATGAGGAAGTTTAGAAGAATCACGCGATCTTTGAGACGGAGATCATAGGCATAAATACACGTGCCAGACAAAGGTTTACTGAGATGCTTGAGATGGCTTGAGTACTTAAGATTGTATGTTCTACGAAAAGAAACTTCACAGCAAGTAGACATCAAGAAAAATTTGTATTCAGATCTTCGAATAGATTACACTTTGTGAATTTTCAAGTAGGTATCATACTTTTAAAAATATTATATTAAATAATTATTAAAAAGAAATCATTATAATAATTAAATTAAATTAAACTTTTGTTCAAAAAAAAAACTACATTCATCTGCAATTTAAACGTATATCTAAAGTTAAATACGTTTATATGAGGTCTATTATTATTTATACATTATTATATAATAATAACAAATAAACAACCCATTATAATAAATCAATTTTAAAGCTAAAGCTGAAATTAAATTCATCTGCAACTAAATTAATCGTATATCGATAGTAAAATAGGTCGATTTAGCTTTGTTTTTTTATTTTCTCCTCCCTTGTGCGACGCAATTACAGCATAAGCACTTGTGATTCCCAACTGGTTTTTGCACAATCTCGTTGATATCGTATCCGTTCGATCAGCTTACATATTTCTTGAAGCGACTGTGACGTCACACGCACACACACACGCACACTCTGTTGGAGTGTTGCACTTTGGTCCAATTCACTTTTGTCTTCCATGCGCGCATGTCAATTAACCCATTTGTTTCCCATTTAACCCCAATTTTTCACAACTCTCGTCGCGGATTCGCCTTTTTAGTTTTTTCTTTTATCTTTTTTTTTTATCATTTTTTATTTGCTTGCAAACATTTCGAGATGCTGTGGCTCTCCCCGTGTGTGTGTGTGTGTGTGTCTTGTTTTCGCGTGTCTCTTTTTCCCAAGCTCATTTGTTGCACAAGTTTGCAAAATAAATTGGTTCGAGAAATGTATATGGGATACGTTTCTCCGGGAGGGGAAGGGGAGGGGGGGGTTAAAGCCCAAGCGATTGTCTTACTCAAGCATAAGGTTTATGATACGTTTTGAAACATTCATTTCTATGCAAAAACCCAAATGGTTTTTAAATCAAAGAGAGCAACTGCCTGACGAAAGGGAGGGGAGGATAGGGGGGCAATTATCAGAGAGTCGTATGATTTCTGAATGAGCAGCATCATCTTTTTTTATGTTTTACCTGTAGCATCTTCTTCTTCTTGCTCTGCGCTTGCTTTAACCACGCTTTAACATTTCGTTTCGTGTTCAAGGCCAGCGTTGGCGCTTTCTTTTACAATAGCGTCGACCTTGACGACGCTCGACGGCGGTGACGGTGACTGCGCAAGCGCAAGCGCCAGCGACGCTGCCAGCGAAGTTTGCACGCTGTTATCAGAAAGACAACAACAACAACTACAACAATGTTAACCCACTTAGAGTATGTTGAACGCGACTCACCTGCTCCGTCTGTCCGTCTTATTGATCAGCTGCCCCTGCCCAGCAAATAGCTACGTTTAGACCAACTTGACGACGGACTTGTAATATTTTTTTTTTTTTTTGAGCGTTGAAATGTCGCAAAGTTTTTTTTTTGTCGATTGTGCAATGATTAACTAGCCCGCCTTTGCACGACTGCGTCGCTCTTTAGGGTCTGCGAGTGCCCTTTAATTGCGGTCATATTAACTTGCGCAGGCAGTTTGAGCATATAAAAATATTATAATACTTTAGAGTGCAGAAACAAGTGGAATATGCTCTATAAAACATTGAAGAGTTAATATAAATAAAGCTAAAATAAAAAGCTTAAAAATAAATATATAAATTTATTTTATTTTAAAAAATAATGAGCCCAAAAATATAACAGATGTTTGTGTTTTAATTTATTATAAAACAAGTGTATTTTTGAAAGCCATGTAAAGTTATTATGTCTTGAGATAGGTAGTATAATGAAATATATACACAATTTCATTGAATACATTCTCATTAAATTATTACATTATTTTCTTAAAGAGCATACAATATTTGTCTAACCAGCCCTTTGCTTACTTTTTCATGTTTAATTGCTGAAATTTAAGCATAAACAAAATATGAACTAATGAAACTGCAACTGTGCTGTGCTCTCCAAACTCAGCACTCGCTCTCTTCTCTCCCTCTCCCCCTACCCTCTCTCTCTGTCTATTTCTCTCTCTCTCTCTCTCTCTCTCTCTCTACGCTCGCTCTTTTATTGGTCTACTCTCTTGGCAATTGCAGCGAGGTTATAAAGTTTTGTAATATTTTATGAGTTTATTGTGCTGTTGTCGCGAAGTCTTTGGATTTAACTGCAATATTTAAAAACAAAAAAAAACACAGTTAATAATAGCTATAGCCATTGCTATATACTATATAAATACAATAGATATATTTGTAAAATTACCTCGTATCTATGACAATTTTTCATGTTTAAATGGAACTCTTCAGTTATCTCGGTTTATTCATCGAATTTTCTTTACACCATTTTTCGTGTATTTTTGCAATAGATTTATCACAGTCATAATTAAATTGTAATTAAAAATTGTTAGTAAATACGTGTTTTTTTTTTTTTTAATAGACACTGTTCAAGTTGTGATTTATCTCTTGTTGTTGTTTGGCTCGAAAATTGGTGGGTTGCATTTTTGTAAGTGTTTTTCGAGTTCGCGGTTCAAGGTTAGCGCAATTAGCCTACCCAATTGTAGTCAGCAACTTTAGTAATATTGTAATATCTTAACCTTGATTTATAAAAAGTTATATTTATATTAAATATAAAGATAACTAGTTGCATATAAAGCTAATATTATTTCCGATTCATTCATAAAAAGTTCTTAAAAGTGTTGACCTTAAATCACACCTTATAAAATAAACAAATTCTATGGCTACACCCTTCAAATCAATTAAGACTTCTTCAAATTATCTGCTAATTAAAAGCAAAAACAAATCGCATTTTCGATTAATTAGTGGGCATAATATATGTATGAATCTTTTAGCGAGTTGACAACTCTATGCGTGCGCTCTCTCCCTCTCTCTCTCTCTCTTTAAAGCTCGCCTCTTTGTGCTACAAATCTAAAGACTCTCTTCATTTTTTTTTCTCTCACTCTCGCACTCTATAAAATTCAATTAGTCAAGATGTGTGAATTTCCATTTCCATTTCTTATGCAGCATGTTGCGTTCCATTTGCCTGCTAAATGTTGCAGCAACATTTCCCAAAATAAAAAAGCTTTACCCGCTTCGCAACAATGTTGACAGCGAGCGAGAGAGAGAGAGAGAGAGACTGCAACAATTGGTAGGCAGCTTAATGAGCTTCAATTAGTTTAAATGAAATAGAGTTGCGGTACTTTGATGGATAGTGTAGACAGCTGCGTTTATTTAATTGAGTTCCACTTAGTGGCAAACTCTGTGGAATGCATCGAGTGTGTGGGAAGTGCGAATAGGGAGTTATTCTATGTGAGTGAGAGAGAGAGAGAGAGAGTGTGGACTCTATTAAAATAAACCTAGAACGTCAGTAAATAAACTGCACAAGCTATGCAAATTACTTTGCATAAGCCACAAACCTCAAGGGATTCATAACAAATTAAATATTTAAACGAATCGATTTCAATGTGCAATGCGACTATAGCATACTCTATGTGAAATATTTCAACATGCCTTAAAATATGCTACGTAAATTGTGGAAGCTTTCGAACTTCACACGATTAATAATACGAGGGTCGTTTGATAAGTCCGTGACTTTTTGAATAAAATATATTTTTTTCGTCAAAGAAGCGTTTTATTTCTCAACATAATCTCCTTTTAGCTCTATACATTTAGTCCAGCGTTTTTCCAATTTTTATTCCTTCCAAATAATAGGTTTTTCAAGGCCCTCAAAATAGTCGTTTGTTTCTGTGATGACCTCTTCTTTGACCCGAATCTCTTACCGCCGAGCCATTTTTCATGTTTGGAAACAAAAATAGTCACGGGGGCTAAATCTGGAGAATATGCTGGATGGGGTAGCAGTTCGTAGCCCATTTATGAAATTTTGCCATGCTGACTACACGTGTGCCGTGCTTGTCCTGATGGAACAGATTTTTTCCAAATGCGGTCGTTTCTGCTTCAAATCAATATCGAATCTGTCCAAAGCTCTGAATAATATTCGCCGGTGATCGTTTTACCCTTTTCAAGGTAATCGATGTGAATGATACCTTGTGCATCCCAAAACTGTGGCCATGACCTTGTTGGCCGACAGACCCACCTTGGCCTTCTTTGGTGCGTTCACCCGGAGAAACCCACTGTCTTGATTGTTCTTTGGTTCTGGTGTGGTGTGGTGGATCCATGTTTCGTCTACGGTAACGAAACGGCGCAAAATTCGTTTGGATTGCGGTTGAACATCGCCAAACACTCCTTTGAAATGGTCCACGGTTGCGCTTATGGTCGGTGTGAGCAATCGCGGCACCCATGCGCGGAAGCTTTTTCATGTCCAAATATTCATGTAAAATGTGATGTACCCGTTCAGTTGGATGCCTACAGCCTCAGCTACCTCACGCACTTTCATTCTCCGATCATCCAATATCATTCCTGGTTTTGTCGACGATTTCTGGCATGACGACCTCTTTGGGCGACCTGACGTTCGGCATCTTGTACTGGTACGACCACAACGGAACTCAGTAAACCATTTCTTAACCATTGAATTGATGGTGCAGAGTCCCCATATATTTTAGTCTTTCCTTGGTTTCGGTGATGGATTTTTACGCAAAAATAATTTAATTAGGAAATTCACTTTTTTCATTTCGTTAAAATTCCGAGATCGTCTGCTTTCAATGCCTATAAAACGCAAACCAAAAACGCGCTTTAATTTTACGTCGCTGTTAATTAACTGCTGACGGAGCTGTTGTATTTGGCGGTGCGCGGCAAATACAAAAAGTCACGGACTTATCAAACGACCCTCGTATTTTTTTCCCAACAACCTTCCCTTTTTTTTTTTAATTATTTTTTTAGAAACTATTCAAAAGTGAATAAATAATCGAAATGAATTATTAATGAGTGTGATCGATCGTGATTCTCTGGATTCAATTAATTAGTTGTGTAAACAGATCTATTAGAACTACAAAGAAGCTTGCATCTGATACAGATTGCATATAGATATTATGCAGATAATAGTTAATTATATAGGCAACTATCCACTTTTCAAACAATTTTATGATTTTGATTTATAAACAAACTGGTTATACTAAACAGAAGTCGGAAATTAAGGGCACAATATTTGTTGTGTAAGTTCTACGTCTTTCTTTTCAAGACTACCCCTGCCTAGACACCCTGTATAAAAGCTTTTTCTTGCAGCATGACGCCTACAAAGTCTACAGATAATTTTCCATAACAATCTTAGTTGTATCAGCTGAAATTTGTTTATTACTCTGTCAAGACACCCTGTATAAAAGCTCATTATTGCAGCAACTGCTTGGAAACCTCCCCAACTATAAACTCTGAACTGTATGTTACCAAAAAAGTATTAAAAACTAGAATTTATAATTCATAAAAACAGTAGAAAAGTAGAGGGAAATCTTTAGATATCTCGTGGCAATAGAGGAGTACAGACACAGACTATAATGGATTCCATGCTGCAGATACTGCTGCTCCAGCTGATCGTCATAGTGACGACACGGGGTCGTTTAAGTGTGAATCAAGATGTGAATCTATCGACGCAATTACTCGATCGTTTGGGTGCCAAGCGTATACCCTTTCAATACGATCACTTCGAGACGGGTCTATACTATACAGATCTCGATTATAATCTTCGCCAGCCGCTGCTTCACATAAGGAATCTGACACAACGTATGGCAATCTCTGATTTCAAGTATATCCGGCAATGGGTACTCGAACGGGGTAAACTGCAGAGACCTGTGCCCGAGGATGTGCCCTTCCCGTGTGATGTGCGGGGCGGAAGATCCGCCAAGGTACCCAAGCATATCCAACGATTGCGACCCGGTGATATCGATATAATTGCCACATTTGGTGACTCCACCAATGCGGGCACCGGCATGCTGAGTGTGGGCCCACTGGATGCGATCGTCGAGTATCGTGGATATAGTTATACGGGTGGAGGGTTCGAGACATGGCGCACAGCTCTCACACTGCCCAACATACTAAAGGAATACAATCCACAGCTCTATGGCTACGCTGTGGCCAACACGCTGGTTGTGGATGAGGCAGGATCACGTTTCAATGTGGCCGAACCCATGTTGCATATACAGGATCTGCCGTTCCAGGCTCATGTGCTGATCGAGCGAATGCGTCGTGATCCCAGGGTCAATATGAAGGAACACTGGAAGCTATTGAGCATTCATGTGGGTCCCAATGATATGTGCAACGACATGTGCAGCTGGACGGATGTGGATGCCTTTCTGAGGCGGGAGGAGCAACAACTTGTTGCAACCCTACGCCTGCTGCGTGATCAGGTGCCACGTCTATTGATCAACTTTATACTGATGCCCGATGTGGATAATGTGCTGGAAATTCTGGCCACATCACCCCCCGAATGTATACCACGTATTCCCTTCTATTGTAATTGCCATAAGAAACTGAAAGAGCAGATCTATTATAATGCCGCCAAGCGATTGATCGATCTACAGTTGGCTATAGTCAGCATGCCTGAGTTTCGCAGGGATGACTTCGCCATTGTTAGCCATGGTATTCTCAGGAACCTCAGCAAACTCTGGTCGAAGCAGGGTAAGATCGATCGTGTTTATGTTAGCAGCGATTGCATACACTATAGTCAGTTCGGGCATGCTGTGCTCGCCAAGACACTGTGGAACAACATGTTCGATAAGACCGATTTCAACTTGACCACAGCTTGGCAAAATCCATTCGAGCATTTTCTGTGTCCTCGCGTTGAGACTCAGTTCATACGAACGAACAGTGATTCGTTCTGAAGGGGATCTTAAAAAAAATTTAAGATTTCTGCATCTGTTCAAATAATTTTAATATATTATTAAACATGACTGCGAAATCCTAAAAGAATTTTAGAAATGCAAAATTAGGAGAAATTTAAATGAAAAAGAAAAAAAAAAAAAAAAAAAAAATATATAAAAAAAAAAAAAAAAAAAAAAAAAAAAAGAAATCCTAGAAAGAATTTTAGAAATACAAAATTAGGCGAAATTTAAATGAAAAAAAGAAAAAAACATTATAAATACCAGTATTTTATATATATCTTAAATAAAAACCTTTTTCTACAATGATCTGAAAAAAGTAGAGATTTCTACATCTGTTCAAATAATTTTAATATATTATTAAACATGACTGCGAAATTCTAGAAAAAATTTTAGCAATACAAAATTAGGAGAAATTTAAATGAAAAAGAAAAAAACATTATAAATACCAGTATTTTATATATATCTCTAAATATAAAACAGTTTTTTCTACACTTACCAAATTTTTAAAAGGAAAACATATTTTTTCCTATTTTATATACATTTTGGGGAATACCCTGCATATTTAAAAGCTCTACCTGTCGTATTAGTAGGGAAAGAGACTCTATGAGGCTTTAGAGACTTGACCTGCTTATTAGCCTGCTCTCTCTAACCTCAATATATAATTATAAATGTGCGAAATGTAAGAGAAAGCGACTGTAAAATACCCTGCAAGTGAAATACATATTACACTTTGAAATGCCAGCCAAACTACCCCATTGTGCAACAACTAAGGGGTGTCACAGTACAAAATAATGATGCTATAAAAGCAACGCTTGAGTGTGGAAAGTTCTCAATGTATTTCGAAAATTTGGTTGCCGGGTTTAATCCTCATGCCTTGTCGCAGCTTACGGTACACTGTGCTGGGGCTGCTGCTCTGTGCCGCTTGGGGCACTACGCGTCTTCGGAGTCCGAATCATTCGGAGCAAGTGCTGTCACGTCTGGGCATAGAGCAGGTGCAGTTCGATAGTCGAGCCATACGCAATGGCGGCATGTACTATACGAATCTGGATAATCTGCGGGATGTGGTGCTGCGTGTGAGGAATGCATCGATGAATCTGCGACTTGGCCACGCGCAGGAGATGATGAGCAGCAATCGGGAGCAGGGAAAACTCCAACCGGAGGTGCCATGGAATGCGCCATTTCCCTGTGATGTGCGACACGGTCGATCTGCGATGCGACCCAGAGATATCTCTAAGCTGCGACCCGGTGACATTGATATTATCGCAGCCATGGGTGACTCCGTGACGGCGGGAAATAGTTTAATCTCGGAGAATTTCTTTGATGTCTTCACCGAATTTCGTGGCTTCAGTTTCACGGGCGGCGGCAGCGAGACGTGGCGCACCGCACTCACGCTGCCCAATATATTGAAGCTATATAATCCTCGGCTTTATGGTTATGCCTGGACCCATAGTCTGGTGGCAAACAAGGAGCAATCTCTCTTCAATATAGCCGAACCCATGGTCACTCTACGCGACCTACCCTATCAGGCTGAGGTGCTCATCGAGCGAATGCAGTCGGATGCGAAGGTGGACATGGCGGCACAGTGGAAACTACTCAGCATTTTTGTGGGCATGAATGACATCTGCTTCGAGCTGTGCATGTGGGATGATACCGAGGCGTTTCTACGTCTGCAGCGTCAGCAATTGTATCGCACCTTCCGCCTGCTGCGTGATCATGTGCCACGCCTTCTAATCAATTGGATAATGATGCCCTCTGTGAGTGATTTTCAGCGAGTTTTCCGCAATTTCCCAACATACTGTCGCACGAATTTGATTTGTTCCTGCCTCACTGGAGCCTTTTTGCCCCATTATCCCGATGTGCTGGAGCGTTTGCAGCGCATTCAGCTTGAGGTGTCGGCGTTGCCAGAGTTTCGTGCCAGCGATTTTGCCATTGTGCCCCACACAGTGTTGAGTAACGTCAGCGGAATTGTGCTGACCAAGGGCACACTGGATATGCGTTTCTTTGCCCACGATTGCATGCATCTCAGCCAGAGATCTCATGCCATTGTCGCTGGTGCATTGTGGAACAGCATGTTGCGTCGCATGAATCCGCGAGAGACACGCGTCTGGCGGGAACCGCTGCGTCACCTCATCTGCCCCAGCGAGCAGCGACCTTATCTGCGTGTCCACAGATGAAGTGCGGAAATGCCCAGTTCCAGCCAAGGCACACCCTACCCTACCCTACCATATCATACATGACTCAGCTGCGACTTTAGCTTATTTATAGATCACGCCACTCGATTGTAATAAATTTATTTAAATATATATATATTTCTCTGCAGGCAATAACCGATATCAAGTACGAAATAAATAGCTTGAAACTGGCTACAGTTTGCCTAAGTTCATCATCTACCTGTTTTTTTTTTTTTTTTCTGTTTTGGCACACTCTCGAGATCATTCAGTTCCTTCCCCCAAAATGTCTGGGTAAACAATTAGCTATTAACAATTCTCAAGTGGCTCGAAACAAGCCGAGCTTAATGTGCAAATATTTAGCTTGAAAATCTAGCATGACAATTGGGCGAACTTTGGCTAGAGAAGTGCAGTGGCGTAGGCTTTAAATTTCAGAAGGGGGGATCATACTTTATTAAAATGATCTTGCAGTTAATAAACTTAATTGAATAGAAAAATAAATAATAAATTTCAAGCTAAACTGGTTCTATATAGCATTCCCTCATTATAATAAATTAAATCTATACTAAAATATATTATGAGCCTACTAAAAATTCTGAAATTCTCGGGGCATAAACTCTATTAAGTTTCCTCAAATAATATACGTTCTACCATAAAGATACACAAATACGTATTATAATGTATTTATTTGTGTTGTTATATTTTTTTTCACATTACACCGGGATTCACTTTTAAATAATGAGTACAAATGGAAAAATGTTGTTGCTACTATATCATAAAAGTGAAGTCTTAATGTTCTTGGGTTCTTTTCCTACACACACAATCCAAAGTCTACGTCACTGTGCATAGAGCTCCAATTTATTTATAAATTAATTGTGTTCATTGTTTTATTAAAAACATTATGCGTCTATCTCTGCCTGTCTGTCATATGTTGTATGTTATATAGTAGCATCAATGTTTGTTTTTTTTTGCGGTCGCTCCAAGGTAATTATAATACTCGAATTTCAGCCAAAAATTATGTGTACATTTTTTTTTTTTTTTTTTTTTCGACAATATCTTTGAACCCAACGCACTTATGTTGCCGGGGTCCAACATCGGGGCACGGTTTGTCAGTCACTCAGTCTGTCAGTGTCTCAGTCTATCTGCTTTGTCATTTCGTATATCTTTGTTTTCGCTTATTTCAGTTTTGGCTTTTTTTTTCTGTTTTCTCGTATATCATACGAGTAGTTAATGTCTCGGTCAGCGCATTCGAGTCAAGTTCTGTAGACTACTGTGATCCACGTAGATCTTTGCCATTGTTTTTGTTTTTAATGGACCGAATGAGTGAATGAATGAATGAGTGAGTTAGTGAGTGCTCGCTGCGAGCTGAGACAACACTTTGGATGATGTTGTTTGGGGTTCCATTTATAGGGGCATTTAAGCGCCTGGCGCATTTGACTTTCGAGCGAGAACGCGTTAAGAAGTCGTGGCGAGTGCGCGGGTGCTGGTCAAAGGACTAGAAACGGTTGTATAACAAAAATACTGATTTATGGGGCAAATTGACTTACGTTCCACATGCGATCCACACGATTTTTAAGTGTTGTACTACCTAAAATTACTTGATGTGCACAAAAACAACTGAATTACTTGAAAAATCTACGTTCCACATGCGATCCACACGTTTTGTACATGTTATATACTCCCAATCTACTTAATGTGCTCAATGTAAACTAAGAAACTGCAAAAACTTACGTTCCACATACGATCCACATGCAATCCACCGTGTTAATCATGTCTCGCAATACACGTGCGCTTGTTTTGCTGCTTCTTATCACCTGCAGCGATGCTCGCGTACCACGCGCACCTTATCCAGATCGTACAAATCAACTCATCGCCAGCCTTGGCATACGCGCCGAGAAATACAATCCACGCCAGTTGCCCAGCAACATGCTGCCGCAGCTAACCGATGTGGATCGTGACTATCGTCGACTCTTTCTCGACACACGTCGCACCACACTCAACTGGGCGCTGGACAATCTGGAAATGATCAATAGGCGTGCCAGGCTGGAGGGTAAAATGCAGAAGATCGTGCCGAAGCAGGTGCCCTTTCCCTGCCCCCTGAATAATACACGATCACGCACAGTGCCCACATCTGTGGAGCGTCTGAGACCCGGTGACATCGATATCATAGCCGCCTTGGGTGACTCCATATCCGCTGGAAATGGACTCATGTCCACCAATGCGCTGCACATGCTCAACGAGTTTCGTGGTTTGGTTTTCTCTGGTGGCGGATTGGGGAACTGGCGTACTCTGCTCACCCTGCCCAACATACTGAAGGTCTTCAATCCGAAACTCTATGGCTATGCGACGGGCAATGCTCTGGTGGTTAATCATCAGATCTCACATCTTAGCATCGCCGAACCGATGATCATGTCCCACGATCTACTCTATCAGGCACGTGTGCTCATCGATCTGCTGCAACGCGATCCACATGTGGATATGCAGCAACACTGGAAACTCGTCACGATCTTTGTGGGTAGCAACGATCTCTGCACGGACATGTGTCACTGGGATGATCCACAAAAGTTTCTGGATCAACACGCGAAGGATTTACGTGAAGCCTTTCGTCTGCTGCGCGACAATGTGCCACGCCTACTGATCAATCTGATTGCAGTACCCAATATATTGCTCACCCTGAAGCATATGCAACGTGTGCCCCTGCCATGCTACATGGTACAGAGGATCGCTTGCCACTGCCTGGTCAGTGATCGCATGACTCCGGCAGAGCGTCGACAGCGGCAGGAGACGCTGCTGCGCTGGCAACAGATCGATCTGGCAGTCGCTCGATCTCCTGAGTTCCAGCGTGAGGATTTCGCCATTGTGGCGCATCCCGTTGTCACCAATATGACTACGCCCCTGCTGGCCGATGGGCAGGTGGATTGGCGCATCTTCTCCCACGATTGCTTCCACTTTAGTCAGCGCACTCATGCCATGATGTCCAATCAGTTGTGGAACAGCATGTTGCTGCCGGATGAGCTCAAACCGAGACCGAATCAATTGCCAGAGCCCTTCGAGAAATTTCTATGCCCCAGTGAAGATCATCCCTATCTGGTAGTGCGTCCCAGTTGAGTAAACTTAGGTTAGAAGGAGTCTCTGCATTGTGATCGTTAGTTTTGTAGTTGAATACATTCCACAGAGGTTAAACTCCTCTTGAAGAGGATCCAACTGTTTGTGGATTGTATTGGAATATTTCTGAAATGCACAACTTTTGTGGAAAAAGTTGAAAATGCATTTGAAAGATGGAAATCGAATTAGAAATTATATTATTTAATTAATTTGTTGGTATTAAAAATAATATAATAATATGGTTACATTTTAGAAATTTGTTTTAATTCCTTTTCAGGGATACATTGCCCGATAATTCTTAATTTTAATAATATACCCTTCTATATGCAGCATTACTTCCTAATCTTAAACTTTAGTGTATTTCCTAAGGTATTTTCCATATTATATCTTTATATTCAAAGGCAACCTTTCGTGACATTCCGCTATAATTATGAAAATATTCTTTTGAAATTAAAGTATACTTCTTGGGATAAAATAACCATGTACACACAGGAGCTCCACCTGATTAAGGGACTTGCCACTTGTCCGGGCTTATCCAGCTTCCCTGTGTCTGTGTCCAATCTCTCTCTCTCTCTCTCTCTGTCTCTTTGTTCACCCCCTTGGCCTACTCCATTTCAATTAAAATATTATGCAATTTTAAATATATTTTTAATTAATTAAAAAACACTAAAAAACAATACCCTGCCCAGCATAAAAATTCATTAAAAATACTTTCTGCTTATATGGCAAAAAGTATTTTTCCTGTTTGTTGCCAGGCTCTCCTCCTCCTCCGCCCCCTCCTCTGCCACGCCCCTGGCAACATTTGTTGTTGTACGCGTGACAATGCCGCCCGCTTATTATGAGCCCAGTCCAGTCCATCCCGCCCCCCTCTCAATGTCCGCTTAACCTCCACACCGAGCAGTGAATACAAAAAAAAAGAAATAGTACAGGGAGGAAGGAGTTGGGTGGCAGAGACAGAGTAGGGGGATGGGGAAGGGGTAGATAAAAATACAAAAGCGTTGAGAGCATTTCGCATATGCAGCGAGGCCACCTGCAAACCGGACAGTTGCCAATGGGCGGCGACCAACCCCCAGGACTCTGCAGGCGGCGTATGTGGAAAAAATACATACACGCCCATTGCAAACAAGGTTGCTGCGAGTGGGCGGATGGGAAGGGGGTAGTATGGTAAAAAAAAAAAAAAGCAACCAAAAAATAAAAAATCTGAAAAAATTGCGGCCGCAGCAGCTGAGCGGAAAAGGGAGAGAGAAGGAGGGAAGCAGGGTATGCAGGAGCTGCAAAAATTATATTAAAAATGCACTGTCCGAAAAAAGGGCGTAACACACACGTACACTCACACTCACAGAGATTTTAAACCCTCGAAAAAAATACACAGAAATAAAAAAAAAATGTAATAATAAAGTTGAAGCGCTCTGCTGGGGGGAATGTTGATACACATATATGAGAGAGAGTATATATGTATGTATGTAAACCTCTCTATATATTACATATTTAAACATTTACAGAATACAACGGAAAAAGTGTCCCGTTGAAAAATATGCAATTTGTGTAAGGGGGGATCGTCCCCAAAAGCAAATAAACCAAATAAACGAAATGGAATCACAAACACTCAAAAAAAAAAAAAAAAAGAAGTATGCAAGCGGAAGGAACGGGGGATAAAAAATAAAAACCCCAAATGATAAATAAAATTTGAAATCTCGAGCCTTGATTAACCCAAACGAGCATTAGTACGGCCAGAGTGGTCACAATTTTCCATCTCACACACACACAACCCTCTTTTTTGTTTGCTCAGTTAGAACTGGGGAAAAAAAAGCGTACAGAGAGAGAGAGAAAGAGAGAGTGTGAGAGAGATGCAAACACTGCATAAATATAATATGATTGCAAACAAAAACATTTGAGCCATTTGAGCTTGTCATTTGTACCGAGTTTCTCGCTATGCTCGCGGCATCCACCCCCTCCCCCCCCTCCCTATCCCAGTTGCGTCCTGTGTTATATGCTATATAGGAAATTGGACTAGTCGCTCATAACGGCAGTTTGAACGCATCGACAATGTCTGATGAGGACAGGAAACAGAGAGAGAAGAGGACAGATATGACGGTTACAGGAAATGAAAATAAAATACAATAGATTTCTGTCCATAATCTATAGAGAAAAATGTTTTATTTTTGATCGAAATCAATATTAAAAAAAAGCACTACTCTATGGAATACGATTTTATAAAGCAGCAAAATATGCTGGAAAACATTTTGTGTAAGCGATTCCTCAATTGCATTATAATATCAATATATTTATTTATTTTTAAAATGTTTTTATCAAATTAAAAATATTATTTTTCACATAAAAAAGAAGCGTTTTTAATATTCGCTCTGCAGTATTCCCATAATAGTTGGCCCTAATAGTGGGATACCACCCAATTCCCGGCAGTTTGAAAAGGGAAAGTAATAATGTGTACTACCAAGGCCAATGGGCAATATTGCAGTCTATAATAGTTAGGATAGTGAATGAACCTTGCAAATGTGCACGGAACCACCACCCCCCCTCAACAAATCTTTTTTTATTTTTAAATTTTTTAATTAAATTATTATTATATCATATAATACTGTCTTTAAACTGTGGTATTATTTCAAATAAACTTCCACAAACGTAGCCGCCTCTTCAAGGACCCTCATGGTATAACTCTCCCCCCTACTACGACTTTAGTTAGCCCAGCGAACCGACACTTAGCCAGACAAATCCATCAAGACAGCGTATCAACTGGGTAGGGGGTGTGGGAGGGTGTGGGGTGACGCGGAAATGGGCAATACGCATTGGGCATGAAAATGTCTGCAGTTAGACGGGCAAACAAGCGAAGTGGTCAATCTGCAAGGAAGGATGGCTGAAAGGGGGGGGGCAGAGTTACGCGGGTCATCAACAATGGTGCTTGGCCAAGAGGAAAAAAAAACACACACACACACACACACACACACACACACACACTTGGCCACTTGAAGTGGTAGAAAAAAGTCAACGCGCTTGACATTAAACAGCGACAACATTTTCGCTTTGCATGGCAAATGCCGGGCACAAAGGCGCACAGGATGACTAGAGAGCAACGATGGAGGAGGGGGAAGGTAGTAGCGAGTACCAGGGGGGAGTAACTGGGAATGCCGCGAGTCGCATAAAGCAACTGACAACCGCACTCGGTGCAATCGGTGGCTTCTCTCTCGCCCTGGTCCGCCATTCATCTGATCCGGCTTCGTTACTTCAGCTCGGTCTACTGTCTCCCTCGGCTCACCCCCTCTCTCTCTCTCTCTCTCTCTCTCTCTCTCTCTCTCCGCCGCCCACGCTAACGAAGCGCTAAAACATCAGACCAGACGATGGCGGAAATAGAGCAAAGTTTCTCGCTTGCCCAAGCGACGCGTCGCACAATGGAAAAAAACGCAAAAAAAAAGAAAGAAAAATACTGGACGAAAAAAGAACAAAAATACTAAAAATGGCACACAAGCTACTTGAGCGGAGCCAGCGTCAGGCACGCCGAGCACTCACCTCCTCCTACTCACGTTCTACTCCTCTTCCTCCTCCTGTTCCACCTACTCCACTTGGTTTTTCCGCGCTCCACTCTGGCCATGTGGTTGACGGGTTAAGGCGGACAGTTGACCACCACAGTTGGACAGGAGACGACGGCATCTTCCATTGTTGTTGTGGGCATTGCTGCTCCTCCTGCTCGTGCTCCTACTCCTGCTGCTACCTTTGCCCATTCCCGGCTTAATGGCAATGATTTTGACGGCTCTTTAGCGCTCCTGCTGGCGAGTCTCGGCCACTTTTGGGACATCGTTGCCCGTCACTAAGGCTAATGGTTGCACGCCGTTGTTGTTGTTGTTGTTGGCCATCTTGTCGTTTTTAGTGGCTACACGAATCATTCGCTGCAGGTAGTCCACGTCGTTGTAGCAGAAGCGTCTTTTAATCAGCCCGTAATGGCAATGAAAGCTGACATCTGCTCCAGAGGGGGATCAGTTTCATGGATGCGGACAGCGCAAAACCCACGTAAATTACAGGGGTGTGTGTGTGTGTGTGAATGTCACTTATGTGTGTGGGTGTGTGTGTGGTTGGGTGGTAGATAGGGGCATAATAAATCAGATCCAGCATATTATTCATTCTAATCGATTTAAACACTTGTTTAGTAATGATTCTGACATAGGGGGACCCTTACTAAAATTTCCAAAATATCGAAAAAATTTTAAAAAGCCTAATATGCTATTTTTTAAATGAAGATTCACTCAGGTTGTTAAAACATAAACAAAATGTCATTCCGCGTGAAAATCCGTTGATTATTAAGCAAGTTACGATCGGTGTAAAATGAGAGTACCAGGCCTGTTGAGAGTGTTGCATGTCTAATTTTTGGACCACTTCGACACGATTTTTGGGCCAAAATTAAGTATCGTTTAAAATCGATTTAAACAATTGTTTAGTACTAATTTTGATCACCGCAATCGATTAAAATGAAAAACTCGCGATTTAAAATTTTGAAAAAAAAATGTTGTTAAAAAATCATAGGGGGGACCCTTACCAAAATGACCAAAATATCGAAAAATTTTAAAAAGCTTAAAGTGCTATTTTTTAAATGTAGATTCACTCAGGTTGTTAAAACATAAACAAAATGTCATTCCGCGTGAAAATCCGTTGATTATTAAGCAAGTTACGATCGGTGTAAAATGAGAGTACCAGGCCTGTTGAGAGTGTTGCATGTCTAATTTTTGGACCACTTCGACACGATTTTTGGGCCAAAATTAAGTATCGTTTAAAATCGATTTAAACAATTGTTTAGTACTAATTTTGATCACCGCAATCGATTAAAATGAAAAACTCGCGATTTAAAATTTTGAAAAAAAAAATTTTGTTAAAAAATCAAAATTACCAAAATATCGAAAAATTTTAAAAAGCCTAATATGCTATTTTTTAAATGTAGATTCACTCAGGTTGTTAAAACATAAACAAAATGTCATTCCGCGTGAAAATCCGTTGATTATTAAGCAAGTTACGATCGGTGTAAAATGAGAGTACCAGGCCTGTTGAGAGTGTTGCATGTCTAATTTTTGGACCACTTCGACACGATTTTTGGGCCAAAATTAAGTATCGTTTAAAATCGATTTAAACAATTGTTTACTACTAATTTTGACCTCCGCAATCGATTAAAATGAAAAACTCGCGATTTAAAATTTTGAAAAAAAATTTTGTTAAAAAATCATAGGGGGACCCTTACCAAAATTACCAAAATATCGAAAAATTTTAAAAAGCTTAAAGTGTATTTTTTAAATGTAGATTCACTCAGGTTGTTAAAACATAAACAAAATGTCATTCCGCGTGAAAATCCGTTGATTATTAAGAAGTTACGATCGGTGTAAAATGAGAGTACCAGGCCTGTAGAGTGTTGCATGTTAATTTTTGGACCACTTCGACACGATTTTTGGGCCAAAATTAAGTATCGTTTAAAATCGATTTAAACAATTGTTTAGTACTAATATTGACCTCCGCAATCGATTAAAATAAAAAACTCGCGATTTAAAATTTTGAAAAAAAAATGTTGTTAAAAAATCATAGGGGGGACCCTTACCAAAATTACCAAAATATCGAAAAATTTTAAAGCTTAAAGTGCTATTTTTTAAATGTAGATTCACTCAGGTTGTTAAAACATAAACAAAATGTCATTCCGCGTGAAAATCCGTTGATTTTTAAGAAAGTTATGATCGGTGTAAAATAGGAGTACCAGGCCTGTTGAGAGTGTTGCATGTCTAATTTTTGGACCACTTCGACACGAATTTTGGGCCAAAATTAAGTATCGTTTAAAATCGATTTAAACAATTGTTTACTACTAATTTTGATCCCCGCAATCGATTAAAATGAAAAACTCGCGATTTAAAATTTTGAAAAAAAAAAATTTTGTTAAAAAATCATAGGGGGGACCCTTACCAAAATTACAAAAATCTCGAAAAATTTTAAAAAGCCTAATATGCTATTTTTTAAATGTAGATTCACTCAGGTTGTTAAAACATAAACAAAATGTCATTCCGCGTGAAAATCCGTTGATTATTAAGCAAGTTACGATCGGTGTAAAATGAGAGTACCAGGCCTGTTGAGAGTGTTGCATGTCTAATTTTTGGACCACTTCGACACGATTTTTGGGCCAAAATTAAGTATCGTTTAAAATCGATTTAAACAATTGTTTAGTACTAATATTGACCTCCGCAATCGATTAAAATAAAAAACTCGCGATTTAAAATTTTGAAAAAAAAAAGTTTGTTGAAAAATCATAGGGGGGACCCTTACTTAAATTTCAAAATATCGACGATATTACATGTCCAATTTTCTGATCAAGATTTTCGGACCAAAATGGATTTACTTGGGTAGTAATCTCGCGTTTTGGCCATATTAAAGGATTTTGTCTACACAAATACATACAGATCTCACTCCCCTAATGGAATTCGTGAAATCCTTTTAGATAACTCAAAATTTTTGCATTTGACCAACACTGGACGCAGTCATGCGAGTAGCGAGAGAGAGAGGGAGAAGACACTAAGCGTATGCGAATAGAAATTGGAATAGGTATACCTAGTGCTGACGGATGGGGGAAGTTAAAGAGGAAGAGTACGAGTGTTATACAGATTTCAAATATGTTCCACATATGTATATCCATTTGCTTATGCCTTTTTGCCATTGTTTGCACTACACTTCAACGCACTTTCGTCATTGAACCGCTGGCGCTATGCAATCCACACACACACAGACATAGTCACGCACACACACCCGAACACACACACACACACATGGAGCCACAATCCAACTCAAACTCCAATTGCTGCAGCATTTTTTCCAACACACTCGTGTCTATCTCGAGGTTTTTATTGAATTTACCTCCCCACACGCCCACTACCCTCTCCCCTATTCCCTCCCCCCTCCCCTGGCCTCTCGTGAAGCACAACTGACCGGGCCAACTGGTTCCACGTTCGAGGCTCGTTGCATTATGCCGGGACATACGTTTTCAAATTCCATTCCTGCGTAGCATTTTTTTTTATTTTTCCTCTCCTCCATCTCCTGCCATCACTCATATATGCATGCCCGCTAGAGGAGGGGGAGCAGGAGGGGGAGGGGGACCAGGGTTGCCAGGTTGCCACGTGCAGAGCGACGGCGCTAAGCTTTGACTTGGGATTTGCATTTTTTACGCGCTGACGGACTAGAGAGAATGGCGGACTAGAAGAAGCGTAGAGAGAGGCGTAGCAAAGAGGGGGATAGCATGCGGGGGGTGTGGGGTTAGGGCACCACTTTTGCTGATGTTGTGATTTTATTCTTTTCTTTTTTCTATCTCTCTCTCGCTCTCTCTTTGTGTGTGTTTTGGGCTGTTGACGTTTTTGCTATGGGTTTTTCCTGCTCTTCGCTGTCATAATTCTCCACACACGCTTTCTTTCCTTCTCTCTCTCTTTGCCTGTCATTCTTTTGCTTTTTTCACTGTGTCCTGTTTTGGGATAAAAATCCATTTCATCAACGGGGTTTCCGCTGGTTCTACTTCTTCTCAAGCTACGCCTTTATCCCCATATATCTCCCTCTCTCTCTCTCTCTCTGTCTCTCCCGCTTTGTCTGATCGCGTTGAAATTGTAATGAGATTTCTGCCAAGGGTTGTCTGCAATTTTACGGTAATACGCCCAGTCCCGGTACCGGCTAAAGGGGACTATTTAATTTATGAAATTTATCTGCGTCTCTCATCGAGGCGTGCACGGTCTTTATTCTTTTTCAGAAATGGAAATGCATTCATCACTCAACAATATAACAAGTTGGGGAGTATCGCGGGGTGTTCCAAGTACGGGTTCCCTCATTGTCAGTCCCGTTTTTGGTTAATTTCGCTCATGTGGGTTTTAATAGATTAGACGCCTCTCATTCTCTCTCTTTCTCGCACTCTGGCGTGAGATGGTTCCAACCTGGTTGGGGAAAAAGCAGAGAACTTGACGGCTTAGAGACTTGACTGGCCCGAGTGGATTTGCCGGGACATTTAACGCTCTGCGGATGTCTGTGCCGCGTGTAAAGAGGGTTAACTCTTGATTGATTGCCAAGGGCTGGGAGGGGAGGTAGGGGAGGGGTTTATAATGCAGTTGCGGTTATATATGAAGAGGTGTTTAGTGGTATTTAGTGTAAATGGGCGTACATGATAATTACAGCAGAAACCACAAGCAGCTGGCAGGAGTAATTTGCGCTTTCATTTATTATTATTATAAATTCTTGAAATCATAAGAGATTTCAAAAAGAAAGTGCATATAGGTAAAGTGAAATGAAATAATATTAAGAAAATAGCTGAGTGCTTATATAAAGTGTTGATATAAGCATAAACCCATGAAAATCATATAATATATTTGCAGAAAACTGGCAGGAGTAATTTGCGTTTTAATTTGTTATTATTATTATTTATTTGAATATTTCATATCATTAAGAGATTTCAAAAAGAAAGTAGGTAAAGTGAAATTAAATAATATAAAAAAATAGCTTAGTGCTTATAAAGTGTTGATATAACGATATACCTGAGAAAATCGTTTGGTATACTTTTAGGAACGTTAAAATTCAAATTATATTACGATTGCAAGTAACTCAAAGTGAGCAAATCTCATGAAATTTCTAGTTATAAAAATATTAAAATAATTGCAGTGCAACTAACTGGTAAATAGTAATTTATAGTATTATATAAGGTATATATTATATAATATAAAACTATAGTAAGCATGCATATTGCTTATATAGTGCTGGGGATCACATGCAACCTCTATAGCTGAAACAATGTATACATTCGGTATCTAAAAACAATTCACATATCCAATTACTCGACAGTTGTTGCGACGTCTAACTCGTACCCCCCTTATATGTTACTTCCCATCCCCCTCCCCATACCTCCTTCCCCCCTCAATGTATGCTGTGGAACTGTGTGAGAGCAGGAAATGCGACTCTGACTGGCTCTGACGACTGTGGTCCTTGTTCTCGTTGTTGTGTCCTCGTTGTACGTTCGTGTTGCTGTCGTTGTTGTTGTTGTTGTTGTTGTTGTTGTTGTTGTTGTTGTTGCTGTTGCTGCTGTTGTTGTTTTTCGCGGGGAGGCTCAATAGCAAATTGTATTTAAAATTTATATAAAATGCGCGTCGTTCTCGTCTCGTGCTGCTGCTGCTGCTCTTGTGACAATGTGTCTGTGCTGCCCCAAACTCACCCTGTATACAGCACAGACATTGACCCCACTACCACCCCCCTCTCTCTCCACCCCTGCTCACTCATACTAACAACAACAAACAGCCACCAAACGCGGTTATTTTTGCCATACAATCAACGCGGCCAACGTGAAAAATTCGCGCGATTTATGCATGCATGAAGTACCCCAACGGGTGTGTGTGTGTGTGTGTATGGGTGACTCTGTCTGTCCCCCTCCCCTCCCTAGCCTGCCCGACCCGATCCCAATCGCATTTCAGAGCCCTCAGCTATGTGTCCTGCCCGCCTGCCCTCCCCCCTCGTTGTTTGCCATTTCAACTGGCGAGTCACCAAAAACTCGACGCTTGTTTATTTTATTGGCACGTAAATTTATATGATGCCACCCCTTACCCACCTGTACAACTGCCACAATTCCCGCCTCCTCCATCTCTGGCAGGTTTTTCATTTCTGCATTTATTGTACCATACTATACTATACCATACTATATAGAATTGTGTTTGTTCCATCTGTGTGTGTGTTTGTATTTTATAAATAATTTTTCGAACCCGGACACACCCTACGACGTTATGGAAAATAAAATATACATATGAAACAGAGAGAGAGAGAGAGAGAGAGGGAGGGAGGCAGAGGTTGTTCAGAGAGCGAGAGATATTCAGACATGAAATAGTAGAATGACACACTGGGGTTGGGCCCCCGATAGCATCGCGAAATGGAGTTTATAGCTTCTGGAATGGGTCACACACCCAAACAATGCAGGGCAGGTGAAGAGTCGCGATATCTACATACTATATATATATAGGTATATGTATATGGCAACTGAATCTGATGGCCACTTCATTTGGATTATAGAACCGGTTAGGGGGCGACAAAACAAAACAGCCTCGATGGAGACGCAATAAAAATACTAGAGGAAAACTAACATAGTTGTTGGAAACAATTGTTTTAAACTGTTCCAGGAGAGAAAATAGATGACCTGAGAGAAACTATGGAAGATATATGATAGATAACTTGAAAGTATATAAAATATAACTTAAAAAAGAAGAACTATTGTTGAAAAACGTTATATAATATATGTTTCATAGAAGTTCTTTGTTTTTTGATATTTAAATAAATACTTATAATATTATATTAGATATAAAATGGTACTATATTAAATTATATCAATTATTTACATTGAAATTAGTTAGGATTATTTATTGATGATTTTCAAAGCATAATTTATAAATACTTCATAATATTATATCAATTATTTAACTTGATATCATCAAGGAGCATGATGATGCAATAAAATGATAGATAACAATCTCTAAAGAGGTTTTTAAAGGGTTTTTGTATTTGTGGGGTATATGTATTGATGTATATGTATACTATGTACTGCCCTATGCTTAAAGCTGAGCTCCATTGTCTCGACCATGTGTCCCAGTTCCGTGAGGTGCGCTTTAAAGCGCCATCTACATCTCATGGCACCTTTTGGACTGAGCCAGGGCAAGGCTTAACAATAACTAACAGCAGGGCGGGGGAGGGGGACGACAGGCTGAAAGGCGAAAAGAAGAAAGGATAGAGAAAGAGAGAGAGAGAGGGAAGAGAGATAGCAACATCGTCATCAATATGCAAAGGCCTCCACACACACACACACACACACACACGGCGCAGGCATATGAAAAAAGGCTGGCAAAGAGAACGGAATTGTAGCTGCCATTCAATGCGAATGCCGGAGATGCTGCGCCCCACACACACACACACACAGCAAGCCACACACACACATATACAGGGTGCTGTCCAATTATGCCCCGCACATGCAAATGCAACGTGTACAAGCTCCCTCTCTCTCTCTCTCTCTCTCTCTCTATCCTCGCCACCCACTGCTGCCTCCCTCTCCCCTCCTCCCCCTGCTGGCAACCACTCAGCGCGCTTGTTGTGCCCGCGAGGCTGCCCTGAAGCGGCACTGCGACACGAGACGAGGCCGAGCAGAGGTCTCACTCTCTCTCCGGTCTCCGCTCTCCTGGCCTGGCCTGGTCAGTTCAGCCTAGGCTCAGCTCTCAACTCTGTTTCAATTTGCACCCACACAGACGCAGCAATCACTCAGCGTGCAACGAGCCTGCCTCCCCCCCTCTCCCCTGCCACGCCTCCCATCCCGCATCGTTGGCCTTTTTTCGCGTAACGCAACATTTTGGCGAACTGAGCCGAACTGAGCTCTGGAGCTGAGGTCCGCGTTTGGACCCGGTCAAAAGCAGCAGCTGTCTCTGTCACTCCGCCTATGCTCGCTCTCTTTCGCACAATCGTGTTGTTCTTGTTATTTTGGCTGCAACTCTGTCGCCTCTCTCTCTCTCTCTCTCTCTCTCTCGCTCTCTCTCTGTGCGTTTGTTGAAACAATCGATTTATTTTCGGTTTCATTTCTGATTGGCAATATTTCATAGCGATGTTTTTCTTCTACTCTCCACACACTCTCCACACTCTCTCCACTAGGCTATTTTGCCATTTCATATATGCTATATGGTTCTTTCTTTTGTATTTTTTTTTTCTTCGTTTGCTTGTATCTTTTTCAAGGGGTATGCAAGCGTGGTATATCTGATTTTTTTTTTTTTTTTTTTGCTGCTGCTGCTCTTCATTTATTTCATTCTTTTTATGTTTGTTCTCTTTTTTGTGTGAGTGTGGTCCTCTTGCATTTTTAAATATAACTGAAGTCTGACATATGAAAACGGAAGTGATGGATTCCATATGGAACTGTCTGCAGATTTGATGAGTTTTCTGCCTTTTTACATCACATTTCGTATCGAAACCTTTTGCGGAATTATTTCATTTTCAATCCAAGTTTGGCCAGAGCTTGCAGAGACTTTAAAAATATTTTTAAAAATTATTACACATTAGTTTTAGATGGATAAAAAAATAAATAAGATAGTTCAATTATCATATATTTTCTGAATTAATTTTGAGTTCATGTTTTTGTAACTTCAATCTTTCAAAATAATAAATAAATTTGAGTATATTCTGATGCCTTCCAGAGAGGGAATTCGATCGAAAACAGCAATAAATATGATACATAAAAAGTGCAGGCAGAATAAACAAAAGCAAAAGCAACGAAAAACGAAAAGAAAAACGAAACTGTAAATATTTGTGCAAGTGTCAGCGTATTAAAAATGGCTGCAATGCGCTGGCCAAAAACAAAAAACAAAAATGGCTGTCACAATAAAAAGTGTACAAAGAGAAGAGAAAGAGAGAGAGAGAAGAGAGTACATTTGCGATAGAGAGGGAAATGGATTTTTATATACACCGTATAAATTGATTGGTGCCATAACGTGTATATAGAAGTTCACAAAAAAAACAATAATAAGCAGATACTTTTTATATTATATAATAAATAATCACTTAATTAAATCAAGTAGTAGGAGGCAGTACATAAACAAAACTATTTATATATGGCCTGACTAAAATATTTTCATTACTCCATGTAATTGAAAGTAAATAAAACAAAAAAAAAACAACGAAAACATCATAATAAATTATGGTTTAATTAATGAAAAAAAAATATGCTTGTAGGCACTAATTAAAAATATGTTTGAAACCAATTGAAAAAATATAAATTTGCAATTATAAATTTCTCGGGGGAATATGTTTTGCAATTATTTTATAATTGCGATAAAAGAAACGAATATGATTATGGTATAAATTAAATGGCATTAAAAAAGCACAAACGGGATGGTTTAAGGGATTACTTTGTTGTAGAATTTATTATAAATATTGCATAGAGTTCACAAAACAAATAGTTTTCTTAAATTTTAACAACAATTACGATCATATTCAATATGTTTAATATTTTAAATACTTTGAAAAACTCTCAGAACTGAAAAAACACAACTCTTTAGCATTTGCTTCAACTCTTTTGCCTCTTTAATTTAGTTATTCAATAATCGGTTAATCAAATCAATAAATAAACCCGTTGGGTGTTGAAAAACAGGGGAGAAGTCCATTAAAAAAAACGTCACTTTCCGTTTTATTCAATTTACTTATGAGATTACTTTGGGTCCTTCCACTTAATGACAGACACTCCAGCGTTTTTTTTTTTTTTTTTAGCACTCTGATTCGTCACATTTTTGCTTGCTCTTTTCATTTGTATTCACACGTCCTTAACCCGTTGACGCCCATCGCCCGACCGCGCCCCCTTTTGTTAATGAAAATTGCTTTCACAAAAGCGACGCCCGTTGACGCCTACAAATATGTGCGTCGCTTTGACACTTTGTTTGTTATGTTGTGTTGTTGTTGTTCTTTATGTTGTTGTTGGCAGCTTTGTAGCGGAATAAATGAAACAGCTGCGGGTTGAGGGAGGCTGAAGGCGCGAATGGAAAAAATGTTTTGCCTCTGAGCGGCAACGCGGCGTATGCGCGACGTCGCCTCAAACCGTTGCCCCGCATCGTATGAACAATTGCAGTGCGTGTGTGTGTGTGTATGGGTGTGTGTGTGTGTGTCTAACTGAATAACTGTCGTTCTGTCATTGTATCTGTAGCCAAACGACGAATTCGTCTTGTCATTTTTCCCATGTTGTATATTTTTTTCCTCTCGTGTTCCTTTCCTCATATCTCTTTTTCGCATAACTTGGCATTTTTTGTAGTCGCTCTTCATTTTTTTGTTATTCCTCACTCTCTCCTTACTCCCTGCTTCATGTTTGCGTTCTGTTCTGCACTTGTTTCTATATGTTTGCTCAACTTGTCCATTTGTTTGTCCGCCCATCAACGGCGCAACGGAAACAGCAACGAAAACAGTCAAAAAGGAGAAGAGAAGGAGAAGTAGAAGGAGGAAGAAGCAGCAGGGGAGGTACGTGAGTGTGACACGCCTCAGCGTGATGCGCCTTATGGGTCGACGAATTTGTATTAGATTAAATTTTTTTCAAATTTGATTTTGCCAACTCATGTTTCCAACTCGATTTTATTTAATTAAATAGTTTAAATACAATTTAAAAGGAAAATACTGATATGTTTTTTGACTATATAGGGCAGTATATAAATAACTTCTGTGTTAATAATAATTATAGATTATTTTTATGCACAAAAAATGTACATTCTAGATGTCCATAGGATTATAAAAGATTTACGAAGGCGTAAGGAGGCGTGGACCATTTTTAAAACTAACTTCAACACATTGCAATGCATAAGAATGTTTTTTGATATCTCTAGCTCTTTTATTCTCTGAGATCTAGGCATTCATACAGACATATATGTCTATATTCTAAACCAATCTTATCAAATTTAATTTTAGTTCAGCTGCACTTCAGTTCATGCACACTGAGCTAAAATTTAAAATTAAAAAAACCTTACAAAAAAGAAAGGTTTATGAAATTTTTTTATTTGTTTTTTTTTTTTAATCTGTCAGTCTGCCCATCGTGAAAATTTAGATAGGAAACCATAGTCTGGATCTAGCTTAATATTCTGATAACAATCGTTTTCTACTTTTTCTCTCTCTATTTCGCTGGTTCCAGTCAGACATTTATTCTAGTGCCTATTTGAACAGAACTGCGGTTCTAATCCCTCAATATGCCGCATTCGCTATTCATTTATTCAAAAGCCTCGTACACCCCCCTAACCTAACCAGCCCCATCTCAACCACATTCGATATGCTCTTTTGTCTGCCCCAACGAGTTTGGTATTTTATAATTATTTTTTATGGTAAGCCAATTATTTAAATAAATAATGGTTGGTCGTTTCGAAATGTTGCTCCTTCTCCTAGTCCTCGAATAGAGTAGGGTGGTGGGGAAGGGGGTTAGGTAAAAGAGGGGAAAAAAGCAGCGCAGCGCTGCGCTGAATTGAAAATTGGCAAATGCCAATTGCGATGTTTGTTCTGTGCAATGCTGCATGAAATATGCAATTATATTTGCAGTTCCTCTACATAAGGCATTATGTATTGTATTTCTACATACTATATACGATATATATATATAAATAACGTGCATGCACATGCATGTCTGCATCTGCTATGTGTGTGTGTTTGTGTGTGTGTGTGGTTGGATGGTAATGTTCGTGCATTTGCATTTTGCGCGACCGCAAAAGTTTCATTTCCGTTCAGCGCGCACCTAAAAACACCTCCACACCTCCCCCCCTTCCTAATCCTCCTCTCCGGCCTGTATCACCCTGGTAACCCCCATGCCGAAAAGCCGAGGCAAATAGGAGAGAATACAACAAAATAATATGACACAAACAGCGCCAAATGTCAACAATTTCTGTCAGTTGCTGCAACCGCAGCGAGAATCGCAGCGCTATAATTATGGTAGGTGTTATGGCGGTAGATGTTCCCCGATTGTGAAATTACCTGCATATCGCCAATCCCAAACTAATTAGTTTGCGTTTGTCTCCCTCGGCTAGAATATGCAATTAGATGAGAGATACTAAATACGATATGAATGTGAACTCAAATTGGAAATAAATTATTTAATTTTAATCCAAATGCAGCTCAATATTTGCATAGTAAATTTTTGTTTTTGCTTATAGCTAACTATATTTATATTTAAAAAAAAAACATGGTAAATATTATATAGTAGTTTCAACATTTATGATATGTAGATCGATTGTAAAAATCCAACAGAAATTTAATTTTATTTGCAATTCTAGAACAATTTAAATATTTATGCCAAAAAGGTTTATTCTTGGAACTTAAAAATGCAATATATATTCTAATATAAAGTTAAGAACTTACAAATTAAATGTTTATAATATTTAAATAGTAAGCATAATAATGATATTGATATTGATTTTATATACTTCCTTTCCATATTGTAGAATCATATACAATAATTAAATAAAAACAATAAAAAAGTTATAAAAAATATTCACAATAGCTATAGTTTACAATGGTACAGCAAATACCTTTGCAACTACATGTAAAAAGTGTAGAACAGTTTCTTGGCGAAATCAAGAAGAAATCGCTTGCTGGAATGGTGCATTTTATGCTGCAAATTTTTGCTGTGGTTTGTCAATTGTTAACGAGCTCGCGTTCTTGTTGTAGTTGCTGTTCTGATGTTGTTGTTGTAGTTGTTGTTGTTGCTCGTGTTGTTGTGCTGCCTATAAAGTCTAATCAATATTTTGGTTATTGGCAATGCAACAACAACAACAAAACGTTCAAAGGGGCAACAACTGGTGGTGCAAGCCGAAGACAACGACACGTTCCAACAAGCGCTGCATAAATTTGAATGTGACTGGCCAAAAAGTGGAGTAGAGCGGGACAGGAGGAGGAGGAGGAGGGACAGGGGGGAGGTGGCAGGTGGGGTCTGACTGCGGTTTGCAACAGTCGCGCGTATTTCTTCATCAGGCGCCGCCGAACGACGCGGCCGCCAAACATTGTCGTTCACGTTGTTAACCGACCCGTACCACGCTCACTCCCCTGCCTGCCTCTCCCCTCTTCCTTCTCCTTCTCCCTCACACACACACACAGGCGTACTCATACATATGCATATGCAGCGAGCTGAGCCGAGCCAAACCGAAACCCTTTGCCAGCTCATATTTCGGACGCTGCAGCAGCGGCGGCATGTTGCCTCGTTATTTACAGGCTGCTGTCGAGCTAACCTACACACCCTTCCCCCCCTCTCCCCCTTCCATCTGTTCCCCCTGCTACGCCTGCTGGCAATTGCCACGCCCATGTTGTCGTTGGTTCGCTGGTTTTACGTTAATTTGCACAATTTTTGAGTTATGTCAATCGATTTCTAATGGCCGTCGCGTAGATGTTTCCTTCCCCTCCCCCGCCTCCACCCCGCACTCCCACTCATGCTCGATTTCCGCATAGCTGCCTGTGCCTTCCTGCTCCCTGCTCCCTGAGGGACTTGACTGTAACTGCAGCTGCCTCTCGCAGCGCGATGCACAACTTGCAGTTTTATAATTGAAACAAGTGGTCCCTTTTGGGGTACCCCATTGGTTTGCAGTGCCCCCACTAAACGATTGACTGACTGCTTTGATCTGTCAGCCATCTAAAGCTAATCCCAAAATCGGAATGTATCTTTAGTAACAGTAACAGTTCTCGATTACTTTGACAGACTAGGATAGTACTCATTTTGTGACCCACAAAATAAAAAGGTTTTTCGGTATTTTTGTTTGAGATATTTGTAAGAGTTTGAGGAGGGATTTTAAATTGATTATTTTAGGGAAGTATTTAACTTCAGTCTCAATAGATTCTTTGAACACATGCTATCATAAAAGTCTTTCTATTTAGAGTTTCCAACTAAGAGTTTAATTGAACTTAGGAGCTCTACACAAATAGCTGCAATTTATGTCTTTATCTTATTTAAAATCGTTATCTATATTTTTTTCAATTAAAAAACGGCGTGTTTAAGCCTCAACAAATATAACTTTAAAGTTTTGCAGTTTATATTAATATTTAAATGTAGTATAAATTAAAATGCCAGCTAAAACCTCTGTTATCTTAAAATATAGTATACCATGTAATTTGCAACATAAATTATAAATACATAATACTGTTTTATTATAATGCGATATTATAGATAATATACAACTATTATGCATCATATGCCATAAATATTTACAATGCACAAAGTGCGCTCTCTTCATTTCAAATGCAACGCCCATAAATATGCAATGCTTTTTTCGCAATTATCGCAGACATCCCCGCATTGCATCGCATTGTTCTGTCGTGTTGTGTTTTGCTAATAACCCAAAGAAGATCAGGAGTGGGAGGGGTGTTCAAAAAAAATTAGTGATTATAAATGCAGCCGCAGCTATTTTATGTGAACATGTGGACAACCGCAGAGGGGGAGGCGGGCAGGGTGAGTTATTATAACCTGCGCGACAGACAAACAGAAATTGCAATTTATATTTTATTCAAATGTGCAAAAAAAAAAACAAATAAACACACACACACAACGAAGACAGAGACAGCAATATGGCAGTGTGTGCTTGCGTGAGAAGGGGAAAAATCATTGCATACTTGCAGGCGCCAACAGGAAATGCAGCTGTGGAAGAAGAAGAGAGGCTGCTGCTGCTGCTGCACATAAAATGCATTGCCAAATAACGGTTAATGCAAATGCGACCACACCGAAACAAGTTGTTGTTGTTGTTGTTGTTTTTGCTGCTGCTGCTGCCGTTGCATGCGCAAATTAAACAAAAAACCCCGCGAATTTTAAATGATTTGGCACATCGAAAGCAGCGCCCCGAAAAAAGAGGGAGGAGAATGGGTGTGATTGGCTGTCCATGTGTGTGTGTGTGTGTGTTGGGGTGGGTCGGTTAGTTTGCCATTTTGTTGTAAATTGCCTTTGGCAGCTTTATGTACAATTGTTGTTGCATTTGTTGTTGTTGCTGCAGCGAGTCAACATTTATAATCGTGCATCGTTATACGTTATACGCATGCAGCAGGCGGAGCTATTGCGGTTTTGCTTTGCTGCACTTGCCACACAGCGCCCACATCTCCCTCTCTCTCTCTCTCACTCTGTGTGTGTGTGTGTGTTTTGTCGTTATTGTCATCGCTGTTGTTGTTAGCCCTTGCTTCACCCCCCCCCCCCGCGGGTCCCCTTGTTTATTGCTGTTGCCAGGCCATCAGCTTTTGCATCGGCTGTCGCCTAAAATATGCGCGCATTTTATTTAACGCATTTTTTGATACAACCAACCTCCACGCACAGACACACCCCTTATGGGGCACATCCACTTAACGCCCGACAAAGTGAAGTGCGTGTCGGCATGCCTAATTGGAAACTCATATTGCCAGGCTTATAAAGCCGCGATAGACAGACAGGCCTGCTGTGTGCCGTATGATATCCTGCTGTGTTCAGCAAGTCACTTTAAGATCGTTTAAGAATAAATGTATAATATACAAAAATATATCAAAATAATATACAGATACCTAAAGTTTTCACATTTTATTTATAATTTTACATATGCATATTTTTTTTAATTTTATACAAATACAATATCATGATATAACTCCCAACAAATCGAATAAACCTTATGCAGTTTTAGAGAACTAAAAATGCACTTTGTGCTACATTTACTAATATGAAATTCAATTTGGAATATTGCGCAATATTCATGAATATTTAAACAGAGTCTGCAATTCAATTAGCGCAGTTTTTAATTGGAATAACGAAATTTTCGATTCGTTTTACGTTGCATTTAAATTTGAAATTTCATAGCGCCAGCTTGTCAAACAGTTCAATTATATTGAATACCCCCTTACCGCATAATTCGAGAACACTTTGTATGCGCACAATGCAATTAAATTTATTTTCCAATAATAATATGCAAATTTCTCCAAAAAATGCATAAAATCAACGTGGCGCCCAAACAAACTAAACAAAAGCACTCGAAAAATTTGTTATCACAATAATTATAAGGGAAATTGCATTGTAAATTGCTAATTGTGCCGCAGACATGGCACAGTGGGATAGTTTTAAAAAGAGAGAGAGAGAGAGGGATTAAATATATTATTGTTGAGAGAAATTACCAATGGAATAACATTGCTAGATATATATATATTTTTTTTTTTTGGATACATTTTTGCATAGTCTTTGCCCACTGTGCGTATGCAAATGACAAAACCAAAAAATATATAACTATTTTATGCATTTTACAATTTGCAATTAATCTCTCTAAAATGTGTTTATATGTATATGCGGTCCGCACACACACCTGCCTCCCTCCCCCCTCGCTGGCCCGTGCATCGCTTTATTAATATTAATTGAAAATAAATGCAGCATAAGCTGCGGCGGTCAAAAGGCAGGCGACTGCATTTGCCAGGACACAGTTCACAGGGGCCAGGAGGGTTGTGGCCAGCCGGAAGGGGAAGAGGGGGGTGAGTTGAGGGAGGCGCGACTGGTACCGGCCGTGGCCAAAAATTCAGTAAAATGCAAATAATTAAATGGCAACCAATAAAATATGCAAATGAGTTGTGCGGTGTCGCGCGCACACACATACACATACACATACACATGACACAGACACAGTGCCAGAGGCAGAGGCAGTCAGAGCGACGGGGACAGACAGCATGCACCACAAATAGGCGGGCAGCGCACATATGGGTAGAGTGGGAGTGTGAGCGGGAGGACGAGAGTGCACTCTGTTTATGGCATTTCATATACTAAACAACTTATTCGTTTCATGTATTTGCGTAGCAAATTTAATTTCCTGTGCAGCGAATTTGTTAAATATGACGATGATGATGGCCAATATCATAACAATATATAGACCCACTGTGCGTGTGGGTGCGTGCAAGCGAGATAGCCTGATATATATATGCAGGACCGAATAGGTGTCGTCCATTGGCTGACGTCGAAATGGCAACATAATTAGTTAGGCTCGCGATATATAGCAAATGTGGCAGAAGAAGCGACCATTGAATATATTCATTATTTAATATATATACACATATACTCTGTGTGTGTGTGTCCTTGTGTGCACGGCGAGCTAAGCTGCAAAACAAAAGCAGCGAATTGATAAGCTTAGTTGCAATTGTTGCTAAGCTCAGCTGAAAATGAGACTCGTTAAGGTGCAGGTAAGACACCTGAGCAGCGATCAAGGAAATAAAGAGAACCAAAAAACAATTAAATACGTTTAATTCTTAAAAATACTAAAAAGGCACAAATTAATACTGCTTGCGCTCTCTCTGTCAAGCTGATCGCTTAACATACTGTTAAGTAATCGCTAGCTTTACATACTGTTAACAAGTCGCTAATAAGTGTTATCCTTCTGTTAGCTGCACATAACATATTGTCATTTTACAACACTCTTGTTTACGCGGCCTCTGTTAATTTTAAACAACAGTCGACTGTTAGATGTGAAAACACAACAGACTGTTAACTAGCAGTTGCAATTGAAGATTTAAAAATAAAATTAAATATCATTAATCTATTGATTTCCTTGCAGGCACTCGACTTCGACTGTGAGGTGCAGGGTCAGCAGGATATACCGCAGGCCATCCAACTGCTGGGCGAGATGAACAGCAATGTTAAGCAGGTTACAGACCTTGTCGAGGGTATGTTGCAGCGCGTCAAGCGTGGCGAATTGAGCACAGAGTACGGCCTGAGTTTTCTGGAGGTCAAGTATCACATGCTGCTCGACTATTTGATTAATCTGACATATGTGGTGCTGCGCAAATGCTCCGGAGAGACCATTGAAGGGGATCCCTCCATCGAGCGCTTGATCGAGATACGCACCGTGCTGGAGAAGATACGACCGATTGACCACAAGCTGCGCTATCAGATTGACAAGCTGGTGAAGACAGCAACCACTGGCGTGTCGAGCAGCACAGATCCCATACTCTACAAACCCAATCCGGAGGATATGCTAAGCGCAGCTGGAGCTGATGATGAGCAGGACGACGAGCAGGAGGGCGACAGTGACAGCGATGAGGACGAGGATGAGGATGATGAGGCCGGAGCTGCGAAAAAGCCCCGCAAGGCAGCCACGGCAGGCAAATCGGGTGTCTACGTGCCGCCACGCATCAAGCCCGTCTACTACGATGGCGATGAGCGTGATGCGGATAAGGAGAAGAAGGCTCTGGAGCGTGCCAAGAAGCGGGCAATTACGTAAGTTGAAACGACTGAACCGACTCTCCCATCGAATTCCTAGCTAAACTGCCTTCTACTGCCCTTTCAGTTCATCCATGCTGCAAGATCTGAAGGAAGAATACTTGGATGCGCCCACTGAGATCTCATCGGGCTCTCGTGCCCAGCAGCAGCTCTCGCTGGAGCAGAAGGAGAAGCAGGAGTACGAAGAGAACTATCTGGTGCGTCTGCCAGTGACCAAGGCGGAGAAACATCGCCAGCGCAAGCTCACCACATTGGGTAAGTTCACACGACAACTATATTGCTCTATATAGTACCGACTAACCCAATCTTTTATCCCCTGCAGGCACTCTTGGCGATGAGATTCTTGGCGAGATACGACGTGAGTCGACGCAACGCGGCGATGGATCCAGTAAAAAACGTAAATTGGCCAAATCTCGCGGCAAGGGAAAGAAACGTGGTGGCAAAAAGCGAAAAACCCATTAATCCATTATCGTATCGAGGCCAAATAGTTAGTTTTTACATATATCTCTCGTTTACAATCATTTTGACTTAGATTTCTTCGTTGTTTTATAATGATATTATAGTTTTCACTTTATTATTGTTCCATAAACGAGTTATTTACGATTTAGTTTCTGATTGTGTTTTTGCTAACCAAACCAGTTAAGTTTATTTCTGATTTTGATTCATTAAATGTGGATAAGTTTGATACAGAATTCTTTTATTTGTTTTATTTTCTTGTACACGTTACAGACCCCATTAAAAGGGTATAAACTATTATTATTTTTGGACTGGCAACAACAACATGCCACAAATATGCGTAATCCATGCAAAGTGGAAACGAAAAACTATAAAAAAAAAAAAAAAACAATATACTATCGAAAGATCACGTAATGCGCATTGTAAACTGCATTAAATTTAGGCCACAAAATTGAGCACTTAATTATTTCCCTTCGACTTAAGATTGCAAAAGAAAATTTGATGGCAAAACCAAAACAAAGAAGAAAAAAAAAACAAAACCAAATTCAAAATTGTAACCCTTGTGGAAAGCAAAGATAGCGAGAAAATGAAAGAGAAGGAAAGCGGGAGAAAAACCAAACAAAAAGAACGTCTAGTAATATATTGATAAACGAAATTTCCAATTAAAGTAACATTTAAGGCACAGCAAAAAGAAATACTAAAACGTTTCGTTGTTTTTAGGAGTCAAACAAAAAATGAAATGAGAAATTCAATTTTGGCTGCTTATGATATGCTTTACGAGAACTTGATAGAGAGAGACTTGCCGCACCCTCAGTTGAAATAGAGTTTTGCAAAATCGACTTCAGCAACAAAATTCCAAAAGATCTCAAAATGCAGTTACCCAAAACCAAATTCTAAAAAAAATTATCACCTTGTAAAAATTCAAAAATCGAAAGAACAAATCACACGCTCACACACATACAAATACAGATACAGTTACAGATACAGTTACAGAAACAGAAACACATATGACAAAATCAGTAACAAAATACAGTTGCCTTATCAGAAGATACAAGAGACCGGTTCTACTTACAGTAAGCAAAATCAACCTAAAATGAAAACCAAAAACCAAATCGAAATATTTGACAACAATGTTTTTATGTTGGCATAGAAGGATCTGGATAATTGTTATATAGCATATGATAAACGTAAGCCCCACCCAAAAACAAAAACTAAAGAAAAAAAAAAAAACGAAAACAAAAACGAAAAAAGCGAAAAACAATTATAAAAGTTATTCAAGCAAGATGTGAAACAAGTTTTGATGATACTTTCGGAACCATTCCGGAGAGTTCTTACGTTTCAGGCCGCGTATCTTGTTTTACAAATGAAAAATACTAAACAAAAATAATGCAAAAAAAAAAGAAACTCCTAAAAACAACTGAATTTAGACACAAAATTTTATATATTTACTATACATACATACATACTACATACGAGTATAATAATGATTAAACTAAATTTAAGCAAAGCATTTTTGAATAGACCCCGAAACGAAGCGAAGACGGATTAAGCGAAGAATGAAGCGAACGTCCACTTGAAAAGTTTTTAAAAATTAAAAAAAAAGAAAAATAAAAAATAACTAAGCAGTTTATCAAGCGAAGCGCATGAAGGAGGGAGGGATAGAAAGAGGTAGAGAGAAGGGAGATATTACAAGCATATAATTATTACCAATTAATGTAAATGAAAAACAAAATATGAATCCAAATAGAATTAAGTTAAGTACATAACGAATACTTTAAACAAAGCAAAGCAAACTTTTGGCTTTTACAACCAACTTTGACTAAGGATGAAAAATTTTTTCCAAATTTTCTTCAGGCGGTGACGGTTGCCAAGATGCAGCGTGTTGCCACCTGACAAGGCAAACTAACAAGTTTTTGGCTATAAATTTTAACAAAACGGAACGTTCGAGAACGTAACGCAACGTAGGGCAGACACAACGGAAATTACCACATAAATGCAATAGAACACGAAATTATTTACAGGCAGCAGCAACATTTTGTAATGCGATCGAATAAATTAATTTAATTAATTTATTTACGTTGAAAGCTGAAAGACTGAATATGTTAAATGAAGAAAAATAAAAATACGTACGAAACGGTAACGGAAACGGTAACGCAATACGCAATACGCAACACGGAAAACGGAAACATTTCTTCCAAGCAAAAAACGCAAACGTAATAAAAAATTGTGAAAAGCGTGAAAGGAACTTAAATAATTTTAATAGCCGAATTTCTAGCACAAATTGTAATGACTAACGGGAAAATGGTTTATTTTTTCGAGATAATTATGGTTATTTATTTTTAGTGTTTGTTTCTTACGTTTCGTTTTTAGTTTTCATTGTTCTTTTCGTTCAATTTTACTCAAACAGCCAATGCAAATTATATTCGTTTTTCATTTGAATGTGTAAAATGTGAAATGGAAAACTCAGACAGAAACCGAGACAGAGTACCGCGAACAGGGAACCGACAACGGACAAAACAGACACAAAGCAACAAATGTTGAATATATTGCAAAATGTAAAACACAAAGAAAGCAAACAAAGTGAAACAACCAAACAAAAGTCGCCTTAGCCAAGCACCACAAAACAAATCGATACGAAACGAAACTAAACAAAAACCAAAACAAAAACAAAAGTAAAACAAAAATTTGTAAAACCAAAAACAAAGCATACTCTAAACAAATAAAAATAAAAGAGTAAATTTAAATAACAAAGCGAATACTTAAACTTATAATATCCATTATTTGTTGTAACTTAACTACAGACACAAACATACATGCACACACGTACACACACAGACAAAGACACTGACACACACACACACACATGCAGAAAAAAATAGTGCAAAAGTTCAAAAAGCAAACCTAAAATGTAACTTAATTTTTATAGCCAAAAAGAGGAGGAAAATAAAATGAAACGAAAAACGTAAATGAAAATGAAAACTAATCTTAGCGAGAAAGAAGGAGGATTAGCCGGATCTTTGGATCGTTTAGTTTAAGCATCTCCAATCAATTTTACAAAAATCAATTGGTTAATTAGTGATAACAAAGAGAGAGAGACAACATGTTTTTTAACCAAAAAGAAAGAGAAAAAAAAAACAGTAAGAACAACAAACAAATTCGAGCTTAAATTTATTTCGAAAAACAAGCCAAACACTTAACCTTATTTCGTTCCATTGGTTCCATTCCGAACTGGAATTGTTTAAACAATACAAGAGAAATGAAAATGAAACGTTGTATAGAATTGTGTGAAAATGGTTGGAAACATATGTAAAATTGATATTGATATAATTCGATTTAATCTACCAGTAAATCACGATAATACAAGTAAGCCACAGACATAAACTAACTAATAAACTAAAATCGACAAATGATGATAAATCTAATAATAAAATTTAAATCTTACAAACCTAAAGATGATGACTTTTCAATTCTAATATATTCCTGATTATTTATAGAAATAATTATACTCGTATCCGGTTAGGAAGTGTTTATTTATTTAATAGACAATACGCATAGAGAGTTACAGGTATTTACAGGAAATAACAAATTGCACAACTCGGCAGCCTCCTCAGCCAGTTTTAGAAAGAGATAGGGAGAGAGAGAGAGAGAGTAACCTAGGCCAGGGCCTCTGCCAGAGCGGGCACGTTGCGTTCGGCCTTGAGCTTCTGCTTCTCCTTGAGCAGGGCGTAGCACTCGGGCACCTTGCTGTAGAAGTCGCAGAGCTTCGTCTGCGCATTGAAGGCCAGGTACTTGCCGCAGTTGTAGAGACGAGGATGTCCATTGACGCAGACGAAGTACTTCTTGCAGGTCTGCGGATGGCGATAGTAGCGCAGCTCACCCTCGGGACTGACATCCACCTCGGGTGCAATGCCATCGGCATCCAGCTCGGGTGCGGGGCAGTTGAAGCCCAGATAGGCCTCGGCATTGCAGCTGCCCACAAGATCGGGCCAGTCGCACTGGTAGGTCTCCTCGTTGAAGGCCAATCCCTCGGGGCATTTGGTCAGACTGGCCACGCCGTGGGCACAGTTGCGATAGACACCGCACTTGGTCTCATCGCCATTCGGGTAGAAGCCAAACTGGCGGGGACACTCGTCGGTGCCGTTGGCGGGCTGTAGACGGGTGCGCTCCTTGCAGGTGGAGTAGGGCGCGTAGGTGCATTCACCGGTCGCCTTGGTGCGCTGATGGAAGAGCAGACCTAGAGCCGGAGAAGCAACATCAGTATTAACAGAATGTCGGATGGGAGGGCGTGAAAGAAGGTTGCTTACCATCTGGACAGAGCTTGGGCACGGGCACATCATCCTGGCATTCTATGTAGGCATCGCACTGATCTCCGGAGGCGAAGCGTCCATTTGCAACGGGGCACTCGGGCGAGGCAAGAGCTGCAAGCAGGGAAAAAATAGGCGTGGCATTTAATATACATATTTCATTTGTTTTCTCTCTCAATGTTTGTTGCTTGAAACGAAAGACTTAGGACACAAACTTGTTGCAGAGTAATTCATCATTATTTTTGTTTTGTTTTTGTTTTTATTGAGAGCGGAAAAAAAGTTATACAATAAGTTTGGCACATCGATTGGCACCCTCTAACTATCGACTAGAGAACTCGAGCAACTCATAGCGTGCTTGGCATATTCAAAAACCGACTCCAACTCCTCATCCTCCTTCTCCTTCTCCTACTCCTAATCCTATTTTAATGCTTGATGCGACGTGCAGCGGCAGCGGAGGCGCGCGCGGCCTTGATCTCTGCTCCCTTGGCCCTGACCTCAGGGCTGCAGTTGGGCACATTATCGATGTCATCGCACTGCTTGAGCTCCTGGTTGAATGCCTGATCCTCGCCACAGCCAATGCGACGTGGGCGACCCTCAATGCAGATGAAATACACCTGGCAATCGCTGTCCGACGGATGGAACGTGTAGTCCTCCTCCTGCTCGCCAAGCAGCTCTGACTTGGGTGCTGGTGCTGGGCAACGGAAGCCCAGGAAAGCCTCAGCATCGCAATCCTCCACCTGATCGGGCCAGTCGCACTTGTAAGTGGCCGGATTCCAAGCCAAACCCACGGGGCAATCGAAGACGAAGCCACGTCCCGCAGCGCAGTTCATGAACTGACCACAGTGGCTCGAGTCACCCATGCGATAGTATCCAAACTGATGTGGGCAATCATCGCTGGGCTGGGCGGCCTGCAGACGGGCCTGTGGCTGATTGCACTCCACATCGATGGGGTAGCCGCAGGGGTAGCCCGTGGACTTCTCGTTGTACAGCAGTCCGTCGGGGCAGAGCTTCTCCTCGGCCACGCCGTTCTTGCACTCGATATACGCGTCGCAGGAGCCGGAAACGGGCGCCGTTCCGTTCGCCTCGCGGCATCCGCCGGCTGCTGCATGGGCTGCAAGAGACACAAGGCACAGGAGAGAGGTTGGGGTTAATAGGGTCGGGACTGGGTGGGGAGCGCGCTTACCTCTAATGATTTATGATGGTAACTGATGCTCGCGAGCGCAAATTCGCTTTATATTTCTTTCTTTTTTTTCAACAAATGAACAACCGATTAAAGAGAGTTATCAACGGATTTTTGAAATAGTTTTTGGAAATTTGTATATGGATATGCGAAATACATATAGTAGGGCACTTAAGATTATAATTGCTATATTAAGGGTGTGTAAATTTATTCACAATATGGATAAATCGAATCAGTGAGAGCTTTTAATTATTTTCCAAGCCCAATAACACTCTATATTACCATACTATTTTATCTAATTTAATTGCTTTATTTTCTATAGAGTTGTTAAGTCCGTATCGAAACTTGTTCCCGAACCCATTAGCAAATTGACAAAACTCGTACAAGTTTCCTACATTAATATTTATACATAGATCTCGCGACGTTGGCGATGTGATTATGTTGTCTCTTTTGCTTAGCGGCACCTTTTGTAATGTCAAAAATTTTAATGAGCCATTGGGTATTACGTGTCCGTCGGTACACACCCCGTTTGTTGAACCCGCGTGGGCTGCGTCTCTCTGCGTCTTGGAATGTTTTCATTACCAGCGCATAATGAGACTACACAGCGTGCCTCAGGTAATTGTTAAGAGTTATGAAGATTTGTAGGGGGAAAAACCCCTGAGGTGGAGTAACTTGTGAATACCTATATAAGGCGTGCAAAGCAATTTGCAGACAAATCAAAATTAAATCATATTTATCTAACCTAAAGAAATGTATTATTTTTGCTGCTATTACGCTATAAAATAAATATTCAAGCTTGTGCAATAGAAAGGATGTGCTAATTGCTTTGCCTCGATTATTTCGAATCTCTTTTGAAATTAATTGCGGCTGCATTCCGATCGTTTCCCACACATTTACGAGCACATTCACTCTTCGTGCGGTACTTGTGCCACAAATGGACATTATCTATCGTCTTGAGTTGAATTTAAAGAGGTATTCGAAATGGGAAACCAGCAGAAACAAATAAAGATGAATGCAAAAGCACTCAAAGGTCATCTCAACCGGCTGGGCACGCATCGCTCGACAGACTTGGCCGGGTTTAAAACGGGTTTCTGGCCATATCAATAAAAGCAGCAACAGCAACAACAGCCGCAACAGCCGCAGCAACTGTTATGTAATATCGATTTTGGGGTACTAATTTATGTGTGAATTAATTTCTGAACATCTTCGATGCGACCTTGAAAGCTGAAGACACGCATATACATTATGATATGATATTTGATTGTCGTGTTTGATGCGGAAACCTCTGGGCAAGTTCGTTGCCGACAGTCACTGCGCTGATTAGTTGCACTTTTCTGTTAGCTCTTCGCTCTTCCATTTCCTGGTATTTGTTGAGAAATTCGAGGGGGCCTAATTGCACGATGACGTTGCCCGATCGGACCAACTGAATTATTACCGTGTGCAATTGAAGCGAATACAATGTATGGTACACCCCACAGACGAGCGATTGTCAAGCTGAGAGATGTGTGAAGCCTCGTAGCCTCAAGTATTTTAATTGTGGCGCCTCAAATTGCTGTAATTACGATTGTATTGCATTTCAAAAGATCGTGGGATGGCAAACTAATTAAACGTTTAGTTTCCGATGCGCTTGGGAAGCTTTGCTGGGCCAGTGATTTCAAAACACTGTCTAGCTGAGAGATTTACGAGAATTTTTCCAAATTCAGTGGGAACAGTGGAATTCTTAACAATATAATATATATAAAAATTAAATTGTCTACATTTAAGTGTTATTTCCTACTAAAATTAGTAATGTCTAAAGAAATTCTAGTTAATAATAAATATTTAAAATTCTTTAGAAGTCATTTCAATGCTTTTAAAGATTATAAATCGAAAGCCCATTAAGAACTTGATTTAATGATCTTGTTTTCAGCATTTGATTTGCATTCGAAATTGATGAGTAAGAACTTAATTAATTTGTATATCAATTTCTGTACTGATGATCATTTGAATTTTAAATTAAAATGTTATATTTATTATAATACTATTTTACTATGCCGTAGGCATTCACTGTACAACATATTCTATTATATGAAAGTGTAACACAATTTAATTTAATATTTATGTACATGTAGATTTAAAGTAAACTCTCTATAGTAAATGTCACTTTCGTCAAGAAATACGACGCATTTTCTGCGCACTGGAATTCGATTAGACCTCAGACCCAACACCAATTGGAATTCACAGTGACATGCACAAGTTTGTTGCCTAAGTCTTTCATTTCAGTTCGAAATACTTTTGTTTTTTTTTTTTTTTTAATTAAATTAAATTTGTAATTCTACTAACCCAATGAGCCAAACATGGCCAGGCACAATAAAGCACTGATTATTATTTTAGCCATAGTGTGTGTGTGTGTGAAAGTCCTTGGGCACGACGTTCCGTTTTATAAAAGAGCGGAAAGCGAACGCGATGTGCAGGCAACGAGCTGACAATTTCGACTGTTTTGCGATAGATACGAGACGCAGATCTTAACTGGTAAAATCGCAGGCGACGACTTTTGCTGATGAGCATGAGCTGAGGCTGAAGCTGAAGCTGACGCAGTAACAACAACAGCAACAATAGCAGCAGCAGCAGCAGAGGTAGAGGCAGCGGCAGTGGCAGCAGCAGCGACGTTGTTGATCTTCTTCTACCTCCGTTACGTGTGCGACCACATCAAGCGACAACTTTTGTCGCCTCGATCACTTTGCGCTGCTGTTGCAATAAAAAGCAAACATGTTAATAAATAACCAAATCGCATAACAACAAACAAGAAAGAACTACTTTCTATATACGTTGTCCGAAACGTGAATACACTTGCTTATTGTAGTTTGTGTCGAATAACATTCGATTGATTACATATCAGTTTATCAGATTGAAAACATTAAATTCCTTTATTTAGTTTAATTAAAACTACCAGGTATTATTTTCCTATTATCCTTCAATGAATTAATTAATCTTATAAAAATGAAATTCGCGACAATTTCGAAAGAACTGTCTGTAGTGTATGCAGCAAAGATAACCGGCATGTTCTACCCAAAAGGCCGAGCGTCATCAGATCTCTCGTCATCTTGCTCGAGATGACTCACAACAACAAGTTATATTCGATCTTTTAATCTGGCTGGCAACTGTATTGGTATTTACCAAAATGTGTGCTTAATTTATGTTAAGTAAATGCTAAAATACCATCAAAAGGAAATTAGCATTTTTGGCACTCTTGATTTCGTCGAAAGATACTAAAATATTGAACGTGAAAAAAAATGAAAAGCAAAAACAAAAAAAAAAAAACCGAAAACCAGAAATTATCAAGACGAGTCGTCTGTCTTAAAGTCAAGGACGGGGACGAGCTGCGCCCATGCGGGCCTAAGGCTGTGCCAAGTGCGGGGCTACACCATTGTCTCTGCAAGACTGCTTGATCTGGTCTTCCATCGTGTCTTGAATCCAGCTCTGGCTGGGCGTAACGCAAGCAACATTGGGGATTTTTCACGAATTTCAGACAACTTGTCTGCATATAATTCATACTAAAAAAACCGAATGAGATTAGCGCGTCTCTATAATTTGATTTCGATTCTTGTTTTTCTATTTTTAATATGCATAATTTCAACTGCTCTTTCGTCATAGTTTTTACTGCACCACGAGGGCAAACAAGTTTATAGAATTAAATTAATATTAGCCGACGCCCCAACGCAAGTTCAAGTAAATCACACGCAATTCGAAATTGTTTGAAATTGTTTTCTTTATTTTTACATTTCTTATGCTTAGATATATTTCTCTTCAGTTTGTGAATTTTTGTTTTTGTTTCAGCTAATAGTCCTTGCTCAGCAATTTTTGCTAATGGAATTATAAAGTTTTTGGAGAATCTGAACCGAAAGATACATTGAAAATGCTGCGATCAAAAATGAACTTAGAAGGCCTTAGATTAGAGTAGAGTTTATGATATAATTATGGCCTAAACAAGGTTAATAATAGTAGTAATTCGTATAATAATAATAATCATAGTTTTTAAACATAAAAAATTGGCAGGCTAGCTATAAGAAGACTCATTCAATAGGACATGACATCGACTAACTGCAGCTAGAGAAAATGTTCTCGTTAAGTAAATCAGTAAATGAATTCTTGAAATCCTCACATACATACATATATCTATATCGATATATGAGCATACATATATACAAATCGCGTATTTATTCCTGTTAATTATTTACATACAAAAATAATGTTCTCTTCTTTTAGTTCTCAATCTCAATTTGGCCCAAACAAAACGCCGCCAAGCCACTAACACAACAAAAGGTGTTCTGAGAATTGTTCATAAATGGAAAACTGATAGTTAAAAACAAATTAAAAAATATCATATACATATGTTTCTTGGTTTTACTTCATATTCGTTTTCCTTTCTTCATTTCATCTCTTTCTAAGGCACTTTAATACTTTATCAATAATTTGAATTTCTCTTTTTAATTTCATTATTTGTAACATATTTTCATTTTTTTTTTCGTTTTTGATTTATTTAACTACATACATCCATCTTCAACAATTTGATATTTTCATTTCATTTACTTGTATTTTAATTTGTATTTAGCGAGTGTTTCATTTTTATTCCGTAGTCTGGCTAATTGTGATGGGAAATTGAAATCAAATCGACGCTAGTTTCTTTTGGACCTAAAGATAGTACAATAAATACAAACACCAATTGTTGCATGTTGTTCCCAAGACACTCTCAAATCAGTATGCATACTACATCTATATGTAATATATATATATATTCAATGCAATCGTTATTCCAATTCTATACTCTAGTTTCAACAACACACTAAGCTAGACAAATCAGTTTTAGCTTCTGCCTATCGTCGTCATCTCTATCTATCTCGAAAAAGCGCCATATAAATTTCTACTTAAGGCCCGACATGCCTATTTCAGATTCCATCTCGTTATGTTTTAAACATTTATATGTGCACAAGTTTGACTTTAAGTTCAACACTAAAAAAAGCATATACAAAACTAGTTTAATGCATATCAATTTCTCAATTCTTGTCTCACTTCATTTTGTTTGTTGTTTTCTTATTCGTTATGTTGTTTCTTGTGTTTTTTCTTTTTCTTTTTATTTATAATTAATGCTCAAACTCAGCTTCTTCTTCTATGTCGCCATTACTAGTACAAATATCACGGTTTGCGTCTTCACGCATTACGATTTAAAACGTAGTTCTCAATTAATTGTTTAATTTCAGGCATCAACTCGATCAACTTATCGTAAGCCTGGTAATTCTATATATTGTTTGCATGTATTTATTTCTTCAGCATTCTAGGTTAGGTTTTAAACGTTATTCTGCAAGTTTCCCATTTGACATTCAAGTATTTCATTTGTAGCGGCTCTCTTTAAGTTTACTTCGATCTATAACTATTTGTTGTCCATTTCAAGTAAGTATTACTAGTAGTTGTATAAACACAAAATGGTTAGACTGTTTTGAGGCTAGGAATTCATTATGTCCGACTGATCCGTCCGACTATCTGTCTATGCGACCATTAGATGATCGTGTTGGTATACAAAAAGTTGGTATGTCTGGAGTAAATGTTGTGAGTATTTGATGTAAATCATAAATAAAAATGGCCTATAGTATATAGTTAACATATACATCAAAGTAAGTATGGTATGTGACTGCCCCTATGATTACGTAAACAATGCAACTAGTCGGGATAGGGACATCTCTCCTGCAGTGGAACTCTATCTGGATGGTCTGCCGTCTCCCGTCTTCGGCCTTTGCCAGCCTTATGGCAGCTGCTGGCCAAAGTATGTGACTAACTAACTAAATAACTAACTAGTAATTCAGCATTAGAAAAAAAACCAACAACTAACTACGTTTAACGTACTTAAGCCGTGCTCTCCCTAAGGCTTTGCTTATTCATCTAGAGTAGAAAAACAACCGATCTCCGAATCTCCGGTCTCGCTTTCCCTAATACTAGGCTAGCTAAACTAACTAAGACTAACTCTAATGCTAGTACTAATACTAAGAAACGCACACACACATACAATGCCATAAGAAAGGATCTAGCATAGAGTTGTATGGGGAGCAATTGGTAATCGATAATTGGATTGGTATCAGCAACTGGCAGCGGGCAGCGGGCAGCGGGACACTCCAAATTCGTAATATCCGATTCTCTATAGCATTGCAAATAGTAATAGTGTGGCTCGTCCTACGTCTACATCCGCTCCTGTTCCTGCTCGAACTGTTCCTTCGTGCTGCTTCCTTAGTAGTCTTTTAACAAATCTCCCGCTTGAGGTCGATGCTCAAGTGCGTCCCACAATTAGTTACTATATTGCGCATCCCTTGCGCATGCCGTACATGATCTTCAGTTCCGGATAGATGATCTTTCGTATCAGCTGATTCGTCTTGCCCGCCAACATCGCTCGTCGATTATCCTTTTTCAGCACTTTGATGCCAGGTTTGTGCACCAGAAACGCATTGTCCAATATGTGGAACTCGTAGTCCAGCACGCACAGCGCGTATCCCTAGAATAAGCACAAGGAATTAAATATCGAATCTGCACTATATATATATATCAGCTGCTCACCTGCGTCATCTTATCGCTCTTGCCCTCCCAGCTGAGCCGCTCATCGTAGTGGGGATCCGCGTGCGTGCCTATGTAAATGGGCTCCCAGTGCACATAGTATCCCGTTCGCTTGCCTATGTGAAACACACTCAGCTCGTCTGTTTCGTTGGCCGCCATCCATTCCTTGGACTTGGGTACTCCGTGGCAACTGGCGCACACACGCTGATGGAAGGGTATGGCCTTGCCGGTGCGCAGAAACTCCTGCAATTCCGTCTTATCGTGCGGCACTGGCGAGGCTTCGTCTACTTCGAAAATACTCAAGGGAAACACTCTGTGCGGGATCAGAAAAGAATAAAGAATAAATTAATGGATGAATTTATAATAAATAAATAAAAAATAAACTTACATACTTTAAATATAAATTATTCTTCTTATTTCTAGTAAATCTTTTACAAAACTTCAATTTAATTTCTTCGTTTTTCTTCAGTTTTTATAGTTCTTGATTTTTTTCTGCCTGTAATATGCATTACTTATCCAACTATCTCAATATTCGTGGCCTTACCTAGGCGCCTTGCGCCGCAGATACTGCTCGTTGCGAGCAATCATCTCAAGGAATTTCTTAACTAATCCCGGATTCGGATAGAGTTCAATGTCCGAGGCGAGTATGAAGTGAGTGAGCGCTGCATCGCGTGCTATGTTGCGACCCACATTGACGGGATACAGCAGCTTCTTTTGCGCCTTATAGAGATGTCCCGAGCTGATATTGAAATACGGCGCAGGCAGCGAGCAGTTGTAGGGCGTCTTGAGAGCATCTTGTGCCTTGGGCACCGATTTGGGTATGTGCTTGGTGCCGAAGTATATGTGGAAGGTGGCAAAGGAGCGGACCAGTTGGTTGCCAGGCACACATTGCCGCAGATACTTGATGGAGTCCAGTGTGGGCTGGAAATCCGTGCCGGGCGCATGCATTGCTATGCTAATGGGCGCGTTCCAGCTGCAGTAAGGAAAAGGAAGAATTATTAGTTATAAGTCGATACAGTTGAGTCTATACTCCTATCTCACCGTTCCAGCAAGGGCACCAGATTATCGAGAAACGTGTAATCCGCATGCGTTGTATACGTTATGGACTCGTGACACTTGAGCTCGCCATGCTCGGCCCGCACATAGTTCTGCAGCACCCAAAAGTCGCCGCGTTGCAGCGTCTGTTGGTTGTAGTCATGTTCGAAGCAATTGAGCAGTGTGCGCACTCGCTCGTCCAGCTCCTTCTCATCCCCGGTGACTATGTAGCTATCCGACTGTGTGTTATTCAGTTCAGCTGCAGCTGCAGCTGCGCCGCCGCCGCCGCCGATGTTGCCCACAACTTGCCCGGCCTCGGGAGCCAAGTTGTCGCTGATCACCTGCACCTGAGCTGGAGGCGCTGCAGCGGCTGCAGGTTCCGAATTGGCATTGCCTGTGGCCACTGCGAGCAGTTTGTCCTCAACGAAAGCCGCCTCTGACTACAAGCGAGACGCGGTTAAATTAATTATGTTAGGTGATTTTTATATTCCACTTACATTTGTATTTTTGGGCGTGGGCAAAGAGGAAGCCTGCAGGGCAGATGCCGCTGGCTGTTGTTGCAGTTGTTGTTGTTGTTGCTGCTGCTCCTGCAGCAGAAAACCTCCGCCGCTGGTGAAATTGTTTCCGCCTCCGATCATCACATGGCTGCCAATGTAGAGCAGCACTGCCACATTTATGAGTATGCTACAGCGCAGCAGCCAATTGCGGCGTGTAAACATTTTCTGTCCCAGCGGTTCAAAGCGCATATTGTAGCTGTAAATTAAATAATAAATTAAATTTAAATTATTGTTTTAAAAGTTTTCAATGCACAGCGCGCTTTGATAGAGCGCCACCTATTGGATTTGAAGTGGTACTAATATGTTTTGCCATTCACAACTGCAAAGCGTTGCCACTTGGCAATTTCTTACAGTCTGTTAAAATAACATTTTACTTGCGATGAATGTATGCGATAGTTCTGTTATTTCATTGCACATCGCTATAACATAACATTTTGAGCATTCGCAAACAGCTGTTCCGCGTCGCCGGCATTTCAGCGCCTTTTTTTGTTATTTTCTCATGTGCAAATTGTGAAATTACAATAAAAAATAATAAAATATAATTTTCGCAGTTACAACAAAATGTCTTTACAACAAGCTTTGGATGATTGCTTAATCGACTTCGATAGACGTGTGCTGGTCACCGATTTGCTGGAAGAGTACAAATTAACGTACAAAGAAGCTCACGATGCGCTCGAGGCGCACATCAGGGAGCAGGAACGCGCCAGCGCCAACAAGTTTGAGAAGCGCTTTCTCGTGCATGGCCTGCAAACAGCTGGCGACGGCGACGGCGACGAAGCTGCAGAAGCTCGGGAATTGTTCAAGATTGTGCAAGGTGAAGACAAGCTAAAGGAATGGCTGGGCAAATTGAAAAACTCACAATCTCAGCTTTATTCTGTGGAGATTGCTGGTGGTTCCAAAAGTGCTGCGCCCATTTTTAAACCCATGCAGCAGGTGGAGGTGAAGCTAGCTAAGCTTGAGCAGCGTGCAAGCGCCATACCGAAACCAACAACCAATGGCGTGGCCAATGGCACGGCTGAGAGTGCTTCCAAGCCCGTTAGCACCAAGGTGGAGCCCAAGGCGGAGCCAGCGGAAGTGCCAAAGAAAACATCACCCAGTGAGCAAAAGGCCAAGGGCAAAGCGGGTGCTACTCCTGCTGCCAAAAAGGGCAGCATCAATAGTTTCTTTAGCGCTGCGCCAGCTACCAAAGCGCAGCCACCCAAGGAAACCAAACCTACTGCCAGCAGCATGGAGAACTTTTTTAAGAAGCAGCCGGCGGCAAAGAAGTCACCGCCCGCGGCAAAGAAGTCCCCGCCCGCGGCAAAGAAGTCACCGCCCACGAAAAGCGTGAAGAAGGAATTACCTGCCGCCTCCAACACTTCCGTGCAGTTGTTTGATGTGGAGAGCGAGTCTTCCGACGAGGAGGAGAAATTAGATAAGCTGCGACGCAAGGTAGTTGGCTCTGGTGATGAATCAGACGAGGGAGATGTCAAGCCGGCAAGCAGTAAACGGCGTCGTATTTCGGACTCTGAAGACGAGGAGCAGCCGCAAAAGAAATCAACCGAGCCGCAAAAGATGAAAGAAAAGGATGCAGAGAAGAAGCCACAGCAAGAGGCAGACGATGAGGCGATGGATGTGGATGATGCGAAGGAGGTGGCAACAAATGAAACATTTCTGGATGATGATGGCTTTGTTATAACTGTGCGACCGAAGAAACAAATGCCTAAGCCGGCCAAGAAGAAGACATCGCCGAAAGCAGCCGCTGCAGCAGAAACATCAGCGGCGGCGTCTGCGTCGAGTACAAAGAAAAAATCACCGACAGCTTCGGCTGGAAAAGGCGTCAAGGAGACCCCCAAGACCAAGCAAGGCAACATCATGAGCTTCTTTACCAAAAAGTGAACGCGCACCCCGCCGAGTGCTGCACGGCTTTTGTATATTAGAATTAATGTTACTCGTACACGTATCTAGGTTACAACTGAACTATATATAACTTGCAATTCCACTGGGGAAAACATATCTTGTAATTACTATGCAAATTATGATTAAAATTCTCTGAGATTAAAAAGTATTCTTATTGCCCTGTTATATAAAGCTTTTCCAAGAGAGTTTACATAGTTATTCACTATTAAAAATTAATTTTATAGATTGATTTCTTATAAAGTTTAATAAAATTGGAAATTTCAGATAGTTGTTAGATTTTTGTATAGTATTTCACTTTATCATTGAAGATTATTTTATGTTAGATGCAGTTTGAGAAGTTTGAAACTAGTATATTACTTTGGATCACTATATTAAAAATATTTTGCACTTCTACACATTGTAAATAATTTTAAAATAAATATTTTTGCACTACAGCGTAGATTGCCTTTAGTTTTATATTCTTTTGTTTTATCTCAGCCTATTTTTGCACATTGTATTTATTTTAATCTTAAACGACCCGTTTTAAGCGTTCTCTTAATCTTTATACGAGCTGTCTGGCTGTCTAGAGCGGCGCATAAAAACAAAAGCAGTTAAACAACTTGCTCAGGGTGTTTCTGTGATTAATATGCGTGGTCTTGCCTTTTTGACGCCTCCATTATCAGGCCGAGCGAAGAACGTAGCGTTTCTTTTCGTTGCGATGCGATACGATGCGAACCGTTACTGCGTCAGGGCGTACACAAACTGTTTCGTATCTGGACTGTGGAAAGTTCTTTTAAGACTGCTCGGACTAGTTCTACGAATGGTGGAATTGTTATGACTACACATTCTACTATATTCAGGGTTCCGTTTGTTTTCTCTTATCGCACGTCATGAATATTGCGCCATTCTGGTTGTTGTTTTGGGATCTACGTTAGTTATCAATTTCCGCCTTGGATATCACACACCGGGAATTCTGCTGTTTAAATAGGCCCCTACGTAATTTCTTAGACCCTCTAATTTATTTAATCACATTTTCAAGCGTTGTTAAACGAGTTTAGCATTTTTTTTTGTTTTTTTTTGTTTCAGAGAGTGCAACGACTTTTGCGACGAGATATCATCCACATTAGTCACAGCCTCGCATACTGTGAAGAATCCCGGGAACAGGAAGCTGTTTGCTGTTGTTATTTTATAATATAATATTCTGTTTTTATTTTTAACTTGCCCAAAGTGCCGGCAAAAATTTAATTAGCAACAGCAACGGCGGCGGCAGCAACAATTACCTAAGTTTCCCACATTAATTACGCGCACGCCCTTAAGGCCTCCAGTACTGGACCGGACCGAACTGGCTGTTGTTTTTGTTGTTGTTGTTGCTCTTGAGAACTTGGCGAGGACAACATTTAATTACGGTTTTACTTTGCTCTTGACTCTTCCTATTTTTTTATTTCGTTTGTAAATGACAAAAGTTGGCAAATTTATGCAGACGCTTTAAAATATTTATTTTATTTCACTTGGAAAATATGATGGGCTATTAAAGAAGAAATTTAAGAGAGATTTAAATCAAATATGATTTAAATTACTCATCTCATTAAAAGCTTGAAATCAAAGAGACAGTCTTTTATCTTTGATTTTTACCCCTTAAATTCCCATTAGTATTTTTTCTATATCATTACACCGAGTCCTTCTGGCAGGCCACGAACGAGTGAGTGTAAAGTGAATCGAACAACTAATTAGCTTGCGAATGAGCTTGTCCAGAGAATCGCATCAATTGCACTAATAAAGTGACTAAGCAGGATAATGCGCTCCTCTCTCCCTGTCTGGAGCGGCACAGTGGGTGGGAGATGAGCTCGTTGCGAGGGCAAACAGAGAAAGCAGAGAAAATGAGATTGCACTTTACACACGTTCCAAGTATTTCCATTTAATTAAATTCAACTATAATGAACTGTTAATGCGGCACATTAAAATCTAAATCGGTTTTCTATAGCAAGTTAGGGTATATATATATCTAGCTGGTATACAGAGCTTCTTAAACTTTCTACAGTTTTGGCGCCTGTCAAAATATCATCGTAAACTGTGTCACATATGTACGATGTATATATAAATCAAATCTTGAAAAGATCACAGAAATATGGAAAAAATATCACGCAGCGAACGTTAAACAAACAAAAGTGACGGATCATAAATCGCTTTGCGAATACGCTGACACTTTCGAAAGCGTACCGAGAGCAATTAAGCGACTCGGCTCACCTGGCACACACACACACACATGCACACTTGCGTGTACTCATTAGAGCAGATAAAAGATTTGGGAATACAAATTCTACAGTTGCTTTCGAGCTCTCAAGCTGCTCCTCCATTCATTAGGAGCTGCTGCTGCTGCTGCTCTACCCTGGGGGGTCGCACGCGTAAAAGCATTTTACACGCGTCATTGCCATCGCCTCGGATTGATGGATTGCTGGATTGCGGGATTGAAGTGAAAACTACGCGCGTGATGGTGCGTTCAAGTTCATTGCACCAACACCATCACCAACCCCAACAAACTGCGGAATCTGCGGGGTTCTTGGGCGATTTTTATCACCAAATTTCAGTGAGCGAGAAAATAGAGGTAAAAACAACAGAAAAAAAATATAAAGTCGACTATGCTCGACTGTTATATACCCGGCAAGCAGGTTCTAAAATATCTTTTTTATCTATTATTCAATCTTAGAAAAATTTAAATAAAACATTTGCATGGGAATATGGATTGTCCACAATAAAAATAAATATTTTAGTCTCAAAAATAAACTAGTAATTTAATTAATTTTTTTTATAGCTGATAATACCCTTCTACCGCATGGTTGGGGGGTATAAAAAACGTCAGGTAAATGCCACCGGTTTTTTTGTGTTTCTGGGACACTGTCAGCACGAGCTCTCTGCACGGGATTGGGTCGCGCGTCTGTGTGATAAATTTGCATAGACCAAGCGGACCAAGCGATCGCCCGCCTCGGGTAATCTTCAGCCGCGACACACGCACAGGAAACACAAAAACATCGACAAGCAGCAGAAGAAGAAGCAGAAGCAGAAGATAAAGATGAAGCAGAACATCAGCATCTCAATGGGAATGAGAATGGAAATCAAAATGAGAATCTCGTCAAGCTTCGCATTGCCCGTCGGCCAATTTGATAAAAATCATTTTGGCTTCGCTTCGCAACAAGTCTGCGAGTTGAGGCTGGAATCGAAGCGAAGTTTGAGCTTGAGTTGAGTTCGAGATTCGAGCTTCAGCTTGAGGCTTGAGGTTCCACTCTTTTATGGTCACATTTTGCCATCATAATAATCATGTGCAGAGTTCAATGGCAGCGGCACTTCTACTGCCTGGGTTGGGTTGTTGTTGTTGTTGTTGTTGCCTGACGGTTTCTTCAGGCTGCCAGGCGTCACATTAATGGCCTCAGCACTTGGCGGTCATGCCCCGTCTCCCTCCCACACACACACGACACGCTCGTCAGCCAACTCAGGTGATTATGCAAATACGAAAATTTGGAGCAAAACGTGAGAAATTTTATGAGTTTTCAATTTGCCAATTGGCCAGAAGAGCGTAAAAATACCAAATTGGAACCGGCAGTGCGACACACGTTCACAATGATTTCTTTTTAATTGTGATTTCAATTTGCCGTCTCTTTTCCCCCTTTCCCCCTCTTTATCTGCTGGCTAGCAACAGCGTGAATGTGACAATGATGGATGACAGAATTGGACTGGGAATGGGTTAAGAGTTTTTGTCAATTGAAATATGAATTTTTAATAAGGTTTCTTATGACGCAGACAGCGAAAAAAAGAAACAGGTTAATTGTTTGCCTCAGCTCCAGGCGAGAACAGAATAATTCTATTTAAAAATTCTATACATATACATGTAATTAATATCATCAATTTGCAGATATTCTTTTCGGAGAAAAAAATATGCATATTTTAAAGATTAATTCAAAATTAATTCTTTGTCAGTTTCAGTCTCAAAACAAAAGAAATAATGCATTATCGATAGCGTATTTCTAAGAAAATGACTTCAGAACAATAGAGAATTCATTAGAAAGTTTTTAAAAATATATATGGTAATATAAGATAAATTGACTTCTTATGAAGATGAAGATGAATCATTTTACCTCAGAGTTAGTTTCAGTACTGATAATGGAATTGTTTATAAACTCGAAATACTTGCTGAAGACTAAAGGCATTCATAATTCCTTTTTTTCCTGGTTCCCTAGTTAGTTTTTACCTTTGCATTGTTCGAATTTTAGCATAAGATCTCAATTTCGTTGTGCCTGAGCCTGAGCCTGAGCTTAACCTCAGTTTGAGCATCGATTTTTCCTCCGCTCAGCAACTACAACAAGTCAAAAAACTCTATTCAGAAATGCCAAGCAACGGCATAAGGCAACAATGAAACATTCCAGCTACAACAGCAACAACAACATCTGCAACAACAACAACTACAATAGCTGCCTGAGCAGCGCAATCTAATTAGACATAATAAGGCAAAGAGCAACTGGCAACAGAGAGGCGAAATTTAGCTGGCCAAAAGGTCTGGTCAACGTTATTTGCCTTGTTGTTGTTGTTGTTGTTGTTGCTGCTGCTGGTTTTATTGTTGCCAAGTCGATTTGCGCGCTGACTTCAACTGACCAGGCCAGGGCAACTTTGACTCGATCGTAGAGTTTTTCCGGCCTGCGATGGCTTCTCCTCTCTCTCTCTCTCTTTCTCTCTCTCCGTCTCTTTCTACGCTATTAAAATATATTACAACAGCAATTTCATCCGACTTTATTTTTGCGCTTTATCGCAGGGTATGCTTGGTTAGGCAGAGAGACGGTAGGAAGCGGCACACTGGAGCAGCAGAAGTCTCAGACCCAAAGCTCGTCGCGCTGCTTTGGTGTATATAACTTAATTTTTATGGTCATGCAAGTCAATTGCAGTTTGGCATTTCTTCGGTGAATTTTTCTCCTCTTCTTGACTGGGGCATCGGCCAGCCATCGCCATCGCCATCATCTTCATCATCCGCTGCTCCTCCTCCTGCCTTGCACTGGTTGGTTATGTTTGGAAAAGTCGTAACATGAAACGCAGCAAATTGTTTGCACAATGCTAAGCTAAGGGAGCAACCGAACTTATGGGCTACTGTTTCCTCCTCCATCTCGAAATTTGAGAACCCAGAGGGAGTCTACCGCCTCAAACAAGCCGAAAAGTTAATAGTTTGAGCCAAACTTCTTCTGTTTCCTTAACACCGCAAAGATAAGTTCGAAAAGTCTTTAACATTTTTCAAACATGCTCAAGGTTGCCATATCAGTAAGAATCAGCTGCATTATTTGGAGTAGCTGTTAAGTTTTAACAGCTGCTTAATGTTAAATTCTAGGCAGCTGTTAGGGATCTGTTAAGTCATCCAAGAGAAACAAAAATAAACTTAAAATATTTATATGAAAACAATGGGATATCATGATGATTTGGAATAACCATAACCAATTCTATCAGCAGCAGCAACTCAGCCTTGAAAGTCATGTCTCATAGAATTTAGATGGAAGTTGACACAATTGAGTAGATATTACCCAGTGAACTACACACACAACAAATACAAAACAAGAAAACTTATTTTCAAAAAATTATAATAACTAACTTGCCTATACACGATGCGTGTCAGTAGAATCTCAAGGTATAACATGGTGCATTCGAATTCGCCGTCTACATCTAGTACGGTTTCAGTTTGGGGTGATGGTGAAACTTTATTACACAATATTAATGATCAGCCTCCGCCAACGTTGATTCGGTACGTTGAAAACCTTAAAAATTTCCCTATTGGTTCGATACTATATTCCATTATCTACTATAGGACGCAGCTTCTTTTGCTCGATTATAAGCAATTCAAGGCGGCTCGTCTCATCCAGAAAACCATTCGGGGCTGGTTGGTGCGACGTATAATGGAGAGACGCCAAAATGCCGCACGGGTGATTCAGAGAGCTTGGTGGATGTTTAAGGGCGTGCGCTATCGAACTGCATTGGCGCAGGAAATGCTGCAGACTAATATTGAAAAATGCTTCAACAATTCTTCGCTTAAGATACAGAAAATGTATCGTGGTTGGCATTCCCGCAAGTTTATCAACAACATGCTCTATCTGAAGAATACCCAAATAAAAGCTCTGCAGGATATAATTCGCACCATGGTCTACAAAATGCACTCTTTCTCTGAGAGAAACCAATTACCAGGACTATTATCATTTCGTGATAAAAAGTGAGTAATTAGTAACTTTTAAAAAACCATTTATTATTCTGTTTTATATTTGTTCTCAGTTGCTTATACAAAATCGAATCATTTTTAAATACTTTATCATATCGACTATACAATCGTCATGTGGGCAACCGCTTGGAATCCCTCAATACAAATCGGCAAATGCGACGTAAGGAGTTCCTTGATTCGATACTATATACACAGGTGCCGTTTTATAGCGGAATTGAAACATCTGCAAAAATGTTATATGAAAATCGATGGGAGCCAACATTTAAACTATATAATAGCAAGCAATGGGATTTTGCACAAGCCTTCACTAAACATCTGAATGAGACTGAAAGAGTGAGGAATGATTCACGTCCATCTAGTGAGTATATTGAATAAATGCTGAGATATACATAGATTTTATATTAAAAATACAATTCTATTTATAGGCATTGAAATAAAAGAAATGAGGCAGAGGACATTATTTTGCGAGGATTTGATGTACAGCATAAAACGTTGGGGTCTCTTTGGCAATAATGGATCCCAAGAGGAAATTGACGGATTGCTTGTTGAAAATATAATAGAATATTTGGAGGCTGTCAAAAGTGTTTTGGAGAGCAAGAACTATATGAAAAATTGTTATTGTGATCGTGACACAAAACCGGATCAATGTTTGGATGAAATTATTTAGTTTTTTATTTAATGCAATTTTTTGCATTTTCGCACTTTCCATACACATTGATTAACAGGCAAAACTATGATAAACCATAATAAACGTCAGACCGATCATGGGTTAAAAAAAATAATTAAATGAAATTCTGTCTGAGAACCATAGAGTTTTCTGGTGTCAATCCATATCGTATATGTTGTAAATACTAAAATTAAGATTAGCTGAATAAAGGGTACATCAGAGTCGAGCCCATTCGACTTTCATCGACTTAGCCTTGATAATCAAGTCGCAGCACATACTGAGCTAGCAAGGAGTCAATATATAACTTAGTCGACATCATATAGTCTTCTACACTTTGTAGAAACAATTTAAAAAAATATATACATATATATCATTTAAAGAGCTAGCGCAATTTTAATATATGATCCTGTAGTGCTCTAAGTGTAATAAAGTTTAAAAAAACATGGCTAGAAAAGGCTCTTTGGTTCGTACTTCCGTGAATGAGAATGTTGTGCATAAGGATGTGCATAAGGATGTGGATACGTATTCGGATGAAGATGATGATGAGTACTATGCGATACCGGACGCATTGACCCGGTACGTTGAGATTTAGAATTAAATTTGTATGCGATATAATATTCGATAATATTTAGGACTCAGATTATTTTGCTCGATTATAAGGAATTCAAGGCGGCACGTCTTATACAGAAAGTCTTTCGGGGCTGGATGGTGCGTCTGACAATGGAGAGACGCAGGAAGGGCGCCATAGTGATCCAGCGAGCTTGGTGGCGGTATTTGGGCAAGCGCTATCAAACTTCCCAGGCCCAGCAAATTCTTCAGATTGATATTGTGAAAATCTTCAATAATCATTCTATAAAGATACAGTCACTTTACCGTGGCTGGCATTCACGCAAGTATCTTGTCAATATGCAGTATTTGAAGATCATACAAATACGTGCCCTGGAGGATACAATTCGTAATATGGCCCTAGAAATGCATCATTTACGTAGTCGGAACGAAATGCCAGGAGTTTATTCATTTTCTAATAAAACGTAAGTGACAGTATGATATATAGTTTTTTACTCTTCCTTTTAATTTTATTTTATCAATTTCCTCTCCCCCTACTAGTATTATTGAACAAACCGAAAACTTGTTATCGACTTTATCATATCGTTTATTTAATAGTAATGTGTATCATCGCATGAATGTGCAAAAATCATTAAGGAACGATTATCGTAGACAGTTTCTCAATTCGCAGTTACAAACTATTGTACCCTTTCTTTCTATGAGTGAATTTATTGATAGAAAGGCCTGGGAGCCAGATCCAAAAGTTTATAAGGGCTGGGACATGAGTGTTGTATCAGCATTCTATGATGGGCAAGACGAGAACGTCCAACTGAAAAATGAACTAAAACGCGGCCAGAGTAAGTGATAATTAATATATGTTAAATAATAATAATATACATATATCTTTGCCCTTCCCGATAGTGCTCTTAAAACTACGCTTAGAGAAGGAGGTGCAGAAGAGAACCAAATTTTGCGAGGATGTATTAACGAGCATGACAAGATGGAGTATTTTTAATAATGGTGAACTGGAGATCACCGACAGTTTGCTTGATTGCTCTATAAATGATTTTTTTACAATGCTTAATGATTTTCTGCAAGCTCAAAACTTTGGAGAAAATTGTTATTGTCAGCGTGATAACAAGGCCGAGGGTTATTTTGAAAATTTGAAACTTTAATGTAAAAGTTCTGCAAGTTGAATTGTATTATATTTTTTTATTAATAAAGCTGAGTTTTGCCAAGTGCAATGTTTAAAAGAGATTTTACAATGCCGCCCTATACTATATGTATGGTGTAGCCAAGCAAACAAGGGGCTGGGCTCCTAACACAATATTTAGATTAAACAATTAATTATCTATAATTGAGCATTTATAAATATCAACAAAATAGTCGCAAATTGTATAGCAGGGTATAGATATTGTATAGGGTCTTATGCGTCCTATCCTTGGCCTGCTCATAAGTAGAGGGATAGGGCAAACCAGGTGGGGATATCGCAGTTACTGAAGACATTAGCAGCGACACATTGTCCCATTGTTTACTTCTTATGTTTCTGTCCTAAAAAAACAGAAGCAACATCAAAGCAGAAAACAAAAAAAGAAATAATACTCATAAAATATTGAATTTATATTCAGTTCATTTGGTTAGACAACAGAAATGGCAGCGACATGAATTATATCTGTTTAATGGGTGTGGCGGTCAAAACGATATCGTAGCTGTAGGTCTGACTACATGACTGCCCGGAAGATTTATGCCGCATCATAAAACATTTATACGATTTCATCCAGAGACCTAAAACCTGTCCTGGAGCACACCTAAACTCTCTCTCTCTCTCTTCTCAAAGTTAAGAGGACTCAGCCTTTAACAACATTGGACTCATCAAAAAATGTGCTTAAACTACCTTTAATCTCTTGCGATCTGATTACGCTAAATAGGCGTGGCATAAATTGCAGAAAACGACCTATTTCTGATTGGATTCAAAGGAAATAACAGATATACCAACCTGAACAATAGACAAACATAACAATTAGTAAAATGACGTTCCAAAATATTTATTACTCTTCGATTTTCATTGTCGAACTACATAAATGTCACGACTATTGTCCTTCCAATAATTAACGACCAAAACAAAGAGCAAGAAAGAAAGTAGAGGGGGGCGAATACGAATGAGATATATAGTATATACTCTAGTTCTATTAGAGGAACAAAAAAAGTATTGTGCGGTAATTCTAGACTAAAGTAAGTACGTGACCATTAAATGTGACTCATATGGGGGCTGGGGCGAACACACTGAGCACAACCAATTGAATTGTTCAATAATAAAATAAATAATGCAGACCCAACTGGTCAGTTGCTAAAGTATATACTATATAGAGTATACACTGCATGTGTACGTGCTGCAATTGGGTCACGTTGGGTTGGACACGCAAACTTAAAGGAAGAAGTTCCCCCTTAACTTTCAACTTGTCTATTTTTGTAAGTTAATACCCCAAAATTAGCTAGAAATAGTATCTATCACGTTCTATTATTGTAAATCGAAACGGACAGGCCCCAGTTAAGTTCGCGTAATGTAAACATGAACGTGTTCATATTCATATTTTATCTAATTACCTCAGAGACCCAGGAAGTTGAACAAATTAACTTTTATTTCTATTACAATCATTGTCAAAGATATATATAAATTTACATATGAACCCACAACAACTCCCACACACACCCACACACACACATGGGTAATTATTGCGACCACAAATATAATTACATCGGTCACGGAAATATCGAATTAAGCTGCCCGACCAGTTTTATGTGCTGCCCCCTACTCATGCACAGATATTGTATATTTCTTTTACACCAAAGTTCTCCCAAATGTAAAACTTATTTTGTTTTGTTGTTTGGTTTCGGTTCTATTTGGTTTCTTTTTCTTTGCATAAATTAAATTGGGATCCTTTAGGAAAGCAACAGAAATTTGATATTAAAACTTGTTTTCCCCTGTTGCACTGAGAAAGTTCAAAAAGCTAAAAAAGTTGTTGGCAAATATGTTATTTCACTTGTAGCACAAATTTCCCAGAATATTTTATTTTAAAGTTTTTTAGATCTTCATATTTAAATAATGTGTAGAAACTCTCGCTTAAGATGCTGCCAAAAAAGAGTCTAATCCCAAAACTAATTAGAACTATATGATGAGAGACACGAAAAGTCGTATGACGGGGCGTATTTCTTTAAAGCCCCCGCAATTGGTTTCATAAATGCTGCACGTGAGCTAGAAACACAGAAGAAGAAGAATACGAAGAGGCAACAACGAAAAGAAAGTCACAAAAGAAAATGAAATGAAAATCGATTGTTTTTGACCTCATAGAGCTGGCATACACATCATCTATATATATATATGTATATGTAGAACGTGGCGGCATTAGGCGGCCTAGCAATTCTTTATACGCGATTCTCGATTCTTGGCGGGTGCATTGGCACTAATGAAGTAAAAACAAGAGAGAGAGAGAGAGAGAGAAAAGCGAAAAGCAAACAAACACGCCATGTCGACTCTAAGGTGTCTGCTTTATTCCCAGTCCTCAAGTTCTTCAGTTCTCCAGACCAGCAGACACAGCCTGCTTTAATTTTATTCTATTTCTTTTCTATTTTTGCTTTCAACTTTTTACTTTTTCCTTCTCTTTCACCATAGTGTTTTTGCTGCCTATTTACAGGCGAACTTAACACGCAAACTAAGCCCCTTCCCTACCTCCCCCCCTATCTACCTTCTGTAGAGACGGCGAAATGAATTAATGCCCGCGAAAACCGATAAATTTGCACACAGCGCACATGAAAAGGAAAAGGGAAAGCAAAACGATGAAAGCGCACAGATAGAAATGGAGCCACTATGCTAGATGGCATCTATATAGTATACTATATATTATGTGTATAGCATAGTGGCTCAAGTTGTATGGGATTTTGGGCTAAGCGAGTACAGGAGCGTCTAGAGGTGACACAGGGCGCTCACTGACATCTGAAGTCTATATAAATGGTATATAAATAAATTTAGAAAAATGTTCTGAAGTAAAGTTCGGTTTAAATGATCCCTTTTTATCATATTTTATTTGGCCTCCAATATGGTCTGAAAGTTCTTGAAAATTCATGATTAATTAAATTAAATTCAAGTCAGAACTGAAATTGGAACTGAATACTTGATAAATTCAATACAAATCAATCTTGAGAATAAAGTATTTAAACGAAATTCGTAGTATTGTAATATTAAGTCTATAAACTAGGCACATTTAGACAATCTAACTAATTTAGCTCTACGCCAACATTGTGCACTAATTATGCCGCCCCTCATTTGGGCCCAAATCCAGCCCTGTGCAGTGGGAAAAACTGCGACATTAATGCGCATAATGAGCGACAGTCGTCGCCCGGCACGGCATGGCCAGAACAGAATTTGGTATACTAACTGTTGGTTGACACGCCCACAAGTCATAAGGTGTTGCCGGTAGGGGGTGGGGGCGGAGGCAGGTGCGATATTAATCGATTATCTTGTGGCATAAGCAGGCACTATGAAACCAGAGAGAGAGAGAGAGAGTGAGAACGAGGTATCTGCAATTTCATACGAAATATACAGACCATAGATACATCCCACACACACACACACACACACACACATGCTTGCAGTTTGCGCTTTTAATTTCATTAATTAAGTTTTTCCTGCGGCACTACGGAATGTTCTACTATATCTGCAGTCCGCTTTGTTGTTTGTTTGTTTTGTTTATTTTGTTGCGTGTTGCTCTCGCAAATGTCATTTTATCATTATCGCATTGTACATGCATTATGTGATTTGGCCATTAATTGATTGGTTGACTCAATGACGTAATGCAAAGTGCTGCATGCAAATGAAAAAAAGAGAGATCCCCACATAATATAGAGAGCGAGAGGGTCTTACACACATTTCCCCCCCTACTCAAGTTACAATTCTGTCTAATGAAACTTTGTGTAGCGCGTGTATTGACTTACATGCTACCACGTAATACCAATTACGTCGACATTGTTGGTCAAGACCTTGGGGCCTGTCACATACCTGTAAATAATATGGAAGGTGTAAAGAAAACAGTTAGTTGGAAATTGTAACTCTAGAGATCGGTAAGAAAGTGCTACGAAATGAAAATTAAGTGCAAATATAATAAAAGACAAGATGTGAAGGTGTATCAATTGATTGTATAAGATCTATTAAAGATTGGATAATACACTAGATAAACAAGTAGAGTTCTTATTAATTCTTATTCTTATTATTAAGAAGTTCTTAAGTTACAGTTCTGATTTTACTTCTTAAAAATTTCCTGCAGGTTCCATTAGATTATATTCAATTTAAAGCCATAAACAGATACATTTCCTATGCAATCTCTCTAACTGTAATCACAATCGGAGCTTTTTCAATCGACATTAAATAAGACTAAGCTCACGTTTATCCAAATACTTTCTTAAAGTGCTGAAAACAATTTCAGGTGCACACGCACACGCAATGTGAATATAATATGAGAGATAAATTGAGTGCGTTTACACGGCAGACAGTAGATAGAAGAGTGAGGATGGGGATGGGAATGGAGATGATGTTATACGCAGGAAGACAGCGACGCCTTTGGGGTAGGCAACAAAAGACACAGCGCTAAAAGTTAACAGCGACAAGCACTCAAAACGGCTAACACACACTCGCACACACACACACACACTCGCACAAGCAGCAGTTGTATTATTATTTATTTATTTATGCTGAAGCCAAATGGCAGCACAACACGTGCAAAATGCGCGCAAAATTTCGCCATTTGCCTCCGTTTTTGCAAACTTCCTTCTGAAGCGCTTCCTTGCCGTACATCCTGTACATCCTGAACATTCGTGCTGCAGCTGCCTCCATCTATCCGGGACAACAAGGGTTGCTCGGGAGGAACAGCTGGCAATGGCTCGTGGATTTCAGTTAACGAGCACTTTCAATATCACTTGTTGGTCAGGCCAAAACGCTTTCACTTTAAAGACGATGAATAAATGAATAACTTGTGAATATTCTACACTACTACTCGATTGCCAGAAGCATAGCTGCATATGGTATTCATCTATGTGTATAGCAAGGCAGACAACACTTTTTTCGGGGTTGGGCGTGGCATTTAAAATTTAAATAAGTTATTTTAAGGAATATATAGAAGCAGCATATGACAAATTTTTGTCTTAGCTTTAAGCATAGCTGAGATCTGTGTATTCATAAGACTTTTTAAAGTGATGAATAAATGAATTTAACTTTAATATTTAAAAGATATTGATATTGTATTCATCTATGTGTATAGCAAAGCAAAGAACACTTTTTTCAACACTTTTTTGGGCGTTGGGCGTGGCATTTAAAATTTAAAACAAGCTCATTTTCAAGAGGAATATATAGAAGCAGCTTCATGACAAATTTGCTGTCTTTAGCTTTAAGCATAGCTGAGATCTGTGTGTTCATACAGACAGAATTACTTTAAACGTTTTTTAAATAACTCTGTAGAACTAATAGCGAGCTCTTTACTTCGGAATCTTTATAATGAACCTTTATTACTTCTGATTAACCTGACTGAACATTTTCTGTACTCTGAAATTTCATCTCAGAATTCAAATTGACATTTCTGTGTACAAAGTCTATTCAATATTCATCTCGCTTGTAATGTGATTCGTTTACATTTCATTTGATTTGAATGCATGCAATAAAAGCGAATAAAGCAGCGAGTTGCGCATTCATTCACAAATATTTATAGACGATTGTGTAGAACTCTTGGCCTGGCCCAGTTCATTTTCCATCTCGTTCTGCCTTGCCATTATCTCTATCTGTCTCTATCTTCCACTTCATTGGCTTATTGTTTGGGTTATTCTGGTTAAATTTTTATCTTTTCGCTGTGTTGCACAGTGTGTGTTACAGTTACATAGGAATCCCAGACTGATAGGATTAACAGCAATACAATGGTATCAGAAACCAAAACAGGACACATCGAGAGTGGGAGAGGGAGAGAAAACACAACAAACCAATGCCAAAATACATAAAACTTGCCGCATTTGCTTTTTGCATGCCCCCTCCCCCCACAGAGAACATAAGGATAAACAATGTGCCACAAAATGTTGTACAAATAACGTACAACAAGCTTGTCGACGAGCATGTTTCATTCCCATATTTAGTTTGCTCTCACTCTCTCTCTCTCCCTCTCTCTCTATTGATGTATTTACGCCCCTTTTCTGGGAGGACATTCTACTTGAATGGGCGAAAGGATTAAGTGCGTAGTCAGAGCATGAGTTCTATATAGTTTGATCCACTGGAATGCTTGTCTAATGATAGTATTTTCATATTCTGAATTGAATAAGTAGTCGCATTTTTGGGGGCAGAGAATTACAGAGGGCTTAGGCATATTTGAAGACATAAGTTCAATTTTGTTTTCTTGAATTCATTTGCAAATAACATGCTTCTTAGATAATCCCTGTAATATACAGCTTAGTTTGCAGCAAATTTGGAAACTATGGAAAAGTTTTCATATAATTTTAGTTAATTTTATATAATCTTAGTTTTCATTAAATTTGAAAAATATTTCTAAAGAAAAGTTTTAATTTAATTTTATAAAAAGAGAATACACCGTAGATATTTATTTTCAGATTTCTATTGTAAGTTTTAATCAATTTGGAATACATAAAACTATAACTAGAATTCTCTTATCAATCTTTGCAAATCACGAGTAAATTATCCCAAGTCATGGACTCGCAATTGGAGTCTCGTCTAACGGATTTTGCTTGGGTTGTAAATGAGGCACAAATGAGACTGCGGCAGGTTCGCAGGCCGCAAACACGAAGCCAATTGCCGTTGTTGTTGTTGTTGTGCAGAGTTATAGGGCAACTCAACGTCTCAGTCTGAGTCTGGATCTCCAATATCAGAGATCTCATTTACAAGCAGCACAATCAGCATACCAGGGGGCAGGCCATGCGTGAGTCTCATCAGAGAGAAGACGCGTGTAGGATTCTGCAACTAGTTGCCACTTCTACTCACTGAAGAATCTTCGCAGAAGAAGGAGGAGAAGGAGGAGCAGCAGGAGAAGGAGATGGGGAATAGAAGAAAGAAAATTGCCACTTCGATCAGTTTCACAAACATTGCGGTAGTTGGAGCAGTTTTTGCCTCTTCTATTCTCATTTTTATACGCCTGCAAAGGGTATACTCATTTCGTTAGGGTATACAATGGTTTATTTATGTTAGCTCTCAAGATATCACAATGAAATTAACTACCTTGAGTTTTTACTATGTTTATGTTAAGCTGACAAAATTTCATTAAAATCAATGCACTGTAACATAAGATATTTTAAGTTTATCAAAGAAATTATACATAGGGACTGAAGCTAGGGTATGCAAACTTCGTTAGAATGCATGTTGTTCTTGTTGTCGTTGTAATTTTAGTGTTCTCCGAGTTTCCCATGAAGACTACACGAAACTGCCTTCATTGCGGTTCGCCATGCGGAAGAGCACTATTTCTTTTTCAGGCTACAAATTTCCAGCAATTCGATTAACGACAAGGTGTCTGTGTGTGTGTAGGTGGTGCCTGTGTGCGTTGACCAATAATGGGTGTGCCATTATAATAAATACTCCTGAGTCATTAGGAAATTGTAGAAGGGCATTCAAAGGAGACACTCTTCCTCTTGCCAGAGTATGTAACTGACTTCTATGTATACTACGACTCGGACTCGGATTCCGACCACAAATTGTTGGCTATCATAGAAGAATTTGCATTAATAAAATAACTTTGAAACGTAATTTCATTCGCCCGAAATGATGTGCAACTTTTCAAATTTGCGGTTAGTTGTGGTCGCCAGAGACATTTGAGTTTGTGAGGTGTTTCGGAAAACTAGTAGAAAACTCCGCTTGGGAAAACTGAAACGGCGACACGTTGTAAAAGTCGGAAATAAGTTGACAAACTTGTAAAGTTCTTAATTAGTTGAGTATTTTTCACTTTAACACGATTGAAGAGAACTCTCAGAGGGTTGGGTAACTCACATATTGATTATTATTATTAACTGATCGAGAACTTTGAGAGACAGTTAAACGATAGTTGATAATTACACTTGCATAAGCGTGGAAACTAGAATTCAGTATTTAAATGCGTTGTCATTCAAGTGTAAATTGAGTTCCAATTAAATTATTTATATTTATCTTAGCTAAGTACTTATGTTTATTTATAAGGGAACAATTAAAATATAGAGCAAGACTGCGATATTGTTTTTTCTACAATTTAAGCCGATAGTACTAGCGATAGTTATCACATAAAGCTTGTATATCAGCTTGAAGTTTAAATTTGATTTAAAAATGTATATAAAATAAATATATTTTTGTCTAGCATCATTAAAAATATGTAGAATAATAGCAGTATTTTTTTTTTTCTAGAAAATCAACCGATAGTACTAACGATAGTTTCAATTTTTAGGGCTATTTATAAACTAAAAATTCTATTTTGACTTGTAGCTATTTTTAAATTTCTTCTCGCTTAAGCCTTGATAAGATTTATTGGGAAGAACTTTAAAAGCCCGCACGTCTTTCTTCTGCATAATAGAAGACTCTCAGAATTGAGGATCATAAAGTGAGTTGAGTAAATTAACTCATTAAGCAGAGTGCGATAATCAAGTTCTGCTCAAGAAGACAGAATTGTTACTATGTATCTACATACTATATCATATAATGAGTACTCTGACTGTGTACTGGGTAAATAGAACGTTTAGTCACGTCTCTGCTCATTATTATTGTAATTAGAGGAGAGAGAGAGAGAGAGAGAAAGAAGAATAAACAAAACATAATGTGAGGGTTCGTCGAAAAGGCCATAATTAAAAATAACGTGCAGGGTATTCAACTGCGACTAAGGCAGCCAATTAAATTTGATGTGCTTTTATTAGCACAAGTGCAGCTTCGAGTTGACCTTTTGGGGGGAGGTGGGAAAGGGGGCGGGGTTGGACAGCAGCTAATCAGCTGTTGCATGCAACCGACAATTAACGGTGGATGCCGCCTATTAATAGAAGCAATTTGCAGCGCGTTTAAAAGGCATTTTAGACATCATCTTAGCCGCTTTGGGGCCTGCAATGCAATTACGTTCTACACTCGCTCTCTCGTCTGATTATTAAATGAAGACATTATGCCTGCCTCTCTCTCTCTCTCTCTCCTCTCTCTCTCTCTTTGTTTCTATATAGTAGGAAGAGCGAGACCGTCTTTAGCTCATTTCATGCGCATTTAACTAATCTGTCATCTAATCCAGCGTGTGCATCAGACTGTGCGCCCCAAGGAGAGAGACTGACCATAGTCCATAGGCGACTCCACTTGGTCTGCTCTGCACCTTGAAACTTGAATCAGACAACGCCGGCATTACATAACTTAACACAATAAACAATTAACTTGTTGCCATCAAATTCCAAGACAAAAGGCCGAGGCGTGTTAGGGAAGTGGAAATGTGATAGTGAAATTTCTCTAAATTGAATTTTATTGAAGCTCTCTTGATAAACCGCAAACTTCTTGACTTTCCCAACATTCTATTGCATTGTTTTGTCTCTCTCTCTCTCTCTGTCTTTCTCTCTCTGTCAGTCATTCGCTTAGTCTGACAGTCTTTTCGCACTACTTTCATTTCACAGCCGACTGCATCAACTGTCTAGGCACGCCCCAGCCACGCCTAACACTCCCTACATATTTCTCGCTCCCTTCTTCAGTTTCTCAGCATTTATCAGCGGCCATTGTTTTTGTCCCCTCCCCCCCCCTTCCCCTCCCTCTCGCGGTAAGCGAAATGTGGCTGCGCGTTGCGAGTCTGATAAGACCTCAAATTGCGGTAGCACTTTGGCTCACTTGGCTGCTTCCTTTGAGGGTCGGTCAATTGTGGCGACGCTATAGAGAGAGGCAAGGCAAACATCATAAATATATATAGTATTATGCAGAGAAGGTATTTGCAGTCAATCGTTGCGTGGAATTTTGTAAAGTCGAAATAATTTGAATAAATACATATATGCAAGTTTGCTAAAGGGCAATGAAATAAGAAAATACTATGGGAAACTTAAGAGACTAGTGATTAAATATTAAGTATATATGCAATGTCTTTTAAATGCAATCATTTGTTTAAATGGTAATAAAATATACACATAAAATGATCAGCATAAAAAAAACACCTGCCATATGAGTCAGAAAAACATAAGATTGAAAACCTTTTCAAGCTCAAGTTTACAGAATTTCGTGTACAATAAATACTTTATACATTTAAAAGGTTCCAGAGAGTCTCTGACTAATACTACGGCAACACCTGCAATATGTACGAAACTTTAATAGGCAATAAATATTAATTAATTACCAGCATAGGCTGCTTTTGGGAACTAAGGAACGAATGAACAATTTATGACGTATACGCAAAAAGCAACAACAACATTGAGAGAGCAATTTATCAAGAGTTTTTTTTTTTTTTTTTTTCATGATTAATTCCTTTCGTTTAAAAGTTTTTAATATCGAAGCACGCCAAGGCTCTTTAATTAGTTTTATGCTGCTGAGACGAGCATAAATTACCAAACAAAGTGTGAGAGAGACAGAGAGAGAGAGAGAGAGAGAAGTTAGGGCGTGCCCTGAAACTGGTTGCCTCATAGAGAGCAAGAAGCAGAAGCATCTAAAGTAGAAGCAATTGCACTGTAATTAAGAAACAAATATATATATATATAAAGTGCAATAAACAAGTGAGAATTTTCCATTTGATTTACTCATCGACTTGACGAAGTTTCTAGTTATTGTAATTCTTTTCTTTTCTCGTTCCGTTTTTTTTTTCTTATTTTTTATAAATCATTTTCCAATTGCATCATCGTGGCTAAATTGAGGCCCAAAGCTTATTTGCATAATGAAAATCCATAAAGAGACACAGAGACGATCATCATCGTCATTATCATCATCAGTCCAAGTTCTCGATGTGCATATAAACAATTAACGAACCGTTCAACAGCTTATCACACAATCCCACAAGGTCGTTGTTTGCTTGGGGAGGCTCTTGCTTCCTCATCTTTATAAAGCTGTCATTAAGACCCCCCCAACTAAATAATATGCGTCAAGGTAAGCAAAAACCTTCAAGGTTCACTAACTAAATTAACCATTTGCCCGAAAAAAAATATAAGTAATCGCACATGTCGTAAATTATGCATTAAAAAAATATTTGAAAAAGGTTTAAGTAAGATAAAAAACAAATATAAGAGCCTCAAGCTGAGATACCCTACTATGATGGTAGAAAAAAATAATTTAAGACGTTATACGTTATATAATTGATTATTTTTATTTATTTATTTTTTTTTATAAAATTAAAAATGTGCAGCTATTTAATCTCCCTAGTCATTATAATTATTTCTATAAAATTACAATTAGCTGAGATACCCTGATACACAGGTAGAGAAATATATTAATTTCAGACTATTAGTATGTTATATAATTTATTATATTTGTTTTTATTTATTTATTTTTATAAAATTAAAATTTTCCAGCTATTTAATCTCCCTAGCCATTATAATCTTCGATATGTAGAGCAAACTAGGCAGCATACTCTACCCTACGATAAAGTGTCTTAACCCTATGATAAAATCATTATACTCCACTGAGAGGAGTTACATGTAAGCGCAGCAAAGCGCAACAGCCGCAGGTAAAAGGGGCCAACAAATGGTCAACTCAGTCAGTCAGTCAGTCAGTCGACCGTCCATCCGTCAGTCCGTCCGTCCATCAGTTACTTGGCCAGTCAAGCAGTCAGTATTTTCAATAAACGTACACGCAAAAGGCAAAATAAATATGGCAAATTGAAGTGAGCAACATTAGCAGCCGGCGGCGACGGCGGCGGCGCAGACGTCGACACTATAAAAAAAAGAAGAAGAAAGAGGGGGATGGGGGGAGAAGGGGAGAAAAACCTCAACGCAATGCGCATGCGCAGCACGCAATGCCAGAAAAAAAGAGCCCCAAGTTGTTACCAAGCCACAACCAAAAGCAAAGCCAAGGTTGTTGTAAGCCAATGTTGTAGCTGCCAGGGGGGAATATTCATTGGAAATATTCTGCAATGGGATCCATTAGTCGGTTAGATGGAACTAATCTGTTTATAGACTTGATTTGGATTTAGATTTGTAACTGATAGTATTATAAGTGTGATTATTATGAGCAATATTGAATATCTTCTTCAGTCTTATTATGAAAAAAATATATAGAAAACTTTTCTTTCTCTTTTTATTATTATGAAAAAGAGAAAGAAAAGTTTTCTATATATTTTCATAATATTATATATATTTCTGTATTATTTTCCTCATTTAAAAATTTAGCCTATTTGAAACACATATTTTTTTTTTAATATCGAATTTAGTTCAAGAATCTCAGGGTATCTGGCAGTCACATAATCTAAAGACAGTATTGAGGCTTCTCCAACTTGTTGTTATTGCGGTTGTACTTGCTGTATTGTTGTTGTTGTTGTTGTTGTGGTTTCAAGTACAACAGATGTGTACAGGCCTAGCAATGTTAGCGCCATAAATAGTTGGACCGAAGTTTAAAGTACTTGCCTACTGTACGCAAACAGAACTGCCCCGAGTTTAATTGTAAATTGTAAAAAACTCTTTTAGGGTGGGGCTAATCAAAAAATGTACAAGGAAGACAATTGTAAGGGGTCATAACTTTACATTGAACAAATTTAAAATAGTAAAATAGAAGCCGGTAGCTCTTAACTCTTAAAATATGGAAATATAATATAAGTATGTCCCTATTAAATTTATTTATGGTTACGATAGTTAAAAACAAACTATCGCATAGATCGCTTAACTCACAAGCTAACGGTAAAGCGTCTAATAATAGAAAAGCCCACAACTTAGACTTGATTAGCTTTAGCCCAAGTTAAGCATAAAATGCCTTCATTAGAAATGCACTTAATATTATCCAACATGCTGGTATGTTCCCCCGATTAGAAACAATCAACTTGAAGTGCCGAATCAGAGCTAGAGCCATAAAATGCCCAGTCTGAAGCACCTGCAAGAGATACAGGCTTTTACGCTTGTTCCTTTTTTCTTTCCCAGAAGTACTTAAGTCTTCTAAAGTCGGAGCGCCAGCAACATTATTTCTCGTATCAGCAATTTGATTTATTGAGGCGCAAACGCAAAGACCCCAAGACATTCAAATCATGTTAAACACATGGCGTACTCTACGTTAAAGACGGCAGAGGAAGGAAAATATAGAGCTTGCGATGAATGGATTCACCCATCGTCTTCTGTTCGACATGTGATAGATATGCGAACCGAAATGGGATTAAAATGAGGCGAGTATAAACTTTAATGAGAAGGAAAATGAACAGAGAAATTGTCACATTTCAGTAAAAACAGAAAATGCAACGAAGTCGAAGTGGAATGTGAATTCAATCGACGCGACCATCACATATGCTGTAAAAAATGTAACAAGCTGCTACGTTGAGTCACATAACTTTGTTGTTATATCTCCGATCGTATTGAAATTTGTAGGATAGGTACATAAGATATATAGCTATATATATACCGAAGTATAGAGGTGTGACTTTCATACTTTGCCTAATAATCACAAATTATGCGAAACATTCTTTGAATTATCATTCGATTTTTTTCAATCGGTATGAGAGTCTACTAATATTAAGGGGTATCTATGCAGTAGACAATCAGGCGAAGCCAAGCCAAGTCAAGTGTGCCAACAGCAAAAAGGCGGTCTGGGTCACATACTGCGACAATAGCTAAAGCAGACAAGGCAAGAGTTGAAGATTGTCATACGACTAAAGAGAGATAGAGAGGGAAGGAGGGGAACTAAAGATACTACATAGTAGTAGAAGAAGAGGCCAAGAGATATGAAAGATCGTTTAGATAGGCGCACTACGCTGCGACACACGCAAAAGGCCACTTAGGCCAAAAATGTAGCATCTACAGAGAGAGATAGATAGAGAATGCGCGAGAGAGAGAGAGAGGAAGAGAGATGCAGACATTTAGATGGTTGGATAGATTAAAATACACAGCTCTATGTCGGGCATGAGCATTATTATCTGATCGAAATTCTCGCGCGTGACAGGCGTTGCAATGCTATCGATTACCGTAGATAAGTGACTAAGGTATTCCTATAGAATGCACGCCCTAAATGGACACATGGACACTCATTAGGCTGTCCGATCTGTTCTGTTGCGTCCTTAAGATGAGTACTTATAAATAGCTCAGGCTGGAGTCGCTGCCATAGGAACTTGGGGCGGGGTGGGGCGGGGGGTACGAAGGGTTCACTTTGCTGTCATTAATGGCGCCGCTTGTTGGCCCACAAAGGCGGAGAGCTTTAAGTATCGTATGTACAGCTACACGAAACGAGTTTTCGGTTTCCACTTCTTGCCTCCACTTTTCTGTGGACTCTTCTGTTTCGTGGTACTTCTCGGCTCTCTTGGCAACACACGCCCCTACAGGGTCCCCCATGGGCAACAATCTTCAAACTGACTCTGTGGCTACCACAAGGCTATTTCAAGTATGGCAAGTAGCTTATAAAAACGAACAGAAATAAAGAAAAAACCTCATTGCAATTAGCAAAAAAAGAAAACCAAAAAACGAGATAGAACAGATAGAATATAAAGAGAAGGAGAAAGAAACTATAGCTGGAGTACCCTTATGGCATGGTTGTATTTGGCGGGTTTTTTTCGCCACCTAAACGCTTATCTTTCACGCCAAAAAAATACTGAACTGCACATAAAAGATATATGATTGTTTATAAGTTAATCCTCTAGAATATTAGCAAGAATTAAATGGGATATTTAAAGTAAATAAAATCATAAATTTTTCTGAATATGCAACACTTTGCAGACAAGTAGAATAAAAAAACAAATAAATGTTTCAGGAACAGAAAGCTTTTTTTTAGGTGTGTCAAAGACAAAATACTCTGTATAGAGTGTGAAAATTTATTACTATAATACAAAAATCTACTATAAAATCGAATATCATATCACATATAATATATCTTTGAACATGAACTATATTTTTTTGTATAGTTGTTTTCTTTTTAAATTTTTAAATAAGTATATAGTAATAATATATATATAATATATAGGAAAATAGCCTTCGATGCGCCTCAGTTATTGCAAATGCAAATATACTCGACATATTTGATTGTTATACCGGATACTCATAGGGTAAAAGGGTATTTTAGATCTAAACTAATCGAAAACGTATGCAAAAAGTATAGACATTTATCCCTCACTCTAGAAATATATATATTATTGTTCATTATCAACAGTTCACCCGATATAGTCATATTTCTAAGAGAGCTATTAAATTGTGTGGAAATAATAATAAAATAGTTATAGAGGTATAATAGTTTGGTATCGGGTATATAACGATCGAGCACACTCAACTGTTGCATTCTTACTTGTTATTCAAAGAAATTGTTTTCATTTCATGCCAAGTAAATTGAGAAAAGTCTGCAAAAACAATTTAATTCACTTAAAAATATATATTTTCAATGCATTCTCTGTTATTGTTCTCTCTATTGTGACTTTTGTTGAGTCTGCACAATATACGCAGCATTTGGTTTCGTTTCGAATCGTTTTATATATTTATAACACAGGTTATATACACAAATACTACTATGAGCGTAGAAAATTCCATTTAATTTGGATTCGCATACGCCTTCCCATCTATTTATAGACACATATTTGGCATAGTTTTTGTTATTGTTTGGCAAAAGTGTAACATCATGTTGTGGCAAAAGAGATTTAACAGCAAATAACTGCACGTCATTGGGATCCCCAAAAAGAGCTGAGGAGGGGAACAGTTTGTATAGATTTGCAGATAGATAGCAGAGGCATGCTTCTTGATATCCAGAGAGCTTTGTGAAAACTGACAGCCAATTGAATATAAAATTTAATCAGTATAATAGATTAAATAACTAGAAATTAGAGAGCATATATTTCCAGATACACAGGCTGGTTGAAGGGAAATGGAAATAGGAACTGCGTGCAGAATTTTCTATGTTTTTTTTTTAATTTACATTTTAAACAATAAACTCTTTAGTTTTCCTTTTCCCAACTCAATTAGCAAATAACCCAAATAAAGATTATTTCCACTTCATTTATTTTCACAGAATACGTTGGATTTCTTTATTTATCAAAGGGGGTACGACGATTTCAAGAGACTTAACTAGAACAATGGCAGCAGCAGCTGCAGCACAATTGTTTAATATTCGTAATTGTTGCATAACTTGCAGTCTGCTTTGCGTATTTACGAACAATGAAAAAAAAAATAAAATAAAATAAAAGACAATAACAATAGCAGAATCATTGCTGTCAATTTGTTGCAGCTAATTGCAAATGCCTTGGCAAACAAAGCCAGTCCAGCGACGACCTTTACAACAAAAAATAAATACAAAAAAAAAACAAAATATCGTTGCTTTTTCCACATTTTATTCAGTTACGTTTTTACTTGATATCCGTTGTTTTTTTCTTCTTTTTCTTTTTCTGTGTTTGTTTCCTCTGCCTCCATACAGAAAATTTAATTGTGCAAACATAACTCGGCCAGTGCCATCTCCCCCCAACCCAAGATGACCGACTCGTTGGTTTCTTCGGGTTAATCGTTTTTTTTTTTTCATCGGGTTTCTACCTCTCTGTCTCTCTCTCTGTGTCGCTTCCTTGTCTTGACTACATGAACTCTTGATCTTTCAAGGTTGTGAGACGCCACCTTGACTTCACACGCGCCATTATCTCTTTAATAACATCTTCAACGATAATTCCCCCCAAAAATATAAAAAAAACATGATGTATAAGTAAGATTGTAAGAGAATAACAAGAAAAGAGCTTCATCACGAATTTAATTACCACGCATGGTGGCAATTGTGGGTTTTTTTATTTCTCTCAACTCTGCCCCTCTGACTAGATCTTAAAGACTTTTTCAGCTGCCCGAAATGAATGGACATTATGCAAAAATGTGGGCGACTACCGGTGTCACGCCCACAATGCCCACAACTGCCGATTTTGCCCAGTGCCAGCATGACGTATACTTAACATTAAGCAGAGCATAAAGGAAACTGTGAGAATAGAATTACAGCACTGTGCAGAAAGTTTAGATACACTTGCAATAAAAATGAAATTTCATAATTAAATAGGAAATGCTTAAAATATCTAGTAAATATTGTTTATTTCTTATAATATTTAAAAAGTAAAACTATAAAACGTTTTTACGTTTATTCTTGAGCATATTATAAATTAATAATAAGTAAATAAATTTGTCAGTCAACTATTCTATTAACATTGTATTATTTTATCACATCACAATTGATTTACATTTTTATTTCCCTACAAAAGTTCTTTAAGGCAGCATAAAATATTCAAATTGCCATTTCTGCAATTCACGACATGCCTGTCGACCAATTTCATGGACGAATTTAAATACCCAATGCCGGAGTGTATGACGAAGGAGTCACTCAATAAACAACAAAATTATACAGAAACAGAAGAATGGAAAAAAGAAAAGAAAAGCAAGAAATTTGCATAGCGTGTGCTAAGCGAGAGAGAGAGAGAGGGAAAAGGGAAAAACTCTCGCACCGAAAGCAAAGTTAAAGTCATGTCGGGAGAAATCTGGGCAAATGAAGTAAAGGTGTCAAGAACTTTATTGACAGGCCTCAAGCTGACTGGCAAACAAAACGTAATGCTGGCAAAAGAAAAAAAAAAAAAAAAAAAAAAAACAGACTCGAAACCGAATCGAAACGAAGAGCGAAGCAAACCTCATGTAGGAAGCCGAGGAAAGCAAATAAAACAAAACAAACTGAACCGAACAAACGTGACAGGCAGCAAAAGCCTCGTCACTAGTCCCAATACCAACAAAAACGAGAGAAAAAAAAAAAAAAAAATAAGAAAAAATATTTTTGCATTGACAAATGAGGTACGTGAAAGTTTTGCACAACACTCCGGGCCAATGGACCCGATGGGGCACCCGTTGGAAAATCCACAAAAGACTGTGAAAAGCCTCTACTGTTGTTGTTGTTGGAAAATCGAAACCAAGTAATTAGCACTTATTGAGATCAAAGTCAAGTGAATGCGAACTAGTTTTGCGCCCGAGAGACTGTGGGCAGTGCGAGAGGTCGACATACTTCTCGCAGTCACTGTCATTGGCAGAGCCAGCAAATAGAGCAAAGCAAATAATAACAAATACCCGCACAGTGCGCTCATAAAGTTGACGCTGAGCTTACACTGAGCATAATTAATGTGCACTTACCGCAGTCGCAGCGACCGGTTGCACACAGGCAGAGCGGGACAGAGACAGAGAGAGAGAGAGAGTGAGAGAGAAGCACACAAGTGCTGCTAGTATAAGTTGCAGAAATAGAGAGGCAAAGAGAGAAAGAGAGAGAGAGGGAGAGAGACGCACCCTCAATACTTGAAGTAAACTGCAATTGGTTTTGCATGTCAAAGTGTTTCAGCTCGGGCATCTCTATACACTCTATACGCTACCCTGCACGCAGGTGGGGCATATGTGTTCGCATAAGGCGTAAGAACATTTTCTCAGACAGTAGGGTATAAAAAGTCATGCTTGAGTACAATCCCATAACTGCTGATAAAGTTATAAATTGATTGAAGTTATAAGTCTCATTAAAATATAAAATAATATCAAATAATATAATAATAATAATATAAAAATATTTTGTCTAAAATTTAATTTTTGTTTTTAAAATATTGCAATATTACACAATTAGCGTGTGAATTTATTTGTTTTCGATTTTTATTTTAATTTGGAGTATTCTAATCGATATTAAACAACAAATTAAATTTTAATATTTTCAGAAAATTCTGAGGTTTATTTTTTTTTTTTTACAAAGGAATAAAGACACAGCAAATTTAGAAGATAATGATAGATATATTTCAATAAAGATTTCTAAGCAAGTATTTAAATTTTTATTTGCTTTCTCATAAGGTATTTCAATTCAAAATTTAAAATATATTTATTTCAATTTATTATCATCTTAAATTAGATTTATTCTCTTCAAATTGTATTGAGTCTATCAAAAGGGTATCTGGCAGTCGCAGATACCCTATCGCTCTTGCTGCTACTGCTGCAGAGAAACTCATTTGCAATTGACACCAACGACAGGAGGCAGTTGCAACTTGCAACTTGCAACTTGCAGTTGCAGTTGAGGAGGCGGTGACTGCTTGCGGCAGGTGGCAGGTGGCAGCAGGTGGCAGGTGGCAGGTGGCATGTGGCAGGCAATAACCATCATAGGCAGCTCTGCAGACAAATGCGATGATGGGCGATGCCGTGGAAAACGTGTGTGCCACATAATGTCACTCTCATTTAAACAACATGTAAGCGAATGTCATGTGCGAGGGGGGTAGGGGGGGAATGCGGGTCGCCTGGTCAACTGCAATGAGTGAGTGGCAACTCGTTTGTGGACTGTGAGTGTGTCTGTGTGTGTGTGTGTGTCGCATAGTGCGATAATTAAGGTTAATCAAAATGACAAGAACAACGAAATGAAATGAAAATGTTGCTGCACTGCGACAATGATTAAACGAGATCTGTGGGCAAACAAAGCTCTGAACTAAGCAAACATAACTGTACATCGGATATAACATCATATACCATATACCATATCATACTAATTTTCTTTGCAAATACATGCATGCACGTGCGTGAGTATATGTATTTATGACAATCTTTTTGTGGTGTCGCCACTGCCACTTCCTTTTTCCCTTCTCCCCCTCTTCCTTCTCCCTTTTCCCTGCCTTCTTCTTGCTGCTTTGGTAGAGTTATTTACATAGTCGACGTTGACAGTTGACTTTACCACATGTTGCCTGTCAAACTGTCGGCGCCATTTTGCTCACACTCCTCGCTCTCTCTCTCTCTCTCTCCTTCCCCCTCTCTTTTTCTCTCCGTCTCGGTTTTCTTTCATAAATCAAAGCGCCTCGCAGTGTCAGCAGTAAATGAGTCATTTACCTTAACCAACGCAGGGGCATCCCCTTGTGCGGGTGTCTCTTTGAAGTCTTATGCGAAAATCAAATATTGCTTTGCTCAATTAGCACTCACTTTAAACGAGCAAGCTCGCATTTAATTCGAAACAATTAAATTTTCCTTCAATTTCCGCGAAATTCAAATTCGCCAAAACAAAAATAAAAGAAATTTGTTTGCTTACCTGATTTGGTTTGCAAATTGCTGTAGAAATAAAAGAGTGGGAGAGAGAGAGAAAGAGAGAAGAATTAATTGCAATTTCTGGAAATCATAAAATTAGATAAATATTTTATGTAGATTAGTGTAAGATAAGTCTTTGAATTAACAATTTACCAGTAACTGAGCTAAATTTGACTGGCATACACAAGCAATTCAAATACATTCCACACGCAATTCACATACGATCCACACGTGATCCACATATACAGAATTACATACATACGTAGCTCATATTAGCCATATGTGATCCTCATACAATCCATATACGATCCGCATACGATCCACATACGATCCATATACAATCCATATACGATCCATATACGATCCACACACGATCCATATACGATCCACATACGATCCACATACGATCCACATACGATCCACATACGATCCACATGCGATCCAAACATATGACACTTCATATACTTCCCAGTCACAGAGTGTATATAAACACCATCCACATTTCCTCCATTTAGCTCATAAATCAGAGGATTTTACTGATAACCTGAGCTACTTTTTCCATATCTCTCTCAAATGACTTTGTTTTTATGCAAAAACTATTTACAATCCACTTGGCATCCACACAACTTACTCAACTCACATACAGGCAGCTCGTTAACAATTCGCAGCCTCGATGTCTCGTCTGTCGCCTCGTAAAACTCCCAAGGAGCAACTTTCCACAATCTACGCAAATAGAAGTACTGCATATTGTGTAGAAAGTGCAGCTGGAAAGATACTTTAGAGTGTGCGTTCTTCTAATTGCAGCATTTGCTCTATTCAAAAATTAATGCGCTAAAAGAAAACCCAAAGCCCAAGAAGAGTAAAGCAAAGAAAGCAACGCGTTGGCAGTCGACTGACTGCATAAATGATGCCCATGGTGGGTACACACACACACACACACACATTCTTACAGTGGGTACTCCCACACACCGAACACGAGAGGAAAAGGCAGAAATGTGCAGCATGTGCAAAATGTTGGCAAAAGTAGCCCAAAGGCGATGAAATGAGTTGGGCACAAAAGCCGAGTCCAAGTCTCGGATAGGTGGAGCGACAAAAGAGTCAAAAGGAAAGCGAAATATGCAAGTGTTCTCCATGTTTCCGAATTCATGAGCAAAAACTAAAGTGTTGAAAAAAATGGCTAGAAAAACTAGCTGAAATTTGCTGTAGCTATAGAGAGAAGGAATTTAAATACAGCAGCTAGAAAAACTAAATTTTTATTACACAAAATATATTATGCAGTAATTATAAAGTAAAGCATCGAATAATAAATGTTCTAAAATCTTAAATCTTAAAAATAATAATAATTTTAAGCAAAGTATTGATAAACGAATGCAATAAGAACATATTCTCCAACTAAAAATCGGATCGGACCAATAACACAAAAGTTATTCAAGTCAACGTTTTCAGAACAAATGTTTGGTACGGGCAGCAGACTGCGCGCTGCTATGAGCAGTTGACGTCGACGACGATGTCGCAACGGGTCGCTTTACTCATGAGTGATTCTACATTTCAAAAAATAGCATAAAAGATTTTTTGAAATTTTTCGATATTTTGAAAAATTTTTTTAAGGGTCCCCCCTATGATTTTTTAACAAAATTTTTTTTTTCAAAATTTTAAATCGCGAGTTTTTCATTTTAATTGATTGCGGGGTTCAAGATTAGTACTAAACAATTGTTTAAATCGATTTTAAACGATACTTAATTTTGGCCCAAAAATCGTGTCGAAGTGGTCCAAAAATTAGACATGCAACACCCTCAACAGGCCTGGTACTCTCATTTTACACCGATCGTAACTTGCTTAATAATCAACGGATTTTCACGCGGAATGACATTTTGTTTATGTTTTAACAACCTGAGTGAATCTACATTTAAAAAATAGCATATTAGGCTTTTTAAAATTTTTCGATATTTTTGAAATTTTGGTAAGGGTCCCCCCTATGATTTTTTAACAAAAATTTTTTTTTTTCAAAATTTTATATCGCGAGTTTTTCATTTTAATTGATTGCGGGGGTCAAGATTAGTACTAAACAATTGTTTAAATCGATTTTAAACGATACTTAATTTTGGCCCAAAAATCGTGTCGAAGTGGTCCAAAAATTAGACATGCAACACCCTCAACAGGCCTGGTACTCTCATTTTACACCGATCGTAACTTGCTTAATAATCAACGGATTTTCACGCGGAATGACATTTTGTTTATGTTTTAACAACCTGAGTGATTCTACGATTCGAAAATATCATAATTGGCTTTATCAAATTTTTCGATATTTTGAAAAATTTTTTTTATTTATTTATTTATTAACAACATTTTTTTCACTCACTTTTTTACACAAAAGAAACTGCTATAGTAAAGCCAACCCATACAAATAATAGATAATCCATTGTACCTCATACAAAACACGTCTGCTTACAATCAATTTTGTAGTTTTTTCTTTTCTCTCTCTCTCTCTCTCTGTCTGCGAAAACTTCCGTCTGGCGAAATTTGAAAATTTCCGTGCCTGTCAATATAAATAAAGCGAAATCCTAAACACATCCGCAGAGCATTTTCATCTTTCGCCAACCAAAGAAAACTGCGAAGAGCGAGAAAAAGAAAAGGGAGACATAAAGAAAAATGCCACAAATACCGTATACACCACATACTATCTATATATAGTAGATATACTATAGATATGTAAGTGTGTGTACAGAAGGCAAATGGAATGCCAACCTGGGGTTGGCCGAGGTTTCTGGCAACTGATGGGGCCGCATTATTTTTCTTGTCCATTTCATGTTGCGATTTTCTTGTTGTTTTTTTTTAGCGGTTTTTTCTTGTTGCCGTTTGATGCGGAAGTTTTTAAATTGTGCAGCAATTTCATTCATTCATGAGCATTTTCTTAGTCAAGGAGCATACAGCATAGTACAAAATGTGCTCACAGTCTGGCGACGGAATCTGTGACGGAGTCGAGACGGGACAACTGAGTGCACAAGCCGAAGGCAAATTCCCTCCATGCGGTGGGTTTATTTTTTTCACTTGACTTTTCAAGTGATGGCGGGCCCCAGCAGCAGGAGCAGCAGGGGGCGTGGCAGGCTGAGTGGAGCAAGGAAGTAAAAGCAAACAAAGTCATTTGTTTTTGGATATGGAACAACTTAGTGTTTGTACATGGGGGGAGGGGAGAGCTGGGAGGTTGGGTGGATGGGTGGGTCAAGAGCAATAACGTTGAATAATAAGATTTAGCGAGGGGAGTGACAGCAGAGTTTATGTGTGCGTCGTCTCTTCTCTCTTGCTCACTCTCTCTTTCTCTCTCACTCTAGGTGGGCGTGGCAAGCACGAGGAGGCTAAATCAGCATTAAAATGTGTGGCAAAGTCGTATTTTTATCACCTTAAGGCATAGAGATGAATTCTGCTTTGTTTGTACACATAATTAATGCAATAAGTTCCACATAGTTAGGTTCCACACTTGGAAACTTAAGCGAAAGCATATTTAATTATTTATATTTGTGTATTTTAAGATTTTACTTAAGTTTACACATGTTCTTTAAGTTTCTGAAATTTTTAAATTATTCCATCTCAAAAACCTATTTAAGAACTTTTTGCTCAACTTTTTGTACCGTGAAACATGTTTCCGCTATAAACTATAAACGTGTTTTTGACATATATCCTGTGTTGATAAACACACTAACTGCACTCAATATATAATCCACATTATCCACTTGGGATCCACAACTTGTTCACATAACTCTTGCTGTACAAAGGAAAACTGCCAGAAAATGTCGAGTGACTTAAAAAAAGGCTGAAAATAAATGTCAAATGCGACAAGGAGCTAACAAAAAGAAAGAACTGCAATAGCCTTCAATACACACACACACACACAGGCACACACACACACAAACAGACAGACTGCAGAAAGACAGAGACAGACACAGAGACGCGCTCATTAAATATTTAAAATTCTTGTACCGCCAAAAAACAAGCCTAAAATACACGTAGCCTTAAAAAAAAAACAACAAAAAATTAAAAAAGTAAAAAAAAAGTGAAAAAATATAAACAGCAACAAAAACAAAATAAATAAAGCAGCAAAAGCGCAGGCAAAGCCAAAGCAAAGAAAAAAGTTTACATTGCGCCCCAAAAGGAAGTTTCGTTGTGTGCGTGTATGTGTCTGTGTGTGTGTACCATGGAATTTTAAGCAACAAAAATGGCCTTAAGTACCGCAAAGTTCCCCTTTCCCATCCCATCCCCTTTACCCACTGGTGAAATGGGCGCGACTGTGCTGTCAGCTGCTTATAAATGAGCCACAGTATCTTCCGCACACACACACACACAGACACACACACTCGATCTACCCCTTCCTTGCTGCCTCCCCTCCCGCTGGCAGTGGGTGTTTATGGTAACGTATGCAATTTAATTAGGACTAAACTAAATTAATGGCCAACGCATTTGTTTCTCCAGCAGCAACAACAATAATGGCCAAAATAAAAGGGTTTTTTTTTGCGAATGTGTGTGTGTGTGTGTGTTGTTAAAAATTTTGGCAAAGCCCTCGAAGGTCTATTAGCAGCAGAGAGTGAGAGGGAAAGAGAGTGAGCGAGAGAGAGACACAGCGACACGGCGACACACTCCCAAAAGCAGCAAGTTGCCAAGGAAGTGTGCTACATGCGCTGACAGTGTGTGCGTTCTCCTCTCTCTCTCTCTCTCTCTCTCTCTCTCTTCCTCCCTCTCTTTCCTTCTCTCGCCCCTCCTTGTTGCAGGAAGTGCTCATTGCAAGTATTTCGCCGTTGTTGCTTATGTCATGTAGCAAATTGTGTGCGCAAATTTTACCATAGCCCCAAAATGTATGCTACACTTTTTGTGCGACAAAAAGGATATGCGACACACACACACACACACACAACTTGCAACGCCATGTGGCAAGTGCTGCTGCTGTGGCATGCGGCAGGTGGTCATGTGTTGCCACATGGCATTTTACATGCCATGACAAAGTGTCGATGGAAATTTTACCAATCAAAATCAGAAATTTCCCTTCAACATTTCACTCTCAATTTGAATATAAATGATAGAAAATCAAATCTATATTAATTTGTAAATAACCAACGCACAGTTTGATATTGAATGATTTATTAAATCGTTTGGAAAACGTAAAAAAAAACATATTTCAGACTACACTTTGCAAAACTGACTGTGATAGTTTTTGTAGATTACAATAATTAATAGTACATTGAATTTGGAATAAAGTCTCATATAAATCTCATATAAGTCTACAAATCGTATAGAAAAATTTCATAATTAATTTCCATGGGCAATGGACGTGGTATACTACATTGTATATAAGCTCAAGAAGTGTAAGATATAGAGAAACCTGTATGCCAAATTTGGTTTCTAAGGTTGCTATAATAGCTGAGATCTGCGTTCAAACAGACAGACAGACAAATATGGCTCAATGCGAAACAAGTTGAGTTTATCATTTAAAAAAAAAAATCTCTAAAAATAATACACACACTTTTAGGTATTATACAAAATGTAATAAAGCCTATAGACTATCCAAATAGAATTACATGCACAATAAATTCCTATATAGGTTTTCCGCATGTTGACTCCAAATGAAATTTACCAGCATTATAAAGTGGGCGTTGAGCGAGTGAAACGTGCATTAAATTATGTAATTATCAATAAAGTTGATTGGTATTTAAGAGCTGTCAATAAAGCGTAATTAAACATACATTTAAATAGGGTGTGTATGGGTAGGGCTTGTTGGCTTGTTAGGGGATGCTTGCTTGTGCTATCTCATGTTACAACGGACTGTTTGTTGTGCACACACACACACACACACACACGGCCACTGTGTAACGTTTGAAGTAAATGATATTAAATGTTATTCATACGACGTGTGGGCCCGCAAACGCGTCGACGAGCAGCTTACTGAGTCATTTGCTGTATTTCCGCTTCCTGTGGTGCTTAAATTTTATCAGTATATATATACCTAATGAAATTGTTTCTGTATAAAGGAAAAACACAACTGCGTCGTAATGCTAATGTGATAATTACGCGAAATGAGGGTAGAGAAACCTTATGGAATTTTATTTTTTCATTTGTAACATTTGAGCTACATGCAGAGAATATTGAATCTACGTTAAATGTTTAAAGCAAATTGAATTTTTATCACTTTGAGGGTGTAACAGAGAAATCAAATATTTATTGGATATATATGTATGTTTCTCTTTACATATGTAAACAGCGCATCCATTAGTATGATGAATTTGAAATTGAATATGCAGTTGATTGAGTTTCGTTATTAATTATTAAGTAGATGTGCGATAAGCAAGCAAAACGCAGCACAAAAAAAAATATTTATACATATTATATTGCATTTATTATAATACAGAATGCAATATGCGTATTTATGTGAATTAACAGGAAATCATTACGGATTTTAAATCCATAAAAAACGCATTATTAAATGAAAAGCAAGGGATACAAAGTTGAGTAAGGTTTTCATTGATTATACCAAGTTTAACTAGTGAAATATTCTTCTAAAATGTATGCATACAGTATTACTAAAAGATTTTTTTAAATATACTTTAATCTATCAACATTACATTTGATAGTTCACAAATTAAAGCAAATTACAATAAAATCTGTCATGCGACTAATTAATGTAATATACGGAAAAGTTTTCTGTATTTAATTTCCATTTGTTTTTTGTTTGTTTTCACTCGCATAAAAAGTGAAAAATCAATTAATTTACAATGCACATGAAAGTCATGAAATGAAACCGCTGCTTCAACAAAAAAACGGATTTAATTATGCAACATAAGAAATGAGAACGCGAAACGAGACTGACATATAGTACACGCGGTACAGTTGACATTTGAAATTTATCGAAGCGATAAATGTGAAAATTTGCTGGCATTATAATTTATGTTCGGCATAATTAAACTAAAAATAATATATATATATATAAATATATTTACAAGCGAGTCAACAGAAATTATTACACTGAACAAACATTCAAAATGAGCCTGAGAGAGAGAGAGAGAAAGAGAGAGAAGGGGAGTTAGGGTTGTCGTATGTCAAAAAGACAAATTGAAGGACACTCCTACTGGACGGGACATATGTAATGGAATGTTTCCTCCGCTTTGGGTCATTGTGCCCTTTTTGTTTGCCCCATTTTAGCGTCATTTTTATTCATTTCTATTGTGCAAATATTTAACATGAAATTACATGAATACTTCAAGACCTTTTCCCCATGGGTTGCATTTCTGAAATTTCTAGATAAATATGCGAATGTTTGTACACATTTAGAGGGGAGTGTGGGCCCGATAATAAATCTGGATAAAAATAACATGCAAACAAGGAAAACACGAACTCATATATCTGACAATGAGTACTATAAATATGCAGGCAGACATGTCCTTCTTAAGTTTGTTTATATGGGAGAACGATGAATGTAAATAAAAGTCTTATGATAGTTTCTTTAAGTTTACTATAGACTTTTCTAAACAAGCAATTGCAAAAGAAGTTTACCTAGATATATATAAGTACTTTCTAGCGTTCACTTTTAATTTCAGTTAACGCCAACTCTCCTTAGCCAATTTACAGTATTAACACTGACTCCTAACTTTATTCTAGCCCACTTTCACTCAGCGCCAAAGCCATAAAATGATGGAGAACGAGCAAAAAAAAAAAACATATAGTATATAGTTCGCCGACAGCTTTATGCGCATCGCTGGGCAATTGCCACAATAACAAAAAAAAAGAAAAAAACGTAACAAAACAAAAGGAAGAACTGTACGCTAACTGTCAGCATGCACTGTGTATGCAATATAATATGAATTCATGCTCGAAATATTTACAACATGGCAAAAATGTATTTTGACAGAGCAAATAAAATGCGAAAACAAGAAGGAAATACTTCCTTGACGATGGGTTTTATACCCTTTAATCTTTAGCGATTATTACAATGACAGGAATATGTAATGTTACTCTTTTCGATTTATATGACTCGTATAGAAAAAAGAAACATAGTTGCAAAGTTTTATTATGATAACTCTAAAACTGACAGAGTTATTTATGAATATATAAACTCCTGCAAACATCTAGCTTAAATTAATATACCCTTTGCAAGTGCTTATAGGATTTTTGAAATAGAAATGCAATTGTCAAAAAAATATGCGAAAATAAACATGTAAATTTATCTTGAATTATTTAATGGATCTGAAAGAGTTGTTCGCAGGTTTCTACTTATGACAGCTGCTGATGGTGTTGTTAGTTTAATATTTATTCCTGTTTTTTTTCTTTTTATTATCTTGTTATTGTTGTAGTTCGGTTAGCAAAAAGTTTTGTTGTTTCTCTCTCGCATCCCTAAGACAAGCAGCAAAGTTTTTGCCTCTTGCCATAAAAACAAACTATGTGCGACACTTGTTCCAGGACATGGCCAATAACAGCTACAACAACAACAATAACAACAATGATGATGATGCTGATGATGATGATGATAAGTGTGAAGGAACAATAACTAAATCAACCCCCAAGAAACTCAAGCTAACTAAATAGATTCCAGGTGTAATCATGTGGAAATCCTTAAAGTTTATTTTGCTGCAATTTCCTTTTTCCCTTTGTGAAAAAACACATAAAGAACTTGGCCAATAAATAGAGGAATATCCGGGAAAAGGATGAGAGGAAAATACTAGAAGGAAGGGCAACAAAGGTTGCTTGATTAGAAAATATGATGATTACAAACTTGAGAGTAAAACGTTTAACAAACAAATAAAGCTTCTACAGCGCTACAAACTACTTGAAAACAGATCTCTAAATGGAACAGGTACTTAAAGCACCTGCAATACTCTGGCAGAAAGAGAGAGAGAGACACACAGAAGGTGAGAGAGGGAGACAGACAGAGATAGAGGCAGCAATAACAGCTGCCAATAAAACATAAAATATTTGGTATAAAATAACGCGCATACGCCGGGTCAGCCAATAGACGCTGCAGCTGCAGCCCACAGCCAACAGCACAACGTGCCACCGTGCAACTCTCGAGCACGTTGCATGCCCCAACCCAGAAGGCAATACAGGTAAATGGTAAATACGGCGTACGAGCAGAGCGAACGCCATGCACAATGCAAAATTTATTAGTTTTGGCAAAGGACTCAGCACAGGGCAGCAAAAACAACAATGAAAAGGAGAGCAGAGCAAAATATACCCTACAGCAGGTCATGTAACATTTTAGAGTGACCATTTTTCAAAAGTAACTTGAAGCAATGGTCACCCTATTGAAAAATAAACTTGATTTACATATCAAAATATATTTAACTACATTTAATTTAAACATCTTCTTAGAGTGACCGTTTTTCAGAAGTATTTAAAAAAAATGGTCACCTTTATTTGAACATAAGCTTGTTTTAGAAAACTTTCACTCACATCTATGTTAGGTAACTTCCCAGGGTGACCATTTTTAACTAGTAGCTAAAAAAAATGGTCACCCTTATTGAAAAATAAACTATAAAATAAATTTTAAATTTATATACCAACTCAGCGTGACAGTTTTGGTAACTCAAACTATAAAAACAAATAGAATTTTCTATAAAACTAGAAATTTCCTTGCCTATCTTCATAAGAGGCCACATATACCCTTGTTGTAGGGTATTAAAAAACGCAGCCAGCGGCCAACAGGCTACAACTGCAGGCAAAAGCGCAATTTTGTTGCATTGTTGCCAGTTTTTTTTCTCCCTTTTTTTTGTTTGTTTGTTGTTCCTGTTATTGTTGCACAACTTGAGCCCATAATAAAAACGGCAGCCTAGATTTCTGCATGCATATATTGAGAAAGAGATAGCAGAGAGACAGAGGGAGATAGAGACAGAAGAGCAACCAATACAGGGACTCGGTCGTATCTTTAAATGCCAGGCCAACCGCAATATAAACTGTTTACCTTGTGCCTAGAGCGGCTTTTGTGAGCCGTTTTCCATCTTATTCTCTGTTTTTTTTTTTTGGCCAAGATCTTTTGGCAGTCAGTGTAAGAGAGTCTGACTAATTCATGGCACACTGTGCGCTCTCTTAATTAAAAAGTCCTCTTGCATGCAACCCTTAGGCCAACATAAACTGTGCTTCCTATCGATTAGGCAAACAAGTACTCGCTTTACTTACTTATGGTCTATAGAGAGCTTTTGGTATGTGCTTTGCTTACCTGAAAAGAGAAAGAATGAAATGTTTTCTTTAAGTAAAAATTCTGTATTTGTAGAAAATTCAATTATAATCATTATTATAGTAAGAAACTTTTCTTTTGCCATTTATTATTTGCCTAAATTCACTGCAAGCTAAAATATGTCAATTATTCATGTATTTCACAAGATACCGATTTCAGTTGAATGTCCAATTTATATTTGACTCTGGCTATGGACACGTGGTTTTGGTTTACGGGGACGTAGGACACATGCAAATAGCGTAAATTTAATTAAATGCGTCAATAAATTTGCTCAGACAATGCAAAACGTGGGCAAAGAGTTCTCCCGGGAGCAATGCCGGACCACAGTGCGTATGCTTGACTAATTGAAAGAGACACACCCCACTGAGAGTCCCTATATATACGGATCGACGCAAATAACTTGTGCAAACATTTGGCTGTGCCGCCAGGAGGAGAAGACGAAGAAGGAGGAGGAAATTGAATTGTCAAATGAGATTGGTCGGTCAGGCTGGTCAACCGCTCGAGACAGGCCTGGATGGAGCTAATTAAAATTTGCATAATTAATCAAGTTTTTCGGGGGGCGGGTCACAAAAAATGTAGCAAGATAGCAAGCAGAATCGAGAGCGGAAACGGGGGGCAGAGACCTCAGCGGAAGTGCAAAGCCGGCAAAGCGGAAATGCCTACTAAGTGAGGTGCTTCACAAAAGTGCACTTAAAATTGCATTTGAAATTAATTGAATTCTTCCAGCCTGGCTAGGGTGGCCAACTGCGACGACAACTGCTGCAAAATTAACAAGCACAAAGGAACTTGTGGTACACTCAACTAAGAGATACGGGTTTTTTGGTAGGTGTGACTTTTTGAATAAAGTTTATAATTTTTCGTCAGAGGAAGCGTTTTAATTTCTCAACATGATCTCCTTTTAGCCCTATACATTTAGTCCAGCGTTTTTATAATTTTTTTTCAAACCAAATAATGGTTTTCACAGGCTCAAAATAGTCGTTTGTTTCTTATAACTATATATTTTAACCGTATCTTACGCCGAGCCATTTCTTCTGTTTGGAACAAAAATGTCCGGGCTAGTCTGGGAATTGCTGGTGGGGTCAGTTCGTAGCCCTATTCATGAAATTTTGATGCTGACTACCAATTTGCCCGTGACAATTGTTTATAACAGCACTTTTTTCGCCAAATGCGGTCGTTTTTGTCAAATATTCGACGCTTCCAAGCCCTTGAATAATATTGCCGTGAGTTTTACTTTTCAAGGTAATCGTTGTAATATACTTGTGAATCCCAAACTGTGGCCGACTTGTTGCGAATTTCAGTACACTTGGACTTAATTTGGACGTTATTGGAGAAACCTATGTGATTGTTCTTTGGTCCGGTGTTTTGTGTGCCTTTTGTTAGGTTCGAAACGGCGCAAGAATCGTTGGATTCGGTTGCGTGCCAAGCACTTCCTTTGAATTTATGGTCAAGTTTGCGCTTATGGTTGTGTGGCAATTTTATAATAAATGCATAAGGTCAATATCATGTAAGTGTGATGTACCGGTCAGTTGAGACTGTGAACCTAGTACGGCTCACGACTTCATTCTCGTCATCCAATATCATTTTTTTTTCGACGATTTCTGAAATGATTTTACGTTTTGGGTTAAATGACGTTTGCATCAAATTTGTTGGGACCACAACGTGAAGTCGGTAAACATTTTTACCATTGAAATTGATGGGCAGAGTCCCTGAATATTTCAGCTATGCCTTGGTTTCGTTGGATTTCTACAAATTATAATGTGCTTAATTAGGCGGAGTGTTTTATTTCGTTAAAATTGCAGATTACGCTTTATGCCTATAAACGCAAACCAACAGGGGCATACTTTTTTCTTAATTTTTACATTGTTATTTTTAATCATAACTGCTAGCAGTTTCTTTTAAAGTCGGGAAATACTAAAAGTGATTATAAAACAATTTACCTTTTTTGACGGGTATTGCAAATATTTATAGAGTTTCTAAATTAAAATAATAAAGCACAACATATTCTAGCCAGAATGACTGCTTTTTCAATTAACTATGAGACATGGTCACCCTAATTTTAAAACAAACTTGATTTATCTGTCAGGCAACTATAAACTAGATTTGCGTTGCCATAGTGTCCATTTTTAAAAGCAAGAGCAAGAAAAAAAAGGTCACCCTAATTAAGAAGACCTTCACTTTTCAGTATATATCGATTTACTAGGCATAAAAAATAAACAATATATACACTACCTAGTTTCCGAGATTAACAAATTTATACAGTCGAAAAACCGACTTTCTTTTGATAAGGTCCCACCCTACATAAACTCAATATACCCTTTTATCCAACAAGCTCATGCTGTGCAAAATGTAACAAGCTGCGTATGTGTGTGCGTGTGTGTGTGTGTACACAAAGGGAACCAGCCACAACCGAGGATATGTAACACAGCAGGCTGCACTCGCATTCCAGAACTTTCCCCAGGATTCTCCGACCCATCGCCTACGTAACGTGCCGAGTTTCATATGATTTTACAAAATGCAATCAACTTGTACTTAATACACGTTTAATGTGTGAATAAAGGGTCGTTCTGCTTGATGGATTTATTCGTTGTATACCCTGAGAAACTTATACATAGGGTATATTGGAAGTTAAAATAAAAAACAAAATGAATTCTCAAGCAAACAATATGAGCTGATCGTTATATGCTCAGGATCAGTAAAAGAAATAAGTCTATAAACTATAGCATTTTTAAAAATCATTTTCAATTTAAATCATTATTTATATGATCATCTTTAAGAGCAATATAGGTTTTACAGCCCTTTCAAGAGGTATAAAGAAAGTTTCACGTTTCCCTACACACACATAAGAATAAAATACATGACGATGGGATACGGAGAGGATGGCAAGGGGTCACACCAAGGACTCCCTGGCGAGTGTATGTTGGCAAGAAATTGAGGACAATTTAAGCGACTCATTAAGTGGCTTGTCGAGGCCTTGGCCAAAAGGCGTGGCAACTTTTAATTGCAGTTGTCGCTCTTGGCACTTGAGTGGACTTTTTTTCCAGTAGTTAAACCGGAACAGGTGCAGTTTAACGAATAATAAAGTAGATAAGGGCACCTATATCGATAGAATGAAATCTTATCTGGAAAAAAAAATGAAAGTGAATGCGACAATCTAATCGCACGAGAATCAAACGATTGTATATTATTAATTACATTACTAACCTTTCGCAATGCATCACATTTTCAGGTTAGTATGTTATACTATCGAATACCATATATCATGGAATAAGTCTATGATCTAATCTAAAGATTTAGCAATCCAATTACGTACACATTTCTATGTAAATTATTTGGGTTTTTCTTATCTTATCATTTTACTGGTAATAAATACTCTTAAATATGATTTCACCTTGTAAGGCGCCTAGTATCATAATCTTTTAATAGGTAAAACATGTCGGATAGACATCTACAAGCTGTTGACAATTGAAATATTCTACTACACTTGCTACTGGCTGAACAAGTTAGTCGAGTGTTCGTCTTATAGATATTGGTCACATATCATCATGACGAGTCAATCATAATGACAGACATTAATGGAAGAGTCGAGAGTGTTGATAAGAAATGAAGACTGACGCCATGAAGACTGCAGGCACAATGAACCTCTATAAAAGTGAAAACGAAAAAAAAAAAACAAAAAAATAGGGAATACTTTCGGCAGATTGTTTCTATAGTTATAATGGTTCGATTCTGTTAAAATTTCGACTGCATTTTATATATAAAGTATAAAGCCAAAGTAGTAAGTTTGATTACAATATCTGGCAAACTAACCTACACTTTGTTCTGTTCTAGTTAGACAGACAATATCAGTATAAACATCTATCAGAGCGATAGAGCATGATGCTTGGAAAGGTGATTCATTCCTACTGATTGCCTGCATTAATCATAGTACGATTGCAATTTTCTAGATGAATCAAAACAAAAAGAAAAAAATACCCGTGCTCCCCCCAGAGAGTATCTCACAGATACGATGCAGTGAAAGTGTTTGGGGATGTAGCCCGTTGATTTATGGCTCGCAATGCATTTCCAATGAAAGAGTGGGGGGAGGGGAGGTCTGCAAACAACACCTTCAATTAACTATGGCAAAACAAGAAGAACAACTGAGTCTGTGTATTCTCATTTTTCTCGTAGAGCTCGCAAACATTGTACTCCATCATGATGTTTATATAAGCCAAAGATAATAATGGTATAATGATTCATCGGTAAATGTTTCGTTTTTAAGGCCATCCCATTGATAAATATAAAATGTCAACATTCAATATTATTTTTTAATTAATTCACAGCACTTTAAATAGGCGTTATTCCCAGCGTACCCAACCCATTCAATATAAATTATAGAAAAACGCGCTTGTCATACAAATTTATGATTAAAGCAGAAAGCAATACGAAAATAATGAGATAGCTGAAGCAAAGGCAAACAGAAACCTTACAAAAGTCACGAAAACTACAAAATGACACCTTGTCGAACAGAAAACGTAACAAGGCGTGCAAAATTAAAAAAAAAACCCAAAAAAAAAAATAATAAAAACTCAAGCAAAAGAGTCGAAATAATGATTTAACTGAAGCATATACCATATCTAGCATGCGATAAGCTTGGGAGTAAGCCTTGAAAACATATTAATAGATTATACTAGATTTTGTTTTACAAAACAACACGATGTTGATTGCCTTATGAGATAAATTATATTAACCATGTTTTCTACACTTCGATTTGTTTTGGAACAATTATGAGTGTAAAAAAATAAAATTAATTAATTAAAAATTAATAGTTTCTTCTTTTTTTAGACCTTGCAATGTAGTACGCATTAAATTAATTATTCACTTAATTCATTGAGTAATTAATTCATTTATGCTGTGATTTTCTCATGGTATTATTTATATACCGCACTTTATTTTTGGCACCAGCCTGAATGCATCCACCTGCATACTATTTATGGCTGAACGAAGCTCACCTTGACTACATACTATACCATAATTATGGAGTAGTCGAACGAATGAGTGAGCAAATAAGCGAGCCCAAAAATAGAAGAAGCATATATAGAGGTTTAATGAAGAGATAACACTTATAGCGCATTAATATAAAGTGCTTTCAGGCTCTGTCTATATTATTTCTATTCAGTTGCCAACACTTCAGTTGAGTTTTTAATTTTCGCAAACAGTTTTTTATTTGCACAAATTAAAGATGCGATTGAGTTGTTAACCAGCTGCTGCGACAGCTGCACGGGGAATTACATCATATAACATAAAGGTTAAGATACATATGTCAATTGAATGTTCAAGCAACTCAAGTGCAATTCTCGCGAGAGACTCGAGAGAACTCACACCGAAGAATGACTGGCAAATTAAGGTATAAACAAGGGACTAGAATATGCGATACCTAGTTCAGTTCTTGTAGAATACTCTTTAAATTTATGGTATATTCGAATAACAAATCTATTAAATCATATGCCAAATATGAGCAACATATTTTGAAATATAAAACTAATATTTGCTTTAAAAAAATGTTTTTCAATGTGTAAAAGATAAGTAGGGTAAGGTATATACCTTTTGCCTTTGCAGGGTATGTGTTGGCTTGGTAATAATACGCACTTTTTATCCCCAACATGAGAAGTATTATGCAAATTTGACTAAATGACAAAACAAATTGCACTCACGCACGCACCCGAGGCGTCAATCAGTCAAAAGCGACGGCATTTACAGTTAGTTACCCGGGCATAGATAGATCAACCCAGACCCAAAGCGAACTCGACTCGTGTACAGGGCCATAAATATGACAGACGATCAGAGAGACAGACAGATAGCAAAGCATTCTGCTTGACAAATTGAGTACGAATACAAAGCAAACGCCGCCTTAAGTACCTCAAGTATCTACGAAGATATGCATAAATTTATTCACCCAATTCCGAGCGACAGAGCCCCCCCAATATTATTTGCATATATCTCACAATACATACAAACATAGACATACATAAATATCTAGTATAGAGTATGCTAGCAGAAGCTAATTTTATCAATATCATTAGCATTTCATTTAAGGAGAGACCCGAAAATAAGCATTATATCTGGCAAATATATTTCTAAGATTTTCGCATAAATTATACAAGTGAATTTTTAATTTAAAAACATAGAAATATGAGTTACCTTTAGTAAGGTAGGAAACGGGTAAAACCATTAAATATATCTTTTTTACTTTAAAGATTTCCTTCAAAACTCTCTTCCCTTCAAACTAACATTTTAGTTTAACCCAAATATCGTATAACGTATTTTTTCACACGCTTAGTTAACCTTATAATATGATTACAAATTACTACAAATATTTTTAAAGAAAGTTTTTCAAATTACAGCATTTTCACGCATTATAGACAAGATTCGGTTAGCGTATCAAGCGAGTATCGAGAGTATTAATTTTAAAAATCCCCCGGCTCAATTTGTAACATATTTCCACTTTCCTAGACACACCACAGACCATACATATACATATACGTATTTATCCCAGCTACCTGAGAGTTTGTTTAGCACTTAATTAGCCACATTTTACGTCACGTTAACCACATTAAATCTTATCAAAAGATTGAAACCCATCGCCCATGCAGGCCCCACTCGCTCACACGCACACGGAAAGAAGAGAAGAAAGTAACACAAAAAGTCAATGAAAGTAGAGTAAAAGCAGATAGAGAGAGAGAGAGAGAGAGGGAGAGAGAGGGAAGAGATGCCAAAGACACATGAGAGTTATGTCAAACGTAATGAAAAGGAAACCGATAGACAATGACGATGATGATGATGATGATGATGACGAGGCTAAGGAATAACATGATACGTAGGTGACAGACATCACACACATACTACACACACACACACACATACTTATCACACAGTTCAATTTGAAACTCAAATTACAAACTGTCAAAAAATGACTACGCAGAAATTTGAACAATCTATTTATAAGGATGGTATGTGGGATTCGCTCAGCTCAAATGCAGCCTTCAATCGATCTCACAAAATGCTTATTGATGACTTTGGTTACGCTTTAGAGTTTTCCCGAACTTTTCCATGTAATATCTGGCAGACTGTCAAGTTTTGTGCCAGTGTAAAAGGGAAACTTTGAGAGTGAAACGTCGTATTCGACTGTATAATACCCTTTCTGGATAGATAGATAATGATAACATATTCATACATACTGGAAGTTAGAGATCTGCATGTTTAAAGAAGAAAATGCCTCTTATTCGACTGTATAATACCCTGTAAGGTATTTTTCTAGATAAATAGATAATTATAACACAGACATACATACTGGAAGAGACAGACAGAGAAAACATAAAGGGGAAAATTGCTCTATAATTTTCAAACATTTTAATAAACCTAATATACCCCTTTTTCAAGCCTTTTCAAGTGTCACATATGACAAACTGACGTTATCACTAAGCGCAATCGAGTGCAAATGAGACGAATAAAAAACAGAATACCAGACTCGAGAACGTGTGCGTGTGGGAGGCATATGCGAGGGCGACTTCCTTAGTAATTTCTCGTCTGTATCATTTTTTTCTCCCCCCTCTCTCTCTTTCTATTTTTTCTAGCTAATCCATGTCGCGCATGAAACAAAACCTTGGAGACCGACAGATTTTTATTATTACCGTCAGAGCAGCAGGCTGTGTCACAAGCTTCAGGCTAACGGCAAAATTAATAAAAACAAAATGGCGTCTCGCTGTCAGATTAACGCTCAGAGCTGATGGCCCGTTATGTGCAATTGTTGGCCACGTTTATGAGAAATGTACGGGCTTGTTACTGTTAATATTCTTTCTGTTTTTTCTTGAGAAAAGCGAAAAATGAGGTGACAAATCCGACAAGAAGCGTAGACAGTTTTATTAAATCTGATCTAATTAAGTTTGTCATTAACTTGCCGGGGTTCTGGAGATTTGGTATGTGGCGTAATTGCTTAATTGCGTCGTTGAGTAGGGCATAATTAAATGAAATTATAATAAGCTACTTAATAAACTGATTTACTGATAATCTGATTATTATTTATCAAGAAAATTGGAAAAATTATTGGAAAATGGTATACCAAAATGGTAATTTACATTTTTATACAAATATATAAAATTTTATATTTATGTTATCTATTATAATTCAAAAGAATAGAAGAAACTTTATGGATAAGCTGCTACAAGCTGTCGAATGAAACTTCCGTCATGCTGCTGCCAACTTCCTCCTCTTCTTCTATTTAAATACGAATTTTCCTTATTTGTTTTTTACCCAAAATTTCCCTGCATACATTTCCCATGCAAATTTGAGCATATTATTTAAGTTAAAAGGATTTTATGTAGATTCATGGGATTTAAAACTTAGCGAGAACAAAAGACACAAATACCCCACAGACAGAACAAGATAAATTACTCCAAAAAGGAGTCGCAAGCGAGATGGAGAGAGAGAGAGAAAGGGAGAGCGAGAGAGGTTGCATAACTAATACTAGTCTAGAGAAATGTTAAGCCTTTGCTAATGCGACTGCTTGAACCCAGTTTGACACTCATTTCTCACCTGGCCTGACCTCATTCACCTGCATTCCCCTCCCTATGCCTCCTTCCAAAATGAAGTGCCAGGGCAGCCATTTTTGTAGTCAATTTTGGGAACGAAAGTGCTGCAAACAACAGAAACCACTCAAATCCGTGTGGTCATAATCCTCGTATTAAAGCCAACTCTCTCTCTCTCTCTCTATCTCTATCGTGCTATCTCTTTCTCTATCTGACTGGTAGAGCAATAAATTGATTTATGATGTCTGCCGCATTTTTAAGCGCCAAAAGTTATGCAACAGAATGAAGGGAAAATGTTTTGCTGCCTCTTCCTGTCTCTCTCACTCTCTCTCTCCCTCTGTGTGTGTGGGCGGCAGGGCGTGGCAAATGGCAAGTGAATGCCACAAAATGTAGCCATATTCTCAATTTTTCCGCTTTGCTGCCACTGTGGGCGTTCAGACACGCCCACTCTACCCATCAAATGCATCGCTCGCCGTATCAACTTTATGCCCATGGGAGGAGCAGATGCTTCCTTCTCCCTCCTCTTTCTCCTACTCTTTCTCTTTTTCGTTTCATTTACACCATGGAATTTTCTTCTTTTTTTTTGTTATATCATTTTTCGGTCACGCCTTTGCCACAGCCATCATTTTTTATTAACAATCATAATTCATATTTATTAATGTGCTCAATTTGTTTTTAATGATATTATGTGCCTCTCTCTCTCTCTCTCTCCCACGGCACAGTGGGACCAGTTTGGATGGTGTTAAGTAGCTGCGAACTGTGCACAATGTGCCTTGATTTACGCTCGTGCCAAAGGTCGTAAATATTTTGCACCAGGTATACCCTCTCCCACACTCCCCCTTGGGGTCTCAGACAAAGTTTGAAGTATTGTGTGCTTACACATATGTATGATAATGGGGCAAATCTCCCCGCCCATCTGTGTGTATAAGGATGCCGTCTCAAGTGCTCCGATTACCTTCTCACTGGATACAGATTCTGTTTGTGTTGCAAGTTATGTTGGGATAAGCAACGGGAGCATGCTCTATAAATCAAAGTTGTCAGACAATTTATTTGCTTTAATTTGTGTCTACAGTGTCATCAATTAGATTGGAAAATAGCTAAATCATTTCCTCAACTTAATGTGATAGAGAGAGATCGTAATAAATTGAGCATATTTTCCATTTTTTAATTCCCTGTCAATGTTTTTCGTTGTAATCCCTTAGAAATTGAATTTTCTCTATTTCTACATTTATCTCACATGCTCTTGTCATTATTACCCTTTCAATCTCAATGTACAATGAGCTTCAAGTCCCTAAAGTCCTTCAAAGCAATCTCTATAATCCCCATACGTTATCAACACAAATAGAAAACACAATTTCCAATCATTACAATTGAAAAGAAAACTCAAAAAAAATCCTAGGAAGAGAGAAGGTTCAATTAACAAAACATTGAATCAAAAAAAAAAAAAACATATCCCCCAAAACGAACCCAAGCAAAGAAAACTAGTGCAACAACAAAATAACAATAGCAAAAGAAATAGAAAAAAGCAAAGAAAGGTAGAGAGAGAGAGTAAAAAACAGAATACAATACGCTCTCTCAAGGAACATGGACATGAAAACATGGGGCAAATGACTTGGCCACAAACAAATATAACAACAAGAAGTTCAGTTCGGAACAACTTGCAAAGTCAAACACGCAAAAACGAGCAAATGATTAAGAGAAACGCAACAATAACAACAATCTCTATGGGATGGTAGAGAGAACTCGGTGTATGGGGGTAAGATAACGAGCAGCTGAGTTACGGTTGAGGTGGGCCAGGCTGGTGGGGTCTGTTGTAAATCCTTATGGCATTGTGCGAATTACAACGATTTAATTAAGCAACATTCCAAACAAAAAGCCTTTGTTAAGAATTCTGGCTAAATATATTAAGAGATGTACCGTGAATAAGATTGTATTTCTATGGAAGACCTGTAGACTTAAGGTTTTTAAAAAAATATATTATAAAGCTAATATAATTTAATTTAATACTATTTCATAATTTCATTCTTTGTGCTTCAAATTATGAATTTTCTTTTACAACTTTAATATAAATAAAATCATCATGATAATATTATTTTAAAAAATAAATATCAATGTTTTTTTTTTCTATAATTAAATATTAATATAATTTTATATTCTTTTTTTTTTTTTGTTTATTTCTTATTATTCTTTTAATTTCCTTTCTTTAGTTTCCTTATATTCTGGTATTTTATATATTCTTTATTTTGTTTATATCTTATTATTCTTTTTACTCCCTTTCCTTAGTTTCCTTCATATTCTGGTATTTTTTTTCAGTATTTTTTTTTGGCATATTTTTGTCGCAACTCTGTCCCCGTTTCCAAGGCTTTTTAGCTGTACAAATTTTGGTCAAGGACTCTTTCGGCGCTGCTGCATGCTAATCCTTTTAAGCAGCTTTGCCCGCACCTAACTAACATGGCGGTACACAGTCCTATGGAGTGGGTCCTACATATATTCTCGACTGTCGACTCTCTCATGGGCATAAATTAAAACGGCGACAACAACAACAACAACAACGACAACTGCAGAAGAACTTTCTCGCGCACAGCTCAAAAAGTTTTGTTTTGAAAATTGTTTTTTATTTCCTTTGGCACGTCTCTTGTTCTCTCTCTCTCTCCATCTCTCTCTCTTTCTCTCTCTCTTGCCGTCTCGCTTTGGGGACTGCAGTTTTCTTAACGATTTTCGTCGCCCAGGAAACAAAAGCCGACACACTCGTAACTTACACATGCACATTTATTTTCATTTCCGCATTGTGCACAGTTTTTCCGAGCGTCTTTCACTTTCCGCTTTTTCCTCCTCCCCCTCTCTCTCCCTCTCCCAGCCTGTCTCGGCATGTCGTCTCTGGTGCGTTTTTAATTTGCACTCATATTGTCTATCATCCTGCGGCAACTGTGTAGCATATGCCAAGAAGGCGGCACACCAAAAATGCTAGAAAAAAAAAAATACTGAAAAATTCCCGAAAAAAAAGAAAAGTTTTCTGCCTCATCTATCTACTCTACCATCTTGTCCACATCCCGCACACATGTCACACTCATGTCGAGGACATTTTCCGTGAGCTTTGTTGAAGTTTTAATGGGTTCCGAAAAGTGGCCAAAGCATCATCAGCAAAAAGATGATGTGGGCACAGTTTTTGGTAGTTTTTAAAGAGAGAGAGAGAGATAAAGATAGGGATAGGGAGCTAGTATATTAATTTAATGTACGTGACATCGTTAGTATTAATATATTAAAATTTTATTGTACTTATTTTAAGGTTTTCTTTCGTTTTACTATAGTATATATACATATATTTATATATTTAAATTTTTCTATTATTTTTATTATATTTATTTTTATATTTATATTTTTTCGTACAGTGTATTTAATCTGATTAAAATACTCTTGCTCTCAGTCTTAAATAAATAATCTTTCGCATATGGAATATCTATTAAATATTCATTAAATATTTGAAGCACACAAATATCTTTTATAATCCCCATCAAAACCAAATCACAGACTCAATTGAGTATATTAAATAATAAATGAAATTAGACTATTATTTACAGTTAAGTATATTATGCACTTGCCACAAGCATACATACTATACGACTTAAGGAACTACAATACGATGCTATTTGGGCATCAATAAAAGCCACAATTGAGTGCAAAACCACATGCAGAACTAACTGCAAAATACACAAGTTTCGATAGATAGAAGATATATGTACTATATATATATGTGTGTGTGTGTGTGTGAAAAGCTTTTAAGTAATCAGAGGAGTGAAAAACGCGCCTGCAGCTGAAAATTATAATGTATTTTGCACTAATTCATTTAAAAGGATCCCTCAGCCTCAGCCTCAGCCTCCAACTTGGCCAAGGCAATCATGTGCAAGTGTGCGAATGTGTGACAGAGAGGGGGGAGGGCACTTGTGCCGTGTGCGAGTGAGAGAACAAGTGCTGCTTGGCCTTGTGCGGGACACTCAGTCAGTCAGTCAGTCAGTCAGTCAGTCAGTCATGCAGCCACAGCGCCGATGTCAAGTTTGAGTGGAGGCTGAGGCTGAGGCTGCTCATCTTGGCCAGCCTGCTGCTGCATCGATGGCAGATTGGACGACTGCCAAAATTGGTAACTGCAGCAGAGTGCAAAAGGGCACGTACTCCTCTCTCTCTCTCTCTCCTTTCGCTCAATGCAGCAAATTGTATAGCTAACGATTTATAATTAAATTTCCAACCACTTGAGGCGCGCTCAGTGGACTTTTAACCCGTTCTATAGCTCTAGAGTTCCCAACAGCTTAAGCATTACAATTACAACAACAACTCGGGAAAACTACAATGAGCTACACTTCGATATTGAGTTACCCTTTCCTTATAATAACCAAGTTATTTGCGTTCATACAAACAGATAAAATATCCTACGTCTGTTTGAACACACAAATCTCAGTTAATATAAAAGCTGGAGGCATCAAATTTGGCAGCAAGATTTCTGTATATGCGCTACAGGTGCCTGCCACGCCTACTACCGTAATTTACAATTATTACAGTTAATTTTCTAGCTACAATTTTCTACTATGGCATACATATAGTTAAATGTTTTATGCACATTTATGCAAAATTTCAAACAAATCGAACAAATAGCAGAGCAATTATTTAAAGGGTATCTCGCACGTCCACTGTCAACTCTGTCTGCAAGTGCATGCAGACTGCCCGTTTGCATAACAATTAGCTATAGCTATAGCCAAAGCTATATCCAGTCTGACTTCATATATATCCATGTCGGCGACAGTCTTTAACCGATGATTTGTGCAAATGTTTTTGATGTCGCGTAGCAGCGCTGCCTTTGGCATTCTTGTCCCGTCTCGTTTCACAGACATTCTGCATTTGCATATTAATTACAACAAAGCACGCTATGCTAACCCCTCTTCTTGCTCTTCTTCTTCCTCTCTGATACTATATATATATACTAGTTCTTGTTGCTCGCTGCGTAGTGCCGGCAAGATTAATTGTGTCCCGCGAATCCTAAAAGTAGACTATGCTTTTAGCGCCACCATCAACGACTTCAGCCTCGCCTGCCTCGAGCCTTGAGGGGCTTTTGTTATTTTGTTGTAATCGTGCTCGTGTGCCCCTAATCAATGACAGCTTGTGGCTAATCAATGTGCCAATAAGTGGCATCAAATTAACGCAGATTGATAGATACATGCGCCAGCTAACTGGCCAGCTAGAAGATGCATAGATAGATAAATAGATACATAGATAGTTGGAAGAGATATCTCTTTTGTTGATTTAATCGCTGGAGTGTGCATCGTATCAAATTTGTTCAATTAACTAACTAACCTGGCTGTCTTACAGGCTGTTAAAATATTCTTCCATTAAAAATGCCGTAAATTCTATGCATATCTTTATAGTTAATCTACTGCGAACAAGGTAAACTCGACATTTCTGATAGATGTGCTGTCAGATACACATTTTTTATGCTCCTATCATGTTACAATCATAATGAAAAATTTGCTCGCTTAGTCAGATGTGATTAAAGATACTAACAGCAGATATTCCCCTAGTTTATGTCGAGAAATTCATTTAATCTAAAGTCCAGAACTTATGATTTATTAGATAATACACTTGGTTTTACCCTCGTTAACCTCCAAAAACATAACATGATAACATTAGAAAATAAATGCAGAAATTGTTTACCTTATCCGAAACGTTTTCTTTCCGCGATTACACGCTGCTTTTGTTGTCCGCCGTCTGCGAATGATAAGAGAGATAAGAAATAATCAAAATTTCAATTAACCATGAAAAAGCCATGCAAATTGTTATTGTCAATAAGAAATTAAACCGAAAATTTGGCGTGAAAAAATAAAATCATTCACAATTAGCTCATTTTGTTCGATTGATTATGTGGAAAGAAAAAAACAATCGAGTATTATTCAGGTGTGCATTGGGTATACTTTCAAGTGTTTTCGTAAGTTATTTTTAAGTGCACGGGCTGAATACACTTAAGTCATAAGGGGATCATTTTATAAAGCTTTAAGTACTTGAACTTGGATTAAGCTAAAATAAACAAAAAACTCTGCTAAATTTCTCAAAAAATTCTCTAACTGCAGCTTAGTTTTCACTTTTCGATTGAGAAAAACTATTATAATTAACATATAGTATTAGCCCAACTTGTAGAGCCAAACTAAAATGCAGCCCACTACTATACGAAAACTTTTCGCCAAGTCCAATACGGGGTTGGAAAAAAAAGGAACGTATAGGGGGAAAACTCTCGCATATTCCGGTACCATTACCGTAATGACTTTTCAACAAACTACGTGACACAGAAAACTCACAGAACTTTACCATAAACATAATTAGCCAAAAGGTCTTTCTGTGGGCGGAAACTGGGCGTGGTCGCTTATCAAGCCATGCAGAACAAGTGCAAGCCGGCCACGAGGACGATCCCAAAGTCAAGACAAGAGAACGGAAGTCAATTTGATACGGTTCGTTGGATTCTGCCTGAATATTTCAATTAGAATGAGAACTTTGAAGGATTGTTCATGGTCAACTCCAAGGAACAAAGAGAAGGAACAAGAGAGAGAGAGAGAGAGGATGCAAACACCTGACCTGACTCATCTGCGGGTTAGACAAACGGAAATTTATATAGAAAATTTAATTGAAATTTAACCAAGTTGGAAAGCTGTAAAATTGCTGGATGATGCCCACATGCATATAGGAAATTATTTAATTACACAGTTGTTTAGTTTTATTGAGACGAATATAAGAAAAGAGGTTGTGTTTCTATTGGCACAAGATAATGCAAAGTATTTCCTGTAAAGTTGTGTAATTTGCTAGAAAACCTGTTCAAATTTCCCCCTATAACATAATAAATACCCACGTAATCAATCGTAATCAAATGTTATACATATTCAACTTGTATAACTGCCTCATTGATATGTAACATTTTCCATATTTGTATTTTCGAAAAACAAACAGACAATGCAATTATAGAAAAATTCGAAATCAACTTTAGAAATTAATTTTATCAATTTACCAATTTAAATGCAGAGCTCGGAGAATGATACCAGATTGGGAGTATATTCTACGTTCTAATGAGCAATATAAACAGATTTATTACGGTCTATGATCTGACGTATACCCAGTGAGTAATAAATGAGGACTTTACGTTTTCTATATTCCATTGAAAATAATCAAAGGGTATTTCTCAGTCGTTTGTTTTTACTTTTTTCCTATTTTTTTTTTCATAGTAGTCGCGCCGCCGTAATAAAAATAATAAAAAATAATATTCTGATTCCCCATGGGGTAGATAAAAATCGTTAAGCTCTGCGTACAATGGAATTTGCTTTCAAAATTAGTCACCGTGGGGAATATTTAACATGATTTCATTAATTGACGTGTCGCTTGGGTTATTGAACCACGCAGACCTCACACACACACACACACCAGACTCACACACACTCACACAGCATCATTCACGCAGCTTAAAAAATGAATGCTTAATAAAACATGGCATTTTTGATTGTCAATCAAGCAAAATGTGAAAAAAAAACATACGGAATATGCAAATTTTAAAGCTACGTTAAAGACATGATTTAAAAGAACTTTGGCGAGATAATAATTTATTTATAGCAACATATTAAAGAGCTGGCAGCAGCAACAGGAAACGCGTGGAAACAGAGAAACCAAATATGAAACTGGAGAAAAAAAAGTAAAAGCTTGATTACAGCATTTCTAGATAATATTATCGAGCAGAATGTGAACATGTGAAATTCAGACAAATTAAACTTCTGAAATTCAATCGAAAACGTGTTGTATAAAAATAGAAAAAAGAAATAGAATTTCAACGTTTTATGATTATCATAAAAGTCTTTAAACCTGACTAAGGCCCCACAACATTTGCTTTTCAAATCTTGGCAATACGAACTGAGTTTCCTGAAACTTTAACGATATTTTCAAACATTCTACTTTCTTTTCTATTTTTATATGTCTCTAAAGTATCTATATCATTTAAATTAACATGTTATAAGCAAGTTTTCTCTCTCTCTCTCTTTGCTGCATAAATTTCAATTTTAGTTCGCCTAAAGACCCAAGTTATTCCCAGAGCCCTAGCTAAACGCGTATTTAATGAAATATATGTATGTACATAAGGTTTCAGAAAACACACCCCCTGAGGGACGCTCTCTAAGCCAAGCTCTAGTCGCACATATTCTTCCCCATTTCAATTCAATCAACCATAAACAGCAGCTCCGGCGCCCGAGGCGCTCTTCTCGCTCTCGCATGCTCTCACAACATGGCACATTGCCACGCCCCCATTCCTATAGCTCGCTAGGTGTCAGCACATCACACATAGTATCAGGTAGTACCGCCTCCTGTCCCACCTGGGCCGCATGACGCCCACGGACGGTTGCGTGCCTAATTGTTAGACAAGTAAGGAAAACATTTTGCCTTGCGGTTGCCATGACAGTTGCCGGCAAGCGGAAGCACAAGACAATGGAACGAACGATGCCAAAGGCATCCAAGTTTATGGGGACTTTAGAGTCCTGCGGGTCTAATGAAAATTGTCGAGTAAATTAAATATGAATTTTTCAAACGATAACTCGCGCCTCAAATGACACATAAAGGGAGTTGAATTCCGAAATTACATTTTTTGTTTTTTAATTAATTAATTATTAAAATAAATGGGGAATATTTGGGGGAAAATTTCCTATAGGGTATTATAATATTGATAAATACAAATATATCCTAAAATTCTACTTTAAAGCTTTCACTTAATTTTAAAATATAATAATATATTACAATATATTTTAGAATCAGCAATTGAATTCCGAATTTGTTGTATTTTAATTAATTAATTATTTAAATAAATTTGAAAATTGTGGGGTACATTTTCTATAGGGTATTATAATATTGATAAATACAAATATATATCCTTAAATTCTACTTTAAAGCTTTCACTTAATTTTAAAATTGGGGATATTTTAGAATCAGCAATTTCTACGTAAAATAGAATTATTAAAATGCCTTAAGAATGCAGCAAAGTGTGAAAATATATATATACTATGTGTATTAAAAGTGCAAAAGGCCAACATAAATTCCATTGATGGCCGACCAAGCAGGACCATTTAAGCCAAGTCAAGCACAGTCCCCACAGTACCCAATGCCAAACCCCAATCAAAACCGAAACCCTCAAAAAAACCAAAGCAACCCACCCGTTGACCAAGTTAAACTTTTACAAATGGCTGAGTTTGAGTTAGGAAACTGTGTGTGTGTGTGTGTGTGTAGAAGAAGAAGAAAAGCAAACGAACCGACAACGAAAGAAAAGCAGAGAGAAAACAAAATGCACAAAATGCTTATTTGTGGTTAACCACAAAACTGTAAACTAATACCCTACAGTAGCGCAGAGACTTGATGTTGTGTTGTTTTTGTTGTTTGTTGTGTCATAGCCAGGGAAAGGCGAGCGAGCGGGCCTTAACCCCCTGCTGACAGCTGACTTGAAAATGTCACATGGAAGTCAACTCGAGTTACATCTGATTAATTCGAGTGTAAATTGCAATTGTCTGCACAGGAGAAAGATTATTAAAAATGTTGAAAATTCCGTAATGTTAATTAATAGTGCCAAGGTTAGGGGTTTCCTTTTTTTTTTTTTTTGAGTGATCGATGTACGTGCTGGGGCACATTAATTAACACGAAGGTCGCCTGATTGAGTTTCCCCTATAAAATTACTCGAAACTGAAAACTGAAGTTCATTAACATGGAAGCAGCGCGGGAAATCAAAGTTTGAGTAATTTGTAGAAGCTTAATAAATGATGGATATTTGGTATATGGTTTAGAAATACTTTTACATATTGGAGAAAACCTTCTTTTTTTGGTAAAAATTCCAGACATTGCTAAAAGGCGCTCATTAAAAAGAAAAAACAATAAGAAAATAACATCAGACAGAAATTAAAATTAATGCGCCTGCAGCATTTTTTAGACAGTCCAGAAAAAAAACGAAAAAGGAAGCAAAGTTTGACCTGCTGAACCCTGACATGGCACGCGCCCCTTTTGATTTTTGTTTTACAGCTGTTTGCAGTTGTTGTTGTTGTTGTTGCCATGGCGCCTCTTGACAAACAAATTATGTACATATATACATACTTATATCATAGATTTGTCTGTGTGTCAGCAAAGTAACCAGGCAACTTGGGTCTCTCTGGGTCAGGGGGAAAATTGTTATTCTCGTTGCGTATTCCCGCCGACTGTTTTATTAATTGCACAGACGACTCGACTGTCATTTGCAGTTGAACAATTAATAAACTCACACTAAACTATGCAAAGCAAAGAGACAGAGAGAGACGGAGAGAGAGGGAGAGGGAGAGAGTGAGAGAATTTTTAATAAGCAAATTTGCAGGTTGTGCAAGAAGCCACGAGCTGTGAAACTAACATGTGTAAATGATTAATAGATAAAAAAAAATTATAAAGAAAAACCAACTAATTGATAAGATAAGATGGCACAAGAAAAAAAGAAACCATTATGAACGTAATTCTCGAGAACCAGTTTAGAGATAGGTTTTGCAAAAAAACTAGATAAACAATGAAGTTATATTGACAGAAAACATGGTACGTCAGATTAGCTTCAACATACTCATCAATTACCTTCAATAATTCGAAATAATCTGAAGATCTTTGGCTGATTGATTATGTACTCGAAAATTTCAGACTGTCTCAATTTAACTTTGAATTAATTAACATTAATTTAACAAGTTTTAAGAAAAACAGAAAATTAATATGTTTGCATATTAAGTAGCAAATACAAGGGTTATATATCCATATAATATCATATTATCTGTACTATATATAGTTTTATCAACTTGACGGGACTTCCGTTTGCTTTTTTTATTATCTTAAACAAGCTGTAGAATTATGTCAAGCTTATCGGTTCAAACCACTGCAGTGCGCCCTCTTTCTCCCTCTCTCTCTCTTTCTCTTTCTCCCTTCCGTTGTCCACTTTGTACGCGTCAGCAGGGACTGCGGCAGCTTATCAGCTCAGCCAGGCCAGCTCAGAGTGAGTTTCTTTCTTTCTTAGTTGCGTTTTTATGTATTATTGACATTCACGTGCATGCGCAAATATTTTGACAAGAAGTATGGCAAGTCGGAGAGATAATAGTAAGAACATTAAATGATTCTTTATCTTTACCTGCATACATTGTAAATAAACATACAGCAAATAATGTAAATAATGCGATAAAATTACTAAGAAAATATACTATAAGTATGACAAGAATTGTTACATGTGATATTATTCTTTATCTGGCAAGTGTTAGGAATTATTGGAAAACAACATATTTATATTTTATATATTTATAAACGGAACACATTGATAAATATTCATTCATATATTGAATTAATTCTTCATTTTTTCCCCCTTATCGTTTGCCAAAAATTATCACATTTAATTTCATTGAGAACTAAACGTTTATTTCCTACACATGTTTCATATGTTTATTTTTTCATATTTTGAACTTTTTGTTTCGTTCACGCGTCAGTTGCTATTTTTAAATGCCCACGCATAAATTAAATTATTTCTCTGCGATAGAATATTTGTTTTTTTTTTTTTTTCTGTTTTTGACACACGAATTTGATGGCGTTTTTACGAGGTATTAATCAGCTTATTAAAAAGTGATCAATCTGTTAACAAATTTGTGGAAAATAAATGGATTATTTGATACGAATGGAAAAAACTCTGAAATAACGTATTATTATTTACTTTTGTAAATAACAATAATAATAATTGTTATTATAATGTTTTTATAAATATTCAAACATTGCGCTATATGAGCCCACTGCGTTTTTATTGCGAACAGGGGGAGAAAGAAATTGCACGAGAAATGTGCGAATAAAAAGAACAGAAAACTTTTAGAAATTGTTTATACATTTATCTATGTATGTCGGTTTTTATAGTAAACAAAAAGGCCACAACTACGTCTTATTAAAATGATATAGAGATAACCCCCTAGATAATACAGAATAGTTTACCCACAACATTTCATATGATATTTATTTATTGCGTCAGGGTCTTGAGAACATCACATATTTTGATAAAAATGAATATGATTGATATGACAAGCTTTGCTTATCAAAGGTTTTTTAACATACACACTTGTGGATCATATTTTTTTGTATTTTCTATAATCTTTCTAAGTTTACTACAGAAAGTATTTATTAAATTTATCTACATAATTGAAAAACAACTACATACATATTTAACTTCAATCCCTACTTCGGGTTAAACCCAAAAAAATAAATTTCTATTATTTGTTATTTTTGCTGCCTTCGTAGGCTTAAAAATAACAACAACAACATCGATAAAAAGCCGGTCACGCTGCAGCGCGAAAAAAGTCACAATAGGCAAATTAACAGCAACACTGCCCACAAAGTGTGTGGTATGTTTAAAATACTTTTTAAAATAAATACACATGTAACATACATATGTATGTACATACTGTAGACTATGTGCATGTTAAACTTACATCACACACAACATTCACTACACCAACAACAACAACAACGACAATTAGCAACAACAGAGCAGCAAAATGCAATTCGGCTGCGGCTGCTGCGGTGTTTGTTGTTGCTGTTATCGTCGCGTTGTTGTTGTTGTTGTTGAGGTTAGGTTGCCGCGTTACAAGTTTGAAATTTGATTTCTTTTGATTTTGCTTTTGTTTAGCATTTTGCTTCCTCCCTTTTTTTTTTTTTTTGGGGTGAAAATAAAAGAAATTTTGTATAGAAAACGCGCGGCCCAAATTGAGCAGACGCGATCGTCGTCGTCGTCGTCGTTGTTGTTGTTGTTGTTGGCTGTTTTGGCTGTTATTGTTGTTGTTGTTGTTGTTGATAGAGTTGCTGCTGCTGAGAGAGCCGCATGAATGAATTGCGCGATTAAAAACACAAAAGGCGTGACGCGTCTTACAACAACAGCTTCAACACCAACAACAACAACAACAACAACGAGCAGCAGCAACAACAAAACGAGTTTTGTGTGGCTTTGGCTTTGAAAAGGAAAGAGATAAGCACAGAATGTAGGCGAAAGAAAGAAAGAAATAAGAAGAAGAAGAAGAAGCAACAACAACAAACTTAGGGCTTACAATTTTAACACCAAAATGTTAAAATGAACTCAACGAAACAACAACAACAACAAAGTAATGAATGCTACACTTGGGCCTACACAAACACACACACACACACACTAACAGCAATGCACGCAAGCACACACACACACACAGCAGACAGCTGATTTTTGGCAGCAGCTACAAAAAAAATGCTTTCTGCTCAGAATTGGTTTATTTAGGTGACGCGCACGCACACAACCAAACGCAAACAAACACAAACCTAACAAACACGCACAGACACACGCACACACACACACGCCGCACGCCTCTAGCAATAATCCGTATACGTGTGTGTGTGTGTGTGTGTGTTACACTTGTTTTCATTACTCTGATTGGCGATTTGCCCTATGCATTTTGATATTAGCGTAGGCAGCAACTATAAAATAATTGCAATTTACCCATGGGCTGGTACACACCTTTCACTGACACTGTTTGACACGCTTTTCTTTTGTTTATTATATTTCTATGTGTTATATTTGCGAAAATCTCATTGTTAGTTTCCAATTGCTTGTTGGAATTTCTTATTGGCACGCGCGTAGCCACCCGCACGGTATGAAATTTCTAAACAGACTGTTAGCAGAATGCTGTAAGCGGTCGCAGCACAAAAAGCAGCATGCATTAACAGCTGTTGGTGTGGTATTAAACATTGTGGTATTTTTTAGTGTCATGTTACGATAACAGCAATTCCGATGCGCGCAAAATGCAAACTTAACAGACAGATAGAAGAAGAGGCAATGTAAATTAAATTATTATTCTAATTTAAGGAAGTTTTAATAGTACATTTTTTTAATGTCTCAGTTTTTAAATAAAGCATATATGCATAGACCTATAATAAAAGTTTAACTGGAACATAATGTTAGGTTAACATTTCCAAGCCGGTTTAATCAACAGCGGCGTTGCCATACTTAGAAAGCCTTAATGCCATTCGCACAAAGTTGTAATTGAAATTTAAATGGTTTTCCTTAATAAACCGTGAGGGGGATATCAATTAGATTCTGAAATGAAGGAAGAAAAGGTATGCATAAGACAAACAGACACAAGATAAACATACCTAATTAACTACACTTACCTTTCAGTGAAGTTTAGCAACTAGTTTTCGTTCTCGCTCTGCCCCTCTCTGCATATGCACATACGATAAAAATACAAACTACTGAAACGAAGAGCCAACAATTACGACATCAATCAAATGTGGTCTTAAATTCCTCAGTGTCTAATTGAACATAATAACGACGAGTCTCCTGCCCGGCAGTAGCCTGCGAGTTCATGTTGATGTTGATGTATCATTAGTCCACATTTTCCTCACCATCACGCTCTCTCTCTCCTCTTCGCCAGCACCTGCAACCGCAGCCAATCGATCAATCAATCAATCAATCGTTCAGCAAACTTTTTGCAACTTAACATTTCAATCGCATGCAAATTTCCATCTCAAGAGACTCTGTGCGCCTGGTGTCTCTCTCTCTCTCTCTCGCACTCTCTGACTGGGGCAAATGTTTACTCTGTCTTAAGTGCAGCCAGAGCCAGATCCAGAGAGGGAACATTAAACGAAATGGATATGGCTTTTTAATGGGACCAGCTGGACAGGTGCTGAGAGACAGGCTCCACAAGAGATTCCCGAGTTCTTTTTCCACTTACGTTTTTATCGGCCCACAAAATTAACAAACTTAATGCATGCAAGTTGCAAGTGCCGCAATTGGCTTCACACGACTCAGGTATACTCTGCGTGGAGTGTATAAATACCCTGGATTTCATTTTAATTATAATTGTTGTAATACATACATCACAATCGCAAATATCAAATATTTAAGAAAAAAACATAAAAACACAAGGTAATTAATAAGTTCACCAAAGCATAGTTAATCATTTTATTTCATAATAAGAATATACTTATTAAGATTAATTACAACTTTATTTTGTATGTATATCAACTCAGAAACTTACATAATTTACATGTATAATAATTTATTTTATTGTTTTGCGGTCTTTTTTAAATGGCGATTAATCAAGAAACACGATAGTTCGCTTTCCGATAGGTAGTAGGCATGATACGAGATATCGATAACACTTGAGGTTGTGGAGGTCGGAACAGCTGTTAGTTGCATTGCCGTCAGAAATTTTCGCGCCCTGTCAGAGGAATTGTGAAGATTCAAATAAAACGATAATTGAAAAATAAAATAATTTGTTGCGTCATAAATGAAGGAATATTTAGAAAAGGAATACCCTGTAACTATAATTAATAATATATTTCAGACTTCTTTTGACTGGTGACTTTCAAAGTAAAGCAATGCAATTTACGTATTCGATGGAGCATTTCTGTTATTTCCTCTTCCGCATCTCTTGCGGCATCCTCAGGTAACTCATTGAGCAGCTGATTCCAATATGCTAGGACGGGACGGTGCTTCGGAGGGGAACTACTTGACAATTTACGTTGCTTGGCAACAGGATTCAGATCTCTATATCTGGGCTGATCAATCTGTGCCGTCTTAGACTGATTCGTTAGCTGCAAAATTGAAATTTTAAATAAATGGTATGTTTCATATTCATATTAAGTACTCACAATTGTAAATGAATTCGATGTGCTTGGTTCAGATTCATCTAATATCACGGTGTCTTCCGAACAACAAATAATAATTTGTTCATTATCTGGAGTCGAACAAGGACTTGGAGTACGTTGTGTGTTTTCCGTGAGCGGATTGATGTAATTACTACGAAAGATTATTATTATTTTGTATGTATTCCAGAAAAGATAACTCACGTTCTCGCCGATGGTAAAGTGGGTAAAAAATGCATATATTGTGCAAACTCCCAACTGATAGAATCCTCATCAGCACTTCCGTCTTTGAGCACCTTGGAGCGATGGTATCGCAAACTGTCCCGCAGAGATCGCCAACACTTCTTGCACTCATATGCTAAAAAAAAATTCGTAAACTTAAGAATTTTATTGAACTAAGTCGCAACTGAACCTACGATCTTTTTTCATAAGCGATCCAACTGTTTTCCAGGCACTATTTACAGCGTAATTATTGCCATATTTGTCACATTTCAGATTCCATATACAATTATGCTGCTGCACTGTCTTGATTAAGTTAATTTTCTCAATTCGTGAAAATGTGTCGAATTTACGCTTGGAACTGAACTCCATTTCGTTTGCGAAAATATTATTTTCAATAGTTTTCGACGACGTAAACAGCTGACAAGAATTCCAGAGACTAGAAGTATCGATAGTTTTATTACAATATTTAGTACGTGCTGAGAAGTCCAATAGGAACTGTGGGTCGATATTTCGGAAAAAGAAACCATTTCGTATGAATTATATTAATTTATATATTAAACATCCAGAGCGCAACTTTGTAGTCAATCGAAATGTTTTGACCGCGGCGCGTAATAAATATCGTAATAAAAGTATCGATAACTTTTGCTGGTTGCATTCAAATCAGCTGTGCACGGTGCATTTCATGAGTAACAAACGGTCACACTGGCTGCAGGCAGATACAAGCGTAAAAATTTATAAAGCGGAATTTAGGTCATAAAAAGAGAGCTCAGGAAATCTAGCTATACAGTAAAAAATAATGTATTCCCTTAGCTGATATTTTCTATTATAATATCAAATAACTTGCAATAGAAAATTGAAATTCTTAGAAAACAATTGTAGAAATATGGAAACTTAAAACATTAGTTCTTCAGTTGTAGCTTCTCCCTCCTTCTCTTTCTCACTCTCTAGCTCCTACCTTGTTCGACGTTTGTCTCTAACATTCTGAGAAATCACATGGTTTGGCACGTACTGTTAATTCCATTTGGGGGCGTGTTGAGCCTAAAAACCAACACCCGTCATAATTCATACTGAGTTTGCCTGCACAATCGAGCCAAGCTGCAGACGATTTTCAAATTGGTAGCACTTCGTATGCCCTACATTATGCTCTATGGAATATGAGTTTAGATTTTATGGCAGCAAGTAATTAGATTCTTTAAAGACTAAGGAATCTCTTATAGACATTTAAAGTCTACCTTTTCGAACTTGGCGTAGAAAACCTTCTAGGAAAGTCACAGATCCTTCATTGGAATTCAAGCAACCTAGGGTGCAGGTGTAGGTAATCCAGAATCAGCATAACCCAACTGGGCCTAGTTTCTGCCTGCTGTGTAGGCGTAGCAGGCAATCAAAACAATAGCCAGGGCCACCTTGCAGGAGAAGAGAGAGAGAGAGAGAGAGAGAGAGAGAGAGAGATAGATACACGCATGTGAATCTGCTTGTGGCTAAAAGGTGCCAGCTGCCACAGTCGAGCAATTCGTTTTGTTAGTCGATTGACAAAGTGCCAAAGGCTCGATTTGAATGAGTGTCTTGTGTGTGTGTGTGTGCGTGTGTGTCGGTGTGACAAACAAACGAGCAAGAAAAAGACATTAGAGTCCACACAGCAGGGTGGAAAGCAAACCCATTCACCCATTTCCATACTCCCCATACCCATACCCCTACCCCTTCCCCTCCCTGCTCCATGTGAAGAAGCACAACAGTTGCAGCCGTTGCAGTTGCAGCTGCAGCGAGGCGCGTGCTTTGTTGGAACATCATTTACAGTTAGTGCGTTGACAATCGCCAGCAAGAAGTGGATATAAACGACAATTAGATAGACTGACGAGTACACTGGGAAAAACAAATGCGTAGTGTGAAATTTCAGAGGAATCGAATAACAAATAACTGAGATCTAGCAAGAAATGTAAATGAAGAGATTTCTTTGTATTATTTATAATTGATATATCATTTTTATGCTGTTACAATAATCTTAAAGTAAATCAACACAAACTTAGCTGATTCAGTTTGAATTCTTCTGATTCTGATTTTATTAGATAAATAAAATATTACAGGGTAACCCCTAGTCGACTACTACTGCAGCTCAGGTGGTAACTTTTCCACTTGCTTTCGTTTTCCACCCATTGAGTGTTTCCAGTTTTTCCCAGCGTTTCAACACACTCACTCAAAAGCTCACTCGGCTCAAAAGGCACCCTGAACTCGTTCCGATTCCACTTGTTCCACCCCTTCAAAGCAATCATTTCCAACTAAAAAATAACCCTACCTACCTCCCTCCCTCCCTACCCTGCACTCGAGTCAAGAGCTCAGTGCGAACTAAACAATATTTCGGCATAGTTAGCAACGACAACTTGTTGGTCAATTGTTCCGCCTCTGCCTGGAAGACCTTGTCCGGCCAAGACTCTCTTCACGATTCCGTCAATCGAAAAACGGGCTAAGTACTTGCCACAGTTTATGCACTCATATTTCGTATAATTTACGTGGGCTAGAAAATGTGCAGCAGGCAATACCGTGAGGCAGTTAACTCCTCCTGGCGAGCATATGGCAATTATAAAGTTTTACGTAAGACCCTTTTTTCTCTTCCACCTCGGTAAAGTTGACAAGCCGTAAAAGAACCCGCTGCCTCTGAGCTTTCCCTCGCTTTCCTCGTCTTGCCTTGCCTTGGCTCGGCTAACGCGTCATAATTAACATTTTAGGTTAGTTGAGGTTGCTTGACGGCCGCGTACCCTGTGACTGCCTCTGTTAGTGCTTATGTTAATGATTCTGTGACTTAGTTACTACCTCTGTTAATGCCACTGTGACTTAGTTACTACCTCTGTTGTTGCCTCTGTTAATGTCACTGTGACTCAGTTACTAGCACTGTTACTGCCTCTGTTAATGCCTTTGTGGCTTAATTCTGTTACTGCCTCTGTTACTGCCACTGTTACTACCTCTGTTACTTTCTATACGCCGTATATGCCTTCTTTGAGTATCAGACTGGTCTGAGCTTTAAGCTGATCAAGAATATATATACATAAATCTATATTGTGCATGTTCTGCTAACCGCACATACCCTTCCTCCCACATTTTACAGAGTATTGTAATCATGTTGAGCGCAAAGAGCGTAAAACAGTTTCAGCCTCCAGCATCATGCTTACAAAATACCCACATATTATCATTAGCCCATTACGGGAGGGGGCAGCATTTAAAAGATAATAGAGGCGAGAATACAGTTCACACATACATAGAAAACCTCATGGGAGCGCTCTATTAAATTCCTTCAATTGTTTGCACGCACATAAATTATTTATACAATTGTCCACAAATAACAGTCAAAGTTTCCTACTGATTAAGGTGGAACAATGGGTAGTATATATGTATATATATAAATGTAAATATTATAGAATAGATGTGAGTTGGGTTTTTATTATTTGCATGCGATTTCAATGAAGTCTTGCAGAACAATGGAATCAAGCTGCAAACAATTATTTTTTGTATTTCAATTGAAATTTAGCGTTTGCTTCATATACTTGTACCCTTCCCTTCTGTACAGTTGTGCTATCAAAATTCTACAGCTTGCAGGGGGGGGGAGGGGGGTGTGAAGGGGATGTGCAGCTTGTTGTGGCTGCCACGAGAGTTCATTGTAATGCAAATTGCGTATACGCCATGTTCGCTTCTGTATTACCTGAATCAGACGTCGCTCTCGCTCTCTCCCTACTCACTCCTCTCTCTACTCATCCACTCATTCAAGTTGTCTTTATGCTTGACCCTTTCCCATTGCTGGCACACTCCAGAAATAATAATGAAATACGAAGGAAGCCTTTGAGGCTGCAGAAATTTGGTTAGCAAAATGCAATTAAAGTCTCAAGCAGTGTGGAAGAAATGTGAGACATGTTTGAGCATGTTCAGTTGAAGATATGTTGGCTTATAAAAACAGAAGACTTACAAAAGTCAAGAAAACAAAATTGAACAATTCAAAATTAAATTTAAATTAGAAATTATTGAATTTAAAATAAATATAATAAATTATTTTAAGTTTAATTTTTAGTTTCCAGCAACAAGTTGCTTTAAAATATGATATAAAATTAAGATAACTGCAGTAGATGCATTCCAGCTCTCTATATATGTATCTATATATCATATAGTACATCCCTGCGCTGCTGGAGGCATTTCAACTTGCGCCGACTTTCGCCAAACTATTCGCTCTGCATATTTAATTCTGCGTATTCCGTACATTTATCTGTACTCCTCCCTCTCCCCCCCACTCCATATGCCATATAACTCCACGCATATGTAACATACGTAGAGATGTGTGTGTGTGTTATTGGTTGTTGGAAGAGTCTGGCTTGGGGTGCGGGTTCGGGTTCAGGTTCTACTGCGATACGATGCGATGTGGTTGCATATTTGTGGTTCTTTTCGGGCTCTTTTCGATTTGCGAAATTCGCTTTTTGGTTGCTCTTCAGTTTGTCTGTTCTCTGTGTTGCCCTTTAGCTGTTTGTTGCTTTTGTTTTTTGTTTTTATAAGGAAATTCCTTAGTTTCTTGCTGCTCATGCCAGGCATACTTTCCTCGTTTTCCTCTCTCTCTATCTCTGTGTGTGGGTTTTATGTCGATTTGTAGTGGAAATATTTTTACAAGCTGAATACTTTTTTTTTTTTTTTTTTGGCACTGAGGCTTTTATCCCTTTTACTTCTCTGGGTGTGTCTCTATGCGCTTTTGCCGGGTACATTGATATGCAAATAGAGCGGTCTTAGATGTTGACATTGTGGTTTCTATTATGCTGCAAGTTCCTAAAACAAAACAAGATATATGCACATACATATGTGTGTGTGTGTGTGTGTTTGCAAATGCAAATTATCTTGTTTGTTGCGCCATATTTACATATCCATCTATATATGTATGTGTCTATTGCCTAAAGGGCCACTTCTCACTATGTGGTTATTTTGTTTTTATACCAGTTATATATAGTGTGGAAGGTGTGTGTGAAAATATTAAATTTCAGGCTTATTTCGAAGATTAAAATATTTATTTTAAGTGTGTATAATAATTGTTAGCATTCAAATCATTTCTACAAATTTAATTGAGATTTTATAATAAACGCAGAAATTATTCTATATAGATTTATACCCATAACTATGCAACAAAAATAGCCAGCGGGTATATGAAAGTCGAGCTTATTTTTTGTTGTTTTTTCAGCTTAGTTCTCACTTTATATTCATCATATATATCTAGATACTCTACAACGTTGCTGTCAATGTCCGTATTACATTATAATCATATTACGCTTCATGCTCTTGTTCAAAATTATCATGCTAATGAGAAGGTCGTATTCACTTGCCCATCCTCCTCTTTTTACCACCCACACACACACACACACCCATTGCACTGCTAACATATTTTCGGCCACAAATTTCACAAAACTAATCAACATAATGTGACTGGTTTTACCGATTTTCCAAATGAGCAGCTAATTTATGCTTTATTCATATAGGACAACGGAACCGGAGCTCAATAGAGCCCGGGCTAAGCCACAACATAAAGTATGAACAGTTTGTCCCCACAACACAGTAGTACAGTCTGTAGTACAGTCAGGGCCGTAGCTAAAGGGGGGCCTGGGACCCATACGTAAACCATTTTTTCAGAATATGACAACAACAAAAAAATTCAAAATTCTTTTATGCTATTTTTTAAATGTATAATCACTCTGCTTATTAAAACATTAACAAAATGTCATTCCGCGTGAAAATCCGTTGATTATTAAGCAAGTTACGATCGGTGTAAAATGAGAGTACCAGGCCTGTTGAGAGTGTTGCATGTCTAATTTTTGGACCACTTCGACACGATTTTTGGGCCAAAATTAAGTATCGTTTAAAATCGATTTAAACAATTGTTTAGTACTAATTTTGATCCCCGCAATCGATTAAAATGAAAAACTCGCGATTTAAAATTTTGAAAAAAAAAAATTTTGTTGAAAAATCATAGGGGGGACCCTTACTAAAATTCCCAAAATATCGAAAAATTTTAAAAAGCCTAATATGCTATTTTTCAAATGTAGATTCACTCAGGTTGTTAAAACATTAACAAAATGTCATTCCGCGTGAAAATCCGTTGATTATTAAGCAAGTTACGATCGGTGTAAAATGAGAGTACCAGGCCTGTTGAGAGTGTTGCATGTCTAATTTTTGGACCACTTCGACACGATTTTTGGGCCAAAATTAAGTATCGTTTAAAATCGATTTAAACAATTGTTTAGTACTAATTTTGATCCCCGCAATCGATTAAAATGAAAAACTCGCGATTTAAAATTTTGAAAAAAAAAATTTTGTTAAAAAATCATAGGGGGGACCCTTACTAAAATTACCAAAATATCGAAAAATTTTAAAAAGCCTAATATGCTATTTTTTAAATGTAGATTCACTCAGGTTGTTAAAACATAAACAAAATGTCATTCCGCGTGAAAATCCGTTGATTATTAAGCAAGTTACGATCGGTGTAAAATGAGAGTACCAGGCCTGTTGAGAGTGTTGCATGTCTAATTTTTGGACCACTTCGACACGATTTTTGGGCCAAAATTAAGTATCGTTTAAAATCGATTTAAACAATTGTTTAGTACTAATTTTGATCCCCGCAATCGATTAAAATGAAAAACTCGCGATTTAAAATTTTGAAATAAAAATTTTGTTAAAAAATCATAGGGGGGACCCTTACCAAAATTACCAAAATATCGAAAAATTTTAAAAAGCCTAATATGATATTTTTTAAATGTAGATTCACTCAGGTTGTTAAAACATAAACAAAATGTCATTCCGCGTGAAAATCCGTTGATTATTAAGCAAGTTACGATCGGTGTAAAATGAGAGTACCAGGCCTGTTGAGAGTGTTGCATGTCTAATTTTTGGACCACTTCGACACGATTTTTGGGCCAAAATTAAGTATCGTTTAAAATCGATTTAAACAATTGTTTAGTACTAATTTTGATCCCCGCAATCGATTAAAATGAAAAACTCGCGATTTAAAATGTTGAAAAAAAAAATTTTGTTAAAAAATCATAGGGGGGACCCTTACTAAAATCTACAAAATATCGAAAAATTTTAAAAAGCCTAATATGCTATTTTTTAAATGTAGATTCACTCAGGTTGTTAAAACATAAACAAAATGTCATTCCGCGTGAAAATCCGTTGATTATTAAGCAAGTTACGATAGGTGTAAAATGAGAGTACCAGGCCTGTTGAGAGTGTTGCATGTCTAATTTTTGGACCACTTCGACACGATTTTTGGGCCAAAATTAAGTATCGTTTAAAATCGATTTAAACAATTGTTTAGTACTAATTTTGATCCCCGCAATCGATTAAAATGAAAAACTCGCGATTTAAAATTTTGAAATAAAAAATGTTGTTAAAAAATCATAGGGGGGACCCTTACCAAAATTACCAAAATATCGAAAAATTGTAAAAAGCCTAATATGCTATTTTTTAAATGTAGATTCACTCAGGTTGTTAAAACATAAACAAAATGTCATTCCGCGTGAAAATCCGTTGATTATTAAGCAAGTTACGATCGGTGTAAAATGAGAGTACCAGGCCTGTTGAGAGTGTTACATGTCTAATTTTTGGACCACTTCGACACGATTTTTGGGCCAAAATTAAGTATCGTTTAAAATCGATTTAAACAATTGTTTAGTACTAATTTTGATCCCCGCAATCGATTAAAATGAAAAACTCGCGATTTAAAATTTTGAAAAAAAAAATTTTGTTAAAAAATCATAGGGGGGACCCTTACCAAAATTACCAAAATATCGAAAAATTTTAAAAAGCCTAATATGCTATTTTTTAAATGTAGATTCACTCAGGTTGTTAAAACATAAACAAAATGTCATTCCGCGTGAAAATCCGTTGATTATTAAGCAAGTTACGATCGGTGTAAAATGAGAGTACCAGGCCTGTTGAGAGTGTTGCATGTCTAATTTTTGGACCACTTCGACACGATTTTTGGGCCAAATTTAAGTATCGTTTAAAATCGATTTAAACAATTGTTTAGTACTAATTTTGATCACCGCAATCGATTAAAATGAAAAACTCGCGATTTAAAATTTTGAAAAAAAAAATTTTGTTAAAAAATCATAGGGGGGACCCTTACCAAAATTACCAAAATATCGAAAAATTTTAAAAAACCTAATATGCTATTCTTTAAATGTAGATTCACTCAGGTTGTTAAAACATAAACAAAATGTCATTCCGCGTGAAAATCCGTTGATTATTAAGCAAGTTACGATCGGTGTAAAATGAGAGTACCAGGCCTGTTGAGAGTGTTACATGTCTAATTTTTGGACCACTTCGACACGATTTTTGGGTCAAAATTAAGTATCGTTTAAAATCGATTTAATCAATTGTTTAGTACTAATTTTGATCCCCGCAATCGATTAAAATGAAAAACTCGCGATTTAAAATTTTGAAATAAAAATTTTGTTAAAAAATCATAGGGGGGACCCTTACCAAAATTACCAAAATATCGAAAAATTTTAAAAATCAAACTATTGCCATTAACTCAGGTTAAATATCTGATCTGATGATATTTGACGACATTTTTATAACTAGAGGGCCGTAGGTGATGATAGGGCCCTGGGGTAAATTCAGGGCATTGAGTACAGTATAAAGTAGTGTTGGAGAAGCTTGTTTTGATGCATCAATATGCATCGTTGCCAAATTTCATTATTGCTAATAAGCTCTGTGTTGAAATGCTATCCTAATCTATATGGATCTATATTGTGTTGATTTTGAAGATGTGTAAACTAATCCAGCCCCTTGGCGTCACACTCAATTAATGAATTTAACACCACGAATATACACGCCTCCGCACACAGACTCACACTATCATACACACCCACAGGCAGTTGCCTACCTGAACAAGCTGAGTTTCTTGCACTTACGGATTTATGATACTCCATATAAATCAATTACATGGCTTATTGGCGCTCTCTCTCTCTCTCTCTCTCTCTCTGGCTTTCTCTCTTTCCTTCGCATGTGCTGCAGCTGTCATGCAACGAGAAATTCTCAGCTTTTGCAACATTACCGACTACATAATTTATAAGCTTATTTCTGCTCTGTGATTTCATTATTATTGCCAAATAATTTGACAGAATACGGATCCATTTTTCGCTGGACCTTGCAAGGTGTAGTCGACGTTTCTTGTGGGTTGATTAATTATTGAAACTTTGGTTAAAAATGTTTTTCAGTTTTTTAAGCCCCATAGCACATTTTTTCGAATGATTTTGGCCATTTTCAAAGTAAAACTGAAGCGATAGAATGATAAGACTGAGTCATATTAATTGACAATTCAAAATATAAATAAACTATAGCTCTTTAAATGTTAAATCGTAAAATATCATGATCAAAAATTCATTAAAAAATGTGGAATTTGATTATCAGTGCAAGACGCCATCTACAGGCAGTTATGTCAGTACAGCGCAACATATCCGATATATAAAATTATGCTGGATATATAAAATTATCATTCCAAAATTCGAAACGTTTGACCGATTTTTATAAAATTTATTGTGTGTCTCAAAGTTGGCCAAAAAGTTTACAATAAAACAATAATGCTAGTCTAACTTATTTAAATAAAAAATGGTTTACTAACCTATTCCTATAATAATAACTCTTCTATATTTTCTAGTTTTTGACTTCTCTTTGAGCTGTGCTTAGCAGAATTTTCTAGCATGCAAGTTCGCTCGTGTTTCTGTTAACAGCCAAGCCACTTGGGTTCATGTCTCGACTAATGTAAACACACTGATTCGGCTATGTAAACTGCAAACAGTAAACAATGAAAGCAGAGAACGAACACACAGTCACGCCGCGCTGTTATGACTGAGGTCAGATCTGGCTGCATGTTTGTGCAGTTTAGGCTTGCATTGGCAATCAGCCTCAGCCGCATCTGGAGCGCAGCCTAAGCACAGTCTCCTCTCTCTCTCTATCTATCTGCTCTGCGGTGCTGCGACCTGGTTTCTCAATCAATATGTCAACCATTAGGCAAATAGCGAATCGTATGGAGAACACCCAAAAAGGCGGCTGCACAAAATTACCGGGTAACAGCAGAAGCGGCAGATTAACAGAGAGAGAGAGAGAGAGAGAGCGAAAGAGAGCAAGCCGTGTGAAGAGCGACTCAGCCTGGGAGTCTGCTATAAAAATATGCGGCAGTTAACAGAAAACTGTTAAGCTGAGCTCTCTCTCTCTCTCTCTCTCTCTCTCTGTCTCTGCTGTGAGTGTCTGACAGAGTATGCTGTTGTTTTTTTGTTTCGCTCTATTCACCCGACCTCGTGGCGACTTTAATTGTTCGCTGTTAAAATGGCTAGAAAATTTCAAGTAGAGCCAGCAAGTCTGCACAGACAGACAGACTGACTGAGTGACAGACGGACGGACTGACTGACTGACTGATTGAGATGGTAGCCGAGAGGCAGCCTCAGGCAATGCTCGTATCTGAACCCAATTCATTTTACATTTTACATAGTACAAGCATCTTCGGTTGTCATAAAAATGGGAAAATGGGAAAAAAAAAGAAACCTCTCGGCCGGCACAAGCAGCCCTAACGAAGTGTTAAATCTTTTAAGGGGATTACAATTTCGTTCAAGGCAATGCAAAATGTTTTGGCAAGTAGGTGTTACCTGCTTTGTAGCGCCCATTGATTGTCAGTCAATTTGCGAATTACTATGTTACCTGTTCCCTTTCCCTGCCTGAAAAGACAGAAACAATGCAAGTTTTCCTTGAACTTATAATATAAATAGAAATTTCGGCATTTTTCCTGCTTAACTTGTGCTTGATTTTTGATTTATTTAAATATTCTCAAAATAAAATGATTCCTTTTATCGACTGACAAACTTTTCAGAATTCATGCATTAATAATATTATTTTTGGTAGATTAAAGAGGGCAGCACAAAGTCGTGACACCTGCCTCTGGTCCTGGTCCCAACCCAGGTGGGTCAATGGGGACACGAGACAAATCAATCATTTTGCGAGAGATAAGCACAGACAGAGCTAAAAATAAATAGAAATTATTGTGAATTGCTCTGGGCGTATAAGGTGCTGCTGCTCAGCGGCCCATGAATGGCAAAGTTCTTTCTCAGAATCTGTGATAAAATTGAAAAACTTTACGGCACAACAGAAATGTCAATAACAATCAAGATGAGGAGGAAATAAAGGAAACAGTTTGCAGAGAGAGAGAGAGAGAGAGAGAGAGGAGAGAAATCCGTTAGATTTAATTCTGCTGCAGAATTATTCAGCGCAGCACTTAAACCTTTCAATTTAATACAAATCTCTCTCTCTCTCTCTCTCTCTCTCGTGTCGAGCTTGTGCACAGATAAATAAAATATAATCCGGTTTTAATTGCACATATATCTTATTGATATCAAACTGCGGCATTATGTATTTGTAATTGCATCAGATAAGCTAGTATGTAGTTTTATTTTTTGAATGCAGGTTTATTTATGGCCGAAGGGGAACCCTAACCAGTAAATAAATATTTGCCTAAACTGACACACACACACACACGCTGCTTGACTGACAACTTTGTGTTTTTTCTTGCCGTGTAGTCGGCGTAGTACTTGAGCGCCTCGACAAGCCTTTGCACTAGACAGTCAGGGAACAGGGGAGGAGTATAGTAGTAGCTGTTAAAAGCCTCCATCCATCCAGCCATCCCTCCATCCATCCAGCCATCCCTCCATCCTTGCAGTTTCAAGTGTTCCAGCAAAGAGAAACGCCTGGAGTAGATCTTTGCATGCAGTTTCGAGTCTGATGGCGAGTTTTAGGCGAAAACGATTGTTGGAATCGTGGCTAGAGCTGGTTACGACTGGAACTGATAGCTGTACTCGTATTCCCCCAGAGGCCACTTGGAGCTGCAGCTGCAGTGTGTGTGCTGTACAAGCACCCCGAGAGGGAACTAGCGTAGTCTCCCCTAATTGGCGCCAGCAATGGAACACGGCTCGCTGCCTGCTCTCGTGGCTACTCATTGATCTGCCACGCCCACATGCACTTGCAATCCATTTGGATGCGAGGCTGATTTGTCAACAAGGTCAGCATGATGTTGCACGGTGCAACACGGTTGGGTCAAGGCTTGGGAAGGGGTGTGCTGCCTGCGGCTCGACTGATTTATGTGCAGTTTTCAGCCGTTTTCAGCAGTTTTCAGCCGTTTTTCAGCCAGTTAATAAATATAAATGTTGCCTGCCATTAGGCACAGTGGAGTCACACACACAGTCGATCACTGTCACCGCCAGATGGCGCTGCCATTTACAGTTTACAGTAGTTTGAAAAAAAGTGTTGCCTACTTATTGGGGCAAGCGCAATTTCCGCTCGTTTCTGACACTTATCGATTTCAGATCATAAAAAACCTGTTTTAAACAGACTTAAGAAGGGTATTCGCTGGCCTGCCAACCAAATCGACTTTCAAATCGTTCTCGTCACCGTGTTTTATGCGCTTAACTGTTCGTTTAGTGTTGGCCATAAAGTTGTTGGCCTTAAGTAGCAATCACATTGTTGTTGTTTGTGTTGTTGGGCCAATACACGAGTGGCAGCTAAAGACTTTGCCAGAGATGCTTATTTTATTGAATCGAACACTTTGTGCGAAGCTGCAGCAAGATTAGATTAGATAAGAGACTTAAGTGTCGCTTGAACTTCTTGTGATTTGATAAAGTGATAAGATAAAAGCAGTAGAAAATTGGCTAACTGCTCGAAACGACAAAAATACCAAAAAAAACAAAAAGCATATTATGTAACTCAAAATACGTAATCGCTAAAGTTCTCGCTGCGCAGGAAGTTAAAAAAAAGCACAGAAAACTACAGTACAGTGGGAGAAAAAAGCGGCAAACAATAGATAGAAAAGGAAAGGCCTCGATTCCCTCTCCCCACTCGATTATAGTCGAGGCGCCAAAGCAAGATAAATGGCAAAGCGAAGTAGACACATCTGGTGTGAAAACTGCTGGAAACTGGATAGGCTGCCAAAGAAAATCTGCGACGCACAAGTCAAGCTCCCACGCCTTATAGCGCGGCTTATCAAATAGAAGAAAATTATAATAATAATTTCAATTATTTTTTTTTATTTTTTCAATTATTATCCACATGATTTCTCCACGTGCAGGGTATATTATAAGTATTAAGCGCAACACCCTTAGGCAGCAGACAGCTTACCCCGCCCCCAGCCCCTTAGCAGCCAGCTATGCCTGCCGAGCTAAATTAAGCACACAAGCGAGAACACTTCACTGCCTGAGAACAGTCTCTCTCGCTCTGAGAACACTCTCCCTCCCTTCCCTTCCCGCCTGAGAACACTCCTTGAAACGGGTGTGCGCGCGAGGCAGATTAATTTATTTCATGCCAAGTTTCGCCACCAAAATTACGCAATTTTTTAGCCACAGCAGAAATGGGCAGGAAGAGGAAGAGGAAGAGGAAGAGGATGAGGCCACCTGGCATTGGTATATGCCAAAAATCGTACGCCTCATAAATTATATAGATCGAGCGCATAAATCGGCTACGTTGCATGACCAGAAATCTCTCCAAACTTCTATAACGTATTCCGGCTGCGTGTGCGTGTGTGTGTGTGTGTGTGCGTGTGTGCGTATCGCCAATTTGCGTGCTATGCGCATTAGAAGACACTGTCCGGCACCGGTTCCCGTTGGGCTGCTGATGATTTATGTGTGGAGTGTTTGCACACTCTGAATGTTAAATTCGCTCGATGCACAAGAATTTCAGGCAACTTAAACTGAGAACCGTATTGCATTTTGTTATTATTATTTTCTGTATTTTCTTTTATTTTCCGATGACAAAAGCAGAGTACACCCATTCAATCAAACTCAGCCATGCGGCTTGCCACTGTTTAGGTATTCAAGTGCTCGCCCAGCTCACCGGGCAATCCATTCAAAAGCGACAAAGCCAAATCAAGTCACACACATAAGACTCTTATTGCTGTCCCTTTTTAGCACGCTCTGTCTCTCTCTCTCTCTCTCTCTCTGTCGGGCTGAGCTCATTGGCACTTTGCAACACTGTCAGGCAGTGCCGGGAACCAGCTTAACCCTTTCGAGAAAAACTCTGCAAGAAAATCCAACAGAAATCCCGCTTTTAATTAGATTTATGCCCAAGTGGCCAATATGGACATAACACACACACACACACACACACATATATAGCTGGGACACACACACACACACACACAGGCAAGAGCATTACTGCCGTCGGCACTTCTAGGCACACAGAAAGCAAACAAGAAAACAATAAGAAATAACGAATAACAACAAGTAAAAACGATGTATGTATGTGAAGTGCACTCAACTGTGAGATACCCTGTAATCAGCGAGATGTGGAGAGTGATGCTGAAAGGATTATCTCTAGCTGCATCGAATTTTATTACTGCATAAGAATATATATAAATTTGATACGTTAATTCAAGCTTCAATTTTCTCAGCCCAAATATAAAAGTTATTTTCTTATCTATGTCGGCTCAGCTGATCAAGAATATATAACGATATAATACTATATTTAAAAAATCGACTGCTAGTCCCTTTCATAACTAAATCGTCTCAGCATCTAATGCTGAACAAGAATATATATATATATATTTATTTATTTATATTACTTATAAAAAAACAGGGTAAATAATACGTGAACCTTTCACATCGAACCCTCTGATTGTTTGCAGTTGCGTACTTGATAAAAAAAAACCCGGATAAATTGATGAAATAAATATTTCTACCTCTTAAATTTTAATTAATAAAATTCCATGTTTACACATTGCAAAAAAAAAAAAAAAGAAAAAGTGCCTGAACAAGAGCTTGTCAATTACAAGCCCGATCAATTTAAAAATCATTGCATTCTCCCGTGTGGAATCTGTTTAATCTGGACTTATCGAAAGGGTTTGACTCGACTATACGTAGCTGTCAATTACGTAAATAGCTCTTAAGTTCCCCATAGCAAGGGGGTAGTCAAAAGTTAATCAAATCAAATCTTGCCCTGCCTTGCCTTGTCTTATCTTAGTTACGTGTCTATTTGTTATTTGTCAATCACTAAGCCACTTCTTGTGTGTCAATAAGGGTTGGGTTGGGTTGGGTTAGGATTGGGTTCTGCACAGGTGCAGCTGTAGTCTCGAGATTCAAGCATCCACCTGCCCTATTTGAAGACCCTCGACTCCAGCTCTGCTCACCCGCCACGCTGTGCAGCACTTTTAGGTCTCGCCTGGACGCTCTCGAGTACTTTGTTCTTACGCTCGACTGGCCACATTTGCTCCCCCTACCCCAATCCTCGACCCTTCCTTACCGTCTGCCTGTCTGCCTGTCTGTCTATCCCACTCAGTGTTTGCCTTGGTGGGGTCTCTGAGCTCGGGGAGCATGCTCCATCTAGCTCACATAACACCATTTCCAATTTGAATACAAAATCGAACGGGGACAAAGACATTGAAATCAAATGGGGAAAAGCAGAGAACAGAAATCCCAAAGTCGGGAACCCTGGGAGTGGGGTAAATCAGAAAACATTGAAAGCAACTTTGGCTGCTTCTCTGCCAACTTTGATAGTTTTTCTGCCAAGTTAAAGACGGAACCCGAAAAAATTAAATAAATTCTATTGAAATTTCCTACCCTGAAAAAGGAAATGTAAATTCCGTTGGCCAAATTATACTTTGGGGTATGCTGCCTCCTCCCTCGTCTCGGGGAAGTAAAGTCATTAATTGTTCCCTGTACTTAGACAAAATGAAAGTAGCTTAGACTTGGTGTTCCCTATAATTGTTTCGATTCGCGCGTGTTTTGCATGCGAATCAGGTGATTCAGGTGCGACAGGTGGGCCAGGTGGGCGACAAGTCTGGGCAGGATTCAAGCAATAATTCTGTGTTTGGAATTGCAACCACGTAGGCGTTGCTTCTATGCTGCGACCGCCCTTTTAATTAGCCACTGTCCGAGGGGGGGGGGGAACTGCTGAAAGGGGGCCACGTGGAGTGTCGAACTTAATTAACCTATTCGGGACGACAGGATGGGAAGCGGGTTCTACTTGTTGTGGGCGTGAGCCTGGCATTAGGAGCGGCATCACGCTGACGTGGCAACAATTCAATTTCATTTGATGAGAGCGGAGTATCAAGTATCGGGAACGCGCTCTGGAAAACCCGCCAAAAAGCCAAAGCTCATGCAAAGCTCAGGCACGAGCTGTAATGGGTTGAGTCACGTGCCACCGGGTAAGACCGCTTGACCTCGGTGGCGCCACCAGGCCAAACCCAGCCAAGCCAAAGCAAGCTAAACCAAGCCTGCCTACCTGCCTGCCTGCCTGTTACGTGCCCCCAACTACACTGAGAGAAAAGAATGCACTCAACTGAAAAAGATTATTTTTTACATGGAATTCCATAAAAATATTCCCTTTTTACCCAGTTATATACTCATTCAGTGATTATTTTAGGCAAACTAACCTTACTATTTTTTTCAGTGTACATTCCCGTTGTGTTTTCGGCTTTTGAGGCAACTGCTAAAGTTCGTCTTCCATTGTTATTTTCTTTTTCACGTCGCAGCCTTAAAAAGTGAAAATTCAACTGCACTCAGTGTTGCGTGAAAAATTAACGCCGCGCTGCAACGTCGCAATTTTCACACAGCAAAAGCGACGTTGTTTTTTTTTCAGTTACCCTGTAGTTGCAGAGAGTACGGGGGGGACTGGTTGCAGATCTAGCGTATATATGCGTCGCACAGGCTGTATCTCTATGCAAATTCACAGTTGGTCGGAAATTCCGCACGTTCTTTGATTATCTCGCTGCACATTTCGCACTTTTGCCGTGTTATTTGTTGATTTGCATGTACACACATGCTCCAATTGTAAATCGAAAAGGAATAAAAATACCGGAAGACTCAAATTCACTAAGCACTTAAGTAACTTAATTAAAGACTTAATTTAATTAGCATTTTTGAGTCTCTTCTAATTCATCTAATTTAATTGAAGTCCTTATTCAATATTTAATTTATCAACTGCCTGAAAGTATGCAATGCTAAATGTATAAGCTGCTTTAGTGAGGAATGATACGCTGCAGATACTGCATGAATGCATTCAAAACGGCAACTTCATGCAGAAAAAAAAAGAAAAATTAAAAATTATAAAAAAAAATATATATATTTTTCAATTAATTAAATTATAGGCTACGCTCTGGTTTGATTCAATTCGACTCAACAGTGCTCTCTCCTTCTCTCTCTCTCTCTCTCTCTCTCCACCTGCTTAATTAAAAGCGAACCTGGGAAATGGAAGACTCTTAAGTACTTTTCATCATTCATGCATTCGGCTCATGTGGAGCATTTGAAGCAGCAATTAAAAATAAAAAAAAAACTCAGTAATTATAAAAGTTGTTGCCACTTTGCGCAGTTTTCTTGTCGAACGAAATCATCAGTATCCGCCTATGTGTGTATCTGTGTGAACTCTATAAACAGCCCCACAAACATACATATATCTAGAGATGTCTCTCACAGACATGTTTCCACATATCAGCCGAGCATGAAATTGTAATGATAACCTGCAGTGGCAGAGCCATTGCATCGTTCAGCTGTGAAATGAGTTGGCAGGGCAACTCTGGCAGGCCCCTCTCCCTCCCACTCTCTCTGTCTCTCTCCCTCTCGTGCTGTCAAAAGCAGTGGCAATCGTTTGCCAATAAAATGTCACTACAAAATCAAAGTCATCCCTCCCCTTCCCCTCTTCTAGAGAGTCACCTACGCTTCCATTCGAAATCATTAGATATGCTTGCACTCCCCGTACCCTCCCCTTTTTTGTCATCTTCACTTTATCGTTTCCTCTCTCTCTGCGATTTCATAGCTTTCCATTTCACTTAACATAAGTAACAGGAACGCACTGGATCGATCCCACACAGCCAGGCAGACTCAACTCTCAAGCAGAGCAATTTGATATGGATAGCTAAGTCTCTCCCGCCCGTTTCACAGAGCATCATCATCATCATCATCATCAGCGTGCGTTGCATTATGAAATTCAATTATTTCTGTTATATCAGGAAATACTTAAGATTTTGAAACTACATTTTTGATCTATAAAATAGTTAGTAGCATCCAATGGATTTCTAAAAATTTAATGATAATCGCATAAGAAATATATAAGTAATCAACGAAATACTCTTCCTGGATTGGGTATATAACAGTCGAGCAGAAATCCTAATAATTTCTTACTTTCCAAACGCGCAAAGCAAGGGAAACAACAACAACAAAAATTTGAAAAATTAGAAATAGAATTAAGATCCCACACAGATCTTGAAACTATAGTAAATTTTCGATATACAATAGTTATTATCATGCAATGGATTTCCAAAAATTTAATGATAATCGCATAAGAAATATAGTAGTAATTCAAGAAATACTCTTCTTGAGTTGGGTATATAACAGTCGAGCAGCAATCTTAATTGTTTCTTGCATACTTTCTGTTTTTATTTACTCTTGTTTACTTTCCAAACGAAAGGATATCGCACAAGGGAAACAACAACAACAAAAAACTTTGAAAAATTAAAAATAGAATTAAAATTTGCAATTTACGCGTGGCGCGTGCTAAGCACGACTAAATAAGGCGCAAAAAGTCTGAAGGCTAAAACTGAAACTGCATGACATTTTTAATTATCCAGAACGAGCGCACTTAGCACACACTCACACACACACACACACACACACACACACACACACACACACACTCTAACTCGCATTGCCCACAATACTCCCGGGCAAGTTGGATGCGAGTTTTGGGGGGGGCTGCAGGGCTGGCATCGAAATTAGAATTTCGCAGGCAGAAGAACGAAGTGCAATGAAAAGCACAAAGCACACACACACACACACACACACACACACACGCTCGTATGGTGTGCAAGTATGTGGAAAAACACAGAATGTGGCTGCCAAACGCGCCTCGAGATTAAAGAGCGAGTGAGAAAGGGAGAGTAGAACTGTGTGTTAATTAAAGTTATTCGGAAATGCGAGCTTAAATATTTTTCAAACAGTTTTTGAGCAGTTTCCACGTATTTGCCAAACACTTGAGCATTCAGGTTCGCATTCTGCAAATCTCGACTAAACCGACCCAAAAATAAAAATAGAAAAAAAAAGAAAAAGAAAAAGCACAAGTTGTTTACTCTATTTACTATTTGCAGGGTATTTGCTTGGGTGATAAGCAGAGCGGAAGAGGTGCGCCTGGATATTTGTGCAGCACTCAAAAGTATGCTATGGAAATCGAGTAACAGAGAGAGCAAAAAAGAGAGAGAGAGAGAGAGAGAGAGAGAGAGAACGCTCGCGCAAAACGTCTCAAATTGGGCAAAATTTCTCACTGAGTTCACGCCCAGCCAAGCCAAAAAGCCGAGAAACTTATTCGAAATTATCAAAAGGCAACTTTAGCAGCGACTTATCGCTGATATCCGGGCACAAGAGAGAGAGAGGAGAGAGAGAGACGGGTGCGAGTGAGAGAGCAACATGACATGAAACACAATGCAAATGTTGTCGTTGATAACTTTATCAACATACAATTTTGCATACATCAAAGCGCAGCTCGCACAGTTCGAGGAAGGGGGAGGGGGCATGGCCCAAGGGGGTAGGGGGCCTTCCCCCCTTCCCCTAGCTGCCACTTGTGCTACGCTTGAGTCCCTCCCCTCTCCCCTCTTCGCTCTTCGCTCGATTTCCACAATATGCCGGTCGATTCTTGTTCGTGTTAATGTTTGTTGACATGGAAAGGCCTAAAGTTATTGTTTGCAACACCAACGGCCTTGTGAGGCCTCCTACTCCCTCCTCCCACCTACTTCCTGCTCCTCCCCTGCTCCCTCCTGCCTCGTCTTGGCCACGCAAAGGCTACATAATTTGCCTTTTTGCCGGATTGCTGCCTGTTTGCTGTACTTGCTGATGTTGCCCGGCTGCCTAATAAGCGGCTCAAGTGTTGGCCTGGAATTAATGCGTTCACTTCAATCTCAGGGGGGGAGGGTAGAGGGGGTAAGGGTCATTCGCCATCTTTTCTCGCCTCCCCCCCTCTTCCACATACACATGTAACTGTCACTGTGCGCGTTGCCTTGTTTGTTTATGTGTTTATCATCGCTGGCCAACCCAAAATGGCCATGGCTAAAAGTGTGTGTGTGTGTGTGTGTGTGTGTGTGTGTGTGTGTGTGTGTGTGTGTGTGTGTGTGTGTCTCTGCTGTGCGTGCATATCCTTCAGACTTTCAGGGTTACCCTTGGTCGCTGTTGTTTATGTTATTTGCGTATGCCAAAAAGTTGGATCTGCCTGGCAACGCATAAATACTATATAAATACTATATAATACCCATCTAACTGGGAGGTAACAACAACAACGCTTTACGCTTCATTTGCTTGGCCAAAATAAACGCTTAGACTTCGTACCATACTTCCCTCCCTCCCTATATACATTATAATTGTAACCAACTGCCACTTGGTATCGACACATCCCGAGTCCGCTCTGTTTGTTCTGCCACTTTGTTCCACTCGAACAAGATTGTGATTGATAGAGCAGAGAGAGAGAGAGAGAGAGAGAGAGAGAGGGAGAGAGTTATCATTAGCGAGCGAGAGTTAGCCAGACGTAAGTAAAAGCCAAAAGCTTTGGCATCAGCTTGGCCTATTAGTGTTTATTCAGTCAAAAAGATTGTAATCCTCTAACTACAGAACTCAAATAGATAAACAACTAATTCGTTTTCGATCCTATAAATAGGCTTAACAATATTATAAACATCTCAATATAGAAAAGTGAAATTTCAGATACAAAATACTATTTAAATTTGCCACATATTTCTCAAGATATCTCGACAACCCTTCCCTTTTCTCCTCAAATGCCTGCGGTTTTGGGGTTCCTCCTTCCTCCTTCCCCTTACAGCATTGCCACGTGGTTTCATTAAGGAACCACAGCATGACAATCGTTTCCGAATAAACCCCAACTCAACGACCACATCAAATTTGGTATGCTAATTTTAATTAAAAACTCTGTGCGGCTTCCCAATATGTATGACATCTGTTCCCTTAAAATGTTGAATGTCTGTTACGGCCAAAATAATATTTCAAAGTTGCGTAAATTTGCCAAAATTGTTATAATATATATTTCAATGTATTCATGGACGATATAAGCGACCTCCAGGAATGAAGCCACATCAATAAGGTAGACAAAATGAACGTGTAAAAATATAATAAAAATCAAAATAAATGGCCAGCGTACATGGCCCAAAAAAGAGAAAGAAGGGAAGAAGAAGTGAGTGAAAAGAGAAATTTAAAATGAGAAAATGTTGCCCATGGTAACTGGCGATTGCGCTTCACGAAATGTCTTGAACCATAATGGAAATCTTAAAAAAAAATCATCTCTGTTGCCTGGCATGCTATGAATCGAGTTTGACTCTAATATACCCTACATATTAATAAATATAGTATACGGGTCAATTGAAGAGGTCATCACGAAACCTTCGACTATTGAAAATGGCCAAAATGGGAAAACCTATCATTGTGGAATGTATGTAAAAAATTGGAAAAACGCTGGACTAAGTGTGTAGACCCTACAAAGTAGATATATTCTTAGCTCGGATCAATAGCTTCTTTGACGAAAAAAATATTTGATTCAGACATGTCCGGTCTTATCAAATGACCGTCGTAGATAAACACGTCTGTTTGATCCTTTAAAGAGGCTTAACAATATTATAAACATCTCAATATAGAATAGTGAAATTTCATATACAAAATACTATTTAAATTTTCCATATATTTCTCAAGATATCTCGACAACCCTTCCCTTTTCTCCTCAAATGCCTGCGGTTTTGGGGTTCCTCCATCCTCCTCCCCCTTACAGCATTGCCACGTGCTTTCATTAAGGAACCACAGCATGACAATCGTTTCCGAATAAACCCCAACTCAACGACAACATCAAATTTGGTATGCTAATTTTAATTAAAAACTCTGTGCGGCTTCCCAATACGTATGACATCTGTTCCCTTAAAATGTTGAATGTCTGTTACGGCCAAAATAATATTTCAAAGTTGCGTAAATTTCCCCAAAATTGTTATAATAAATATTACAATGTTATCATGGGCAATATAAGCGACCTCCAGGAATGAAGCCACATCAATAAGGTAGACAAAATGAACGTGTAAAAATATAATAAAAATCAAAATAAATGGCCAACGTACATGGCCCAAAAAAGAGAGAAAGAAGGGAAGAAGAAGTGAGTGGAAAGAAAAATTCAAAATGAGAAAATGTTGCCCATGGTAACTGGCGATTGCTCTTCACGAAATGTCTTGAACCATAATGGAAATTTAAAAAAAATCAACTCTGTTGCCTGCCATGCTGTGAATCGAGTTTGACTCTAGTATACCCTGCATATTAATAAATATAGTAGACTTTTTGTTAATTTTTTTAAATTCTCAGTCCCCTTATTTGTTTTGGCGTTCTTTTCTTTCTTTTTCTGCCGCCCTGCTGCATCTTAAATATTCGTATAATTCGCCTAAGCAATTATCCATTTAGCACACTTCTTCTATCAGGCAGGGGCTGAAAATATGCAGGGTTGCCTAATTTATTTTCATTTCGGCTGATGGGATCCCCAGAAATGAGTCTAACGATTTTCTGCCTTTGGCCAATTTGTTAACATGGCCAACATGGCGAAAGAAATGCAGACCACGCCCCCCTTCACTTGGTTTCTTTGCTCGCTTTGAGACGATGCATTTTTCCTTCCAGCCAACCCTCCATTTGGCCACTTGACTTGGCTTTTGTGGGCAATTTACCAAGCGGCAGCATTCACATGGCTTACTCAAAGGGGGCCCCCATCTAATTATGCGTCTAATAGAGAGCAGTAGGAGGCGGGGGGGGGGAACACTTTAGCCTGACATTGTGACACACACACACACACAAGGAAACGCCCCTTTCTTTTCATGCTTCCGCTTTCCGCCTTGGGCCTAATGCGATAAGAATGCCCCCAAAAAGTATCTCAAAGATTAATTGAAGTGAAAAATGTGACTGGTTGTGTGTGCGTTGATTGATGGCGCTTTGCTCCTAATTAGAATTTATTCCGGGACATACTCTATTTTCGCCTTGAAAAGCAGAGAAGTAAGGGAGTAGGGATTGGGGATTGTGTTTGTCCCCAGGCGGAAATACTTCACTAGATTGCATCGGCCAAGTAATTCCCTGTTTTGGTCTGTGGCAATATTCTAAAAGCTTCTTCTTCTACCTGCAGCAGCAGCAGCTTAGCCGCTTCCATACAATTTGCATTGACAGCGCGCCCGCCAGGCTGATGTGGCCATTGTTGGGTCTTCTGCACAAGCGTTACGCCTGTCAAACGCCTGTCCACATGCCATGCCATCTTCTTCTTCTGCCTCTGCCTCTTCCTCTGCTGCTTCGTTTTTTTCCACGTCTAAGGCTGCTCACCTGCCCAACATCATCCACATCAGAGAATCGTCTCTGCAGAGTCCTTGCCCGGCTGTCGGTTGTGTTGCCTCATTCATGCCCATTATGGACTCGTTGTGAGGCGCCTGTACAGTGGGCAAATTGCAGATGTTAGCGCATAAAATAAGTAAAGCCGCTTCCACTCATAACTATAGGCTGTTAAATATAATGATAATAATATTAAAGTATTTCAAAATATCTACTTACTCAGCTTATGCCTGTCTATAGTAAAGATGTATGTATGAACTCCATAAACTCAGTAACTGCAAGAGCTAGAGGTATTCCATTTGGCATGCATATTCCTAGAGAAATACCCTATATGAATAGATGACTATGTGCCCCACTGTATCGCCCTGCTAGACATGCTGTCTCTTTTGTTATTCAGTTGCCGCTCTGCTCTTTCGCCTGCTGCACAATCACATTAAGACAACCTCACACACACACACACACAAACACACACACACATACACGTAGAGTCAAACTGTGGCACTAACTGTAATTGTTGACTATGCCTGCTGCGTGTCTTTCTCGCTGTCATTTGTACAATTGACAATTGCGATTGCATGTGCAGGTTATAATGCACTCCCATCTGCCCGGAGACAGGCAGGCAGGCGGAAGGCAGATCAGGGGGTAGAGGGGGCAGGACACGTGGCATCGCTCTTTGTTTGCCTTGCAAGGAGAACAGCTATCCAAGTGCAAGAATCGCTGACTGGGATTGCGAGATAGTCGTTTGGCATCTGCTGCTGATTACTGATTGCATTGAATGACTGATGTTATATTCACTCTGTACACAAAGAAGGACAGCGGGAGAGGGAGGGGAAGAGAGACGAGAGAGAGAGAGAGACGCGCATCCGCTACACGGATAATGCTAACCACTCACTTCTGACTGACTTCTGCCCGATGACATCAGATATACACAGCGCAGAAGCCTGATTATGTTTATAATGCAGTAAGTAGGCTAGCCGACCCTGTGAAGCATATATATTCCTCAACAGTATCAATTGTTGACACGATCTGGATTACCCTGTCTACTCTGACTACTCTAGGCTACCCTGCACTACCCTGTACCAACCTGGCCTACCCTGGATTACCCTGACTACCCTGGACTACCCAGGACCAACCTGAACTACCCAGGACCAACCTGGACCACCCTGCACTACCCGGACTACCCTGGACTACCCAGGACCAACCTGAACTACCCAGAACCAACCTGAACTACCCAGGACCAACCTAGCCTGGACTACCCTGGACTATCCTAGACTAGCCTGGACTACCCTAGACTTGCCTGGACTTCGGTGGACTATCTTGGAGTCCCCTGAACACCATGGACTTCTCAGGACTTCCTAAGAATCAGGACTTCCCAAGATAAGCCTGGACTACCATGGTGCATTTTGGAGTACCCAGGAATCCCCTGAACTTTCCTAGACTACCTAGACTCCTCTTTAATAGTGTGGACTACCCTACAGCCATTTCCTAGGCAACTCTGCGCCGCCTTTCACCTACTAGCTTATCCAGAATCCTTAACACTCTTAGCCCAGGACCAGGACCCTGATTAACCTGCTCTCTATCAAACATTCCTCTCGCCCTGCCTCGTTTCAAAAGGAACATCAAGGATTGAGGGCAAAACCAAAGCAGGCCAAGCGACTCAAATCAATCGACGTAACCAAGTTGCAGCTGGAGTACGGCTTGGAATTGGCTGAAATAAAAACCCGAGAAGAATTTTGTGGTGACCCCTGACAAAGTTTGGTGCAAATGACATAACTTTTTTGCGAGTGAGTGTAGCCAAGTGCCAAACCTTGGACTGCATCACCTGCCACGCCAGCTGTCCTCTTACACGTTTCCAATCAACATCTGTGCTCTCCATGGGCAGAGGAGTTCTTTAAACACGAGTTGAGGAACTAACTAGCTGCATTGTGGCCAATGATTTCGTATAGTACGAGACGAAAGGAGAAAGTTTCGAAAGCGAAAAGGAAAAACCCGAAAAGCTTTGTTAGAAATTCACCAAAAATATTTATATAGGAAAAGTATTTGCCGCAATGCTGAGGTTGACCATGCCCGGAAAATTGCCAAAAAATGCTTGACAATTTGCCTAGACTTTTCTTTTTTGTGGTGCCAGTGTGGCCTATTATGTGGGCTAATAGAATGTGATGTATTCGCAACTCACACCCCGACTGAGTTCATAGACAGCTCGCGGAATACTTAAGCCATGGCTTGGAGTAGGTGTGTGTGTGTGTGTGTGCCTGTTAAATGGTCATTCTTGAATTTCCCGCTTGGAAAACTTTTCAGTCCCATTTAAAAAAGAAATACGCTATAAGTCGCTGCGGTTGGGATTGTAAAGCAAGTCGCATTAGCCGCGTCTCAAGTGCCTGTTGAACGTCGCCTTTCACCTCGTGCCCTGCCGAGAGACGCGAGACGCAGCTGAGCCATCAACCAGGCCAGCAGGCAGAGAGTCACCGTGTCTAGTTCATATTTTGCATTCAGTCCCGGCCGGAGCTGCCCCTGCTCTCTCTCTCTCCTTCGTCGCGTGGTAGAGTAAACAAAGCCCGGCAAGGTGGATACAACGAACCGGGCTAGCTGGACGTCTATTAAGTAGGGGGAATGAGGAAGCAGAAAGACAAAGAGAAGCAGAAGAGAAGATAGAAAAGGGAGGGGGAGAAGAGAAGGATATGCTTGGGAGTGTTACATGCGCCTGGCATTTATAAGCAATTTATAGAATATGTAAACCTAGTCAACCTAGCCGCTTCCTCTGTGTAATCGGAGCTGACTCGAGTTGTTAAACAGAGCCCGAACCGAGGGATATTTACTGCCAGGCAGCATAAAGATTTGCGCACCATGGAGCCAGTTAATCAAAGGCGAAGTGGCCAAGGGCAAATGCCAGAGAAGAATGCAAATTGTAGAGTTCTTAAAATTTACTTATGATCTAGGAAAGTGAAGAGCTTAAATTGCTGTTTAAGTTGCAATAGATAAACCACAGCTGACTACCAAATACCCTGCAGAAGTTTTAAAAAACTGTTGGAAAAACTCTGCGCAAAACATAGGGTACCTATTACATGGGGATTGTGTGCACAATAGACCTGTTCCACCCCAAATATTCTAGGGTAAACAAAACCCTATAAAGCTAATGGATGATTAGACTACACCCACACACTCCCACATATATACATATATGTTCAAGTCGTTGCTCCGTTCCGCTCTTGAACGATTTCACGATATTTGCCAACTTTGAGCAGGAAAATGAATTGAAACGCCCTTGGGGGTAGTTCAGCATGGAGGGGGGAGTGGGGTAGGTAATATGGGTGGGTTCTATTTGGCTTTCAAATTAATTTGCTGCCGACAGAAGCAACGTCGAATTCATTTTGAAATTATTTAACGAGTTTTCTTTCAATTGCTTCACGCGTTTCGCTTTCTTTCTTTTCTTTTGTTTTGGCCAACAACTTTTTGGCGGTTTTCCAGCTATATTTAGTGCTCAGTAAATGGAAGTGCATTATTTATACCCTACAGCCATGGGAAAGGAGGAAATGTAATATGCATAGAAGTGCTTACAGACTGAGGGAACTAAGTGGATTATTTAGTGATTGATCAGGAATATATATAAGTTATATACAGCTAGAATAATGATCTAAGAGGGTAAAGAAAGGACTATACTATACTAGTATAAAAAGATATGAGAGGAGGTAAGTGAAAAGGATACTCGGGAGAGGAATACTGGGACTACTGTAGAGAGGTAGCTACAAAAAGGTCTCTCTAGAGAGACAGAATAAACAAGCAAAATTAGACGCTTACTCAAAGGCGCCCCTAGAGAAAGATCTACAGAAAAGAGACAGGTACTATAAGCGGTAAAAAAGGAACAACTGTGTAGAGGTAGCACGAAGTGTTACTAAGGGAAGCATGATGTTTAAAGGAAGCCATTCAGGAAGGTCTGTGTGGAACTGTACATAGAAAGAGTATAGCAAGAAGCGAGATATGTGGATGTAACTGTGAAGACACATATATGGTCAGTCTGCTTGTGTGAGGAAAGTAATTCAAAGAGATGGGTCTATAGAACGACCTCGTACAGTCTGTATGCCCCTTTAGAGGTCGCTATGGAGCACGTGTGTAGCTGTATGAAACTATTGAGAGTCAGAAATGAAAAGGCAGCTATGGTATGTGGCCTACATGCAGCTGCATTATTCAAGAGGCGTCTGTAGAGAGCAGAGAGAGAGGGGGAGGGAGAGGGAAAGGGGTCTGCATGTGGCGAAAATAAAAGATGGGCAAGAAATTTGTTTATTATCCACGGACATTTTGTTCCTTTGCACATTATTTTGGCAGCTCGTGAGCTTAACACTTGAGGTAACAAAGGGTTAGGCCCCGCCCCGCCTAGAGAGATAGAGAGAGATTCACAAGCAATTTGCATACACCTAACTGAGTTAGGAGCCGGGCTAACCTGAACCCAAGTCAAGGGAAATTAACCTTAATGAGGATAAATGCTTATAAGATTTGGCATTTTCATGCTCGACTGGGCACAAAATTGCTCCGCTAATGTGGGTGAAATGTCAAAGGTCGCCGTTGTAATGTGAAAATGCGAATTGAAAATATTTGTCGACCTCAATGACAGAGTGAGTTGTCGCGTTTTATTTGACTCCCCCCAAGATATACAGGTACTATATACCATATACAGGCGTTTCTTACTTACTTTTGTTCCATCGTAGTTCCCCTTAAGGCACACACAGTTCCTTTAATAATTCATGTTTAAATTTCACTTAAACTTGCGCGAACTCGTAACGCCCCTCCCCTTGTCACCCCCTCCCCCCCCCCTCGCTCCATTTGCAGCTCAAAGAAACTTTTGTTGGTCATGCAGAATGCAAAACGACGACCGCAAAATAAACGTTAAACAAACTTTATGCAAACCCCGAGCTGATGAAAGAGAAAAAGACCCCGAAGAAAGCTGATAATTTGCCTTGGCGATTAAATAAAATATAGTATAAATCATGCCACGTGCCAGGGAGAGAAAGAGAGAGAGAGAGAGAGAGCTCTGTCAGTCAGGGATTCGGCTTGTCTGTTGGCTTTCCTCATGGATAACCACTTGGCCGAGACTGTCAGTTCGTTAGCCAACTGTGCACCTGGCCGGCTCCCAAATGTGCTGCCTGCCTGCTGTCGGTCTTGCCAATTATGGCAAGAGAAGAAAAAGACGCGCTAATTAATAGAGACTGTTTATATTGAAATTGCGAGATAAGGCTGTAATTTTCCAGCTTATATTGACTTATTCTCTTAGCTAGAAAAAGGCTAACAGAGCGTAGCTCAACTGGCTTTTATTTCATTCTTTTTTTTTGTATTTAAATGTTGCTTAAGCCGAGATAAAACAGGAAACTTTGCTGCTGCTGTCCAGGAAAAGTTGACCCAGCTGATGTGTTAATTAGTGTGACACGCTCGGTAAAGGTCGACGGAGATAAGGTAACGAGCTTGGCTTAGCCTGGCTTAGCCTTCGCTAGACAAGCAAAAACCAAAATCACCCGGCTTTGTGCTCTGCATATTGTCGACTCATTAAAAATCAGCGTAGCGTGAGGCGGGTAGGGGGGGGGGGAGTGGGGCGGGGCAGCCACAGAAAAAAGTCAAAAACACAAGCCAGCACAACGACAACGACGACGACGACGACCAAGTCATTTTCATAATCAAACACGCTGGAAAACTGCTGCAAATCACACAACAGAAACCAGAAACCAAGGACAGCCACGCGCGCGAGACAAGGCGAGAAAGAGAGAGAGAGAGAGAGAGAGAGAGGGAGAAGGAGAACGCCACAGACATGGCCACGTCAATTGCATTAGGAATTGCATTTAATGAGCACATCAGAGCCGAGACTAAGAGATGCAGCGAAACACAGAGAAGAGAGAGAGAGAGAGAGAGAGGAAGAGAGAGAGAGGGGGAGTGAGCACGAAAGAAAGCAGCGGCAGCATCTGCCAGCTGCAGGCAAATGGCGCAGAAAATGGCGACACTGAGACACGCCAAAATGGCGCCCCCAAGAGAGTATGCTGAGTTTTTGGCCAGTGGCAGTGGCGGGGGAAGAGGGGGGGAGGGGGGCTGCTGTCACAGCTGTGGGTAAATTACTAAACATATAAATGCATTTCCCCAGCAGATCAAAGCAGGTAATCCCAGTGGCAAGAGACAATAGAAAATATATGATTATACATATTTATTATTTCGTATATTCAAACCAAACAGATTCAACCTATTCAGCGCATAGTGAATGCAATAAACGAATAAAGTTAGTTATTCCCATAGAAATGGTATAATGCCAATCCACTCTACCCTAGCCTATAACCACATAAATTCGCGTTGATTTATGTGCGTATTTTAATTATTTAAAACTAAAGCTTTTTTTTGAAATTAAAACATCAGCCCACTGCAATTTCCCTGTCCAATCGGGACATGAATAGACCATGCATAATGTGTGAATTATAATTAATATCTACATAATCTATGACTATTTAAATAGCTGAGAGATTCTTCCATGACTTTCAAACTTATTGATTCACTTCGATGGGCACTACGACATTTCCATTTCCATTCGAGAGCATATTCAGTTCTCTAGCCGCTCCCTAATCGCTTTCAATGGCCAAGCCAATCATTTGCTCGCTGACTTTCAATTACAGATTGTGCGGCTTTTAATAACCTCTCACATTGTCCTGTAAACACTTCTATTCAGATCAATAGTATAATTCCCTATGCTGTAATTGGACATAAGCTGTCCTTTGTTTGTTTGCCTTAATTGAATTTTAGTTTACCGTATTACCCATTAACCTATTTACTTACTTCTTGAAAATACACAGAAATACATTGTATAACCTGTAAAACCATAGAAAGAACTCATTTACGTAGATAAGATTTGCCAACGTTGATAGAGCTGAAGAGAAATGAGATCAAACTATGCCAAAAAAAAAAAAAATACTAAAAATACCATAAGATAAATACAAAACATATACGATACGAAGCAAAGCCAAAGTCAAAATAAAAGCATCAAACTATAAGCAACATCATCATATAGGGATCAATCAAAGCGACACCAGGTTACGTATTGCTATGAGAGAGAGAGAGAGAGAGAGAGGATTTTTGGGTGGATTCAAAATAAAACACAAGCGACATTTTTGTAGGTTTTTTAAGTTTTTTTTTTTTTTTTTTTATAGAGAGGGTAGTTTATCTCCGCTAAGGATTTTCAAAGTTTACTTTTATTTAGAGAAGTTCCTTTAATGATAATCATACTTATGCATTTTCTTCGCTGTTTGCCTTTTATGGTTTTTTAAAAGTTTCTTGTTAAATAGTTGTTGTTTTTGTTGTTGTTGTAACAGCTAAATACATGTTGTATTATGACAATATATTTGAGTTTTCGTCGTGTTTTTTTTTTTCTTTTGTTTTGTTTATAATAATATTTTTGTCCGTTTTGTGTTTTGTTTTCTGCGTTAAAATTCACTTACTAACTAGCTAGACCTTCTTCTTCTTCTTCTTCTTCTTCTTCTTCGTCTTCTTCTTTATGTTTCTTCTAAATTATAATTGGTTTTTCATTTGGTTTCTGGTTTCGCCTAGAATGTTATTTGGCACCGTGATTTGGGTTTTTGTCTTAAGAGTTCGCATTTCGACAAGTCTAAGAATCAATCAATTTCACTAAAATTAAGTTATAATCTATATTATATATCCAAATACCTTAAGATTATCGTCACTTAACATCCTAAATTGTAACAGTAAGTTTTGTATTTTTTGTTCTGGTAACGTTTACACACATTTAAGTAATACACGTAGTGATAATTGGTAATATCTTTGGTATATACGCCATATATAGCTTTGGTATGCTCATATATAATATACTGTATTGAGTTTAAACATTTCGAATGAACTATAACACCAACTTACTGACTAGATCAATGAATTCATTGTTTTCCATATATATGTAGGTATTTTTTGCTATCGCTTTCGCTTTCGATTTCGTTTTCGCGGTTTCTTTCGTCATCGCTTTCGACTGGGGTGAACCAACGTTTTGGCACATGCTGTACTTTGTTTCGCTTGTTAGTCAACACTGGCGTTTTTCAACACCGCCTTCGGTCACATCACTTAGCAGCTAGATTAATTGAGTTCGCTTTATGATTAACATTAACTTGCACATATCATCTCCTTCATCTTCTTCTTCTTCTTCGACATCGTTATGAGAACGTACGTAATATTTTTTGGTTGAATATATATATATATATATTTGTATTCGTCGTTATATTTAGCAATTAATTTGTATTTAAATGTAACAATTATAAAGTTGCGTATCTGAAAAATTCACTAAAATCTTTTATAATAATATTTATGTAGTATTTATTTAACTTTCCGTTATCTCGTTCTTTCGCATACATAATATATCATATGACCCTCAACGTTATATTTAGTGGATTTTCCATAAAGTTTGCTAGTTTTTTCTTTCTTTTTTTTATTTGAAAAACGAACTTGAAATAACATTACGATTTGATTATATGTATATATTTTGAACGCGCGTGTTATTTCATTGTTTTTTTTTTTTTGAGCAAACCGTGTGCCCCCCCGCAAAAACCGAATCTGTGCCCAGGGAACAAGTATGATATCGTATTTTTATCGGGAGACTTCTCAATTCTGTAGTAAGATGTAGGCAAGATATGATGCCCAATTTTGGTGGCACCCTCACACCCGTTTCGCAAGGAACTCCATGTCGTTGCTACTCAGCGTGCTTAATGCGCTCTTGGGCATCGGAAAATTGTGGAAAACATTGTGAGAGAAAAGCCATCTGGGCTCAGCTTGGGTCGGAGGGGGCACAATTGATCGATGTACCTACTATACGCGCCTCATCGCGATACACTTCGAACTTCCCACCTTGACAGACATAGATGCAACTGAAAAGAATCTGCAGCACGTGCGCGATTTCCAGCAACGCGACGCGTGCCCCGTTTCGATATCTGTCAAGGATCTTTTGATTATACGATTCCGTCGTTTCTCATTGCGTAATACTATGTAATAATTGTGTTGTTTTTAAACCACCAATACCTTAATTTATTTTTATTTATTTTGTGTGTTTAACTGATTTCTACCATTTTCCTTTCTTTTTCTTTTCTTTTTTTGTTCTATTTCGTGTCTGTTATCTTTAATCTTTGGTAATTCCCTAGATCTGATTACTGTTTGATTCTGCTACGTCGCACCATTCCATGCGTTCCTCTCTCTATCTCTTTCTTTGTTATGTAGATCGTTCCTAACCTTTCTCGTTCGTTTTTCTGCTACTTTTGGATCTTACTTGATTAATTTAACTAGGTTTACGATTTCCTTCCAATTTTCTACGTTGTTTGTATCTATCTTATTATGTGTGTGGGTTTCCATATATGAGTTGTATTTCGGTTACCTCATTGTGTGTTCTGTGTTGTTGTCTTTTAACTTTCTGCATTATCAAAAATCATGGGTTTTTTTAAACATAATCGAAAGTATCGGCATAACTTAATATTTTATTAAACGTAAACCTCTTCACTGAACAGCGTCCTTTTTTCAGGCATCTTCTTTATATCTAACATATGCAACATGTAGATATATGTAACTGTTTCTCAACTAGAGAACTCATCTGTGTTTTCGCTAATAGATTCAACTAGTTTATCATCTATATGTATTTTAATTGCACTACATAAATGTAAATGTCTGATCTTCGAGTGATCCTCTGATTGGTGTTGTGTCTGTCGTATGTCTGCGTATATAATAATATCTGGCTAGTAAATAAGGGGATTAAAACTAAATCATTATAAATACAATATTATCATCGAGTAACTACAGCGTCTGCCTTTTTTGAATACTATATATATTCTTTAGTTTTCCCTTAAACGAATGTATATTGTATATGTTATAAAATCAAATTATTCAATATGTCTGTATATATCTCATTATGTATATCGTTTAGTATGTCGCATATATTGTACCATATTTAATTAGAAAATAATACGTAAAACTTTCTATCCGGTATGCGTTTGCCTTGCTAAAAAAGCACTAAGTATACATTAGAAAATATTCGATTATAATGCGCTACTAGATCGAAACTATATATGTAGTAGGTTATCGTATGGTCTCCTCTTTCCTATACATACATCTAACTATGTATGCATCCCTAGGAGTTATATTGTAGTAGCAATTGTAGCAGCTTGGTGAGTTGATAAAATCTTAGCTCAAAATACATATTCAAGTTTTTGAAACGTTGGGAATGGAACAGCAAGATCATCATCATGTTTCTTGCCCACATTCCAGTTTTGGGTCACAGTATTCGAGTTAAAAACCTATTACAAAATTGTGTTCGGCTTCTACTAGAGGAACATGGGACAGTTCCTAGCTAGCGCATAAAATTGTTGGGATTTCAGATTTGATTTTCGTTTTTTTTTTGTTATTTTAAGGTCAAACATAACATAGATAGATACATATTGATAAGCATAGTTACTACGAGGATTACCAAAAACTTAGTTTCAATTTCATTTGGTTTTCTTTCGTTTCGTTTGATGTGGGTGGTGGGTTACAGTTATCGAGAAGAGTTACACATTTCTTCTGGCCTACGATTGTGATATGGTTGTGGTACGTGGAGCGTGGAGAGTGTGGGAATGGGATCGGATGACGATGATGATCATGATGATGATGGGAAACGAAAACAATAATGCATTGAAAATCAAAATGAACAAGAAATTTAAAGAAACATGCTGAAATCGTTAGTTAGCAGGAATAACATAATAGAAAACGAGATGAACTAGCAACTAGATCAAGTCCAAGATCAAAGACGATAGCGATAAAGACAACAGAGAGAGAGAGAGAGACAGAGAGAAACAAGACAAGACGAGCGTACGATGAGTTTAACGAGTAGATGAGGGCCGATACCCGCCTTATATGGCCAATGTCGAGTTGTTGTTGTTGTTGTTTCTGTTTCTGTTGTTGTTGTTGTGGTTTTTTTGCTTATATGCAGTGTGGTTTTTGCGGATAATATTTATTTAATTTGAGTTTGAGAAAGAGAAAGGCATATGGATTTTGTTTTAATGTTATAAGCATATAGTTCTCACTCCCTCCTCAGTGCCGCCAGCGTCGGCGTCGCCGCATCTGGAACTGCTCGTTGACCAACTGCCAGAACCTGCCGTGCATCCAGAGGAGCAGCACGATCAGCTGCATCAGGAGCGGCCATTGCTGCAGCTCGCGCCGCGTGCGTCGCTTCAGTTGCTGCAGACACTCGTGCGCTGCGGCGGGCGGGGGTGGGGCATAGCTCAGATTGTAGTTGTAGTAGTAGTAGTAATTGTTGTTATAATGCTGCAATTCTACCGGATCGATCTGCAGATCCCGTAGAGTATCGGACTGTTGGGAGGAGTTGCTCTCTAAAAAGTTGTTGTTGTAATTGTTTTCATATTGAACTGTTGCAGTTGTTGTTGCTGTTGTTGTTGTATCATTTGAATTTAACTTGTTTATTTTATTATTATTATTGTAGTTTGATGTTGGCTGTTCATCATTACGGTATTTCTGTGGTTTACGATAATATTACATGATGATACATTTGCCCTTCTCAGCCCACGGATTGTTCTTTTTATCCGGCGCATTTATCAATGGATCATTCTTCTCGTTCTCCTCGATGAACGAGCGCATTCTGTATGAAGAAAAAAAGAAACAAGAATCGATCAAATAAAATATAGGGCTAATATATACCATATTGTAGAATATGATTGTAATCCTGCTCTTAAAGTTTACACAACTTGTGAGTTTTATGGGGGCAGGATACTGCAGAAATCAAGTTATCGTAAATATTTAAGCCCTGCCGACATAAAATTGACCACGCACGCCCCGACTTTCCTTGGTCTGCTTGGGCCATAAAAAACCGGATGGGCAGGGAAGGTTGAAGGGACAAAGGGAAACAGGGGAGGGGGCGGCTATCAGTTCCGCTGCCAATAAGCTCGCAGATGGACATTAAAAATGTGAAACGCTTTACACGCGCCAAGGAAACTAAAGCTCTCGTTGCACAATTGGTTCGCCTAATAAATACCCTGCATATGTTTTTTTTTTCAAACTCCCAAGTATAAGATATAGAAATAGGAAGAAGAAAATATATAATTATAATATATAATATTTAAAAACTACAGGCATCACAGGGTTGAACAAGAAACTATATATTGTATATATACAAGTTCATTATACCCCATTTATTGCAGGGTATACGCAGTCTGCATACATATGTAAGTACGAAAGAGTTTTTGTGATTTTGTTGTCTTTTGGCACCATAAAAAAGGCTACTCTGTCGTTAGCATTTCTTGCCCTTGCACACGTTTCTACCTTCCTCCCTCCCCCTCCTCTCTCTCTCTCTCTCTCTTTCGCTCTCTCTATCTCACGCTCCTTTGTCTCATTCCCTGCACCTGCTGTGTCTTTTTCCTCGAATGGAATATTCGGTGCTTTTTCTAAGCACGTCCTTATATTTCCCTGCTACTTTCTCCTTCTCTTTTTTTTTGAAAATTCGCAAGAATTTATTTATCAAGGGAAACGTCGCAGGGGAGGGGAGGGGGTACAATAAAGTGGAAAAGATAAAACAGCAAGCGAGTTGCGAATCGGACTGCGGAACGCGCTTTGCATTTCGATGTGGTTCGTGAATTGTTTACGCATTATTTTAATGGATTATTCTCAGCACATATGGAACGATTTGAGAGAAATTTACATATATTGTTTTTTTAACTCAGCTCAGGTTTCTTAAAGAAAGTAAATAAACAATGTGCCTGTGTTGTTTCCCTTTCATTACTTGCGTTGTTTTTATGTCGTTCATAAATTTCAGAGCTCTCGCATCTTCTTAAATCATTTTCTACTTTTTTCCTCATTTTCTTTCTCATTTTTCCTGCACATTGTGCCGTGTGCCTCATTAGTCTCGTTAACCCATTGGGATGCAGGATATGTTAAAGAGACACAGCATTCCTCTAAAGAGCTGAGGCACATGCGGCGTATACGCAATGCCGACTACAACCTGCAGCTGTGGCGTGTGTGTGTGCGTGTGTGACAAACTTCTGTGTGCGTGTACGTATGTGTGTGTGTGTGTGTTTGGCAGGTGCATGAGTTACGCCCACTCATGTTGCCGCATTTATGCATAATTTAACTAACAAGGAGACCTTGCTGACTGCCGACTACCGATTTTCTTGTTGTCCTTGTTATGCCCTCACTTGCCATGTGTGCGTGTGTGTGTGTGTGTGTGTGTGTGTGTGCGGCATCTCTATTTCCTTGCTCATTTTCCGCATCAGCAGAGCAAGAGGCAGGCTCCTCCATGGAGCCGATGGATACATAAAACAATGCCCAGTGAGGCTAATGGGCTTATGACTCTGCGGTTTTGGATTTCGCCTCATGTACAGCAACTCTCACACACACACAAGTACTAAATCCACAAGGAGAGGCGACAACCCTAAACAAAAAGGGCAAGAGTTCGAGTTAGTGTGGGTTTTTTTTGCTTTTTCGGGGTTTTGTCTTCGCTCTGACAGCCGCAGCCAAGCTTGGCCAAGGTTGCTCTGGGTTGCCATGGGTCGCGCACTGGGCTGTGCTATGGGGAGTCAACAAAGTTGTTATGATGACGTTTTTGCGGGAAACAAACAAAGTTTGTCACTGTTTACCGTAAATTTTCACAGCCCCCGCCTGACTCTTTGCTTCCTCTCTAAAGGGTGGAATGACATTTCATTTTCATTTTGCATTTTGTCGGAGCAGCTCGTAGAGTACCCCGCTTATCATGTATTTTTAATGAGCGTATTAGCGCATAGGGTGTCCCAAAAAAAGGGTTGAACGAGAAAGGCAGACCGGACATGGTTATAACGGGGGGAAAGCAGATTTTGTTGTTCTCTAGGGGCCCTGCCAGGCTCGTGTCATTGTTTAAGTTAAAAATTATGTAGTCTACTTTTGTGCGCCCATTCGAAAATGCACTTGACATTCCTCAGACTCAAACCCAATCTAGCGCAAATGGTTTGAGGCTAAGCTTAAATCACGTATACGACAGGCAGGCAGGCAGGCAGGCGGGCAGGCGTAGCTTATGATGTCATCCAGCAGCTGCTGTGTAGCGCACAATTTGCGCTGTTGTCAAAAAGTTTTGCTCATAACGCTTAAGACGCTTTTAATAAGCGAACGAGCTCGGAGCCAGTGCCAACTTGATGGAATACATCGTTGGCTCATAAGAAAGTTTAGCCCATTTCCATTTCGAGTAGCCTCCTCCTGCAAGAGCAGCAGCTGCAGCAAATTGAAACTACACTTAGCGAACATTTGCGCTACACCGTAAAAAACAGACTACACACTTTGTGCTGCAGCTAATGGAAAATACTCTAACATCATTGGGTTTCTCTTTCAGCGGCAAAAACTAATTTAAAGCCTTAATTAAATATATGCACATTTCACAACTCTCTCGAGGTCTCTCTCTGTATATTTTTTATGAACTAATTAAGAGCACTTCCGCCACAATGAGAGCAAAATGTGCGCGCACTGTGGTTTGGGGGAGCAGCAGAAATATATATATCAAAAACACAACGCAGTCCCACTGTGCCTGGCTGAGTGGCAACTCCTGATTAGGGACAAGCTTATCCAATGAGAATTAGCGGGTGATTTAAGCGCGCTAATCAAACGTTGGCAAATTAATGAGCTGCCTGTAAATGTCGCTGTCAATCAGAATGAAACATGCCTCAAATTAGATCTAGGTAGACATTCAAATAGTTCATTTATCTGCGGCATACCCATTAGTCTGTGTCTGAACACGATTAAAATGCGTGATTTATAGCAAATATACGGTTTAAAAAAAAAGAAATCATTGCTTATCGAGGGCGTCAAAGCCTGAAGGCATCGAAGGAATACAATGAGGCGAGGGATCTATTTATATTCACTTGTAAAATGCGACAGTCACCTGTCAATTCACAGTGACTTGTTTGCCATCTCTTTCTCTTGCTCTCTTTTGTGCTCTTAGTAGAAATCTTGAAATTTATTTCTATTTTCATATCTCGTAAGCTCTACTCTGTCCACAGAAGTGTTGACTACTTTGGAATGTATATAGTATCTTGAACGCCTTCGTCGACCTTCGTCATAAACTAATTTCCAGCTCATTTTATTCTAACGTATGTGTGTGTGTGTGTGTGTGTATTGTGTCCTTCGTTGCCTATGCTAAATTTAGTATAATTTCACCCTCAACACAACAACAGAAAATAAGTCTGAGGCACTTAAAGCCCAACCCAGAGAGCAGCTCCGCCTCAGCGACTCGCCCAGGCAAAAGCATTTTATTTTGCAAAAATTTGCATACTGCATATGAATGTGAGTGTGAGTGTGAGTGGGCGTGGTTGAGTGTACGTGTGGGTATTCGTGTTCGTAATCGTTGGAACCGGCGAATGCATTCAGGTAATTGTATTTAAATGTGGAATTTTTAAACTGCATCTGGGAGAATAACATAAAACCGAAGCGCTTTCGATTCCGGTTCCGGTGACTGTCGTAGCAAATAGAAAAGGACAATTTCGATACCCTGCATGTGTTGAGAATGCGCGCGAAAGGGTATATTCAGTTGAATATTGAATAAAGGACAATTTCGATACCCTACATGTGATCAAAACGCGCGCGAAAGGGTATATTTAGTTGAATGCATAAATTTTAAAAATATTTGAGTCATTTTAGTATAATATTTTAAAAGACTTTTCTATTATGTATTCCGTTAAAAACCCTTTTCTTTGAGGGCTTGCACGGTATCTGGCAGTCGGTTATTTTAGCACATTGAGCCTTTCAATTGCAGCAATCTGTCGCTCTCGGATAAGCCTATCTCTTGTAGGATTACTAGCCAAATCTTGCACATTAATCGATGCGCATTTCTCGAAAGAAAAAGTGCTCAGAAAATAGTTCAGATCACCTGCTGACCCACTCAATGCCAAAGTTCATTCAAGAGGGAGAGAGAGAGAGAGAGAGAGAGAGAGCTTTATTATGCACCAGAGCCCGCAAAGAGAAAGAGTTTTGAGAATCCACAAGAGTGCTTGGCATTTTCTTAACCACTTTCGGGGCACTTGAGTAGCCTATACCGTACACCGTAGACCGTAGACCGTAGACGGGGACTGGGACAGGGACAGGCACAAAGCATACGAATGAAACAGAGACTGGGCAGGGGTAAGGGGGAGGGGGAAGGGTATGGGGCGGTGTGCAGGCTTGATACTTGCGGCTGCTGCTCTTGCCATGCCTTTTCATGAATAACAAATCAGGTTGAAAGACAATCCCCCGGCTAAGTCGGTACGGAATAGGGGGCAGGGTCTGCGGAGGCGAGACTGAGCCCCTTCTCTGCTTGGACGGCCAAAAGCCGCAAGTTCTTAGTTCCATGCATACAAAATGACGACGATGACGAAAGCGACAACGAAAATCCTAAAACAAAAACTGGCACGAAAAAGAAAAAAGAAAAAAATACTTAGCATGGTAAAGACTGAAAGACTGAGACAGTGTCGTATGGGGTAATAGTTGAACAGGGGCGGAAAGAAGGGGTGGGGGGGGGGCACTGTCACTACTACTAGAAACGCTTTGAAGGCCTTCTGGTCCACTTTTGTTGAATTGAAAAGAAATTGTGCAAAAAACACTTGAGCCGAGTCTTCCGCATCATCATCATCGTCATCATTATCATCATTATCATCATTATTGTCTTGGCTGTTTCAAGTGTTTGTCAAAGGTTGCCACAGGCTGAGGCTGAGGCGGAATGGAGAATTTGTTGCATTTTCCTCCTGTCAGTGGGCATTTTGGAAGTGGTAAATCAAATGGCATGTGACAACTGTGACCCGCCATGATATCATGTGAAAAACTTGCTCCACAACTTGAGCACAATGTGAGACTGAAGGTCAAGTTATAAAGAGAACTCAGTGAAAGTTTGCGAAGGGGTTGAAGGAAGGAAGGATATCAGTCTCTCGCACATTTGATAATTGCAAACAGACAAGACAACATTAGATAGTATAGTATTTATAGTATATATCAGTCGATTGCAGAAATTGCAAATTTCCTGACATCAAAATGTGTTGAGACCGAGAGAACCGAAGCAGAAGTCGAAGCTCTCGAGAATTTGCATATTTGATTTGCCGTCGTCGACAGCCAAGTTAAGTTTTGTGTTTCTTTCTTCCCCCCCTATACCCCTCTCTGTCTCTCTCTCTCTCTCTCTCTCTGTTCACAGCTTATGCCACTTTTTGTGGCTTGTGAAACTCATTATGAATATGGAACTTGCAATTTCGGAACACAAATGAAAATAAATACGCGCAATCAGACTTTATGTAGAAGAGAAACGCCTTATTGATTTTTCGGAAAGAAGTTCTCTTTGGTATATATTTAGACTAGATATATAATGATGCCTATCTAGTAGAACACACACGCTTAGAGAGTGTGGAATAGATTTTACGTCGCAGCCTGAGTTTGATTAATTGAAGTGAAAAATGGTGAGAGATGCTTGGGCCCTTGAGGGAAAGGAAATATGATTAATAGTTTCAGAAACAAGTCTCAAGTAGATATAGTAGGGTATCTGACAGTCAGGAATAACAATAGCGAGCATGGCTTAAATTCTTTATTGCAATCATTTGCACTAGCAAGTCGAGTCACTTCACAAAGTACTTCACTCTGTCACGGTGATACTGTTGGCACTTAACAAGTAACGGGTAACGAGTAACGAGTCACGGGGTAGCAGGACGCGCCTTCTAATTGATGCGCCATGCCAAATCGCATCGCTGGCAAAGTTTTATGGATACTTTTAGTGTTAACTGTACTTAGCTACCACAGGCAGTTGTTGTGTGTATACCCTGCAGTCAGTGAGGCTGCTGGAAGAGGGGTATATAAGGGCAGTTGACACATACAAACACTATAATAGTTATATATGTATATGCTTGTTCAGAAACACTTTCCTTACTTGTTCAACTATCTGCCAGTTTTATCCTACCTTGGCGCAGGGTATCTAACCAGCGGGTAACTCTCTGACACTTGTTTGTCCCTCTCCTTTCTTGCTGCTGTAGATGTTTGCGCTCTAATTCGCCGTTAAGTGGCTTTTGGACATTTGTTGCAAAACTTTTCTAGTTTTTCCCTTCTCCACCGACCAACTAGGTTTAGTTTTTGTTGTGCCGTCGATACTTTCCCAGTTCCTGCGGTTGCTGTACTTAAGCTCTGCCTTGCTGCCCCTCCTCCTGCTCCCCCTGCTGTTGCGGTAAATTAATGAGTGACAAGCGGCAGAGCAAATTCTCCCTGCTTTTCAGAAGTAAAAGTATTTAAAGTGCTATTGGAAACTTGAGGCCCTAAAGCAGACAAAATGGCGCGATGACTCAGCAATAGAAGAAGAAGCAGCAGCAAAAAATGCTATTGAAAAACGATTTTGCATGGAATTAGCTGTATATATTCTTGGTATCGGAACGGAAGGTACACGTCGCTTTAATGGCCTCCCCTATGGCCATTTGGTATCTCAATTCGTTGACCATTGCGAATCATAAATAATCCAATGATTTCGCTCAATGCCCGCACCTGTTACAGGCGGCACACGGCACACGGCCAGCGGTTTATGGCTGCGAAATGTGAAGGACTTCCTGGCCACCTCGTAGCACCCCGTAGCACCCCCTATACCATACTATATGCACACATGTACGTGTGTGATAGGACATAAAGCTTTACGAGCAGTAGCCTCATTGTTATGGACAATGATGCGCACAGGGCAGAGGGAGAGAGAGAGGGAGAGAGGGGAAGAGAAAACACATGAATGTGGATGGTTTTATGGCGGTGTATTCGGCTGTTATTTTAATTATGGCACCTGACAGCCAGCGGTACAGTGAAGCTCATGCACACAGACAGGCAGGCAGGCAGACAGCACACAAGGTACAGTCTGTACAAAATGTCAATTTAATATGCAAAATTTAATTCAACTGAAGAAGTGAGGGAAACGCGTCACGGTGAAGGTGAACAAAATGAAATCACACTTTCATTTTCATAATAAATACTTTCCCAGTCACACAGCAATCCCCCCCCCCCCCCCCTTGCCTTGTCTCTATGCGAGCAGGCACAATTTAACAAATTAAAAAGCGGGCGAAGCTGGCGAAAGGAAGCAGAAGCAGCAGCAGCAGCAGCCCCAAAAGAACCGACCGGATGAGAGAGCATATAAAACGGAATGGAACGGAACAGAGAGTGGAACGAAACGGAACGGAACGAAATGGAATGACCGTGACCAAGAGTTTAGAGCAAACTCAGTCGAGCCGAACCGAAAAGTATTCACAATGCTCGCTCACTGAATATGAACCAATTATGAGTGTTGCCATCCTGTCGGCGAGTGCATTGACAGCCCAAGGTTAAATGTACAAACTGACGTATTGTTCATCATCTGAATAAAGGTCTTAAAAAGGATTTAAATGAAAGAAAAAACAAACTATTTCAATTGCAATCCCTTAAAATTTAAACGTGCCTTCTTTGTGAATAATTGAAATCTTTTAATGAATATTTGTACGCTTACTCTGAAAACTTCTGAAGATTCATATTTTATAATATCCAAGCTATACTTATTATAGGCAATACTCACACACATCGTACTTTAATTCTTGGGCATACTCACCTGAAATGAAAAAGAAAAGATGATTATATTAGGTTATGTTCGCATCATGAGTATCTTATAAAATATTTATACCATAAGCTATGCTAGGAGGGCTTACAGCAAGATTGCTCGTTTTCATATTTAACTGGAATTAATTTCCCCTCTGTGATGACCTGCCTACTGCCTACAGTATCTTTTAATTTGCAAATATGTACGTGTTCTAGGCTAACAAGTTTTCCGAACCCCGACCCAACCCCCCTCCCTCCCTCCGCCTACGACAGTGAAATCTGGCCGTGTTACCAAGATCCGTTCAAATATTCACTAAAAACTTTTCGACCTTTTTTCCGGTTCAACATTCGAGTTGGACTTGGCCGTAACGGATAAATTATTAAACGGCCGGGGAGGCTGCTGGAACATGTTGCTTTAATATGGTATTAAGTCATTTCATATATTATTTACGATCTGGCACATTTCGGCTACGTTTTGGCTGTCAAAAATGCAATCGGCGGGAAAAACAGCAAGTCAAAACCAGAGGGAAAATCAGCAAAGGCAATGGCAGTGGGAGGGGGAGGGGCAGAGCGCATGCAGCGAAATTCAATTACTACTATGGAAGTTAGCCAGAGAGGGAGGGGGAAGGGTGGAGAGAGAAGAGGGGGGGAGACGTAACGAGATGTAACCGTTGTTTGCACAAACATTTTTTGTGTGGATATTCCATAGTTCATAATGTGTGTGTGTGTTTGTGTTTGTGTGTGTTCATATCCGTATCCGCATGTGTATTTGTGTTCATGTGACACCCCCCCCCCCCCCCCCCTCGCTTTATCCACAAATTTGACATATATATATACAACATTTGCCGCCATTTTTACCATTTTTCCCAATTTTACCAATGCGAGCAAGTGCCATAAAAAATGGCCAAGGCAGCGACAGTTTATCATACTACACGACTATCATATATCCTGTAGTTAGAGTAGATAGATTATAGATTATTCGCTTATGCGATTTCTTGCTTAAATAATATAGTCTAATCTGATAGATTTCTTGTTTAAATAATACCATGATTTAATTGTTTAAAGGATATGTAGTTCTAATTGATTTCTTTTATTTATTTATTTTTTTTATAATATTTTTTAGCTACCCAGCCAACTAAGAGACAAAGCGATATTTTAATTTGATAACAAGGCATCTGTTGATTGGAAAACTTGGATGAAATTAATTCTATATGTATATTGTAATAATTGTCACACTTTTATTGCAATTGAGCTCTGAAGGATTACTCATTTTCCTCTTACCACATTAAAAAAAAAAAAAAAAAAAATACCATAACTTTTTTAATTAACCACATGCCACACTCAACGTCCCCGAACATCGCTGCCACATTAATCAGCTAATTAACAGACAATTCATGATTTTACTGCCCTACTAAAATAGTTAATCTAATATAATAGATCGAAGCATTATTTAATTGAACTGTAGATAGAACTATTATCTCATTTGACTGTTTTAAATTGATGACACAATAAACGTGTTAAGCTATCGATAATTGGCCTAAACACTTGCAGATACATCCTGCTCTTGGGCAATTAAATCGCTTATTAGCCACGTCTATTGACGTGGAGTAAACGGAATGTGGTAGTTCCCATCGAAGTCGTTGCACTTACGCTCCGCTCCCCCTCCGCTCCCCCTCCGCTCCCCCTCCGCTCCCTCCGGCCAATTGTTTAATCATTCAGCTAATAGAGCAGGCGACCGGCTTACCAACTTACTTAACTCATCGGGCGTCTTGGCCACAGTGTGCCAGGGGGATCAGAGGGACCAGAGGGGCGTGATATGCTATTAGTGGCTTAATAAGTTGTCTCAGCTGGGGGAATCATCTGAGTACCCGAATGCAATTCGAATCTTTCACATGCTTAGCAACTTTCTAACAGTTTTTCGAACTTAACTTATGCAAGAAGTGCGTAAGGGGTGAACTGAATCAAAGCTGGGGGTAGTAGCAGGGTGCCTGGTAGGGTAGCTTAGTCGGGTAGCGAGGGAAGCGCTAGATATATAGGATTACCGATAGGATAGCGTGTTACTTAGTAGATGAAGGGGTTCTCCTATAGGCTGGGGTATCTGGTATGGGTTACTCAATAGATAAGCAGGCTACTCCGTTTATTATCGTGATATTTGCAAGGGCAGCGAACTAGTCCCAATAGGGTAGCCGGTTAGCTTAGTCTCCTATCCGGCAGGGTAGCTGCTGTTATACTCTACACTATATCAGCCTAGCTGGGTAAGTTACTAGTTAGGTTAGGGCAGCAGTGTGCCCCTTCTATAGGCATGTAGGGGAAGCGGGGCAGCCGGTAGGGCAACAAGGTATTCAGGGCAAATAAATTACTCAAAGAATATGACAAACACCTTTGCTTTGCGGCTCCCCTGCCCTACCCGCCCCGCCCTCCTTGGCTATTCTTCTACTTGGCATCTTGTCAGCTATTTATAAGCGATTTTCGCATTTTATTTTGCATACAACAGGGAGGGAAAGAGAAGAGAGAGAGAGAGAAAGAAAAAATTGTGGCAAGCCAGGCAAGCATTTTTTGCTGCGTTCCTCGGTTACTGCGCCCTTGTTGCTTTTGTTGCCATTGTTGTTGACACTTTTAATGTTGATTAATGGCAGCGCAGCAAAGTATGCCATAAAGCATGACCCACACACACACACACACACACACACGCATTATACATAAACGAATTGTAATGGCAACACGGAGAGAAGCCAATTCAAGTGATGTCCAACCTCACGTTACGTGGCTTATTACGTACTGCACACACACACAGGCACACACACACACAGCACACACACACACACACATACACAATGCCCATTGACTTGGCAGAAACATTAATCTTGTACTCAGCGTGCATAATGCGAACTAATTTATGGTTAGGCATAGTTAAATGTATCGAAATTGTTAGATAAAATCAAATTAACCGAAAATTAACACACTGTTGCGATAAATTGAAAATATATATTGTATATGTATATCGATTGTAAACAGTGTGCAGTATTTAAAAAGCTATTAACATTTGGCAACCCTGAAAGCGTTTTATGCCTTTGATTTCTTCCTCTAACACATCTTTCTAGCTGTAGTTAAAAATAAATATATATATACATAAATATTGGAACATGTTCTGACCAGTGTTGTACAACTATACACGTAATTTGTCGTACTGCTGCCAGTGTTGTATAACATATTCGGACGAGTCTTGACTCTTAGTTTGGGTTGCCGAACTACACTTACTGTGCGTGTTTAATCAAGCGCAAGTTTACCAAATTCTGTTATTGAATACATTCAACCTTAAATAATCTTCTTATCCTGCATCTGGCACTTTTTCCACTGATCAAATAAACTTTTCGACTGCTCGCTTTGTTCTCGACCTTTAGTCGGTAAATCGGAGTGCGGCACCTTGTAAAATGTTTTGCATTTAAATTAAATTGAATATACCGCTAATCCAATCCAATTCCCTGGCCACACCCTACACACGACCCCAAACAAAGGAAGCACAGAAGACAGACAGACAGACAGACAGACGGACAGACAACCGGATGGTAGACAGACAGACAGACAGAGAGACAGCGCGACAGCTGCGGCCTCAACAATTTTCATATCCTTCCGTTCTTCTGCCTTTCCGCATTGTTTTTTTTTTTTTTTCTGTTTTGCCAATTAATTTGCATGTTAAGGCGTTGCCAGTTACCCATTTCAGGTTAATCGGAATATTTGTAGAGCCCGCCCGAAAGCCGGTAAATATTGATTAAAATGCGAAGTCAAACTTAATAATAACCCGAGATTTATATGCGCTTTAATGGATGCTGCTCCCCACCTGAAGTAAATCTCTGATTTATAGCACATTTATTTGCAGCATTAAATATTGTTGTTTTTCGCAAAAATTGTACAACACTGTTCAAGGAAGGGGAGGGAGAAAGGGGGGGGAGGCAATCAGCAGCAATCCCTCCCAGAGGACAATGTGTGCGTGTGTGTGTGTGGGCTGTGGCATTTCGCATTTTCGAATTTATAACCACAATAAAGCGCAAGAAACGCGACAAGAGTAACCATAAACTGCAGTCTAATGCCTTATGCTTCTTCCGCTTGCCATAAAACATATAGAATGTCATGAAAATATATATAAAAATGAAAAGGAACAAGCTGTAAAGGATACGATTATATGAACTGTAGCTGAGTACTAGAGCACTAAAATATCATGGTAGTAGAAGCCGATAGTAACTAAAGTTAAGGTGATTATATATGTCTGGTTATACAAACATCTATGTATATTTTATAGCATATTCATTAGCATCTACAAGAGATAAAGAGGTAGGAAGAGAATGTATATTTTTGGTATATAGAGAGAGATAGATATATGAAAGCGATGCAAACACCTTTTATAGCAAGTAAGAGCGATAAATGACTGATCAAGAATATATATGCTTTATAGTAGCAGACACCTTTTATAGCAAGTAAGAGCGATAAATGACTGATCAAGAATATATATGCTTTATAGTAGCTGAAATGCCAGCTCGAATTCCATTTACACCTGCCCCTCTTGCAATGGGTGCATGTTATAAATGATAGAATACATAAATAATGTACACGACATCATAATATATATTCACATGCATATATAATCTGACACATGCGGTGAGTACACTCACTCGCACTCACACTCACACTCGCACTCACTTCAACTGCGAAAGGTGTGCGATGCGCTGTCGACACGAGTCACCTGAACAAACTGGACAATCCCAATGTATTCGATGTGCCATCACGCGGGATCGTCGTCTGTGTGGTTGCACACACACACAAAAACACACACACAGGGTGTCAATCAATCAAGACTGAATCGGCGCAGGACAGGACAGGACAGGACGGGCCTGGTCTGGTCTGGTGCCTGGTCGCTTCTCCGGCGATTGTGTGCTGCGTGTTCGGTTTCGCCAAACGAAACGACGTAATGTGCGGTGTTTGCTGCACTTAACGAGATGGCAACCACACACAACTACCGCACAACCACCACACACACACACACACACACACCTATACACCCACACACCTTCCTTAGATCCCAGCAGGGGGGTTTAACTGGCTTGGGCAGTGCAATTTGCCCATCAATCATGCGCTTCAAATTCGCCTCTCAAAATTTAATTGACTTTGATTTTGTAAAGTTCGAAACGGTTTTGTGCATGTTTGTGCATGTCAATACATGCGTGTGCGTGTGTGTGCTTGTCTAATTTGCTCCGTTTTGTTGCTGATTGAGTGACAAATGTTTTATGCTCTGCCAAATTGAGATGTGAATCGACTACGAATCGCCCCGAGTCAAGAAACAAAATTTCGTTTGTCATGCTCTTTTATTCACTTTATCGCTCCTTCCTTATCTATTGCTATTCTTATTTGTGTTGTTGTTGCCATCTTAATTTCTGGTTGTCAATATTGTTACAAGTTTATTGGCCGTATTTGAGTTTGGCTTACTTCGATTACCAAATATCAAGCAAACACAATTTCCAGCACGAGTTGAAACTTATTTTTGTTTATTTCCTCGTCGATTTCTTCTTATTTCTCTTTTATCCTGGGTTTTTATTGACCTTTTTACTACAATATGCCCAGCTAGCTTGTCAGATGGATGGGGAATTGCCTGATGTATAGACCATATAGAAAAAGGGGTTCTATTGTTTTGCTTTAATTGACAGTGTTTGGTATAAGTTGGTTAGATCATTTTCAGAATATATATAACAAGTTTTATGATATTTTTTGAACTGGAAAGTTAACTAGCTGCTTAACAGTTTTATTTTTAAATTGATTAATAATATTTATTAATATATTTTAATTTAACATATTAAAAAAGGTATCTACAATATTTATAGACAATTGTGTTATATTTAGGCCATGGATTTTAAAAAAATACATGGTCTATTAGGTTTGTCGGAATGTGCGTAACAGGTAGAAGAAGACATTTGCGACCCCATAAAGTTATATATTCTTGCTCAGGATCACTAGCCGAGTCGATCTAGCCATGTCTGTCTGTCCGTCTGTCCGTCTGTCTGTCTGTCCGTCTGTCCGTCTGTCCGTTGTATGAGCGTCTGATTCTCAGCTATTAAGAAAGCTAGAGACTCCGAATTCGGTATACAGATTCCTGTATACCCTAGGCAGTAAACGTCGTTTTCAAATTTCGGGTACCACGCCCACCGCCCCCGTAAATCAGTAATTTGTGATTATTAAGCAAAGTATTGAAGTCTTAACTTTCTGCTTTTGCATACATCTAGATAAATACGTTGTGAACCTATTCTATAAATTGCAACCCGATCGGATAATAAACATAGAAGTTACGCGAGTTAACATTTTCTATTGATTTGTGATGCCTTGCCTGCAAGCTGCTGCCAGCCACGTGCGTTTTCGATCTTTTAATGCGAAAATGGTTATGTATGTGTAAGAGATAGAAATAGTAACTTAGCTGCTCAGCAATCAGTCGCAGCGATAGTCAAATATGTAGAGCAGCCGGCAATCGAACGAAGGGAAAGGGATGGAGGTTCGACCCCACGGGAAGGCGGTTTGATTTTGTTTTTACTTTTTCACTATTTTTTGGGAAGTTATTATTTTTATTTTTTTTCATCATTATAAAATTTGATTTCATTTATCAAATTTCAACAAACAATCTTATTAAATATAGATAAATAAACTCGTCTTTCTTGTGCTCATTCAATTCAGTATTTGTGTTATTGTTGTAGAAGACAAATATGACATTTTTGAGCAAATTGTCTGAAAATGCAATTTTAACGGGCGCGCGGAGCGCGGCGACGGTGGTCTAGTTGTTAGGATGGCGGACTCTTATGCAAACGGCCGGGTTCGAATTCGAGCGGCGACTATTTAATAAAATGTATTTATACAAAATTTCATGTTTTTGCGATACTTTTTTAAGGTTTACTTTAAATATATAAACTCAAAATCCATGCCTCTTACAGTCACCGCGTGACTGTGCCTTTCCGACTTGTTTTATTCATAACTGTCTCAAGATATATACATATATAATCTTTCGGCTTTCGTTTCTCAAGTTACTCTTAACTTTTTTGGGCACATTGGTCTAGCTATTTTTGGCGTTACTTCAGCGGAACTTTGTCTAGTCCTTGTCTACACACACACACACGATGGCTCACACATGCATACTCCTACACACGTACAGTTGTGCCCAAGAAGAGACACTGCGACACAGACACGACACAGGCAACTGCCAAGGAACACGAACATCAACAACAACGTCAACTTTTATATTTATGTAAATATTTTGAGAGAACAAACAAAACGCCCGAACGAACACTTAGCTCAGGTGTTGTCTGCGGGCGCAAGGCACGTTTATGAATATTTAAGGCAGCCACTGTGCGGCAGCAGCAGCGGCAGCGACAGCAGCAGCGGCAGCGGCAGCATAAACTGCTCGGACCGCGCGTCTAGACAAGCTTAAGTTTTGTGTGGCTTTTCACACACACACACACACACACTGGGAAATAGCATAGCACACTTGAGGGGGGAGCATTGAAAAACGTTCTTAAACTCCCATTTACTAAATATAATATTTACTTAATTAATTTATTTAATTTATATTTAATTTATTTAATTTATTATTTAAGTCGTCTACTCACTCAGCAATGCTTTTAGACAACGGCCAGCGCTCCATGGAGGCCTGATATTTCATATTCTCGATTTGCTTCTTTAATGCGTCCCGATCCATGTTTTGTAGAGCACTGGGATCCATGTTGGCTGAAATTTATCCACATGCCACCCCTGCAAAGGCAACATGCAAGAGAGTTGAGCGAAATGTTAAGTCAAAAGCCACAGAGATGCTATAAAAGCTGCAGAGCATGACGGGAGCGCGCTCTCTCTCGCTCTCTCTCTCGCCCTTCACAACTACCACGGGGGTTGCCCGCCGCTGCTGCTGCTGCTGCTGCTGCTGCTGCAGGAACACCCTGTTCGCTGTGTCGGAAATTTGTAGTTCAGCCGACGCCTGCGCACAGCATGCACTGCAAATCGATAGAGAGCAGAGAGACGCGCGACGGCAGAGAGTGAGAGTGAGAGTTAACAGCGGCGCCTGCAGCAGGACCAGCATCAACATTGCCTGCTACTGTTAACACGCTGTTAACGTGCGCGAAAGCATTTGTTTACTTCTGCTTAGCCGCAGACCAAAAAAAAATAACTCAAACGTGCAGCAAAAATAAAAGGGCGCGCCCAAAAATGTTGCAAGTCAAAGATGAAAATTCGGCAGAAACAGCTGAGCACTCTCTCTCTCTCTCTCTCTCTCTCTCTCTAACTATGCTCAGTTACTATGCATATGTATTTAGTTGGTTGCACTAGTTGCTAATAATGCGACTCCCCTTCTTTTGTTGCAATATTTATGTTCTATGAGCAAAGGGTAATATAAATATATAATCTTAAAAATCGTAAATCCTGTGCAGAATTAAGGAAATAAATGCCTCCACTATTCATATAAATAAATAATGCGTGCGGCTTAGACAATAATGCACTTTACATTGCATCATTATGTTAAGCAACGCCGGGCACAGCACAGCTAACAGTAACAGCAGCGAAGACACAAACCCATGACAGCGCACACTGTAAATCGCCATGTTACTTGGCAGAATATCGCATGCAACTTAAAGCAAGCTTGATAGAATATTCAATACAATACCGAAAATTATATTAATTTTAAAAATAAGCCAGTGATCCTAAGGTCAGGTTTATACGGATATATACTATATACTATATATTATGATAGATTGAGATTGCTTCGAGGGCATGTTACACTCATTAAACAGTTAATTGGCCTTTCAACTACTTTGTTTTCCCAGTGTATGCTTGTCATCTTTTTTTTTCTCGCCCTGTTGGACAACTGACAGCGGTTACTTTACTCTTCTCTTCCCCTCTATCTCTCCCCCTTTCTATCCCTCTCTGTCGTGTTGGTGGCGCCGAAAGGCTGTCAGGCCTTAGCGAAAGGATATTGGGCCTTAACCCAGCTGCGTCCTGCGGGCAGCTTTAAAAACTGGTCAAAGTGTAAAATCGTTGTTTGAGTCCTGATTTAATGTGCTACCCTGCTTACCCTGCACAACATGTGTCCAGGCCCGGCCGTAAAAGCTTAAAGTTGGCTTAAAACTTTGTCCAACGGTTTGGCCAGTTTCACACGCGGCTCTTTGTCGCACTCTCTCTCTCTCCCGTTCTCTCTCTCTCTTTCACTCACTCGACCAACCTATGCGTATTCCTTGCCTAGAGAAAGATTTTACGATTTATATGATATTTAAATGTTTTTGGGAGCAGCCTGATGGTTTCTATGTAGATAATGCTGAGAGACATTTCATTTTGGCCTCATAGATAGTTAAACAGGCAAAGCAGCAAGCAAACAGACAGACAGACAGGCAAGCAGGCAGAGAGGCAGACAGAAGGCAGACAGACAGACAGGCAGACAAAGAGACAGAATCAAAGATCTCTCCAAAGCGTATATACCCTCTGCAAGGGTATAAATAACACTTGAAAAATCTTTAAGTAATTTCAACTTTAATTTACCCTGCACAGCTTTGTCTGCTTCACACACACACACACACACACAGACTGCACGACAGGCAACTGCTGGAAAGTATCTGAAAAAGTGCCCCAGACATTTATCTCGCATCCCCAAATAGAGAACATGCAACGGACATAAATCGTTAGCAAAATGTTTTTGGCGGTTACAAGCGGCCTGTCCCCGGTCCCCGTTTCCCCGTTTCCCCGTTTCCCGGTCTCAGCTCCCACAGTCCCCCCTCTCTCTCTCGCTCTCTCTCCATGCCTCTCTCTTTGGTTGCCTCCTCTTCTGAGTCGTGTGTGTTTCGCGTGTGTGTCAACAGGCGCTCAAGATTTTTTTACGCCACGCCCCTTGTTCCCCTCCCCTCCCCCTCAATGCCACAGCACACACACACACACACACATAAAGCACAAGTTGTTCTTTCTGCAAGCGACAAGGACAACTACGAAAAGTCAAGTGATTTTCTCGTCTCTCTGATTGTTGTTGTTGTTGTTGTTGTTGTTGTTGTTGTTGTTGTTGTTGTTGTTGTTGTTGTTGTTGTTGTTGCCTCTTCCTGTTGCTGTTGCTGCCGCTGCTGCTGTTAATAATGCCGTTGTTATTGCTCTTGTTGTTGTTGTTGTTGTTGTTGTTGTCGGCTGTCCAACAAAAAGAAAAACAAATTGCCGACAGTCGAGTTCAGTTAAGATTCCTTAAATAAGTCCAAAAAGACAGTGAGCGATTCTTTAAATAAACCCAAGCGAGGCTCTCTTTTAGTGCCAGTCTTTGCCAATATTATACCAAAGTAAAGTATTAAGAGCCATCTGATATGACTATTAAATTCATATATATCTAAATAAATATAGTATACTAAGTAAAATATTTAGCAGGTAAGTATCTTAAAATTCTTTAAATAAATATTACTTTTAATAAGAAATATATATATATAGTATTTATTCCTTTCAGTTGCCAGATCTTAGCCAAGTTTTCTCATAAATAAAGCGATTAAAACGATCTGTTGTGACTATTAAATTTACGAGCCCGTGCCTGACCCCGATTCCCAAGCACAGGAGTTCTCTAACAGTTTCATTGCGCCTTCTCCACGTCTATTTATTTGTTTATCCTCTCTCTCTCCCACTCCCACTCCCTCTCTCTCTCCCTTTCCCCCTCTCTCACTTTGGCTTGTTTGTTGGTTTTTTAGCAGGCAACAAAAGAGCGAGACAACAAAAAATGCAATTAGAAACGTTTCATGTGACACTTCAACAGCTTCTCTTTCATTTGTGTATCCAGGGGGGACGAGGGGGAGGAGGAGGCAGAGGGAGACTGTGCAGGTTGATTTGTTTAGCCTGAGGTTACTCTATAATGGCGGCATCAGTTGCAAAAAACTGCAGGTGATGGGATATTGAAAGAGCGAGAGAGAGAGAGAGAGAGAGAGATGAATTAAGTGGATACGAATTGGATACGCTTGAGCGCAAGTTGAAAGAGTAAAGCAAGATATAGGGCACAGATTGATAGGTATATATAGTGTATATGGGTATCATATCATTTCTGAAACCCTTAAGCTCTTAATTACTTTGTTTATAATCGTATTTTTAGTACAGCAATGTCTCTCGAAGTTAGGATGAGTCTTTGGGAATAATGTCAGATACACGCTGTAGATTGTCCCGTAGTCATTCCATTTTAATGATTATATCCAGACTGTCCCGTTGCCAGATGTAAATACAACAGTTTTTGTTGGCTTTACGAGAAACGCAGACAGCCTGCCCCGGGGGGAAGTGGAGGGAAGTTGTTCGGGCTGCAAAAGACAGGTACTTAAACTCACCCCACCCCCACATCGTTCATAGAGAGAGATCTTAAAACTCGCAGATGAAATAGTTGTAATCTGTAGGAGCTCAACTCAAATGCGGCCATTAAACTTGCATTAAAGTATTCAATTTGGCAGGATGACGCAACTGAAAAAGAGACACAAGGGACAGACAGGGGAGAAGGTATAGGGGGGGAAGCACAGACAATACGTTGCTGGATGTTGCTGGATGCTTCTATGGATGCTGTGGCTGCCACTGAGGTTGCTCCACCAGATTCGCTGCACTTCGTCTCATTCCTGCTCCCTCCCTTTCCCTCCCTCTTTCTCTTTCTTCTTTGTCTGCCTTCTCTCTTATGCTTTAATTATTTGTAGCATGCAAAGTTAAGCCCCAGCACACACACACACACACACACACTGAACACACACACACACACACACACTGAACACACACACACACACGCTGGCAGACAGGGTATTAGTTTTATGCATGTAAAAGGCGCCTGCAATGCGTTGTGCATGGCGAAAATAAGTTACAGAGTCGTCGCCAGCTTTAGTAGCACACGCTGCTGTGTGTGTGTGTGTGTGTGTGTGTGCTGCGTGTGTGTGTGAGTGTGCTGCGTGTGTGCGTGCTGCAGATTTCGCAGCGCCGCAAAGTATGCAGCAAAGTTTAACAGCTGCGTGCTTGCTGCTTGCTCAACGGATTACGCGTGTTGTTTTTGCCAGGAAATACACACACACACACACACATATGCGACACACACACACAATATATATATACACCCACTCACCGCAGACAGGCATTTAGTTAGTGCTGATGCTGCTCGGTAGTGCTTAGTTTTAAATCCGATACAATTTACTTGCAAGCAATGACCATAAATCTGTGGGCAGAGAGACAGAGAGAGAGAGAGAGAGAGAGACACATTCTATCTTTCCATCTCGCTCACACATTAAACAAACATTCCCAAAACAAGCAGCAAGTGCAGACACCTGATTAGAGTTCTTGCCATATTTCTAATTGTCTGCTTAGATGGCTTTAAAACTGTTTGTGTGCAAGGAGGGCAGATCTATATATACTATATACTTCTGACTTGGTAAAAATAGCAGCCTTTGCTCTAATGAAGCCAGAGAAATTACCAGATTGTGGTATGTACATTAAAAGATATTTTACTTGAAAAGATATTATACATTTTATATTTATTATATTATAAATTTAAAAATATGTATATATTCTTAATTAATTTAAAATTTGATTATCAAATTCAATTTCAAATTTTGAACTTTTATTATTTATTTTTTTTAAATATCTTATATATCTAATTTTAAATTAAAAATAAAAACTACTTTTATAACTGTCTAAGTCGACGTTAAAAAAATAAAAATAAATAAATAATCAAATAAAAGATACTATATATTAAGAGAAGCCTGACTGCTCGTATTTATCTATATATTTACTTTAGTTTATACATACAGTACTCACGCATAGTTCAATCTATATAGACTATATATGTATATTCTTGTTAAAAATTCAAGAAGAAGGTGTTCAAAGATATTCGCTTTTCTGTTATCGCATAGCTTCGCAATGGCAACATTTATTCAACCCATTTTCCCCCAGCTCACATGGAAAAGTCATTCAATAAACCATTTCACTGAGCTTTTCATTGGCGTGCGAGCGAGATGGCAACAATAGAAATGGGGAATTTGTAGCTGCAGACTGAACTAAACTGACTATGGTATTCTGTGTTGGCTAATGAATTCGTAATGGTTTTCGATACGTGGAGTGTGCAACTTGCCAGGAACCAGTGGCACGACTAGACTGACTACACACACACACACACACACACACACTCCCACACACACAGATATCTCTTTGTCGTTGCACTTATCGCAATTTGCAACTGCACGCACAATCAATCTGAATCGGAAGCTGAATTAGAAACGGAATCGGTATAGCAGCAGCAGCGGCAGCTGGTAGCAGGTTCTGCCCCCTCCGCCCCTCTCCCTCTCCCTGCAGCAGCTGCAGCTGCAACCACACTTGTTGCAAATGCAACGAGCGGCGTTTAATCAAATCAATTGCCTTCCCCCTCTCCCCCCCCCCACATTGCGTTCTTTTTACACGTATTACAAATGTTCAAGCCATTTGCAGGTCCCTCTCTTGCCCTACCCCTCCTCCCTCTGCTTCATCTCCCTCCTGCATTCGATATGCAAATCCATTGTGACAACAACGACGAACAGCACCAAAAGCTGAACCCAAAAAAAAAAGAATCCCAACTCTAATTGAATTTAGTTTATGGCAGTTTTTCGGTCCTTGACCAGGATACGAAACGAGAGAGAGAAAGAGAGGGAGAGGAGAAACGCCTGCAACGATCATCATTGATATAGGTACATATATATAGTATATATGTATGTGGCAAGTTCGCATGCAGCCATAGAAATGCTGCGTTGCATCATTCTCTCGCCGGGGAGGGTGGCACGCAGAGGTCGCCTTTCTATGGTATTTTGTGGTGGGTTTTGGTGGGGCAAATTAGTGTAGACCTTACGCCACCCCCGCCATCCCCTATTCCCTTGACAGTTTCTATGACACAAACGGGCCAAACAATTGAAATTTTCGACCATCGAATGGAAAAAGTGGGAAATTTGTTCAAGTTTCTTTAAAGCGACGGACTTATACCTATTTGTGTTCTATCAAATGAAAGAAGATTATGAGCGACCTATTTGTAGTCGAAATATGAGAAAATTATGTAAGCACAAAATATTATAGGTTATTTAATTTTTAAAGACCTATTCATGGTTTTTCAAATAAAAGAAGAAGATTTTAGACCTAATTTATTTATTTATTTTTTTAACGTCAACTAAGACAGTCGACTTAAAATTAAAAATAGTTTTTATATTTTAAATAAAATTATATATAATAAAAATAAAAAAAAAAAATAATAAAAGTTTAAAATTTTGATTTTAAAATTGAATTTGATAGAAAAAAATTTTTAATTAATTAAGAATATAGATTTTTGAATTTACATTTTTAAATTTGTAGTCAAAGTATGAAAATAAGATAAGAATACGAAATAGTTTGTCTTATTCGAACGACCTATTTATGGTTTAACAAATAAGATGAAGTGAATTTATTTGTATACGAAATATTTGTAATTAAAATCAGTTAAGATATGTAAATGAATTAGGTTTAGTTTGGGTCAAGTTAGCGACCTCTTAAGCTATATTTGAAGGCAGACCTCCGCTTGCCCAGTTCAATTTAAAAGCAATTGCAATGAAGCATAGCAATTTTCTCGCTCGATAAATGTAATTTGATATTTGAGAATATCGAAATCAAAATCGAATCACATTCGAAATTGTCGACAATTTCTCATAGCACACAAATTGGAGAAACGGAAGAGAGAAAACTGTGAATGAAATGCCATGAGCCATGAGGCAGTAACTGTGAAAAGTAACGGTAATACTTGTAGTAACTGTAAAAGTGATGGCAACCCAACTGCAATAATAACAATCATGAGAGGCGGACCCATTCGACCCGATCCGAGAAAAAGGACGAACAAAGCAAGGGAGAGAGGAGAGAGAACAGATAAGATCCACGAGTTAACGACACAAGACATAGCGATCCTTTTCGTACAATTTCTGCTGTATAAAGTCATAATATTATATGATTACGGGAGCATTACGAGAGGCGAGAATGCAACAACTAACAAGCACTTTTCATCGTCTCGTTTTGACTTTCCCTGCCTTCTTCCCTCCACTATTCTTGCAGTTTTCAGCATTTTCATTCATTGCCAGTAACTTTGCCAACCCCGAGCCCAACCCCAACCCCAGCTGGCGCCTCTTTCTGCCCCTTTTACTCTCTCTGGCTCTCTATCCAAACACGTACACAAACATTTCATGGTTCAATAAATTTGCTGCCGAGCGTAGCGGAAACTTTGCGAAAAATACATTGGGAAAATGCTCGCTCGGTGGCTGCAGCAAAGGCAAAAAGAAATTATCTGTAGCCAGTTGCTATGCCTGTGGCATGCCACCTGCCACCTGCCACCAGCTGCCTGCCACCTGCCACCTGCCACCTGGCGACTGCTCACACACCTTACACCCTGCCACGCCCAGCCTCGCCACGCCTCGCCTCGCCCAGCCTGCTCTGTGCTGCATACAAGCAAATGCTGTGCCACATACGCGTTGTATAATTTTATGCCTCAGTTTCCCTCCCCCCTCCCCCGCCCCTCCCCCTCCGCTTTTCTTCTTCCTTTTTTTTTGTTGCATTCACAAGTCTCTCTGGCGCACTCTTTCCGCTTGTCTAGCTGCCACGCCCTCTGAATATTTTCCTGCTTTTCATTTTTTTATTCTCTTTTTTTTTTTGGTCTGCCTGTGTTAAATTATCCATCGACACTTTGCAACACACACACACACACACACACACACACACACACAGGACGTGGGGATGCGTGGCAATTATTGTGGCAAATATGGCAAATGAGCATTTTTATTTGCCTCACCTGGGAAGTGCCCATAATGAGCACGATTTATAGAGTTTTGCATGGAGCGCTGCATCTCTTATATATGTAGATGGTAAGTGCAGGAATTTTCGAGATAATTTCCACAGACACTTAAGTTTTGCGCAAACTACTCAAGTCATGCCAAATACGATATATGTAATGCGCCTCAATATGAAATTGTTTATCTTGAGAGCATTTCCTGAGTTGCCACATAATATTAGAGCTATCATCCTTCTGCAACGTTGCACACAGAGAGAGAGAGAGAGAGAGAGAGATAGGCAGGCAGCCGCAGAAAGAGACACCATGCGGAAGCCGGAAGTAAAGCGAAAATTTTGTGAATGCACTTCCGTTTAGTGGGTAGTGCGGCGAATGCTTGTGGTGAGTGTGAGTGGGTGTTGGGTTGGGTTGGGTTTATGTACTTTCGGGTACTCGCTCGGATACTTTGTTTGCGGCCAGTTCTTGTCATCTATAATTCACACACACACACAGAGAGAGAGCATACACACACACGCGCTTCTCTGCGTATTTATTTTGCGATTTATTCAGACTCTTCCTGGCCGAGCAGATAATTCAATCAGCTTAATTAAAGGAGTGCGGAAAGATCCCTTAAGATACTTACTGAATAAATTGCAGCATACTAGATGCGCCCCAAATAGTACAATAATTCCCTATAGAAGCTATCAATATCGTAAACTAATTGGGCTGATCTATATGTAATCTAGAATACGTTATTAGAGCTGGTTCTCTACATAATCTGTTGGTATAGTGAATATTCGCGCAAAATAAAATCATATATTTCAGTTCTATCCCTAATTCGAGTTATTTCTCGTACGTATACTATGTTAATACACATTCTACTTCTACACCTTTTCTTTCTTTCTATTTTCTTTTTTCTTTTATTTCTTTCTCGCCCACACCCTCCGCCCTTGGCTCGTGCAACCTCTTTTGTTTGGCGCCCCGACAATGTTGAATAGAGAAAATCGAACTTTGAAGTGGATGCCGGCGGCGGCGGGTCGCGAACAGCTTTTTTCGAGGGCATTTTCCATTTTCCAACACTGCCTCACAATGCTGCCTGCAATTTCCAATTTGGTTTTGGCCAAATTTCACGACAAACTATTATTGATGAGCCCACAGCGCGGAAGGACACAGTCGGGATGGGTTTTCGAGGAGGGCGGGGTGGGGAGGGGTATGAAGGGTAACGGGGCTAAGACCCTTAACACGAACTGGAATTAGGCTCGTAGCGAGGCGAACGCGTTTTGTGCGTGCCAAAGCGAATATAAAATGTCAAAATCGAAAACGGAAACGGAAAAAGAAAATTAAAATGAAAATAACAATATTAAACGTTTGATGAGTAGACTAACGTCCCCCCCCCCCCCACTCTGCTACTTAGAACTTTCTGCGCTTGATAATAAATTAAAAAAAAAAATATTATCTAATTATTATGATTATTCTGGTTTACGACTTTATACCCTACACTTGACTTTAGAGAGTTTAGTTGAATTAATTAACTAACTCATCAATCATCTTTGTGTGGGCTTATAACATTTATTTAACCGTTGGGAATAGGCAAATCGGATAGAGTGTCTGCACTGAACAGGAATATATATGTATATTAAAACTTGTGTAAAATGTGTAACAGAACAAATTACCTATTACTTTAAGCCTTAATTGCAATATCCCCCACAGTCCTGCAGATGCTCTGAGCTAAATCGTCTGGGCTGATCAAGAATATATATAGAACAGCCCCCCCATATTCATAATTGGTATCTTATCTGCTTTTAATCATGCCCGTTTTCACACACCGTTTTCAATTCGGTACAGGGTATTAAAGCCAAATTTACATTGTCGATCGTTATGGCACAGACACAAAGGGACCCGCAATTATTATTGAGAAATTGCTGGCATGACAAATTGATTGCATTATATTATTTAATTGGGCGCCGACGCGACGAAGGCGCCAGCGGCTAGAAATTCGTGCAGAGTTTTTAATTATCGTCCAATTTGATATTAACGTAATTATAATTACAATTCTTTAATAGCAAAACCGAGATAATTGGATGGCAAAGAGGCAAAGAGGAAAAAATAAACTGTCTATATAGGGTAATAATGAGCTCATACTGAGCTACTAAATGGTTAGTTTTATAATACATTTATGAGTAATTTTTTAAATATTAATATTAGTTAAACTTACCAGCTGGAAGAGTTGTGAGAATTCTTGCTTGCTCGCTTTCTATTTGCACAGAGAGAGAGAGAGAGAGAGGAGGTTCCTGCTGCTGCTGCTGCTGCTGCTGCTACTGGAGGCGCGCGCCAAAAAGTATGCAACAGAAGGCGCTCGGAATGTTTCTGCTGTGTGGAGCGCGCGCTGTGTACTCGTCGACTGCCTCCGTCGCTGTCGCTGTCGATGTCAATGGCTGATGGCGGCGAATAACGGTGAATGGCTGATGGTTGGTAATGTGATTAGTTGGCCCTCTGTCTATGCCAGTCTGTCTCTCTCTCTCTGTGTCTGTGTGTGTTGTGGGTAAATTTTAATTTAATTATGTTGCTCGCTCTCGCTTACGAAAAGAAGGCGCAAAGCAAACGAGAACTCAACTAAAGACACGCACCAATAAACAAGGCAAAACAACAATAACAGAAGAAACTGAAGAGGAACGTAAGAAGCAGAGAGCGAGGCAGACAGACAGACAGACAGACAGACAGGGAGACAGGGAGACAGTCCAAGTAGGCAAACTAACCGAGGTGCGAGGTCCCGCTCAACCGACTGAATGTGGATCGCAAACAATGTATATGTATATGCGTGTGTGTGTGTGTGTATGTGTGTGTGCGATGCAGGACGCTGTCCCAGCTGCGCTGACGACCGACTGCGAACTGTGAGCTACGAACTGTGTGGAATGCAACTGCTGCTGCTTCTGCTGCTTCTGCTGCTGCTGCTGCTGCTGTTGTCGCTGCCTGCTGCGTCGAGCGACTGCTCCGCTAAATGTGTTGCATACGTTGCGACGCCTGGCGAGCGGAACGAACGGAACTGGTGGAACACTTTTGTGCTTTGAGTGCAACTTGCAGTTTTGAGTGTTCCGGAACAGGAGAGAGTGACAGAGAGAGAGAGAGAGAGAGAGCGAGTGAGTGTGTGTGGGCGAGCGACACCTTTGCGTGCTTGTGTGTGTGTGTGTGAGCTTAATATCGAACTAGACGAAAACTTAATTGAGTTTACGATACTTACTCGCGTACTTAGAGGGCGCACAATTCAATATTGGGCTCATTACGAGGTGAGGGTAGTTTCGCCTGATGGCGGTGGGTGAAAATACCCACGGATCCACAAGCCTTTTAATTATGTATGTATGAGTGTGTGTATGTATGTATAAGTAATAAAATTGAAAACATCAATTGGGGGTAATAATAGAGTGAATTTAAATTTAAACAAAAAAAAAACGGAGTATCGATAAATAGATCGAATAACATAGGGATATATAAAAGAAGTAATGGATATTAAATAGAGAGATAAATTGACAATTCAAACTGAGAATCAAAATGTACTTTAATAATCGAATAACGTCAACGCTTTTATAGAATCATCAAGGCGGAAACGACGTGATAATGTTGCAAAGGTAGCAGGTTGCCTGTCACGTGTTACGTGTCTCAACCGTATATCCTGCTCTTTGTTGGGGACTCTCGATGCCCCTACTTGCTTTCATAGATATTAATAAATGCAAACACATCATATTTACACAAATGCAGTCAAGACTCATGAGTTAAGAGTTATTTCCAAAACTGAATGAATTTTAACTGTACGAAATATTAGTTTGATTTTTATTGAATTTTAAAAATATATAAAAAGCATTACAAAAATAAAACTGGGATTTTTTAATAACAATATTTTGGCAAAAAACATAATAAATTTCAAACCTATATTTTAACTACTATCTAAATCGGGTTCATTCTGAAAGTCGTTCATATGGCTTAATTCGAAAAGACATTTGTACTCCATCAGCCTAATACAGGCCTCATAGTCCTCTCGATTTGCTGCGCTGAGGTAAATTACTTTCCCATTAGGCTCATCATAAATCTGAAAGCAATATTCTCGATTCCAAAGGGACTTATGGCACTGATAATACATTGACAGATTTATCATATCTATTTGCTCGCCATTCTCATTTTGAATTTTCAAAATGTATCCCAGCAATGTCTTTCTTAACTTAATTATTACTCTGGTCGAACTCTGTGTGGCTATGTTCCAAAGATTGAAACGAATGTTACTGACAGCCTCATCCGACTCATCCGAATCATCATCAGAATCGGAGTTAAACGAAGTTGGAATATTAGGTAATTCATTCATGTCATTAGCCCATATTTCGCGTATAGATGTCCTTCTGGTATTGGTATTTCTTAATGATCCCCTGTTTTGCAGTAGATTTATCCATGCCTCAAATTGTGCCCGAGTCGATGCTCGGATGTTTATGATTTTTTTAAAACGATCAATAATCTGAAAGGTATATGGTCGACAAAGCGATTCTGGGCACACGTAAATCGATGAATATGACAAATATATTACGGCCATATGCATGGCATGTTGCATTGTCTCGTAAATATACACTCTAGAGTTAAAGTGCAATTTCGCGTGAAAATTCATCCAACTTTCCGTCTCTGGAGTCCATAGATCTAAGCGACCTTCATACATGATATCTTCTGATAACTTCTTTCGTAACTCAGCTAAAGCAGTGGACAATTCATTAAAGATACTTGAGGATGTCTCATCTGTGAGTTCAAAATTAATTGTCCATGATTTACACACCGGATTTCCCTCAATGATCGCCTTCTCGCGGTAGAAATCGACCAGCAATTGCAGGCTGTCGAATGTGCGATAGCTTATCATATATATTATATTATCTTTGTTCTTAATCCTGAGCTCTGAAATGCCGATCGGCCCACTGCGAAAACAGAGTAAGTAATCGTTTGGGTTCTTCTCGCTGGGTCTCACCAGAAAGTCGCCAGAGTTGGCTGCAGAAAATAATAAGGATCAATGGAAGTAAGATTTCATATAAAACCTTAATATCGGTAGATATATCCAGTTTAAACCTACCACTCTGTAGCAAGTCGATAGCTTCCTCTTCTGTGCATTGCGGATGGAACCATGGGTACATCGTATTGACATCATCAGTCCCATCCAAGTAGACGACGCATTTGCTGCATATCATTCCCTGTTTGCCGCTTCGTATTGCCGTCACCCATAGCCAATCATCATTGATTTCATTGTGTATGGTGAATATGTCCCCCTTCTCGAAATTCAACTGTTCCGCATAGGTCTTATCGTTATAATTCAAAATGGCGATAACTCTTCTCTTATCGATGAAATGCTCTGGTGGGGGCACCGGGCTCTTGAGCTTATATCTGGGGTGGACCGCATAGTAGCCAACGAGATCATTTAGCGATCTGAACTTAGGTCCAGTGTTTAAATAATAGATACCATTGTATACATTAATGCTGAGGATTTAATTAAAATATATTAGATTCAACAAATTATTTTTGCATACTACAACATACATTTCGTTATCAAATAAATAATCATCACTTAATTTCAGCCAATATTGGTATTGTGTAGTTTGGTACACTGAAAGAAATTATACACGTGATAAGCAAAATTAATACTCGGAGTAAGATTTAAACGCGTTCACATACCTAGATAACTTCCCTCTTCTGCAGATTCTCGGAGTCGTGCAGACGCTTCGTCCTTATCTAGAAAGCCATGAAACCATTGAGACTGTGGTGGAGCATATTGTGCGTAGCGTTTTTCTGCAACTTAAATGCCGTTAATCAAAAAAAAAAAAACGACATAAAAATATATTAAATAGATCAACTCGGTTAGTTATCATGATAAGGATTAAATGTGTTCGATCTGCTGTGATCTGATTGTATGTATTCCGATCAACAAAATTGTGTCATTCACTAGTTATTCTTACGTGTAGGTGTACTCAGTTGGCTATTTGCGATTAAGGGACTTATATCAAGATTAACTGTCGTGGATTCTACGACGAAACAGGATACCACTTCCTCCATTGTGGGCCTCTTGAGGTAGTCGCCATCCCAGCATTTTTCAACCAGTTGCTTTACAGATTGAAATCGTTCCCTGTTATCATCGTCGTTGAACTTGAGTTCTTCAAGAAGAGGACGCTTGCCTTGAGAAAGTAAACAATGATGGAAACAAATTACAATACATCATATTTGCAGGTTATTATCTGTGCGATTAAGAGGTCTTCCAAGGTTAACTGATTCCACATCTGAATTTTTCTATCTTTTTTACCTACTTCGATCTTCGAAGCTCGCAGCTTCGACTTTGTATAGATACTTTCATTACCTTCTACGGCAGCGTTTTTTATTATCAATGCCATTGGGTTTAGGAGATGTGAAAATGGTTTCTTGCGTGCCAGCACTTCCCAAAAGATAATACCAAAGCTATAGACATCAGAAGCAAATTTATATTTTTCGTCAAAGGAAACCTGTAATGTATAAATGTAATATATATTAGTTATATATTGTTTTTTTATTTTTATTTAATTATTCACGTAATTTACTAAGGATACATATGTATAACCAAAATTTGATAAGTTATGCGAATTTTCATTGGGTTTAATTGGTCAAATGGAAAATGTCTTTATACCACATACATAACATACAAAACCACTACCTCTGGAGCCATATAGGCGGCAGTTCCAATAGTTTCTGTAGTTTTGGTCATCCTTTCAGTGACAGTGCCAAAATCCGCTATCTTCAAGGTTTGAAAATTCTCGAAAAGCAAAAGATTTTGAGGTTTTAGATCACGATGAATGATATTCCTCAGGTGCAAGTACTCCATGGCCTAAAATAGTATGTGTGGATATAAAATTCGACTTGAAGGCAATGCAACTATGTTTAACACGATTCGAACCTTGGCAAGTTGATGCATCCATCTTAAAGAGTCCGAGTATTCACACGAATAGACAGGTCCGTTCTGGTTCTGATTGTACAGGCAATCGTGCAGGGAGCCGCAGTCGGCATATTCCAAGAGTAGGGCGGTCCTCGCTTCTGAATTTTTGCTTGTTCCATAAAAAGTCACAATATTCTTATGGTTAAGTTCCGATAGATGCTTGATCTCTCTCACATCGTACTTTTCGGGTTGGTATCCCGTAATATTTTCGCCGCAATCTTCTTTTGGTTACCATATTTGTCTGTCCAGATTGCCATAAAAACATCGCTAAAACCTCCGTGTCCGAGTCTCTGTCAAATCATAATTAAACTTCGAATACTATATTGAAATATGTATACGCATAACTACGTACCTTCTTCAGTTCCAAGCATTTCCAGTCCACGTTATTTACCATTATCGGCATATAGGTTAATCTTTGGAAACCGATTCTGTTTTGTTTTTTTTTTTTTTTGTGGTTCTAGTTCCGATCCAGTACAACAATTGCTTTATTTTTATAACGCTTAGAACTGATTTCTAATAAAATGGTATTGGAAAATGTTTGTTGAAACAACACAAGTAGTCTTTATGTTTCGAGATAACAACTGCTCTTTGTTCTAGAGCGCCAATATTTTCGCATAAATTGATTTTTAAAGCTGGTGTCAAGGGAGTTGATAAAATTGATTTTATTTTAATAAATAATAATAATTATTATTGCTGTGAGTATACTTATATATGTAAGTAATATTGTTTGATTGGACAATTTTTGTTATTATGAAAAATTGCTTTCATTTAAACAAAAAAAATAAAATAAATAATAATATAGCATCTGGACAATACTTTGTTTAAACACTGTTATACAAGAAATTCAATAGTTACATGGTATATAATTGGTGTATATGTATATTATTTTGTCCAGCAGTGATCGCGTGAGTAATCGCGTATTGAAAGTTCGGTTTAAAAGTACTAAATACTTTATGCGTCTGGGTAAATATTATATCAGAGTTTTAAATAGTTTACACAGCACTTAATTGTTCTGATTGAAATGATTTTAGTTAAAAAGGTTTTCAGACTGAGTAAAAGAAACGTCGTCGAATGGTCATTTTAGTAAAACTATATATAGTTGTAATAAAATAAGATAAGATTATCAAAAATGCAACGATAGTTTTACAGGTCTAGTCGTAGACTAAAAATAACTGTAACAAGACAGTGCGAATATATTTATGTATGAGTTAGTAATAACCCAATATGTTCAAATAGCATGTAGACATTAAGTTAGCGAGTTGATTTTCATCTTTTGTTGTGTTCCCTTTGTTTATATATTTACAGAGTCTACAACGACAATCTTTAAAAAATTATCGATATTACAAACATTTTAACACCAAATATTTAACATTAACAAAATGTGTAGCTTGTGTCTCTGGCAATAACATTTTCAAGATCTGGCCACACTGATCAATTTGGCCGGCAAATTGTATCAAAACGGGCAGTTATCGGAAGCTATTTCTGCTAAACTAAATTGAAAATCAATTTTCACTTAATATTTGCATCTTATTTCATCGAGTAAAGAAAACATCACATCAAAGTTGAAATTACATATACAGCCACACTGTTTTAAATGTTTGTTTCTCTTTAATCGATATTCACGATCTAATGTTAAACTCAAAATGCTCTGTTGATTAACAGAAATAAGATGCAGTAAATATCGATATATTACATACAGTCGCCTATCGACGCCATTGAAAAAGAAAAGGCGGAAAAACTTAAAAGAAACTAAAAAAGACGCTTGCTTAGTGCAACAAAGAAAACGCAAGAACATAGATATATCTAATACAAACAATTTTGGAAACATTATAAATAGTTAAATAAAAATGCCGCGTACAAAGATACGGGCGGCTAACAGCGAGGAAAAAATACGTATTTACGAATTAAAATCTGATTCCTTTTTAGAGGGCCTGATTCCTTTTTGCGTGCTTGTGTGTGTGTGAGCTTAATATCGAACTAGACGAAAACTTAATTGAGTTTACGATACTTACTCGCGTACTTGGAGGGCGCACAATTCAATATTGGGCTCATTACGAGGTGAGGGTAGTTTCGCCTGATGGCGTTGGGTGAAAATACCCACGGATCCACAAGCCTTTTAATTATGTATGTATGAGTGTGTGTATGTATGTATAAGTAATAAAATTGAAAACATCAATTGGGGGTAATAATAGAGTGAATTTAAATTTAAACAAAAAAAAAAACGGAGTATCGATAAATAGATCGAATAACATAGGGATATATAAAAGAAGTAATGGATATTAAATAAAGAGATAAATTGACAATTCAAACTGAGAATCAAAATGTACTTTAATAATCGAATAACGTCAACGCTTTTATAGAATCATCAAGGCGGAAACGACGTGATAATGTTGCAAAGGTAGCAGGTTGCCTGTCACGTGTTACGTGTCTCAACCGTATATCCTGCTCTTTGTTGGGGACTCTCGATGCCCCTACTTGCTTTCATAGATATTAATAAATGCAAACACATCATATTTACACAAATGCAGTCAAGACTCATGAGTTAAGAGTTATTTCCAAAACTGAATGAATTTTAAATGTACGAAATGATTTTTTGATTTATTTTTATTGAATTTTAAAAATATATAAAAAGCATTACAAAAATAAAACTGGGATTTTTTAATAACAATATTTTGGCAAAAAACATAATAAATTTCAAACCTATATTTTAACTACTATAGAATTAGATCGGGTTCATTCTGATAAACGTTCATATGGCTTAATTGGGAAGCATGTTTGCCCTTCATCAGCCTAATCCAGGCCTCATAGTCCTCTCGATTTGCTGCGCTGAGGTTAATTACTTTCCCATTAGGCTCATCATAAATCTGAAAGCAATATTCTCGATTCCAAAGGGACTTATGGCACTGATAATACATTGACAGATTTATCATATCTATTTGGTCGCCATTCTCATTTTGTATTATGTATTCCAGCCATGTCTTTCTTAACTTAATTATTACTCTGGTCCAACTCTGTGTGTCTATGTTCCAAAGATTGAAACCAATGTTACTGACAGCCTCATCCGAATCATCATCAGCATCGGAGTTAAACGGAGTTAGGAATTCTTTCATTAGCCATATTTCGCATATAGATGTCCTTCTGATATTGGTATTTCTTAGTGATCCCCTGTTTTGCAGTAGATTTATCCATGCCTCAAATTGTGCCCGAGTCGATGCTCGGATGTTAATGATATAATTATAACGATCAATAATCTGAAAGGTATATGGTCGACAAAGCGATTCTGGGCACACGTTAATCGATGAATATGACAAATCTATTACGGCCATATGCATGGCATGTTGCATTGTCTCGTAAATATACACTCTAGAGTTAAGGTGCAATTTCGCGTGAAAATTCATCCAACTTTCCGTCTCTGGAGTCCATAGATCTAAGCGACCTTCATACATGATATCTTCTGATAACATCTTACGTAACTCAGCTAAAGCAGTGGACAATTCATCAAAGGTACTTGAGGATTCCTCATCTGTGAGTTCAAAATTAATTTTCAATGATTTACACACCGGATTTCCCTCAATGATCGCCTTCTCGCGGTAGAAATCGACCAGCAATTGCAGGCTGTCGAATGTGCGATAGCTTATCATATATATTATATTATCTTGGTTCTTAATCCTGAGCTCTGAAATGCCGATCGGCCCACTGCGAAAACAGAGTAAGTAATCGTTTGGGTTCTTCTCGCTGGGTCTCACCAGAAAGTCGCCAGAGTTGGCTGCAGAAAATGATAAGGATCAATGGAAGTAAGATTTCATATAAAACCTTAATATCGGTAGATATATCCAGTTTAAACCTACCACTCTGTAGCAAGTCGATAGCTTCCTCTTCTGTGCATTGCGGATGGAACCATGGGTACATCGTATTGACATCATCAGTCCCATCCAAGTAGGTGACGCATTTGTTGTATATCATTCCCTGTTTGCCGCTTCGTATTGCCGTCACCCATAGCCAATCATCATTGATTTCATTGTGTATGGTGAATATGTCCCCCTTCTCGAAATTCAACTGGTCCGCATAGGTCTTTTCATTATAATTCAAAATGGCGATAACTCTTCTCTTATCGATGACAGGCTTTGGCGGAGGCACCGGGATCTTGAGTTTATATCTGCCTATGGGGTGGACCGCATAGTAGCCAACGAGATCATTTAGCGATCGGAACTTAGGTCCAGTGCTTAAACTATAGCTACCATTGTATACACGAATAATGCTGAGGATTTAATTAAAATATATTAGATTCAACGAATTATTTTTGCCTACTACAACATACATTTCGTTAACAAATAAATGATCATCAATAACTTTCAGCTTATATTGGTATTGTCTAGTTTGGTACACTGAAAGAAATTATGCACGTGAAAGGCACAATTAATACCCGGAGTAAGATTTAAACGTGTTCACATACCTAGATAACTTCCCTCTTCTAGAGATTCTCCGAGTCGTGCAGACGCTTTTGTGTCATCTAGAAAGCCATGAAACCATTGAGACTGTGGTGGAGCAAATTGTGCGTACCGTTTTTCTGCAACTTAGATGCCGTTAATCAAAAAAAAAACGACATAAAAATATATTAAATAGATCAAATGTGTAAAAGAAAATACATTTGTCGCTCGGTTAGTTATCATGATAAGGATTAAATGTGTTCGATCTGCTGTGATCTGATTGTATGTATTCCGATCAACAAAATTGTGTCATTCACTAGTTATTCTTACGTGTACGTGTACTCAAATCGCTATTAGCGATTAAGGGACTTATATCAAGATTAACTGTGGTGGATTCTAAGACGAAACAGGATACCACTTCCTCCATTGTGGGCCGCTTGAGTGAGTCGCCATCCCAGCATTTTTCAACCAGTTGCTTTACAGATTGAAATCGTTCCCTGTTATCATCGTCGTTGAACTTGAGTTCTTCAAGAAGAGGACGCTTGCCTTGAGAAAGTAAACAATGATGGAAACAAATTACAATACATCATATTTGCAGGTAATTATCTGTGCGATTAAGAGGTCTTCCAAGGTTAACTGATTCCACATCTGAATTTTTCTATCTTTTTTACCTACTTCGATCTTCGAAGCTCGCAGCTTCGACTTTGTATAGATACTTTCATTACCTTTTACAGCAGCTTTTTGTATTATCAATGGAAGGCCAAGGGGGTTTAGGAGATGTGAAAATGGTTTCTTGCGTGCCAGCACTTCCCAAAAGATAATACCAAAGCTATAGACATCAGAAGCAAATTTATATTTTTCGTCAAAGGAAACCTGTAATGTATAAATGTAATATATATTAGTTATATATTGTTTTTTTATTTTTATTTAATTATTCACGTAATTTACTAAGGATACATATGTATGACCAAAATTTGATAAGTTATGCGAATTTTCATTGGGTTTAATTGGTCAAATGGAAAATGTCTTTATACCACATACATAACATACAAAACCACTACCTCTGGAGCCATATAGGCGGCAGTTCCAATAGTTTCTGTAGTTTTGGTCATCCTTTCAGTGACAGTGCCAAAATCCGCTATCTTCAAGGTTTGAAAATTCTCGAAAAGCAAAAGATTTTGAGGTTTTAGATCACGATGAATGATATTCCTCAGGTGCAAGTACTCCATGGCCTAAAATAGTATGTGTGGATATAAAATTCGACATGAAGGCAATGAAAATATGTTTAACACGATTCAAACCTTGGCAAGCTGATGCATCCATCTTAAAGAGTCCGAGTATTCACACGAATAGACAGGTCTGTTCTGGTTCTGATTGTACAGGTAATCGTGCAGGGAGCCGCAGTCGGCATATTCCAAGAGTAGGGCGGTCCTCGCTTCTGAATTTTGAATTGAATTGCTTGTTCCATAAAAAGTCACAATATTCTTATGGTTAAGTTCCGATAGATGCTTGATCTCTCTCACATCGTACTTTTCGGGGTTGGTATTCCGTAATATTTTCGCCGCAATCTTCTTTCGGTTACCATATTTGTCTGTCCAGATTGCCATAAAGACATCGCTAAAACTTCCGTATCCGAGTCTCTGTCAAATCATAATTAAACTTCGAATACTATATTGAAATATATATACGCATAACTACGTATGTACCTCCTTCAGTTCCAAGCATTTCCAGTCCACGTTATTTACCATTATCGGCATATAGGTTAATCTTTGGAAACCGTTTCTGATTTGTTTTTTGCTTTGTTTAATTCTAGTTCCGATCCAGTACAACAATTGCTTTATTTTTATAATGCTTACAACTGATTTCTAATAAAATGGTATTGGAAAATGTTTGTTGAAACAACACAAGTAGTCTTTATGTTTCGAGATAACAACTGCTCTTTGTTCTAGAGCGCCAATATTTTCGCATAAATTGATTTTTAAAGCTGGTGTCAAGGGAGTTGATAATATTGATTTTATTTTAATAAATAATAATAATTATTATTGCTGTGAGTATACTAATATATGTAAGTAATATTGTTTGATTGGACAATTTTTGTTATTATGAAAAATTGCTTTCATTTAGACAAAAAAATAAAATAAATAAAAATATAGCATCTGGACAATACTTTGTTTAAACACTGTTATACAAAAAATTCAATAGTTACATGGTATACAATTGGTGAATATGTATATTATTTTGTACAGCAGTGATCGCGTGAGTAATCGCGTATTGAAAATTCGGTTTAAAAGTACTAAATACTTTATGCGTCTGGGTAAATATTATCGGCGGAGTTTTAAATAGTTTACACAGCACTTAATTGTTCTGATTGAAGTGATTTTAGTTAAAAAGGTTTTCAGACTGAGTAAAAGAAACGTCGTCGAATGGTCATTTTAGTAAAACTATATATAGTTGTAATAAAATAAGATAAGATTATCAAAATTGCAACGATAGTTTTTCAGGGTAGTCGTAGAAAAAATGCCTGAAACAAGACAGTGCGAATATATTTATGTATGAGTTAGTAATAACCCAATATGTTCAAATAGCATGTAGACATTAAGTTAGCGAGTTGATTTTCATCTTTTGTTGTGTTCCCTATGTTTATATATTTACAGAGTCTACAACGACAATCTTTAAAAAATTATCGATATTACAAACATCTTAACACCAAATATTTAACATTAACAAAATGTGTAGCTTGTGTCTCTGGCAATAACATTTTCAAGAACTGGCCACACTGATCAATTTGGCCGGCAAATTGTATCAAAACGGGCAGTTATCGGATGCTATTTCAGCTAAACTAAATTGAAAATCAATTTTCACTTAATATTTGCATCTTATTTCATCGAGTAAAGAAAACATTACATCAAAGTTGACGTTACATATACAGCCACACTGTTTTAAATGTTTGTTTCTCTTTAATCGATATTCACGATCTAATGTTAAACTCAAAATGCTCTGTTGATTAACAGAAATAAGATGCAGTAAATATCGATATATTACATACAGTCGCCTATCGACGCCATTGAAAAAGAAAGGGCGGAAAAACTTAAAAGAAATTAAAAAAGACGCTTGCTGAGTGCAACAAAGAAAACGCAAAAACATAGATATATCTAATAAAAACAATTTCGGAAACATTATAAATAGTTAAATAAAAATGCCGCGTACAAAGATACCAAAGAATTCTAAGCGAAATCGCGAGGCGGCTAACCGCGAGGAAAAAATACGTATTTACGAGTTAAAATCTGATTCCTTTTTAGAGGGCCTCGACGAGATTGCAATGCGTTACAAGACAATTGCAGATACGGAAATTGAGCTAATCCAATCCCGATTACAATCCGAATTGCGGACTATGAAAATGGGCAATTTTATAGATCAATTGACGCAGCTCGAGCGTTTTAATGATTTTAAGGCAAGCGATCAGACACAGCAATTTGGCTCACATTCCATTTGCAGTAACAAAACAATCGGCACAGTGGGCAACATAAGCAACATCAACTCTGCAATGACGGCCACAAGCAGTCGCAATGATGAAGGTAACTACAGTTTTATTTAATTCATTTGGAATACTTCTTTTTGCTTTTGGTGGCGTGTTTATTTTTAACTATGTTACTCTGCTTTCGTATTCTAACAACAACACCATTGCTCGCACTTACACCTCATACCATTTGCGCATTTGGTCACACTCTATTAAGGCTACCTTACAGAGGACAGTGGCTTGGGCGGTGGGATTGGCAGCCAAAGTGGCTCTATAATCTCTGCCTACGGTAGTGGCACAATTCCAGGGCCGCTGCATTCGGCACGTGCCCGTCGCGAAAGACGCAGTCGTTCTGCATGCGAGGGTAGTAAGGTACTGGCTGCATCGACGAAGAGTACCAGCAGTATAATGGCCAGTGCTACGAAATCTCATCGTAATTCCCGCAATAAGATGCGTACTCCAATGCCAGCACGACAGAAGGCGTACAGTGCCGAGCGTACCCCATGCAAACAACGTGGCACTTCACCGGGCACACCACCAATGGCGTTTATGCGTTGGCCCAAACCCGGCGAGATGGCGCTATCCAAGTTTGGCAGCCCCATGGTAGCTCAAGTGTAAGTAAATCTCGTGTGTTCGATAAAAATGAATATTCCGATTAAGCTGACTCACTTTCCCATTTTCGCAGAATGCCAGATAAGTTTGCGAATGTCAATATACCCATACGAAATGGTGTATTATCGCTGCGTCCTAAGAAGCTAGCCGAAGTTCATGCAGATCTTATCGAGAATCTGGACTCAGATACCTTAAACCAGATTCGCACACTGCATGAGAACTTGCAAATGATCGTAAATACGGCTAGCAAGGCCGGATTGAAGTAATCAGCTTCAACCAGGCACACAATATAGATACATATATCAATTTACTTATCCAAATACTTTATCATATCTCTATCTTTATCCAAACACTTAAGTACTCCATGTTCTTGTTTAAGTAACAAATTTTGTATTGTGCCTAGTTTGTAATGTTTAGTTTCTAATTTTGAACAAATGTTTCCTAGCAAGCGAACAAGTTAATAAAAATTCAAATGTTTATTGAAATCCAAGCAGCCCCATCCAGTCGGTTTCTATCAATCAATCAATCGAGTAGTAAAAAAGATGCCCCGTACAAAAGTAAACAAGCGAAATCGTAAGCAGTTGCGCCAAGAGGCGGACTTTGAGGAGAAGCAACGCTTGGCCGCAATAAAGCTGGAAACGGCACTGAACGAGATCGATGAACTGGGCAAGCGATGCAAGCGGGAAGTGGAAAATCAGCTACAACTGCTTCTGGCACGCTCAAGTCAGCAAGTGCTCCAGCTAAAGTTCACACAGTTTTTGCAGCTCAAGCCAAGCCACTTCGAGGATCTCAAATGGATGTGTAAGTAGCTGCAATGTTCGACATTATACATAGATATTTTATGAACCCTTTGTACTTTCTAGGTGCTGCATCGCGGACTCCAAGAAGCCAATCAATAAATTCACGCACAAGACGCATGCGCACTCCTCAGTCACGTTCCCACCTACCACGGGCCGAAGTACAATCGGTAGACAGGTCGGTACTGAGGAAAGACGATCTGCCACCCATGGCTTTTCTACGCTGGCCCAAGCCCGGCGAAGTGGCTCTATCCAAAGCGGGCAGCCCGCTGGCTGTGCAATCGTAAATGCATTCGATTCTCACCTTTATTTGGATCTCAACTCATTTATCTCATTTAGTTTTCCAGATCGCTACGCTAACGTGCACATCCCCACAAAAGTGGGTGTGCTGAAGTTGCAGCCTCAGCGACTATTGGAGGTGAAACGAGAGGTGCTCAAACAGTTGGACCCGTCCACCTTGAATCAGATTAAAACCCTAAACTCTAATCTAAATATGATTGTCGACATGGCAGACAAGTTAAGAAAGTAACGAGAAAAAATCAATCAAATATTCACAGACGCTTTACGCTTATTTCATTAATATTTTATTTAGTCTTTTTCCATTTCTCATTTTCAATGTTTTTTTGTTTTTTGTTCAGTGTAGCTGTTGTTGTTGTTTGTTTTGTTGAATTCATTGTATATTTTTATTATAATTAATTAATAAATTTAATTATCAATAGATTTCTCATCAAGAACAAACATAAACGTAGCGCACATAATTGTTGTTCTTTAGTCGTAGTTAGAAATGAAGTAAAAAGTGCGTTTTGAAATTCTAAAACTCAAATAAATTGTTCCTTTCCTCCGGTTTTGACATTACATGAGAATTACATTTACACATCTTGTACAATATTTTAATTTTAATTAACATGTGAACTGTTCCATACCACATGTAATGTACCATGTGGTGTGTGTGCGTGTCTGTGTATGTGACATAGAAATACAATACAAATAGCAAAGAGAAGCCCATGTGGACCCACATAAATATCGAATTATATATTTCATTTTAGACAAAGACAACATGAATGTATGTACGTATGTAAATAATGCAAACAGTGACTGAACGATCAAGAGTGACAGCAACACAACATAACACTATATATATATTAGAATCGTAGATGACTTTGAGTTTAGTTCTTTGTTTAGTTTTACTTGTTGTAGAAATAAAAGTTATTTTAGTCAAAATTCTTTCATTCTCTGAATACTGTTACATCTCTATATGTGTTATATACGATAATTGTATTTTGTTTTGTGAATATATTGTCTAGATAAAACAAAGTTGAAACAATATATGTACATAATGATGTATGTGTATGTGATACGAAAACGTTAATACTTAAAAAGTATGTATATATATATGTATATGTGACGATTTAAACTGAAACACTTCATTCCCATATACCACTAACCCCAACACCCCATTTCCCAACTTTACCAAAAAAACTCAACTATCGATTTTCGCGTTTTCTCCTTCCTGTATGTCTCATTCCATTTTTCAGTTTCTTTTGTTTTTCTTTTTAACACAGCCAATCACCAGTATTTCCCACCCAAATCGTATATATACAAAAATTGAAGAAAAGGCGTTTAATAATATATGCATGCAAATACTAATGTGTGTTTTTTGTAGGTTTGTGTGTGTCTCCTATTTTTGTGAATCTCTTGTAACCTTTGTTTTTGAGAGAGTTCGTATTGTAATTATGAAATTATTTTCGTTTTTTCATTTTATAAAATTGTGCTATTTTTTTTACTATTTTGTTAATAACTAACTGCTTAGGCTGTTGTTTTAGAATTCGTTATAACTTGTTTAAATGCTATTTTATATATAATATATATCTTGTCGTTTGTATTAGTTCCTTTGGGCACTACTTATTACGGTTCAGGGCTTCTTTGTATGCAATTAGTAAATAGTATTTTTGTTGTTAGGTTTTTGTTTTTCATTCTCATAATATCATCCACAATTTGTGGTTGCTTGTTTTGTAGGCTTATGCACGGGTACAGGGCGTTGCATTTTGTTTTGTAACGGTTTTATGATCATTTATTTTGGTACAAATTTATGGTACTAGGTTGCATAAAGAGAGATTACAAGTATGTATGTACACTTAAAAAATGTAAATAAAACTGAACAATAAACGAAACCTAAAAAAAATGATGTGTACAATGTAAAGTTATGTATACCTTTAACTTATGCTTAGATAACTTACGGAAATACCTTTTATCAAAATGGAATCTGCATTTAAATCTTAAGTTCCGCTCATATATGTATGTAATTTTTATACATAGCTTCTTGTTCAATTCAATAGTATTGTTATAAATTTGTTTAATGAATTTGTATGCGGAATATGAAAGTTTTTTTTTACTTTTTGTTTGTTTTGTAAATATTTGTTATGTTTTTTAAATCTATTAATATTCAATGTGTATATATATATGGTATATATACCTTTGTATTCTTATAAATTAATTAATTGAGTTAAATGCTTAAATTCATTAATGCACTTTATATGTACTTTTTGTGTTGCTGTGTGTGTGAATTTTTGCTATAATCCTTCCTTATATAAGGTAAATGTGTACGTATGCAAGATTCTGGGTTATCTCTTGAATAGCTTAGCCGATTTGTAACTTACTCTAATTGCAGTATACGTGTGTATATGTAATAATTAATATAATTTCTTGTCTGGTTGAGGTTTTATGCAGTATTCTATTAATAAATCATCGTCGCAGATCTGAGAACCGAGCACTTTTAACATGCAGCATTGCAGAGGTATCCCTATTATTATTATTATATTCTGAATGACGAGCTAAAGGCAAATTATATAGAAGAGGCGCGCTAAAACGCCCCTTTACTTCTTTTATCAAAACCTTACGCCGAATCCGAGTTCTATGTCGCTGTATTATTACTCCATGTTCTCTTTTTCTATTCCCGAATTGAATCAATTTGGTAGCCTCTTAAAACTGAGTTTGAACTAACCGTATCTAAAATACTTATCGAATAAAGTATGTGTGTAAAATTTGCAACTAGCTGTTTCTTGTTTGTAATTTACAAATACATAGAAATTTATCTTTTTCATATGTCTCAATCATACATATATTGTTTGTCCCATAATCTATGTTGTGCTTTTATAAGTTCAGTTATTATTTATGTTTATAAGAGTTATCATTATAAGTACATATATAAATTTGTATTCGAATTACTATAATAAATTTTCTTTTTGAACTTAACGAGAGGTATTTCTATTTTCTCAAGTGTTAGTATCGCGATTTGTTTATGCACAATTACAATATAATACAGTATTTTGTATTTAATTAGTTATAATCATGTGATCCTCAAACCAAACCAAAAAATGCTGGATAAAAAAATAAAATGTAAATAAAAATATCAAGTTGATAATTTATATTGTATATAACTTTTTATTTAGCATTTTAAACACATTTAATAAAATTAAAAAAATCTATCGATAATATAAAGATACATACGAATCTGTTTAATGCTTGCATAGTTTTTTTCTGTTTTAAATAATATTTATAACGATTGAACCCAACTAAAGTTTATTGACGCGAATCGTGTGTAAACAAAATCAATAATAATAATAAACAGATTTTACACGAAAACCTATGTTATTAATTTTTTAATTGTTGCTGCTGTTGTTACTACTAAATATATAGTAATTGTAAATATTTGAAAAGCATGTATCGAACGAAATCGGTGTATTACAAATTAGTTTAAACACAAAACCTGTAAAATAGCCTTCAAATTGAATTGCGACGGCGACGCTGTCGCACACACTCCTCGTTTTGTATTTCTTTTTTTTTTTTCTTATTCTTATTAAATTACAAATTAATTACGTTTAAAGCATTAACTAAGTTATAATAAAAATTTAGAAACAGCATAAAATATAGATAGATATGAAGAAGGGGCTGTAATGATGCAATATGTACAATTTTAAAAGCAGCAGGACAATCAAATAACTTTAATATTATATTTCAATATTAGGATATGAATAAAAGAGCAAACAGAATCGGGTAGAAAAGTCTAGGAAGACGCTCTAAAGCAACAAATAAGCAACACTAGTATTTTTATAATATTTAACAAATTATCACACTGAAAAAAATTCAACACTAAATTTAATATGTGTATACATATCATTCATATATATATATTTATATATATAGTGTATATGTAAATGTGTGTATGTGTTTGTGTATTATGTGCTTAGATAGTTCGTTCAAATTGTATACAATTGGTTAATTTGTTTAATTAAACTAATGCTCTTAAAATAAAAGCCTAAAGTGCAAACTGCTGCCGTTCTCATTTATTTATATGGAGTTTATATAGGGTTTATTGGGATTATAAATTATACGTTTCCGTTTCGGATTATCTGTACATATACAGTAGTTATAAAATATTAAACAACAGCTTATTTCACACGCACGATACAAACACATGCACCTGCCTATATATTATAAATACATATATGTATGAATGTAAACATATACATACGTATACAAATATTATATATGCATGCTTGTGTGCCGCCCACACAAATTCACGCTATCGACTTAACCTAAGCAATGTACGTAATAAATATTGTTTTTTTTTTCTTTTAACTTTTTCGGTTTTTCTTTTTGTAGAATTCGTAGCAACTTTTTGCAAATCTTTAAACTACACGTGTGTCGTCCCTTTATCTTTTTATACATATTACATTCTTAGAGGTTTCCGTTTACAATTAATATTTGCTAGTGCTGTATGTATACATACATATGTATATATATATATATTTAGATATATAATTATATAGTTCTGTGTATATGTATACCTACAACGTTTTGGCTTATTGAATAGTGCTGCTATTTACTGTTATTTTTGTTTTCAACTATAAATTTACAGTTTCGCCTTTTTTTCGTATTGAAAATGTTTTCAGTTTTGTTTTCGCCTGACTTGAAATGCGGCAGTTTTTTTGTTTTTGTTTATTATTATGAAAGAAAAGCTGTCTGAGAGCCATAAATGCGTTTCGAAGAACATAATTTTGGATATTTGGACACTTTAAACGCCTTCGGGTCACCTCGTAGCACTGCTCGTAAAGAAGTCCGCTGAGAGGAGAAAGTGAAGAAAACATTTGATTATTATTATTATTATTATTGAATTGGTTATATCAGGCACCACTTACGCGTCTCAAAGCTAAAGCCAAGCGTCTGATCTGGCGGTGTGTTGAGCATTGGATTCCCACCTGTTTCCACCCACTCCTGGCGTGCTGGCATTTCCCATTGAATTTGTACTCATTGTTCCCTGCTGCTGCTGCTGCTGCTGCTGTAGCGGACTCTGCGGCGTTTGGCCACGTGCCGTGACTCCGGCTCCGCTCGCAGTGGCTGCTGCGGCCGCCTGCTGGGCACGGACACTGACCACTGCACGCAGCTCCTGCTTAACAAAGTCCGAATTGGCATTGCCACCGCCGCCGCCTGCGCCCCCGTTGCCAGCTGCAAAGAGGTTCACTAGATAAATATTTTGTTTTTAGGGTGACCATGCATGTGTTTTTTCTTCAAATTTTAGTCACAATTCATGTGGGGAGAGGGAGCAACATAAATGATAATAATACACAACAACAGAGGTACAACATATACATATATAACATAAAACATAAAAATGAAACATAAAAAATATTCGTAAATTGATATACATATACAATAAATGGATTGGGAAGAACTAACGCCGGGTTGCAGATAGTTAATAAAAAAAAAACCCTTTTTTAATAGAATTTTCTAAATTATTCCCAAAAATTTCAGAATATTCCACTTAAAGCATTATGAATATTTATGTATACATATATATATATAGGTTCACTATCCCCAATTCTATGGTGAATACAAACAAATAGTTCTTCTGCAATTTCACTCTATTTCTAAACTTTTTTTCGAGGGGGGTTGACGGGTTAATATATTGAGAAGGGGAGTGCAGCACTTACAACTAAGATTCTTTTGTATAAAAGAAGAAATACGTGTACTTATGCTCTGAGATATATACATACATACATATATATGGTTATTTACAAGATATCATATTACATTATACATACATACATTTATATACATACATATATGATATATACATTTCAATTATACGATTATACAAAACACAAATGTGGTTAGGCAAGAATGGTATTGTTGTTGTTCTTTGTTCTCCCAAGGGGTTTAGTTTGTATATACAATAAATGTGTTTTGTGTGTGTGTGTGTGTGTGTGTGTGGGCGGTCGCATTTTGTACTCTTTATAGGCCACAAATTTCAAATCTTTTTTTTTTTAGAATTTCATCGGTTTTTTACTACATTTTATAAAATAATTTTAAGAACATTACATTGAAATTTGTCGATTGTAACATATATGTGGGTGTATGTCTTTGGTGTGTGTGTGTGTGTGTGTGTGTGTAAGCGTATTTATAAGGTATGGAAAGGTATAGGGAATGATATATATGTATGCATGTATGATATACAGCGAACGCGAGAAAGCAAGGAGTTGGATTCGGACATGGTGTTTCAGTAGAAAGAGAGCAAGAGCGATATGTAGATGGAGAGTGTGTGAGAGAGAGAGAGAGAGGAAAGAGTTGAAGTGTGAGCACTCGGCTTACCGGTCTGCGCTCGACCATAGAAATCATTCGCCGCCTGCCCATAGCCATAGGCAGACCCAACGACGCCTCCGCCTACTACGCCGCCACCTCCGCCCAGGCCAATGATGCCGTTGCCACCGCCACTGCCCATGCCGCCTACGCCCATTAATGCCGGATGGAGCGACATGCTCATTCCATTCATCAGCTGCTGCTGCTGCTGCTGCTGTTGGTGTTGCTGGTGCTGTTGGTGTTGCTGCTGCTGCTGCTGCTGACTTGCAACATTATCGTTGTGATTGCTGTTGCCATTGCCGCTGCTGTTGTTGTTGTTGTTGCCGTTGTCCCCAATGTTGTTGTTGTTGTTGTTGCCAGGCGACAAGCCAAAGCGCGTTGAGCCTGTGTTCGGTTAAGCGTTTTTTTTTTGTTGGATTTGGTTTTGCTTTTGGTTAAATATTTCGACAGAGTTGTTCGTGTGTGTGTGTGTGTGTGTGAGTGTGTGTTTAGTTGTGAATCAGTGTGTATGTGTGTGGTAAGCTGTGTATGTACTGATACAGTTAGATTATAAAGCTCGACTGCGACTACAAATCGTAAGAACTGTAGATCATCTTCGCTACTGATCCAATGCTAATTATTATTTTTCTGATCGATCTATGGATATATCCCTCATCTATGCGCTATTACACACTAATTCTGAACACGTTTATATGGTAAATTATCTACTTATATAATAAATTTATTTATCTCTCGATTTCTGCCCTTAACATTTACAAATTCATTTGAAATTCATCTTTTTCTTTTCATTTTCTATAAGTGGGGAGTACTCTTAAATTCTTCTGAGGGACTAGGGGGTGGGGGTGACGGTGTGGTAGCAGCTACTCACCTGGTAAATGCTGCGTCGCCTGTGGCACATTTCCTTGCCTCTGTAGTCGCTGCATCGGATTCTGTTGCTGCTGCTGGAACGCTGCAGCGCCGCCGCCATATGGTGACTGTGGTCCATTTCCGCCGCCACCAAAGCCTAAGCCGCCTCCACCGCCTCCACCGCCAACGGGTCCACCAACGGGCACGGTAACGGCATCGGGTGTAGTGGCCGCATTGACCTGACCCTGTGCCTGGAAGGAATTCTGACGTTGCAACACTGCCGCCGCTGCCGCTGCACCAACTGGTGAATTCAAGCCGCGTCGCTGCTGTGGACTCTGCTGTTGCTGCTGGCTCTGCTGCTGCTGCTGCTGCTGCTGCTGCTGTTGCTGCTGTTGGTACTGTCGCGCATTGTAGTTGCCCACACTCTGCTTAAATGCGAATAAGATTAATGAAAGCTCTTGAGGATTGTGTTGGCATCTTTGCTACTCACCTGCAGCTGTGCAATGAGCAAGGGATTATTGTGTTGCTGCAATGAGCGTGCCGCTGCTGCACCAACTGCCCCACTGCCGCCAGCAACAACACCAGCTGCTCCCCCAGCTGTGGGCCACTGCTGTGGACTGTTCTGCATGCCAGGTGACTGCATGCCCGATTGACTCCCAAATGGCGTATTTGAGCGTCCGCCATCTGCCGTCTGCTGTTGCTGCTGTTGGGCCAGATATGCCAACTGTTGCTGCTGCTGCTGTGGATTGTTCTGCTGCTGTTGCTGTTGCGGCGAGAGACGCTGCGCGTTCTGCGCAAACTGTGGAGCATAGCCTGCAAAGGTAGAAAGTGTTAAGTAACCATTCATATGGACTCCAAGCAGATGCAAATTCTAACCTTGATTCGGCTGCGGGCTAAAGGGTGCACTGCGTCCGGGGCTGAGCTGCTGCTGCATCAGAGTTTGTGCAAAGTTCGGACTGAGCTGCGCATCTGCTGGCAGATTGGCGCGGGACAGGGACACGTTGGGTCCCACCTGGTTGAGCAGTGAACCCATGTTGTTCATGCCACTCACATTGATTCCGGCTGAAAAAAGCACTTGGAGATTAATCACACTCTCTCTCTCTCTCTCTCTCTTCTGCAATCCTCCCCCCCTCCCCCAGGCATACTCACTGGCATTCTCCGGCACAAGCACTTGCTGCTTCTGTTGCTGCTGCAGCAAACGCTCCTTATGCTGTTGCTGTCGTATGTTGCGCATCTGATGACTGGGCAACACCACAGCCCCGCCAGGTGTGGCCACCGCATTCATTGGGGCAACACGTCCACGTACCGGATACATTGGTGGCGGTCGCTGGAAGCCCTGGTTACGCATGCTGTCGATCATCTGTTGCCTCTGCAACAGTTGTAGCTGTTGATTCTGCTGCTGTTGCTGTTGATGCTGCTGCTGTTGTTGTTGCTGCTGCTGTTGCTGCTGTTGTTGTTGCTGCAGCTGTGATAAGCCAAGCATGCCTGGATATGCGGGCGGCTGCAAGTGTTGCTGACGTTGTTGTTGCTGCTGCTGCTGTTGCTGCTGTTGTTGCTGCTGCTGCTGTTGCTGCTGCTGTTGCACAAGCAACTGTTGCTGTGCCTGCTGCGACATTAGCATATGCTGATTCATAACATGCCCAAAGGCAGCCGACTCCACGTCGAGCATTAACGATTTCTGTATATCACTTATCGCAGACGCCTCCGAGGGCGCATTGGGCACTATGGGCGTGTCATCCGTATAGTAATCCATAACGCTGTCCAACAGCTTGGACAGTTCTGTATCCGCGGCTGCCGCTGCCGCTGCTGCTGCTGCCGCAGATGACGTCGAGGCCGCTGTGGTAGTTGAGGTAGTTGCTGAGGTTGCCAGTTGATGTTGCTGCTGCTGGTAAGAGAGTTGCTGCTGCTGTTGCTGCTGCTGCTGCTGCTGGCTGAGGTAGACATCGTTTTGTTGTTGTGGCGTTGACTGTTGTTGCTGCTGCTGCTGCTGTTGCTGCTGCTGATGTAGTTGTTGCTGCTGCTGCTGCTGCTGCTGTTTGCGTGCACGAATCGTGGCTGCTGCTGCTGCCGCCGCCGCCTTTGGCCCCGCGCTGCCTGCACTAATCAGATTACCCGGCGCAGCCAGGGAGCTGCTCACATTGTTCACCGTGGAGCTAGTGATGTCCGGCAACGTCTTCACCTGCAATGGATGCTCCGGATTGGGCGCCTTGGGCACCCTTGGTGGATTCTGCAACAGCTTGGCGAGCATGCGATTTTGAGTGTACAGTTTACTCGGCTTATCCTCGGAACGTTTCGCTGAGATGTCGTCGTCGGGTTCGTTAAGAGATCGCTTGCGCGACGTTGCCGGATCACTTTGGATTTTCAGCATACGCTTGAGATCCTCGTTGCTCATATTGTTGCCAGCTCCAGCACCGCCACCAATGCCGCCGCTAGAGCTGCCACCGGTTGGGCCGCCACCCAGCATGCCGCCATGTCCGTCATCCTTTTGCAATTGCCGCATCAGTTCGCTGGTGCGAGGATTACCCAAGCTAGACGATCCTGTCGTGCCAGAGGCACCACTGCCGTCATCCTCCTCGCTGCGCTCGTTCAGCAGCTGCATAGGGCAAGGAATATATATTACATATTATTGGCATATTCTTTGAGATCACAAACAATGGACACTCACCTTGAGCAGCATAGGATTCTGTGTGTTGCCCGCCTTCTGCAGCAGCGAAGCGTTCGCTCCGCCAACTCCGCCGCCGGCTCGTGACATTGCGCCGAACATGCCAAGCTGTGCCTGAGCCGACTGTGTGCCCATTTTAAAGCTACTGCCAGGACCGCCAATCGTTGGTCCAGGATTGAGCTTCTCATCCTCACCGCACTCCTGCTTGAAGAACTACGTAGGGATTAGAGATTAGAGCTGGAACCATACTTAGTTTTTTCACTCACCTTCTCGTCCAGCGCATTTGCACCACCCACGCCGCCAGCTAAGCTCTGCGACTTGGTTAGCAAATGACGCAGTCTCTCCGAGGACTCCTGCGGCGGCGTCAGTTGTTGTTGCTGCTGCTGCTGCTGGGAAAGCAGCAATCCACCTACACCATTGGGCAATCCAACTCCCATGCTATTGTTGCTGTTGGGGTTGCTGTTGCTGTTCGGTTGCTGCTGCTGCTGCTGCTGCTGTTGCTGCTCCTTGTCTGGCTTGGTATCCGCCGGATCGTAGGAGGGAAAATTGAAACCGTAACTACCGCCACCGGCACTGGCATTGGACTGCGGCGAGGGTAAACTGGCCGCAGAATGCGAGGATAATTGATACGGTGTCGCTGGCGAAGCGCAGACAGCGGGACTGAAGCCATGACCCGACGGTGGACGTGGCGTACTCACTGGCGTTGCGACCGAGGCACGTGAATTGGGCCGTGAATCTGTCCACGTGCCAACGCCACCGCTGGGATCCATGTCAAACGAGGAATGTGCTATATCGAATTCAAACGTATCGCTGCCATAGAACGAATGCTCGCCAGGAGCAGGTGAGGCAGTGAACGCATTCACCAGATTGGCAGCCGATGATGAGGACGATGAGTTGGCACCTGCCGCGCTGCTTCCACTGCTCTGCAGACGCTGCTGCATGCTGCCACCGCCATTGAGGATGGCTGAACTCATCAATGGGCCACCCACGCTGGTGGTGGTTAGTTGCGTGTTGCTGCTGCTGCTGTTGTTGTTGCTGCTGCTGCTGTTGTTGTTGTTGTGCTGGCCACCGCCAATGAGACCGCCCAGTAAATGTGTAGGCATCGATGAGGAGGCAGCTGAAACAGATCCACCATGTCCCAGTGACTCCATGGAGAGCGTATTGACCAGTGAGCTGGTTAATGAGGCACCCGGTGACATGCCGCACAATTGACTCAATCCGAATACACCGCCAAGACCACCAACGCCACCGCCACCGCCAATGCCAACTCCAGCCGTGCCTAATCCTCCTGCTCCGTTGCCCGTTCCCGTATTGTTGCTATTCATATCGTTCTCGGAATTGAGCAGCGTCTGCACGGACATGATGAAATCACTCTCGCCCGGCGTCTGATTGAGAAACAATCTCGAATTGGCCTTGACATGGACATAGACATCGGGTGCGCCGAAACGCAAACGAAATGGACGTGATACAACATTCGATATGGACGCACTCTGTCCACCACCGCTGGCGGAGCTGCCAGGCGAATGCACAGCCGATGCGGATTCCTGTATATCGCGCAGATGGGATTTAAGCATCGAAAGATCATGCGGATGGCATAGATCCTGCCAGAGTCGTCCCACCCAGGTCTGTAGATGCTGTTTGAAGGGTTCACGCAATGCGGTCGCATCTAGGCTGAGTATTTTCCCATGTCCGTCCAGTTTGAAGGTCATCTGTTCGATCGACTGCTGTTGCACATGTTGTTGGATGTTAATCTCCAGCGGGGACTCATCCTCGGGTCGTGTGATCAGGCACAGCACCGAACTGCTCGCATCGGCGTCATCTATGCAGAGAGAGAGAGAGAGGGGAAGTTGAATTAAACAAATTGGAAAAGGGAACAAGAATATATATATATGTTTTCTAGCCGTGGATGAAAGCTCTCTGTGTGTGCTCGTGGACTCACCCTTCACTGGCGCCGCTATCAACACGACCTCTTCATACTTGTCCTGATGTCCCGTCTGCCTGAGCGGCTTCTGCTCCAACCCATCACTGTTCGAGGATGTCTGTGTCGCCGGCCTTGTATCCTTGACTAGCATGCGCACTTTGGTCGATATGCTCCGCTTGGATTTGCCACCGGTTCCAGCAGCGCCTAAGCCGCCACCAGGACTGGAATTTGAGCCAGCCGAATGCTGTGATGCATTCCCATTGTTCAGCTCATCGAGGTCACCCCAACTGCTGCTGTTGCTTGAACCAGCAGCAGCACCACCACCACTGGAACCACCAGCTCCGCCTCCAACTCCACCTCCAGCAGCACCACCTGTGCTTCCGCTGCTGCTGCTGTACATATTGATGTTTATGATCGGTTCCAATTTGCCGTGATCCCCCGTATAGAGGTACCTATAGAGCGGTTGATGATACAGTTCCTGCTTCTCATAGCCGATCAGTTCACGTATGTTCTTGGTGCAGGACTCAATGATGCCGTTTGCGTTCACCTGCAACAGGACCCAGCCCACTGAGCTGATATAATGCTCGAGTGCTTCGAAATATGCTGAGATTTCAGGCACTTGACCATTCAGCAGGGATATCTCTGGTAATGGTGGTTCCGTTGATGATACTTCACCCTGTTGTACAGGGTGTATCGAGCAGTTGTCGGTGGCGCAACGAGAGCAACGTGTTGAGGTTCCTTGTGGTTTGCTATTATTATTGTTGTTGTTGTTGTTATTATTATTATTATTGTTATTGTTGTTGTTGTTGTTATTATTGTTGTTGTTGGTCGTTGTCGTGGAGTTGTTGTTGTTGTTGTTGTTATTGGTTGATGTTGAGGAAATATCACGGCTTTGGCCTTTGTCATAAATATCACGATACTGCAAAGAAATAGAAATGATTAATAAACAATTATAGGGTATTATTAGTATATGTACATATATCTAGTTTGTATAGGGTATTTTTTTATTTTCTCATTTCACGGAAGTGTTTCAATTCAAATTGTTCGCTTTCCTTTTGTTATTCTTTTCCCAACTCTACTCATCAAGCTTGCATCAAAGAACGTAAACGAACGACGAGCTTTTGTGCCAATTTGCAGAGAGAGAAAGCTCACGCGATCAGCCTGCGTTGGCGTTGGCGTCAGCGTCGGCGTCGTCGTCGTTTCGCTCGATGTGTTTACACAAAATAAAGTGCAATAAACCGAATTTCATCTCATTTCTCCTGTTGCTGCGTGTGTGAGTTGTGTGTGTGCGTGAGTGTGAGTGAATACTTTATTTTTACTCCGCCACGCATATTTTACGCGCGCGTTTGAGCTTTGAGTCATTTGAGGCTACACACACACACACACACACTCTAAGCAAAACAAAACAAAACAAAACTCGCGTTGCACACACACACACGCGTACTAATTGCTCAAATGTTTTGATTTTTCGAAAATATTGTTTGATTTGAAAAGTTTTAAGACGTAGTTCAGCCACAAATTTCACATATGTATTTTCACAACACACAATCTCAAGGTCAATCAACTTGAGGGCGCGTGTTCTGAGCGTGTCAATGGCTTCCACTTCGCTCAATTTGTCGCAGTCGGGCGCGAAGTATTTTTTTTTATATTATTTATTCTGTTGGGGGGAGGGGGGAGTTGCTCCACTGCCTATGTCTTGTGTTTTTTTATTATTTTACTTAGTAACTGTAGTTGTTGCACTATGCATGTTGTTTATCAATTGCCAAATTACATTTTCGATTCTAACACACGCTATATATGCTCGCTGAGAAAATCACAGAAACGTTGCGCACACTCAGCACAGTCACAAAGTTGCCGAAATACTAAACACAACACACAGTTTTATATGCAATTGTTGTATTGTAGTATTAAAAGCACGAAAACACGGCAGAAAAATACACACAGCGACACAGCGAGCGAGCAGCAGGAACAACAACAACAACAAAGGCGGCACAGACAGCGCAGCAGCAGCAACGCTGACGAAGCGTTGCTCTCTTTATGGCGCGCGCTAGCACACACACACACGCACAAACACTCTCAATGAGTGCAAAAATACGAGCAGCAGGCACTCTCTGCACTCACTCTCTCGCTCTCTCTCTCTCTCAGCCAGGCAAGACGTTTGTTTACCGGCTCACGTGTGTTATTGGTATTTGTGTTATCACCATTGCCTTTGCACCTTGTGTGAGAAGAGGGCGTATAAGTAACTGCGAGTTGTTGCTGCTGCTGCTGTGTTGCACTCGAATAATAATAAAATATGGCGACGTCATCGGTAGTTGTCAGTTCGCTGATCTAAGAGAGAGAGAGAGAGAGAGTGAGCGACTGAGCGAGTGCGAGCTCAGGGCGAGCTTTTGCTTGTTTTTTTTTTTTGTGTTTGAAGGAAGCGCTCACATTTGTGCATGCCAGAGCTTCTTTGTGCGTGTGTGTGTGTCTGTGCAAGAGAATGTGTGCAGTAATTTTGCGAGAACGCCAGCCAACCAGGAAAAGTTGCTCAACAAAAATTGTTTTTGGGGTGAAGGCACTCCGAAAAAATCGTCAAATGATAAAATAAACAACAACAACTCACGAACCGGAGCATGCTATGACGAATATGTATGTCTAAAACGTGTCTGATCTTTTTGTTCTCACTCACACACAGGCAGGCAGGCAGGCTGGCAAAGAGAGTGTGTGTGTGTGTGTGTGATCGCATCAGGTAATATGCGAATTTTTGGAAGCTTTTGGAAGAACGCGCAGAAGCAGCAGCGGCAGATGCAGGCGCACAAAATTTTGTTGAAAAACAACAACAAACTACAACGGAAACAGATTCCCGTACAATAAACAATGGGGTTAATTTCATTTGTATTTGTGAATTGCTGAAGATGAAATGTTTGCCTCCTCCAAGGTGGATGAATAGAGATACAGGGATAAATCTATGGAACGAGTAAGTAATGTGAATTTCGATTCGACTACGTGTTATCTATCATATTTAATTCAATTAAGCATTATTTAACTATACAATTTGTAAGCTTTTGGTTTAATTATATTTAGTGCGGCCTTAGTTTTAATATAATGTAATTGAAAATCTTTAATCTCTTTATGATATTTTGCTAATGACGCGACAGAGAACAAAATTAAATTATTTCTGTTCGCCAAAAAGGGTTAAATAAACCATATTAATTGCATTTTCATCGCACGGTCTACCCTAATAAGTGCCGAATTACATTAGTTTTTCGTCTAACAAAATGATGTATTAAGTTTTAGCTTTCAGCTTTTTTTTTTAGCTTTGGCGGCGGCTTTTTCGTTTAATTCGTTTTTTGAAGTTCGGCAAAGCGTGGCGCCTTTAATTTGCATAATAAAATACTTAGGCTACCTGAAACCAATAAATGACAAAAAGAAAAATACAAAAAAAAAAAAAAAACCTCAAACAAAACCAGTGGCTAAAATAACATGACACGAGAGAGCTATTTATGCCGTTGCTCGTATTGAAACATAAATAAATTTATGTAAATTTAGCGGAAAACAAAAAAAAAAAAAAACATTTTAATTGAATTCTTTGCAGCCTCCATGACGTCATTGCTGAAATCTGTTTTGCCGGTTTTTCTAGAAAATATTTTAAGCTCTCGTTTTGGCCGCAAAAAAAAAAGAAGCAAAACCTTTCAGCAGTCTAATAGAGTTTTAATTGAAAGCACATTGGAAATTACATTGGGGATTTGTCTTCATAATTGATCATTAGATATTCCAGGCAGCTCGTGTCCCTGCCCCCTCACTCTCCTCCCAGAGCATGACAACTTGATTAACATGCAATTATTAGTTGGGGTTCTTTTCTTCTTCTTTTACTCCTTCTCTTCCTCTACTTCTTGCTTACCGTTCGAACCACTTGATTTAATATTGCCGCCTTATCCGGTTTCGTTGAAGTCATGTCGCCACGCTTATTAAGCTGCAAGAACTCCGACAGCTGCTCGATATAATTGTTTTCCATTTCTCGACGTCGTTTCTCATTGTTGCATTTGTTTATTTGTGATTGGGGCTGAAATATTATGTTAAGGATAGTAATTAATCAAGGAGAACTTCAACTTGTGTCTTAATTATCGTATGAATTCCTAATTTTCAAGCAAGCATGTTTACTATATCATATAATGTTTTGATTACGATTAGATTTAGCACACATATGCAGTTCAATAAAATGTTTCAGTATTGCTAGTTTAGTCAAGATATATTGTAAAGAAACACAGAAAAAAAAGAAAATTAAAAAATAAATATTTTCATATATAGATTACATTGATATAAAAGGAAATATTAGGAAAATATCAATGATTGCATTAGTTAAGTTGTGCTAGCAATACTGAAATTGCGAGCAAATTACTGGACTGATTTTACTCAAATTTTTACTGCATATAGAAGACACCTTAAGGCTATGATTTGCTCAGTTTGGTGGGCATATCTATAAGACCAACTAGCACAGACTGCTTTCCACACTTACCAGATTAACTTTCGTATCGGGTTTGCGTCGGATCTTGGACCGGCCCGATGGTGCTGAGTTGGCGGGTATTGGCGATGCCACCGCGTTCATGATGGCGACCGAGCGTTGCAGCGCAGCTGCAATCTGTGCCGTCGCAGAGGCTGCTGATGTTGCCTTCGAGTGGTGCGAATGGTGCAGGCTGAGATGCTGCTGCTGCTGCTGTTGCTGATGTTGCTGCTGTTGATGCTGCTGATGCTGCTGCTGTTGATGCTGATAGAGTAGTTGCTGCTGCTGCTGCTGCTGATGTTGTTGCTGCTGCTGCAGACTGTGCAGATTGTTGGCAGCAGCTGCCGCTGCTGCTGCTGCTGCGGCGGCGGCAGCAACTGCTGCTGCTGCTGGGGAAGCGGATGAGGCGCCGCCTGCAATACCCACAGCGCCAGCGCCTCCACTCGCTGCCGTTGCGCGCTGCAGCGGCGTGCTGGGCGCCAATCCGTGATGCAGCTGCGCCACCGGTGCCGGCACCGGACCGGAGCCAGTTACCACGTTGCCACCAGCGCCAGCGACTGGATGTGAGACGGCTGCGGTTGCAGCGGCCGGCGATGAGCGCGGCAGATTGCAGACGCTGCTGCTGCTGCTGCTGCTGAGGTTGTTGCTGCTGCTGTTGTTGCTGCTGTGCTTGTTGCTCGTAGCGATTGTTGCTGCGGCTGTTCCGTTTGCTGTTGCTGTACCTGAGGCCCAATGATCTGGTAAGTCACCTGGGCAAAGCCTGCAACGAGAGAAGCCAAAAAATGAAATTTCAATTATAGATATATTTATATAGATCACAATATATATATATAGATCGGCTTAAATATTTCTTTTGTTCTAGAAAATATATGTTATATATTATAAAGCCTTTCTCTGACTATTAGACATATTTTCCAATTGCACAAATCTAAAATACTTTTATAGACTAGGCACAGGCTAATATAACAACTCAGAGCATATAGAATATATATATTCCTGTTCAGTATCAACTGCTTAGTGGATTTCCTCTCCAAGCAACTTTCTGTTTATTTATAAGAACCTAAGATTACTACTGGCAGATATATATTCGTGTTCAGTCTCGATTCTCCCCTGTCCTTGACAGGACCAGTATCCTCACTTTCCTCTCTTCATAACTTTCTTAAAAATCAAACGATTTTCTTCGGGTAACACATTTTATTCAAGGTTTTAGTTCTATAATAGAATGGCTTAATAGTTTTTACAATTTAAAAAACTAAACAAAAAATGTTTTTTTGTGATTTTTGTAAGGGTCCCCCTTAACATTTTCGAAAATTTTTTTTCAAAATTTAAAATCGCCAGTTTTACTTTAATCGATTGCGGAGGTCAAAATTAGTATAAATCAAGTGTTTAAAATTGTTTTAGAGGATACTTAATTTTTGGCCAAAAATCATGTCAAAGTCGACTAAAATTTTGACATGTCAGACCCTTGACAGGACCAGTATCCTCACTTTCCTCTCTTCATAACTTTCTTAAAAATCAAACGATTTTCTTCGGGTAACACATTTTATTCGTGGTTTTAGTTCTAAAATAGAATGGCTTAATAGTTTTTGGAATTTAAAAATTCGAAAAAAAAAAATTTTTTTTTGTGATTTTTGTAAGGGTCCCCCCTATAACATTTTCAGAAAAATTTGTTTTTCAAAATTTAAAATCGCCAGCTTTTACATTTAATCGATTGCGGAGGTCAAAATTAGTATAAACCAAGTGTTTAAAATTGTTTTAGAGGATACTTAATTTTTGGCCAAAAATCATGTCAAAGTCGACTAAAAATTTGACATGTAAGACCCTTGACAGGACCAGTATCATCACCTTCCTCACTTCATAACTTTTATAAAAATCTATCGATTTTCATCGGGTAAAGCATTTTATTCATGGTTTTAGGTCTAGAATAGAATGGCTTAGTAGTTTTTGGAATTTAAAAAATTCGAAAAAAAAAAAAATTTTGGTGATTTTTGTAAGGGTCCCCCCTGTAAAATTTTCAAAAACATTTTTTCTTAAAAATTTAAAATCGTCAGCTTTTACATTTAATCGATTGCGGAGGTCAAAATTAGTATAAAACAAGTGTTTAAAATTGTTTTAGAACACACTTAATTTTTGGCCAAAAATCATGTCCAAGTCGACAAAAAATTTGACATGCAAGACCCTCTGAAAGGACCAGTATCCTCACTTTCATCATTTCATAACTTTTTTAAAAATCAAACGATTTTCTTCGGGTAAAGCATTTTATTCGTGGTTTTAGTTCTAGAATAGAATGGCTTAATAGTTTTTGGAATTTAAAAAAATTCGAAAAAAAAAATTTTTTGGTGATTTTTGTAAGGGTCCCCTCTGTAAAATTTTCAAAAACATTTTTTCTTAAAAATTTAAAATCGTCAGCTTTTACATTTAATCGATTGCGGAGGTCAAAATTAGTATAAACCAAGTGTTTAAAATTGTTTTAGAGGATACTTAATTTTTGGCCAAAAATCATGTCAAAGTCGACTAAAAATTTGACATGTAAGACCCTTGACAGGACCAGTATCATCACCTTCCTCACTTCATAACTTTTATAAAAATCTATCGATTTTCATCGGGTAAAGCATTTTATTCATGGTTTTAGTTCTAGAATAGAATGGCTTAATAGTTTGTTTAAAAATTTCGAAAAAAATTTTTGGAGGGTCCCTTAACATTTTAAAAAATTTTTTAAAAATTTAAATCGTATTTTACTTAAATCGATTCTAAATTAGTATAAAACAAGTTTTAAAATTTTTTAGAACAAATTTAATTTTTGGAAAATAAATTTAATATTTCTTAAAATAAAATTTCATGGTAATTTTATTCATGGTTTTAGTTCTAGAATAGAATGGCTTTTTGGAATTTAAAAATTGAAAATTTTTTTTATATTTTTGTGTTGATGGTATGGGGATACGTAATACTTGAACAGCCCCTTAAATGGATTCCGCAAATTAATGAGCCCTATAAAAAGTGAGCGACAAAAAATGCAACAAGGCCCACTGTCGCGTCACGATGCGAGCGAAAGTTGGTGAAATGCGACCAAGTCGAGCGAAGCTGTGTGTGATATTTAATACTATCTATATAAATAGGTGATATGGTATGACAGCAATTACGCGAGAGAGAGAGAGAGAGATAGATATAACTGCATTAATTGTAATTTTATTAATTAATTTTACCGCTTCAATTCACTGGATTTTCTTTAATTAGCTGCGTCAATCATACGACCCGTGTGCCCGTTAAATAGAATATGCCCCGACATTGTCATCGTCATCATCAGCATCAACATCTGCATCATTATCTACTTCATTATCATGATGGCAACACGTTAATGTGTTGCGCTGTCAAAACACAAGCGAAAAAAGCGACTCGACCAACGAAGCCAAAAGAATCTGCACAATTATTGCGCCTGTCAGGGGAACCATCCGGTAGGGTCGCCTACAACATGCTATGGGGTATGCTATGGTATGGTATGGTATAGTACGTCACTCATTTTCGCGCTCACTGCTCGCCTTCCCATACCTTCTCTCTCTCTCTCTCTCTCTTTTTTTTTGGCCAGCTGCCCGTCAGCTCCACCTTTAGTTGCCAACTTTGGCAGCTCCCTCAACTCAAGTCGAGTCGTCTCTTTTTTTTTTTGCTGGCCATAAAAATACCCTGTACGCCAGGCGTAGCAGTTAGTCTGGACTGCAAGATAAGGCAAGAATTAATCCAGTACCCTTTCACTTGCACAGGGTTGCCAGGGTAGTGCAGCGAGCATACCATAAAAATATTTATAGTTTTTTTTTTTCTCTCTCTCTCTCTCTCTCTTCCTCTCTGTTTTACGCTGATTACATCGCCGACTCGTCTCTGTAATTATTTGTGCCTGCATTCGCATTCGGATTCGGATTCTCTTTCGCTGCGACCCTGTCGAGGTTTTCATTATGCATATAATGTAATTAAAAAAGGAAGTCGCTCAGTTCTCGCCAGTTACCCGTCAGGGTGGTCCTAGGCAAGCAGCTACAGGTACCAGATATAATAATCGTAATGCTTGACTGCCTGTCAGAGTGTCCAGTAGCAAGAGTTACGGGTTAGTTGATTATGCGAATGGGGGGGGATAAGCTTAGGCAGATTGTAAAATCAACAAGGTTATTCAAGTTGAAGTTGAGAAAGAAATAAATATATTATATGAAATATATAACGCTTATGGAAAAAAAATTATAATTTAAGTTAAATTGCTCTCAAACTACTAAAATACTCATTCGAAATATTTCTCTGTAAATTCAACATACCATATCAACTACCTACACACACACGTACGTACTTTTATATCAGATTAGTCGCTCGAGGCGTAGCTCAAATTTTTTTTTTTTTTTTTTTGCAATTTATGTATGTTTCGATTGTTTTGGTTGGGCCTACGTGATGTTGGGTCTGTAGGCGCTGTGACTGAGGCTGAGCTTGTTTCAGATGCTGCAAAACCCCCCCGGAACCTACTAAAGAATTCCCAAGGAAATTTATTAAGAAAAAAAAAAAAAAAAGAGGAGAATCAAAGGTTGTGTGTGCGTTGCTTTGCTTTATGCTAATTGCGTTAAGTGATTTGTTCCCAGAGTAAAATGATGATGATATGATGGCATGATATTATGATCTATGTATACATATATGACTCAAGTAATTAATTCGGGAAATGGACAACTCATTGCGTGTCACAAGCTTGTAACGACAGTGAAAACATTAAAAGATATATACCATTTTATTTTGTTGTTCTTTCGAGAGGGAAACCAATTTTGACACATTTCACGCAATGAAAACAAACATGTTGTCAATGTTGCCGGTCGCAATTATTTGAAAACGAGCGAGACAGCAATAAAAAGACAACAACGACAACACAATTGGAACAGTTTTTACAGTTAAGAGTTTCGCCCAGTTTCAGTTTACAGTTTGCAGTTCTCAAACAATGACAGCACCAGCCCAGCAGCATCCCAATAAAAATGTAATACAACATGAACACACACACACAGGGGAGAGAGAGAGAGGAAGGGAGATATAATGACCGCAATGTGAACGCGACATCGACAGGGAAACCCTTAACGAAAAGCCATAACAATTCAAATGAACAAGTTAGAATAGTTTTTCAATCGTTATACGCTTGAATAGATCGTTATGAAGTTACAAACTAAATTTTATAATATATGCATTATGGGAACTGCTTAAATTGGAAATCTTTAACAATTCTCATTATTATCTTTTAAAAAAAATAGTACTGACTCACTCGATATGCGGCAATCAATAGATAGATAGTACTGTAGTATATTATTATGAGGTAGATTGGCACATTATATTATAATGCATATAAAGTTACTTGTAGTTAAGTTACTTTTTTCAATGAATGAATAGCCAAGTGGGTCAGTGGGTGGCCCCTAAGCAATACTACGAGTGCTATAAGTCGCAATATGCAAAGTAGCAATATCTGAAAATGCATGTGTATGCATACTGTAATGCAATAATAAATAATATACATATATGTATCTTTAATTAATGCCGTTTTTGAAAACAATAAAACATGTGTACATATTTATATGCGCTGCATTGTGCGCCTCTTCTTAACCTCTAAAAAGCAAAACATTTTGCAGTTGTTATGTACATAATTTACTAGTATGCTGTGCGTGTGTGCGTGTGTGTGTGTGTGTGTGTGTGTGTGTTTGTTTTTGTTTTCGAGTGGTTTTCGCGGAATATGTCTGTCTGTCTCTCCCACTGACATTCATGATCACACACACACACACACACACAGGCACGCGCGCGTGGCCCCTAACTTAGGCTGAGCTGAGCTACTAAGCCGCCGCTTGCTCTGTTTGCTCACTCTTTCGGTTTGTGCTCTCTCAGAGCGGTTATTCGCTACGCTGCACCTTGCTGCCTCCCACTCCCCCTTCCCGCTCCCACTTTGCTTTTGTCACTTAATCAGCTGCTGCGCTGCTGCTGCTGCTGCTGCTGTAAGCCTGCATTTTAGGAACTAATTGTCTGAGTATAAGCATATGTTTTCAGTGCTCTCTCTTACGCCCGCTCTCTCTCTCGCGCTCTCGCTATGTGTGTGTGTGTGTGTGTGTGTCAGTCTCTCGCTCAATCATTGCTACAAATAATAAAGTGGGTCATGGATGAAAGAAAAAGCGTTTTATAAAGTGGGTCATGAATTTTGTTTCACTCACGTTCAAGTGTATTTCGATTGCCGCCTCTTGTTACTATTCGCTGATTATTTGTTGTATACCCTGTGATGGTGAGGTGCGTGGTGTGAAGGGTATATATCAAAGGTAAGAGACAGGTAGGTGGGGAAGCAGAGCAGCTAAATATTGGCAGTGCGAACTAAATAATATTCTCGATACACTTGAGACTGAGTGTCTGGCTGCTCAAAGAGTGTAATTGCAGGGTATTTAAAATTCGCATACATTGCGAAAAAAGAGAGCGAGGTGCGTGCGAAAAAGCCATGCGTTACCCAGCACTCTTTAGTGTTAGAAAACGTTGTTTAAAACGAATTGCAGCGTATGTTATAAATTCTTTTCAAATTTGTTTCAATTAGTTGCATAATTATATTTTAAATTAAATTGTATTGTATTATATGATATATATATATTTTTTTAAAGGGTATTAATTATAACGTAGCTTATAAAAATACAATAAGCACACAGGGTCGTTCTCTCTGTCTATATGTCTCACTCTCTATTGCATTTCCTGCACTCTCGTGCAGAGAGAGAGAGAGAGAGAGAGAGAGAGAGCGAGACCTCTTCCTATATATTTGTTTCTTTCTAACAATCCATGTTTATTTCAATTCGAGTGAAACTTTGCATAGCTGGCCCCACAAATCCACCTGCTGACAAATTGCACTTTGTTTTATTATTGTTGTTGTTGTTGTTGTGCCTGCTGCTGCTGTCTATGTGTGTCGTCGTCGTCGTCGTCGTCGTCGTCATCGTCGCTATAGCGAAATAATGTCAGTGGGTCAGAGTCGATTAAGCATTTTGCAGTAGTTTGTTGTTGTTGTTGTTGTTTGTTTTTCTTTTTTGTCGTAGCTACTTTAGCGCTAAGGTTAGACGCGAAACAGCTGTTGCGAGCATGGTCACCCTAAAACAACTGTGTACAGCCGCCACACGTGTTGTATGTTTTTAGTATACATTTTTACGACATTTTGGTATAAGACTACTATAATATATGGCCGATTACTCAATTATTTATATTAATAATTAATTTTTTCTTTCTTAAATTTTTGAATAAATAATTAAATTTAAATGACAACCTTCGGAGTTTTTAATGTTGTTTGCATTTTGTTAACAACTCATAAAGATGACGACGGTAAATTTGCAAATTTTGTTTATTTAAAAAAAAAAATAATAATACGAGGGTCGTTTGATAAGTCGTGACTTTTTGTATTTGCCGCGCACCTGCTCTAAATAAACACTGCTCCTGTCAGCGTTATCGATTAACAGTGACTGTAAAATTTTGAAAGTGCGTTTTTGGTTTGCGTTTTATAGGCATTGAAAGCAGACGATCTCGTGAATTTTAACGAAAATGGAAAAAAGTGAATTTCGTGTGCTAATTAAGCATTATTTTTGCGTAAAAATCCATCACCGAAACCAAGGAAAGACTTGATAAATATTATGGGGACTCTGCACCATCAATTTCATGGTTAAGAAATGGTTTACTGGTTCCGTTGTGGTCGTACCAGTACAAGTGATGCCGAACGTTCGGTCGCCAAAGAGGTCGTCATGCCAGAAATCGTCGACAAAATCCATGGAATGATATTGGATGATCGGAGAATGAAAGTGCGTGGGGTAGGCATTCAACTGAACGGGTACATCACATTTTACATGAATATTTGGACATGAAAAGCTTTCCGCGCGATGGGTGCCGCGATTGCTCCACACGACCATAAGCGCAACCTGTGACCATTTAAGAGTGTTTGGCGATGTTCCAATCCAAACGAATTTTTGCGCCTTTTTACCTAGACGAAACATGGATCCACCACACCAACCAGAGATCAAGACAGTGGGTTTCTCCGGGTGAACTGCACAAAGGGGTGGTTGTCGGCCAACAGGTCATGGCCACGTTTTGGGATGCACAGGTATCATTCACATCGATTACCTTGAAAGGGTAAACGATCACCGGCATATTATTCGAGCTTTTGGACAGATTCGATATTGATTTGAAGCAGAAACGACCGCATTTGGCAAAAAAAGTGCTGTTCCATCGGACAATGCAACAGTTAGTCAGCATGGCAAAATTTCATAAATTGGGCTACGAACTGACCCCATCCATATTCTATTTCCCCTGTGACTTTTTTGTTTCCAAACATGAAGAAATGGCTCGGCGGTAGATTCGGGTCAAATGAAGAGGTCATCCAGAAACAAACGACTATTTTGAGGCCTTGAGAAAACCTATTATTTGAAGGAATAAAAAATTGAAAACGCTGGACTAAATGTATAGAGCTAAAAGGAGATTATGTTGAAATAAACGCTTCTTTGACGAAAAAATATATTTTATTCAAAAGGTACGGACTTATCAAACGACCCTCGTAATAATTTTTCCATTTATGTTTTCTGGCGTTCTTTGTTTTCTTCTCCTTATCTCCCAAGTGTTTCAATGAATAATGTATTTCATTTGCTCACTAAAATCAAGATAAGTTATATCTTTTATGGCTTTATATTTATTTTACCTAAATATTTGAAGCCAACAAAGCGGAACAGCAGATATTAAAAGTAAATAAATATTATAAAGATTGTATTATGTGTCATCTGTCGCAGTTCTCAACAAGTCACGCAAAAAGTTTTGACCTAAGTTAACATTAACATTCAATCCAATTTCCCTTATTTCCTTACTTTTCAGCTACTCTTTGCTCTTGTGCTTCTGCTTTCATGTTTGTTGATTTTCAGGTAAAATTAATTAAATGGACTATTTCCGCTGTTGTTTTCTTTATAAGCTGAGCTGCTGTGGCAGAGGGTGCAAAGAGAGAGAGAGAGAGAGAGAGAGCACGTTAATTAAGTTGAGCAGCAAACAGAAGTGAACAAAAGGGTCAGACTAGGGCAACAAAAATAATATTAAATTCTTAGTTTTGTAGTATTAAATATTTTGTTAAATTTAAATTTTCATATATTTTTTTCACTATTATTTCTATCATCCATCGTGTGTTTTGTTTGAAGCTCAACTTCAACTACGACACCCTGTTTTTTATAGAACATGACACGACTATCCAGGGTAATTCGATATTATGCTGCTGCTTTAAATATTCTCTTTGCTCTGAGCTGCCAAATTAATTACAGAGGGATGAACGAGTTGCCCCAAGAGCAGGGAGAGGGTGGGGCAGAGGAGAGAAGAAGACTACAAACAAACCAAGAAACGCAATCGCTGAGATTTTGCACAAGCACAAAGCGACGACAACAGGCTGCAGCAGCGGCGCGGCTGAGGCAGAGGCAGCGGCAGAGCAACCGCAAAACCAGCGGCAGCAGCAGCAGCAGCAACAACGTTGGCAGAGGCGGCAACAACCAACGCCCTTTTGCGCCGGCTGAGGTGAGGGCACTGACTGAGAGCAGCAGCGCGGACGGAGGAAGCAGCAGTAGAAGAAATACTAGTGAGAGAACGTGAGAGACGTACGAGAGAGAGAGAGGCACACAAAAACAGCTTTAACTGGCTCCGGCATTTTCAAACTTGATTTGCCAAAAACAGCGGCAAGTTCTCGGTCTGCAATACATGCAAACACACACACATTCACATACACCACATGCATGTGTATGCACGTGTAGTTGTAGGTCTCTAGGTCTCTGCTGTGCACATTGCCCCGTTGTTTGTGCCGTTGTCTCGCGGCAGCATCCTTTGTCTACGACGTGCTCGATCGTGACAACAAAATACTTATGCACATAATAAGAGATATAAGATGATATCGTTAAAAGTTCTTGCAGTTATTATGTAAATTGAGTGCGCGCATCGTTTGACTTTAACATTAAATCAAGGCTACAATTTGAGCGTAAATTGTTGCTACGTAATTTGCTCTAATGCTCTTAATCGCGTATTGCGCTCAGTTTACGAGCAGAGACTCTCGCCCACGCGTCAGTCCCTTCCGCATAAGCTGCGCTCACACACACACACACACGCACACATGTACACACCTTACGCTGCGCTCTTTGCTTCAAAACAAACGTCAGTGGCCGCCATCATTAGTTTGTGAGAGTTTTAGTTGCGTGAGCGCAGAGCTCAAAGCTAAGCTCAGTTATTTGAGAGTTTTGTTATGTGTTCTTTGCTGCTGCTGCTGCTGGTTTCACTCAGTTCGACGTTTTTGGCGTTCCGTTCCATTCTTCTTCTGCAAGGCAGCTTGAAATTAAATGCGCAGTAAATTACGCAATTTTATGCTTCGTTAAGTTTGCTGCTTTTTTTCGGTATTTTTATTCCCATTTGCCACGATAAAATGAAGAACTAACCAAACGAGAAATGAAAAGAAATGTAAAGAAACAGCAAAGAAGAGAAGAACGGGAGTTTTGACAGGGACTGCATTAATTACACACGCTTAGAGCTGCTCAATCATGCTTGATACGCCGCACCCCCAGGAGCAACTTCAAAGCTCTGCTCGTGTTTTTCCCTTTTTTAATTCTCCTCTGCTATCCTTGTTTTACTACCGCGCGTCCTACCCCAATGTAATAATGCAACGGATAACATTGCCGAAGGGCAGCTGCTGCTGCTGCAGTTGCACTCAGAAGAGCAGCAAGAGAAAAAAAAAAGACTTGCACAACAAATTCCTAATTGTGCAACAGACGAGCGTACGCCGCATCGCTCTCTCACACTCACACACACACACACACTCTCTCTCCTCTCCCCATCCCATACTCGCTCTCTCACTTGTTCTACTCTCTTTGCGTTCCAGGCTCAGTTCACATTGAAAACTTGTCCGTTTGCTGCGCTGCTTCTGCTTTGTTGTTGTTTTTGCTGCTTTGTACTGTGCTGTTTCGCCCTGCAGCCATATTGCGGAAATATGTCAACGCTGTTGCTGCTGCTGCTGCCTTCGTTGTTGCTGTTGTTGTTGTTATTGCTGTTGCTTTTGTTGCCGTTGTTCTTTGTGTTGTTAGCGGAGCTTCTGTTGTGTTTTGAAGTTGAAGTCTGCTGCTTCTCATATCCATTGGACTGTGTGCTGCCTGCCGCCTTTGGGTTAGGTGAGCTTACGCACACACACACACACACACGCACGTTGGCATAAAAACATGTCGCGCATAGTGTAATTTCATGTGACGTAAATGCAAAAATATGCTAAAATTCACGCAGATTAAAAGCTGCTGCAGTTGCCGTTGTTGTTGTTGTTGTTAGTTTTGCAGCTGCCGCTCTCTTTAAGTTTCTGCTCTTTAGTCGCTCAGCTCGTATCGCTGTGACTGGCAGTGTGCGAAATGCACAGAATTGCACAGTGTTGAGTAAGTACGAAAAAGCCCTTATAACAAATTAATAAATAACCTAGATAAACAACAAGCAAAACAATAACAATTCGAATAATTAAATTCAAAGAATCTGCAACCACATAACATACATTTCCTCATGCGACCCGCAACCTTTTATCGCGCCATCAAAGATAAATCGAAACTTTAACGAAACTTAACGAAAACCGCAAAATGCGTTGTAGTAAATTAGCCTGCCCGCCTGCCTGCCAGCTCAAAAACTCAACGATTAATCCAATTGTTGAACATTTTCTAAAGCGCGCTGGAACAGAAATTATTTCTAACGCCTCGACCATTATGCAAATTGTCTGCGAAACGACCTAACTATGTAAACCTTATCGCTGCCATCAAGTAACACAGCAGTTTAGGCAAATAATAAACTGGAGTACAGCAACAGCAACAGCAACTGAGCAAACCGTGAGACCCCAAGACGAGGCCCCCATTTGGCCCATCAGTATTCCCCAATGGAGCTGGGAACTGCGAACGGGAGTTGTTAGCACGTACATATGGATGTATGTACGTATGTTTGTATGTAGTAGCCCGCTGTGGGTACCGGCACAGGCCAATAAAAAACAGTACACTGCGCAAATGAAATGGGGTTAAGTTAAAGTAGACAACTGTACACTCTACTATGACGATAGAAATTTAAATTTGCAATTAATTTGTTTTTATTTATACCCTTCTAGAGGGTATTTTAATTTTTCAACGCACATACATATCAAAAACTATATATTTTCTGAATCATCATCGACAGAGGAGTTCATATATGTAGAGCTATCTTAATGAAATTTGGGTATTTTTTTGGTTTCAATCAGGAAATGAGATTTTGATCACGGTGTTGTGCCTAAATTGATTCTGCATTTCCATAATATCGATTTAGAAACTTTTATTTTATTCAATTTTTTCCTTACAAAAATTTCGAAAATTTAAAAAAAAAATCTTTTATCATGTTTTGCTTAAAATCGCTTAAGATATTCAAAACTAATATAAAAATAGAATCCGTTGGTTTTTTACATAATTTTAGTTGAAACTTGCGTAATATCTATACAAACTTCTACCAAATTATTCGCTGTGTAATAATAATTTATACGCCGCGTGTATGACCCAATCTCAATTGGAATGCAAAACAATCGCATGCAAATATGCGAACATTGCATACAATTTGTAGCAAGTACAGTTACAATGATGATGTGGTATAATCTCGCATACGAGAAAAAACAAAAGAATTGATATTAATTATGAACTATGTTTTGGGTAAACAAAGGAATTACCTTATAGAAATGAGTAATATTTAAAAATTCACTGAAACCTAGGTAAAATAACGTTTCCATTTTACAATTATCTCAACTTATTTCGATGAGTTCCTTATCAAACCATTGAGGTTAATCATTTAGCAAAGGTCTCAGCTATTTTTAAAAAATGTCGCAAAAATAAAAAGTAAACAAATTTTTGTTTTATGGAGCAAACAAACAAGAGAACAAAACTGTACCAAAAAGTTTTCAAAATAATTTGTACTACATAATATAATATAATTTCATGGTAATGCGTCATACAGTCCCCATCGAGTGCATTGAACCCAAGCCCAGAATTTCGTATATACTTAGTACTTGTTGTAGAGGAGAGAGAGAGAAGTTGACTCTATGAGTAATAAACGGACCGCAATTACGAGTAGAACGAAACTGCCTCATTGGCAAATATTTGCATTTGAGGCGCACGCCGTATACAACATAAATAAAAAAAAATAATAATAATAATAAAACTGGAAAAGAAAAAGAAAATCACAAAACTGAATATAAATAAAATGAAAATCAACAATGTTAAAACGAAACGCAAAAATGCAATAAGGAAATGCGCCTCCATTCCCGTTAACGAATGTTTATGTGGAGCTCTTAAGCTGTTCCTATTATTACTTTGTGCCCATTGCGTGCATACAGTGAATGAATATACATATATATATATATAATATTAAACCTTCACAATACAATATCATACCATATATACTGATAACTGAGAAACGTTTTTTTTTTTATTTTTTTCAAGAATAAAATGCGACTTCAGCTTGTCACTCTGTGGTCAGCTTGGGGTAATTAAATTTTTGTGGCTCGACAATCGTAAAATGTCTGTCTAGAAATACGGTTTTTTCTCTGTGACTCTCCTCGGAAATGAGCCATAAAAAGAGAAGAAGAAAAAAAAAAACTCAGTTACCAACGACGAATTAAACGTGAAGCCATAAAAGAAAGGGGTGCTGCAAGCGATTTTCGAAGGTGATGAAAGTGCTTCAATTTCAATAGAATTGCATTAGCTGATTAAGCGGGATTACAGAAGTGTATATAGTAAAGATTCTACTGAGCTGTAAACTAAATGATGCTACTTAAAAATCTCAGAATTACCTAAAAACCTATAGGGTAATTCTTCTAGACGCAGAATATTAAATTTCCGCTCTCAGCTGCACATTAAATCGTATATATATACATTACAATTACAATTGCGAAAGCCAAAAAAAAAAAATAAATTAATTTACTATGTAAATATCCTACACAGACGTGGTCCAGCCCACCCCCAACAACGACCCAGAACGACCTATGCGGCACACAAAAATATTACAGCAAACAATTTCCTAATGAAAGAAAAGCAAAGTAAAACACGAGAAATATGGCCAATTGTCATCGCTCTGGACCGCAATTAATTTTCATTACAAGGCAATAAGACAAAATTAAACACGAATCAAGAATAGCGAGACAAAACGAAAGAAAGAAAGAAAGAGAGAAAGAGCAAACTTTGTAGATGACCAAAACGTGTTGACATTAACAATTTATAAGAGTTTCAGATTCGGATTCTGATTTACATTATCGTTAAGTTGTGCGGAAAATTAGACACATTAAGCGAAAAGAAAAGTTGGAGAAACACATAATGAAGAATCGTAGATAAGACAAAGAAAAAGATTTTTTTAACTATTAGAGATATTTTTGGAAACTGTAACATGAGTATGATAATATAGTTATTCGATAAAGTACTTTACGCATTCAATATCATATCTGAAGTATTTTTCCACTAAGTTTCGAGGTTTCGCCAGCAATTCTTCAAATATTTTGACAACTATTCATTTAAAATTAGCAATGCGTTTCTATTTTTTTGACAATCAAGAAATCCAAAATCAAAATATGCCAAAAATAAATATTATATACGAGTATTATCGCGGTGCGTCACCCAGAAATATAAAATTCCGACATTAGCTTAAGGCCACCACATATCACACACATTAGTCGAGTAATACGACCAATTGGGAACTCTCTGAGAGTGAGATGAATGAAGAGTTTATTTTTGCCTATCAACGACAAACATTAAGTGGGTGGCAAGATTTCACTCCATAGATGATTTTATAATGAATTTATTTTCAGGCATTCAGTGCGTATTTGTTTTGGGTACTTCCATCGGAGAAGTGTGAAAACAATTGAATGCAATTGTGGTATACAAATATAATACCCTACAATAAAAGGCAATGTAAAGTATATTCAGTTTGCGCAGAGCTTGACTATTATAAAAGTTGGAATTAGAAAATTTTACTTTATACTTTTATATTGAAGTAAAATAAACACGAAAAATACTATTTTTCGCCCATCATTTTGATGATACTTAAATTTTTCCACAATTATTAGCAGGGTATTTCCCTGCCAAACCTTGGCAAATTTCAATTTCAAACAGTTTTAAAAATAGATTCGGTTTGTTTGTTATTGTTTGGTTTCTCTTTTTTCTTGATTTTCAGGGTTAAGCTAAAAAAAACAAAAGTAAATGCAAATCAAAAGCGAAATAAAAATCAACTTATTTATAATTGTTCCTAGGTATTGGATGATGATTAATAGTTTATTTATTTCAAGTTACGAAAGTAAAATAGAAGTTTATTTATATAAAACTTAGTAGGTATATTACCCTTTAAAATATCCAAATAAGAATTTGTTCTCTTTTTTTTTTTGGGGGAAAAACTTGCATTGTCACTAGCTGACTGAGAGGGCCTCTTTATAGGAAGCAATGAGCTTAACGGTTTGCGATTCCAAACTTGTCGAATCATTCAATTAAATTTGAAATCAAAAAGAAGATTCGGGAAGTTCAATGAGACTTCCCTATGGCCGATATCGGTCATTTTGGAGAGAGGTGCCAAATACCCGAATAGAGGCACGTGTTGAGGAACCATACACGCACACGAATCGGGACTAAACTATACTATGTTATATAGTATGCAAGTTAATGTCCTGTTGGGTTCACCGAACCCCAAGGGGGTACAACTAATGAAGTGAACGCTATAAAAGCGTTCCCTGAAACAACAATATTTTGACAGTTGCCTGCCCAGTGTGCCGATTGTCGATTACCGACTACCGACTACATACTGCCTATTCCCGACTTCCGACTACCTACACACGCCTCCCTCTCTCCTTTCGACTATCGTCTTCGTCTCTTGCCCGTTTCAAAACACGCTTCACATTTTTCCTGCTTTTTGCCCATAAAAATAGTTATATTTATACGTTGACGTCATTCCCAGAAAAATACAATAAGAAAGAGAGCGAGAGTGCGTAGGAAAGACAAGTACAAAAAAAAAAAGAAGAAAAAAATAATGGACAGACCCGAAACAGATACTTACTAGATACATGTAAAGAAATACAAGTTCGTTACGAACTTGAACTGGTTTACTACGTCACTTAAGAGAGCAATCGAGCCTAGGCTTGATTTTAGCATTTTTTAATTGTGATTCACTAAAGGGTTTCAAGCTAAATAAGTTTAAGTTCTTTTTAATTGAATCTCTCTAAAGAGTTTACTTTGAGTTAAAGCTAAAAACATATTATATCAAACACATAAATATATCGATCTATGCCTGCATTGATATGTATTATTTGTATTTTTTTTTTTTTTTTTTTTTTTTTTGATGGTGCCACATCAAGAGCTCATGGCTTTGGCAGCAATTTCTTGAGTTCCTGTTCGATTGCCTTAATTATGACCACGTCATTTCGGCTAACACCGTACTCTGGCTCGACCTGAAGATACCCAGTAGCAAGTTGCATAAGGAAATGGGAGAAGAAAAAAAAAATTAGGCTACCCTAAAGGTAAAATAAACATTCTCATTCATTTTATCGAGGCCATTGTCCTGTCCATCCTAAACGACATTTACTCTATATACATAAAGCAATCAGTCAACAGTTTTCCCATCTTAGCACAGGCCCATTTGTACCCATTTATAGCACTTTCCTTGACAATAAATCAGCGCCTAGACACACAATGTGTGTGTGTGTGTGTGTCCTGCTAGGACCCATTTCTGATGTATATCGTGGGCTATCACAACCCACACACTCACATAGATCCCGCTTTTATTCCCTCACTCATTTAATGGTATTTTGCTTGCACTGCATTAATTATACGCAGGAAAAAGTGTTACAAAAGGGGTAGCCTCGTCAAGTTATCGATAAAAATCACAATCGATTGTGAGCTTTTTATGGTAATGAATATTTCTGATTTATTTTTTATTATTTCGTTATAAAGAACTTATACCTGCTAGATTTTTATCTGTTATTACAGGGTATTTAACTGTCATGCACTTTTAACTTTGCTTGTAATTTAATAAAATGTTCAATTTGTCGCTGACATTTGATCGGCATTTAATTACGCTGCAATGTCATTCTATGATTTTCGATCTCTGTAGCGCCCTAGGGAGTTTTACATGAATACAAAAAAATAATAATATTATGTCTGTGCCTTTGTATTGTGTAATTACAGTGGCACGTGTCGCTAACTGAGAAACGATTAAAGGACAAGGCAGGGCACATGGCATAATCAACTGCTCAATTGCTGAACAAGAATATATATGCCCTAAGCCTTTTTCACCCTTTTTACACTGTCAATAAATGTCGCCTTTTTGTTCATGCCACGCCCCGCAGGTTCAAGGTCGCCCTTCAAGTAGTTTAGTTATTTTTGGCATCTTTGAGCCTATCTGTGCAGACGTCGCATTTCATTTTCATTTGCATTTGCGACGTTGCCATATTTGTTATCGTTTTTAGTGTGACCAGCTGCGGTCAATGCACTCGTGTCCTTCGATGTCTTCCCTTTTTTGTTTTTGTTAGTGTTTTGATACGTTTTGTTTGCGGCTGCCTCTGCTGCTGCTGCTGTTCTTGTTGTTGTTGTATTAATATTAACCCACTTCAGCCTCACATACGCATTTTATTTGCATACATTTTTGTACACACACACACACACACGCATACCCACGCAGGCACGCACGCACGCAGAACTCTTTCCACACACACACGCTAAGCCGCAGGCTCACGCTCAGTCGTTTAGTCTCCCACTCTCTCCCGCTCTCTCACGCAGTTTTACACTCTCTTGCACGTTGCCCGCTCTGAGACTGAGAGAGACTGCGGCACGCGCTTTGTTTGTGCCTTGTTTAAGTCTTGTTGCTGTTGTTGTCGTTGTTTTTGTTGCATTTCATTTCATTTCATTTGTTTCAGTTTCAGTTTTTTGCTTACTATTTTTGCTGTACATATTACTGTTTTCTTCATTGCGCTTGCCTTTTTTTCTCCTCTGTGTGTGTGTGTGTGTGCTGCCCCTCATGTCTTTTACTTTGCGTCGCATCGTCGCCATCTTACGTATGCATAGCGCCTGCTGTCGCCGTCGCTGCCACTGCTGGCGTCGCTGTTCTGTATCTTGATTTTGGTTTCAACGGTGAATGAACTCAGGACTCGCGGACGTTCAACCGTCAAAAAGCGTTGTTTTTTTTTTTTTCTTTCGATTTGTTGTTGCTACTGTTGTTTTTCATTGCTTTTATATTCTTTGTTATTGTTGTTGTTGTTGCCGTTGCTCTGGTTATCGCGGCATGCGTAACACATTTGCTGTTGTTTTCGCACTCTCCATACCTTTTGATACCTTTTGGATTTCATTGATTTCATTATTCTAATATCCTCTATAGATTTTCCCAGTTTCTCATTGAATTACATCAGTCAGTTAATTTCATTTTGTTCTTCTCTTGTTTCATCAAATACGTTTTATACACGTTATTTATTTACTTCTTGCTTATCAGAGAATGTCATAAATTAACAAATTTTTGATAGCCAAAGTGCAATGTGAGATTAGGAAGGAAATCAAATAGACGCAGACTGAAGCAGACATTATATGAGCTAAAATTAACTTTGCAATTATTCTGAACTTTCTTTCTAATTTTTCTGCCTTCTAAAGTTTTTTTCATTTAATTCAACTTTTTAAAATATTCTATAATCTTAAAAATTTTAAATTTGTTTGAGGTTAGGGTTCGCTTTTTGCCAAACTCTCATTCCCGCTCAGTGTGTGGCAACCCTGTCCACATAATACAGTTACAATTCTCTCCTTCGGAAACTTGTAAGAGAGCAATGAAAATTTCAAGTTCAACGTATTCTGTTTCGTTCTTTGGGTAAATAACCTGGAATTCGGCTTTTAGATAGTCGACGTCCGACGTCGAAGTGACAGAAAGAGAAAGGGCATGCAGGGAACTAGAGCAAGAGAGAGAGAGAGAGTACAAAAGAAAGGCAGTGTAGAGCGAGATATAACCTTGAACTTCAGCTAGTGGCACATTACCTTAAAAAAGAAAGAGTAAATAACAAAAAAAAAAAAAAAAGATTTTACTCAACATAGATGGAAAGTTTTGGCAATTGTTTAGTAATAGAAATTGGTCTAGTAATACATAGAATATTGGATATCAAGAATGTAAGGCAGTTAAGCTGGGGAGTAGAAGAGCGAAAAAAAACTCAGGAATTTGATAATATATCAATAAAGTAGCACAGGAATACAAAAATAACTATATTATTTCCGTTTTTAAGAAGGCACTCCTTATTTAAACTATATAATTATACTAAATCAGTAATAATCTATGTAGAACTCTAGTTTTACCTTAATAAACTCATAACTAAATCATGTTTCCTGCCCCATCATCTCGTAGCTCTTTTAAAATTAATGCTACACCACCTACCCCATTTCTACTCCCTGCCACCTTCCCAGCCAAAATGTCTACGTAGAATCAACGGCTTAACGGCGCCCAACGGCATCTCTACAACACCTGCGATGTTTATGCTATGCCAGAGTGACAGATACACACACACACACACATACAGATACAAAATACATGCATGACACACACACACACACAGATTTTCTAAACATTAATTAGTTTTGCTAATTACAAACTGAGGTGTAGTATCTCAGCCACATTGCAGATACAGCGCACTGACAGATACATAATTAAAGCTCATACACATGTGCAGATACAGATACAGTTGAGATGAGATACAGAGAGAGAGGAGGGAGGGGGGAGAGACTGTATTGGATTACTGAACCGATTTCATCACTGTCGTCGACAGCTAATGATGTTAATTGTGGTTTACAGTTAAAAAAGATCTACGTATAACCGGGGAAAATAGTGTGAAACTGTGCAGCGAGACTAATTCATGGGGTAAATGGAGAGACATGTCTAAAACTAAGGAAATCTATAATAATATTTTATATAGTATACGGTTATAGTATTTTTTTTTTATTTTTCTATATACATACATATATGTACATATTAGTCTATTTTCTAGCTCTATAGAGTATACATATCTCTTTACAAATGCATTCTGTCTTTAAATTAATTCTACTCATTGAAATTTCAGAAAAACCAATTTGCTAAAATTGCTTTATTTATTTTATTACACCTTCCCCTTCCAATAAACTTTCTTTGAATTCTATTTGATGCTTCCACCTTCTTCTTTTCCCATTCATTCGTATGTCAAAATGTCAATTCCAACATGCAATTTAAGCGAAAGGACATGAGTAAAAGAGCATAGCCAAAACAAGGATAAATTGTCCACAAATAACACAAAAAAAAACACAAGAAGCAAGAGAAACAGCAGCAAAATGGAAAATAAATGTTAATTTAATTTTATGACATGACGTGACATGACATGGCAACAACGCCAGCAGCAGCAGCAGCGCGCTGCAGCAGAGAGAGAGACGAAAAGTGTCAGTGTTGTTGTTGTTGCTGCTGCTCTTCGACTGCAGCTTAAGTCAGACTCTGAGCGCAGAGAGAGAGAGCGCGATACGTACTCTCTCACACAGACACACACGCACACACACACGCACACACGCAACGTAACGTAACGTAGCAGACGTAACTTGGTCAAGTCAAGCGCGCAGAGAGCTTAGAAACAGCGCTGTGAGACCTAACGGTAAGTAAAAATACTTATGAGAAAAAAAAAACAACAAATGCAGAGAAAATACCGTTGACAAGCCAAGGCGCTGGCAGCGACAACAACAACAACAACAACGACAACAGTTGCCGCTGCAGTTGCTAAGTGGGCGCGCCCCGCCACGACAACAACAGCTTTTTTGTTGCTGCTGCTGCTGTTGCATTCCTGACCTACTCTGCAAGAGGCAGCGCAGCGCCACTGCAGCCTAACCTGCCGCTAGGCAAGCGAGAGGGGAGGGTGGTGCAGAGGCGCACTGGCTAAAGGATATGGCGAAGGCAACAACGCCATAAAATAAAAAGTTGAAAGAAACACACACGCCACACACACACACACACACACACAGCTTTAACCCGCTGTTTGCCTCTAAAATTAGTTAAACTTCAAAGCCGACAATAACAACAAAAGCAACGGCGGCGGCGGCATATAAAAACGAGTTTTCACTAGTTTTGCCTATTTCACAACAAAAAAAACAACAACAATAACCGTACAACGGCAGCCGCATCGAGCAATAACAAAGCAACGTGCCAATAACAGAAAAAGAAAAACAACAAAAAACAAAGAGAGGCAGCAACACACACACACACACACATACACACTCAATGACGACTACGTTGCATGCTTCTCTTGTTGTTGCTTTTGCTGTCGCTGATGACGTGCGCACGGTGGGACAATGCAAGTTAAATATAAAGTGAAACCAGTTGTGAAATGATTATTGAGAAATATGTTAAGTATATAATGTATATACTTAATTTGTTCATGCCATATACTAGGTTAATAAATGTGCATTTAATTTATTTATTGACTTTTTTTTATTAAATTAAAATATTAATTTTTTATAAAGAAATTATTTCTTTTCTCTTTTTTTAATCATCGAATTTTAAAATACATATGGAAAATAATAAAATAACTATGTAAATCATTTTTTATTTATTTTAAATTTTCTTGCAGGATATTCAATAGTCTAGCATACTCCATTGCAGCTTTCTATACTTGGTTTTTTCGTGCTGTAGTGCCACGGCGCAGGCCTGTTGTATCCAGTTTTATGTGGGGTTCGGCTTTATTATTATTATTTTTTTTTTCAAAGTTACTTTACCAATAATCCAACTCTTTCCAACTATCACGTGCCTCCTCCCGCTACCCCGTGCTCACTCCCTACTTGTACGAGTTTGGAGCTTCATGGCAACAACAACAACAACGGCATTACAGCACGTTACAAGTGCAATGTTAGGCATTTTTTACACATAGGCTGGCAACTCTTTTTCTCTCTCCCTCTCCTCCTTGTTTTTTTCTTTTATTCAGCTATTGTGGCGCTCTGCGAACTTCACGCTGCCTAGACCCATAATTTGATTCACACAGTTATTTTTGTTTGAGGCGGGGCTGCACCAGCTCCGGCTACGTCTGCTGCGCTGCCTCTGCAACTGTCTGTCTGTCTATTACCGCACACTTCCATGCTGCGCCCCACTGTGTGTGTGTTGCTGCGCCGTGACGCTAACTTGGCTGGCTGCATTTGCCGTTAGACCAGGCCTAGGCTTGTCGTGTTCGTTTCGCTGTGTGTCTGTGTCTGTGTGCCAATGTCGTTTATAATGAAGTTTCCTGTCGATTACATGTGTGTGTGTGTAACTTCCAAAAGCTGACCAACTTGGGGCTGCCTGGGCAAAGTTTAAGGCAGCTTTTAATGGTTATATCGGCCAGGTTTTGTTTTTTTTCCAGTTGTTTTTTTTTTCAATTTTTTTTTGTTGTTATTGAAGTTGCTGTAGTTACTGGAATTGCTATAATTTTCGCCAGGAAACTACGTTACGTTGCCTTGAGTTGTGCCAGTTGTTTTGACGGTTACAGGGTAAATTTATTGAATACACCAAAGTATACGGTCGATTTTTGTGTGCTTTAAAGAATGTTTATACCAGAAATTTTTGTTGCACAAGGAAAGTTTATTTAATCATAAGATTTTCCTTAAAGTTTAATATTTATGGCTACTTTTCTTTAATATTTAAGAGTAATCAATTATTTCGAAAATTATATTTTCTTTCTAGAAAAAACAACAAATTTTAATATTCTTCTCTGAGAAACAATCTCATAAAATACATGCACCGCGGCGCGGCCCATTCGGTTAACAGTTCTCAAACAGTACGTGACGTAATATGCCGAGAACATGCATACGCTCATTGTATACCCCATCAAACGAAACGATTACACACATATTTTCCAATCGTAACACAGCAGAAGCATTAATACGTATACGTATTACGAGCGGAAGCGAGACAGAAAATGTCAGCTGGGCCGGCGAAAACTATGCGAAATTCCACTATGCAGCAGGCAGCGCGCAGTGGCAGCGACATCGACAGCGACAGCGACAGCATAACGCAGCATCCTGACACATTGCATTTACAGTTGTGTAAGGCGAGAGCATAAAAGCATCATGCTGGCTCTCTGCTGCGCCGCCCCCCCTACACACACACACACACACACACCCAAGCGACCTACCTTACAATAACTCAATACATAAAATACACTCAGAGACACGCACACTGACAGAGCAGCGGCACGGCGACAATACATGAATGTGAAACGCTTTGGAAAACGGAACACTGCGTCGACTCATTGCCATTTATTTGTGTTTGTTTTGCTCCAATTAGCATGGCCGCGCGCGCTGAGCAAGAGCAATTGCACACACAGAGTTGTCAGTTGTTGCGCTCTTACGCTCTTAACAGTGTTAACTCTCTCTCTCTCGCTCTGCCTCTGACAATGCTTGTAGCGGCGCTGTTGCCGCGCTGAGTTATTTCTTTGTATTTGCAAAGCAAAAACGAAAAACAAAACACAAAAGAAATTTTGCGCTGTGTGGGCGAAAGGGAAGGCATGAATGGAGGGAGGGGGGAGAGGCAAAGGATGTGCGCGCGATGCAGTGAAAGCTTTTCTACGCGGTACTTGGGAATCCAAACAGCTGCTTGTGTCGCTTTGTCGCCCTGTCGTTCAGTTCGCATTCTTCTCTCTTTCTCTCTGTGCGAGTGCGTATGTATGCATGTATGTGTGTGTGTGGGTGTGTTTCATTGTCAGAGCCAGCTATTCATAACAACAACGATGATGCCACGACCGCCTGACGCCAAAATGCCGGTTGGGATAGGGTTCAAAACTTCTCCGTTCCAAAAAAAAAAAAAACCAAACAATCTTATTTTTTGGCGACACTCGTCGCTCTTTTATTTTGTATCTTTCTGATTATTTCACCTTGTGCCTTGTGGACATATTAAAGCAAATTTGTATCTACATAAATATTTTCCAGGTATTTCTCTCTCTTTCTTTCGCTTTGAGCATTCTTTTTCGCTGGAAATACTAAGGCGCGTAAATTTAGAATCTTTTTATGTCTTTTAATGCTCTTAACTTTGATATGATATTCAGGTGGTTGGAGATGGTTTGATTTATTTATATTTTTCTGAAATAAAGTAATTTAATTTTTTCTTTTGGGAAGTTAATAAATATTACACTGAATATCCTAACCAAATAGACATATTTTTTAATTCGTATTCGTTTAATACCAGCAAAGCGAAAATAAATTGGCATCGTTGACTTCCAGTGATAACCTTATCATAAAGAAAAAAAAATACTGTACGAGTACTATATGTATGTGCAATCAAATACAAATAATATGTATGTGAGGGAACCTCTGTTTATAGAAAAGTTGAAATACGTCTAGTTTCATTTTAATAGCCCCACCAAGGGGCAATTAATAAATCAAGACAATTAAAAAACACTTATCAGTCTCAATTTTTTGAGGATCTTTCGGTTTTGCAATCAAAATGAAATCAAATTATATTGTTGCGCATATTTATAGAACAATTTTGAATGAAACTTTTAAGAAAGAAATTATTTTTGCAGCGTAAAACTTATTGAGAAATGTTTATAATTTGTTTATAATAAACTGGGAATCACTCAAACATATCTCTGCCACAATTGATCTCAATTTTTAGTTTAAATTTAATGATAAATAAATCGAATTTGAGTCCCATAAAATTGTCCAGAAATCAGAGAATCCCCATACTATTATCACAATTTTTTAATGAGCCATACCAGCAAAACGTAAGAAGAAGAAATAACAAAAACAACAGCACAAGCAGAAAGAATCAGAAGAAGAAGCAGCGGCAAAAAGTTGTTTCTTTTCAACACGTTGCGACGCCGCTGCTGCTGCTGGTCTGGTTGGCTCGGCTCGGCTTCTGCTGCTGCTCGGTTGGCTCTCTTGGGCGAACGAAACGAAAAATGCTAACGAAACGAAAATGCAAAATGTCAATGTCCTCCACTGTACAGTTCAGCGCCACAATTGCGTCGCAGTTTTCGTAGCAGCAGCAGCAGCACCAGCAGCAGCAGCAGCTCCAAAAGCGCCAAGAATCGTTCTCGCGTTGCTCGCGGAACGTTGTGGCAAATGGAACGTATCGCTTTGTTCGCAACTTAACGTTAAGCTAAGCGTGGAGGGTCCAATGGAATTGAAGTATCATTGGGAGTAGCAGCGTGCCAAGAGAGTCGGAGCGTGTAAGAGAGAGCGCCGCTAGCGTTGCAGAGAGCGACAGCTGTCGTTGTCGGTGTCTGTGCACGTGTGTGTGTGTGTGCGCGCGTAATACTATGTCTAGTTTGAAAAAGTTTCTTGAGATCCACACACACACACACACACACTCAGGCTGCTTGCCATAAATCCACAGCAAATACAAATAGTGTCGCCTTTGGCGTTTTCTACTACTGTAGTTGCCGTTGTTGCTCTTCTTCTTCTTCTTGTTGTTGCTGTTTTTGTTGTGGTTTCTGTTCTCTTATTGGTTTCGTACCGCAAAAGAGCAAGTTTTTTAATAAGCGCACACAAGAAAAATAAAAAGAAGAGGAAAAGAAAAAGAAAAGCGCGACTGCTTGTTGCCAATAATTTAATGGAAAACGGAAATGCCATATTAGATTTATCGCTTCATAGCAGGCCCCGCAATATCGAGTACCGTTAAGATGAGTGAGGATACTATATGTGGAGCCCAATTAAATTGTCTTTACTATCTGCAATCTATAAACTGGATAACTAATCTGATTTCTCTTCACATAACAATTTCATTCATTCGTACATTATTTACTTACTAATATATTTATGGATTGACGGATTAACCAATTGTACATACCTGTAAAAGATAGAAAAATAACAATTAATATAATCGATTATAATATAATATATATTATATATGAAAATAATCAAGAACTTTAAGTTAGCGATATTTATAGAAAAATATCTGAAAGGGAAACCCTGCAAAAAATGTTTGAAAATATTTTCAAAAGACTCCCAAGTTCTCACGCCGAACACAAAAAGAAACCCACAAATGGCCAGACAAATCGTGTTGATGTTGTTGTTGTTGTTTTTGTTGTTTTTGTTGTTGATGATGTTTTGGTCTCGCTGACGCTCAACACGTGTAATCAAACACAGTAAGCCATAAAAAATTACCATAAAACGAGACGCTGCATAAAAGGCTAATAGAAAACAAGTCGAATGCAAAGTGAAGACTGCAAGAGAAATATACCCGTTCTACAGGCCCACACACACACACACACACACACAACGATATTTATGAAGCGACAATGAGAAAGAAATTGAGGCAAGCAACAACTAAGAAAATTACTCAAACAGCGCAGCAGCAGCAGCAGCCCTGGCAACGCGGCGGCGGCGGCACAAGGCAAAAAGGTGAGACCCCAAAAAATCCTTTGGCACACTCAGACAAGGACGACAACTCTGGCAGACGAAAGGCGGACAAACAACAAAAAGCGACGGAGAGTGGCATAAATTAGGGAACCGGGCTCAACATGTTGTTATACAGCGCAACCAATACACAACAACAACAACAACAACAGCAGCAACGACAGTGTTGACACACTGTGCGCACAGTGTAATCGATAGCATGAAACGTAAGGCGAAAAATCGAATGCAAAAAATATGTAGATTTTCATATGCTTAGAGACTTCTAATATTATGTTGATATTTATCAAACAATCCGCTCTTTATTAATATTAATACATTATTTTACAATATATATATGTTTTTAGTATTTATCGATGTAAGCTTTTAAATACACATTTTTGAATTATTTATTTTTTTTGTTGTAATTTTTGTAGTTGCATATTTAAAAATACTAAGCTATTTATATTTACTTTGATTCTATAAATTACTACTCTCATAAATATGGAAGGAGTTAGTATAATGAATTTTGTGATTTATTATTATTTTATTTTATTTTTTTTTTTTTTTGTAGCTGCATATTTAAGAATTACTACCCAATATATAAATACAGTATTAAATATATATAAAGTAGTTAGTATATATTTAATACTGTATACAATTTTTCTACAACTTTTTTGCGAGCCTTAAATCACTGTGCCATCCGACATGGACTTTTGCAGCCATGTCAATTTGATGATGTCCTTGCTTTAGCTTTGTACTCGCTCTTGTTTGTCCCACTCAATGTTTCCATTATAGAGCTCCCGCCTCGCCCACCCACACACACACACACACTCCGTCAACAGTATCTGGAGAGTAGAGCCCCCTAGTTAGCATATATTTTACAGTGCGTGTCATTTCCAGCAAAACATGATGTTTTGCTAATACAACAGATTTACACGCCGATTGCCATTTCAATGCGCTAGTTTATTTCTCTATATCTATATATATACCCTGCACTTGAAAACGGGGTATATAAGGTATGGGTATCAATAGTATCAATAGCCTGTAAAGCCGCTGTAAGGCGCTCAAAATATATATATATATATTCCATCAATCGTGCTGCCTGGCAACAACACCTACGTACGAGATACAGATACAGCAGATAATGAATTATAAGCAAGAGAGAAAGAGAGAGGGAGGGAGAGAGGGGGAGGCAAGCAGCATGTGTCGCCGCGCGTCATGGAGACTAGTCTGCACTTTGGCGAGTTCTCCCCCAGTTCCAGGGAACTCATTCAGTCAGTTTCCTCCCCCCGCCCTCACTCAGTGCGCTGTTGCCATTGCGCTGTTGCCATCTTTCATTTGTTACTGCTTTTAATGTTGCATGGCAAATTTAATTTCTAAATTGCAGCTGTTTTCGTCATCATCAGCAGCAACGGCATAAGGCATCAAAAATGTTGACAGGCTGTGCAGCTGTGCAGCGATGCGATTATTGTTAATAAATGAAGCAGATCGTTTTAGACTAACTTTGCCATAGCGAAAGCTATACAATTTCGATTGCATTAAGCTAGTTTTGAAAATGTAGAAAACTAATTCGATAAATACGTTATTTCATCATGTGTCTTACTCATTGTTTACTCATACGCATACTATACCATAATACTCTGCTGAGTCACAGTCCACAGATGGGAAACTTATAGAGAAGTGTTTATTACAATTATGTATATGCTATTTCATCATGATATCTAGGAGTTTTCTTTTCGATTATCTCTGTTAATTGTCTATTAAATTGTATATTTAAAATTAACTAGCTAAATGTATGATATAGGGAAGTACTCATGCCAAATTTAGAAAGTCTTGCTCAAGGTAGGTTGAATTTGCTTTGAAACTATTGAATTTTAAACAGAACTTGCACAAAGAAAAATCCGTAGCAAATTTCCAAACACTAACTCTTATAATAGCTGAGATCTCTGAGGTCATAGAGTCGTGAAATTAACCTGGGGCTGAAGTAAGTTGTTATTCGCACAAAGAAAGTTAATCATCGGGCAGAATTAGTCAGAATTGCATGTAAAATTCTTTGTGTATCCCCTTAAAATATACATGGACTCCATGCACCACTATATCATTATCATCATTTGTATATATGAGGTAGATGAATGTATCTACTGCAGGACTGCACCCAGATATGTATGTATATACTTTATTGCTGGCCCGAATTGCATGCTTAATTGCAATAAAAATAAGAAACTGCCACGCCCACACAATGAAAGAAACAAAGAACAAACATATGTGTGTGGAGAAAGAGGCGAGAGAGAGAGAGAGAGAGAGAGGGAGAGAAGCGAGAGTATCCAACTGTGAGATACCCCTATAACAAGGTATGTAGCTCATCCTCATAAGCTAACATAATGTACGTTTCTTATATGTACATATATACCCGTTATACACAACACTGCAGGGTATAAATATTTAAAATTTTCATGAAATTTTCGCACTACGTGAAAGACACAAAGCAGCTGCATTTGCAGATGCAACCAGGCAGCGGGAAAATTTCAAATGGAAATGAACGCATAAAAAAACAACAAATTTTCTTCTTCAGGGGGGAACATTTTCAGCTGGCGAGTAAGAGTGAGAGTGAGACAGACAGAGAGAGAGAGAGAGAGAGGGAGATAAACAAATGAACACGAATTAGTCAGCGGGTCGCTGTGAGAACGTTAGGTAAATTGCAAAACTAGATAGATACCCTGTAAACAGCATATTATATAATTACAAAATGAACAGTGTTGGTTAACGAGCGAGGACTTTCTTTAGCCATTTTCCACATTATATTTTAATGCCGTCACATATGTTTGATATCTCTGAATTTATCAAACAATCAGACCGTATCTAATGCCCCCTGCAATGATACTGAAAATGAGACTAGAAAATGGAAACAAAAAATACGAAAATACTTGCAGCTTAGGTTGGTCATAAAACACACACACACACACACACACACACACACGCACACACTAAGCCAAACAAAGCATAAAGACAAAAGCATTAAATTACACCAAGTGGCACAGCCAGAAACTAGCTATAATTTAGCTGTAGCTAAATGCAATGAGTGAGTGTGTGTGTGTGTGTGTGTGCGAGTCTAAACTTGATTTCAAAGTTAAGCCAACCTTAACCAACATTTATAGAGTCTTTATAGCGAATATACAGCTACAGCAACTACAAAATTAAAATCCAACAAAAAGCTAAAAAAAAAAAAAAAAACAGCTAAAAATTCGCCTTTTTTTTTGGCTAGTTCTCCTTTTTTACTTGTTTTTAAACTTGATTTGCAGCTACAAAATTTCGAGCTGAAGGTGAGGTCAGGTAGGCAGCAAAAATTTTGAGGAGTAACTCAGTACATGGTAGGAGCCTCAGATCAGGCCCAGCAATACGAAAGATAAAAAAAACCTTGATTACGCTGTTTTAAATAACTCTAAAGAACTACTTTTTTCTACCTTTTATCTAATCGCATAGAGAGATCAAGTAAATATATAACTATAATAAATTTTTCTCACTTAGAACTTGCTAATTCCTTTCTCGCAGTGTAGTAGTTAAATATGAAACTAGCTCATCGGCTTGCAAACTTACACTAGAGAAAGAGAAAGAGAGGGAGAAAAACCACATGAATATTTGAGTATTATAAAATATTGAATCGCACATCAGACCCCCCTCAAGACAAACAAGTCTAAACACGTTCAAAATAGGTCGAAATAGGTCGCTGCTCAATGAATGTGGGAAGTGCAGCAAGTGTTTCAGTTTTATAACTGGCTAAAATTGAGTTATATAGCTTAATCGATCAGGTTGCCATATTGTCTCCAATGGCCCCCGGTCACAACGTTGGTAATTAGAAATTCTCTCTTGTCTCGTGGTTTTTTTTTTTTTTTGTCTGTTCGATGTCTACGCGAGCTCGTGTTACGCGCACAGTTTGTTGATTGGCAAAAATAATAACGGTAAACATATATCTTTCTATCTATCTATCTGTCTATTCTATATATTTATGTAGTGGGTGTGCAGGTAAGCATATTGATTACTGCTACAGTATCATCATAATCTGTTTAGCTTAGTCTTATATTTTGATTGATGAATTGCTGAATGGCCACGCCCACGCTCAATTAAGATGTACTTACGCGCGATAAGTTTAAAGAGAACTTAAGATGCAAAAAAAAAAAAAAATTAAACCATCAAGAAGCATAAGCAATAACAAGCAGGCGAGAGTTCATTGATTCTTAGTATATAATCGGATTAGAAATTTCTATTGATTTCATATTTAGATGGTTAACTAGCAAATACCCTGTAGTTGGAATTGCAACGGTATTTTCCTTCTAAAATTTCTATATTCTTCTTGCTGATTTTTTTGATCTATTAAACCTTTAATACATAACTGTTTTTTACAGGGTATTTTAAGTTTGAGTTGTTGATTTTTTGTATTATTTTATGATGCTCTCTAATGCGTTTTTATTGGCAAATGGAAATTGTATGTTTTTGTTTTGGAATCAAGAAAACTCTTCAAATTGCCGAGGGGTATGATTTGAAGAGCAAAAGAAATGCGAAAGTGTAGGAAATTTTACTGTATTACAGAAAAACCTAAAATTAATCATAATTCGAGAATGTAAACTTGTCTAAGTGTTGGAAAATACTGTGTAAAGTAGAAAGACAGGGTATACAGTAAACACTGCATTTATTGTTAATATAACACTTGATAATATAACACTTGTTATACACACATGTATAACGCTTCATTTGACAACAATTCGTTGCAGTGGCAATTAAACTTATTGTGCTTTTGTGTTGTTGTTGTTGTTGTTGTAGGCCCGAGTGCAATTAAAATGAGAAACTTTATTCATTTTAATGTTGTTGTTGTTGTTGTTGTCGTTAGTGTTGTAGCTACTAATTGCGATTGACAAAAGTGAAAGCGAGAGAGCAAAACGAGCAAAATGTGAAAATTAATAGTTTCATATTGGGTACTAAATAAAACTACAAATTGCTCAACACTGTCTCTCACTCTCTCTCCTCTCTCTCTCTCTCTCTCTGCCTCTCTTCGTCTCTCGTTCACGCTCCCCCTCTCTTCTATACAATTATTACGTGAGCACAAAGCCGCAACTTGTTGTAGCTCTCTCTCTCTCTCTCCCGCTCTCCCGCTCTATGCTAGATCTAGCTATATATTTACTTTGTATTTGCCTTCAATCGAGAAACAAAAAACCGTATCTTTCTCAACCTACACAAAGCTGTTGGCTTGTCTCTTGGATGAGTAATTTATAGAAATTTTTCTAGGCCAACCAACGATTTTTTTTTGTTTTTAGGCTGGTTTCAAATACTTTTCAGTTCCCGAGTCTCTGCGCTTACTCAGTTTTTCAACTCGCCGTGAAATATGAAAACAACTTTATTTCATTGTCAGCGGCGGCGGTTGGAAAAACCAGCTGGGCCGAGACCCGAAAAACAAAAAAACATGGAGCGTAAGCCAAAACTAGAAAAATGGAAACGAAACGAAACCAAACCAAACGAAAACGAAAGTGAAAGTAGGCCAAACTCATCATCATCGTCGTCGTCGACGCTCGCTGAGGCTTCACTGTGTTTCATCGAGCTGTACTGTAGGTCTTTCTGTTTGTAGGCCTAAGTTCCTCCCCTGTAAGTCTATGTAGCTCCCTCTCTCTCTCTTTCTATCTCTCTCTGTTTCTCTTGTGTTTTTGTCTTTTGATTTTTACACTTTCGTTTTCGTTGCGGCATCGAAGAAGAAAAGTGAAAATTATGCAGTGAAAATCTTCAGAGTCTATGGCGTTGATTTAGTCATTAAATGTTGCCTGGTATAGTGGGAAAGTCACATAAAATCTGAATGGATTTTATACTACTTAGTTAAATTACAGTGTATTGACAATACAAACAACTTATATTACAATTACACGATTTCAAATAGTTTTGCATAACAATAGTTACAAACTAACAGAGATTTTATGGCCTATAAACTAATAGATCTCTGCTAATAGAAGAGCTAGAGCTGTTAAATTTTGTATAGATGTGCTTGACTTTAAAACTTTAAGCAGGTATATTTTCTATCTAAAGTTTTTTATCTATTTTTCCAGAAAATTATTTAAAACACGCAGATCTCTGCTAATAGAAGAGCTAGAGCTAGTAAATTTTGTATAGATGTGTTTGACTCTAAAACTTAAAGCAGGCATATTTTATATCTAAAGTTTTGTATCTATGTTTCCAGAAAATTATTAAAAACGCGCAGATCTCAGCTAATTGAAGAGCTGGAGCTAGTAAATTTTGTATAGATGTTTTTGACTCAAAAACGCAGTGTAGGCATATTTTATATCTAAAGTTTTCTATCTATGTTTCCAGAAAATTATTAAAAACACGCATATCTCGGCTTCGAGCAAAGCTACGCTTCTGAAATTTGGTATGGAAGTACTTCTATACTAAAGACATATAATATAATTACAAAATTCTAAATACCCAAATTCCTAAGCTTCCTTTAGAAGTGTCTTTTTGTATTATTTGGGTTCTGTCTGTTTCTACTTACCCTGCATTTTCGGCTGCAGCAATTGACATCTGTTGTTGGGGCTCATCTGTTAGCCGCAGCGTTTAGATGTGCCCGTTGTGGTTATGTTTGTTGTTGCTGTTGTTGTAGATCTTAAGTGTTGCTGTTGTTGTTGTTGTACGATGCGGTCCATGCATAACAAAAAGTTTTACGAAATATAAACGAAACACTGCAAAGAGAGAGAGAAAAGAAGACAAGTTGGAAAATTGCATGAGAAATTCCTTTGGAATTCAGTTATAATACTTTTTTATGACATTATTTAAGAACAAAACGTCGCTAGGCATGACACAAGTTGTCGCACTCAAGACACACACACACACACACAGAGAAACAGGGGGAAAATACCATGGGAAAACAAGAAAAGCTTGCAAAGCAAATGCCAGCTGGCCACTTGAAGACTCAAGTAACAAGAAACACTTAGGGTCGAGCCGCCTTCGACCTACTACCTACTCCACCTCCAACCCGAAAAACAGAGAAAAAAAAGAAAAACTAACTCAAGAAAAAAGCGGCCCAAAGCGAAATGAAAAGGCGGCATAAGAGGGGAGAGACAGAGACAGAGAGAGAGAGTGAGAGCGTAACCCTAACAAAGGTACATCATAATTGTAGAGAGAAAACCCGAGTTACATTTAAAGTTATTTAATTATTTTGCAACTGTTAAATAATATCGTATACATACATATGTAACTCGCTCGAAACCGTTAACCCCAGAGGAGGGAGGAGCTTACGAGGTTTTCTCTTCTTAAACATGTTTATTTGTTCTGCTCTCCTCTCTCTCTCTCCCTCTCTCGTTCTCTCTCACTGCTCATCTGCTGCATAATCTGCATGTGAGACAACGCATTCTGATTGTATCTGTATCTGTTTGCGAGTCTGTGTGTGTGCGCGTGTGTGTGTGTGTGTGTATTCTCCTTCTGCCAACGTGTCGTATACTCAATGCAGCCACCACCCAACAAAAACATTTTGTATTTATATTATGCATTCTTCTTTTCTTATACCCATTGAAACTGAATGAGTTGTGGGGTATATTGCGTATCAATTTAAGGCGTGGCAAGTTCTAGCATTTATTTACATTTTAAAACCATCAGATCCCTGGTATTATAAGAGCTATGCACATGAAATTTGGTATGCGTAAATTAAAAAAAAATTATTTTAAATCATAACTAAATTTCCAAAATATCGAAAAATTTCAAAAAATGATTTTGCTATTTTTTAAATGTAGAATCACTCAGTTTGTTAAAACATAAACAAAATGTCATTCCGTGTGAAAATCGCTTGATTTTTAAGAAAGTTACGATCGGTGTAAAATGAGAGTACCAGGCCTGTTGAGAGTGTTGCATGTCTAATTTTTGGACCACTTTGACATGATTTTTGGGCCAAAATTAAGTATCGTTTAAAATCGATTTAAACAATTGTTTAGTACTAATTTTGACCACCGCAATCGATTAAAATTAAAAACTCGCGATTTAAAATTACAAAAAAATAAATTTTGTTGAAAAATCATAGGGGGGACCCTTACCTAAATTTTCAAAATATCGAAAAATTTTAAAAAGCCTAATATGCTATTTTTAAATGTAGATTCACTCAGGTTTGTAAAACATAAACAAAATGTCATTCCGAGTGAAAATCCGTTGATTATTAAGCAAGTTACGATCGGTGTAAAATGAGAGTACCAGGCCTGTTGAGAGTGTTGCATGTCTAATTTTTGGACCACTTCGACACGATTTTTGGGCCAAAATTAAGTATCGTTTAAAATCGATTTAAACAATTGTTTAGTACTAATTTTGACCTCCGTAAATCGATTAAAATTAAAAACTCGCGATTAAAAAAAAAATTTTGTTGAAAAATCATAGGGGGGACCCTTACCTAAATTTTCAAAATATCGAAAATTTTCAAAAAATTATTTTGTTATTTTTTAAATGTAGAATCACTCAGTTTGTTAAAACATAAACAAAATGTCATTCCGCGTGAAAATCGTTCGATTTTTAAGAAAGTTTAAGTATTTATACAGGGTATTTAAGCAGTCACACTGTATGCAGCTTTCTTTACTAGTTATTTTTCGCACTGTGAGATGATACACCACACAGGGAGAGAATGCTATATTGTGTTTGCTTTTTACACATCAACAACATTTCTTGTTGTTGTTGTTGTTGTTGTTGGGTTCACAACAACGCATAACAACTACAACTGCATTTCGTATTTTTCTTCTTTTATTGTTTCTGCCTTTGGCTACACTGTATGTTCGCCTCCCCTCCCCCACCCCCTGGTCCTGTTGTCTCAGCCCCCCAAACTGCGCCTTATCCACAAAGCAGAAACATGTTTTATATAATTTCCTGTACGCGTGGCACAAAAGCAGAAGCATAATCTATCTATTTCTCTCTCGCTCGCTCTCTCTCTCTCTCTCTGTCTTGCTTGCTCGTGTGTTGCCTTCTCGTTCTCTAGCCATTCTTTTGTCATGTATTTTTGCTGATAATAATAATGCATTTCATCGCAGTTGTTGTTGTTGTTTTTGTTGCTCACATTGTTCTTAATTGTTGTTGTTTTTTGCTGCGCTATAGAGGGTTTTAGATACATAAATATTGTGGTATACACGTACATATATGTATATAGAGTTTAAAGGAAAAGGAAGCCTGATATGCTGCTCTTGTCTGGCGCAAGATAATGCAAATCCATCAAAAAGAAGCGAGTAAAATTTCCAAATAATATTTTGATATTCATATTTATAATTAATAATAATAATTTATAATAAATAACCATATCTAAATACATATTCTTTCAGACTCTGAAGCAATTTCTATACTCGACACGCCTGCAATATAATGTTAAATAATTTGTTGAAATAAATACTATAATTATGTTTTAGCAAAAAATTCCGCTGAAAACGGCTAAAGAAAGAATAGCGAGAAAAGAGAGAAATGTGATGATGTTGCGTTTCTAAACGGTGATTTAGCCATTAGGCTAACGGTAAAATGTGCAGAATCTCCACAGAAAGAAAAGAGAGGCAAGAGCGAACGCAAAAGAAGCAGAAGAAGAAGAAAAAGCGAAGAAGAAGACAGCAACCGGCTTGCTCAGAGGTTGGCAACAATTTCTACGGCATCGTCTCGCGCTCTCCCTGTGTGTGTGTGTGTGTGTGTGTGTTCTCTCAGGCTCCACTTCATAGTTGCATAACTCAAGTATTGAGTTACCTCTCTCTCGCTCTCTTTCTGACTCTCTTTTGCTCTCTCGCATGTTCTAAGCTGGTTTTGTAATGCAACCGGCTAATTTGCTGTTAGTTAACGTTGCTTAGCATGAGTATTGTATAAATCACACACACACACACACACACACACATACGATGACATCGATAAGCCAGCGAGTGGGAGAGAGAGAGAGAGCTGCGATATGCACATTCAAAAGCGACAATCGGATGATTTGTCATGCACGGAAATACAAACAACAAGCGCAGCGCAGCGAGGAGCTGGCGATATTATTTTGTTGGTATTTTTTTTTTTGTTTACTCCCGAAATGTACACGCAATAAATAAATACTAAGCGCACAAAAGGAGGCAGCAGCGAAACGCACGAAAGAGTGTGAGAGAGAGAGAGAGAGCGAGCGCGAACGAGGTGCCCTCTTACTATCAAAATGCGTTTTGTTTACGTTTCGCCTGCCGATGATGGCTCAGCGCAGTTTCCTTTCCTTTTCCTTCCTTTAAGCGCTGATAAAAATAAAACACAAACAGCAACGGCGACGGCGACGACAAATAAAACAAACAACTTCTAGACTTGTGTAAAATAACTCAAGCGCAAAAGGAGACGGCATACGCACACACACACACACATGCATGCATGCATGCATGCCTGCCTGCATAGTTCAATACAAGAGCAGCAAAGAGAGCGGCAGTAGAAAACTAGAGAGAGAGAGAGAGTGGGAGCGCAAGTTGCGCTCTCTTCGTTGCATGAAACGGCGCTTTTAATTTACACGTCTTTGTGAAATTTTCGTGCATTTCATTTTGATAATGAAGTGACGTGTTAATCATGAGTCTATACACAACCTTAACCCCCCCTCGCCCAATAAATCTATCGCTTTGGTCTGCTGGAACTGCTAGTCATCGATAATTATCGATTATAATCACTGCATGTCTGTGTAGATCATTTTTCTTGCTTTATATGCTACTTTCTTTATTATTTTTCTCATTAAAATGTATTTTATTATTTATATTTAATTTTTTATATTTTAGCTGCGCGCACTTCCTTTTTATGTTTAAGAACACATAACATATTATGGCAGGTACTTTAGGTACGAGGGTCGTTTGATAAGTCCGTGACTTTTTGTATTTGCCGCGCACCTGCTCTAAATACAACACTGCTCCTGTCAGCAGTTATCGATTAACAGCTGACTGTAAAATTTTGAAAAAGCTGCGTTTTTTGGTTTGCGTTTTATAGGCATTGAAAGCAGACGATCTCGTGAATTTTAACGAAAATGGAAAAAAGTGAATTTCGTGTGCTAATTAAGCATTATTTTTTGTAAAAAATCCATCACCGAAACCAAGGAAAGACTTGATAAATATTATGGGGACTCTGCACCATCAATTTCAATGGTTAAGAAATGGTTTACTGAGTTCCGTTGTGGTCGTACCAGTACAAGTGATGCCGAACGTTCAGGTCGCCCAAAAGAGGTCGTCATGCCAGAAATCGTCGACAAAATCCATGGAATGATATTGGATGATCGGAGAATGAAAGTGCGTGAGGTAGCTGAGGCTGTAGGCATCTCAACTGAACGGGTACATCACATTTTACATGAATATTTGGACATGAAAAGCTTTCCGCGCGATGGGTGCCGCGATGCTACACACGACCATAAGCGCAACCGTGTGACCATTTCAAAGGAGTGTTTGGCGATGTTCAACCGCAATCCAAACGAATTTTTGCGCCGTTTCGTTACCGTAGACGAAACATGGATCCACCACACCACACCAGAGACCAAAGAACAATCAAGACAGTGGGTTTCTCCGGGTGAACGTGCACCAAAGAAGGCCAAGGTGGGTCTGTCGGCCAACAAGGTCATGGCCACAGTTTTTTGGGATGCACAAGGTATCATTCACATCGATTACCTTGAAAAGGGTAAAACGATCACCGGCGAATATTATTCAGAGCTTTTGGACAGATTCGATATTGATTTGAAGCAGAAACGACCGCATTTGGCGAAAAAAAGTGCTGTTCCATCAGGACAATGCACGGGTGCACACGTGTGTAGTCAGCATGGCAAAATTTCATAAATTGGGCTACGAACTGCTACCCCATCCAGCATATTTCCAGATTTAGCCCCTGTGACTATTTTTTGTTTCCAAACATGAAGAAATGGCTCGGCGGTAAGAGATTCGGGTCAAATGAAGAGGTCATCACAGAAACAAACGACTATTTTGAGGGCCTTGAGAAAACCTATTATTTGGAAGGAAAAAAAATTGGAAAACGCTGGACTAAATGTATAGAGCTAAAAGGAGATTATGTTGAGAAATAAAACGCTTCTTTGACGAAAAAATATATTTTATTCAAAAGTCACGGACTTATCCACGACCTTACGTACATTAGCCATAAAAGCGGTACATCATCTCAAACTTTTCTCTCTCTCCCCTCTCCCCTCTGTCCACGTCTGCGTTTTTCCCTTTAAGCCACTTAGCTGACGCTTTCAAGTCTCGTAACTCAGCGTAAAAGCCAATTAATCAAGTGCATATACAATTTGTGTATATATACATACTATAATAATATAACTCTTAATTTATGGTACAGCTCTTTTCCGCTCAGCGCAATTACTTATATAAGTAATTGTTTATATATATTTGTATTTTCGGGGCTTTATTTGATTGATAAAATTATCACGTAGTTTTCAGGTATTATTTTTGTAGCTTTTTTGGGTGTGTCGCATTATCTGATCGTTAGTGTAAAGCTTTGCCTAATAGGTGGGTGTATTAAATACAAACAACTATAGCTTTATTTAAACTACTCAGTTAAGATCAATAAATGAAAGCCTAACGGCAACAGGATATGTTCAGAAGAACTCCCTCCCCCTCCCCCCTTAGGATAGGGCACTTAAAAAGTCATTTAAATTGCAGAAGAAGTTCTTGACAAACTCGACAACTTCACGATTTCTTGTTGTTGTTTTTATTGAACATTACCTGTGATGCATAACAATTGCGGCCCGGAGCCAAAGACCCCACACCACCAACCCAACTCAACCCGTTCCTCTTCGGGTAAAGCTTACTTTATCAGCTTCAAGTTATTTCCGCATCGCTGGAATAAGTATAAACCATACTCTTTCCTAGTCTCGTCTAACTATCGAGCTGCGGGCAGCTATGGAAATTGGAAAGAAAGAAAGGTCCCTAGTATTATGCATAGGGGCAATTGTACTATGTGTAGGAACACGTTTGTCGAAGGCATTATCGAATAAATAGATGGGTACACACACAAAACGCAGTAACATTTACAACGGTGGAGGAGTGCTCGGGTTTACGTGTCTGGAATATTTGACAAATACCTAAAATATATTGTAAGAATAGGTAAAGCTTGACTGCTGTATACCCTGTACACGATGCACAACGGAAAACCTAGCATATGGAAAAACTCTCATAACTTTTGAAGTTTCGGTTCAATCATATTGAAATTTACATTTCAGACTAACATTGTAATTACCATGACGCATGCAAAATTTAAAATATATATTTTAAAAACTGTGTCTAATAAATGAAAAAAACGTTTTTCAGAGTATGTGTGCATATCACTTTAAATTTAAAATAATCCCCAGCTGATTGTAATAGAAAACAATCTGCTTACCAAGTTTCACATCTCTATCTCGCATATCGGCTGAGTTCGGGTATGGTATACCCGTTCTTTTTTTCTGTTTTACATATCCAACGAGTACAGGGTACACAAATAAAAAAAATACCAACCACATGGCGAGGCATTTGAATAATTTTTTTAACTGTTTGCAGTGCGCTCACGGCAGCTGTTTAAACTTTGTTTTTGTTACTGATAAGCCCCAGCAGCGTAAAACTGACAAACCATTTTAAAAAATGTGGTTTTAGCATAACCATTCGATAGCTGTTTCAAAACTGGCACACATACTACTGGTTTTGCCTATACTGGGTTTTATTATCATAATGTTGATACAAAAAAAAAAAAAACAAAAGTTTGGAAATTCCGATACATAATGAGGAAAATAGGTTAGTTTACAGAAACCACAAAGATGTAAACAAACTTAAAACTTAACTATAGATTAAACAGTTGCTAAAATAGAAAAAAAGATGGTATTTCTCGAGATTCAATAAAGAATATTATAATGATTTTTTGGGTACAGCTTAGGGGGTATCTCAATTTACTTTACTAGCTATTAGCTATACATTAATAAATTTCATTATATCACGAAATCCCATACCAAGTTGAGAAAGGAAATTTTTGTGGATAGGTATAGTATGTATGTATGTTATATGCCCGGCAGCAGTTTGTAATGGCCACAGCAGGAAAAGAATTAAGTATCGAAAATACTACGAACAGGAACAACAACAATTACCTTAGGGTTTGTCAATCAATTCATTAATCACCCCAGTAGTAAGAAAACTCTGAACTAGCCCAGTAACAAAGAAAGAGACAGAGAGAGAAAAAGAAACAGAAACTGTGGTCATTGTATTTGTTTTTATCTGCCAAAACGTGTATACGTCAAATTTAGATAATTAATCAAATTAGAAGGAGACGCAGACAGAGAGATATATAGTATATATATAGGGATAGAGAAACACTGATAATATGCACAAGGTGCTAATCTTTCATTATTCATTGCTCTGGGCGGGGGGTCGCCAAATACAGCTTCCTGTTTTATTGTTATTGTATTTAGTCTGCCGATTTCTTTGGTACTTGAACAAAGAATTAAAGAATAAATATTTTGAAAACTTACAAAAATAAAATACGATTAACAGAAGTACCTGATTATACTTAAAATTTTGTTTAAACACAATCTTCTTAAAATTCAGCTATTTATGGATACTTATATTATATTTATTGGGGAATTCCAGGCAATATAATACATGCATACCTATAAAAAGAATATAGTTGAATATATATACGAATCTTTATATGATATATTGTCATTATATTATTTTGCATATATATCTATCTAATTCACATTCCACTCTGATTCATCTGCATTCCCCCAAGTCCTCCATAAATATACTTTCCCGTAAGCGAAGTGTTATGGAGAGCATTATAATTTTTCCTGTCGTATTTCCATTTACCATAACAGAGAACATACATGGACCACACGTTGCTGTTGTTGTTCTTCTATTGTTATTTTGTTTTGGAATTCGATTTTGATGTGTCCATTTTTGGCAGACCTCTTCAATTTGGCTGGCCACACGGCCAACGAGTGCTCGAGAACTCGTGCTCTACTCCCATGCCTGGCGGCCCCATAAAAAGCAAACACACAAATCATCAACACTTATGCAGGCTCTTTATGTGTATGTGTGTGTGTGTGTGTGTGTGTAAGTGTGGATCGCATTGCATTTGAAATGCGTACGCTTTGGTATAGTAAAATATGCAATAATGGAATTTTCTGCCCCATTTGCGGTTTGTCTGATTTGCATTGTCGCCATAAACAACAATAACAACAAGGCAAAGAGACTTTACTATATTCAGCACTATTCGAAATTCCCTCAGAGGCACCCACCAACCGCCCCATCTCTTTTTCCTTAGCCCACTTCCACACGCAGTTTCCTAATGAGAACTCTAGTCTAGAGGCTCTATAGGGGTACTGAAATCGAACAAGGGATAAGATGGTCAAAATGTTCGAAAACTATTTTCTGATGCAAAATTAATCTAGAGGCCAAATAATGGATAAAATGACCTCTCTCAAGGAAATCTGATAATTTTTGACCAAGTTAACCATACCAGCGTCTCTATAGGGATACTGAAATCGAGCAAAGGAGTAAAATGGAACCCATACGGAAGGTCAAAATTTTCGAATATTTTAAATTCATTATTTTTTGATGCAGAGTTATTTTTGAGGCGATTCTCAAGGAATTCTGATGATTTTTGACGAAGTTTTACATACTAGAGGCTCTATAGGGGTAATGAAATAGAGCTATATAGTAGCTATATCAAGGATTAAGATATCATCTCTCTGAGAGAATGATTCAATTTCCAATCTGAGTCTAACAATATCAATTGACAATTGATTTGATTTGACTAGCACAATATATCAATTCACACACATGCATATATGTACATACATATATATTGCTAAAGATAGACTTGCACATTTTGTCCGATTTTAGATGCCTAAATTGAACTCGACTCGAACAGCATCAGAAATAACTCATAATTTGATTTATTTATTTGTGAACTCTCCATCTCACTCTCTCTCTCTCTCGCTCTCGCGCGCTCTCTTGGCTGCGCATTGAGCTGAACTCAAAGCTTGCGACGCATACTACGTTTCTTAATTCGACGCGACTGCGCGTCGTCGTCGTCGTCGTTGTCGCTCTAAGAATGCTTGAAAATGGCGAGCACGAAGAGGAAGAAGAAGAAGAGCAAAAGTTCGGCTTAGGTTTCAGCAATAGACTGTCAAAGGGCGCCCTCTATTGCGTTCTCGCTCGCACGCTCGCAAGCGACGACACATTGCTTTTGCTCTGCCCTCTCTTTGCTCTGCACACTGCCCTGCGCTCTCTTGGCTCCGTCGCTCTTCTCTGTCGGTGAGCTGTTGTTAGATGCGGCCACTAAGCAGGGAGCGCTTCGCTTTGCTCTGCGCTCTGCTTGGTTTTTGGTTAGCTTGTCGTTTTTTCGTTGATGACCTTGAAAAAGCTGTATCTAAAAATCGAGTGCAATCAACTCACACACAAACAAGCGCACAAGAGAGCCTCTGCCACACACACAAACACACATACAAACTTATTATTATTTCTCCTAAATTTCAAATACACAAACACACACACACACACACACGAGCAAACGCATTGCCCAGAATGTTAGGTAAAGTCTTGGAGCCCCCCTATATCCTGCTGTCTCTGTCGCACACGCTCTCTTTATGTGCGCTTGCTGATATGGTTCTCTCTCTGTGTGTGTGTGTGTGTGTGTTTTGTTTTTGCCTTTGTTGCTGTGTGTGTTAAACCGCACACAATTATTATTCTAGATTCTGTCCAGTATTGTTGTTGTTGTTGTTGTTTTTGCTTCTTTTCAAAGTGGTCGCTCTGACGTTTCGCTGCCTCCGCCTCTGCCTCTGCCGCTGCCGCTGCCACTGCTGCTTTTTTCATGGGTTTTATCTTACGTCTTGCTATTTGCTTTTGTGTGTGCTTTCCATGGGATAATAATAGTAGTATAGTTAAGCAAAGTTAAGCCCAAAAAAAAAAAAAAATCTGCACAGCGCCGTTTCAGGCTGCTGCTTTATAGTTAGGTAGTCAACAGGTATATCCAGCGAAGCAAAGCGCTCTCAGAGAGACTTATTAAAAGTTTCGCTGTGCAGAAACCCAAAATGGTAGCCGACTCACACACACACACACACACACACTTATTTGGGTACCTAACACACAGATTTAGAAACAATAGAAACTTCAGAAACAATCATATAAAGTTAAGGGGATCAATTGAAAAAACTTCTGTAATGACATCTTTTAAAGTAATTTAGATTTAAACAATATATTTTTGTATTTTTTTTTTGTTGTATACTACATTTATATTATTAAACACATCGATCTCTGGCTCTATAACACTTACAGCTATTAAATTTTGCAACATACTGCCCTGAAACTTAACGCATATCATGGAATTCTTTTATTTTAGAATCTCTCAATCTATTTCAATCATTTCTTGCAAAATTTTTAGAATCTCTCAATTTATTTAAATCATTTCAGAATTCTCTCACTGCTTCTATAAAAACTTGTTATTAACATTAGTTGAAGTAACACAACCCATACACCTGCTTAGCCTAAAAAAAAACCATCTAGGAATTCGTTACACATCGCGCTTCATAATATGAACGTAATTTTCACAGAGAGTAATTTTAAAGCCCTGCTAAACAGATTTTGCAACATCTTTTTGTGGCCATTAGAGCAGAGTTGATTATTATTTTAATTTTTTTTTTTTTTTGTTAATTCAACAGAAAACTGATGAGCTAATCTCTAGTTGTTGTTGTTGTTGTTGGCCAACTTTGACTTGAGATTTTTAATTAAGATAATTCTAGCATGGAGCACGTAAAAATACAACGTCGGCGACGACTAAGTACAGAAGATTCAAAAAACAAAATCAGAAACAAAAAAAAAACCTTTGTATAAATCCCAGGAAAAAAAGAAACCATTGAAACACATATATTCATCTAGTATTTTTTTTTTCTTTTTGTGGCATGTCCAAAATGTCAAATTTCAAAAAATTTCGCTAAGTAAAACAAAATTTACATATAGATAAAATACATACGTCAATTAGTCTGGCAGAGGTACGCACAGAAATACTATCTACATTGGTTTATATTTGTCGAATGACGAGGGTTCCCTAAATTGAGGAAGTGTGAGTGCGAAGAAAGTAGAGTAAATATTTAAAGATCCCAGGGGATTAGGGTCAAAGGGTTGAAATTATGTAGACAAATTTATTAGACGTTATGTAGGAGTATCAAACGATATAGAAATTCAGGAAAAAGAAGAGAAATATTGAAGTGTTTGCGTTGTTGATTTTTATATGGTATAAGAATTTTATATTCATACCAGTCTATTTATTTTTTGTTTTGAAATTCAGTTATTTCTTGTATTCTATTAAGCATTTCGGAACGTATAATATCTTGAGAAATATGCACACACACACACACACACTCTCTGATACGATTAGTCCGATTTCTTTAGTAACCTGTCGGGTCGTGCTCTCTTCGGACTGCCGTCTTATCAGTGCTGCTTCTCTTCTCTCTCTCGCGCTCACTCTCTCTCTCTCTCTTTGTCCCCCTTGTTGGTTTTAAAACAAAGTCCATTTATTATTGTTGGTAAATACTACCTCGGAGTACAGTAAGACAACATTTAAAATGCTATTATCTAATCGTGTCTGTGCGTGTGTCAGCATGAGAGAGAGAGAGAGGCAAGGCAAGGCAGAGAGAGAGAGAGAGAGAGAACGGGCACTTGCCTTGGCGATAAGCCTCCGAAACAGTATTTAGTTATTTTTATTAAATTATGAGAGACCGTCTATAAAACTGTTGAGTTTGGGCACCTCAAAGAACTACGATTTATAGAGAGATCTTTTTTTTTCTTTTTAATTTTGTTGTATGGCTTTTGGCTAGGCTCAAAACTGGTTTAACCTGTTCGCAAACGGAAAACGAAAAAAAAAAAACGTACAAAAATGTTTAACAACAATAAACTAATTAAATCACACCGAAATACGTCGCAAAAGTACACAATCAAGAGAGTGAGCGAGAGAGAGGGAGAGAGAGAGATGACGACGACGAAGAGAGACAAACACTTTGTAGATATAAAGAGTAACGAAAATAGACTATGAAAAGATTTCATTGAAACATAAATAAAACGCTTAATATACGTGGAAAATACATTTCAATATCATATGCAAAATGTGCGAGGCAACAACAATAACAACCTCAGATAGATGTTATATGTATCTGCTGTATATGTGTGTGTGTGTGTGTGTGAGATAGTCACATTTGCATTTTCACTCGCACTTCACATGACACAAGGCGCGCGCGCCTTCAGTGAGTAAAAAAAAAAAAAAAAAAAACATTTTTTTGATAACTAAATAAAGCACAAAGACGACTAACACCCACGGTAGTTTTTTTTTTTTTTTTTTTGCTTGTTTTGTTTACTTTGCTCACTGTCTGCGTTCTGTTTGCATTCACGATAGACAATCTTGGAGCGAGGGAATCCTAACTGAAGTGTAACCCATTCCAAATTAAGTTACGTAATAAGAAATGATAAAGACAGAAATATTTCTTATAAGAAACTGTATAAGATTACGGTTGATAGAAAGTTATTGTCTACAAATCTGTGAGTAATTGATTTTCTTAATGATCTCTGTGGACTCTTCCTACATAGGAATAATAACAAATTATTCACCAGCTCTAAGACCCTCATCTATAGCCCGATCCCGAACCTAGCATATCTTTGGGTTTTATCTGGGGTTTAGTTTCTTATAAGCACGATCTACGTATTAGTAATATTTATGCCAAATTTGATAAATCTAGCTACTATAATAGCTGAGTTTCTATAGTCTTGTACGATCAATTTTTGTAAAAAGTATATTTATTTCTTGGGATAAGTTACCTTTGTTTAATCCAACTTTCGATCAATTTTCAATTCCGTTTTGTATTCCGAGTTTGTTGAGTTTTTTTTTTTTGTTTTTGGTTACACTGCATTTTTGGATCGATTATATCCCAAAGAATGCATCTTATATATAATTATTTATTAATATTTATTTGCACTTATTAACAATAGGCAACTTTGGCCTAGTGATTAATTTTGGGTTGTTGTTGTTGTTGCAGTGTGAAACCGTTGCGTGTATAAATATATATTTTTTTGTATATATAGTATGTTTGTGTATATATATTACTCTATGAGAAGCCAAAAATTTACTTTCTATTGATTTTTCATATTTTTTCTCTTATTTTTTTTTTATTTATTTCATATTTTGCAAGACGCACTTGATTTTATTATTTATTTATTTATTATATTTTGAAATAATGTGTTCACAATATTAATATGAATTTGAATTTATATTGTTAGAATCTTTATATACATTTCTATGTAATATTTATAGATTTCTTCAACAAATTATATAGTACTTGCCGTAGAAGTCACAACTTTAGAGAGAGAGAGAGACAGAGAGAGAGAGAGGGAAAATTAATAAAATTGATATGATACTATTAGTAACAAGAGTTTCTTGGTCGGCCACGGATTGAAGGGGGGCTGTGTTGTGGGGGAGGGCGGTGAAATATTGCAATGGGCGAGTAAGAAACGAAATGGAATTGAAACAAAATATAAATAAAGATACACGAACGACGACGTACGCGACCACAAAGCGAACCCGATGGGCAATTGGATTATGAAACGCAGCCGAAGCGACAAAGCAACATGCGGGGAGAGAGAAAGAGCGCGCGAAATTAAGAGAGGCGAACACAAGAGAGTTGACCGCAATGCCGAGACGTGTTGGCAATGAAACGCTACACAAAAATTCCGTAACCGAGTTGAAAATTTAAGAAAATATCCGTAAAATTGTTTCGGTTTTCTTTATTCAGGTTTTTTTTTTAAATTTTTCTTTAGTTTAAATGGCGTTCAAGCCGTAGCGAAGATAGTAATGTTTTATATTAGAGAGAAATTTGCGTTGTTGTTTTATTATATGGTGGAGCTAACTCAACTTGCTCAACACACGCACACACACACACACACACACACACACACACGAACGCACTTTGCTTTATTTGGGCTGCGCCAAGTAATTTGCTTTTTGCGCACATTCAAATTTGTTAAACTTTGAATTGTTTAAACATTTATTGTGGAATTTGTTAAATATATATATGCGGTAGATATTTAATGCAGGCAGACACGCGCGGCGCCCGAAACGAGAGACACGTCGACACAGAGAGGGGACACACAAGGCAAGGGCCGACCTTTTTTTCTTTCTTTCTTTTTCCTTTTGTTGTTGTTGTTGTTGTTGTTGTGTGATAATGTGTGGGCCCAAGCAAACAACCTCACCAAACGAAATACAAACTCGAACTGAAAAACATTCGAAGATACACCAGCTGTGTGTTTGCTTGCTGTGGCAATACGGTGCGCTAGCGCAAGCTCTCTTCATTAACTCTCGCGCTCGCAGTCTCTCTTAATCTTCATACACACATATGTCAAGTGTTGCGGCGGCGACGAGAGAGAGGCATAGAAATATTTTTGCCAGCTGGCAACGCTAAGCAGTAATGGCTGCTCGTCGTGCGTATCGTTTCCAACTAGCGGGCAAGTACTTGTAAATCAGAGTGAGATGCAACGACTTGCTTGCGATGTTTGCAGCAGGCGCGCTGCGCTGCGCTCTCTTTCTCACACACACACTCGCTCTCTCTCTCTGGAGGCCACTGCCGGCGTTTTCATTTTGCGTGGTGGCCCCACACAATTAGCGTATCTGAGAGATACGCGCGGCGCTTAACGACAGCAACGACATCGACATCGACAACGACAACGACGAACGATACCGATGACGACTTCGTCAGAAACGATACGCTGCGCGTCTGAGGGATTTGTTTTTGTTGTTCTTGAGCAGAAACTTAATGGCGGAACGGTAAAAAAATTAAACTGTGAAACTTAATATTCAGCAAAAAATAAATTATATACATATTATTTAATTTTAATTTTTATTAATTATATTTTTACAATTATAGTAATTAATTCGTAATTTAATTATAAACGATTTTCCGCTGTTTTTCCTTAACGCACAATTAGCCATAGATCACACACAACAAAATACGACACAAGTGAAACAAAAACAAATTTTGATGACGAAACACATGTTGTGTTTGTGTTGTGTTGTGATGTGATGAGCGAGAACAGCGTACAAAACTCAGCGCGCTCTCTTACTTGTTAAGACAGAGCGCGAGTCTAAGAGCGCACGCAATACGCAATGCGCTCATTTGAAGCTTTGTCGCGCCACAATGAAACAGACAAAAATGTTAAGCGCAAAAATAAACAAAACGAATCGAAACGAAAAGCTTTCGACGACGCGTCGATGTTGTGTAGTCGTCACTGTCGCCTTCAATTTTAATAGCACTCAGTGTGATACTACACTAGCTGTTCCTACTCACACACACGCACACGCACACACACATACACAACCGTATATGTATATCTATCGGCTGAACTTCACACATGTATGAATAAATACGCACAGATACTTACATCGGTTTTATTGTCAGCTCTTTATGGCCATTTTTTAGCAGAACGTCATCAAACTTTTTATTTAAGTTTATTTGCAGTTATAAACAATATTAAAATAACACAAGAATAGATTCAATAAAGAAAGTTATACTATAACATTATATTTATATTTTATTGTTCCTGCAAAGTTTGATAGATCATTTCCTAGAACATTATACTACATTTTCAATTTATCTTGGCCTAAACTATAGTTAAGAGTTTCTTAAATAATTTCCACTCTGCACTTGATAATACTATGCATATTACGCTATACTTTTTAAAGGTTTTGTTTTCATTCTGAGTGTTCAATTTTTTGTCCACTTTAATGGGGTAATAAAATGTAGATTAAGCAAAGGCATCGTATACAAATTTTATTTTGGACACATTATAATTACATTAAGTCGACTACATAGAAACGTAGAGTATGTACATAATATCAATTTTCAACTCTTAAGATTATGTTTTCGTCTTATCCAGCCTTAATTATGCATGACAAATGCAGTTAGCTCGCTAATTGTATGCACATAATTACGCAAAAGACCTTAAAAAAAAAGTATCAGAAAGAACAAAATCACACGAAAATCCATATGGCTCGCCTAGCAGATACCCTGTAGGAAGTAAAGTAGCATGAATTTGCGCTAGCTCACTCTGTGTCTTGTTATACCGCACGCCCGGCCTATATACCCCGCTTCGGGTACTTATCAACAATACAGGGTATCATTCTTGTCAAACTGCTAACTACAAAGGCAAATGTGCTACTTTAATTGCTGACAGTTTGAAATTTTTTACCATTTCCTTTTGACTTTGGCTTCGGTTCTTTTTCTTTTTTTGTTTTTAAGCATTTTTTTTTTTTTTTTTTTTGGTTTTTCGCTTTTTTTGTGTTTGCTTTTTTTGTTGGTAATATTACGAACAATTAGAGACAAAATGACGAAAGACAAGCCATAGCATAAAGCCCGATGACTAACAAGAAAACGAAAAAGCAAGCAAAACGACCAAGTCAGGCAGTAAGAAAGAAGATACACAATTTTCCAAGAGTTTTCGTTGGAAAACTTCTGGTTTGGCATTGAGAGATCTTTGTACCTAGCAACATTAAATTGATTCAAACGAAGAATAATAAACTAAATAGAAAAATCGTCGAGCCAGCAAAACCAACGGTAGTTCCCAACAACGATAATCGAAATCATAGAGGAAAATAAAAACGTGGGCAACAGGTAAAAAGAGAAGAAAAAATAAAAATAACAAAACAAAACCAAACGCCAAATCGTTGAGTTAGAGTTGAAGCTAAAATTAGTTTTGCAAAAAATACCTTGAGTATTTTTTTTTCTTTATAAAAAAAGCGTCGATTGAAGGTTTCTGGTAGTAATACTTATAACAAACCAGTAAGAAAGTCAAAAGGCAGGCGGAATGGACTTTGAGATACCCAGTAAGCGCGGGGAATAACCCAACTCTCTCTCGCTCTCCCTCTCTGCCAATTAATTCATTGCAAACAGTGTTATATAATGTACGTATACAGTGTTGGATAATGCCGCTTATAGTTTTATTAAACTGCATTTGCTTGATTGATTCTTTGCTTTTTTTTTTTTTAATATGCTCATTCTCTCTCATCAACTTTAACTCTGGATTCGCTCAGTTTCTCTGGGGAAATTCGATACTTGTATTCATATTGTTTTTGTTTTTCAATTTCACGTACATTCTTCAATGAATTCCCTGAATTTTGAAATGATAAGCCGTGTGTAATTCGAAGTGAATAAAAAAAAACTTTATAAACATTAAATATATGTATATATGCTTTTTATATAGTACGTTCAGATACCTGTGTATGTTATATAAAGATGTGTATAACACGAGGTCACTTGATGCCGACAATACGCGGAACTCTGGCCTGGAGCCCCCACTTCGATTGAAAGACAAATTTGTGTTATGGAGACTTATATATGTATGACTTATACAACCCTTCTTGGCTCAATGCAGGGTATACCATATACACCTTGACTGCCTAGAAGCAAAAGCGTGTTAGTCACCATGGACTCTTCTGTTTTGCTAGCTAGGGAGAGGGAAACGGATATACTATGTACAATAACATATGGTTAGCTTGCCGATTGGAGTGGGCAGCCCCAGATGAAGTTCGCAAAACAATGAGAGATTTATTTATCGTGATTGTGCTCTTAATTGAAAATTGTTTGGTCTATAGCGCGCAACAGGAGACAGAGAGGGATCCCTACTACTTGTGTAACCTTTCAAGTACTGCTCCCCCTCTCTCTCTCTGTCACTCCCATTTATCAGCATGACCCATCTTTGTGACTCTAGCAAGCTAACGGTAATTTCACCACACATTGACATAGATTTTCATGTTGTTGGCATCAGGATGACAGTAGCGGGTCGACTTTACGGACAATTTGTCAACGACATGGACATGGATAAAGAAGAAGAAGCAGCGGCAGAATAAGTTGAAATTGTTGCCAGTTGTAAAATGAAAATGTCAAAGCCGACAAACAAGCGGCCCAACCCCATCGAGTATCCCCCATCGAGTAAGCCCTATCAGAGAGCCGCGTTGAGAGCCCCAGGACACGCTTCGGTGCACGAGGCCAGGCAGCATGAATGGAATCCATCAACCGCCTGTGGCGCGCAAAAGTATGTGCGCCTCCCAAGCCCCCCAAGCCCAGCCCCAACCCCCGCTGTGTAAGTTGTCAAGTAACGCCGCCGCCCTGCGACCTCCCTCCTACGGTCATTCAATCAGTTCTCAAATGCGGCAAAAACATGTAAGTGTTGAGTGCGTATGCGACTATTGAATACCCTGTAGAGTAAATAAAAAGCAGACACGATTGTCTCGATCTCGCAAAGAAGAAAAGCTTACAAAGAATGAAGTGTATAAAATACTTTTAATATATGTTTTATCTAAGTAGTTGCCCATTTAAAAAATACAGCAAAATCTATGATATAATTAGCTAAGCTAAGTGCAAACCAGGAACCTTCATACACCATGAGTATTATAGCTGCAAAATATCTATATAATTGCTGTAAAAAAAACCCACTTCACTTCTCTACGTAGTCTATGTAAAGCCCATTTGTACTATGTATATTACTCACCTGCATGTCGAAAACTTAAGAAACCTTCGTCACATTATTAGCTTAACTTCTTGGAGAGTGTTTGCAGCACGAGTGTACGCTGTGAGTGCGTATACAAATACGACGAGTAGCTTTATTTCTGCCCACTTGTTGCTATCTGCAGCTGGGCTACGTATTCATATACATACATACATACACACATACATACATATGTATGATGGTATGTGCGTTTGTTGTTGTTGTATTGATTTTGTTTATGACGCCCTCTAACATCAAATAAACAAAGCACAGGTGTCGTGTGTTAGTCGTATTGCTGCTTGGGTAAAAATTTTACAGCGCGACGAAGACACCAAGTACAAAACCACACGCACACACACACACACAAACACACACGTATATATAAACGAACGAACACGAAGCCACACACAAACACATGCAATTACGCACTGAACGTCACCATTGAATAAACTGAATATAAAACTTTAGCTTAGATTACACTTGGAATTTGTTTATGAAATAAGTTTATTTCTTGTTGAGATCAGGCGATAATTTCAACGATTTGCGCACATTCCGTATGTTGTTTGCTCAGATTGAATGTAATTTTGACATTTGCAACTTTTATTATTATTTAAATGAAATTAAATCGTAATAGTTTGAGTTGTAAAATAGCAGCACAAAAGTAAATAATAATAATAAAACGTAATGCGCTTTTTAACACTCACTTAAACCAGTTCACAGCACTAATCGCACACAAACTGTTGCGCACAGCTGTGTATTAGTTATCGATAGCTTATGCTAGCGAAAAACATCGATAGGCAGCAGGTGTGTCATGTGGAAATTAATTTTCTAAATATTGAAATAATGCTGTCTCTACTTGTGTGCTATCTGAACATAATTATAGATGAAATCATTTTTGTTTTAAAATCTTTAAATACACATATTGTACTGTAAGCTTATTAGTTTTAACTTCACCACTGTGCGCTGCTTGAACAGCTGACTTGCTATTCGAACCTTTTACAACACTTAACACACATGCTTGGCCAGATTTAGTTGTCTTTCCTGCCAAGCAAGAGTTCTGTGGCTTTTATTTAGCCTGCAACTGCCCATTTTGCATTTAAAATGAGCGAATTTGAAGCGTGGCTCGGCGATCAGCTGCGGCAGATTAACACAGATGAAAGCGTCTTTGGCTCGTATATAATTGGTATACTTGAGGGCGATGAGGAAACGCAGGAGGAAAAGGTCGAGGCACTCGAGGGTATTCTAAGCGATACAGGAGTAAGTTGAGGCCTCTGTATATTCTGCCATTCTGCATCTACAACAAAAACCTTCTTAAAGGCTTCCAACATTGAGCAGCTGGTTGCCAGCATACTCCAAAAGTGGCTGCAGAGTCATCCCAGCGCCGATGATCCGCCCAAAAAGGGTCTGGACATCGATGTGAATGCGCAACTGGCCAAGCTACTTGAGCAACAGAAACTGCAACCCGCCGCCAAAGAGCGTGAATACACCGAAGAGGAGCGTCGAATCAAACAGCAAATCCTGGCGCAATACTCACAGGTAAAGTCAGCAAGAAGTAATTCAAGCAATCTCTTTTATAATAATTTCGTTGCTTTAGACTGCCGTTAGCGATGAGGAGGACGATGACACGGATGGCGAAGGCGCCGAACCAAGCGGATCTGGGGTAATGGCACCCAATACCAATAAAGCCGATGTGGCCAATCTGGCCAAGGAGAAGCGAGAACAAGCGCGTCTCGAGAGTGCGGCAAAGAAACAGAAGGATAAGGATGATCGAGAAAAGCAACGACAACTGCGAGAGGAGAAAAAGGAGAAACGCAAAACTGTAAAAGGCGAGAGGAGGCGGTAACCAGCTCGCCGTCAAGTCCGTGTATTTTTTTTTCTTCAGCTTTACGTTCTGCCCAGATCAGTGTAAATTTTGATAGAGATCAGGAAGTACACAATCGAAATATATAATGCAATGTAATAACCAAAAATATCGAATTATTTAGTTTAAAATGTTTATGCTTGTTCTTGTTGTTTTCTTTTACATGTAATTTGATATCTATAATTGTTTTATTCGCGCTAACTTAAATTCATAAACGTTTTCCTTTTGTTTTTGTCACATTTCTAATGCTAGCTTGGCCATATATATATATGTATGTATATTGAATTAATCTCTAGGTATTAAGCCGAATAGTAATCGTTAGTTAATAGTTTAGTTGCATTGTGCAAATCTATTCATCATCATCATCATCCTCTTCGTCGTCATCATCTTCCGCCTCGTCTTCATCTTCATCATTATCATCTCTGGAAGCTGCAGCCGGATCAGCGTTGTCATCATCATTATCATTATCATCGTCATTATTGGTATTCTCATCTTCAGTTTCCTCGGCCGCTTGCAGATCTCTGGATACTTTCTTAATTGCCTCAAGATCAGCCAATTGGATGCGTCTATTGTTCGGATCAAGGCAATTCACTTTGACATCAACGAAATCGCTAAGATGATTCTCATCCCAGCTGGAATACTGGAACAACAATAATAATAATGATATATGTACTGTTTGTAGCCACTTCAGGACGAGAACTTACCACCGAACTGGAGGTGAAGAGCAACTGTTGCTCTGCCGCGGGGTTCTCCTCATCCGCCGTGGTCTTAACTCGTAAATATTTCTGCAGCAGATTCGTTTTCTCATCCTTACGCCACAAGCACAGTCGACTATTGAGCATCCAATCCTTGTCGCATAAGTCACGCTTGTTTAGCAACAAATCCAATTGGGTCAGTTTGGTATTGAATTGTTTCTTTGGCGGCAGACTCTGTGGTCTTTTCGAGCTGCTCGTTGCGGGTAAACTATCATCATCCTCATCACTCCCGTCTGCTGCACTGTCTGCCTCATCATCATTCTCATCGGCAGATTCAAAATCCTCATCGCTCACCTTGTTAGCGAATGCACGTTTCTTGGCCTTGAATGCAGCCGATGCAGCGACTTGTTTGCGCTTGCGTCCAACCCCAACTCCAGCTCCAGCAGCTCCACCATCACCGCCACTGTTGCTATTCGTGCGTGGTTGCGCCTTCTGCTGGCGCCTTTTGTTGGTGGGCCGCCAATCCTCCTCAGAATCATCATCGTCTGGACTATAGTCCTCCTCATCCGAGTCCAAGTCAAATGTGGTGGTCACCAGCTCGGTGCGACTACGCATTGCAGTGCAGTCACAGACTAACCGAAAAAGCTATTCAATTAGAAAATCTCTATCCAGATATTGTTATTGGCACGGGTCACTCAGCGAGCTGCTGCTGCTGCTGCTGCGTCTCTTGATGTGCTTGGAAACTGTCCTGAATTCCGGACGTGAAGCGACTTATGGCTTTTGGGGGTTGTTTTGCAATCAGCTTCCTCGTTGAGCTTCCTGATAAAGCTTTTAGAACAGCGATATAATGCAACGTGGGGAAAGGGGTATGACCGACCCAGCATCAAGAGCTTTTGCCTGTTTCCTTGCGGGAGCTTTGGGATCGAACAAATTCCTTGCGAATTAATTGGGTTGCATTCATAGTATGAGAATTGAATAAATATGATGTGCGAAGCTTCAAGAATTTTTATAAAGTCCAATTTTATCTAATTTAATCCCTTTTTAAAATACCCTTAGTTAGTACTAAAAAAATAGCTACTTCATTTACAAAATTACGTTTTTGCTTATCCAAATAGGATACTACATAGTTTCACATGCATATGCGAAATACCCATTAAAATAATTATAAGATTACATTTTACAAATCGTTTTTTTTTATTGCGTCATTTCGGAGCGCCCTGTCCCCTTGGGCATCTTCTTATTCGTAGAATCCTCCAGTTCCTTGGCCTTGTAGTAATGAGGCGCAACTTCTAGTAACCATTTACTTTCGATTTCAATAACCTGACGCATATACTCTTTCGAGGTGAACACAAGCTCATGATAGAGCACCCAACGCGGAAGTTCCTCGAACATCGAAGAATTGGGATGTATCATAACAGTTTGATTATGTTTGATTGTCTTGTAGTTGCCGCCCTTGGAGAGGCGTGCCACATGATAGAAATATCCGGAAGTGATGGCTTTGCGAATGTTCGTTGTCTCTGGCAGGCAGCTAACCATATCGATCTCGACACGCTGCATAAGCCCAACCAGTTGCTCGCGAACATCGCGTGCCCGCTTCATCGAACGATATTGTATAAAATTCTCGTAGCACCACTGTGTACTATAATCCGTTTCGGCCCATTGATTGTAGACCTGCAGCAAACTCAAATGATCACCGTGCATATGATTAAAATTCTTTCGCGCCGTATCGGCGTGGATAATCTTATCCTTGGGCCTGTAGAAGATTGCGCTATTCACAGAGAGCATTGCAGCTATGGTGACCATTTCCTCAGAGCATTTGTATCTAAAATAGAGAAATATACATTAATATAAGTGTAGAGAGTATGATATATGATATCTACTTACTTCTCGCTCGCCAGCAGCATCTTTCCCATCATGGGATCTACAGGAAATTCGGCCATACGCCGTCCTAGTTTTGTAAGTTCGCCATGATGATTCAGTGCACCCAGGGCGTAGAGCTGTTCCAGCGCCAACACCAGCGTCTCATGCGGCGGCGGATCAAGAAAATCAAAATGTATCAGATCATTGATGCCAAGTGCCTTCAGCATGAGCACAGCATTGCCCAAATTAATGCGACAAATCTCCGGCACCGTGTTCTCCTCCAACTCATGCTTGTAAGCCCATGCGGTGTACAAGCGGAAGCATTTCCCTGGCGCTGTACGGCCCGCACGACCTGCACGCTGGTTTGCCGATGCCTTGGATATGGGGACCACCATCAGCGACTCCATGCCAGTACGGGAATTAAAATTGTTCTGCTTGGCAAAACCAGGATCAATTACATAGATAATATTATCGATAGTCAGCGATGTCTCGGCAATATTCGTGGCAAGGATCACCTTGCGTGCATTCGGTGGCGTAGGCTCGAAGATTTTGGCTTGCATATCGCTGGGCAGGTTAGCATAGACAGGTATCACAACTAGCTCACGTATTTTGGAGCCTAAACGTTTGACACGATCCTGCAGCACTTCCTGACACGTCTCGATCTCGTCTTGACCGGTGAGAAAGACCAAAATGTCACCAAGCGGCTGCGTTGCATGAATCTGAAGCACGGACACACAGCAGGCATCGATATAATCAGCCTCGGGTGCTTTCGTATAGAATATATCGACGGGATAGCGACGACCAGGTATACGAAATATAGGTGCATCATCGAAAAACGAAGAGAATTTCTCCGCATCCAGCGTCGCACTTGATATAAGCAACTTAAGCTCGGGTCGAAATCTCGCAATATCCTTAACTAACCCAAAGAGAATGTCTGTGTGTAGGGTCCGCTCGTGCGCCTCGTCGATTATCATGACACTGTACGATGCCAAATCTGGTTCCGAAAGGAACTCACGATGTAGCGTACCATCTGTCATGTACTTTAGTACGGTGCGATCCGACGTACAGTCTTCGAAACGTATGCTATAGCCCACCTCGTTGCCCAGCTTAACACCCATCTCCTCGGCTACACGAGCTGCCACAGACATGGCAGCCACTCGACGAGGTTGGGTGCATCCAATCATCTTCTTGTCTTCGGTGAAGCCAGCCTCCACAAGATATTGTGGTACCTGAGTGGTTTTTCCTGATCCCGGTTTCCCCTTCTATGATCAGCACTTGATGCTCTCGCACAGCAGCTATGAGATCATCCTTAAAGGGATACACAGGCAGGGATTTGCGTGTCTCATCTAGTGTCAATCGCTTGCGCTCCACTTCAGTAAGCTCTGAGGTTTTGGAGGATTTCTCGCGATTGCCATCGAGAGTGAGCGCTTGTATGAAATCTATTTGATCATCTAACAGCAGCTCATACTCCTCCTCTGCTTTGACATCTTTGGCACCAAACTGGAAACGAGCTGACGCCAACTGTTCGGCTTCCCATTTCTTTTGCTCCGAGTTGGGCTGCTTTTCAAATTCATCGATCTCCACATACTCCGCTGGAATAAAAGAATTAAGAATAAGTTAAATTTGCCTTCTCTCTGCACATGCTACTTACATTTTTCGCCTTTCTTCAGATCTTGTGGCATGTGATAGCGCTGTATGCGCTCCAGCTCCCGCGCCTTTTCATGTTCCTTGGCAATGTTCAACAATTGCTTCTTATATTGACGCTCCTCGCGTTCGCGTTTGGTCAGGCTAAGGGAAAGTATAAATATAGATTATTTTAAAAGATCAGAGAGAAACATCAATATGCAATACTTACACACTATCCTCGAAAAGATATTCGTCATCCAATATATCCGCCTCCAACTCAGCCACTTTGTCCTCCTTTCGCTTCTCCAGATACTGCCGGCGTGATTGAACGCGCAAATGTGGCACAATCTTGTCCCGATCTTCATGTTCGAGCTTTAAACGTTTAGTTGCTTCTTCTATAGCCTTTCGCCCACCGGTGGCCTCAACTACTTTTCGGGTTCGATCCTCATCGCGCTGTTTGAGGCGATTCGCGAACTCATCTCGCTCACGTAAATCTTTTAAGCGTGACTCCTCCTCGCTGTCTGGCTCTTCATCGTTGCTACTGCTGCTGGCCGTGCGTTTTCGGTGCTTACTCGACATATTTTAAGGAAACTACAATTATTGGCCGGTGCTAAGAATTGATTGTTTATAATTTGCTCAGTGACTGCATAGCTCAATGATTATCGGACCGTGGATATCGATATATCGCATAATTTGCCAGTCACAGCGACTCGTCACAGTCACATATAATTACTACGTTCGTGCAAGCACGATACGTGTATTCTTAAATACGTGAAGTCAAAAGAGGCATTTTCTTACAATTAAAAAAAGTATGTTGTTTTGACTAGCGTAGTTTTTATTACACATAATTAATATGGGTTTACATTATACAAATTGAGCCTTGTAAACGTAGAATCATAAATTCTATCAGATGCGGAAAGTTAAAATGTGCCTCTTCACCTGTTAGAAAGGTAAACTGGCTAAGGATCATGATAACTGTTTGTGCGTTGTAGGGAAATTTTAAATATGCATGATTGTATGTATGTTTGTATATATAATATATGTATGCCTGGGTTAGTCATCTATCTATAGTTCCAAAAATAAATATTGCTTACAGACTATATGCACTATGAAAGTACGATAAATAGTTGCGTTTTTTGCATGAGGACAGGCCTAAATGCAATTCGACCACAATAATGTCTGCTTATTGCACAAATTGCCTACGCCCGACTATCAAAATTTCGAGTAATTTCCCGACATCCTCTCTAGTTGTTTGTGTGGGTGTAATAGAGCACAGTATTGCCTGGTAACTGCCAGTGTGAGGCCTTAAGTTCGATCAATTGCAGTAGGGTGCGACGTATGGAGGCGGCAGCGTCGCCAGCATTAAGAAACGCATCCCGCACCAAGGACATCAGCAGCTCCAGTTGCTGCGGCAATTGCTGCTCCATGTCCTGTCCAATGCAGGTCAACACATAGAACAGGCACTCAATCTACAAATAAATAATTACTTAATATCAACTTGCTGCTAATATATGTATAAAGGAATCCCACCTCGGATAGTGAACGCACTGGGGGACGGACACAATCCTCGCAGCACTTGGACAACAGACTCAGCAACACCAGCGGCGGCGGGGTGCCCTCGCTGTGGGTGCGTAGCTGTAGCTGGCGACGTTTAAGCTGGCAAAACATTTCCGTTAGAAATGCCATGAAAGCTGTAAAACGAACGCGTGATGGTGACTTCATGCCCTGGATGACAAAGAGGAGCTGAAGAAGGAAGGAGAAAAGATAACCATTAAAAATATACCGAACTGAAGGGTTACTAAAGCTACTCACTTTCTCCCTCTCTTGATACCATTGCCGGCATGTGTTGAGCAATGCCTCCAGGAACGTTTCCTTCTGCTCCTTGGCGATGATGTTCAGACAGAGCCGCGATATGGGCAAAGCAAAGCGTCGACTCTCGACGGCGCGTTTGATAAACTGCGATGTCAACTCCATGAGGCAACGTGAATTTAGCTTATTGGGATCCTCCAGTGCAGTGTCGATAAGAGCTTGAATTTCCGGAGTAAATTGTCCAATGTCGGCAACCTCATTTCCTAAGCCTAAGCCCAAACCGGCCATGCCACGAGTCAGTGCATCAGCCGAGGACAAGGATTTGGAGCGCTGCAGAGCGGTTCCATTTAGATATGGATCAATGCCGTTGTTCAGTTGATAAGCCTGACCATTAGCGTTGTTATAGTGATTGTTGCTGCCACCAAATTGAGACTTCTGGGCACGTGGCTCCGGTGCAAACTTCACGCGATTGGTCGACTGGAAGAGAGTAAAATATGGAATGTATGAAAATAAATGAATAATAAAAACGATAGTTGCGATTTCGATTATTTTCCGTTGAATATTTAAACTTGAGCTGGAATGATAAAAGCCATTCCTAGTGAATCGATATTCACATAACTAATCGATACATGACATGCAACTCTACCAAGAGCGGGCAAAATATTCTAATTACTATTACAAATTGTTTTTGGAGTCATTTAAAATTTAACATAAATCAGAGCTTACATGAAGTATGTTCCCACTGGATGGGGAATTCATGAGAGGGAGCTGCCCGGTCAGGGCACCAATGGGATGTGTCACCAGTATGGAACGATGATGATTGCCAAGCGAGAGACCTGCCTGACGTCGATTCATTATGGCATTGGAGGCTGCCGCATACTGTTGCTGCTGTTGCAATATACCTGGGAAGACCAGAGACGAACTGGAAGAATGTTGTAGATTGTGGTTTAGCTCTGCAAAAAGATTTGGCAAGAGGGATAAAGTTTTGCATTAACAATTTGTTAAATTTACCGATTACTGTTCAGTGTGTCCGCCGGTGGCGTTGCACGTGAGTTGTTGTTGTTGTTGTTGCTCATTGTGAACTCCTGGGCATTAATATTCAGTTTATTTGTCATAGCCGCCCCAGCACCACCTGAGGTAGCACCACTGCCATCACCAACACCACCACCACCACCACGCACATCTGCACAAGGTTCGTTACGTTTTTTTTTTTTTTTTGGTTTTTTTGATTTTGTTCGGGATTAAAGACACACAAGTGAATAAACATACATAAGTACGAGAATGTGAATTGATGGGGAGATTTATACATATTTATATATATTCAGATTATGAGAGATAGACATGTGAAAAGAAGAAAGAAGAAGATTGACAAAAATAATTATAGTTGAACTGTTTTTGGAATTTCGATTAGGTGAAACGGCTTAGCGGATGTTAGGGAGACAGTTGAGGGCGGCCGCAAAGCAATTCGATTCGAGTATTGAAACAAATTTTGAAAATACCATAAACAACATATAGATCTAGCTAGAGTGTAAAATCCATAGCGTAGAAAGACAGGAGAGGGAGCAGCTTATTAGTAGGGCGAAGCTAAGCTCAAATTGATTGGTGTTAGCTGCGTAAAGTTGTAGACATTAAGTTTCCACTTACTCGGAGGTCTGTATATATCCATAGCCGGTTTTCCGCGCATCTGTCCGCTCTGATTTCCAGGCACATTGAATGCCAGACTGCGCCTTTTATTTATGTTCTGTAATCGAAAATATTTGCTCAATATAAAACAGACCCAAGTTGATCAGACAAGGCATCTTATATATGTACTATACATACCTGTTGATTGGAGGTGCGCACAAAACTGCGCTCTCTCGATATAACGCCGGGTGTAATGGGTTGAAAGTCGGGCGATTTTCGAGACACCTTTCGAGCATCATTCTGTTGATTGTTGTTATATGTGGCTGCTGCGATTTCCACTTTCTCTGCCATTTTGTTGTTGTGTTTGTGCTTCTTTTTCTTCTTCTTAACCGTTAACTAATTGAAAAAAAAACCTAATCTTTGGTTTTTTGTTTATTCTTTATTTAATTGAAAAAACGTTGGATTATTCTTGCGCGATCGTGGATAAAACCGCTTCCTATATATGTTTTTTCAGTTTCAGTATTTGAGTAAAGTTGTACATATCACAATAATTGTTTTTCTTTCTGTTTCTCCTTCTTTTTTTCTTGTTTTTCTTTTGTTTGATTTTAATACGTTTCGACTAAGTATAATTAGCTTTCGTAGTCTTGGGTACAAGACAAAAAGTATACCTTCTTTTTTAGATATTAGCGTGGTCTGAAAGATAAGAGATGATAGATTGTTATATATTATTCTATGTTTCCATGATATGCATTCAGATTTCTTTCAGTGTATGCTTGTTGCCATGCACCAACCCATCCTCAATAATACATTTATTTCTTATGTACCATACATATCCAATAAATTGAGTGGGTCTGCTCTCGAGTTTCGGACGGGAAGACTGTCGCAGCGCGTGAATTAAAGAGAGAGAGAAAAGCATAAACTATTTACGCTCTTTAAGTACACTCATACATCCCCATATTGTTTATGTATAGTATACCTTATAACTATCTATACATTAATCGTGTGTTTAACCGGCTCTGCGACTGCGCGTAGGAGTGCATCTGGTTTTTTAAGACCGCGCTTCGTGGAGCGCACTTCAGGCGACCAAAACGATCGAATGACATCAGCTTTGAGCAATTTTTTGTCTAATTTCGAACCGCTTGAAGTACACATTATGTGCGACTGTGTGTGTGTGTGTGTGTGTTTTGGCGAGTTTTCTAGCTTTTTGCGACTTGTCGAAATTTACATACTCTAAACAAAACAGCTAAACAAAAACAAACAAGCTAAACATTTAGGATTATTAATAATAGCTAAACACAGAACAACAATTAAGTGGGAAACTACAGTGGAACCTGACAGAAGAGGTTTACATTATATAGATTAAAGTAGAATAGAACGATGTTCATAGAGATGAAACTTGCCAAAGAAATTATTATTATTTATATCATAGATGAATATTTTTCAGAAAATTCATTCTTTCCTCATGATTTATACAATAAGAACTCGTAAACTAATAATAATAATAATCAAATCACGATAAGCTCACGTTTCATACGCCGCAATAATTAACTTTCCCTGATAACTTATTTATGATTAAATTTATGATTATTCAAATTTTTATTTGGGTTCTTTTATGGATGTGTGCATATTTGAATGGAAATTCTGACAGATTAGCTAATATTTTGTTATATCACATATCTTTGACAAGTTTATTTTACATGTAAAACCGGAAATCTTTCTTTCTTTGCGCTAAAATAATTTACGATGTGCGAATAGTTTCATTGTTTATCGCTCACCTTTTAATGCAAATAAAAATTGATCCAATTATTATGTTGGCTTGTCGTCGTTGCTTTATATAGCTTTGTTTACACGCTTCTCTCTCTCTCGAGTGGGTGCTCTCTGTTACTTTCTCTCTATCTCTCTCTTTCTTTCTGTTTGCTCCTTTACTAGTTCTTTAGATTAAAGAATTGTCGTTGTGGATCGTCTTCGTCGTTGTTGCTGCTGCTGCTATAGCGCTTCGTATGTCGTAGCTATGTATGTTTGTATGAGTGTGTATTCACTCTTCTTCTTCTGCTCGTCGTTCTTGGCGTCTTTCTCGCTTAGTTATGCTCGGCACATACATAGGCTAACAATAATAAAAAAAAATAATTTAATTATATATTTTTGCGCGAACCTTATAGAAACGACTACGATGACTAAATGGTTGCTCTTTAGTTTTTGGATCGTCATGCACACACGCGCACACACACACACACAAACGCACACACACTCACTGACACGGCGCACTCACACTCACATACAGAGCCAGCCGCGCATCAGATACAGAAACAATTGATGATTGTCTTGTTATTCTTCGCAGTTGTTGTTGTTGTTGTTCTTGTTGTCTCTGTTTTGCTGCGAGCAGCTGTTTACGGGCTTAGGGTGAGTCAGTGAGTGGGAGGGGAAGTTGGTGGCGACGGCGGCAGCGGCAGAGTCTGCTGCTGCTGCTGCCGCCGCTGGGTTAAGTATACGCACCGTTGACGCTGACAGCGGCTGCGACTTCGTTTTTCTCTGCTCTTGTCTATTTTTGGTTTGTTGCTTTGCGCTTTCTATTCTTTATGCTCGTCGTTCTTTCGCGTAATTTTCGTTTTTAGTTTTTCTTTCGTTTGTCGATCGCTCGCTCTCGCACTCTCACACACACAGACACACCTCTTGCTTGCGCGTGTGTGTGTATGCAAGCATAGATATTAATTTATTTTTATGTTTTCTTCGCTTCGCACGCGCTTCCTTTTCTACTAAATTCTATGATATTTGTTTGCGATTTTCTTCACATGTGCAAATTATATATATGTATATAGATATATGTATATTATCTCGATTTTAGCGCTTGATTTGTTTTCTTCCGTTTCCGTCTGCCTGACTGGGATGACGTCGTTTCTTTTCCTCTTTTCGGCGCTTCTATTATTTATCTACTATGTATTTTGCATGGATATTGGACCAATATTATTATGATTTCCGTTTGGCGTAGCGCTCTTTGCTATTTATAACTGTATTATTCGGTACGCCCGAAAAAAAACTCTGTATGTTTGTATGTACTCGATATGAATCACATAATAGCAAACGATTCGCTCGAGCTCTATAGAAATTTAGCTACTAAAAGTGCTGCACATTCCATTTAACTATACACATATGTGTATATGTATGTAGACTGTATGTAAGGTATTATCTTATTTCGAGAATTCACAATAAACTTTCGATTCTTGTTACTTTCGTTATTACATTCACTTGGATTCGTTCGTTATTATTTTGTTTTTGTTTGCCTCAGCGATCTATTCGATTTGCACACTCGTAATTATGGTAGATGGTTATGGTATTTATGGCGTAGATGTGTATATGTATATATATTATATGTATCTTTCTATTTATGCATGTATATTGTGGATAGTGCGATCGGTCGTTCGGTCGCTACACTTGGCGGCGCTGGGTTGTTTGCGTTCTGGCTGCGTATTTTTTTTTAACTTAAAAATTAAATCATCGGCGCGAGCGATCAGTTTAAGACTAAAACCTGATGAATCGGCGACGCTGTATAAAGCTCGCGGAAATTGTTCAGAAGAGACCCGGCCCGGCCCTGTGTGATCTCACGCGGTGAGAGATAGAGAGATACTAAGAGAGGTGTGCATAGAGAGAGCGTACTCATTTCAGGGTTGTCGAGTTGCGCAATGATAAATACAATTTTTAATCATCAAGCAATTTAAAGTAAATGATTTTTTAAGTTTTAACATAATTTTACTTATAAACTCAAAAAAAATATCAAGCAAATTGAAATATATTATATTATAATAAGTAATTTTGTTAATAATTACAATTTGAACTCAAAACATTTTCATAGAGCTACAAAAATTTAAAATGGGTTAACAATTTGAAATTTACATATTAGTTTAAAAGAGCCCTAGATAAATTAATTGTAATGCATCCCTAAATAAACCTTCTTGTTTAGTTACATTGTAGTAGGCCAAAGCTTGATAAAAGATAAGGTTGTCTTTCTTTCACCTGTCCCTTTCCCACTGAGAGACTAAAACATGGAACCGCTGCACTTAAATGTGAATATATTATAATATATAATTTAATACAATATCAATTCTTAAGCTTACACGAAAATGATACGAGCAAAAGGCTCTCAATAATTGTTGCTCTTAAATTAAATGATACGCTACACTGAAAAACAACATTCTCTCGTAAAATAAATGGAAAGTGAGTCGCCTGCTCGGGCCTAGTACCTAAAAGAATCTTCTCTCAATATAAACTACTTTGTTGGCGTTTTCAAGGAGTTGTTCAACGAATTATTCAGGCGCTCCTCTTCGGCCTCGTCAAGCCCCAATGCCATGGTCAACAATTTAACTACACAGCGCTGCTCGTGTACCTCGCCCTTCTCCGTGGACGTTATATCCTTTTCAAGTTTTAGCTTCTCTTCGGCAGCCATTAAAATGCCTTCCTCAATGGTACTCTCTGATATTAGACGATATATGGTCACTGGACGTCTTTGTCCCATGCGATGACAACGATCCTCTGCTTGTTTGTCATTATATGGATTGAAATCGATATCGTGTATTATGCAGGTATCCGCAGCAGTCAAATTGATGCCAACACCGCCTGCTTTGGTGGACAGCAAAAATACAAAGATATTATCATCGCCATTGAAATCGGTGATAAGATCTTGACGCTCCTTAACGGCAGTGGCGCCATCCAAGCGGCAGAATCCATGCTTTCGTATTTTTAAATATTCCTCCACAACGTCCAGCATCATGGTGAACTGACTGAAAAGCAGCACACGATGTCCCTCAGCCTTTAGTTTGGGCAGTAGTGTGTCCAGATAATGGAATTTTCCTGAATCACATATTAGATTATCAGGTATCTTCACATCGTACAGTTCCTGCAGGACAACACACAGTTAAAATTGAATTTTTTTCCTAAACGTGGCGTAACTTACGTATCTGTTACAGAGCTGATATACTTGGAAGTCAGACATGATGGCTAGCTCCTCAAATATGTACTGCTCATTGGTCTTCTTGTAGGAATTAACGCCTGCTAGGCGCTTGGCGAAACCCCGCAGCTGTTCATCCGAGAAATAGTGTCGCATTAGCAATGGATGATTTGCCATGCGTCTCATTTCCATCATAATCGCAACACCAGCACGATCGCTGCTGCTACAGATTTCGCCTTTGTTGTTTGAATAGTATTCGACCAGCTCCTTGTAGTACTGTTTTTGCGCGGCAGTCATTGGAACTTTTTCCTAATTAAACAAAAGAGGAATATTAGTTGCAATTGCAAACAAAATATGCACCTTCTCGAGATACTCACGACAATGCTATGTTTGGCAGGCAAATTGTTGAGCACATCCTTTTTGAGACGCCTCAGCACGAAGGGTTTCATAATACGCTTGGCGCGTTGTACTTGGGTCTCCAGGAACTGTGATACCTCCTCCTGGTCGCCATCAGTTTTGTTTTTCTGTTGTGCAAAAGAATACGTCAATTATATTATTGTGTTCCTTCATTACAACACCTGTCACAGACCTTTACGAATAAGCTCTTAATATCCTCAATGCTCTTGGCGAAGAATTTGGGCATGACAAAACACAACAGAGAGATCAACTCGAGCAGATTGTTTTGAAGCGGCGTGCCAGTCAGCAGAATGCGCATTTCAGCGTTTATTGTAATCAGATTGATATAACGTTGTGTCGTCATATTTTTCAGCATGTGTGCCTCATCAAAGATAACATAGTGCAGCCTGCAAACACGGAACATTTTCCGCTCCTCGGGTGTGGAGCCAACTATATGGTAAGTTGTGAGCAGCACATCGAAGCCAGTGAAACCGTCCTTTGCAAAACGTACGCGCATTCTTCGTCGTTCATCCTGCGACCCATGATACTTTTCGACAATTAGACTGGGACACCATTTCGATATTTCAGCCTCCCAATTGTCCAATGTGGATGAAGGCACCACGATAAGATGTGCACCCTTGCTAAGGCCATTTTCTTTAAGATAGGCCAGGAAGGCTATAACCTGTATGGTTTTACCTAGACCCATTTCATCAGCCAGAATTCCATTCATTTCCTGCTTGTGCATCACTGTCAGCCAGTTAAGGCCGATCACCTGATAGTCTGCCAGCTGTAGGCTAAGAAATGCGTTAAAAGAAGACATTAGATAATGAATGATAAAGAAAAACAGGGATTCCTACTCGCTGCTTAGAATCTTCGGCTGTTCCACAATGCCGGCGCCATTGGCAATTGCTGTTTCCAAACGGGCAACGAGGTTGTTGCACTTGCTCAGAATCGTGGCCACGGTATTCTGTTTGTTAATCAGTTCCTGTGTATAATTAAGTAGATCGGCCGATAACCGACTAGACTCTAGCTTCTGTCGCAAGTCTGACCAATCCTTGAACGGACGCAACTCAATAAGTGTTGTTGCCTTTTTCTCGGACAATGTCTTCACCGATTGCAATTCCACAATTGTCGCATCATTCATGAACTGGAATACTTTCTTACGCTGTCCGGTCATTTTTGTGGACATTTCAGTGTCACTGTCATCGCTGTCGTAAACCTGATCCTTGGACTGTTTAACATCATCGTCGTCTGAATTATCATAATCTGAGTAGTTGCCACTTGATTTACCGTGCTTGGAGGAGCCACTGCCATTCGAGCTGGACTTGAGTTTCGGTCTCTCCAGTGGACCATTTGTTTGTTTTGGCTTACAATGTTCCCTAAGATAACGTATAGACGCCGCCACATCCCAATCTGTTCGTGCCAGCGAGTCCTGAATAGCCTGCAAACATGTAGTTATCGATTAATCGATTGCTGTGTATTTTCTATTTGAGGATGTTCAAACTTTTAATATAAAATAATTTCAAATTTACTTAGATTATAACATGAACCTATAATCAACATGTTTTCCACTTTACGTGACCTACAATTTTTTTTAGTATTCGAAGGCATCCCTTTTGAGGACGCCACTGTTGAAACAGCTGTTCACAATGCCGGGCCCGAATCGCCATATTCCGAACACATGTAAGCGACGCGCGCGCTCTCTTCCCACACCCCCAAACTCTTTCTCCAGAAACACAAACTACATACCATTGTATCATAATGGGGCATAATTTTCGCCGCCGCCATGTAGCGTTCTTCTTTTTCTTTTACAGTTAATATCAATTTCTGTTTTTTGGGCGTCTGACAGTCTGCGCTGTCGCTGTCACTATCGGCCATCACCTGGATGCGCTTCTTGCCAGGCACACGCTCTGAAATTGAACAAAAATTTAAACACACAGCTTTCTTTGTAAATGTCTCGTTTTTCACACACAACAATGCACACACAATGCGTACCAGTTCTCCCCGGGCTGGCTACGGCAGCTGCTGCTGTCTTATTTATACGGAATTGACGCAAATCATTTAGACTGGATTTGGAGACAGATGGAGTTTGGCTTTCCGACATTGTTGGGCGAGGCGAATTGTAAGTAGTTTTTGACGTTTAATTTAATTAATTAATTAACTTTACAAATTTAACATCTAATAGCGTAAAATTCCCTACAACACTTTTGCATTTACAATTGACACAAAAATAATCGGTAGTCTTAATTGCAAACGATATTTGCAATCGATTAATGCAGCTGTTTTTGGCGTCACACACCATGTGTGTATCCCTCGCTCATTTATATTTTTGCACTTTTCATCGATAACTTTTCGTAACTTACCTTGGATGCTATAAAATTGATGCGCTTGCAGCCCTGTGGGCAATCGAATTTTCGCGACGCCTTTTGCATCCCTCGTCAAATTTTTTCCATTTGTGTGAGGTTAATTGAAAATATTTTTGTCGCTGAATATTTTAGAAATTTCCTCGAATTTATTGCAAAAAAGGCTGTTAGAAAACCACAAAAATGGCGGGCGGCAATACACCGCGCGTCATACAGGTGACCAATATTGCGCCACAGGCCACCAAAGACCAAATGCAAACATTATTTGGCAACATTGGAAAAATCGAAGAGATTCGACTGTACCCAACCATCCGGGATGTCTCCTGTCCCGTCCAATCACGCATTTGTTATGTGAAATATACGGAGACGAGCAGTGTGCCGGTGGCCCAACACTTGACCAATACCGTATTTATTGACCGGGCCCTCATCGTCATACCCGTACTAGCCATACCCGAAGAGTACCGTGCGCTGGAGATGCTGAAAAATGGTACGATTGTGCCAGGCCTACAGAAACCGGATTCCAAACTTCCGCCTGAAGTTAATCAATCGTATAGAGGGTCAATTGCCGCAGCAAGTTATTAAGACATACGATCCCAAGTTGGTGGAATTTAATCTACCCGAGTATCCAGCTCTGCCCTCGTACTACGATGCCCGCAAAATTGAGGAAATCCGTCGCACCATCATCGTATGCGATGTCCGAAATGAGTGGCGCCTCGATGACCTTATGGAGTGTTTCCAGCGTGCCGGCGAGGTGAAATATGCTCGTTGGGCGGAGAAGGACAACAAGACCTACTGTATGATTGAATTCTGTGAGCAGACAAGCGTTATCCATGCACTACGGCTGCAGGGACAGGAGTTCAAGGGTGGCCATTTGAGTGTCTACCATTCAACGATTTCGATTACTAAGCCTGAGGCGAAATCCAATGAGGCAGCTCAAGCGGAGATTGAAGAAGCGATGACCATTGTTAAGGAAGCACAGAGCATGATTTCCGCTGCCATAGATCCAGTTATCGGCATGTTGGCAAAGGACAAGCGGCGACGTTCGCGGTCACGTTCTCGATCACGAGAACGTCGTACCAGCAGTCGCTCCCGTTCGCATCGCTCGACTTCAAGGCGACGACGTCGCTCTGGTTCCCGAGAGCGGCGAAGTGTTTCTAGATCACGTCGCTCACGCTCTCGCGGCAAACACTCGTCACGTTCGCGCAGCAAACGATCCCGTTCTCGTCATCGTCGCAGCACTTCTCGTTCTCGACGTTCACGCTCCCGAGGCGGAAAGCACTCGCGTTCCTCACGGTCTCGTGGCAAGCGCTCTAGATCCCGCCACCGTCGTAGCACATCGCGTAGCAATCGTCGTTCACGCTCCCATGGTGGTGCAGGCGGTGGAGGTGTAGGCGGAGGTGGTGGCGGCAGCAGCGGCAACGGTAAGCGCTCCAGATCCCGCGAGCGCAGCAAGAAATCGCATCGTGCCCGCTCACCTCGCTCCCGCAGTAAACGGAGCTCCCCATCCCCGCCACCTGTGAGCCACAGCAGCAGCAAGTCACGTTCCAGTCGCAGCAAGGATACCGCACCCATTTTATCAAAGTCATCGTCCTCATCATCCTCGCGAAGACGTTCCCGTACTCCGGAGTCACGTAAACTGAAATCCATCTCTGAAGATATTGAGGCGAAGAGTTCCCGCAAATCGGTTAGCGTCGAGAAATCAGATAACATGGATATATCAAATTCACCCTAGAAAGTGAAAGAGATATGGAAATGATAGTCTCTCAATTCATATAACATATTCATACATTTTTTGATAAGAAAAATACAAAAACATTAAAGAACCTACCTACCTACCTATGATTGACTAACTTTTGCTATTCAAATTGGCAACGCTTTGAGATTTGTATTGCTGCGATCTTTCCTAGTAGCAAGTATAAAGTATATACAATTTTAATGAAAAACTCGGCATTTACATTCTGTATGTTTATTAAAGAACGACTATTCAATATACACAACTTTAAGATTAAGTTCATAAAACTGCTTGACTGTTTTAATAAGGAGGGGCCGGCCTAAAGATGTTCTGCATTTTTTTTTTTTCATTTTCTTTTAATATTGTTATTTGATTCATTTGATATCTTAATATAAAAAGCCTCAGGAGCTTTCTCTCAGTGCACTAAACAGCTGAGTAATCGCGTTGTTTGTGTTCTCTATCGTTATAAAGCTTTTTCGTGCCGGCGTAGGCGAAAAGCTCGTTTCGCTCTTCAACAAAATGTCGGTCGGCCGCAAGCTGCGTTCGAGTTGCCGTCGAGTGTTCGTCGTCTGCAGTTGTAGGAAAAGAGAAGAGAGAGAGTTACTCTGCACTTTTACTTGCTTTATTAATATTTTTATACTTGTTTAATTCGGTTGTGAAAACAGTTTTTAATTGTGCAAAAATGTCTGCAGCAACCAAAGGTAATTGAAATTTGATTCTTGATTCCCGATTGTTGTCTTATGCACTGATTGATCAACATTGAACTTTGGACCTGTTGATGTCTTATCTGCCGTCTCAGTCTCCCCTTTGCCCCCCGCTACGCACAGTTGTCACAGCATAAGCAACAACAACGCTGCCGGCAAAGGGGGAGTCTGCACTTTGGACCTGTTGAACGAGCAGCAAGATTTGCTTTCGTTTACAGCTACTAATTTGAATAGTCGCGATAACACAATACATATCTGATAAATGTATATATGTGGAATATTTTATAGGTATCTATATTGTGGCCGCCAAGCGCACAGCCTTTGGCACCTTCGGTGGAGCATTGAAGAATATTAACCAGACACAACTGCAGACCACAGCCGCCAAGGCGGCCCTGGATGCGGCAGGACTAAAGGGCGAACAGGTGGACACTGTGATCGTGGGCAATGTTATTGCGGTAAGTTGGAAAGGGACAGTTGCTAAAAGAAAAATTACCTGACTACACTAATTCCCATTAACTTGAACTAAGCAAAACTTAATTTCCCATTTTCATCTGGGATATTCTGATTGGATAATGTGACCAGTTTGCACTGGGAAATAAAAAAGTCTTTACTAGTTAGAATTCTAGATCTGTTTCCACAATTATTATTATATTATAATTATTTATATTTAAATTATTTCCTTGCCTGCAGTCTTCCTCCACTGATGGCATCTATGTGCCCCGTCATGTGGGTCTCAATTGCGGTGTCCCCATCGAGAAGCCAGCGTTGGGCATTAACCGTCTGTGCGGATCCGGTTTCCAGTCGATCGTCAATGGCGCCCAGGACATTCTTGTGGGTGGCGCCAAGGTCGCTCTCACCGGTGGCGTGGAGAGCATGTCACAAACACCGTTCATTGCGCGCAACATGCGTTTCGGTACCACTCTGGGCGCCAATTACAATCTCGAGGATGCCCTATGGGCAGGTCTGACCGATACCTACTGCAAGCTGCCCATGGCACTGACTGCCGAAAACCTGGCTGATCAATATAAGATCACACGCGAGCGTGTTGATGAATTCTCGCTGCGCTCTCAGAAAAACTGGGAGAAGGCACAGCAGGAAGGAGTATTTAACGCGGAGATTGCGCCCATCAAACTGAAGGTTAAGGGTAAGGAGGTGGACTTCGTTGTGGATGAGCATCCACGTCCCAAGACCACGATTGAGGGTCTGGCCAAGTTGCCGTCGCTGTTCAAGAAGAACGGCGTTGTCACTGCGGGCACTGCCTCAGGAATTTGCGATGGCGCTGGCGCTGTGATCATTGCCTCCGAGGAAGCGCTCAAGGAGTATAACTTGAAGCCACTTGCCCGTCTGGCCGCCTTCTCCTTTGTCGGTGTCAAGCCTGAGATTATGGGTATTGGACCAGTTCCTGCTATACAGAATGTGCTGCGCGTTGCGGGCAAGAAACTGGAGGACATCGATCTGATTGAGGTAGGCCAAAGACATACTGGGTAAAGGTAAAGGTAACTAAAGTTTTGCACTCGCAGATCAACGAAGCATTCGCCGCTCAGACGCTGGCCTGTGCCGATGCCCTGAAGCTTGATCCCTCCAAGTTGAACGTGAACGGTGGCGCCATAGCCCTGGGTCATCCACTCGGTGCCAGTGGCTCCCGCATCACAGGCCATCTGGTCCATGAGTTGCAGTAAGTAAAAAGGAGAATTCTCTCCAGATGAGGTTGTCAACGTTTTTTTTTTTATATTTCCAGGCGCAAGAAGCTAAAGTACGCCATCGGCTCGGCCTGCATTGGTGGTGGTCAGGGCATCGCTCTGCTCTTGGAAGCTGTCTAAGAGCGACAGTGCCTTAAGGTGAATCCCTTCCGCATTTACGATAAGCTTAGAATCGATTGAAAATATATAGAATTATGGACTGATAACAATTTGTTGGTTTATGTCTGTGTTTTTTTTATATTCATTACAAATTTATTGAAACATTTTGTTGCAAATGGAAGGTAGTTTCATACATGCTTTCTACAAGAAAGACAATAACATTTTGTTTAAAAAACTTCTCGATATTTTGATGAATGGAATCTGCTGCTCGCTTGCACTTAAAGGTTTATCGAAATAGAATCTCTTAATGGGCACCTAACATTACGAGTTATGTGTTTTATGTAGTTATTCAGTTCGTTTGGGCGCTGGTGGAGAATAACGCCAGAACGCCGCTGGCAACGCCAATGGAGAAGATGTAGTTAACGAAGGGTGTTGCGTTCTTCAGCAGGAAGAAGCTAATGAAGATGATGATGGCCAGGTAGATGGCATTGTTGTAGAAAATCGAGAAAGTGGTCGCCTCGTAGTCGGCCACTTCGTTCTTCTTCCACAGAATACGCTCGTCCTTCTCCTTGCGTGTGACCTTCTTGTCATCACCCAGCTGACGGTTTACTTCGCGCGTCACAGCGTCCTCGCGACGCACAGCAATCTTGTGCTTCAGCTGGAACTTAATGTTCTTGTACGCGGTGGCCATCAGATAGGTGCTAGCTGCCGTAACAAGCACAAAGAGGATGGAGCTGGGCCACAGATCCATATTGTGGATGCGCCAGAAGAGCCCTATATGGTTTAAATAAATAAAAACATTAACATGGGAAAACCAACAACGTGTCACTATTTGTGTACTCACAGATTGGCAGAGCGGAGACGATGAAAGCGTTGCCGTAAAAGATTGTCGCCGACTTCGTGCTTACATTGCGACTGAAATCCTGCAGCAGCAGCTCCTCTTCCTTGGTGAAACCAGACGATTGCACTTTTTGTTGCTTTCCAGAGCCCATTTTAAATTTATATGTGTTTTCGTGCCTTTAGTGAAAGTTACTGCAACTCAGCCAGACGAAGAATAAGCGTAAAGCGTACACGAAGGCAGTCGAATCGGCAAAGTGACAGCCGCGGCGTAGTGACGTGTAAAGTAAACGTCAAAATGCAATGTTGATATACCGATAGGTATAACCCTGAACTAGTTCTTTGCTATGCCTGATAAAAGCACTGAACAATAGTCAATTAATTTTGTAAATACTTATAAAATTAAAAGAACATTTTTTATGGTGGCTTTTATTCATTTATTCGTAAAGTTTTGCATATTGATATTATGCCATGAACCACTTAATTGAATTTTGTTCTAGCAGCTGAGCTACGGTAGCCCTGTCGTTATCGACAGCAATAATCGATATTTTTGTATCAACAAAAGTGCAACAGGTACTGTAACAGCTGTTTTGATAAAATATTTAAAATTTGGGTAAATTGCTTAAATATTTTATGTTTATTTCATTATCTTAACTAGTTAAACAATTTTGTTTGCTTAAAATTATGCTATAGATAATGTTGTGTTATAAAAATAGGCAATAACCAATATAAACACTGCTTCAAGTGATCGCGTCCAAAGGTCACTTTAGTGGATTTTTAAGATTTTGAAAGATACATTTTTTAATTTTCAAGCAAAATGATGCGATCAAAGATTTTAAGCCTGGTGCCCCGTGCTTCAGGAGTTGCACGACACATGTCCAGTGGAACCAAGTTGACTACAGTGGAAGTAAATGATAAGACTGGAATTGCTACGCTGACGATGAACCGGCCGCCTGTAAATGGACTCAACTTAGAGCTGCTGACTTCTATTAATCAGTCAATTCAGGAAATTGAGGGCAACAAGAGTCGTGGATTGATTCTGACATCGGTGGGAAACCTTAAACGTGTGACATCTATCATTTTATTAAACTTGCTTTATCTTGCAGTCAAATCCCACAATATTCTCTGCGGGCTTGGATATACTGGAAATGTATCAGCCTGATAAGGAACGAATTCGCGCATTTTGGACCGCACTCCAAGACACTTGGTTGAGCCTCTACGGCAGCAGTGTGCCAACAGCAGCTGCCATTAATGTAGAATATACTCTATCAATTTACATTTCAAATATTTATATCGATTTACTTCCAGGGTCATTCCCCTGCTGGTGGCTGCTTATTGGCAACGTCATGCGAGTATCGTGTAATGCTGCCCAAATTCACAATAGGACTGAACGAAACTAAACTGGGTATTGTTGCACCCAAATGGTTCATGACAACGTTTCTGAGCGTTTTGCCACGTCGGGAGGCGGAACGCGCTTTGAATCAAGGGCGAATGTTTACCACAGAAGAGGCCCTACAAGTGGGCTTGGTTGATGAAATCGCTAACAGTAAAGAGGAGGCTGTTGCTAAGTGTGCAGAGTTTATTGGTTCTTTTGCCAAAGTAAATCCGATAGCACGCTCACTCACAAAGACTCAGTTTAGATCTGCAGAGCTGCAGGAATTGGAAGATGGCCGTAAAGAGGATCTGGAGAAATTCCTATTCTTTGTCAATCAGCCTGCTGTTCAAAAAGGACTTGGCATTTATCTAGAGAGTCTGAAAAAGAAGGCCAAAAAGTAAATATTCTGTCTTGAATATTGTTTATTTTATCTAAGCAATCAAAATACAAACATCTCAGATTTATTTAAATGTTCACAAATTTGGTGTGCCCAAATCTCTGTTTTGTTTATCGTTCCGCTAATCGAAACAGGGAATGAAACGATTGACTACATGATCAAAACATGGTACAAATTTAATACAGATACCGTGAGCGGTTGCGATTGTGACGTCAGAAACATATAAACAGACACGCAGATACACTGTGACGTTTGCGAAAGGCTTATGAAGTGCAAATTAAAGACGACCTTTAATTAATTGTATCATGTGATCATCAGTTCCAAAAATGCTGCGTTCCCAAACACGACTGTTGGATCTGTGCAGGCGCCAATTAAAGGTGCCTTGCTACGGCAGGTTCCTGTCGTCCAAGACCAGCGGATTGACCCTTGTTGAAGTGGACGATAAAACGGGAATTGCCACGATTACAATGAACAGGCCACCCGTAAACAGTTTTAACTTGGAATTGCTAAAAAATTTACATGAATCGATTAAACTGGTCGAGTGTAACAAGAGTCGTGGGCTTATACTGACTTCGGTAAGGATTCCACTGTGTACTCTATATATTTAATACAGTTAGAACCATTTACAGTCCAACAAAAAAGTCTTCTCCTCCGGTTTGGATCTCAACGAGCTATACAAACCGGATAAAAAACGATTGGTAGAATTTTGGACCGAACTCCAGGATATGTGGGTGGCGCTCTATCAGAGCAGTATGCCCACAGCAGCGGCTATAAATGTAGGTTCTTTTGAATTTGAATTAACTTATTAATATTAATTACTTTAACAGGGACACGCACTGGCAGTAGGTTGTGTAATTTCTGCAGCCTGTGAGTATCGTGTTATGTTGCCTGGTTTCAACATAGGGATTCATGCAACCAAATTTGGATATGTGGTACCGCCGTTCATCTACCTGAGCTACTTTAGTGTCTTGCCACGGCCCGTCGCAGAGCGTGCACTTCTGCAAGGCAAACTTTTTAGTACAGAAGAAGCCCTCGAAGTTAATCTAGTTGATGAAATGGCTGCCAGCAAGGAGGAGGCGCTGTGTAAATGTGTTAACTTTATTGATAGCTTTAAAGGCACGCATTCCCAGGCTCGTGCTTTGACCAAGCGTCAGTTGCGTGCGGCAGATGTGCAACCATTGTTAGAAGATCCCCAGGGTCAGCTGCGTGAGAGCTTAGAATATATAAATACGCCAGAGTTTCAGCAGGGCTTGGAAGTCTATCTTACTGAACTAAAGAACAAAAAAAAAAGTGATAAGCCTTAGATCATAGGGCATTTACTACAATTGCATTTACTGTGTTCCTCATAGCACACTCTCGTAGGGTTGTGGGTTATAGACTTAAAAAGACTAAAATAATTGCTTTATACATTTAAATAAACGGTAATGATTGCTTTTTATTCACAAATTTGGAAAATATATTTAATTGTTTGAACAAAAGACGTTGCAAGAAGTGCAGGTGCAACCCTGAAAAACCGAAAGTAATCGAATTATATTTATCGGTTATCGATTAACAGTTCAACAGGTTTTGCATATTGTGGTTACAAATCGGTAGATGCTTATTTGTTTAATTTAATTAACAGTAAAATAATAAGTAAGGTTGATACTTACATAAGTGATTTTAAGATATAGAATTCGTTCAAAATAAGCGTAATATTTTTGTCTTTTAGTAAAATAAAATGATGCGTCCAAAGATCGTGGGCATATTGCCTCGTACAATGCTTATCAGTAGGCAGTTGTCTACTGCATCGAAACTGACCACAGTTCAAGTTGATGATAAAACTGGAATCGCTACGCTAACTATGAATCGACCACCCATAAATGCGCTTAATGTGGACCTGTTGCAGGATCTACATAGGTCCATTCAGGAAATCCAGGAAAATAAGAGTCGTGGACTTATTCTAACATCTGTGAGACAATTGCTACCATAGCTATACTACCTTACTTATAATATAAACTTTACCTTCAGGCACTAACGAAAGTTTTCTCGGCCGGAGTGGACATACATGAAATGTACAAACCCGACAAAGAGCGTGTATCTCTACTGTGGAGCACCCTTCAGGACGTTTGGGTATCTCTTTACGGAAGCGACATACCAACTGCAGCGGCAATCAATGTAAATTGTTCATTAATATATTAATGAATGTAGATTAAAATTATTCACTCAGGGTTCTGCTCCGGCCGGAGGCTGCCTTCTGTCCACATGCTGCGAGTACCGTGTGATGCTGCCTAATTTCGTGATTGGACTGAATGAAACTATGCTTGGTCTTGTGCCTCCGATCTTTGCCATATTCAACTATTTAAGCGTTTTGCCGCGTCGTGAGGCCGAGCGTGCACTTACCCAAGGACGGATGTTCACCACAGAAGAGTCCCTAAAGATTGGTCTTGTTGATGATGTGGCCAACAGCAAGGAGGAAGCATTGGCCAAGTGTGCCGAATTTATAGGAACCTTTGCCAAAGTCAATCCGCTTGCCCGTTCCCTGACCAAGCTACAATTGCGGTCTGCTCATTTGACGCAGTTTGAAAAACTACGCTCTAAAGATTTGGAAGCCTTTATGTCTTTCATTAATGATGACAAGATGCAGGAACAACTGGGTGTGTATCTTGAAAGTCTTAGCAGGAAGTCAAAAAAATAGAGTTATAACTTACGTATATTCATTGTGAGTTCTCAACCTTAATATAAAGTTGCATTTATTTTTTACGAGATGTTTTTGGTCGAACCATTAAATAGGTCAACAAAAGGTACACTAACTTTGTGCAAATATACATACATATGTAACAGGCATAAGGAGGCGTGGCAGACCCCATAAAGTATATATATTCTTGCTCAGGATCACCAGCCGAGTCGATTTTCACCCGGAATGACATTTTGTTTACGTTTTAACAACCTATGTGATTTTACATTAAAAAATATCAAAATGATTTTTTGAAATTTTTCGATATTTTCGAAATTTAGGTAAGGGTCCCCCCTATGAATTTTTAACAAAAATTTTTTCTCATTTTTTTTAAATCGCTAGTTTTTGGCTTTAATCGATTGCGGAGGTCAAAATTGGTACTAAACAATTGTTTAAATCGATTTTAACCGGTACTTAATTTTGGCCCAAAAATCGTGTCGAAGTGGTCCAAAAATTAGACATGCAACACTCAACAGGCCTGGTACTCTCATTTTACACCGATCGAAACTTGCTTAATAATCAAGGGATTTTCTCGCGGAATGACATTTTGTTTATGTTTTAACAACCTGAGTGAATCTACATTTAAAAAATAGCATATTAGGCTTTTTAAAATTTTTCGATATTTTGGTAATTTTGGTAAGGGTCCCCCCTATGATTTTTTAACAAAATTTTTTTTTTCAAAATTTTAAATCGCGAGTTTTTCATTTTAATCGATTGCGGTGATCAAAATTAGTACTAAACAATTGTTTAAATCGATTTTAAACGATACTTAATTTTGGCCCAAAAATCGTGCCGAAGTGGTCCAAAAATTAGACATGCAACCCTCTCAACAGGCCTGGTACTCTCATTTTACACCGATCGTAACTTTCTTAAAAATCAAACGATTTTCATGCGGAATGACATTTTGTTTATGTAATAATAAGTGATTCTACATTTAAAATATAGCAAAATGATATTTTGGAATTTTTAGATATTTTTGAAATTTAGGTAAAGGTCCTTATGAATTTTCAACAAAAATATTTTTTGATTTTTTTTTTAATCGCTAGTTAGTAAAATCGCATCACCTTTGAGCATAGGAAGGATAATTGCATTTACTTGTTAAGATAGTTTTTATAAAGACTTTATTCAAAATATATCGGCTTGGAATCTCAGTTATCTTCTGTTTTCATCTGTTGATGAATCTCCTCGGGCAGATTGGCCAGGGCTTTCGTCATCATATCCATAAATGAGTTAATTTCCAATATTTTAGCTCGATATCGCTCGTTTTCCATTCTAGAATGATAAATTAATAAGAACATAAAACATTAGTATACTCTTCCGCTCACCTGGACAACTTTTGGATCAAGTTCTCTATGAATTCCTTGCTGCGACTTGCCAAGCGATCCTCACGTTCTTCTATGCGACTTATGTGCGTTGACTTCATGTTGCCCACAATCTTTAAGACAGCATCACGATCATCCAGGCAGATGCGCAGCTCTTGAGGCACCGTATCCAGCTGTTGCACTTGTAGTTTCTGCGATAGAAAACGAGATACCGCATCGATCATGTTATCTGCAAAGTACAAGCAAACATCACGTAGCTGCAGGAATAATGTCTGAGCCTCATCCACGAAACTGGTCATCAAACGGGAGATTCTTCGCTCAAAGTTTAGCGTAGTTTCCTGCAAATGAGTGCAGAGATTATAACTGAATGAGGTATAATTAATTTCTAGGACTTCACCTCGACTGCCTCATGAAGGTGCAGTTCCTGCGCCATCAGCTCTTGCCACATATCGTTCAGTACATCATCGAACTTCTCGCTAGTCGCATCCATCTCTTCGCAGAGTTCCAAATTCTCTTGCGAGTTTTCCTCGCTCTGCTCCATTTTACGCAAGATGACAGTTGCCTCTTCGAAGGTTTTGTCTCTGTACTGTAGAAAATCTTCGATTTTCTGCTGGCCGAGCGACTGGTAATGCTCTTGACCCTCTTGCAGACTACCCATAAATGCTTTGACCTCCTCTTCGCGCTCGTTAAAACGCTCCAATCCTAGTTTATAGATGCGTTGTGTTAATTCCCGTACATCCTTTTCATATTCTTCGGTAAGCTCCAAAGCCGGTGGCCCTATAAGCATCAGTATTTTTCCGTTCTCGTCACCATTCCACATGCTCTCGTACAGCTGATCTCCATCCAAATGCTCGACGAAACTGGATGCCAATCGTTCTGCCTCAGCGTGCTCTCTTGCTGCCGTCTCACGTGCCTGGATCTCCTTCTCCTGACGGCCCTCGATATCGCGCAACTCGCGACTAAACGTGGAAAATCGAGGTAATCATAATAGAATAAGTATACGATCGGTTTCATTTCAAAACTCTTACTAAAATTTCTTCTGAGCTGCTTCTCGCATTTCGTTCTTGATGAAAACATATTCATAATAATTTAGCTGGGGCAATATGGCGGTTATATACTCGGAGAGCGGAAAGTCCGGTTGCTTGGCTATGGGATTACCCTCTAGATTGAGTACCTTCAAGCTACTTACAAAACGCAGTCGTTCAATCTATTGAATGAGACTTTGTATAATAGTTTAATATAGAACAAATAGCAATAAAACTTACCCCATCAAAAGTTGCAATATGGTTGTTGCCAATACTGAGTATAACTAACTTCTCGAGAGTTTCCAAGTTCTCAATTTTCGTTATGTGATTACTGAACAATGAGAGAACTTCTAGATTAACCAGAGTTTCCAGATTCTCAATTTTCGTGATATAGTTAAAGCTTAGATTAAGTTCCTTGAGAGCAGTCAACATGCCAATATTTTCAATAACTTCGATTTTATTGCAGTTCAAACAGAGTTTGGTCAGATTTGGTAGGACCCATAAGTGATCTATGCGTAGGATATCTGTAGTTGAGGGAATATTTAAAAGTATAGTTTCTTTGAGATTTAGTTCCTGTGAGCCAGATCTTTTTGAATTTACGTTTGAACTCCAGTCGCAACTTTTCGATGCGTTCCAGCACAACTGGTTCCAGCTGATGCAAGCGACGCGTCTCACCGCGCTGTCCCTCCTCCAGGTAGGAGGTTCTTATCATCTCCAAATTGATAATGCCCGGCTCGGGATAGTTAACCACCTTAAGAAAGTCATGATTAGGTTCCCTGCTCTGCTCATTGGTCGTCGTCTCGTCGTCCATTCCGTGCGATTGTTATGGAACATATGAGCCGGCTACCGGGTGTCAACGATGAGTGACCAACGCATGCCCCGTTGTCCTGGTAACGCACAAACACAACACGAACCTGGTTACCATTCGGATGGAAGGAACTCTCCTCTGAGTCTCTTGCTGTTCTTAGTCGCCGAAATATTGTGAAAGCTTCAACCCCGTCGTGGGGTTTCTTGAAACAGGTGCAATCGCGCTCTCTCTCTTTCTCCCACCCTCTCTCCCTCTGACTACCTTTCCCTTTACCTAACGTGGTGTGTTTTGTTGACAACGGACGTGGGAGGGGCAGTTGGTCTAGTTAGGGTTGCGGTTGTTGTGGATATCGTTCGTATCGTAGTTGTTAATGTTCGCTTATAAAATAGACATCGGGTCGCAATTAAGCTCGCTACGATAAGGCCAAAAAAAGTCAAGAAATAATATTATTAATCTTTAAAAGAGTTGTTTAATATCCTACTGAAATTGCACCCCGATTCGAAACTGCGTTTTAGGTAAAGTTAGCCAAAGTTTGTTAATCTGAAACTCATAAATCTAATGGCCAATCGATAAATGGAGCCCCTCGAATAACTGAAAGCGTTGCAGTTCGTTAAAATATGTGCTGGAAAAGAAATATATGTACTATATACTATAAAAGAAGTGTGATATATAATACATTGTAGATTCCCATTTAATGGCTGTGCGTGTGTGAAAAAAGCAATTCGAGCAAATGAAATTATAAATGTGTTTCAAGGCTGTGGCACAACATTCGAAAGAAAGCCAAAACAAACCAATGCTGACTCAAGCATTAGCTACCCTACATCCCCCCACAATATCCCACACATGTCCCACCAATTGTATGTGTTTCCACTGGGAACTTTCAACAAAACGTCTTTATTGCTTTCTAATTCGACTCTGTGTGTCCCCATGAATAAATAATAACTAAAAACTCACTTTATAAGCTTTTTTTTTTTAGTATCTTGTGACGTTTTGCTAACCATAGGGTGATTTATAGGAAAAATAATTGTGATTTTCTACGTTTTTCATTTCGATAAGAAGCTAAGCAATCTTTGAATCAATATATGTATTATCTTTATGTATAATCTTTGCATCAATATATGTATTATACCGAAACTAAAAAGTATCCCATTTCAATATAGGGTATACAAAATTTGCATATGTCACTTAAGCTCAAAGGTCAAGTGAACAATTTCTATTAATATAGTATACTCGCACAAGGATAAACTTGGTTCCGGTCGTGTAAGCCGCATACACTACAGAGTATACAAACTCAACTTTCAGGCTAAACGATATATGATGATGCAGTGCTAACGATGTGTATACATATCTCCATTCAAACACTCAATCCAAATGTTATCCCACAATCGGTAAACAATTAATTGTTCTGACGCGACGACCTTGATGTTTCGGGTGTAATTTAACCTAACCCACAAAAATTGTAAACATAATAAATGTGTCAAGTTCCCAAAAAACTATAATATGATTAAGTTTCGAGATCAATATATTGATTCGGAATGATAAACAAATAAGTAAAGTGAGCTGACCCGTGTGATCAATTGGGTTAATTAACAGTTACTCAGTTTTAGATGATAAAGCACTTTTCGACCGACTGATTTGATTCGATTTTAAGTGCTTCCATTTGTTTTAACGACACTTTTAACCGGTCCCAGAGGGAGGTGCTTTTCATTCATAATTCATCTACTTCTACTACTTCCCATAGTATCTTTTGAATTCTTGCCTATAGTTGGAAATACGGTTCTGAAACTAATAAATTGTTTTTTTTTTCTTTTTAACAAAAAATTATTATATGCGTGACCGGTATAAATTGTTGCTTGTAATTCAACTACAACTTAATTAGGTTTATTTCGTATATGTTTAAAGAGCTTTCGCGTGACTAAAATAATTCTGTTAAAGGTGTTGGTCTATACTCTTCTTCTTGTAAACTGTTTGCGAAACGGTGTATTAAGCTATCGAATCAAAATACATTTATTTATTCCTTGTATTTTTTTGTAATATATATATTTAATCTTCCCATTCAGGAAATATGTGATGAGCGTTTCCATGCCGCTTGTATCATGAATCGTTATATAACTCTGACCCAGTTGGGTGATGGAACCTATGGAACCGTCGTATTGGGCCAGCGCAAGGACACCGGGGAAAAGGTGGCCATAAAACGCATGAAAAGGAAATATTACTCCTGGGAGGAGGCAATGAATCTGCGTGAAGTGAAGGTAGGCTGGGGTAGTTGAACGTCTTCATAGTCGATATGTTAACCTCCTCCTTCTCCTCCTCTTCACAGTCACTGAAGAAACTGTCCCATCCGAACATAGTAAAGCTCAAGGAGGTCATCAGGGAAAACGATACGCTGTATTTCGTATTCGAATACATGAAGGAGAATCTTTATCAGATGATCAAGGATCGCGATACACATTTGCCGGAGCCGGAGCTAAAGAGTATTCTCTTTCAGGTGAGCAGTAGAGGAATAATATAGCGAATATTATAATGATTTCCCTTGCTTTCCTTTCAGGTCTTGACGGGATTGGCATTTATGCATCGTCATGGGTTTTTTCATCGAGATCTAAAGCCGGAGAATCTGCTCTGCTCCGGACCGGAGTTGATCAAGATTGCCGACTTTGGACTGGCGCGAGAGATACGTTCACGTCCGCCCTTTACGGACTACGTATCGACACGTTGGTACCGAGCGCCGGAGGTGCTGCTGCACTCCACTAATTATGGCAGCACCATCGATCTCTGGGCCATGGGTTGCATCATGGCCGAGTTGTATACGTTTCGTCCGCTTTTTCCCGGCAGCAGTGAGGTGGATCAGCTCTACAAGATTTGCTCGGTGCTTGGTACACCCGGCAAGGTGAGGCGGTTTGGGGGTGATGCATGAAAATGTCGCTATAAACAGTTCTATTTTTCCTGCCCTTCTAGAACGATTGGCCAGATGGCTATAGACTGGCGGCCATGATACATTTTCGTTATCCAGACTGTGTTAAGGTGCCGCTGAGCAGCATCGTCAGCCGGTGCAGCCAAAATGGACTCGATTTGCTGGAGGATATGCTGGCCTATGATCCCGAGAAGCGACCAACGGCACAGCAGAGCCTCAAGTATCCGTATTTCCATGCGCTCAAACGCATCTCGCCCCAGGCGGCGGCCAAGGCCAATGTGAGACTCAGTACCAAAGTCCATCATCATCATCAACTTGTGTCAAATAATGTGCTTCCGGTGCAGGAGAAGCTGCAGGCGGTGACTGAGCTCATACACCAGAGCAACAATCCTGGAATCCCGAACAACAACAACAACAACAACAATGGCATGGCGAACAACAACAACAACAATAAGGCGCTGTACAACGGCCAGGTGAACAAAAATGTGAGCATGCCAAGCAAATATCAACCGCAGCTGAGCTTCCTCTCCAACAACGACATGTCCGGTGTCGGTGTGGCAGCCACCACAGACTCCTTGTCGCAGCTGTCGGGTCGGGAGTCGATCAATGATATTTATCTCAATCGCAACATTTCGCAGTTGTTTGGTTTACCCGCAGCCAGCGGAGCAATGCCCGCCTTGGTGGCACCGGCACCCGCCGTGCCCGCATCAGTTGCACCTGGACAGGCTACTGTTGCTTCACATCCGAATGTCTCGTTCAGCAACACATCGACCCGCAACGGAGGAGCCATCTATGTGAATGGCAGCCAATTGAACTACGAGACGGCCAACAAGAATGCCAAGAATCATCGAGGATTGGGTATGCCGCTTGGTGGATACTACGTGCAGGCACGACAGCCGGACGCCAAGGTCTACAATCTGTTCTCCAAAGTGAGCGCCGCACAGGCGCCGCCCAGCATTATTGTGCGGCAACAGCAGCAGCCACACCAGCAGAATCCCTTCGAGGCAACGTCCCTGCTCAACGGAGCCGCCATTCGACTCTCGGTGCGCTCTGAAGTGCCACCGGTCCAGGAGCCGATGCGTACGGATGGCATGAAGGCTGATGATCTGGATTTGATATTGGGGTGAGTTATCTTTTTTATTTTAAAGGGTTGGAAGATTTAATCATATGTTAATTGGGGTTGGAATACCTTATTCCATTTGAAATTTTAATACATTTTTGAGAATTTTTGAGATATCGAATAAATTAGTGAGCTCTAGCAGGTGTATGATCTATACGAGTAGTACTCAATTCATCAGCTTTATGTGTATTCACTAAACGTTACGTTGCCAAATTCATTATGTGTATGTTCGCTATAGGATGTCTATATGTGTAGTTAGTTGTTATTCCATTACAATCTCTCAATTTCTACAGATCAAAACTGAAAACATCAGCGAAACGTCAACGCAACGCCAAAGCGAGTATATTGCTCGAGGATCTGTTCGGTCATCTTTCAATGGACTCGGATAGCGATGGGAAGTATCCGCATACAGTGCCGCCCACACAGCAGGCGAAGAGTGGCCAAGCGACGACGACAAGTTCCCACAATGGACGCGACTTCTTTGGGGAGAACTTTAAGCGACCGCCGAAGAAACGAAGTCCCAATAGTCTCGAAGTAAATCGGGGCAGTCGCAGCGATTCGTTGTCCACGTAAGTAGTAGGCAAGCAATCGATATGGCATGAGTATACTCTATAAATATATACATCCATACATATTTGGTACCCCCGATCATCGATCTTCATGTCTGTGCTTTGTTTGTGCTCTCGTACTTTGTGTCTACTGTAACTGTGTGTTCTGTACTCTCTCTCTCTCTCTCTCTTTGCTTTCTTGTTCCCTTTCCCCATTCTGCCTTGTTTGATTGTGTCTTTCCCTTTTATGATTTGCTTCTCATTGAACACTGAAACATTTTGTGCGTGCCCCAAGCGAGAACCAAAACGACTCCTCGAACGATGACGAGCGTCGCTTTTGGCCCATAAGGTAAACATTATCATCCGCATCTTCGTAACAAGTTGTAATACATAATAGTTACTCCATATACGTTATCAATGTAGTTCTAGTTATATGCCTATCATCTCATTCTCATATTTTATTTTGCACATTTTTCACCGGAGATCTTAAATTTTAGAAAGCGATTGGGTTAAATCTGTAGTGACTTTTCATTTGCGTAGTAGAGAATATCATAGATAAAGGTTAAAATAATATAGATTCTAGAAATTGATAAACTTAAAACTTGCTGTAAATTTAAAATAAATCTATCCTAACATACGTTAAGCCATTTATATCATTGAAATTAGCATGTGTGCTAGATAAATATTTAACAAAACAGTTAACGTATTTAACTCAATGTTATCTAAAATAATTTCTGAAATCAATCAATTTCAGAGTTCAAAAGACACTCAAGGAGAAGGCAGCCACATTCCCCTGGGACGAGACGAATAAGACGGAAGATGAGAAATTAACGGCATGGATGGTCGCCGAGAACGGTAACTTAAATTTGGGTAATCATCCGCAAGCGTAGAAGTCGAAGTCGAAGCACCACAGTTCTACCATATCGTAGTATATAATAGTCAGCACCCGACAACAGATTCGATAATATAATAACAATTGGGTGCACTTAACGGAATTTGGAAAATACAAACGAAACGCAAAAGTCGCAAGATATTCTCTAGAGATTTCTAACTTTTCATGATATTTTCTCCTATATTTCTCCATCGATAGGATCCTTGTTGGAGAACAAGTTTTGAAACGGGAAGAGGGGATCGAATAATGCCCAGATATATTGTCGTCGTACCTGAAACCTCTGAAACCTTAAATAACGTGTGTGTGTAGAGTATATTTCATTGGGTGCCCCCTCTAGTTTTCATCGAACTGAATATAGTTCTATCTATAAGGCGTATTGTATATTAACCCTAGCTCTAACTGTAAGCTCAATTAGATGTGTTTATGAAATCCATTAATTTTAACGCTGTGATAAAAATAAGCTAAAGTCAAGTCTAAATATAATACTATATAATGTTAACGGTTAACTTAAGAGTCGCAAATAAATTGTGTAAAATTCTGAAATTCAGTTTGATTCGATTGCAAGATCTTAAAATTGATATCATTCTTTAAGTATTCGTCAAACCTCTTAAGTTTTACCTGTCAGCTTACCCAATCTTTGCCCACAAGACGTCGCTGGCATTGGGTTTCATTTCCTCTATGCAGAGTTGCGATTTCAATCAGTTCACCAAGAGAGACACTTGCATAACCCACTGCGGATCTCTTGAGGGGGATTCGGTTTCAACTCTTCATTAACTTGGCCAGTGCGACAATGGGCCATGCGTGTCGTTAGCATGTGGGTTAGTTCAAGTTGCCACAGTGTATAAAAGAAAACCTCAACATCGTCTAGACATCAGTCAGCTGGAGGCTCTTAAAGAAAAACCATGAAGTCCGTGGTAAGTGAAATTTTGCCTTATTACTTTTAATTTTTATTAAGAATAAATTTTGTTCTTACCATGTTTTTAGATCTTTTCCCTCCTTATTGGTGTGATACTTTTCGCCGCCGTAGCCGAGTGTGGCCTGATTGCCGGCCATGCGGATGAATTGATTTCTGTGCCGGCTCAATATGAGTTCCATTACTCGGTGCACGATACGCACACTGGCGATGTGAAGGATCAGTTCGAGCATCGACGCGGTGGCTATGTCACGGGTCGCTACTCGCTCATTGAACCCGACGGACATCGTCGTATTGTCGACTACAGTGCTGATCCCTTGCTGGGCTTTAATGCGCAAGTGCGTCGTGAACCCATCGGAATATTGACGCGTCATTGAAACAATCATGAAACGAAATATCAATTGATTTGCAGGCGATCCCAAACAATATATTAAAAGGCTGTTCAAATATTACACATTTGGTTTTTTACTATACATAAAACAAAGTCGCTTTCTCTGTCCCTATGTCCCTTTGCCCAAAAAGCGTAAAAATTGTAGGGTACCATTGAAAATGGTCAAAAAAGGGTATACTAACTTTGTGCAAAATGTCCGGCTGTCCGTCTGTCTGTTTGAGACAACAGATCTCAGCTATGAAAAAAGCTAGAGACACCAAATTTGGTATATAGGTTCCTATATATCCGGGGCAGAACAAGTTTATGTTAAATGTTTGATGCCACGCCTACCGCCCCCACAAATCGGTAATTTGTGATTATTAAGCAAAGTATTAAACTTATAAAGTACTGCTTTGGTATGTATAAAGCTATATGCCATATGAACATATCCTCCAAATTACAATCCGATCACAGGAGTTATTCAACGTTTTTTCAATACAAATGTACGGCAGCAGCCTGCGCGCTACGAGGTAAAATTTTACCTAGAGACTCATATTGACCTTTAAAATGTAAAAAATTCACCTGAATCCAAATCCGGTTACGCTGAAGTTGTTAAGTTAAGTGGTTTAAAAGTTATAAACAAAAGAAAATTAAAAAAAAAAAAATAATATTTTAAAGCAAGCAGTGCCAGCAAGCAGCGTGCGTCGCACTGCATTACCGACTTGCAATTTTTGCAAAAATAAAGCAGTTTTTAATTTCGAGTAACGGCATTTTTTTTTAAATTTAAATTTTGAATTTTTCGAAAACGCACGCAGCTAGCGCAATGCGGTTTTTTGAAACGGATTCAGTTTTGCTTTGTCCCTTATGAGCCACCCCCACAAGGTCACAGCGTGTGCACGACGACCTTGACAGGGGATCAAAGTTTTCGCCAGTTTTCTCAAAAACGGAAAAGTGAAAATGGAAAATTCAAATTTTCTCCGTTTCAGAAAAGCCGCAGCTTCGTGTGTGCGCGAGGGTTTCCCGAAAAGTTGCAAATTGTGGTCTGCACACGCGCCCAAAGTGCAAAGAGAGGGGAAAACCAACTCCTGTGTTTACGGAATTTTTGCAAACAACTGGTGGGTGTTATGTTTTTCAAATCTTTTGCAAACTGTTTATTGTACTTTCAAGCACGCTCAGTAAAATTTCCAAGTTCGTTCATTAACGGACATGCCCAAAAAGCGTAAAATTTGTAGGGTATCTTTTTTATTCGAATATTTTAAAAAAGTTAGTGTGTGCTCGAACCTAAAAGGTTTGTGCCTTGGCTAAACATGAAAGCTGCAGATGCGTAAATCAAACTGCAGATGGCGCAAGGCAAACAACAGGGTGACACAGGGAGAAACTGATGCTGGGCAAACTGCAATTTTAAATTGTTAAAAAACAAGCAGTGTATTCAGTTTAGCCGGAAAATTTCGATAATCGATATATCGATATTTTAAAATGATATTTCAAATCAAATTGATTTTTGTTTAATATCGAAAATATTATCGATACGCTATTTTAAAAATATTCGGTAACCATAATTTCAAGCTGTATGCAAAAAAAAAAAACACTGAAATATTTTATAACGGAATTTTAATGTTATTAATCAGATGTTGTAGTTTTAGTATTCCTTGTGAATTGTCAAACACATAGAGGATACTCTCTATCTCAGTGTCTTCCTCTTTGTTGCATGACCTCTCTCTCACACCTGGTCTTGCGACAGACAATTGAAGACTCCTCCAACACTCGCAAAATGCATGCGAAATAAATTGGAACCAGGAGCTAAAGGCGGAGATGAAGCTGGAGTTGGGGGGGTAGGAGGAGACGAAACTGACGCAAAACTAAAACGGACTCATTTATCATCATTTTGGGGCGCATGCGATTGCAATTGCGATATTTTGCTGCCAATTGGCAATTGTTGTGATTGCAAGCAAACACACGCAGGCACACACTCACACCCGCACACCCACATGCCCACACACATTGATTGGCACACACACACACACACATGCACAGGCGTTCATATGTAAGTGCATGATTGTTCATGCATAAAGCAAATGGCGCAGTTGTCGAACATTTTCATTGGCAATTGGGCAAACAGAGTTGCAACTGCAACAAGTTGTTGCCAATTTGCAGCAGCCAAAGGTGGTGTGGGGGGGGGGACACAGAGGATTGGCAGGCTGCAGGCAACAACGGTTTTTCGAAGCAGAAAATTGCACAAGTAAAGTGCAAAATTAGACACAGCCGCCGTCTCAAAGAAATGTGCACTCCACACACACACACACACACACGCATAGCTCTCTCTCTCCCGCTCGCACATGTCTGACAGACATTTGTAATTTACTTTTGTTTGTTAATTGTGTTGGGTGAACCAGAGACAAGGAGAGCAGGAGAGCAGGAGAGCAGGCAGGCAAACGTTGCCTTTTTAGTGTGTCCAATGAAGCGTCCTTTTGGCATCCTTTAGCAGCCTCCCCCAACATCCTCATCATCTTTAGTAGTTGCATTGCAATTACAAATTTCACCAGACTTCGATTTATGCAGACGACAACGTTTAATTAGCTCAATTGCTTCTGAAATACACAAGAGCAGATTTTAGAGTGAGAAGACAGTCACAGATTTATTTAAGCTTAACTAAATACAATGAGATAAACTTAACATGCCCGAAATTACAGAACTCTGCATACTCCGTTCCCTTTCCATGTGTTATTATTGCAGCCAGATGTGGTTCAGCAGAAGAGATTACAGCATTAACATTCCACTGCAAGGAGAGCTATATGTAAGTAAAACATTTATTGGGCTAAACTGTCTACAGTGTTGCCACATTCTCAAAATATGCAAAATACTTCAAATATTCTTTTACATTATATTCTTATACGCTCCTGCCACGTCACTTTCTCTCATTCGAAGTGAATTGCATTGCTTAAGCTGTTCATAACAGTTAATAGTACTAAAGACCCTTTTTAAACCTGGCTTGCACACTTTAAAGTGCCCCTTGTCGATGCAGAAGTCTACGCTGTGGGCTGATTATTTGGCATATAACGTTTGCCAGTCCCGTTACTATATTATCGGGCTTCAATAAATATTTGCAAATTGAAATGTGAATTAAATGCAAACGTGTACGTGTTTGTGCCTGTCAATTGGATTTATCAGTTAATGCTGTAAATCGTGAAATCTGTCAGTGCTCACTCTCTATCTCTCTCTCTCTACCTCTCTCTCTCTCTCTCTCTATTGGCCCTCTCTGTCTATATAATTTGCGCATATTTTTCATTTAATGCGCTTACGTCGCGAGGAAGCTGAGCAAATATTTATGTAATGCCGAACGTTACTCAATTAATTGATATAAATATAGACATCTCCGCAGGAATACGCTATTTATATAGACACCGCATACGGCATGCCATCGATGTGCACACATTAATGCAATTAATTTGCAGCATATCAAAAAATAACAACAACAAAGCATAATTAAATGAGCCGCATTTAGCGCATTTTCAATTTTCCGCTTGAAAATTGCCTATGGGAAAAGCAGAGAAAGAATTTTTTTCTCATTGTTTATTGTCGCAGTGGTAATAATACGGTTCAAAAAAGATCGATTAAAGTTATGGCCAATGGGTATGTACAATATGAGTCTAATTTTGAAATATTTCAATGCAATAATGACAAACTAATATTTGCTTAAGAGTTTCAAACAATATTAAAAACAAAAATATATTTATATCACGTATACGTATTTAAATTGAAAGCATATTAAATCTTCGGCTTTCAGGGAAACTTTTCAATGCGTCTTTGGATAACAATCGTGCGTTTTTTTTTTACAGTTTTGTTTATTTACATTTAAATCGTGTTTGTGGCAGTTAATTATATTTTACAGCTAATGGCAAAATGTCAAAATAATTAAAATGCGCGTTGCAGCAAAACTTTCTACGCCAATCGGGCGTGATTGTATGCATGTGAGGTGTGTGTGTGAGTGTGTGTGAGTGAACTGTGCACGCAAGGTGTGTCTGTGTGTGAAGTGTGAATCAACCGGAAAATCGCAGTGCACTTAATTGACACGCGGTTGCCAACTGTCGGCGCCGATTAAGGTGCAAGGCCGATTAATTATAAATTTAATACGTATTGAGATTTTTAGCCAACAAAAAACTTATTAGCTAAAAAATGGCTGAAAATCATACACATACATTATTATCATTAACATGTTTACGGGTTCGTTTTAAATCGCCTCATTAAATGCGATTTTCATTTATTTCGCGTGTTTTTCAACATTTGAAAACGCATCGTCCATTAACTCGTCGCATTTTGCATAGGTCATTACACATTAGTTTCCCTCTCTGTATGTGTGTGTGTGTGTGTGCTGCAATTTAATTTTGCACAAAACAATCATTTAAACTCTCTAATTACGCGGCCAGTCGAGTTGCGTTGCATCGCGACCAGCTAAATGAAGCGCCTAAAGTTATGCAACAAAATGCGAACACAATTTATTATTGATAGAATGTCGCATGGGCGCAACCAAAAGTGGGCGTAACTCATTCGAACATTTTGCAATTAGCCGCATGGGATGACGAAAAAACTAGCTAATCGGCTTGCCAACTGCGCTGATCGACTAGATAGATGCTCTAGATTTTATGTGCCCCAAAAAGTATGCTACAAAAAAAGTGAATCGAAATTTCAATGGAATAATGTGCGTTAGAAATATGAAAATTATTTTTATTATGATTATTTATTACTTTCTATATTTTGCCCACAGTCAGCACACCCCACTGCTCACTGTACAGGGTATCACTGTGCACACACGCACACTAGTGTATATAATTATAAATTTAAATCTAATTAAATTAGCAGCCTGTCAGACAATTGACAAAACGGACACATGCTCAGATGAGTGAATAAATGACTGAATGCCTGAATAAATGCCTGCATATGCAATATGCAAGTAGCAAAAAAACTGTTGGCAGTTGGGGGGGGGTGATGAATAAGGGGGGGGCGTGACTAAGGCTAATGCACGCTCAATCAGGCTGTGGGCCGTGTTAAGCGCGTCACGCGTCAATGGCAACGCATAAACAATTTAATAATTGAATAAAAGGTGCAGGCAGACATACACATGTGTGTGTGTGTGTGTGTGTGTGTGTGTGCATTCGGCTTTTGCTTTTAGCTGGCATTGCAATTTGCCAACGCGCTACGCCGACTGAGTTCATTACCAACTTGCTTGGCCAGCCAGCGCACTTGTATCTTCGCATCTCTGTCGCCCTCGTCTTGCCTGGGATGCAATGTATCTGAGTGGTTGCCAGGCGGACTGGCTGCCAGGCTGGATGCCTGGCTGCCACTACTACTAGTCTCATTAGCATAGTGATATTGATTTTCCGGTTAACCATCAATCAACAGAACGCCATACACAAAATGAGATTGCAATGCAATTGAGGCTTCAAACCGCAGCACACGCCATGCTCGAATGCCTTAAAGCGTCTGCTCGGTATGCAACAATTTATGTGCGCACACACACACACACACACGCACACACATACACACAGACAGTCAGACAAGCTCACACATGCCGAGCAGGACACAAGCAAAGATAAACATACGTTGCATAGCAGCAGCAGCAGCAGCAGCAGCAGCTTCTACATGCGCCTGAACCCGCCTAGACTCAAGTCAGAGCCAGAGCAAGAGAGGGAGAGAGAGAGAGAGGGAGATAGTGTGAGAGTGAGAGAGAGAGAGAGAGAGGGAGAGCACGTTGTCTTTGCGCGGTCATTTGGCTTCGATAAACAATTATGGCCACAGCCAGAGGAGCAGAGCAGGGGTGGAAGAGAGGGGAAAGAGAGGGGCAGAGAGGAAAGCGTGTTCCCCGACGACAAGAACAATTAACAACAATCGCAAATGGCACTAATTAACTATTAAAGTGGAAATACGCTTTCATCGACATTGAACTTATGACCAGGCCGGGACTGTGGACTGTGTTGTTGTTGTTGTTGCCGGGTCCTCACTTAATGGCATGACAAATGGCCCCAGACAATGCCAATTGAATTTATGATATATGACGACCGTTCCCACTATGCACTCACTTTAAATGCCCGAAACCAAAACTTCCCCAAACTTCCACGAATCAAATTTGCTTTGTGCGCATAAATAGCTTATGCATCCACTTGGGTAGATAATTTGTTTTCTTCTTCTATCAGTTTCCGTGAGATCTTTAGACTTAACAGATTAAAGATTGCTGCAAATTTAAAAAACGATTTGTTCGTCAAAATTTCTCTATACAAACATATTGTTTACATATAAAAATATTCCTTCTTCAAAAATATATATTATTTGCACATACATATATCTATGTTATTTCTTATTTGACCCACAAAAAAATATGAAAATAGGAATAGGAACCCAATAACAAATGGAACAACACGCACGGGCGTCTGCCACGCCTCAGATGCGATCCCAATTCTAGTCGCCGTCTGCGACTATTTTTGCGCTCTGCTCAGCCACGCCTCCGTCTCTGCGGGTGCAACGCCCACAGACATGACACAATCAAGTGGCTGCCCAGGGGCTGCAAGGGGCTGCAAGGGGCTGCGAGGGGCTGCCAGGGTTGCATTCGTTGACAGACTTCCGCTCTATTTGCTGCGACAAAGTAATAGGAAAATTTCATACTTCCGCAAATCTTTGTTAAGGCCGCACAATGCGCTGCTCAAGCAGAGCTATGCAGTTGGGGTTACTCTTGGCACTTCCTTACCCCTACTCCCTCCTACCTTCCTCCCTCCCAGCAAGTGCCACGCCCACAGACGCCCAAGCAGTTGTCGCTTGTCGCATATTTTGTGCGCGCGCTCAATTATACGCTGAAATGAAGCTCATCCAGTGGCGCCCCGGGCAGCACCTCCACCCCCACAACCGAACTCCTTAGCCCCTTCATGCGTCTACTCCAACCCCTTCTCCCCACTCTTGTCCCCTTCCTTGGGGATTTAGCTATTTGGTTTGTTGGCATTTCATTTAAGTGCAGCCCCCTGCGAGTGCAGCATATTTTGTTGTCATTGTTTGCGCTGCGTTGTTCGCGTTGTTTTTGTTGCATTCCTTCTTCGCCCGGCACTGCCGGCACAGCTCTGCTCTCTTCCCTCTTCCCCCTTCGTATTGTCTGCAATTCTATTTGGGGTCTCGCTTAGGAGTCTTTTGTGCAGCTTCAGCGCAAATGTAAATCAGTTATTGATAGTCAAAATAATGAACGATTTGCATGGACTGCCCCAGAGCAGCACAGCTCCTTCGCTTCTTCGTCTCTTTCTCTTTCTTTATCTCTTTCCCGCTCTCTCTCACTCTCTCTGTGTCTGCTTGGGGACTTTCTCTGGCAATGCGGCGGCCTTGGGGGCATCTAATCTCGACTACTTGCACAATTGCTTGCAGTTGGCAATCTGAGCAAGAGTTGAAGTTTGCAGCTTAAAGTTATCGCTTTATAGCGAAATTCTGCATTTGTTAACTTTGCTATAATCTTTATAGTACACTTATTTAATACCAATAAAATGATGAATGCGATGGCAACAAATTAAGCAGAGTAAGTATTTAATTTATGTGCTGCGCAGAAAAGTATGCTATGAAATTTTACTATTTTTAATTCGCGCTTGATTTTGCTGCGCTGCAAAGTATGCTACACTTTTTTATTTTTTCATTTAAATCATTTTTTGCCTATTTTTTTCAATTGTGCTAAAATGTTTTGTTAATCCATTAGAATATATGCTTACTTATACATACACATATGCATCGCTTGCTTATGCAACCTACCCCACCTCGGCTTGCCAGCCAGTGCTAATCTTCATCTCATTACGAAATCCGTTTAAGCAGAGCAAACTGGCAAAAGCAGATGGGACAACTGCAGCAGCTGCAACAAAATGTGTCAGCTCATAGTGACAGGCAGGATGAACGGGCAGACAGACAGACAGGCAGACAGGCAGACGGACAGAGGAACAAACTGACAGGTGGACACGTAAACATGTGAACTGCACGTTCATAAAAAGCTAAGCAACCGCAGTCGGCAAATAGCGAAAGTGTGCAAAATGTAGTGCTAAAACTACGAAAAACTCCAGATGATGTATGCCCAGAGAAGGATAGAGGGAGTAACCAGGGGGGAGGGTCAACTGTAATATGCCAAACAGAAGTCGCAGCCAGTGGCTCCATCAGCTCTGGCTCCGGCTCGGGCTGCTTCATTCTGAGCCATTGCATATGCACGAACACAAAAAAGCATCATGTAGCAGACCCTTCTGTGTGTGTGTCTGTGTGTGTGCGAGTGTTTCTGTTCGCCTGTGTGTGTGTGTGTGTGTGTGTGATAAAGTGAAAGCACAGCAGAGAGCAGCATGAAAAACTTTAACTACTTTTTCAATTGTTTGTAAAATGCAAATGCAAATGCGAAGCCGTCGCTGGCTCGTTTGGCCGAGGACCCGGCGAGAACGGGCAAGCTGAGAAGAGAGAGAGAGAGAGAGAGAGAGAGGGAGAGACAGGGAGAGAGAGAGCTGCTGCGTCCTGCCAACTGTCTGCCATTTTGCTTGTACGTTATGCATACAATATTTTTTGTGCTCTCTCTTTCTCTCTCTCTTTTCACTATTGCCCTTTCCACTTCTGCTTCCCCTTCCTCTTCTTCGTCTCCTTCTCTATTCCGCTTTCGACTGACGCTTAGCAATAAGGAAAAACATAAAGAAATGATAACGCTTTTAAGCCATTCGAATGACATTATAAGTTATGTGTGTGGCCATCCCTTTATGTATCTGTGTCTGTGTGTGTGTGTGTGTGTGTGCCCGAGTGTGGGCGTCACATTTGCTTATGGCTTATTCAATTAGAAATTTATTAGCAGACGTTGTGTGCGTTGGCAGCGAACCCTTTTAGCGTTCCCTATGCCATTGCCTGCAGCTTCGGCGCCTCCTGAGCCATTTTCAATTTGCGCACAAAAGTATGCAACAATTTGTTGTCTGTGTGGGCAGAGAGACCCCAAGCGAGTTTGAGGCGTTCAATATCGAATATATAAAGAATATATATACGTTTCATATTAAAGAATCATTCTTGAAGTGGCAACTCATTAAGCTACCCCAGTGCAAGCAAACCTTTACAGGGTATAGTTGACAACTTGCAGTTGATAGTGTATTAGCCGAAGTTATTGGCCCTGTTAGGCTGTTTGCACGCTTTGTTTGCTCTAATCCCACAGGGTATTCGTGCTGGAGACCACCCTGTCCGTTGTCCACTGACCTCTGACCCCACAGCTCTTGCATGCGAGTCGAATGGGAAATGCAACTGCAAGTGCCGCGTGTGGTAATTAGTTTCTGGCGTGTTGTTAAGTCATTTTTGCTTGAAAATTTCTTATTTAATTCAGCAGAGAGAGAGAGAGAGAAAGAGAGGAAAATAGAGAGAGAGAGAGAGACAGCGAGTGTTGCCTGTCTCGATGCAGTTGGAATTGCGCAGGGTTGCCCCACGCGTTTCGCCTAATTGCAGGCAATCATATTTTGTTTGCCCAAAAAGGCAGACGAGCGTCAAGTGTGGGCGTTGGGCGTGGCTGTGGAAGAGGTAGGTGTAGGGCATATGCATGCAATCAAGCCATTGCTGTCAGTGGCACACACACACAGACACACACACACAACGCACACACACACCGCACACACACTCGAGCACACTCACTCAGGCCGCTTAGCGCCAGCCTGGGCAAATCAATCAATTTAAAAGCAATTGCCGTTAATGTGCAACGCTTGTTTGGCAGCTGTCAAAAGTATGCTCACACACACATACACACACACTCACACCACACCGAAATGTCTTGGTTTATTAGCCAAAAATTGAAGCCACGCCGAGCTCGAACGCGCTTTTGGTTTTGCATTTTGAGCCTGCGACGTTGGGTCACTCACTATCCCTCTCTCTCGCTCTCTATGCCTCTTTCTGTCTCACACTCTCTGCATTCAGTATTGATTGATGTCTTCGCAGATCATGCCTGCTGTCGAATACTTATTTACTCTCACACACACACACAGAGGGGCGTGAAAGCAGATTGAGAATTTTTGTTGCCTACTTTTCGGCTGCCGCTGATTGATGTTCCTCGTCTAGCCGGGCTCCTAATTATAGGGACTAACTATCTGTGGACGCAAGCTCTCAATACTCCAAGGCAGACTTAAGTTGACAGATAAATAAGTTTGGCAAATTGAATCAATTTGTAGAAGAAGATATACCAAATATTATGGAATTGGTTGGGTAAATTTCTTGGTTATTGAGGACACTTTTATTTAAAAAAACTGTAACTAGATAAATACAAATATACATTTCTTATAAGATAAACTGTTTTTATCCTATATCTATATTTCTTAAAAAAAAAATTATTACTCAAACTATAACTATAAAAGCACACCGAAACATTCTTTTAACAAGCCTTTCATTTTAATCTCGAAATCCAGTAAAAAACTACAATCCCTACACTTTATACACCTTTTCGTATTATTCACCTTTTTGTTTTGGGTTTTTAGCTGCTGCTGCTGCAGCTGCTTTTCATTAGTTTTGCTAGAAAAACAATGGCAAATAGTTTTCGGCAATTATTTCAATTTTCATTTACATTTTCGCCATAATATTTGAAAAGTTGCCCTGTTTTTATCACTCTTTTTTATGGCCACTTTTTATGCATTTTTTATTTGCGATTTTATGCAACATTTTCGGCTGGCAAAGTTGAAAAACAAACAAAGTTGCGTGCAGCAAAAAAAAAAGGCAAATAGAAAAGTCGAAAGCGGAAGCTGGCAATAACAAGCAACACTAGCAGCAGCAACAGCAGCAGCAGCAACAACAACAGCAGCAGCAGCAACAGCAACAGCAACAGCAACAGCAACAGCAACAGCAACAGCAACAGCAACAGCAACAGCAACAGCAACAGCAACAGCAACAACAACTTCTGGCGGGGAACAATCATTGTAGATCGTCGTTTTGCCCTTCCTGCCGCGTGTCGAGGCTGTTAAAACTGTTCATTTACGAGTAGTTCAAAAGAGTTTTAAACGTTTTCGTTAAGCACACACATACAGCTCTCTCTCACACACACACACACACCTGACATACAGCCGACAGGTGCTGTCGTTGTTGTTGTTGTTGTTGCTGCTGCTGCTTGTGCCGTGCGGCATTTAAGAGCTAACGCAGCGCGCACTTCCTCACTCACTCTCTCTCTCTCTCTCTCTCTATCTCGCTCTCTCTCCCGCAATTTTAGTTAAGCAGCCTTTTAATCAACAAACTGTTGAGGCAGCCGGCGGTAAAAGGCCTGAGCCACGCCCACTTTTTGACGCCAAACGCCACTGCAAATTGGCAATTTTGCCAGATCGGCAGTTTTGTGAGCAATCAATTTGGATGCAAATGCACTTGTACTTGACGACTAAATGAATGATGTGGCCTGGGGAAGAGGAAGGGGAAGGGGAGGGGGAAGGGGAGTGGGTTGGCAGTTAGGAAAAGGCAGGCAAGAGCAGAGTCGCGGCCTGCCAACGAGGCGGATGAGTAATGTTGCAGGCAGCAGACAGCAGCAGGCGGTGGCATGTGGCAGGCAGCAGCAGGTAGCATCAGCACTGCATGCGGCAATACGCGATGGCGGATGAGCGCAATGAAAGGCAACAAGAAGGAACAGGAATTAACAAGTTAAAGTGAGAATAGAACTTCAAGGAATGCATGGAATATAGAACAGAATAATAACACATACTTTTTGGCTTTTTTCAAGCTGAAGCAGTTTGAATTTGAACTGAAAAAAAAAACAACTCTCAATAACGTATTTAAAACTCTGCTACATTTGTCTGCTACCCCGAGCAGATCCATTATATTACATTCTACAGCTAGAGAGGTCGTCAAATATATTGTTTAACGCACTCGACTCTTTCGCTTCGACTGGTTTAACGGGCATATTTTCAGCTCGTTACGCGTTTTATTTAAATTGAGCGCATAAAATAAATGATATAATACTGTCATGAATTATGTGAGGACTGGCAGATACCCTAAAAAAAACCTAAATGTATTAGCAAGTTTTGAGACAATAGTATGAAATATTATATTAAATAAATATATTTTTATAAATATCATTTATTTTAAATTAAAACATAAATAAATTAAATTGTTTTGCATTTTATACGTATTGTTTAATTCATTAAAAGAGAAAAGTAATTAATTTTAATACTTAACTGCTGACAAATATACCCTACATGCCCCATTCGCGTGTACAGGGTATGCAAAAAAAGCAGAGCCAACAAGTTGAACAGGCGACCAAATAAATGAGTTAACCGCATGCGTTCTGTAAATTGATTTTTAACAATTAATTGTCAGTTGTTATTATTATTGTTGCTGCTGCTGTTGTTGTTGTTGTTGTTGTTATGTTGCGTGTGCTCTCTTGGTGTTGTTTGCGGTGTTGTCTGTTGTTGTTGTTGTTGTTGTCTCATCAAAAATGCTTGCGAAAAAATGCGAAATATTTCAACAAATTTGCACAAGCATTTTTCATATTTTTATGGCACTCGAAAGTAAAACCGCACACCAATGCCACGCCCATTCCCATTCCCAACACACACGCACACACACACAACCTGTGAGGGAGGGGGCGGGGAGTGGAATGCGTAAGCCGTTTGAGTTTAATTATTTTATAAGCCTATTATTTAAAAAACAAAAATTAATTTCCCAACAATTGTTTATTACGTTTGTTGCTTTGTCGGTGTTGCGCTTCGATCGATGTGCGTGTACTTATGTGTGTGTGTGGTGTACGTGTGTGTGTCGTGCATGTATGTGTGAATTGCATTAAACTTATGCGCATTGATTTCATGCCTTGTGCGTTGAGTGTTGGCATTTTAAATGCGCTTAAACTTAATTTTTTATTGTTGTCGTGATTTACCCGCACTCATCATCATTACACCCTCCCCGCTTACCCCCCGCCCACTCAGCCACAACCGCCAGCCACGCCCACTTGCTACTGCTGCCCACCTTGTGCGTGTGAGTGTTGCATTTTTATTTTAATTAAAAAGTCGTCGGGCACAAAGCGAACCAAAAGGATGCGGCCGCCATGGGCGGAGAAGAGGCAAGAAAAGGGGTAGGCGGAAGAGGGAAGAGCAGGGGCGGCAACTTGCAGGATCAGGGTTGGGGGAGCAGCATGTGGCGTCCATTGAAGTGGCCATCAGTCGATGCCAAATGTATTTATGGCTTCATTGCATTATTGTTTACGCAGCGATTGTTGTTGTTTCTCTTGTTCTTGTTGTTGTTGTTGTTGATGTTTGCTCTCATGTCGGTCTGTTGATTTGCCATACCTTTGAGACGCCATGCATATAGGAAAAAACAGAAGTGTAGTTTACTTTTAGTTACCCTATAGAAAAGGATAACTCAATCGAGGCAGCAAAGTCATTAGTCTAGTCTTATTATTCAAACTAGCCAGGCTCAATTAATGTGTAATTACAGGGTATACAGCGAATTTAACCTATCACAAGCCGCTATGCCAAAAATTGAGGGATTTCTTTGAGTGTTCTTGGCTATGTTTCCATTTTGAGTGCTATTCATTTGCCCTCAAAACATTCGTATTGTTTGTGCTCAGTTTCTGCTGAGTGAAACTCAGTCAAAATGGCAACTCAAATGCAACTTGTGAGTTGAGTCGCTTTGCTATGCTCTTAACTGCATTGAGTACTCACTCGTTGCACTTAAGCAAAGAGAATGCAGTTGTGAATGCGCTCAAACTCAAGTGAATAGGCTCAAAAGAGTCAAATGACTCAATCAGGCTCTCTTGAGCAAAGATTATTAAAGTTTTCATTGATAGTTTTTGCTCTTGAGCCGCACTCAACCTCACTCAATCCCTCTCTTATGTGAGTCACACATATGACTCACTCAATGAGAAGTGCTCGACACAGAGTGAGCTGCAAATACACTCACAACTTCAACTCGTTTGAGCCACGCTCAGTTGCCTGCTGCACAAATCGTTGCATACTTTTCAGCGCCTGCTTGCAAATATGCGAATTTCTGCCAAGCCTGCACATGCATGTATTGAGAAATTATTGCACACACACATGCACATGTACACACACACACTCACACGCACAGGTAAAAGAAATGGCAGCAATTTGCAATGATTTATGATTTTGATAAATTTTCTTCAGGTGACTTTATTATTTTTCCTAATAATGATCTATGGCAACGCGCAGGCAGCATAAAGAATATCAAAATCATGTAAATGGCACATGGAACGCCTCGGGACAATGACGCAGCGGCAGGTATGAGATATCTAGCTGAAAGTTTATTTTCAATTTGCTGACAATAGGATGCAATTTGATAGCAAATATTGCAAAACAATCACAATGAAAAGTGTATGAATATAAGGATAATATTGCACTGGCTCAAGATGCCCCAAGGGTTTATTTTGATAAAGAAAATGTTTCCAGTTACGAATTTAAGTGCTTCAATTGCAGAAAGTATTAGGGTACTGCTATCTAATTATTTAAATAAATTATTAAAATTCTTGTAGATATTTGCAAAAATTTCAGCATAATTTAATTGTTGATTTCATTTCCTTAAACAATTTAATAAAATACAATAGAAAATGTGCAAATAAATTCCGCTTGATTTACCTAAAACTATAAGTAGATCGCATTACTCTCAACTGGGATAACTAACGCCAATAATTAGTTTAATCGGCATCGGCTTAGGATTAGAGTTAAAGCGACATTAAACATATTTTATGGCCTAAAAAACATTGCAAATCGAATGCGAATTTCAATTCATTTCAGCCGAAAATACATTTGGCATTAAAAGTCAATTTATTCAAAATGCACAACACAAAACATTTAAATCTCAGTGTGAGCATAAATTATTTGCAAATAAAATTACAAGAAATTTATGGCAAGGCCGCAGTTGCAAAAAAAAACAAAAACACAAAAGAACAAAAAAGAAAAATAAAAAGCAGAGCAAAAAAAAAAATCAACAGGGAAAACTTGCAATTTTAATGCAGCTTTCGCACAGGCAGTTCACACGTAAAAACAACAACAATTTGCAACAATAATAAATGCATTTTCATGTAATTGCCTTGCCACACTTCACTGCTGCCTCAACCAACAAACACAGCAACACATCCCCCCTCCCCCTCACCCCTTCGGGCCGCATCCCTCACGATTTTGGCCAGAAACTCGCCCAAAATCAAAACTTCATTGAGGCAAAAACTTTTGGCATGTCAGCTGAAAATGTTTTTTGGGGGCGACCGACAGCAATAACAACAACAACAATAACAACAACAACAACAACAACAACAACAACATCGAAGCCGAGTTCGAGCGACTAAAACGCATAAATAATAAAACATTTAAGCCATAGCCGGACTATAGTCGGATAGCAGCAGGCAGGAGTGAGGGGGGTGGAAAGGGGTAGGGGCAACTGTGGGAAACTGTGAAATGGAGTGGGAGGCAGATAGGCAGGCTCACACAAACGAGTGCACACTGTACAGGGAACAACAAAACTTGCCGCGTCAGAGCGACAAATTACAACGCGACAAAAAACCGCAGCAAAAACAAACACGCACACACACACACACAATGCGTGGGCGTACTGCGCCAGTGGGCGTGGCTGGTGTTTTAGTGTAACAACAAATTCGCATCGATTTCAAATCAAATTAACTGCGAAAACAAACGAAACGAATCGGAACAAAATTCGCAACTAGCCGAATTCAAGCCAAAAATCGAAACGATGCTCAAATTTCAAATTTTGCAATACGAATTCGAATTTGAATTTATAGGTAAATTATACTACACAGCCCGTAACGCTTCGGGTCAAAAGTCAATTGGGCAAATAATTCAAAAACTCACGCATTGCCAGCCAGATAGACAGAAAGAGAGAGAGAGAGAGAGAGAGCGAGAGAGAAATAGGGTGAGGCAGGGAGGAACAATCGTTGTCGTGGCCTGTTGCCAGGATCTGCAACTGGGACCGGGACTACGTTGGGGCTTCTGGACATTTGGCATGTCAACATAATTGCCTCGAATTAACTTTTAGTTTTTCAGACCCCCAACAACAACAACAACAACGGCAATCTGGCATGGTATGCGTGTGTGTGTCTGTGTGTGAGTGTGTGCGTGTTCTCTGTCTGCATCGCAGCCAACAAATTTTACATGTTGCAAATAATTTGCCAAACGTTTGTACACATTTTTTTGTTGGCCAAAACCAACATTTTCCAGCACATTTTCCCCACCGGATTCTTTCCTTTGCAGCAAATGAAAAATAACACTGCACATTGTAAATTTAATTAACGTTTATGCAGCAAATGTTTCATTCAAATTTATGTAAGTTCTGTTGTGCAGGAACATTGTGAATATATAAATGGGAAAGTATTATATAGATTTTCAGAATAATATGAAAACAAACATCAATTAAGCTACTTTGTATTTAAGGATAAAACTTTTCAAAAAATTTAATAAATATTGAATAGGTTTCACACAGTAAATTTTGAGTTATTATTTTAAAATAATTTAAAATTAACTAGAACTGAGCACAAGAAAAGTAACAATTCCAAAATTTAAACTAAATTGAAAAATGCAAGATGCATTTAATATAAATATGTTAACTAAGAAAAGCTGAAGCAAAAATAAAAAATAAATTAAGAAGTTATTTAAATTATATTATATATCCAAATGCCGACAGATTGACATCGAATCCTTAACTCTTTATGCTCATTTCATTTGCGGACTTTAATGAACCGATTTCAATAATAAAAGCCAACGCACACAAAACTATTTAATGAAGCGTCATTCAAACGGAGTGCGTTCCCTCACACATACATACGTGTAAGTATCTGTGTGTGTGTGTGTGTTTGCATGCTGCACCTGAGCCACAGATTCAGGCGAAATACCAATCCACACAGTCACAGAATATTACTACAGACATACACACATACATACATACTTACTAGCACATACGCATACGCATGTGTATGTATGTATCTGTTTGCATATGTAGTGTAAAGGCCTATCACGGGCTGAACAGACGCATTTGCTGCTGTTTGTGGCGAGGTGAGAGAGAGAGAGACGGGGGAGACGGCCGAGGCTCAGCTGGACGGCGGCGCATGGACTGTGGGCTGATTAAATGTGATTTATTGCTTTAAATGCAATTTACATGCACGAAAATCGGACAGAAGGAACGAAGCAGAAGACGAAAAGGCCGAGAAGAATAACGCATTTGCTTTTTAAGTCGTAAATATGCAGCATTATTCGAATACATTCATTCGCATATGAGAGCAATACGTACACATGTACGCATGTATGTGTGTGTGTACTTAAAACCAAATATGTAATTAAAACGATACAAAAGAGAAAAAAACACAAGCAATTGAATACACTTAAAATATAATAATAAATGTGAAGAAAAAATAAAATTATAATTAATAAATTGTAATAATATTTTCCTTAAATTAACATTTATAAAAATGTAAAGAAATAAGTTAAAATAATTATATAATTATTCCTTTACCGCATAGTTGCACTTCCCTCTCAGCTTGGCAGGGTATCGCACAGGGAAACTGAAATGTCAAGCATACGCAGTGTGCAACACGCGCAATTCACATTATCAACATTATCAACATTATCCGCATTATCAACATTATCGGCGTTAGCAACTTCATTTTGTTGTTAACGTTTTTGTTGTTGCTGCTGCTGCTGCTGCTGCCGTGCTATGGCTGACCACAGTTTAATTAAATAAATTACTTGGGCCGGCGATTCAATTTAGTGTTGCATTTTTAATGCATTTTCAATGCCAACGTCAGACAGCGAAACGTTTACGAATGGGGAAAAGGGCAGTGCGACAAGGAGAAGGATAATAGGGGGGGTAGGGGTGAGGGGATGGCGAGAGCTTATGCGGCTGGCCGCATATGTGGGCCAACTTAGTGGCAATAAGTTAAATTAGCATAAACTTAATTAGCATAAAAGTGCTGGGCCGCAGTGCCAAGCGGGAATCCAAACCAGATACGGGCACACAGTCTCTCTCTCTCTCTAACCATGTGTGTGTGTGTCTCTGTGCTGGCATATTTCACAGCAAATCCGCAGCGCATTAAAGGAAAATACGTGGTGAAAAAATAAAAGGAAGAAACGGCAAAAAAATAGACAGAAGAAGGTGTATGAAAGCAGAGCAAAACAATGAAACCAACCAAGCAGCCCGTGTCGGGGGATTGTGCCAATGAAGTAAACAGCACAGTGGGAAGGGGGGCGAGTGGGGGCTGGAGGGGTCGGGAGGGCAGAAGGTGCGCTAAGTGACTGCTGTTACACATTTAGCACTCGCCGAGACTGAAGCGAAGCTGGCAACTCGCCTGCGGATGGGGGATTGCCAGGCAATACAGTTGGCATTTTCATATGTACAAATGTTGCTGCCACTCGTACCTGCTCCTGCTGCTGCTGCTTGATCCCCAAGTGCAGAGCACACACACACAGGGCAAGAGTGAGCACGCGACAAGATAAAAAGCCGAGCATACTAAATCTGCCTCATGTGCGCCAGGGGGCAACTGCACTGGCAACGCGTCGTATGAGCAACGCGTCCTTTTCCTTCTTATCCCATGGCCCAGCATAGGTTTTAGATTTGCACAGTTTGTACTGGCACATTCCGGCATTGGGCATTGCCATACCTTCTCCACCTTACCCTCCACCCCTACCTCCCCCCGCCTGCCTCTTGGCATATGCAAAATAATGCACACAAATTTTTACTGTTCGCTGAATTCAGTTAGATTCCTGTGAAAATAATTCTCTGTGCAATCTCTGCACGCGTCTCACTCGCATTTTTATGATGGGCTTTTAAATTAGTGTTTATGACAGTTGTATAAAGTGTTATCAACTAGAGGATACCCTGCAAAATATCTAGAAATGCATGCAATACGAAAAAATAAAAAATAAAATAAAATTATGCACTACAACATTTAAAAATAATATATAAGTGTAGAAATAATCCTTTCTTCACAACTGCATTACAGGGTATATCCAACTGATGCCTACTGGGCATTGCTGCATGCCGTGTAATGCGTATGCAACCAGAGAAGCTACTATGCAACCAGGCTAAGCTTCCACTCTCGGGCTGCTTAAGTGATTGAGTATGCGCCAAGGCTACTCTCAGCCGGGAATCGAGGAGAACTTTGCACAGATTCATACGGTTTTTATGATCTGAAAATATGTGTAAATAAATGTGAAATAGACATTGAGATCCACATTACACATTTACAAATTGAATGATTGAGAAAGCTGCGAGATTGAATAAAGTTGTGATTTTCGCTGCTCAGGCAGCCTGGCACTTCGATAAATTATTTAACATAGTGAGTATATGTGTAAAAATATATCGATATTCTTTATTTGGGCTATTAGATAATTATAACAGCTAGCCTGAACTTATCGAGTCACTTTTAATGTTATCGATAACATTTAAATATACTAAATACTCGCTAACTGCCCGCGCACTTATTTTTCGCCTTCGCTTTACTCGACAGCGTATCGCGCTTATAAACGCGAACACTTTTTTAACAATTTTATCTGTGCTGGGCATAAAAATGGCTAGTTAATTTCACACAACACTTTATGTGCAACAACATGGGGCAACAAAAACAACAAGAACAACAATGCATTTGGTGTGCAATAAATTGAAGACGCGGGCACCTACTTTAAAAGCATTTGCAGCACTGCAGCCTCACGACGCCCTACCCAACCGCCCAGGCGCCGCATCTGCCACGCCTCTCCAGCTCTGCTACAGCCTCCTTCGTTCTGCTCGCCACGAGGTTGCTAAAAAGATACCGGAAATGTTACAGGAAACAAAATGACTTAATGGCCGCGATTGCCACGCCATGGGGCAGCATCAGCACTCGGGCTCGGGCTGCCTTTTATTCCACAGCACCCCGCCTCCGCCCCACTCCTTTCACCACGGATCCATTACCATTCCACAGCCATCCTGACTCCACTCGATTCATTGCAGACACTGAGGTCAGCACAAAAAAAAAGTGCGAAACATAAAAGGATGTGCAGCGTGGAGGCAAAGCGCGGCTGAGGTGCACTTAGACCGAGACCCGCAGATTCATAGGGCGCAAGAAAAAATACAAGCGACCCTTCTATGACCCTAACGTGGCCAATTGAACCGATTGAAAAGTATCGAATTCGTATTTAACTTTTTCAATAACTTAAAAAAAAAATAAACTTCAGTTTGTTGTTGGGGAATTGAAAATAATGGTAAGCATGAGTTATTAGCCAATTAAAATTAAAAATGATATTGGTAAAATTCTGTATTTGTGATAAGGAACAAATAAATACAATAATAAATGTATTTAAACGATTCTCTGAAGACTTGCTATAAAAAACCTAGCATAATTACAGGAGCGCTCTGATATTAACTAAAATCGAAGTGACAACGAATAAAAATAGAAACAAGAAAGCAAGGCTACCTTCGGCTTGCCGAAGGTTTTATACCTTTGCAGTTGTACACAGCTATATGTAATAGTACTCAGATTTTCATAAAATTGCAACAGGTACCTTCATTAGGCTGATCGTTGATCGTTATAAGTTAAAAAACTTCGATTTTGATGAAACTTTATTATTAAGGACATACTTAGATTTGGATGTGGTAAGCCTGATAGCTATATCTTGAAATATAACGAAAATCGACCGATAGGCTCCATGACAGCTGTACGATATATCAGTCCGATCTGGCCCGTTCCGACTTAGTTAATGAAGGCAGAAATAAGAAGCTTGTGAGCCAACTTTTATGAAGATAGCTAATAACTGGGGGACTAATTTGCGTTGCAACAGACAGACGGGCTGACTGATTGTTCCTATAACAGCTATAGAATATAAACGTCTGAGATATTTAAATGGAAAACTAAGGGCGGGTTACTGTATAACATTAAAAGTATTGATAATGTGCTGTATTTCCAAGAACAAAACAGGTTTGCATACAAAAACCCTAATTACAGCCGATTGTTCCTATGGCAGCTATATGTTATAGTGGTCCGATTTTGATACAATTTTGACAGCACATTAGGAACGTAATAAGAATAAGATTTGCCAAATCTTGTTGCAATATCTTGAAAAACAACAAAAATCGGCCGATAGTTTCTATGACAGCTATACGATATATCGGTCCGATCTGGCTCGTTCCGACTTATTTACAGCGCGCAGCAATAAGAAGCTTATATGCCAAGTTTCATGAAGATAGCTCAAAAACTGAGAGACTAGTTTGCGTTGCAACAGACGGACGGACGGACGGACGGACGGACGGACGGACAGACGGACATCCATTTTTGGACTCCTCTGTTTATGCTGATTCAGAATATATATACTTTATAGGGTCGGAGATGTCTCCTAAGGTGCGTTGCAAACTTCTGGCTAAAATTAATATACCCTCTGCAAGGGTATAAAAATACGAGTTTTTGGCTTCAAGCAACAGTAGCTTGCTTAATTACAGAGCTGATCATTTTACAAAGTATTTTTTGCAAGCGAAAATATTTATTTTAATTACACAATCTCATCGCGTTAGTTGTGTGAGTTTCATTCATGAAGGATTTATTTAACTTCTTCCCACCTACTCAGATAATTGCCAGATTATAGCTAATTTCAGTGATAGTAATGAGGCATCAAATGAGTCATATATATATATAATTATCCACAGCGTTGACTGCAGCCCACACACACCCATACCATGCACGTTGACATGTTGAAATGGCTGCGAGTTTCTTTGTGTCTGAAACATATTTCTAATTAAATTAATTAAGCGTAGAGTGGGAGTGTAGCGTAAGCAAGCCAATTAGTGGAAAATGCAAATTAAATGTCTCGCCGAGAGTGGCCGAGAAGACCGCGATAGAGATGTGGCGAGGACAGTCGTCAGCCGCAGGATGCACACACTGTTTATCTGCTCACATAAGAGGAATAGCCGAGTATATAATGAGATATATGGGCACAAAGGGAGAGATAGAGAGAGAGATAGAGAAAGAGAGAGAGAGAGATAGAGAGTAATGTGCAATGAGCATCACAGACTGTCTCTGTCTCTATCTCTCTGCCTCTCTCTCTTCCTCTTTGTCTTCCCTCTCTCTACCTGTGATAATTGCGTTTAGACATGTAAGCTTTTGTTGTTTTTCCATACTATATACCCTGTATCATATTGTTGGTTCGGGTATTCTTATGCTTATATTCAAATTTATGAAATATAAAGTTTATTTTATTTAATCTCAATTTGCATGTCATTCTTCACTCTCTCAGTTTCTTCTCTCTTTCCATTTGAATCAACTTTCTGCTCATCCTGCGTATTTCCTCGTCTGGCACGCTCTACTTCCTCTATTTTTTTTACTTTCTCCTTGTCTTTGCGTGTCTGGCTTACTGTGCGTATGAATGTGTATGTGTGTGTGTGTGTGTGTGACAAAGTTAATGACAGCATAATTAAACAAAACAAACAGCAGACTAATAAAATGCTTATGCTGCATGTCGCTCTCGGCTACCTTGAAACGCAACTGCACAAGCTCCCCTCGCTTCCACTTCCGTTTCCGGCCGCCTCCTCCTGCAGTCCCATTTGCTGCTTTATTCTTTCTCTTACGGCTGCCATCTCCCTCTCGCTCAGCAATTAAAGTCATGATAAAAGCAGGCGTATGACAACAATTTACAAGAATATATGCTTGTATTATCTGCCCCTTTCACCCCGCCTACCTTACCTCGATTTCTTCTTCCACATTCCTTTATTACTTCGCATACATCTGTGATTCCTTGAATTCCGTGCTTCTCGATTTAGTTATTTATGCACAAAGGGGGAACACACACGATACGGTTAGGGGGTTAGGGAGTCTACCCTATATACAAGCACATGCATATTTCGAAATACATCTGTGTGTGCGCATATAAATTTCAAAATTTTAAATAAACTTTCTCTTTGTCTTTGTCTCTTTGAGTGCCCGCATTCCCTAAGGATCCTTAAATTGGCCAAATTAAATCAACGAAGACAAAGTTGACCCAAATGCTCCCTATTAGGGGGTGAGAAGCATGGTATTTCATTTTAATGAGACCTAAGAAAATATTATCGAGCAGCTGGACTTTTCTTATAGATATCAATTATATGTTATACAAATTTCTTAAGAATCCTATATATTAATATAATATATTAATATACGAAATTCTAGATTCACAGTAAAATTCTTCTTAAATTTTAGATAAATATTTAAAATTTCTCTAAATTTAATAGAATAATTATAATTAAAAATTTTACGCAAGCTTTGCTGCATTTGCCATGCGGGCACAAATGCATCTATAGTTTCCCCAAGCGTGCCCTCAGACCCCCCCCCCCTTCACGCGCTTCACCACTCGCAGTCTCCGCCGAATCCAACGCAATGTTAGCCGCATATCGAGAGCAGCTGCTTAAATATTTGATAATAAAACGAATAGAAATGGAAATGGAAATGCGCTAATATTGAATTAACGTGGAAAAACGTATGTGCACGAGTGCAGTGGGTAATGTCGTCTCGGGGGTGCGATTCGATCGATATAAAAGCCGCTGAGTGGACAGAGAGTGTGTTGCATTAGAATCTCATCCCGGAACGATGCAGTTGACCAAGAGAACCCCTCTGTTCGCACTCCTCTTGACGCTCTGCCTGAGCTGCAGCGAGATCCACGCCAAGCCCACTCTGGGCTTCTGGGTGGATGTGTGGAACAACGCTGGCGAAGCGGGCAAGACGATTGTCGATGGTCTGGCCAATGCTACCAAGGGCGGTGTCGATGCAGCCAAGGATGCCGTTGACGGTCTGATCGATACGAATCACAAGTTCCTCGACGATGTCAAGGAGGTTAGCGATAACCTGACCCACGCCATTGTTGGCTCGGTGAAGAGCAGCTTTGGTAATCTCACCTCGAGTCTGGCTTCGTCGATCAAGAACCTGGAATCGGTGGCGGCCAAGGAAAGAAACTTCATCAAGCGCATCGCCTTGAATAATGGTATCAATGCGCTCAAGGGACTCGCCTCACAGACTGCTGAGCTTGGCGCACAATTGATTGATCTTAAGGCCAAGATCGGAGGATCAGTTGTCGAGGAGGTCAACGATGCACTGAAAGATCTCAAGCAATGGGGAGAGAATCAATTGGCTCTTGTAGCAAATCTGACACAGGGCGAAGGACTCGATTTGGCTAAAGAACTGATCAATGATCTGATCGATCGCTTCAACAAGGATGTGGATGCCCTCAGGCAGTTGGAGAAAGTAAAGATCGAGTTCCTCGAGCAGTTGATCGATAACATCGAGGAATATCAGACTGCTGCTGCGGATCTGATCAACTCACTGAACCTTTGCAAGGGACGCGAATCCCTGATCTGCAAGTTCAACATCGATCATTGCATTGCAAAGCTTCCAACTGCTGCTGGCCTGAAGGCACTCATCCAGAAGGGCGAAGAACTGGCCAAGACCGCAATCGACATCAATGCACGCGTTGCTCAGCTTCTGATCCAATTGGAAAAGGATAAGATCGCTTTGGCGGCCAAGATTGCCAAGATTATTGCCGATATTCTGGCCGGCAGAAGCGCTGGCTCTAGCTCCAGTGCTCCCGATAACTCTGGTTCCAGCTCCAGTGCCCCGATAACTCTGGCTCCAGCTCCAGTGCTCCCGATAACTCTGGTTCCAGCTCCAGTGCACCCGATAACTCTGGTTCCAGCTCCAGTGCTCCCTCGGCGGAAGAAAGCTCCAGCAGCCCTTCCGTGCAGGCGAGCAGCACTCAGAGATCAGGATGCGCCACTGAAGCCAGTGAGGAGAGCACCAGCGAGGCCAGCGAGGAGAGCACCACTGAAGAGGAGAGCACCACCGAGGAGGAGACCTCCAGCCCAGCCAATGACGATAACGACACCTCCACCCCAGCCAGCGATGAGGAGCCCTCCAGCTCAGCTAGCGATGAGCAGCCCTCTAGCGCCGCTGGCCAGGATAGCCCCAGCTCAACTGAACCACCTCGTTCCGGTTGCTAAGCTAATGCCGCATCCCGATGACAACAACAACGACAACAACAGCAACGAGACGACGAACTTGAATCTCCTAGTGGGATTCAATGCAAACACCTTAACTTAATCCCGGTGGCGGATGAGTACAAATCAGCAGAAATAAAAATCCAATTTTCAATGCAAAAATCGATGCGTGAAATTACGCAGCGCCTTCTTCTTCTTCTCTCTTGCCACCAGGCACGCCGCCATTTTCGCTGCCATTTTCCCTGGCAATTATGATGCCATTCATAGAGTATGCGTGTGTGTGTGTGTGTGTGTATGTGTGAGAGTGTGTGTGGGAGTATGTGCATTTGCAACATTTTCGCTTTTTCGCTGAGCCAAGCGGAATGTGCCACGTGCATCGCCTGCTTAAGTGCAACGGCGCCTTGCAGCGGAACCATGCCGGGGTCCATTGGCCATCGCTGTGCATTAAGTCATTTTGTTTCCTGTTACATTTCCGGTATCTTCTCTGCGAGCCACCACGACAACAAGGTACTGTCTTGTCCTCTTCCCCCAACCAGGCAAGCAACGTCTGCCAACCATCCCAGGTGTACTATAGATTGAGCAGGCTTCCCGTTTCGCATCGGAGTTTGCGGTGTGCAGAAGATACTCCTAGTTCTTGCTCCTGGTCTGGTCTGGTCTCCTCCCCCTTCGGAGGCGGCTTCACCTCTGCACGCTCCCACTCAACACTTGCTTCCCCAATTATTGCAGCCCCTCTGCTTTCACTCGGCAGATCCTGCTCCTGCTTTGCTCCCATTTTGGTCTAAATTTATTACCCAACAAAAATGTTTTCTCTTTTTGAACAAATAAAAATAACTTTCTATTAGACTTTATTAGCTATGTAGTTCAGGTGTAACTGCTCGATGGGCAGAACATACTCTGCCCCGAGCCACGCCCACTCAAGCGCTTTCTAAATATATTTAACTACTTCTGATTTATTTCGCTTTTCCAATTTTGTTTCAGGCGCTTAGCAAATATTTCAAAACGATTGAATTTTTTTTAACCAAAAACAAACAAAAACCAACTAATTCATCAAAATATGTAAAGTCCGAAATTTTGAAAACGATAAATGCACTACTTTTAGATGCAGAATCAACTTACAGGCCTGATTTTAAAATTTTTTTTTTAAAATAAATGAATTTTAAAATGGGTCATCTCTACAATCAATGAAATCTAAATTATTTTTGCAAAAGTGTCGAAGCAAATTAACATGCAACACTATGGAGGCTCTTTTACCTATTTAAAATAAGTTTGGGGTTTTTTTTACTGAAATGGACTTTTTGAAATATTTCGATTTTTTCGGAAATTTAGGTAAGGGTCCCCCCTATGAATTATAAACAACATTTTTTTTTTCAAAATCTTAAATCGCGAGTTTTTAATTTTAATCGATTGCGGTGATCAAAATTAGTACTAAACAATTGTTTAAATCGATTTTAAACGATACTTAATTTTGGCCCAAAAATCGTGTCGAAGTGGTCCAAAAATTAGACATGCAACACCTTCAACAGGCCTGGTACTTTCATTTTACACCGATCGTAACTTTCTTAAAAATCACACGATTTTCACGCGGAATGGCATTTTGTTTATGTTTTAACAATCTGAGTGATTCTACATTTAAAAAATATCAAAATGATTTTTTGAAAATTTTCGATTTTTTCGAAATTTAGATAAGGGTCCCCCCTATGATTTTTCAACAAAATTTTTTTTTCAAAATTTTAAATCGCGAGTTTTTCATTTTAATCGATTGCGGTGATCAAAATTAGTACTAAACAATTGTTTAAATCGATTTTAAACGTCTTAATTTTTTAACAAATGATCTTATGCAAGTTTTATGGCCTTAAATGTTTCATTATGCATTCTTGCTTATTCCCAGACAAATAAACTAACTAATATATCATGTCTGGATAGTCCAGCTGTGTATAAATTCTTATAGAAAACGCGCCCATTGACAAACATTTTTCTCATATCATGCCAGAGTTACACGCGTTCACTTGTTGTTTAATTGATTTTCCCGTTTCGCAATTATTTACATATTTGCACATGTCTGCAAATATGTGTTGAAATTAACTGACGTATTTGTAAAGTCAATAATTATACAATATAATTGTTATATAGTCTACACTATTTGTTAATCCAACAGTTGCACAATAAGATTATTACGTCGATTTGTAATGGAATGAGCGACTTTCCCAAAGATAATTAAATTTCTTTGAGTGTTTTTAGCTTTCCCCTCCAATAGTAGCTTGATCTTAAGCTTTCCCCTCTTTGGAGTTTTTTACAATAGGTCTCCATAATACGCACACGCTATAATATTTGCTATAAAAGCTTTGTAAATAAAATATATATAATAAAAGTATAAATAACGTATAAACGAGTCTATTCTAAATTGCTAGCAGCTTACTATTCTAAAGTGTCATAAATAGCACAAATATACTGTTATAAAAGAAGTTTAGAAGAGCTTTCTCTATACGATTATAACAAAATCGAAAAGTTTATAACAGTGGACAATCTCAATGCAGCTTTTTTATTCAAGGACTTTATAAGAGCTTTATTTTGAGCTTTAGTGCTATAAAGACATAAGCTTTAGTAAGGTTTCCTTTGGAAACTCTACAAAAAGGAGGGGAATTAAAGTAAGATGATGAACTAGTTGGAGAACATGCATAAAAAATATATCTGCCAGGTTTTCTGAAGTTTGCTCACATGCATTTTTATTGACTGTATGGTAATATTTCTTTGAAAACATCATTCCCCGTGTCTATTATAGGGTGCCTTTTCAATCGCTTATAGACTACTGAGCACTATAACTAGTTACATTATTTGCTTTGTATACATAATATTTATCTTTCGTATGTTTTAGTTGGATGCTTCCTTAGTTTGCCGCTAGCTGATAAAGCCGAAAAATATACAAATATGTGCGTTCGTTTGAAGCATTTAAAATTCGTTTCTGTTTTATCGTTAGATATATTTTTGGTATATGTTTAACATCATCTAATCTCATCGCCATGATCGATTTGACTATCGGGACTAGCTAGGTGCCTAAATATAGTTACTAACAGTATTAGCATTCCGTTTTCTTTGGTTGCTTAGCTCGAGTGTTTTAAAAAGGTGTGGAAAATCAATGCCAAAAATTCGCAATTTAAAAAAATCGTTCTTCATATCATATTTGCGTAATACTAACAGTACATTGGGTATTATCTTTTGAGGGGCTTAGATCTAAACTTAAGCTAAACAGTTTGACTTTCTTTCGTTTGTTTTTTTTAGGAATTTTCAGAATTTTGCATAGGAATAGATTTCATTTTAAAGAGATAATTTCATATCTATCATAGGATGACCAAAAACGGACCAATTTAAATGCTTTTTTTTTGTGTGTCTTATCCAAAACTGTCATGAGGGGAACAGCGTGAGATGATTAAACTTTTAAGTAGAGTTCTACGTTTTCTCTTTTCCTCTATGTTGTCTATCAGCTTGTCCCTCTTGGTTTTTGTTGATATGACATTGAGCTAATTGTAGTGCAACAACAACCGCTGTAAAGCACAACCGAAATACTAGAATCTAGGAGACCAATCAAACTATACACTCAATCCTATTAATATGAAGCTCTGCTTACTCTTTTCGCTACACTTGACCAATTGGCACAAAACACAAATATTGTAAACCGATTTCAAGTCTATAAAATATCGCCAATTGTTTCCCATACTCAGTGGTATTCCACGCGAGCAATGGGTACTCCCATATCATCCGATTCAAAGACAATCATCTTGCGTTTCTTTCGTACATTTGCCACAGGTGCGTCGGCTACGTTGCTGGTTCCAGTTCCAGTTCCTGTTCCCGTTCCTGTTGCCGTTCCTATTTTAGTTGTTCTTGTCGTTGTTGCTTTTGCCTCTTTGAGGGTTCTTTGCTGTTGCGGCTTAGCCGCTTTTGTCGTTGTCGTTGTTGTAGTTTTAGTTGCTGCCTTTGTCGTTGCCTTTGCCTGTTGCTGTGGTGGCTTCGTTGTAGCTTCTCCCCCCTTGGCCTGTGCATTCAATTCTCTCATTTGTTGTAGTAACTTTGGTTTCTCGTTGTGCTGCATCTCCGTCTGTGCATTGGCACGTTTCGGCAGCGTTGGCAACGCGGGCAGATCGCAGCGTTGCCGTAGATGACGATAGACAGCATCGACGCGCTGCACCAAACGATTCACATACTTTGTGGTAGTGCGATCCATTATGGAGGGCGCCTTGATGCAATCATTTCCTCCGAACTCGCAAACCTGCACGGGAAAAGATTTTAGAAGTTGCTCAGCTTGTTCGATGATCTCTTTCACCTACCCGATAATGCTGCAAGATAGCCTCCTTGGGCGGCACATTTAATGATCCCATGCCCGGCGAGAATTCCCAGACGAAATGATTGCCAGCCTCAACAACCGCTTCTGGTTTGCAAATGTATTTGGAGCGTTGCTTTTGCGGATGCAGCTTGTAGCGTCTATAGAGAGATGCATGAACTTGTAATCAGGATTATCAACTTGTCATGTTCCTCGATAACTCACCTGCGCGTCTTACGCTGCGTCACCAAGGAGGCACGCACGCTGCCCAGCTGATCATTGCCTCCGGGTATCCCCTGAACTGGCCAGCGGATCATCTGCGAATTGTAGATAGTAGAAAGCGTTCTGGAACGAATAGGCGCCAGTGTTGCGATTGCGAAAACGTTGATTGAGAGAGCTGAACGAAGAGCAAAAGAAAAGGTTAGTTGAAAAAGATTTCATCAGAGCAGGATCAGTTCTCTTCTCACCTTAAGAGCTCATTGAGTGTATCCGTGTAGCGCGGCACAATGAACTCATCCAGATCGACCAGCGCCAAATACTTATAACGGTACATAGTGCGATAGAGACAATCGTTGAGCGCTGCAAAGAGTCCCTCGGTGCGGATCTCCTTCTGCGATCGCATGCGCAGATTCCACGGCAGAATGCTGACCGTGGGACGTTGATAGTGCAGCGACTTGAGCACACGTGGCGTCGCATTGTTGGCCACTTCCACCGGCTGCAATGGCTCCAGATCGAATGCAGTCAGGTTACCCGGCACAAGACCACGTTGATAGCTATCCAACACACAGGATGCACGTGGTCCCAGTGTGTGATTGTAGAACGTGAAGTGCGAGACACCCAGCAGGGCGTAGAACTCAAGATATTCCATCAGATAAAGCGCCTGATCGTAGCTGAAGTGGAAAGGTTTCACGCACACGGCTATGCGATCGGGTATCTGCTCGCCACTGGGCGGAGCATGTGGCGGCACCGCATGTCGTGACTCTCCAGTTGCTCCGCCACTGCTACTGGCATTATTACCCTTTGGCCATGGCTGGGCAAAGTCCGCATCCTGATCCGTGTTGCGCAAAGTCAAGAGATTCCCAGGCGGGGCTCGTAAACGTGAGACAACGCTGACAAATTGCGGCACATCCAGAGGCGGAGCACGTACCGGGCATAGCACAAAGCAGGCGCTGTACTTGAGGTTCCAGTTCTCGCGAATGATCTGGGAAAGGTTGAAATTAGAATAAGATTAAGTTCACGGTAGAGACATGCTTAAAATAAATACAACTTATATACTGTTTAATATATGTTATCGATAATTGTGACTACCATCTCAATTAGAATCGACTGTTAAATCAATGCAAGCAGCTGTTAAATTTCACTTTAAGCAAGTGTTAAGCCACTGTTAATGTTAATATGAGCAGGAATTATAATTTTAGGCATAACAGCTGGTAGATACTCTGTATTAAGTTAATGTTTTTGTATGTAATTAATATAACCTGAAATATAATTACTTTAAGCAAGCTTAAGGTGCCCACTTTTGGTTCTGCTTGCTCACTCAACTCACCTTGACTCGTGCCATAACCGTAGCGGAGGTGTATTTGGCGCGCATAGAGGACGAGGATGAGGAGGCTGTTTCGCTGTGATTGTGCGTTGTCGGTCCATACCAGAATCTGCACCAGACACGCTCTGGTCCACGTGTTTTGGTTGCGCCAATGACGCGCACCAGACGTGCTCCATCGCGTCGATCAAAGTAGGCGGAGTAGACAAAGAATTTGAACCGGGTGCCGTTGACAACCTGCCAAGCGCCGTCGCTGGGCGTTGTGCCAAATGGGAAATGGGGCAGCGTTTCCTCCACTTTGGCGGGCAGCAGCTGGCCCCAGGGTATAAGCGGCATGTTCAGCCCGTTGCCAACGCCAAATGCACCGCCACCGCCAACTCCGACAGCGACAGCGGCGCCAGCAGCAGCAGCTCCCGCTCCCGCAGCGCCGTTGAGCAACATGCCCGCATAACGTTGTTGTCGTTGACCGTCGGCGCCAGCGGCCTCTGTGAAATGTTTGGAATTGCATTAGAGACACGCGGCGTATACGTAATGTCGCTGCCATTCTTATCTATTGTGTTCTATACCCCTCCCTCCACCTTTACTGTGCTTGATTGCATTTCACCTTCGCATCCCCGTTCGTCTACTCACCTTGAATTTTAAGTTTATTGTCACGAAACTGTATAAAACCTAATTTATTATCACTCAGAATGCTGTCGTCCAGATCGTAGTCGTCCTGCAGGAGAGAAAAGATTTGATGGCCAATCAGTAACGAAATTCAATAAGCGATTCGACTGCTGGCTCTCTAAGGCACAGTGTAACAGGAGCACATCAACTTGGCTATCAGCAGGCTTAATCTGCGGTTTACCGTTTCAAAAAGGTTTAAAAAGGGCAAATAAATAAACAATAACATTTTCAAAGTCTTTAATCTCTTAGAAGCTGTAAAATACTCCCAATGCCAAGTGAATATAATAATCCTGCAAAACAATTCACCTAACATGCCAGATTAATATTTTATATTGTTTAATATTTCCACCTTAGAGTATCTCTTTATTTTGGGCCAACTGTCAGATTATAACCCTTAAAGGGGGTACCATAGCGGGGTAGGAGGCGTGACTTCCGAGTTTTCGAGACTTAACTTAGTGCATTGCGGTACGCTTGGTAGCAAATAAATCAGCTTTTTGTTTGCATTTCACAAAAAATAAGTAAATCATATGCATTATGCGCTATATTCCACACAGTACTCTGCCAGGCCGCACTCCCTGCTGCTCCATGCACTGCTTGCTCTTCTGCTCTGCTTTTAAATATGCAAATCTCTTTGCCTCGCACTCTGCGAAATATGGCGAACGGCAACATCTTTTGTTTTCCCACGGCCCCGCAACGAGTTGAGACCATAAAAATGGGCGCAATAGTTAAGCTGTCACGCCCTCCCTATCCTTTTGGCAAACCAAAGCACCCGGCGTTATGGCAGGTGCAATAACAAAAACAATTGTTGACCATTTTTGGTTGGCAACGCGAGTAGCGTGCTCACACACCCACCCCCACACCAAAAGCAGGAGGGGGAACGTGAGTTTCTCGTGCATTTGCATAACAAAACTTACCTTAACATTATCATAATCCGGCATCGAGTCGCCCATGCGACCACCCAAGCTGACGCCGCCACCGCCGCCCGCGCGCATTGCCATCAAACCACTGTGCGAGCGTTCGTCGATCATGAAGACCTGCATGCGGTGTAAGAGGAAAAGGGAGAGAAGTTAATAATGACATAAAATAATAAAATTCAACAACCATAGTAATATACATGATAAAACAATTAAATAAACTTTTGATAACAGAAGAATGTTAATAATTCGTAAATGTTTTCAGCCCTGGTTGTCATGCGATAGTTTTCAAACGCACGCTCATCTCTAACAGAAAGCCAGTGCTGTTAAGACCCGCGCAGACCCTCGCTTGATTTTTAAGCTAATTTCTATGGCATGCTTTTTGCATTTTAATCACCGTCTGGTCTTATAATTAATTGCACGCTGAATTTTTAATGCAACCTAATTGCAATTATAAATCCTCGTGCTGCGCAAAGATAAAGCAGAAACAATTTATAATTGTTTAATGCATATTTTATGAGCCCTGCGTCAATCATTACTACTATGTACCATTAAATTTGCTATTTTACAATATTTAAGATTAATATACAAAATGAATACAGATAATAGTGCATTAAAACTATAAAATTATAACTAAATTCCATTTCCTCTTCCACTTTCTATGCCCCACGACTCACCTCAGTCAGTATGATCAGGCCAAAGACCGCAAAGAAGAGAATGACAATCAAGAAACTCATGCTGGACCGTTCGCGACTGCCCCAGTTCTTCTTGCCACGCTTCATGGTGGGCGTCAGCGAGGTGCGGCTGCCGTGAGAGTGACTATGATGATGTTGCAACTGTTTGCTGCTGCTGATGGTGATGGTAGCAGGCGTGTGAGTGACCCACGTAGGCCTGCTGATAATGATGTCCGCTTAGCGAGCAGGCTTTGGAACCTGTACCGGAACCGGAGTTGCTGGCGGAACTGGAGTTACTGCCGTGTTTGGCCGAGGTGGAGCCCCCCGATCCCGTTAGGAGTTGCTTGTACGTTGGGGGGCTCCTGCTGCCTAACATTGCGGCGTGCAGGAGGAGGAGGAGGTGGGATGAGTTGTGGGTTGGTTAGTTTTGGACACTTGTTGGCTATTTGCGTTGTGAATGCGACTTGGCTTGAATTGTCTCGAATTTTGGCTCGTTTTAACTCTAGGTTTTTGGCATGTTTTCTTCGATTTCGTATGTGGCAACTGAAAAAGGTGAAAATTCGAATCCCGGCATGAAAATGCGTAGCAAAACAAAACACGAAAGGCGGCAAAAGAGCATCCGGCAACAGCGAGAGAGCATGACAGCAAACAGACAAAAAGAGAGAGAGAGAGAGAGAGAGAGAGAGAGAGCGCAAGAGCGAACGCTTGTTACCAAAGAGCACGCCTGTCAGACGCGTTTCCTTGTTGGCCAATTAAAAAGGAAAAATCAATAAAAAATCCGTGATGCACTTTGCTCTGATTGTGAAATGTATTTTGATTTGTTTTTCTAGAAACTGCTTAAGCAATTTGCAAGTTGTTCTCTTTGCTTTTGGCATATAACTTTCTAATCGAATGCTGGAATATTTCACATTTTGAGTTTCAAAATTCTCCTTGGCCAATTTTCCTGCTAAGCTTGCGGTTTCACATAATACTGCACAGCATTCACTTTGACAACTATCACCTTTCTACATAAACATTTCGCGTAACTCTGTGTTTTCCTCTTCTTGATTTATCCTTAAAAATATTTAGTAACTTTTCACTTTTGGCTTTTATTTGAGATTTATAAAAACTTTTCACGCGATTTGCTGCATTCGACTGGTTGATGGAGCCAACTGTCAAAACAGTCAAGTTTCTTCTTGACAGCCCTCTCTCTCTCTCTCTCTCGCCGTTCTCGCTCTCCCACACTCTCTCAGCAAACGGAACACAACACGACGCAGCTGAGTATGGCGAAGGACATGCGCAGCACGCAGCAGCAGCTGTTGCAGGATGTTGCCAGCTGATTCAAATTTATAACAAAATGGCGCCAAATTTGTTAGGTTAGAAATTAAATAATAATAGGCATATACATATGTACTATATGTAGACTAGCTACATTAATTTTATTTATCCCATTTAATTATTTCAATATTATACAAATATAAAAAAAAAGCATAGAAAATAATATTGTAAATACAAAAAAATATTATAATTAAAAGTTACAAGCAAATGTTAAAAGATCTGGAATTTTTTTATAAATTAAGCACTTTAGCTTAATGTTTAATACTTTAGATATTTTTACATAATTCTCTAGTTTCCTTCAATAGTTTAGTAAATTCAACATGCATTTACTAACACACACACACACACACGAATACTCTCAAAACTAACGCCACTTAATACCCAATCCTGAGTATCTAAAAGTGCTTCATTTCTATGACTTTCATATCCGGACCAACTTTGCTGCATATATCTTTTGGCCATTTTCATAGCTGAAAGCATACACAGGATGCAGTAACCTTCAACCCAACCCCTTTCAGCTCCCAACCCGATCCCTACTCATGCTCCCAGCCGACTGACTGTTGAATGTGGCTCTCTGATGTGTCTGGCTGGCTGGCTGACTGTCTGGCTAGCTGGAGGAGGTTTGTCTCTGGCCGGCAATGTCTGTTGAACTGGACAAAAGAAGAATTAGCGGAAACAATAAAATTCGCAAAGTTTTTGAAAACCAATAAATTTGAAGTGTTCGAAATCAATTGGGAACAAATTGCAAAAGGCAAAAACGAATAGAGCACAAATGAAAACCAAAAAAGGAAAGCGAAGAACAACAAAATTCTGTGCGACGACACTTCTCCTATGTGAAGAGTATACCAAACTTTCTCCAGCTCCTCTCCCTCTCTCTCTCTCTCTCTCTCTCTCTTTGTTTGTGCGAAAATTCAGCAAGCAATTGAAAAGTTTGCAAAACAAATATGCAAAGAAAAAGGTGCTCCAACGCCTTGTCTAAGTGGATGAGAAGAGTATGGGGAGAAAGAATGGAAACGGAAGCGGAAACGAAGTGGAATCGACCCACAGCCTCTGGGCAAGAGAAATAACAGTTTTGTTTGCTAAACTTTTGTCATTGCAACAATGCCAAAGTAATAGCCAAAGTTCTATGTGCAAAAATGAGCCCAGACTGAAGCATAACTCAACAGACTCTACGACGACTACGATGACAAACCGAGTCGGTCTCTAATTAATTTGCTTGTACTAAAAAAAAAGAGGAAATTAAGCGGAGTGGGAGATAAAGAAGAGAGAGAGAAACGCAACATTGCAACAACATTGTAAAATGAAGTAAAAATGAAAGCAAGAAGAGAGAGATATAGTAGAAATAAGGAATAAAAGTATAAGGAAATAGAAATAGAAGTATAAGAAAGAGATGTATATTGGTAGAATGGGCATAATGAAATAAAATAAGTAGCAGAACAAGGAGGGAAATATCAGCAGAAAGTATATGCACAATTACTCTTCCAAACTCCAAGCGACTGTGCAAACATGCCGGCTCTAACCGCAGTTCCCTAGTTATCCCGCCCGCCCCTGCCACACTGCCACACTGCCTCACTACCATCCTACCCCTTAGCCACTCCGTCAAGGTAAACACTCGAACGCATTCGTTGCACCTGAAGTGAGATTAAATAAAACTGCAGCAGAAGAAAATTGAAATGAAAATTCAGCAGGGCAAACAAATTCGAGACAACTTATAGCATTTCTCAAGTACTCAGCCAACCCCCCCCCCTCCTTCTTTTCCCTGCCCCAACTTAGCTGCCAAAAATATTTCATTTATATACAGATACGTCAGCTAGATATACTATAGTATATACATACATATGAGTATCGCTATCTGGCTGCTCGGCTCCTTTTCCCTACTTAACTTTGATGAGTTTGCCGAGCTGAGGATTTCAGGGCTGCCTTTCACCTCCTTCTCGATGCAGTCGACTGTATTTGAAATTATGATTAAAGTAGCCGAAATGATGAGCCGCATAACGAGCAAAGCGCACAACAATTGAGTTCTCCATGACATTCTTCGAGTGGGATTATCGCTTCCTGCTGTGCAACAGATTAAGCCCCTAATTGTCTGCTGTGCTCTAATCGAAATTGGAATATAAATAGATATATATGTATTATTATTAATTAATTTTTTTTAATTTATTAATTTAAAAAGAGAAATAATAGACAGGAGAGCCAATAAAGTGCAGGGTATCTCACAGTCGATAACCCATATGTAGTACATATAAAAATTGATTATTATCCAATCAAAGCACATTCCGTGCGCCTCAGGCTCGCTGGCTTTTTGTGTGCAAAGCAAAGGTTCCATTGTGTTGCACCTTGGGGCAACAATTAAAAGTGGATACCTAATTTAAGTCAACATTTGTGGCAAATGAATTGTGGCAGCGACAGCAGGCCTTAAAGAAAAAAAAAACAAGGCAGGGAAAAAAGCATAGCATGCTTATAGGCATTTCATTAATTTCACTTTAGCCACAAGGCGAGACTGCAAAAAAAGACTGCAATGGCGATGGCCGCCGACAAACGTCGACTCCAGAGGCGGCGCCATATCTGCCGGATGCGCGCGTTGTTTGGCAATTTCCTTAACGGAAGCGCATGCAGTTGCCGTTTGGCCAGGAGGATCAGACAGCCAGGGACGGGGAGCGCGGGGAGCACAGCGTGATTGTGTCTGCTCTCTGACCGCGTCGGGTCAGACTTACATAATGTGCTGCATATGAGAACAAAAAGAAAATCCACAATAATGTTGAAAACTATGCGATACTCTTAGTGAGTCCGCGCGCGCTTTAAAGGCGTCGCCACGCGCCTTGACCAGAACCGAACAGGCTCTTTTCCAATTGATTAAGCACTTTGGCCAAACAAAACCGCAAAATCAGCGGCCAGGCCAGTGGGAGACTAAGCCGAAACCTCTTCAGATCTTGGCTACCGCAAAGAGAAGCAGTAAGAGGAAACGTTAAAAAAAATAACCGAAAGAGGAACAGAGCGAGCACTCGTGGCATCAAATCGAATCGAATCCCATCGCATTGCATGGAGTCGCCTGGAAACACGCACGTAACGTAACTGGCTAACCAAATGCAGCGAATTGCGAAACAAACCGTTGGCCATGTTAACGCCATGCCTCGTCGCCGTTTTAACTGCATTGACCAGGCCAGAGAAAGAGAGCAGGAGAGCAGGGAGTGTCAGGAGTATCGGGAGGCATTGAGCCGGTGCTGGTGCCCGCAACTGGACTCCACTCGAATCGCAACTTAAAATGCACTTTGGGGGCTTTTTCATTTAGTGCGCCATAAATTAGGCAACTGACTTTTTGCCGCTCTGGCAAAGGGCAAACGCGGCGACAGTTTGCCCCCCCCACACGCTCTCACGCCCTCATCGAACCGGCCAAATCCCCATGCAGGCCAGGCAATTAATCTGCCCGGGTCACGTCGGCGCCAGCTAAGTTAAAAATTCAAAAGTCACCGGCAAAAAAGGAAAAAAACAAATAAATGGGCTAACTCGGCAATTTATAATCAATGTGGGTTGAAATGATCGTCGAATTTAGCTAGATAAACAGCAAAGGGATGTGCTTGCTGCTTGGATACTCTGTAAAAAATTCCACGAAACGGTAAGAAAGCGACAGTGTGCTCAGTGTACACACACCCATAGAATTTGATCGACTGAACTCAGTGTTCACACACCACAATAAATACTTACTTAATTTCTGTTGAGCGAACTTTGTGTAGCATACTTTCCGGCTGAGAGAAAAAATCGTTTATCGAAAATCATTTGTATGCCGATAATTATTGAAAAATCGTTTCATTTGGAGACGATTAAAGCATATTTATCATTAGGCAAATAGTACAAACGTAGTTGTTCTCTCTCTCTCTCTCCTCTCTTAACTCTTTCTGTTGGTTTTAGTGAGGCCAAGTGCGAAGTTTAAACGCTGCAACGGAAACACAATTAGGCTGAGTGCTGGACACATGTCCAACTTTGGCCGCAAAACTTGTTTTAAATTGCTGCAGCCAGTGCCAGGCTACCAAGTGTACCAAGAGCGTAACCAAAACCGAGACGGAGTCGGAGTCGGAGTCCGAGCCAGAGACGTTTGCCACATAAATTCAATAGCCATGGCAATAAGTGCATTAGCAGCATATTTCACAGATTGGCAGACACGTCGCTTCACAGGCTACGTTTTCTGGCCAAACCAAACAGTACCGAAGGACAGGCTCGCCAGCCAAAGGGACAGTCAAAGGGAGGAGCGGACCGAAGAGACAGACGGCCAGACGGACACTCCCTGGACCAAAAGTAAGCCACAAATTGCATGAGATCATAAATATTTCAAGCATAAAGTACAAAATATGCAAAAGTTTTCCATTTTCTTTTGCTCTCTTGCGCTTTTCGCTTTTCCAGTTGCCATTTGCCATTTGCCATTGCTGTTGCAGTTGCAGTTACCGCTGCTGCCTCTTCTTCTGTTCCAGATAGAGACGGAGAGACTGCAAAACGAAATAAGAACAGGAAGGTATATAGTTTACTTTGCAATGCTGGCAATTTGATACGCTTATGGGATAATTTTGTAAATATTTTTCTGGTAAAAATAAATATTGAGGTGAATTTTATTTTGTTACTCTATTGGACAAATTGTTGTTAATCGTTAACTGAACTTTATTTACACAACTTGGCATCTTTCAAAATTTGTCATATGAAGCAGGGATTCACCTGCTTCCACCATGTGTCCATGCTCACTAGCAGAGAGTGTAGCTGACTATATTGCCAAATTCTCTTGGCCAGGAAGAAGCTACAACAACAACGACAAAGCAGATGCCTCAACAGGAGTAGCAGCAGCAGTAGCATCACACTCGTCTTAACCCGCACTTGGCGGCACGTGCAACGCCAAATGCCGAACGGAAGTTCGAAAAGCGCAGAGGGCGTGTAACGGCAGCGGGCGGGTTACGGCGGCAACGGTGCGATACAGCCACATGGTCATACGGGCCGGCCCAGAACCAGGGCGCATATCACCCACTACTCTGTATGGTCAGCCGATTGTGGCAACAAATTGCAATAAGCAATTTTTCAATTTTCAATTTAGGCAGCGGGTGGACAGCAGAGGCGGAAGCAGCAGCATCAGCGACACATGCAAAGCACCGAAAACGGTAAACTGAAAGCAGAGAACAGAGAACATTGAACGGGAAAACGTGAAGCATAAAACCGGTGGGTCATAATTCAAGGGCTCTCTCTCTCTCTCTCTCTCTCTCTGTCTCTGCCATCGAGCGACGTCTGCCGACTCCAGGATGTCAGATTGCAGTTACAGACAGCCAAACGGCGGCACGACAAGACAAATGTGCGGCCCAAAAAAGGATATGCCTGCCCTGGTTGGGCAGTTGACACACAATTGCCCCATGTGCACAATTAATAAGTAATCTGCAGGCGTTTGCTAACTAGCGCGCACGACGGGGTGAGAACCGATCAAATGGGCTAAGGAGAGCTTTGTTTTAATGAAAATTCTTAAGTGCTTACCTGTTATTAATTTTACAACCAATTAAAATACTCAATGTATGTATATTTGTATTACATATTTTTAGTAATTTGCGAGTAGGTAAACACATGTCGCTTGTTATTGTGACTTGCAAATTGCCATTAATAAATGCCCACTCCCACTAAGAAGTGCAGAGAGAGAGAGAGAGAGAGCAGCACTGTAAACTTTACAGAGTCTGTACATGCAGTTGATGTGGGCGCGTGTGATCCCTGTTAATAAATTCAATTAACATACATACTTCAACCAAGCTCGGCAACAACAGCGGAGTAAAATCTCGATTATTTTAAAATCGATTATAGATTGAGAAGCCATGTTTGTTTTTCAGTTTATATTTAATTTCATTGTCATATCTCTCTCAACAGGTTTTTCGTGCTATTAAACGTAATATATAGTATGCATGAAATTTATTCTAGTTTAAACTAGACCGGTTAGATCAATTATTATTATTATTATACACAGTTAATACAAATTCCTCTTACGCCATCGCTGCAACATAATCAGAACTCCCAAACAGAACCACATGATCAGCACGAAAACGGAGTAGATCGATATGACGGTCTGCTTGCCACTGTCGGAGAGCACAAATACCATATTGCGAAAGTTTTTCTGACAATCCTTGCAAGCGGAAAAGTCGAATTCAACAAAGTCATCCTCGTAAGGTTGTCTGAAGAAGGAGATTTGCGCCCGCACAAAGAATACAAAGCTGAGCAAAGATATCCAGAGACCAGCGCGAAACATTCACCCTGTAAATGGAACGAACTATTTCAGCTGGAGAATTGTGTTTAAAGTGACGAACTGTTCTGGGAGCGCTCTGCCTTTTATAGCTACAAGTGCAGTTTTAAATGATTTCCCAGAACCACAATCGGTTGGTAAATAAACAATATATATATATATATATATTTAGCGCTAATGTGTGTTTTAGAGCAAAAATATTCATAAACATTTACAGAAATTAAGAAAGCGGAATGTATCGGTTACATTTAAATATTGAGTTTCCTTTTCTTTTATACCATATACTGCCTAATGTCCAAATCGCGCTCCCTGAGCTTGTGATCTATCCAGCGCCTGTAGAGCTTCACGTTCGTATAGATGCCCAGTAACTGGGCTCCATCACAGCGTGCTGCGCGTGCCAACAGGCCGGCGAGTACGAAGCGATCATCGCTGCCTGGCAATGGACACATAAGGGGAATCCCTCCCAGATCGCTGCACACAAAATCATCCTTATCGCCGCCAATGCAAAGCAGGGTATCGTTCAGTGCATAACGCCTACCCAGTATGGCCAGACGCAACTTTACTGCGCACTGATCCCGTGGAAGGACATACAGAGCGGATCGCTTGGGTAGCGTTGCGTTGGCCTGGAAATCACGTTTCCGCCAACCTGCAACATAACACTGGCTATAGTTATAGACAAGCTGCGGGGGTGGCAGACAGATACCCTGTATGTGCGGCGCCAGGTCAAAAGGCTGCTCCGAAGGCAGCAGAAGCAGCGCAAGATTGTGAGCGGCAGGTGATTTTGTGTAATTAGGATGCAGCACCAAATCGTATACGGGACGCTCTTGATGTGCCAGGGGCTCCAGGTCAACAGCAGCATCCCATTCGCCGGCGACCAGACGCAATTCGGATGCATTCCTGCCCTGCACACAGTGAGCGGCGGTGAGTGAAGCCAATGGGGTAATCAATGCACCGCTGCACAAATAATCCTGCCCAGAGAATATGCCCACTAGCCAAGGGAACTCGCCAAATTTCGACTCCTGCTTCTTGTAGCCCCAAGGACGCAAGTGAAACCAGAGATCCATGCGAGAACCACAGGCATGTGGTATTTCAGAGTCGTTATAACCAGCGGGGACTGAGAGCTGCAGGCAGAAGGCAATGAAGGTAATGATGCCATATCTAGCGAGAACTTACTGTCTCATTGTGACTGCAACATTTTTCCATGTAATGACAATGTTCCTCATCCTCCAGCTTGCGACTGTGATCAGGATAGAAATGTCCATCAACCATGAGGCCTTCGTTGCAAAGTCCATATGGCACGCAGTGCCTCTCCAGCCCACAGGACTTGTACTCCTCGCAGATGCACAGACACATAAGCGGCGGCATCAGCACCAGCATTATAAACAGTTTCACTTTGTCCATTTCCATTTTCCAGACCTAAGTGGGCGCCTAGGCGCCTTTTATAGTCACTTTGAAGGGGTCACAGAAAACCATTACGATCCGACTTTGATTGGGTTAAATATAACTGCAAGTTTCTAAAAATAGTTTCCGGAAAAATCACGAGCAATCAAAGCAGTAGTCCGAAGAAAAAGCAACTCATTCCTAGAATAAGGTTTATGCGAATTTTGGATGTAGTTTTTTTTTAGAAAAGTCATAAAATTAACTTTTCCTCTTTTTTTATAAAAACTTATTTAGAATTTAATAATGAAATTAAATAAAAATAATACTTAAACTCTATAAATATATGTAAAGAAAAGACATTGAAAGAGTATTACTAGATCAAGCTACCGTCTCTATAGTTAGTGTTTTCTTTTTTCCTTCATTCTTATTTGTTGTTTTATCCGTATCCGTATCTGAATCAGTATCTTTTACTGAGCATTACATAGATGGCGCAGCCGATGCAAGCTGTGCGTCATAGTACAACAAATATATATATACTTTTTATATAGATATATATAGAACAGTATCTTAATGCACAATCGTCGCTTAAGTGCACGTAAATTGAATAAAATTTCGACAAGTTTTAATACACAAGATGTGCATAGAACATGCCAGACAGTCGGGCAACAGTAAAAGAGACGGCACAAGAATGAGAGACAGAGAGAGAGAAAGAGAGAGAGCAGCTTGGGGTCTCCGGTTGAATGTGAATCTGAATGCGAATCGCTCGATAGACTCACAACACAAGTGAGTTAGCTGGGACTTGCTTCAGTCTGGAATGATATTTGTATTTGTGTTCTCGAGCTACTGAGATTTTTGTTGTTGTCTGTGTTGAGAGCAGGTGACATCGTCTTGGAGACAAAGTTAACTTCATTTTGAATCTTCGTTTTGTGTAAAACTTAATTTGCTACACATTCAACAAGAGATATTATCCTCGAGGAAATTAAATGTTATCGCAAGTGCCGAAAATTTGCAAACATGACCGCAGACACAAATATATAGTATACCGTACCGCCCAGATTCCCCACCCACATCTTTGCGCTGTTTCAATTACTATTAAAATTCATTGCGTACTTTTGTCGCTATCATCGGAAACATTGAAAAAAAAAACCATCCATTTTATCGTAAATTTACAAACAGTTTCCCGTTTTTGACCTTTGGCTATAACGGCGGCAGCGTGTGAAAAAACTGTAAACACATTTTGTTATAAAAGTGAATTATGCAAATGACGTCAAGAATAAATTGAAGTGTTGAAATATCGGAAATGCACAGAGTCAGATATAGTCAATGGATGTGATATATGACTACCTATGACAAACGCAATTTTTTCAGGGGTTTCATATGCCAATGAGTTTATATTTTTTTTTTGTTTTGTAATTATCTCGATTAATTAATGCACTGCCAAATGCAAACAAAAAGTGTTTAGTTTAATTTACATGAGAAAACATAAATTAACATCATTTGGGATGGCATAGTACAAATATAAATATTTATCGAAAATTAACCTCAATATTTTAACAACAATTAAACATATATTTATGTACTTTAAAATATGATAAGAGACATACATTCCAAACCATTTTAATTGTTTAAATCAAATTATCCTTTTGAGCATCTTCTCCGGCCAAGAGCATGAGCTACACTCAAAGATAATTCATTTGAGTGTTTTTAGCTACACTTCTGAAATAATCCACTCGTGTTGCAGCAGTTACTCGAGCGCTTTTCGATGGAGCAGCCCAAAAGCATTTTGTTCTCAAGTTTCGTTTTAGCTCAGCGAGGCTCTCTTAAGTGCAGTTTGAAGCACAACTCACTCGACTCGTTTCGATTGGAGTGCAAAATGTCGAGTGCATTGAACAACTCAACTCGCTCTTAATGGCAAACAGAATGCACTCCAAAGCGCTCAAGAGAATTGAGCACGTGGGAGAATGCAATTTGAGTTGAGTTAAATCAATGTTTAAGTTCGAAGAGATAATTTAGCGTAAACTGAGTTAAAATAGAAATAGTCCAAAAACTTTAAACTTTTGTAGGGATAAGAGGAACATCGTATACAATATTGTGAAAGATGCGGTAAAATGGTATTAATTGTATATAGGATCCAGAATTTTCACTGCTCGCTCTTTTGATTGTTTACCGTTTTTATAACAGATTTGTCCCCTTAAAAATCTGTTGCAGCATACTTCTTTTTTACCCATTTTGCAACCCCAATAATGCTCATATAATTCTTTTAACATATGTATTTTACTTTTATTACGTTTTATATGTGAATCAAAATAATCTGCCGCATGTGAAACAGAAAGGAAAGGATCTACTAGCAAAATTAAATGGAAACAAGGAAAGCATATCTGTAAAAATATCCGATACATGATATATATATATATATATATATAGTATTTACTATGCCACATCATAATCGATCAGCTAAACTATCCAATAAAAGCGCCATCGTCTTCAGTTCGGAGGAGTGAGCATCTATGCGGACCAGTTGAGTCCCCTGGCCACCCAGCCGACGCAACGTCACAGCGTGTCGTTAAAGAGTCGCTTTGCCCTCTTATAGCTCGGATTTATCGGTCCGGGTAGAACATGCGGCTTGAGGGCACTCTTGCCGGGCAACCGATTCGCGTCGTAGGGAAGCTGCGGCGACAGCTTCAGCTGACGGTAGTAGTCGCTCTTCGGGTAGGCGCTGTTACACTTGGTCATGATGCGCACCTTCTTTCTGCCGCTGCCTGTCAGGGGTGTGGCCAGCTGCTTAAGTCGTCGTGCTGGTTTCTTGGGGGTCGTCTGATCACTAGCCAGAGGATTGGGGAGCAACTTGTTGTTTGCCTGCTTCACTTGCACTTTGCGCGTGGGTACAAAGAATTCCTGTTCACCTGGCTTTAGTGGTTCCGACCACCCGCCGTTGCTGGACTTCGTTGGAGCTTCAGCTGGCCCTTCTGTTGGTACTGTTGCAGGTTCTGGTGCTGATATAGGGGCTGCTTCTTTCTCCACTTTTGTCGGCTCTGCTGTCGTCTTTACTTTGACTTGTGCCTTGGACTTCTTAGATTGAACCTGGAGCTTCTCTTCCGCCTGTTTGGGTTGCTTTTTTGCTCTCTTTGCTGGCAAAGGCTTTTCACTTGTCTCCTCTTCCAGCTCCGGTTCTGGCTCTTGCTCATCGGTCTCCACCTCTTCAACTACCCAAGCATCATTGATACTGGATCGCAGCTTTTCGTTGCGTTTCACTTGCTTTTGCAGCTTTGTGGACATAGCCTTGTTTAGGACATCATCGAAATTCTCCTCGTCCACCTCATCAAAGTTTATTGTGCTAAGTATACGCTTGCGTTTGGATTTGCTCAGCTTTTTCAGATTACGTCCGGTGCCAAAACTGGATTCCTCAAATTCATCGGCCTCAGCGATCTTCTGTTCCACCAGCTCAGAAAGCGTTGTGCCCTCGGGTTTGGGCATGGTGCGCACACCAAGCGGGAACTCGCCGGCTGCATATGTCTCAAAGATGTGAAGCAACTTACGCAATCCCTTGCGACGTTTGCTGTTATATTCCTGGGTGCGCAACAGCGTTTGCAGTTCGTCCAACACACAGTCTGCGTTTAGCGGCAATTCGGGCATAATCACATCCACATTGCCTGCACGTGGATCCAGGGCTGTAGTCTCCGGTTGCTGTGGTTGCTGTTTATCTTCCTCCTCCTCTTCTTCCTCGTCAAAGCCAGAGTCGAGCTTCTCCACATCATCTATCGAGGCACTGGGAAAGCCCATTTCCTTCCATGCCTTGTACTTTTCGCTGTACTCGCGTCCCAGTTCACTCTGATAAAGCAAATGATAGAGAACTCGTGTTCTGCACTGTGCAACAAGCTTGGGATCCCGCTGTGTGCCCACATAGGTTACAAAGGGTCGCAGGAAAAGATTAACCTGTGCAGCGGTAATCTCTTCATTAGCTGCCTTGGCCAACTCCTCGAAAAACACGTCCATGTAGTGCATGGTGAGGCCGCGCGATTTCGGCTGTTCGGCCAGCACAGATTGCTGCATGGTCTCATTGAATGTTTTAATAAGCTCTGGCGACCACTTGCTCTTCTTCAGAAGTCGCAACATGTAGCGCAGCATGCGACGTACGAGCATCAAGAATTTATCCATGCGCCACTGATCGATACCAAACCACTCCTGGCACATGGTACGCATGAAGGCGCTAAAATATGCCAGACTGCAAGCTGTGTTTCCACCAAAACTGTCGATCAGCTGGGCCAACTGTTCCGCAAGATCCTCCTGTACCAGTGGCTTGTCCGACATCCATACATTGTAGTACAAACCCTTCCAAATTCGCATGAAATCATCCTCTGTGAAAGGAAATGAGCTTTGTGCGCGCAGCTGGAACCATTTCTTAAGCTTGCGCAGCTGACGATTGCGCTTTGTTAAGTCATTGCACGCGAGAGCTCGTACAATTTTCACCTCCTGTGCAATAACCAGCAGCTCTTTGGGTACCTTAGCATCTGGGACGCCACTTTCTTGATTCTCACTGTTGTTATCCTCCTCGTCAATTGCAGCAACATGTGCGCTGCGTTTGTTTGGTCTTTTTCTAGTAACCATTATTGATAAATTTGTTAAAGGGCCGGAACTTTTTGCAAAAAATTCCTTCGGTGTGTATTGAATATGAGAGAGGAGGACGCACGTGTTGTGCGGTCTTGTACAAATCGATTAATATTTGATAGAACGCTTGCGACTTTTCTCAACACTTGTAAACACCCACGTAAACGATAGTTGTGATGAGAAAAAGTAAGATTAGAAAATTACGCTTGTTGAATTGACTGTTTATTACTTGATAGCTTGGCTAATATTTGATTCATTAAATTATAATAAATGCAATATGTTATTTGATGGCACTTTCTAAATATTCAATTTGAAATCAGTACGATAGTTAAGCTATCGATAGAATAAAAATTTTTTTATGGGTAGCACTTTTCGCCAGCTGACATTCTAAATAGCAATTTCAATTGAAGTGACTGAATAAAGTTAATATTTTAGAAATTATATCTTCGCAATGTCGGTGTTAACTGTCGAAACTCCCGAAGAATACCAAAAATACATAAGCGCAGACAAAACAACCGTCGCACTTTTCTCTGCCGACTGGGCTGAACAATGTGCTCAGGTGAACGATGTCCTTAAGGAGCTGGCCAGCATTTTAGGAGATAAGCTGCAATTTATTACCCTTAATGCCGAAAAATTCCCTGAAATTTCAATGAAACATCAGGTAATGTGCATAGCTCTGCAATAAAAATAAAGAAAAATTTAATGAAATGTTTCGGCAGATTGAAGCAGTCCCAACAGTAATATTCTTCAGTAAGGGCTCCGCTGTAGATCGTGTAGATGGTGTGAATGTTGCAGCCATAACCAGCAAATCTAAGAAATTGGCTGAAAGTGCGAGCAATGCTGCTGCTACGGGACAAACACTGGAGGATCGTTTGAAGTCCCTTATCAACAAGGCGCCACTAATGATATTCATGAAAGGTGATCGAAATGCACCACGCTGTGGCTTCTCGAAGCAGTTGATTGCAATTGTTAATGAGACTAAGTAAGCTAACTGCATCCTCGTTTGACATATGCAATCTTATAATTTATCTTTTCCAAAGAGTACCGTACGAAACTTTCGACATTCTCTCTGATGAAGAAGTACGTCAGGGTCTAAAGACCTATTCAGACTGGCCCACATATCCTCAGGTTTATGTTAATGGAGAATTAATTGGTGGTTTGGACATTATCAAGGAGCTATTGGCTAACAATGAGCTGGAGGCATCTCTAAAAGGTTGACCATCCCATCTTGATTTAACTACATAGACCCGGAACAAAGACGCTTCTTACAAATTTACAATGACTTTTATATAACGAAATAAAAGCGAAATAAAAATTTAAGTGGATAATTTTTTTTTTAATTCATATTTTGGATAGGAAGGAGGATCTGAAAATTAAATCAGAAATGAATTTTGACTTGTTGTGTAATAGTACAATTTATAATTATTGTATAATGATTTTAAAATATAAAATATGTTTTACAGTTTCCCCAAACTTCTACAACCTTCTACTGAATCACAAAAATACAAAGTTGTCCAACACTGGCCAATATTGCTTTGCAGCTCTGTTCATATTGAACAGATGTTACAAGCCGCTTGCAAATACATTTGGAATATAAACGTAAATTAAGCAAAATTTTGAAATGGCTGAAGCCAATGCTGCTTTGGAATCTAACGGCGAAGAGAAGAAACTATCTGATATATTTTTAAATGGCTGGAATCTCTTTGACGAGCTCGAAATCACAGATCTGCCTTTCAATGGCACCGAATTCCAGGTAAAAAAAAAGAGTACTTTTTTTTTCGTTTGGTTAATATAATAATTTCCTTAGAGAAAAGTCAAGTCAGCTATGGGACACTTTGAGCAGGCAACTGTGATTGTCAACCAAGTGAGCATGTTCAGTCCCAATGAGCAAATTGACGAGGTGTCCACAGAATCCCTCCCCTTTATGCTTCTCCCTTATTTTCTGGGCAAACTAACGACCAAAGTGCATAAGCCGAATAGCACAGAAATGCTTGAGCTGGGTGAGATATATTTCAACGACCATCTGCAGCGCTGCCAAGAATACGAACTCTGTGATGCACCAAAAAAAAGGACCGATCAGGACAACAAAACGGATGCAGTGCAGCAGAAAAACGAGCAGCGCGAACTGATTGAGGCTGCGTATAATCGTAATGATAAAATCGCCCAGTATCGCAAGATGAAAGAAATCGACGAATATATGAAAAAGATGCAAACCGCCGTCAAGACCAAGACTGCCGATGAGGAAGTACGACGTGAATTCTTTTTAAAATATCTACAGAAAAGTATCATAGATTCCAAACAGGAATTAGAAAGTCTGCGTGTAATGAAACAAATGGTCGAGATGCGTCTCTCACGTCTGAGTGCTGGAGAAAGCGTATCGTCCGTAAATCCGGGTCCCTTGCAGCAACCAAAAGCGGCTGTTCACGACCATGACCACCATGATCACCATCATCATCATCACGCGCAGGCCAAGCCAAAACCACTGCAACCATTTATTATAACACGTAACGCCACCCAGAAGGCCGTCTTTGGTTTGGGTTATCCCAGTTTGCCCGTAATGAGTGTGGACGAGTTCTATCAGCAGCGTGTTGACGAAGGCATCTTTCCGGACGCGCAAAAAATGGCCAAAATCAATCAGGAGAAAGCAATTGCTGCTGCACGTGATCCCAATGAGAAGGAGGATGAGGAGAAGGCGGCCGAGGAGTTACAGGTGGAACAAGATGATCCCGAGTATTTGGCACGCAGTCGACGGATGGACGAGTACAAGGATGTGGTGCGTCGTGGAGATGGCAATCGTCATAATCGTAGTTAGACTACATACTCATTTTTATACAAATTACCATAAATAAAACATTTGCTTTTTATCAAAATGCTTATTAACATTTATTATTGAAATTATCCTAGAAATTTCAAATTTCTCCCTTTGTAAGAAAAAAATTGTCTAGTATTTTTTAATCAGTTGGTATTTCCCAATTAAAACCGATAAGGTCACACTGCCTGTCTAAAGAAATCAACAACAACAACTGAAATAGCATAAAGGCAAGACGACACATAAAATTAACTTTTGTTTAAAGAGAACAAACTGAGACGTAAAATAATTATTGTGAGCACAATTATAAAATAACCTGTTAATCAATCGAACGCACAACTAGTTGTATACGCTGTTGGCTTTTGCGTAGCTGCAATTATAATTTGTTCATTGGAAACATCGATACCATAGCAACCAGCACCACCCACGGGTAACATATACAACAAGCACAAGCATGTCTGTCAATGATTTTATGAAAGGCTTACCTATTCATGATTCAAAAAACTTTACCCACCTGAGTAATGATCATGGCATTCGAACATCCCAGAAGCGTGCTTCTATCTATTTGCCTACCGAAGATGTACCCGAGCAAGCGCAGCTGATTGTGATGGACAAACGGTGTGTTCTACTCAGATATCTAACACAACAGTGGGACAAGAAGACGCTGCAGCGAAAACGAGAACATGGAAACGATGGCAACAATGGCAATGCGAACAGTACAACGAATGGCAGCAACAATAGCAAAAAGCGCCCACGTTACGATGGCAACGAGCTTAATTGAGCCAGAAATGATAAAGGAATTGTCACAGTTTTGGCCGGGGAACAGCAGAAAACAGAAGACACAAATGCATAATATTCATACTGCATAATACAAGCACATCAGCAAAACCAACTACCATTTTTAAAATAAGATATTTTCCCATTTTTGTTTTAAAATAAATAAGTTAGAAACTAAAATTGTTTGTATTATTGAAAATGGAGTTGATACAAATATTATTTTTTCACTCGCCATAACATAGGTTCTAAATTCTCAGTTTATTTGATTCAGCTGCGCAATTACTAACCTTATGGAGTGCACCTCGCTTCAAGGCAAGTGTATTCAAAAATGTAATACAGTGTGGCAACCCTCTTGTCGATTTTGTAAACAATGCACAACAGCTGTAGACCCTTTACACATGCAAGTCTAGTTAATAGTAGAATTATTTAGTTGATAAATGTTTTCTTTTAACACTCGATAATACATATTATCGGTTCTGATTGTAAACAAAAAGATATCTTTGCCATATCCAATGGTTTTTTGTGTTTACTTCTGTAACAATTATTGGATTTGACTATAATAGTTAATATCCTAGTTTCAATGGTGTCCCAAATCCTTTGGATCAGGCTTGCCGTACTGCTTCTCCCACCAAGTAACAAATTCCTTTTTGCGCTGCTCACGCTTAGCAAAGTACTCAGGATATTGTGCCTTTTCCAGAGGATGCCAGTAGTCCATCACCCAATCGGGTGGAATAACTTCACGTTCGAAGGCGCAGCCACCGGCACTATTCGCGACTGTAAAATACCATAGACAACATTGGCATAGTTCTCAATAAATTTGCAAAGAGCTTACATGTTCTGGGCTGGCCATGCTTTGTCTCGAAAAGCTCCTGTTGTCCAATGGCGAGTAGACGCATACCTTCTGCAATATCCTTGCATTTGTTCTCATCGAATCGTGCACGCAACAGCACAGCCCTGTAGCGGAATACTTCACTGCCAGCCATGATCGGCAACGAAGACAATACATTTATTTCATTATATAATCCAACTTGTTCAAGGGAACTGCAATCGATTGTTACCAAGTACTTACCGGCGATCATACCACGCCTCCAAGTTGCGCACTGCACGCTTGTACAAGCTGCACACCTGGCGCTTGTGCGACGCAATGGCAATGGGAACTTGAGCCATCTTTCGCTATGGATCTTTATAAACTCGGCAATATACTGTTCTCCAATAACAACTGATTGTGAGAACTGTCAAAATATGTGTATTGTGAAAGAAAAACTCATGTTTTTTCCAACACTAACGAAACGGCGTTGCCAGACCTTTACATTAATGTGATGACAGACTTTTTAAAAATTATAACTTTAATAAATTTATACGTTATCGGTTAACAAATATGCGATTAGACTTAAAAATGCGTTACAAAATTGAGAAATACAAATCCCCAAATTAACTCATAACGTTCAATATAGACTGAACAATATGCTCAGGTATTTGCAGAGGTTGTTCACACAATTCCCCAGTATCCTTGTCGTACATGTAAATTTCATTTACAATCCTTTCCTCATGCTCAGCATCCAATGAGGACACTAGCACCAAAGAGCCCTCAGCCAGCTCCGTCATTATTTGTTCAATGTCATGTTCGCATACAGAACCCGAGGGCGTGGGAATTGACGAAGCATCATCAATAAAATCAACTGTAAATACGGTATCCGCTTGGGATAGGGTATCTGCATTGTCAGTATCTGGAGTACCGTCCACATCGCACACGTAGTTGACTGCATCACCTTCCAGATCAACAACAATTCTATCGCGCAATACTTTTTTCTCATTCACCTCCCCACTTTGTGCTCCCTCGTCCAGCAGTGAGTTTAGTTCCTCTTGCAATTGATCTCCTTTCTTCTTGAGCTGAGTTTGCTCACCCTCGACGAGTGCTTCCCGTTTAATATCAGATAGCAAAGTAGTTTGTTCTTGACAGAGCTCCTTTAGTTGCTCTAGTGCCTGCTGCACTTGTATATCCTCAACCTCCTGTTCCTGCCGTTTCAGAGGACGTCGTTTTCGTTTTGGTGCTTTTTCTTCGTTTTGCTGCTCATCTGCTCGTCGCTTGGCTAGTGCACGCTTTCCCATCTTCTGTTTAGTTACACGCTCGTTCTCATATACCAAGTCTCCATCACAAAGTGTACGGGTTGCTTTGCACTGTTGAGATTTTGGACGCTACCGAAGTGTAAAACAATAAAAATATATCTTATATATATATATATAAATATATAAAATATATACTATTCACTCACCTTCTTTGTATTTTGCGCCTGAGTTGCCACAATTTCTTGCCATTGTCGATCTGCCTCGGCGCGTTCTTGGTCCTCCTTTTCCAACTGTTCCTTGAGTTCTTGAATGTTGAAAGCTTTTGGATACAGCAGTGCCTTGTTGATCAGTTGGCCATTGATGCGTTCCTCACGCTTGTACTTAAGCTTTAAATCACGCCGCGTCCGTTTGGGAAACATTTGACACATAAGCGAAAAATCTGTGCCGATTATCTGCAGACTACGATAGAAACGGACCGTATCATCAGCAGACCAGGTAGGTGTACGCTTATGACGCTTGTAGAAACCATTGTCACCCGTTGTCTCATCCATAAGAATTAGTGATGAATTGGCTAAAACTTTACGTGCCTCCACTTCGGCTGTTGTCTCAATCTCCAGTGTTTTTTCATCGATTATCATTTCCCCATTAGCGTCCAATTTCAGCTGTGGCACGGGCATGGCTGACGCTCCTGCTGACTCTGATTTCGCCTCAAACATTTCTGTTTCCGTGGGCTTGGAATCATCCGAACCGGTAACGCTGCTGGTTTCTGCCTTAATAGTAGTCACCAACGGCTTCTGCTCCATCGGATTGCTATCAGGATTGTAAAAGATCATGTCGAACATTTTGAATGTGGCCCTATCTGGTACGCCCTTGTTAAAGCGTGTTTCAAAGTCTCGCTTTGCATTGACTCGTTGTGCCTGTGACTTTTCACCATCTCCTCCTTTACGCTGTTTCCCACTGCTACCGCCACCACTGTCAGAGAAGACAGAGCAACTGGATTCCGTGCGAATCCGGCCCATGCCTGGACTTAGAACATTCCCCAAATATTTTGGCGATGCCTGTATTTGTTGCGGGGTTCCACCAGCGCCACTTGTTGAAGATCCACTCAGGTACCGCTCGCGTCTTGTCGGTGTACCCGGCGAAGGGTAATCACCATCAAAGTCAGCAGCTAGGGGTGAGCCCACAAAGCTGTTACGCCTTTGCCCAAAAACGGGAGTGGGGCGAACTCGTTGACGCGCTTGTGCTTTACTTGGTGACATAGGGAACCCATTTGTCGTCTTCTGCAGATCCATTTGAATGACATTGTCTTCTATATCAGAGTGATAGACATCATCGAACTGTCCACTAGCAGCCGGAATTTTAAATGCAACCTCCGGTGCATCATCCTCTGACTGTTCTTTCTTGGGAATTGGAAGTTGCTCGGGTTCAGCATGTGACGCTGAATCTGTATCTTCCCGACGCACCTTCCGCTTGATCTGACTTAAATTAGCAGTCGCCTTTATACGCTGCCGTCGCGCTGACATCGCGAGACTTTTTCAGTTCTTTTATTTCTCACATAAATTTGATGAAGATAATGCGAAATAATCTAATACAAAAACAACAACACTTATAATGTGCAGCACGAGTTTTTCTGCTTAGTGTTGGTTAACGGTGAAATATATTTAAGATATGCAGAACAGTATGCTGTTAATAGCGAATAGCAAGTAGTATGCTGGCAACATTCAAGATAAAAGCCTAAAAACAAAAATTATATATAAATTTATAAAATGTAATATATGTAATTGATCCATAAACAAAAAAAAAACTGTTAATTAACTGTTGATAGGTTTTACTAGCGTATATTTTAAATGATCAACAATGTTTGATTTTTTACCACCTGGATAAAAGTAAGTTTAGTTTTCGGCCGCTAGTGTGCGTTCGCCCTTACTTAGAGGTAAAAGTATATAATAAAAATTCAATCTGTCATATAATTGTCACTTTCACATTACAAGTTTGTTTTTGAGCAAAATAATTTGTTACACAACAAGTTCATAGCTTAATTGTTATATGGAGCTTACAAAGCTATTGTAAGCTATGTACCGAGCCTAGACAAGTCCCAGTGATATTACGGAGTTTTGCAACACTCAAAACTAAGAAACAACAACAAGAGAAATTGCAAGTTGCACGTTTTGAACAAAAATGTGAGCGCCTTGATAACAAAACACACATTATTTATACAGATAGACATACATAAGAAAATTTGTCAACAATTGTCGAAAAAGGGCAGCAAAACAAAATTCTATAAGTTGAGAAAGGCAAAGGCAACAAATGTGACAGGTGGTGTAAACCGAAATTTCTTGGCGGAGGAACTAGCACAATATTAATAACAGTACTGCCGCTGTCGCGATTGTTATGCAAGCAGAGCTGCAAGCAGCACCAGCACCAGCAGCAGAATTAAATTAGCCGGTCACCATGCTGCTAAATCGCATAGTGTGTGCCATTAAAAATCAATCCAAGGAAACACTACGCGCCTGGGGCTATCAATGTGAATCTATATTGGCGCAACGTTCACGTCGGGTGCAGCAGCTGTTCAGCTTTTATCAGTCCGTCTATGGCACACAGGGATTGAAACAACTTTGGCGCGCCTATTATCGCAGCGAACTACAACCACCCATACGCGGAATGATGCTGAGCGCCGTCGGCGTACTGGGTTTAAATATGAAGCGATTGAACAGTGATGGCTTTGACTGGAGTCGTGAACGTTTGGCAATGGGCAACTTTGATCTTTGTCAGCGGGACATCGAATTCATGAATACCCTGACCATGAATAAACTCTGCGAGCGCTGTCAGGATAAAAAAATGAAATACTGCTATTGCACGCTGGGCAATCAGCGTTGTAAAAAGGGTGGAACTGTTGTAACCACGCCCAGTGTTTCAAAAATGGATGATCAGGAGGCAAGTATAAGTAATTGTCAGCGTTCCATTAATCTGGATTCGCGCAATTTCCCTGCGGGTGAGGTGCGCATACAGGCACATGAGGATAGCACTTGGGAACCGTATTTCAGTAAAAATGAATTCAGCATTTGGCGACGTGAGGAGCGATCTAGGCTGTACTCGTACAAGGTATACGCACGCTTCGACGACATCACAGCCGATGATTTTCTGCATGTACAAACTGATTTGGACTATCGTCGGCAATGGGACGATACAGCATTGCGGCTAGAGATGATTAGTGAGGATCCTCAACCTGAAAGCAATTCGCATCTGATATACTGGGAGATGCAATGGCCGCGTCTGTTTGCTAATCGCGATTATGTGTACACACGGCGCTATCATAAAGATGAAGGCAAAAAATTGATATTCATTTGCAGTCGCGCTGCCAAACATGCCACATACCCAACGATATCGGGTAAAGTACGCGTCACTGATTATTGGAGCCTGATGGTCATTAAGCCTTTCCGTGGATTCCATGAGCCGGGATTGCATTTTGTCCTCACTTACTATGATGATCCTGGCATACCAATACCACAGAACATAAAATCGTGGGTAACGCAAAAGCAAATGCCCGAATTTCTGACAAAAATGTATGTGGCTACAAAGAACTACGCCTGTTCGCGTGCCATCAAGATGAAGGACATGTTCAATAGCTTTACTTTAATCAACGATGAGTATACGGCCAACGATCAGCGCGGCAGCTGGCTGGGCAGCCTAAGTCGCCATCGGCGCAATCTGAACGACAATGAGAGAGATCGTTAGATCAGATGCAGTTCCTTCCGTGTAATCAAGATATCAAGAACAAAATACAACTCAGAACCAACAGAAAAACAAAAACAATATAATAACAATAATAATAATCTGCAGTCCCCTCTTTTCATCATGTGCTGTAATTCATTTCTTTAAGTATAAATATATCGATTACTAATTAGGGTTCCATTAGTTGTCTGCCACTTTCACTTTGCTTTCTTACCCCCATCTCGTTCGACGACAAAATGTGCAATTGTATAACAGAAATGCATTCGCAACTTGGAGGCATTTAAAATGAAAAAAGAAAACCATGCTGTTTCACACTGTTATTACACTCAAGTTTCGGTGGAAATAAATTTTTATAATGCTGAAACTTTCACAAGGTGTTCAACAATTTTTAGAAATATTATATTTTACACTTTATTTTGAATTCTTTATAGAACTGAACTCGACTGTACGGCTGTACACTTGCATGAAATACATAATAAAACAAAAATATATAGAGACATATGTTAAAATTGAAATACAAGTGATTAAGTTTAGATGTTTTTTCTAAATTAGAAATAACTGATATAATACGAAACCCCATAAATATAAATCGAAATCTACATTTGCCAATGAAAAATAAATGACACTCTACACAAAACTGATATCTTTGATACTGACACTTTTTTAAATATAAACTAGAAATTCGAACTACTTTAAATTTTCTTTAGGTAAATTAATTTTAAAATTTTCCTCCATTATAAAGCAATATGCGGGACTCATTTGTAATAAATACAAACATTCGAATCATGAAAAAAATAAAGTATTTTATTGTTATTTTGAATCATTCATTATTTGAAAATTTTGAGTGCTTATACTTAAAAATAAAATAAGCAACTCAAAAAAGCAACATTCTGATTCGTTAAAATTAAATTAAACATTTTATTGAAATTAGACAATGAAAATTAATTTTGAGTAAAGCCTCATAAAACTAAAAGTCGAGTTGATTTAAGTTTAGCGTAATAGTAGTAATTTTTATTTATAAATAGTCAGCATTCGGCATTCCGAAGCTTACAAAGTCCTTGCAAAAGAATAGCTGTTTGAGATTATGCCAAGGATTAAGCTAAATGGGTAGGTGAGAAGTTTTTCGAGCCCTATTCTGGGGATAAGTGTAAATACAATTGTTAATACAGTTTGAGAGATTCTATAAGTGGGCAACTAGGTGGACAGCTCACAGCTCGCTGTGTTCCTTTGCACTAGGCGGATTGTTCATGTAGGCTATGAAATCTTTACTCGTTCGACCGCCATTGTATTCCAGTTTTGTTTTAAGGTAGGAGAAATATAATATGGTTGGATATCCCCGCACATTGTACTTGCCGCACAGTGAGGCGTACTTGGTACAATCGATGGCCACAAAGATGGCGCGTGGATCATCCTGCAATGCATTAGCAGCTGCCGTAAATTCGGGCTTCGTGTGTTTACAGTGGCCACACCCTGGAGAAGGAATCAATTATAAAAAGAATTCTGATTTAAGGCACGGTTATCGTACTTACAAGGAGCATAGAACATGACTAACGCATGCTTTTTGCGTTTAAGTGTCGAACTAAAGGTTTCGTCGTTCAGAAAGAGCACCTCAGAGTTTTCATCCTCTTCCTCCCAGCTCTTTTCTGGCGGCGGGGGTGGTGGCGGTTCTTTTGGATCTCGCATAAATTCCACAATTTTGGAAGCTTCACGTACATTAACATCGAATTTATAGATACCATTCGCAAAGTATTTCACAGTTGGATAACCCTTAACCTTATATTTCTCGCTTATGCTTGGTTCTTTAGTGGCATCTAGCGCCGCAAGCACTCCAGGCACATTTTTCTGCTTCATCTCCAATGCGGCCTTCTCATATTCGGGTTTCATACGCTTACAGTGACCACACCAAGGCGCATAGAACATAACTAGCACTGATTGTTCATCCTTGAGCGCTGGCTCGAATCCCTGCGTGGTCAGGTGTACAATTTCAGAGCTTGTATCAGCCGACCAATCAGGTTCTTTCGGTTTGGCCGTCGGTTTTACATTCGGATTGAGCATAAATGCAACTAATGCATCCTTGGTGTTCTCCCCTTCATATGTGAAACGCAGCTTACCATTCTCGAAGTAAATCAAAGTGGGGAAACCTGTCGACGATTACAGATTAGAAATTTGTATTTGGTATAGTACGGAGTACCTACCGGTTATGTTGAAGAGCTTGCGAACAGGTGCATTCTCCTGGCGCTCCACATTCATTGCAGCCAGTAAATATCCGCCGTGCGTCTTTAGTTCAGTTGCGGCTTTACTGTAATCCGGTTTCATGCGCTTGCAGAACCCACACCAAGGCACATGGAACATAACCAGCATGGGTCTTATATCCCTGCGCAGATGCTTGGTGAATGCGGCGGCATCGTTAAAGTGTAATACATCCTCTCCAGCCGGATCCTCTTCCCAGGGTAAATCTCCGGCGGGATCACGCATAAATGTGACCATTGATCCGACGTTTAATTGACGATCATAGTCCTTATGGAAATCACCGTCCTTGTAGTGGCGCAATGCGTATGGTTCAGGCGCAATCTTCAGTTTCTTGCACAGCTTCTTGCGCTCCTGATTGCTGCAATCCACCATCAACATGGTTCCGGTGCCGCGTATTGCTTCTGCCGCTTCACGAAATACTTTCAACTCGGTGGCTGCCTCTTTGACACTCGAAATGTAAAGGGCCAAAACATTATTTTTAGTACGCAGTAATTTCTTAAAGTCTTTGTAGTCTGTTATATCCTCCTGCACAGCGGAAAGTTTCGTCTTTGCGGCAACAAGTGCCACCAGCAGCAGTAAAAACGGCAATACATACTGCCGATTGTTGTTCATTTTGTGTTGCTTTGCACTTTATTCTTAATTCGAAAAACTAACTAATTTAACAAAATTGTCTAATATGTATAATTAATGTGATAAATTCATTTTCATTTTTTCCTTGCTTATCAATTCAACAATTGCCACTAAAAATGCCGATGGAAACGTCAGCGTTTAGTCAACACCAGCGTTGCCATATCGCGGCATAAACTGTTGATTCAAACGTTAATACGATTACACGAAATAATCACAGTTTTAAGGTTCGTGTTGTTTTATGTCTATTATGAAACTAGATTAAATATTGAGTTTGTGAACAATAAATAAATGATTTAAGGTAGTTGATAATTCCATAAGATGGATAAATATTATTATACATGTGTTGAGATTGAAGCTATCTATTTAAAATTAATATCGAAGTGCATTTAAAATACACCGCTGTTAAATGTACGTGGCAGTTGGCAACACTGGTCCTCAACTCTGACACATTACCAAGAGGCAAAGGAAGAAGAAGCAGCACAGCAGCAATTTTTTTTATATCTTGCCGCAGTGTATATAATTTTCGATTAGCAGTAGTTGAATATATAATTATTTTACGATAAGCGTTCACTGGTTAAAGATGCCCCTCAAACTGGACATCAAACGTCGTCTGACGTCACGGTCAGACCGTGTTAAATGTGTCGATCTGCATCCGGCTGAACCGTGGATGTTGTGTGCCCTATACAATGGCCACGTACACATCATGAACTACGAGAACCAGCAATTGGTCAAAGATTTCGAGGTTTGCGATGTCCCAGTACGTTCTGCACGCTTTGTGGCACGCAAAAATTGGATCATTACTGGATCCGATGATATGCAAATTCGTATTTTCAACTACAACACACTGGAGAAGGTTCATTCCTACGAGGCTCATTCGGATTACCTGCGCTGCATTGCCGTGCATCCCACACAGCCTTTGGTGCTGACCAGTAGTGGTACGTACTCCCAGATCTTCTTTATACAAATTTCAGGCTACGTGAATTCTTCCATGCATGTTGCTTTTAATTGTTAGCTTGTTGTGAAATAATAAACAATCATTGCGATGACCTACATATATTAAAGTTATAGAGAAAAGTGTGTTAGCTGAAATGTGAAATCAAAACAATAATATATGTTTTTAAAATGGTGGTTCAAATTTAAGTATTATATGATAAATTTATTTAGAGAACGTGGCGTTTCAGATTCAATTTAGCAAATGGTTAATGAAAATTTTACTTAAACTGTTAGACAACTGTAATTGATCTCTTATCTTCCACTGTATCTTGTTAAACTTATCGCAAACGCATTTTATCTTTATTTCCTAAGGCAACCATTGATTCTATGCTCTTTTTCTAGATGATATGCTTATAAAATTATGGAACTGGGAGAAATTGTGGGCCTGTCAACGTGTCTTCGAAGGCCACACCCACTATGTCATGCAGATTGTTTTTAATCCCAAGGATAACAATACCTTTGCCTCAGCATCGTTAGATCGTACCGTTAAAGTGTGGCAGCTGGGGTCCAATTTGGCCAATTTTACGCTCGAGGGACACGAGAAGGGCGTCAATTGTGTGGATTACTATCATGGTGGTGATAAGCCGTATTTGATTTCTGGTGCCGACGATCGTCTGGTTAAGATCTGGGATTATCAGAACAAGACTTGTGTGCAAACGTTGGAGGGACATGCTCAGAATATATCTGCCGTCTGTTTCCATCCCGAATTGCCCATTGTGCTGACCGGTTCGGAGGATGGGACCGTACGTATTTGGCATTCGGGTACCTATCGTCTAGAGACATGTTTGAATTATGGCTTCGAACGTGTCTGGACTATTGCCAGCATGCGTGGCACCAACAACGTGGCCTTGGGCTATGACGAGGGCTCAATTATCATTAAGGTCGGTCGCGAGGAGCCAGCTATGTCTATGGATGTTGTGGGTGGTAAAATTGTTTGGGCCAAACATTCCGAAATGCAGCAGGTAAGTGAGAATTTATATTGATTGATAAAACTAATTATATCAATTCACTTTTTTTTAACTCTTCCATGATACAGGTCAATCTGAAAACCATTGCAGATGGCACTGAGATTAAAGACGGAGAACGTTTGCCAGTCGCCGTCAAGGATATGGGTGCCTGTGAAATCTATCCACAAACCATTTCCCACAATCCCAATGGACGTTTTGTGGTGGTCTGTGGGGACGGCGAGTACATAATCTATACATCGATGGCATTACGTAATAAAGCCTTTGGCTCGGCTCAAGAGTTTGTTTGGGCACCGGAGAACAATGAGTATGCCATACGTGAGAACAACGGCACTGTGCGCCTGTTTCGTAACTTTAAGGAACGTAAAAGCTTCACACCTGAATACGGTGCCGAGAACATCTATGGTGGATATTATTTCGGCGTAAAGACCTCATCGGGACTGGCCTTTTACGATTGGGAGTCACTGCAGCTGGTTCGACGTATCGAAGTGCAGCCGCGTAATGTATTTTGGAATGAAAGCGGCACCCTTGTTTGCTTGGCCACTGATGATTCATACTTTATTCTTGGCGTGGATACGGCACAAATTGCCAATGCATTAGAGACAAAGGAAGGCCTCGAGGATGACGGTGTAGAAAGCGCGTTCAACGTGCTCGGTAATTTCAATGAGGACTTTTATCATTCAACAATTATAAACTTACTGTATTTTAGGTGAATTCAACGAGTCTGTCAAAACTGGACTGTGGGTAGGAGATTGTTTCATCTACACCAATTCGGTTAATCGCATCAACTACTATGTAGGTGGTGAGATTGTTACCATTTCGCATTTGGATCGCACGATGTACTTGTTAGGCTATGTTCCTAAGGACAATCGCTTATACTTGGGCGACAAGGAGCTAAATGTGATTAGTTTCTGCCTGCAGCTGTCAGTGTTGGAATACCAAACGGCCGTTATGCGTCGTGACTTTGAACGTGCCGATCTGGTGCTGCCAACCATACCGAAAGAACATCGGACACGTGTCGCCCACTTCCTGGAGAAGCAGGGCTTCAAGGCGCAAGCTTTACAAGTGTCTACCGACGCGGATCACAGATTTGACTTGGCGCTGCAAATTGGTGAACTTGAGGTGGCGTTGAAGCTGGCACGCGAGGCAGAGAACTCGCAGAAATGGGCACAGCTGGCGGATGTGGCAGCACGCAAGAATAATATGGCCTTAGTTAAGGAATGTATGCAGAAGGCAAACGATTTCAGCGGTTTGTTGTTACTCTCGACGGCATCAGGTGACGCACAGATGCTAGAGGAATTGGGCACCATAAGTTCCACACAGGGACGTCATAATATTGCATTCCTGTCCGCATTCCTTCGCTCGGATGTGGAACGTTGCTTGGAGATTCTCATCGAGAGTAATCGTTTACCCGAGGCGGCGTTCTTTGCTCGAACTTACATGCCCAGCCAGATGTCACGTGTGGTGGAATTGTGGCGTGAAGAGTTGGGCAAAGTAAACGAGAAGGCTGGCCAATCGTTGGCTGATCCAACGCAATACACAAATCTCTTTCCTGGTCTGGGTGATGCTCTACGCGTCGAACAGCATCTTCAAGCGGAACGCGCTCGCAAGGCGCCGGCTCGCTTAGCCGGACAATTGCCATTAAACAGTGAACGCAATCCACTCGAAGAACTTCATACGGCTGAACAGCAAAGCGGTGCCAGTCAACTGGAGGACAAGGAGAAACCAGCATTTGTGACAACTCTTGCTCCGGCTAGTATTACGGCAGCAGCGACAGCCGCAACAACAGCGAGCAACACAACAGGAACTGGCGTCAGCGAAGAGGACGATGATGACGACGATCTAGATCTGGAGATTGATGGTATTACGCTGGATGACAATATCGATACGACAGATGTTAATTTGGATGATGATTTTCTTAGCGATGATTAGATCCGAAAGCACATGCCGTATTCGATAATATGCATATAAATACCGTAAATTTATTTGTTGATTTCAAAATGCAAAAGATTCCACAAACACACGAACCAACAAACCATACATACAAAGAAACGCATTCACTTTTGATTTAATTGAATAAATAGTTAACTTGCATTAATTATTCAATTCTATAAACTATATATATATATTATGTACAACAATTATGCCGCAACAGAAAATTGCAATAAAAATACTATATTTAAAAATGGAACTGATGCAAAAAATGTAAACAAATGTCGATAAAATCAAAATCAACCAGTTATGGTCGAAAAAAAACCGAGCAAAATTGGAAATGAGTTTTCTGATAGCTTATGTTATGTTTTGTTAACATTCTTATATTCTTATATTTACGTTTTTTTTCGCGTATTTATAAACAGCTACATGAAATTGTGTTGCCAGTCTGATTATAAAAAAAGAGAGGTTACAAATATAAAATCAAATATAAATTACTTATTTCAAACAGATATATGTTTTCAGAGAGCTGTCAGAGGACGAAACTGTAAACGTGTATTATATTCTTCGTTTTCCCTCAAAGGTAGTTCGCTGAAGGAAATCTTCAAATTAGGATGTTTAAAAAACTGCTCGATCTACAAAGAAAATACATTTTGTAAATACTTAAGCATTAGATTCGATAGGACTCACTAGATCTCTGCCTATATTGTCAATATTGTGGCAATGTAGGGTCAGTGGTAGAGAACGATTTTGTAATGCTTGCTTCATGTGGTGTCTGCCTCGTTCGAAGAAATCGTCCTGATGCAATCCCGATATGTACAATATCTTAAGTAATGGACAAGCGATGACTATATTCCAAAGCTGTATCTCAGTTGAAAGTGATTCGAAATTAACCAGATCGAGTTGTTCCAGCATTGGCATTGCAGAAACTGCAGTTTGCAAATCCTGCATCGAACAATCTTCATTGATTAATGTAAGCCGTATAAGGCTCTTAAGGCAGGACTGCAGAGTCGTTGTATAAGTTTCACGAAAACTGACATTAAAACTCAATTCCGTTATGTCGTTGCCACGCTCTGTAAATACTTTAACTAACTCACTTTGGTCATCATTATATATGGACATAGATAGCGTTTGCGACTTTGGAAACTCCCCCAGATCTTTATAAACGTACGTAACTACGTTGTCGCCAATTGAAAGTTCTTCCACAGTTTCGCTTCCACCTATTTCATAGATATTCCACATTTCAAAAACAGATAATTTACGCAACTGTTTGAAGTTATCGATTTTTATACAGTCCTCTAAAGAAATATTATACAAAGTTAACGATTTGAGCGCCGGAAAAATTTCAGATAATAGATCCATATCCAAATAGATAAATCCAGAACATCTCGCTTCCTTGCACGTTAGCTCACACACATTTGGAAACTTGTAATTTTTCAACCATTTCAATTGTTGCTGTGTCAAACGTTTTATTTTCAAAGACTGCAATGTTTCTCCAATGGTAGACAGTATCTCGTGTAACATTTCGGGACTATCATCTAACTCATGCAACAGACAACCCAATGGAAACATCTCTTTTTTTCGCCAAGTCCAGCACACATTGGCGTTTAAGCGTTTCGAGAAGTTTTTAGTTGCTTTAAACAACGCAAGTTGATCAGGGAAGTCTAAACAATCTATTATTCGCAGTTGACAGTCGTCGTTCAGTTTGTCGATCATCTTGCGATATTAAATTATAATTAATTTAAATTTTACCGTTTTTCGACAAGTGATTCTTTCAGATAGAATTTCAGAAGAATTTCGATAAGTACAGTTGCAATTTGATTTAAGAATCGATATATCAAAGACAGAAAATATATTTACAAGAAAGTAATTTTAAAAATATCGATATGTTGATAAATTGATGTATGCTCAACCTTCGCGCCTCAATTGTTTATGTATATATATATATTTATTTATTTAATATTAAATATAAATATTAAAATATGAGGATTGCCCAGCTCAATGCCATCAAATGCTACAAGAAAAAATTACTGTTAGAGAATGTGCTGGATGGCTGGCGTCGCACAAAAATCAGTATTTTCATTAACTGCCATTGAAAGCCCTCAACAGGTCCGTGGGATACAATAGAAGCTATTCAGTTTAAAAAGTTGTATTTTTATGAATTGTTAGCCAAACTTGCATCTTCCTTATACTTGGGAATTTTCGCAAAATTTGCGCCGTTTTAGAAGTACGGTTCAAAGATTTTATAACAAAATTACTCGACAAAGAAATTTTCTCATGAAAGTAAAACAGTGACAAAAGCGAACTTACAGTATCCCGACAATACTACCTTATATTTATATTTACATCATGACTTAGAGTTGCCACAGTGTGAGCCGTCAGTTCTTATCAATACGGCAACATAGCACAAACACATTTATACGCAGATATCGTGCGTGCGTCTGGATTTTGCTGTATTTTTTATTTAAGAATGAATTATTAATGAACAGTTAATAAATTATTATTAAATAAAAAACAGTACAAAACCACCAATCAAGTAAGTATAATGCCGACAGTTAAAGCTGTTGACAGCAGGGAGGGGGGCATAACAAATATTTGTGCGAGAGACATACGTAAATTATATTGATTTTTTCAAGCAGCGTTGCATCGTCTTATTGTGTTTGCAGATACACAAAGTTTATAATTCATTAAGTTTAATATGGAACCGAATAACTATCATAACCATGGACAACAGTCGGCGCAGCCGATGCCGCCGAATTTGCACGAGCAGCAAATCCATTTGCAACAACTTCAACAACAGCAGCAACTGCATCAACAACAACAACAACAGCAACATCAACAACATCAGCAACAACATGAACAGGCACCGCCGCAGGTTGGTTTTGCACCGCGTCGTCAGTACGATAGCATGGGTAACTCATCGGCTGCATTGGCAGCTGCCTGTTTGGCAAATGGGAGTACCGGCGGCGGTGGACCCTCGTCCGGAAAATCGGCAGCAATGCAGCGTCCAAAGGTTAAGAAGGAAAAACAACTGCAAGTGCTGCAGCAACAGCAGCAACAACAACAATTGCAGATCTGTGAGCTTAATAATACAAGCGATAGTATTTTGCCAACCGACGATGCACTCAAGTTTGTCCACGATACAGATGCCAATGGGCTGGCCATGAAGACTCCAGTCAGCATTTTGCAAGAGCTGCTGAGTCGACGTGGTATAACGCCGGGCTATGAGTTGGTACAGATTGAGGGTGCCATCCATGAGCCGACATTTCGATTTCGAGTGTCGTTTAAAGACAAGGATACACCATTTACGGCCATGGGCGCTGGACGCTCTAAAAAGGAGGCTAAACACGCGGCCGCCCGTGCACTGATCGACAAACTAATCGGTGTCCAGCTGGAGTCTCAAGGCAATTCATCGTCAACAGGTTCGACAGTGGGCTGCTCAATTTCAGGCAGCGGTGGCGATGGCAACGCCAACGTCTCTGGGAGTGGCGAGTAAATATTCCTAATGCATATATTTCATAACGTTTGGCTAGTAATGCGTTTTAATGTTCTGTTTTTGTTTTTCCTAGCGGAGGCGAAAAGATTGTGGGCAATCCCATTGGCTGGCTGCAGGAGATGTGCATGCAGCGTCGCTGGCCGCCACCATCCTATGAAACGGAAACAGAAGTGGGCCTGCCACATGAGCGTCTATTCACAATTGCGTGCACCATATTGAATTACCGCGAGGTAGGAAAGGGTAAAAGCAAGAAGGTAGCCAAACGCTTAGCCGCCCACAAGATGTGGACCCGATTGCAGGAGACGCCCATCGATGCTGCTAAAATCAATGACAGCATATGCAGCGAGCTGGAGGGCGATGTGAGTAATTTATCGCTTGTAAATGCCGTGCAGCTGCCGGCAAAATCGAATAACCCTTCGTCGAGTCGCTATTACGAGCGCATCTCGTCCGAACTAACCCTAATTGATATAATTTGACATTAATCAAATTATTTTTTTTCGGTTTTTTTTCTACTCTCTCTGTCTTTCTTTGATTTTTTATTAAAGAGTAGTTAGAGTTAGTATAATAACATAAAATAGGATTAACTTAGAAACTCCTGGGGCTTTGTCGTGTATGTTTATTATTTATAGAATTTGATGTAAACTACGTACGTCCTTCCTTAGTGAAATTGAATTTTATTTTCAGACTAGTCAAGAAGGTCTCTGGCAGTAGAGCAAATTTAAATTCTCGTGATTTGACTTTGTCATAAAACTGCTTTATGTTTGCACGTTAATTTTAACACTTATTTTATTTTGATGAAATATAATTATAACCAACAAATTTTTAACAATTTTCTAAATTAGTATTTTATATTATGAAGCACTATTCAATAACACTTCAAAATTGCCAATAATATAAACAAATTGAATATAGAGCATGATCGAGCTTACACTGTAGAATAAATATCATATAATTAAAACGAAATAAAATTTAGCTTATGTGTGACAGATATCTGGCTTAGAATGTTGTATGAATCTCAGTATATTTATACTTTTTCATCTACGTTTTAATTTTCTAATCACTTTTGAAATTTTGTTTGTGTGTAGTTGTATATTGTTAATTAAGAAGAATAAAATCAAACAACCTCAATTTGTGATATGTTTCAACTCACCATTTCTGGGTGACGAAAATCACAGCGTATTGACAAAATGTTGCGCTCTTACTTACAGCCCCGCATTAGTGATAATTATTATGGTGATTTGAAAGATATCACTGTGCCAACACTGACTACGCAGCACAGTAATAAAGTGTCGCAGTTCCATAAGACCTTGAAAAATGCGACCGGTAAAAAACTGCTCAGATTACAGGTAAACGCAAAAAAATATTTGTTTTTTATAACTAGAGATGCACAGCTTTTACAATGTAGACAATAACATCCAAATACAAACAACCGAATCGAATTGACGATCGAAACAATAATCTGATAAGGTTTTACAACTTTACATTTGTTTGTTGTCTTCTCTTTCTCCCTTTCTTTTTATTTTTGGATCCAGAAGACTTGCCTTAAGAACAGTAAGATCGATTATATCAAACTGCTTTCGGAGATTGCGGTGGAGAACCAGTTTGAGGTGACTTACGTGGACATTGAAGAGCGAACATTTAGTGGCCAATTCCAGTGTTTGGTACAGTTATCAACATTGCCAGTTGGTGTCTGCCATGGCAGCGGATCAACAGCTGCGGAGGCACAACGACATGCCGCCCAAAATGCCTTAGAGTATCTGAAGATCATGACCAAAAAATAGGCAAAAACTGCATAGCAAAATCTGAACTTACATCATGACGACTACGACGACGAATATGACTGAACAATGACGGATAAATTGCTACGTTGTAAAGCCTCAAACTTCAAGAGCTAGATATCCAGACTCTCCCTATTTAAAAACAAAAATATTTTTATTTTTATACGGAAGCAAAAATTGAAATATTTGTTGGCATTTTATAAATTTGCTTTAGCTTATTTAACACAATACGACTTCTGATAGCTGATCTGTAAATTGAATTCTAAAATCGAACTGGAAACGATATTTTCAATAGCAACAAAACAAATAAAATTATTTTTATTATTATTACATAAAATTAGAGAAAAGGATTGAAAATAAATTGAACCAGCAAATGGATATAAAAACCTTCCATAAATGGTTATATTTAATTTAGGCAGTCCAACCTTTTTGTAGCGTGCGTAGCTATAGTTCATAAATATGTTTCTAAAAGGAATATGTTATTAGCATACTTTTAGTGCCGATTGTTACTTTAGTATGGTTAAGTTCCAAAACTAAAAACATTAACTATTAAGTTGGATATAGAAATGACATAAAATAATCAGTATATAGAAATGGAAATTATACTGAACAATTATTTGATAAACTATTGTTTGATTTGTACTGATACAAAAAAAAATTGTTTTGATTATTTGAAAGCCCGATTTAAAATTGGAAAAAAGACTTTATAATTGCAGGATATTTATTTGGAGAATGCAAAACTTAGCCTAAAATCTAAGAACTATGCATTGCTATACAAAAATATTTACATTACATAACGGACAAAAATAAAACGCAAATGTTTGTCATATTTCTATTTCTTTTTACGATCCTGCGTGCACTTCGGACAAAACCATTTTCCCTTCGGTTTTGTGGTGAGGCCAACGCACGCAAAATGGAACCACTCAATGGGACACTGTCAAAAAGAACAAGAACCAAAGCAGCTAAGAAAGTTTACCACGATAACAAATGCAATAGAACTCACATCTGGATTGTCGCAACCAATCATTTCACCGTAGGAGACCTGGTGGCACAAGCAATACGTTGGCTCATTGGGATCCACCGGCATATCCATGACATCGCTAGGATGTGTTGCGGCCGTGTGAGATGATTCCTTTTCTGAGTCGTCGACATCAACTGCCTTCTAGATAGAGGAAAGGATAAGATGGAGTCAAAAATAGTATTCACTTCTTCGACATTTTAGTAATGAAACATGCATGTAGGTGAAATGAAAATGAAGAAGGCAAAACCGATGCTTAATATCTATGCAAACACTAATATACATAAAAACAATACAACTGCAAGGGAAAACTTAAATCCTGCTAATCCAACTTGTACTAATGTGTTCACGAACAGTCAAACAAACTAAATAGGTTTCTTTAGAAAGTTGAAATACAAATATGATAATTATGAGATGTTGATGGAGATGATTTACCTTTTGAGCGCCCCCCTTGCGAGTTTCTTTTTCTTGATTTACCTTCGACTTTTTCTTTTTGCTACCAAGTCCAGCACTACTGCTGGCATTAAGATTAACCCCACTGGCGCTATTCGAATGATTGCCTCCACGACCTGTTTCCTCATCTGAAGAGGCTGGCTTTTTCTTTTTACCCGTTGCTTTGGCATCCTTGGTCTTTTTGCGGCCACCTTCTAAAAGAAAGTAAATAATGATTGGGATTTAATGAGTATGAGTATGTATGAATCATAATACGTTTAACATACTTTTGGCAACGGTTTCCTCGGATTTGGCGCGCGTAGATGAAGCTTTCTCTTGTATCTCGCCCTCAAACCTAGCCAAATCATTGTCTAGCCTTCGAATTTGTTTGTCCACCAGCTCGTAAGTCTGTATAGCCAGTTGTACTTTATCGTCGCTATATTCTTTAGCTTTGCCAAACAGCGCTTTAATGTCCTCCAATCGTTCCTTGCGCTCCTCTTCACTCATCGTGCCATTGTCAGCGGCAAGCTTACGCATGAAATCCTTAGCGTGACTGTCGATGCTTTTCATAGCTGTTTGGGCTCGATCATCTAATTTTCTCATAAGCTTAAAGTTCCGCTCCAGTTCGGTGGGCAACGATTCCAGTCCTAAATGCCAACATCGAAATTTGTTGTGGTAGTTGTGTAGTTTTATACGCTTTTTAATACATACCATCTAAATAGTTTTCTAAATAAATTGCTGATGACATTGCGTTGTCCTCTTGACAGATTTATACTGCGTTTTTACCTAATTCACAGTTTACTAACAAAATAGGGAAGCGTCTTTTTACGAGTTTCCAACAGCTGGTTTTTGTATATGTGCAGAAGTGTATCAGCAGTTATCGATAAACTCAAAATGCAGCCGAAATCGAAGAAGCAGACAGAGCGAGATCGACAGCGGCAATCTGTTGAAAGAAAGGCAACTCACTAATATGAAGCAAGATCGTTAAAAGCAAATGAAAAACAAACAGAACGCAAGTGAACGTTAAAGGCGCACCATCGGTCAGTTTTTGGATATGTATAACCGACTCATTTATCGTTATAAAATGAATTGATAGTCCTATTAACGTATGTTTTATTATTATTTTAAAAATAAAATTTGAATAAATAAATAATCAAATCTATTAATGAATGTTAATATGTTTTGGAATTTAAAATTTTACCGCTGCTGGTTGAAATTTTCTGTAATTTAATTTTAATATATCGATAAAACAGGGTGTTTTTTTCACTTTCAGATTTATTTCCAGTGCTAAAGAACGGAAATGTTTTGGATACTACACAACACTTCGAGTTTGCATATCTGTATTTAACAAATTACAAAAATCATAGCTCCTGTCGTTTAGTGTTCGCTACGAGAAGCACGAATTTAATCAATTTTAAAATTTAAAATCGTATCCATTTGTCTGGCTGCAGCGTAATGTCGGGTGGCGATGCGGCTGCAATGGACGAACTTGTCGAGCGCGTGGTGGAAGTTACCGCTTGCACTGCAGAGGAGGCCAAACATTATCTGGGCGCCTGTGCCAACGATGTGGCTGCAGCAGTTGCATTATTTTTCGAACAAGGAGGCAACGGTGCATCAGCCATTGGCGCTTCAACTTCTAGTGCAGCAGGCACATCAGGAGGACAAACTGCACTAGGTGAAGAAGAGGTGCGTGCACCTATTGCGCCCGTTCGTGAACAGCTGCTCATGCCTGAGGATGACAACTTTTTTGCGTCAGGGAGCAGTAACAGCCGCATCGCACGCGTCCCTCAGCGCGTCAAGGTATGTCCGCTTAGGGATTTTGCGCGTGAAGGCGCTCTAATGGAGGAACAGCTCCAGGCCACTGGATTGTACTCCGATCCGGGGACACATCGCAGACGCCGCGAACGCTCCGCTCAAATGGTTGTCGCTGGTCAATCTATGGCATTGCATAGTCGCGCCTTTTCCAGCACAACATCCCGCCTTGGTGATCTCTTTCGCCCACCAACAGATCTGTTGTACTCGGGCTCATTAGCTGCGGCACGCGAATTCGCAAGCAAACGTGAGCGCTGGCTTCTGGTTAATGTTCAAAGCGACAATTTTCAGTCGCAGACCATGAATCGAGATGTCTGGAGCATCAAAGAGCTGAAACAACTGGTACGACGACAGTTTGTTCTTTGGCAGGTGGACGACGACAGTTCGGAAGGACGTCGTTTTGTCGCCTTCTATCACTGCGCCAAGCTCCCCTACTTGTGTGTCATTGATCCACGCACTGGTGAGGAAGTCTGGCGCAGTCCTGAGCCCAATCATCACAATGTACTGCTTGACTTGAGACAGTTTCTACGCGATCACCGGGACTTTTCACTGGAGGAGGCGAGCACCTCAAAACGTTCAGCCATTGAAATTGAGGATGACGATGATCTAGAGGATTCTGCTTCCTGCTCATCATCAACAGCCGGAACGCCTAAGAAGCGTGCAAAACTGCTAGAGCTCAGCGAAGAGGAGCAACTGGCGTTGGCCATTAAAAATTCCATGAATGAAAATGGAGGCGGCGGTGGCACGGGAACATCAAAAGCTAGCAACAATTCCACTGCCAATGCCAGTGATTGTGAGAGCCTGGAGGAGTTTGACGAGGAGGAGCTGAAGGGTGCCGCCATTTCATATGAAGCTCAATTGGGCACACAGCTGGATGAGTTGACCGCTCTAAAGCTGCGTCTCCTGAACGCTGCTGGGAGCGATGAAGTCGTTCAGCTGCGCTGGCCCTCAGATACTAAGCTGAAGATATTACGACTTTATATTCGGCAATCGCACAAGCACATACCACAGGAGGGTTATAAGCTAATCTGTGCCTTTCCGCGCAAGTCTCTGGAAATGGAGCACAACGACGCCTCGCTAAAAGAACTGGGGCTGCATCCCTCAGCCAATGTACACCTAACGCTGGACGAGTAATTGTTAACATCAGCGTTTTTGTCTAAAATATACATATATTTATTTCAAGTAATTTGTCATCGGCTCTCCCTTTTCCACCTACTTACTCCACATGAATTAAATACATATGCTAAATTAATATTAAGTGAATAACTATTGAATAAAAACGTAAACAGTTAAAAAAAATTCAAAATATAAATGATAACTGCCAAAGTTGGACAGAAGCACAATTTTTTTTGGATAGAAATTTATTCAATAGAGTTTCCTTTGAAGGCGATATAAGGTCATACAACTTCTCGATACCATTTTTTGCTATAATAACACTTGTATTTACCCTAAAAATAGGCTCCAATTTTGGTGATTTCAGTGAGGAAAAAGTTGCTGATAAGATCGAGGGGATGTAAATGCATTTTTAGGACCAATTCAACCTCTTCATTGATTTTCCTGAAGCAACAAAGAACTAATAATGTTTATCATGCCAAGCCATGGTTTAAGAGTATTATCATCACCAAAAAGCAATGCTTTACAAACACAGTGCGTGCAACAGCTGTCAAATTTATATGTACATGCATCTTATCTCAAAGTCTCGCGCCAAAGTAAATAAGCAACACTGTTATCTTAATAGCTAGATGGCAACGCTATAGAAAAATATATTTTTGTTTTCCTTTCTAGCTGGCAACGCCAAATCATATGTTTTCAGCTAATGTTAGTTTCATACACCCTACACCAGACATTTAACACATATGAGCATGTAATAAAATGATATAAAAAACACAACTTTAAAATAATTAACATTTTTTTCAAACCATAGTGAGAGAATTATTTTTTCTACATCAACTGTAAATATCTACGATGGTTAAAGTGAGAATTGGATAGATGAAGTGGACACAGACTTCGATCAGACTGCATGTAATATTTTTAGTTTCTCAAATTCTATTTAATCCATACCAAAAGTTGGCCACGTAAAAGACAGTAAGAACCGTAACATCAGATCCAACAAATTATTGAAATAAAGCTTAATAAATGTGTGTAATCAACGCAAGTAATTAAATTTTCATCTGTTTTCTGATTATAGAAAGAATGGCCAAACGGCAGGAGGCGCAATGTGTGGCGTGAACAGCGTGTTGTACTAGAAAATAACAAACTATCAAGTGTAGAAGACCCTCACGCTCAGCATGGACGAAAAACTAAAGTATTCGCTGTTGCGCGGTGAATTGGTCGACACTCAAAGCATTTGGACCAGGTGAGCGAATGTCAGGTGCCATTGCCATTATAAATATTTGAACAATTTCAGACATGAGAAACGTGTTTGGTTTATCACACTTCTCACGGGCACCTGCATGCTGTACTCGACACGGACAACGATGCCATTGCTGGTACCTGCGGTGGCAGCTGCACAAAAGTGGAGTAAAACCGACTCGGGAACTGTGCTCAGCTCCTTCTTCTGGGGCTACACATTAACCCAAGTTATGGGCGGGTATTTTAGTGATCGCTTCGGGGGCCAACGTGTTATCCTTCTGGCCGCCTTCGGCTGGTCCCTCATTACGTTTCTGATGCCAACAATAATATGGTCAGCAGCGAGTGTCAAGAGCTATGCCATACCTATTATAGTCACTATACGCATATTGAACGGAGCGCTGCAAGGTGTGCATTTTCCAAGCATGATTAGTTTGACTAGTCAGGTAAACAACTCTAGATCTTCGTCTACTGTACTCTAATCACATTTCATTTTTCAGAATCTCTGCCAGAACGAGCGCAGCAGCTTCTTTGGACTGCTCACTTCCGGCTCGGCGATGGGTACCTTGCTGACGGGTATTATGGGCTCTTTTGTACTTGACTATTTTGGCTGGTCATATGTTTTTCGTGTGATTGGGCTCATGGGCTTTGCCTGGGCGCTGGTCTTACGTTATTATGCCATGGCCGGAGAGAGGAATCGCATCATAAACATCTCAACGCCTGCGCGGTTATGTGCCAACAAGACGCCGGCAGAAACTACCGTGCCCTGGTTGCGTTACTTCAGCCGTCTTTCATTCTGGGCGTGCGTACTGACGCATGCCTGCGAGATGAACTGTTTCTTTGTTTTGCTTTCTTGGCTACCCACATACTTTCACGATGGATTTCCGCATGCCAAGGGCTGGGTAGTCAATATGATACCATGGCTGGCGTTGCCGCCATGCACGTTCTTTGCTAAATATCTGACAACACGCCTAATTGAGAGAGAATGGCCCACGACGACGGTGCGCAAGCTCATCCAGAGCTGTTGCTTTGCTGCCCAGAATGTGTCACTGTTTGTAATGAGTCGCACCACAGATTTCCATACGGCTCTCGTCTGTATGACCATCATCATTGGCGGCACGGGCTTCCATAACAATGCGGTGACGGTGAATCCTCAGGATCTGGCGCCGCTGCATTCGGGGAGTGTTTTCGGTCTTATGAACACAGTAGGTGCCATACCTGGCTTTCTAGGCGTTTATTTGGCCGGTCACATTCTGGAGCTTACCCAGAGTTGGCCGATGGTATTTAGCGCCGCAGCCGGCATTAATCTGATCGGTTGGTTTATATTCCTCGCCTTTGGCTCCGCTGAGGCTATAGTGTAATTTAATAATCTGCTTCATTACTACATTCTACAGACGATTTCCATTTTCAAGGGAGAAAATTATTTATTTAAATGATCGTGTACATAGAGTTAGAGTCATAGCATTAAGTAATGAACTACTCCTAGCATTATAGGTTTGGGGAAATCAAAACCCCAAGAAACATGACGCATGCCACAAACTAAGTGATAAGATCCTTATAATATGTATATACTTTTATAATTTTCAGTTTGTCAGATATCTAGTATCACATTTTATGACCTACTTTAATCTCTGTGTCGCAAATATACATTTATGTAGATACTTTGATATACAATGTCGATTTTCTTAAGTCCTCAATAAATATATGAATTTAATTTTATTCATAGATTTTTGTGAATACTTTCAAATTAAAAAAAAAACTTTTTAATATTGTCAGTATTTTATTGCTGCATACCACCCTTGCTGAGCAGTGCAACAGTTGGTATTTATTGATCTGGCAACGCTAAGGCTTCTCGCACTAGTAATATCCCTCGCATTCCGCTGTTTAAACTGTATAAACACAGTAAAATGTCGGACGAGCGTAAGGATGTATGGAAAGTGCTTTACACTATGGTGAATCGCAACCAAGCCAATCTTGAAGCTGTCTACAGCGTTGTCGACAATATACTATGCCGGGATCCGAGTCTTATCTGCTGCTCTTCATTGCTGGAAGTAAGAAATGAATTCCAGGATGTTTTCCTGCTGTGGCTCTTAAATAAGCTTGCTGCGAGTCTTAGTAGGTGCCAGGATGAGGGGTATGTTAAAATGATTCATATCTATATATGTGGTTACTAAAAGATAATATTCAGACAGTGCCTTAAGAATGTTAAATTGCAGCAGAAGCTACTTGCATCCTGTTGGCGATATCATATCATGCTCTTTGATCGACTTCTCAAAGCCTATATTGATGCTCTGCAACAGCTGATTGATCAGATGAGCGCCTTCGACTACAACAATCCCAACAAATCGAATGAGTTGCGCATTTTGAAATTGCCAATTTTTCACGGTAATGTAACCATTCTGAAGGACTTCGATGAGAATTGCTCGTTCGAGATTATTCAATTACAACTAGAGCACACGGATGTTTTTGCCAAGTATTTACTGCTGATACTACAGCAGGCGCACAACGATTGTCGGGCCACACACAGTGGATTCTTCGCCGCCAGCTTGGAGCAAGCACTCCTCACACTTAAAGAATTCAACATGGATACGAAGCTAACTAGCTTAGGTTACTGTAATACTGTGCTTCAGGCTCAGAGTACCTACAGTTGGTCGAACAACCCAGACGTGCCACATTTTGCTGCACTCACACTGCGCGCTACAGCAATTATGTGGTCCATGGTTAGTCGCTGGTTGCCGGCCAAGTGCATAAAGCAGCAGGAACTTGAACTGTTGGCGGCAAACACGCGACGCCTTCTGCTGGCGCTACAAGGTCAACCACTACACGAACCGGAATGTTTTGCGACAACTTGTGAACTGTTACACGAATTGGTGCAGGCTACCACCCAGGTTCGATTGGTATTCGGAATTACTGCGCTCACTGATCGGCTATCTGAAATGTCAATTGAATATACGTGAGCTACCTCCCTACACCACCAAAATGCTGCTCCGACGATGGCTCAGCCAACCTGCTCAGTTGTCGCCTCTGCTTGCTGTGGTTGCAGTGAAGCAGCCTACAGAGTTGCACAACATCCTTGTGAACTTCACGCAGCGACTCATACAATTACTCGGCAAACCGACACCAGATAATCTACCCGAGGTCATTGTGGTGCTACGGGCGCTAAGACAAATGGAGATGGAGCTGCTGTTAGATAAACAACAACAAATGGTCTCCGACAGCGATGAAGCATTGAGTGTGTCGCTCTTATCACAACTGCCACATCACTATGAGCTACCGCTACCTAATATCGATGCCAACAACAACTGGAATCTACTGTGCTTGCAGCTTCTCGAACAATCCCAATGTACCTCCTTCCCAGACTTTGTAGAAATCTGTAGGTTGCTGCTGCAAGTTAATAGCCTACGCCTTCAACTGAAGCCTCACACACAGCAACAACTTCTGGGCATTCTTCTGAATATACAAGATCCGTTCCAGCGCCTACAATGCTTGGTCACTTTGCGACTCGAGACGCCTTCCAGTGCACACACGCAACTCCAGAGTTTCTTTGCGCAGCAACATCTCGCACTTCTTAATTCAAGCAACTCCCAGTTAAGTCAACTCTTTTGCGAGGAGCTACCGCAGCTTTACGCGGCAGGATATATCAAGGCAACACATCTGCAGCTGGCGCTGCTAAAACTAAAAACCACTGAGGATGCTCACACGCTGGCTGCTGTCGTGCGCCTATTGCTTTGCACCCAATCGCAGCCTAATTCAGCACATGTCTTTAGGATTAAGAATCACATTGTGTTGCACTGTTCAAAGTGTGATCCGCTTCCTTCCACTTTGACTGGCCTCTATTTGGGTTGTTGCAAGTCTGCTGGAGCTGCTGCAACCAAGCCCCTATGCTGTCACCCTGCCCTGGCCGAAGCTATTCTCTTCAAGCCCAGCTGCGTCTTTATTACACATCACATGGACCTGATCCAACTGGAAACATCACACTGTCTACGGCTCCTGAAGGAGTCTTCGAACCTGCAGAACCTGAACTATCGGACCTTGGAACGTCTTCTGTCTCACATGACATCAAAATCCTTAAGCTTTATGTTAGAGTACGCCAGCCATGTGCACGAATGCATTGTCAGCACGTTGTCGAAACCTCTGGAAGAGCAATCTATGTCTGAGCAGCGCAAACTGCTGCATGTCATCCACTGTTCGGCTTATCCCGATATAGAAGAGATTTGGTTGTTCCACTGGTTCAAGATGACCTTCTATTTTCTGCTACATACACGGTCGCTGGTCGCCCAAGAGGCTATTCTTACGGCGTGTCAAATGTGCGCCCGACATGGCGTACAACCAATTACGCTATGGAACTGGTATAAGCGGGATGCACTCGGCCTGGTTGTCAAACTAGCTCTGCAAGCCTATATCAAAGATGGAGTGCGCTTTACGCGTTCTCTCAGAGCGGTAAGTTGAGGCATAATGTTTGATACAGAGCTGCTTTTAATTTTTAATCCAACTTGCAGCTCTCGAAGATGTTGGGCTTCTACTGTGTGCAGGAGTTCGTCTGTAAATATCATCGCCTACTAACTACATTGGTGCTGCCCTATTCCATTGAGGATCCTCGCTGTAAAGGTGTATTTGTGCTGATAGCAAAACAGCTTAAGAAACCAGTCGCCTCTCTCTTCTCGATATCTTTTTTACGTCTTTATACGCATGTCTATCTCACCGAAAAACCAGAACTGGCAAATCGCTGTATTGAGTTGGTGGTCAGCTGCACGCAGTCCACGTTGCAGCAGCTTATGAATGCGGATGTAAAGGTAGGATATATAGATTGACCTTTAACTTGCTGGTAAACATTATTAATCTTGTCATATTAATCAGCAAACCGTTGCCGAGCTACTCATCTACTTCAATCGTAATCCGACATTTGTGATGCGTTCGTTTCAAAATCTTCAACAGCTGAGCATTGGCACCGGTGAGCTCTCCAGCCAGGCTGCTAATGCTCAATTCTCTACATTTATAGCGGAACGTATACTAGGTGTCATCACGTATTTCGAAAGTTGCCTGTCGGAACCGTCGTTCGAAAAGCAACTCAAGCAGGAGACTCTCTATAGCCTGGGACAGATACTACGTTTTGTTGGAACCACGCATGTCACCCAGTTTCGTTTCAAGATTATCGCTATGTTGAGCTTTGTGCACACGCTGCAGGAACCGAATCTGCAGCGCATTTGTGTACAGATTTGGCACATTTTCCTACACGTTGTGAATATACAGGAACTCGGTCCATCTTTGGGTCGCATTGTGGCTACTCTACAGCCGATGCTCGAGTACAACGTGGAACAGGTCAACGAACTCTACGAGTTTGTCATTCTCCGTAATGCCTCTATGCTGGGAAACTACATACAGGGTAAGTGGCTATCATGATATTGTAGATATATGTATATCAATGCAACATGGCCTTTCAGACTTATACTTTTTGGAGCGCATGGAGAACGTTTCGGCGCCAATACGACAGTGCATTAAGCGTCACACATCGCATCTCTGTCTCGGTGAAGTCGGGACTAATGAGGAGCAAGCGCCGCTGTTGGATCAGCTTCGTTTTCTGCACAAACAGATCACAAATGAGTGCCTCCAGGTTCGTGTTTATGGACTGGAGCATCTTGCCAGACTTTTTAATCGACGACGCGTGCAAATGAATCAGATGCTACTCCACGAATTACCCATGGAGCCGTTAATGGAACAGATTGTGAACGTGCTGATGTCCGGCAGTCAGCATGACGATCGATCGCTGCAGTTGGCATCCGCCAGGTGCCTGGGTGAGTTGGGTGCCATTGATGCCAGCTATTTGCCGTCCAACTATAACTTTGCCAATCCGCAACAATTGCCGCTAAGCGTGCTAACTGACGACTTCACTGTATTGGCGCTGACAGCACTCTGTCGTGGCTATCAATCCCAGCAGAAGACAAAGCATGTCGATAGCTTCTCACTCGCCATTCAGGAGACATTGGCCATTGCGGGTATTGCACCCAAAGAGCAAAAGAAACTGCAATTGTGGCAATCGTTGCCGTTGCGCATGCGTGAAATTATGGAACCATTTCTAAACTCCTGCTACACGTGCTCACAGCGTGCCAGCACACTAAAGCAGCAGCCCCTCTATGGCAGCCACTATACGCAGAACTCCTACGAACTGTGGGCATTCCTTTGGGCCACGCGCCTGGTGGATTATGTACAGTCAACGGAGACGCGTCATTTACTCAGCTCATATAAGCCTTGCATTCGGCGGGATTCGGAAATGTTAAGTACATTCTATCCGTACATCCTGCTGCATGCGCTGCTTGAATGCTCCCCCGAGCAGCGGACTCACATAGAAGAGGAGTTTCAGGCGGTGCTGCAGGCGAACGATGAACTGTCCCAGCAGGAGAAGGAGGTCAAGGAAATTTGCGAACCGATGGAGATTACAGCATATAAGCTCTTCGAGTCGAAGAAATATGGTGCCACCACTAAGTCGGAGCATGATGTACCTGAAACGATTTCTACAGCAGAGGATCAATCACGTTTAGCTGGCAAATTGTGTGCCGAGCTTTTAGACTTTCTGCAGCGTTGGCTTCGCGAATGGCAGCGTCTGCATGGCATGAGTATGGCAGGCAAACCACCGCAAGATGTGGACACCAGCTATGGAGCAATCTATGAGTTCCTGCAGCGCATGGACAAGTTGCGTGTGGCACGTGCCAGTTACAATTGCGGTGAAAATGCGCGTGCTCTGCGTTACTTGGAGATTTATATTGAAGAGGGCGATAAGACCACCCGACTGCTTGAGCAGTTTACATTCCTGGTGGAGCTCTATGGGCGACTAATGGACTCGGATTCAGTGGAGGGCGCTGTGCAGACGCGCAGCTATGACATGAGTGTCACACAAGAAATTTTAGTGAATCGTCTTGTGGAACGGCAACAGGATATGATAACATGCTATGAGCAACTGCTCTCAAGCACGGAGCAACTTGAGCCAGGGCATATACGTGCCATGATCGATGCTTATTTGCGCATGGATACACCAAAGACGGCGTTGCTCATAGCGGACGGCCTGTCACAGCGCCTGTCAGATCCGAATACGGATCAGTATTTTGGTGAGTGCAAGGCTGAACTGCTCTGGCGCCTTGGTAGCTACGACGAGCTGGAGCAACTCCAACGCCAGCAGGAGCAACAACGGCGGTGCAAACCCAATTGGCATGCGCAGTGTGCTCAGGCCTGTCTGGCTCTACGTCAACCCGGAACCAGCAAACTACAATTCGAATCGCTGCTGGACACAATGCGTGCTTCGGTGCTGGAGCAGCTGCGCAGCTGTTCGGCCATGCAACAGCACTCCTATGCCCATGCCTACGATGATGTACTCAAGCTGCACATGCTGCAGGAGCTGCAGTGCAGCCAGCAACTAATAGAGCAACTTACAGCGAAATGTGATAATGGCGAACAGCAGCAGGAGGAGGCATTGATTAGCAACTACTTTGCCGATTGGCAATCACGTCTACAGATCCTTCAGCCACAACTGCGTGTACTCGAGCCCATTTATAGCTTCCGTCGCAATATACTTGCCGAGCTTAAGCGTCGCTTTGTTGATCGTGTCCCATTGCAGGAGCAGCTACAGACGCAATTGGCGCAACTTTGGCTACACAGTGCGCGTATTAATCGCAATGCTGGACAACTGCAACGGGCGCATCTCTATCTGATGAAGGCGGCCGAGTACAAACCTTTGGGACTGTTTGTAGAACGTGCCAAGCTGTTGTGGCAAAAGGGCGATCAGGTGCTGGCTATGAACTATCTGGAGGAGCAGCTGTCTGCGATTAAGCAGCAGTGCGATGGTAATGTAAAGCAGCTTAGTGTGGAGCAACGGCAACTCTATTTCGAGGGAAAGTATCTGCAGGCCACCTATAATGCGGACTCGATGAATCTCTGTGCAGAAGTTATATTGAAATATTTCCACGAGGCAATCGCGGTGCAGCGTCAATCGGAGCGTTGCCACGTTCAGTTGGCGCAGTTCATGGAGAAAATGCGTGAGGCACGTGCTGCGGCGGTCCAGACACGTGAAGATGAGGAACTGTTGCTTCAAATAATGGTGAACTATGCCAAATCTTTGCGTTATGGCAACGATCATGTCTATCAATCCATGCCACGCCTTATCAGCCTCTGGCTGGATACTGCGGCCATGAACAACACAACGACATCACATACAGAGTTGGTGCGTAAAATGAACGATTTGTTGAGCAACTGCAGCACTGCACTGCCCTCGGCCATGTTCTACACAGCTTACTCACAGATGCTCAGCCGACTGTGTCATCCATCGAACGAAGTATTCGCAGTCCTGCGCACCGTGATCATCAAGCTTATCACCGATTATCCACAGCAGTCGTTATGGATGCTGCTGCCGCATTTCAAGTCGGCTGCAGTGAATCGGATCAAGCGTTGTAAGCTCATACTGACCGATGAACGTTTGCAGACTCCAACATTTCAGCGTCTATTGGCGGATTTCAACACGTTAACTGAGCGACTTATTGGCGTAACCAATAAGGAGGTCACCTTGGATCGCAGTTATAAGCTTAGCGATCTGGACAAGCGGCTAACATTGCTCTGCAGTCAGGCAAACTTCTCCAACATTCTGCTGCCTTTCGAAAAGTATATGCAGCCCACGTTTAACATTAGTTCTGGACAGGAGCACAATCCGTCTCCAGGGACAGGCACAAGTAAATTGCCAGCCGGCAATTGCTTTCCCTATCAACAGATCTTCATCAGTGGTTTCCAGGAGAAGGTTCTGGTACTGCGTTCGGCAGCGCGACCCAAGAAACTAACCATACGCTGCAGCGATGGACAGGATTACGATGTGATGGTCAAGCCCAAGGATGACTTGCGTAAGGACGCGCGTCTTATGGAGTTCAATGGCCTGATGAAGCGATACCTCCATCAGGATGCCCGCGCAAGGCAACGTCGCCTGCATATACGCACCTATGCGGTGCTACCATTCAACGAAGAGTGTGGCCTGCTCGAATGGTTGCCCAATCTGAACTCATATCGCAGCATCTGTGTTGCACTGTATATGCAGCGTGGCCAAATGATGGGCGGCCGCCAGCTGCAACAGTTGGCTGTGCCGCAAATGGATCCGCTGGAACGGAAGCGTGAGGTATTTCTCAAGCAGCTAATGCCCGCCCATCCGCCTGTCTTTCAGGAGTGGCTACTGCAGCGCTTCACCATGCCGCACAGCTGGTACGAGGCCCGTAACTCGTATATTCGCACCGTAGCCGTTATGTCCATGGTTGGCTACATACTCGGGCTGGGCGATCGTCACGGTGAAAATATTCTGTTCGACGAGCGTAATGGGGATGCGGTTCATGTGGACTTCAACTGCCTGTTCAATCAGGGCGAATCTTTCGCATATCCCGAAGTGGTACCTTTCCGTCTCACCCACAACATGATCACGGCCATGGGACCCCTAGGTGTGGAGGGCAGCTTCCGCAAGTGTTGTGAGATAACTCTGCGATTGCTTAGGCAGGAAATGAAGACACTTATGTCCATGTTGCGACCATTTGTCTATGATCTTAGTGTGCAGAGTCGCCTCACTGCGAGCACATCGAGTAAGAATAAAATGGGCGCCGAAGTTACTGATCCCAAGGTAACCCACGATGTGCAGCGCATTGCAGCCCGACTCCAGGGTCATGTGAGTAGCAGTGGAATCCACTGTTGTTATAGATAACTCTAATTGAATCCTTCCTCTTTCGCAGGTTAAGAAGCAACAGGCGAACAGCATCCCATTGTCTACAGAGGGGCAAGTTAACTTCCTTATCAATGAGGCGACCAAAGTAGACAATCTCGCTGTCATGTATATCGGCTGGGGTGCCTTCCTGTAAGACTTAAGGTATCTAATTTTGATGTTGATATTTTCTGTTAACTTTCTACAAAAAGTTACCTTTGTTACGATTTTGAAGATTAAACATTGTATAACATTTCAATTGGGTTTTTATTCTTAACAGGGCATCAGTCCAGTAACTGCAGGCTAAATAACAAAATACATGAGAATTTTGCAAATATTCAACAAATAATGTGTTTATTCATAATATATGGTTATATGTTGGTACATATCTATGTATATATGTAAAAATACTAATTTATTTCACAGTACCCCGCAATTGATTTAAGTTTAAAATACGCATAACAACCCTGTACTTGCAGTGGCGGGAACCGGGTCAAACAGCTGATGTCGCAAGAGGCGAAATCATCTGTGTGCGGCGTGTAAACTAATCCCGCTCACTGATTTGTTAATAAGAGTAGGAAATTTATTTAAATTGACGACAACAATAGAGAGAGCATGTCGAAACCAATTACTTTTGTTACGGGCAACGCCAAGAAGCTGGAGGAATTGATTGCGATATTGGGGCCGAATTTTTCCAGAACAATTGTCTCTAAGAAAGTAGATTTGCCCGAACTACAGGGCGAAATCGAAGAGATTGCTATTAAGAAGTGCAAGGAGGCGGCACGGCAAGTGGACGGTCCTGTGTTGATTGAGGACACAAGTTTGTGCTTTAATGCGCTCGAGGGTCTGCCTGGACCGTATATCAAATGGTTTCTTGAGAAATTGCAACCTGAGGGATTGCATCGATTGCTCAACGGATGGGAGGATAAGTCAGCGCGTGCCATCTGCACATTTGCCTACAGTGAAGGTAGTGCGGCTGAGCCGATAATCTTCCAAGGTATCACCGAGGGTATCATTGTAAATCCTCGAGGATCTCGGGACTTTGGTTGGTGCGTAGAAAGAATTTTAAAAGAAGAACACTTGCATAATTAATGGTTATATTTACAGGGATCCAGTCTTTCAGCCCACAGGCTACGATCAGACTTATGCGGAGATAGATAAAGCAGAGAAGAATAAAATTTCTCATCGCTATAAGGCGCTAGATCTGTTGAGACAGTATATCGAGAGCAATAAGTGTTAACTCAGTTATAAGGAAAATACGAGGAAAGACAGTAAACTCTTGTTTTGGGTTACAATAAATGCAAGCGGGTATCAATCTTAATTTACTAATAGATTTATTTAAGGTGTTTTTACTTGATATTATTTGTTCTATCATGTCGAGTAATCGTTGAATCTTATAGCTATTCGAGACTCTGCTTAGTCATCCTTCTTGCTCTTCGGCTTCTTAGCCTTTGCCGTGTCCTTCTTGACCACTTTCGTGCCCGACGCTGGCTTATTCCAATAGTAAATCAGCTGAGCAAGAATCACACCGTTAGCAAATGTGGAGGCGATGAACGTGATGATGATCATCTGGTCTCCGGTCTCCTGAATGGAGGTAAAAATTCGTGCCACGGAGCCGGCAAACATCATAATCACAGTAGCCGCTGATAATTGACCCGTAGACCCGGCCTGGTAGTTGGTCACTGCCTGCGATAGCTTGCCCACCAGTAAAATTGGTATATTGAAGCTCTGTATGGTGAGCAGCGCTTTCATTGACGTCAGTCCGGAGTTAAGCACATATAAGAGTCCGAAATAGGCCAGCAAAAAGATGATGGAATGTGGCTTCCGTCCGCCATAGAACAAAACCAGAGCAGCAATTGCGACAGTTTGTAGTGCGAGGAAAGTATTGTCGCCCCAGGAACTGAAGGGATAACCGTTCACAAAATTGTACGACATATGGAATGTTATGGCCAGCAGATCGAGCATTACACCCAGAAGATTGATACCCTCGCCAGATTTACTGTTGTGGATCTTAAGCACTTGCGGCACTTTTACCAGCACCGAGCCGGCAATAATGCCAATGCCAAGACCTTTGCTCAACAGCGCCTTGAAGCATGGCACTGCAAGAGATAAAAAATGAACTCATTAGCAAAATAATTTTTGGTAATTGCTGACGTACTAGTTAACAAGGTATTTACCATCTAGAAAGTTATGTTCTAACACGTAATTGTCGTAACACTTCTGGCTCATTAAGAAGAGAGCACCTTTTTTAATTAAATCAGCCATTTCCGGAAAATTTATCAATATGTTTTGAATCGTTAGTTATTAGTTGTACCGGCTCTTATCAAACCGCTTCCTGGTCGCTTCTTGTAGACGATTGAACTGGCACCACAAAGTTGAAAGCCTAACATTACACGTAATGTTTCGGCTGACAGGGCACCTGATTTTACGGCGTTTAGTTGATATCTAGTATTTTTTTAACAGTCGCTTTACAGAAAAATACCAACATAACAGTGCTTACGATGTTAAATAACGTAACCGAAGCGCTAAACCAAATTTGGCCTATGTTAAGCAAATATCGATAAGAAACTTTAGAAATATACTTGAGCTATCGATAAGCCTTGCTAAATTAAACTTATCATTTCTCATTCGTAACTCGTTGCAAATCGCGCCCTAGAAATTTAAAAAGCAAGTTAAAAAAATTTGATATTTTAATTTTTAATTAAAAATAAATATAAAATAATTGCTAAAGACTTGTAAATAATTAAGTGCAAAACAATTAATAACTATTATTAAAACTTGAATGATACAAGATAAGACGCAATCAATCTTAATCACTTGATTTTCTTATCTCAACAGCAATATATACATTTTTCCTACTGCTTTAATAAGAGTAATACAAATCAATAGTTCCACAAGATTAGCAGCAGCAGCAAGAACATGGCAATTACGAGCACAACTTTAAACCGTGGCCATCAAGGGTCACTGCGTCTGCAACTTGCAATGCAGATTACCATGCTGGGTAAAGTGTTCCCTAGTTATCGTTAAAATTTGCTCTCAAACCACACTATGATGGAGTTTTAAAGCTTATCATATTTCATTTTCAATTCATCCGTTCATTAAGTTCATTTTAATCAGGTTCGACTGTATACGCATTTGCTTGCACTTCATTGCGCCTGCGCCGTGTAGACACAAGCTATTTTCATGGTTATTATCAGCATGTCTATATTTTTATTCTTATGCAGTGCAGTTTCCCATTGCAGTTTAATTGCGGTACAGGCAGCGTCTTTTTTAAATTCATATTCACGAGTTGTTACTGTTATGCGCGCTCCCGAACTCACTCACATACATAAAGCATTCACAATGAAACGGTAAATGTGCCTGTGTATACACACAGCGAGAATTGAACTATATTTGTGGGTAAACAATTGTGCTTCGGTTTCTCTCCTCATTCATGTGACTTTGTCTCAGTGTGCGTCGATTTCAATTCACATAGTCAGAGGTAAGAAACAGTTACCGCTCGCCTCTTCGCCCACTCAACCGTGTGCAACGTGTTTTGCTTTAATCATTAATTTTTTTTAATTTTAATATGTTGCTTTGAATAGTACTCGGTGTGGTTAGAATCAATGGAGCTGCTTTAAACGACAGCGTTTATTATTATTACGATACGCAACGGTTGCAAACTGTCGATAAATCGTCGCCACTTGATATTGTGCTACAGTCGGAGGAACATGCGAATGTAAACATGGGCCGCTTTGACAAGGGAAAATTAACTGCCAAGGCGGCCAATCTGACGGACATCAGCTGGGCACATGCTGTCAACAGTCAGAATCTACTGGCCGATGCACTTAGTGGTTAGTATCCTTCCTCCCTCTTTCGCGCCCATTATGATCAAGCGTTTTTTTATAGATGACATTGACATGATCGAGGCAGACATTGTGCTGGGCCAACTGAATGGCGAAGGACCCGCATTGCCAGTAATGGCACATCCGCCGGCAAATATCTCTGATCTGTCGCTGGAGGATTTTCTGTATCAGATTAAAGCGCACAACGAGATAAACGAAGGAGCCGAGAAGGGCGTTAAATTGGACTTTAAATCTATAGAAGTCTTCGAAGGTTCGCTAGCTATTCTGGATGAGACCATACCCAAGGTAAAGTGAGCCATATATTGCACATCACAAGCTAATCAATTGCTATCCCGCGCGCAGATGACCTACCCAATTTGGATAAATGCAGACATAATAAGCGGCCCTGTGGAGCAAAACAAAACTGTGCCTGTGGATCCGGCACGTTTTTTTGCCGGCTGCATGCGCTACAAAGAGGCCGTCCTATCCATTGGTTGGACTACCAATTGGGGTGCCGATTTCCGAGACGGTGAATACACACAAGACCAGTGCGATGCCATGTTGCGAGCCATCAATGACAATAATGTCACCTCCACGGGCCAGGGTATCACGTTTCCGGTGCGTGCCGGCATTGCGGCCAATAGCGCGCAACAACTGCACAGCTTGGTAGCGGCCGTGAACAAAACCAGTGAAAGCACCCTGACCATATGGTCATCAGCCGGCGATTATGTCGATGTAGCACTATTGCGTAAACTCATCTTTAGCTTTGGCCTGGATCGTGTCTATTTGGATGTTCCTGAAGAGCTTTCCTCGCAGCTGGATTTGGGCAATGCCGGTGGCGGCGCCAGCACCTTTAACTCACTTGTTAGCTTCAGCTTCATCAGCCTCTGCTTTTGGGCACTCTCCAGCTGGCTTCAAAATGTTTAAGGATCGACAACTTTTATTGTTTCTTGTTTCAATTCGGTTTATTCTTTCTTTTTTTCTTAAGGAATTGGGTGTTGATGCTGGTATTCACATGAGGCTGCTCTACGAATACCATATTTTTGATTTGTATCACTTCATTTGTATAAAAACTGGTTGTTTAACTAGTTGTATTACTCTACAGTCGTAATTGTTATGCTTAACTATTCCTTAAATTTACAGAAATATATAAATATAAAAATACTTTGGACGTGCGCAGTTTTAAGTTTTGACATGTGGACCTAGGATATAATAATCCTTAGGCGTATAATAAAGTTAAATTAGCCTACGCAAATAGTTAATGACTTTTCCTTGTTTCTCTTTCTCTCGTTTGTTTTCACTTTTTGGCACTAATAAATAAATAATCTTATTAATCTCTCTCTATATTACTGCGGCATGTAGGAGGAAACCATATGAGCGTGAAGTAGGTGTGTGAGGAAGAGTAAGGTGTGTGTGTATGAGGGTGTAGTTAACAATTTAACAATTTGTGCTACAATTAATGAAACGCGGCATTGATGAAACTTAATGGCGAGAAGAGAAGGCCCTGTGTCATGCTGAGCCCTCTCTGTAAGGCATTAGATATGGTTACAGTATATATTATATAACATCGGTTGAACATGCAAGATGCTGCGATTATATTATCACATTTGTTGGCCTATTGCTAAGAAGGCAATCGCTTGCTGAGCTCTGCTCCTCCACGCCCGAACTGCGCCTGTAGTCCACCAAGCGAACAGCCACACGATCGTTGTCCGTGTGCTGCACTGTCGGAGGCGCAGCACTTGCGACTTGACTGGCACAGCAACGACCGAATTGTGTAGGAAGCGACCACATTGCCGATGACTTAGCCTTGGGATCATCCCTGTGACACAGACGTGTCAATTGACGCGTCGGATACCAACAGGTACAGATAAGACCACCGGCAAGCAATATGCCCGTTACAATCTGACCGTACATAATGACTTGCGGGACCAGAGCAATATCTGCGGCAATGTCTTCGGTGACACGCACTCGCTCCTCAGCCCACATCAGTGGTATCATGACTCGTCTCACATTACGAAATGGACTGTACAAGAAATTTATATAGAATTAGAATTTAGCCAACTTTGGACAGAAGAAAATTACTTACGCAACGTATTCCACTGGTTCCATATAATAATTGGCTTGGAAACCACCTCCCACGTCCATGGGCACTCCAGCGTTCGGTTCGAGTGCCATGAAAAACTCGTGTTTCGCTTTTTCTGGTTTCAAGCCGTCCACAGCCTCCAGATAGCTGGGATCCGCGAGGTAGAAGTGTGGATATGACATATACATGGAAGTATTAAAAGCACACCGTCCAATGTCTATAACACCAGCAGGTTTGCACTTTCCCTTGGCACAGAGACAAGTGGTGTCCGGATACATTGTGCCATTGTCTACAGCGTGTCGAGTGCCGCTGAACTTGTATGTAGTCACGCCGTGCACCTTCATTGTTTCCGTATAGTCTAGCGGTACGGCTCGACACATTTTGGGCATAAACATGTAGACAGAGTCGTTGGCCTTTAAATTAGATGGAAAGAACTCCCCCATGGAGCCCTTGACCCGACCACACTCGCCTTCAAAGGCACCCGTGTGTGTTAAGTTATTCCAAGTATGGATCTGTCCCATTTTATTTATGTCATCAGCACCGGTAAATATGTTGATATCACCTTCAAAAGTGCTCGAGCCGTTACGTGGATACAGATAACCGATACGATCGTACGGAACATCCTTGGGAAAAAGAAGCTTCGCGACAGTCACTGATAGAAGAGAGAATCCCTTGAACATCCATTCCTCGGCAGTTCTTGTCTCATAAACATTCTCGGCGTTCAATTTGAATGCGGCCGCGAATCGCATAAACATATCCATTTCCATTAATTTAAGTGCTCCAGTCTGTCAAGGAAAGAAATATTTCATTTAGTAACGGCTTTCCATATTAAAACACAAAAACGTACATGTCCCACTGTATTAACAGAGGTTACAATATCCTCGAGCGTGCCATTGCTGCCGGCAGCATCAAAATAGAAATAGGCCTTCTTTCGAAAAGATACTGAAGCGTTTTGATTATGCCACTCAATGTCAACTTTATCGGGCTTCTCGCGAAACCGATAAGGTCCCAATTGCACAAAATGCGGCTTCCTAGGAACGCCCTCGTCGATATCCTCAGGATTCGTCCAATTAAATAGATAGACATCAAAGTCTAAAGGCAACGGAGAGACTTTCCAACCTTCGAAAGATCGAGATGTGGGACTAAGCGCCATTTCCTGTAAATTATCAAATTTAATTAAAAATTTGTTTGTTTTCTTCGTTTATTTGATTTAAATAATTTATCTAATACGATTTGTTGACGTTGACGGATGATTGATAATTAAAATAATTACACACCATGCCTAAATTAATTAAATTACTTTCCTCCCGCACCATTTTTGTAATGCTGACTGGCGTTTATATAAAATTATGGCTAATGATGATGATTAACATGACTGATAGATAGGTAGCCATACCTTGATTTGGCCGATAAAATAATAATTGATCATTAAATCAAGATAAGATATGAACGTGTGTAAGGGTTTTTATTTTAAGATTGCAAACAAGCTGAGTTGAGGAAATTCGACGCTAGAAATATGAAATTGAATATCCAATATCCACATGCCAACACAATCAAATTCTTATAGCTTTAATTTTTCGAATAAACCTAACATGAAAGAGAAGCATGAAACATAGAAACTATGTCATAAGAACGGAATGATGACGATAAGGTTGATCATAATCTTTTTCAACTTTGTTGGCAATCAATGCAGTTTTCCAACCCTACAGCCAAGTGTCATGTGAGTGTCATGTCATTATCAGCATAGACCCGTTTCCCATCAATCATACATTCATACATCACAGATTGTAATTATCATTGGGTTAGAATCTATATACATTTTAACAAATCCGCGACGGCCATTTTGAAATTAGCTTTTTTTCTGCACTCCCATAATCTATCTATTGTCGGCTTCAGGAAATGACTAACTGATAAAAAGCGAATGGTGATTTTATTTTTTTCTTGGTGTGGGACAGTGGCACGTGTAAATATGTGTAAATATATGAGTTCGCTGATATAATGTCTGTCTGAACAGGTGTTCGGTCAAGGTCAGCACACCTGTTTCTATAACTACACTGCAATATTACTCTGAATGTAATGGGTTCCTTTTGTAATTTCCAAAGCCTTTTATGATTTCAGACTGTATGAAATGCAAAACTTCTAATAATAATAAAATTCAAGCGATTGCAGAGCTTATTTTCTAATCGCTCTCCCCTTATAGCAGTGTCTATCGCTAAACGGCTTTTGCGATAAGATAATGATATCGTTCGTTTGGCAAAAACCCGAAAACAAAACTGGAAATATTTCATTTATTTGGCAACATACATTGTAGTACGGGTGGGTTCCAATATAGATCAGAGCTTCGATTAAGCTGCTGGCACCTGGCTGTTCCAATGAGTCATAATTATATACATATGCGTATATCATCAGATGGGTAAAGTACCCACACTATAAGCTCAGCCAGTCAGCGCCTCAAAAATAAATCATACTGACTGTAACGCTAAAAAAGTCGTACATACAAGTACATATGTATTATATGGTATATATCTTGGCTGCGTTCCTTTTTGTTGGGTTTCTTTAGCGAACACCTGTTTCCAATTGATTTTAATTGATACGAAGTGAGACAATCGAAGTCCCAACCCCATTCCTATACCTCCCCTATATGTCATCCCACCCATTTAAATTCGCGCATATACTAATGAGCAGGGATCACGCCCAGTTGACCCCCCTTGAACGTTTTGGCAATTGACTGATTGAAGAACGACTCGACTTCAGTCTTTTGTCTCATGGGAATTGATGACTCGCTCATTTGTATGTAAATTTCTTGCATTTGCGTATGCGCAAAAGATAAGGATGAAAAAAAAATAAAAGAAAAACCGCAAACAGAACGATGAGATGGTGATTTTTACAGTAATTTACAATAAATTTGTAGTTTACCTCGCCGCGCTTGCGCGTGAATATGTCTATCCAATTGTTGAGTAAGAATATGCCGGCGACTATGCTGCAGATTCCCAATATGACAATCCCCAGCTGCCAGATACACTGGCGCACGCGTGACGTCATCTCTCGCTCTTGCTCTCCGCCTCGCTCTCGCACTTGTTTTTGTAAATTTTGATGACGATTATTGATGTCAGCGTTTGTTGCCCGAGTTAGCAGATTTTATTGCTGGCTCTATTGTTGTTATTGTGTTGATACTGGAAACAGTTTGGAAAACTCTTGTTGCGCCTGCTCTCTTGCTCTTGTTACGCTGTACTGAGGCAAAGCGTTTGTGTAACATCGACCGGTTCGACGGCGGCGTCGCTGCCTGAAAATAATAGATAAGAAATCAACAAAATGAAAACGTTAAAGTACACGCACATATCTCGCTCTCTCGCGCTCTCTATTTCCTTCTGCGTAGGGAGATTGGATGTTAGTTAGTCAGTCTACGTGTGGGTGTGTGTGTGTGTGTGTGTGTGTGTGAATGTCTGTACTAAGGCGAAAAGTGGCTGAATTGCTGTGTTATCAATAGCAGCAGGCGCGTTTGGGAAACACATGAGAGCACGAAACAGTTCCCAATAGAGAGAGGGAGAGAGCGTGAGAACTAAGCAAAAGTCCATATTACGCGCCAAAGCTTGCGCTGTGCTTGTCTACGTCGTAATTATGTATAAATCATTACGAACAACAGTTGTATATGAGTCGTTAACCAAAAAAAAAAAAAAAAAAAACCACAAACGTACAGTATAGGGCAAGTTACTCTGTTACGCTTAAAATACTATAATAAATTAAAAAGCTTTTGTGAACATTTGAAGGCTCTAAAACCGGTTCACATACGAGCCCTGTCCCGGCGAGGGAGTGGGAGTAAAAAAAATGGTGTTTATCGATAATGTTGTTGTTATTGTGGCGAGGCTTTCGTTTAGCAATATCTGTATAAAAACATTCCTATGTCTGTACGTGCGTTTATTTGTTGTGGATGCACACGTAGCAAGGTTAAATAAACAAATTGAAAAACCCGTATTTTCAATCCCCATATCGCGTTGGCTGCAGTTCGATGACGCCCCATGCCTCACACCATTTGAGGCAGAACGCCAGCTAACGCCTGATTTGCAGTACTCTACTCTGATTACTTCACGCCGTATTTAAGTAAATTATGGGCCGAGGTTTTTGTTCGCATATTGCAAATTCATTTGTGCCAACAGAACAAATAAGTTAAGCGTATTTAACACATAGTCACGAGATGAGCGAGCTAGCTGTTGCTTGGGGCGTATTGTAAGCACATTTATTAAGTTTATAATTGTGTGAACACATAAAGAAAGCTTTACTGGTTTACTTTATTAGTGAAATTAACCACAGAGAGCGGAGAATATCATTTATTTACTTGCACTAAAATCCTTGAGTTGTTCTGCACGTCACTTCCGCAACCTGTTGACATGTTTCTCTATGTTTATAGCAGTTTTTTGGGTTTTTTTCATACGATATAATGCCGATATAAATAGATCAAAATACAGTGCAATGTGCCAAAATGAACCAGTAAAGAAGCTACACACATGTGTTCGGTTGTATGTATGCATACATACATACATAAGCATGCACATATATGGCTTTAATTTGCAAAACTCACAAAGCAATGCGTCACCGTTTGTTTTTTATACAACTTAAAAAAAAAAACAAATTCTGCGGGTATTTGTTTAATTTCAGTGTGAGAGATAAAGCAAGTCAATTTGACAGGAAAGCTGCACGTTTAACTCTCTTGCGTCCGCGCCTTGAGCTCGCTGGTGCTCTCGCTCTCTTTCATTCTCTGCCTTACACGCACACTCCCTTGCCAGTGCTGAGCAACAACAATTCTCATATATGCGTATTGTTTTGGATTTTTTGGCTTACGTTTTAACGTTTTGTTTGATTATGTGTTGCGCCTTGGTTTATCACCTTTTGCACTTGTCACTTGTACTGCTTCTGTTTCGTTTCACATGCCATTTTGCAATTGTCGTATTTTCAATCACTTTTCAATTGGTTTCAATTTCAACAATACGATTATAAATATTCATCAGCAAATAAATAGTTTCAATAGTTTATTTTGCTGTTGGTTCACTGTATACGTATTGTGTGCACGCGCATTGAATGCGCTGTGGCGCGTCTATTTCTTGCGTTCTCGTTCGTCTCCCTCACATACACATTGGTTTTAATCATTAGACAACAACGCACCGTTAACTTGATCTTGAACTCGCCCGAACGGCCACGCGTCGTTGGATCTTAACGTCTGAGCGACACTGCGCCTGGTGTGCGACTGAAGCAATTTTATTTTGTGGAAACGCCACCAAGCAGCAATTATATATTCTTTATTAAAACAAGTAGAAGCCGTTCAGCGCTGGCAAGTCGACATGATAACACCCTGTACAAATCGGCATGTGGTAATCGATAGCAGAAATGATTGGTATTCGATTTATTTCGTTCTGAATTCTCTGTTGTCAGATCGATTTATTTTGAAATTGCGGTTTAAATATTTTATTAGTCATTAGTATAATATATTTTTATATTTAAATTATCAAACGAATAACTAAGATGCCTGCGGCTTGCAGAGAAGTAAGTGAGTGCGGCAACTTTACCAACAGAGAGAGTGTGTTGTTCATGAGCTCTCTCTCTCTCTCTCTCTCGCTCTCTATCTCTTCTACTCATTATCTTAATAAGGCGGATTCTCTCTTAGACTCTTACGCTCTCTTTTATTCTTGGCCAGTCGTAACAAAACCGGTTTCGCCTCTTTTCGAAACGGTTATGTTTAGTTGTAACACATGTCACATGAAAACGGTTAAAATATAAAAATGAAATGAATTATTTAAATATATTTATTAGCTTGTTTAACGAGAGGAAAATTAATTGTACTTGGAATGCACGCTTTTAATTTATCAGTCGATTTTATTAATCCCTTATCAGCAAATATTAAATGAGTGGGTTTCGTTCGAAGCTTTTCTATATCATTATTATTATTGATATCTTTATATGTAACTGTGGTACTCACGATTTTATATACGGCTTTAATGCAGGGTATAGTACTGTACTGTTACACACTTTCGAGCATTTGTATAAATTTAATGGAATTTTATTAGTGTACTATGTTTGTCTTAAAATAAGTCATAATCATATAAAATTAGACCACATAGTGGAAAACAGAGAAATGAACCCCTAAAGAACTTAACCTTATCACATTAACTATTAAAAACTGATTCAACACGGAAAACTCTCAACTCGCATGTTCCGAAGAACCCATATATTGAACTCCGACAAGCAGGGGAGAACCCTCGATCTTGCTCTTGAGCTCGGGTGCTGACACGGAAGCCTGCATTCGATTCTCAATATTTGTAATATCGATGGTACGCATGAAATGCTTTTTCATCAGCATCTGACGCGGGTAGTAGAGAAGCAGCACGATGCCAAGGGCTATGAAAAGTAGACCCAGGACTTTTCCAGCGATCTCAGAGAAAGGTACCAATTTTAAATATAAAAGCAGATCCGGCGATATGCGCACTTTGTAATCGGCCCAGATCAAAGGAAGAAAATTTCGACGTGACTTACGAAAGATCCTGAAAGAATTAACAAAACATTATTGAGAATCGACATTATTATCCAGTTTCTTCTCTACTTACGATTCAGGGCGAGGTTCTACCAGTAAACTGACCATAATGGTCGCCTTAATGTCTAGAAGCATGCCAGTGGTGGGCTCCAGTATGATCACCATCTCGTGGCGTTTCCTATCGGGCTTAATGCCATCCAACGCATCAACATAGGAGGCATCGGCATTATAGAAGTGCGGAAAGGAAGCAAAGACGGGGACACCGTACCAGCATGAGGAGATATTAAGCAGGCCAGAAGGTACTTCCTCACAGTTCTCTTGGCAATGACACTTGTTATCCGGATTCTCGTTGCCTGCAAATAGAAGTCGATATGAGACATATATCGATTAAATATATATCGATTAATCTCACCATTTGCCATATTCCGCTTACTGCCCTTATAGACAAAGGCCTCGATGCCCTCGTATACAGTTGTGCCCGCATAATCCACCTGCAGCTCACGACAAATGTCGGGCAAGAAATATGTAATCGGTTGACCCTTTTGTAATGGAATCTGGTGAAATTCACCCATACTGCCCCGCAGCTTGCAGTGTGGAAAACTTTTAGAGACATTTTCGTACCGCCAGCGCGCTATCTGACCAAGTTTACTAAAATCCTTTGCCCCCGTATAGACGTTATGATGCCCATAGATCTCGGTGCTGGTATTACGCTGAGGAGATAAAAGAAATCGAAAGATATATAACTCGATCTCAATCGCTTATATCTTTATCTTACCGGATAACCAAAGGCGATGCGCTCGTAGGGGAACTGCATATCTGGCATCATGTTGGCTGGAATCATTTTGCTTATCTTGATGAGGGGCGTATCGAATCCCCGGAAGAGCCAATCATCGGCTTGACGCTTAAAAGTCGGTTCATTGTTGTACAAGTTGAGGCCCAACAGCATGAGCCTGCGCAGCATGGGATTCCATAGTTGGGCCTTGTGGACGATGCCCACGTTGAGCGAGTTGGGAGTTATAACGACATCAGTAAGCTTTGCCCCGCTGGCCGCTGCATCGAAATAGAATCGACTCTGACGCCAATAGGATACGGTGGAGTTCTCATCATGCCATGTGACATTCAGCTTCTGTTGTCGCTCCGTAAAGGTGTACGGTCCAAGCTCCTGGAACCTTGGCTTCACATTTGGATTATTATACTCCTCCGAATTGGTCCAGTTGAAGATATAAACGTCAGCGTGGATGCCAAGATTTGGTGATTGCCAAAGATTTGTCATCATCGAGTTGGGCTTGAGTACCATGAACTGCGTAAATCAAGAATTAATGAGTCTGAAATTATTTGGCAACTATATTTGCCCACTCACCCATTCCAAGGCACGTCGCTGTATGCGCTCCAGATTAACTAAATAGATAACACCCAATGCGCCCAGGAGCAGACCCAGCACACTGGTCAATGCAATGCGCTGTTTTCCGATCATTGTTAAGGGGCCACTCGTAGTTTACAACTGAGTCAAGATCAATAAAGGAAGTGTCATTATATTGAAGAAACCGTTAACCGGTTCTTCTTGTTCTCGATTACGTTTTTCCTTATATAAGATATATAATTGAGACAGAATAACTAGCTAAATAGATGAAGTGTGCTAAGATTACCAACAACAAAGTAATATTTATTACGAGCTGAATTAAACATGAGCACCTTGACGACTTTCATGTAAATATCATAAAGATCATTGCTACTATAAATGCCTAAGACAGTTTACTATGATGTTTGCATACCATATCTACACGAGCAAATTTAAAATCACTTTTTTCAATGTAGTATTTATGTATATACCCAGTTTTACCTCACTTTATTTAATTACTATAGAATATAGGCATTCAGAAGTCTAAAAATGTTGTAATTACACTTTTATGATATCCGAAACAAAATAGATCTTAACCTTGTTTTGATGATCCCTTGAGTGTGAGCTGCTAACCATAAAAAGTTGCTATATGGTAACTTACCCCCAGACGATAAACAACAAATGAATCACGTCACGCTGGAGCTTAAATGGAACCCTAAGGTGATCCCACTTGTACTTCAATTCTGTCTGATGATCGCGACCGTCTGCCTGGGATCGTAATGAAAGGTCCCGGCTGGGTTATCGTGTCGCTTCTTGTCTTTTAATAACCATAAAACGGGTTCTATTCGCACTGATAATGTCACAAGTATCACAGTATATATATTTATATTGATGCCCGAGGAGGGTGTCCTTTTGATCGAACGAAATCAAACTTGAGATTTTTCCGACGATCCGCTGCAAATGCCGACTTGATAACGACTGACGATTCCGAGTTAAATGTTCGACTACTAATACTGTATAGGAGACAAGCAGAAAAGCACACATACACACTCACACATACATCGAGTGATCGCAGGGCAGATCAGGGCGAATCATGAGATACTGCAGTTAAAAACTTAATTGATACACTGAGCGAATGAAAAGTGTTGCATACTTTCAGCGCGCCCGCAAATCTCTCTCTCTCTGATGATAAGCCACACAATCAGCTTGACTTTGTCTATCGAGTATACCATATTCCATTAAAGAGATACATATGTTGTGTCATCCGAACTGCGATCGGTCAATGGCTTCGAATCGGAAAAGATGTGAGTATATTTTCCTTAGTGTATTCAGCATTTATTTTGTTTGAATTTTGTTTTTGTTTTTTACCCTATTCCATGCACTCAACACACATTTAGCGTTTGCCTTAATGCCCGACTTGGTTCAACAGTGCCATAATCTCGTCAAGGGGTTATCTTTAAACGATTCGGAGGCAAGCGCAGTCCGGTTTGGAGACGACGACCCAGACGAAGAAACTGGAGCAACCAGCACACACACACACACACACACACAGACTCGAAAGTACACAGAAACAAGTGCAATAAGTTATCAACTGTAAACTAACCTGGCCGACCAAACATATCAACAACGTGCTGGAACTCTTTGGAGTTTTTCCGATTTTTTCGGCACTGAGTTCGCTGGCTCGCGCACACAACAGATAAGACCATCCACTGGGACCCATTGAACGATCTGATAAAATACTCACGCGGGGGACAGCTATAAAAATAAAAAAAAAGCAAGTTGGGTTAACATATGTAGCACTTGTCCCTAACCATATATGCCACATAATACATATACACATACATATGGTATATAGTATGTACATTATATAATTATACTGTTAGGGGGTCGTTCAAGTATTACGTAAGCAGACTTATTACAACTATTTACCCCCCATCCCCCTTTTCAGCAGTTAGCAGAGTTCATGCCCTTTCCCCTTTGCTAACGTAAACATTTTTCAATTGATATATTGGTATTTTTTTAAAAAATAAAAAAAAATTGAATTTCTTAAAATGCAAAAAACTTTTAAGCAATTATATTCTAGAACTGAAACCATGAATAAAATGCTTTACCCGATGAAAATCGTTTGATTTTTAAGAAAGTTATGAAGTGTGGAAAATGAGGATACTGGTCCTGTCGAGGGTCTTACATGTTAAATTTTTGGTCGACTTTGACATGATTTTTGACCAAAAATTAAGTATGCTCTGAAACAATTTTAAACACTTGTTTTATACTAATATTGACCTCCGCAATCGATTAAAAGTAAAAGCAGGCGATTTTAAATTTTGAAAAAAAAATGTTTGAAAAATGAACAGGGGGGACCCTTACCAAAATCACAAAAATTATTTTTTTTTCGAATTTTTTAAATTCCAAAAACTATTAAGCCATTCTATTCTAGAACTAAAACCATGAATAAAATGCTTTACCCGATGAAAATCGTTTGATTTTTAAGAAAGTTATGAAGTGTGGAAAATGAGGATACTGGTCCTGTCGAGGGTCTTACATGTTAAATTTTTGGTCGACTTTGACATGATTTTTGGCCAAAAATTAAGTATGCTCTGAAACAATTTTAAACACTTGTTTTATACTAATATTGACCTCCGCAATCGATTAAAAGTAAAAGCAGGCGATTTTAAATTTTGAAAAAAAATTTTTTTGAAAAATGAACAGGGGGGACCCTTACCAAAATCACAAAAATAATTTTTTTTTTCGAATTTTTTAAATTCCAAAAACTATTAAGCCATTCTATTCTAGAACTAAAACCATGAATAAAATGCTTTACCCGATGAAAATCGTTTGATTTTTAAGAAAGTTATGAAGTGTGGAAAATGAGGATACTGGTCCTGTCGAGGGTCTTACATGTTAAATTTTTGGTCGACTTTGACATGATTTTTGGCCAAAAATTAAGTATGCTCTGAAACAATTTTAAACACTTGTTTTATACTAATATTGACCTCCGCAATCGATTAAAAGTAAAAGCAGGCGATTTTAAATTTTGAAAAAAAATTTTTTTTGAAAAATGAACAGGGGGGACCCTTAATCACAAAAATTATTTTTTTTTTCGAATTTTTTAAATTCCAAAAACTATTAAGCCATTCTATTCTAGAACTAAAACCATGAATAAAATGCTTTACCCGATGAAAATCGTTTGATTTTTAAGAAAGTTATGAAGTGTGGAAAATGAGGATACTGGTCCTGTCGAGGGTCTTACATGTTAAATTTTTGGTCGACTTTGACATGATTTTTGGCCAAAAATTAAGTATGCTCTGAAACAATTTTAAACACTTGTTTTATACTAATATTGACCTCCGCAATCGATTAAAAGTAAAAGCAGGCGATTTTAAATTTTGAAAAAAAATTTTTTTGAAAAATGAACAGGGGGGACCCTTACCAAAATCACAAAAATTTTTTTTTTTCGAATTTTTTAAATTCCAAAAACTATTAAGCCATTCTATTCTAGAACTAAAACCATGAATAAAATGCTTTACCCGATGAAAATCGTTTGATTTTTAAGAAAGTTATGAAGTGTGGAAAATGAGGATACTGGTCCTGTCGAGGGTCTTACATGTTAAATTTTTGGTCGACTTTGACATGATTTTTGGCCAAAAATTAAGTATGCTCTGAAACAATTTTAAACACTTGTTTTATACTAATATTGACCTCCGCAATCGATTAAAAGTAAAAGCAGGCGATTTTAAATTTTGAAAAAAAAATTTTTTTGAAAAATGAACAGGGGGGACCCTTAGTCACAACAATTTTCAAACAGATTTGTTAATTAATGTCAGTTAATTAACGCATTCTAATCAGCTTGCGGAGGAACTTTGAAATCAGGATCGAACCAATTGACAATACAAGAGTCAATAAATTACAAAGTAAATATCCTAAGCTGGCAGCGAGACTGTCTATAACGAATCTATTAATACGCATATACATTGTGGTTAAATTTGTTGAGACACACTATTTAATAGAGCCATTATCATATCTATAGAGCAATTTTAGTTTAACTAGATCGTACACAATCACTCACTATATCATTTTTATATTCATTAATAAATATTTCGAATCGAGCGTGATTAAGTATTATTCTTTTATTTTAAACGCACAGGGTGTATGACCATCAAATCATAATTCCTTAGTGGGTAGCCATACATTATATTATATTATACCAACATCAATAAATAGTAAAATTGCGTATTTCGATCAGTCTTGATTCAATTTGCGTAGTGATTAACTAAGTATTACAATTAATAGTTTCGGTAAGTCTATGGGGCGTATTTGTATAATGGCTTAGGCACAGCGGGACAGGTTAAAAGCAGAGTCATCTTAAAAAACTAAACTTTAGTACACCGGACAAGTATTTTAGATGGGGAGTCATTCGTTTGGAATCGATTCGCAACCATTTCTTGCTGAGCAAATGACTTGGATTCTGAGGAAGGAAAGAGTATTAAATAGGGGCTTTATACATTATGTGTATATTGGGGAAATATTCACCTTAGTTACGCTGGCACTGATGTCACTCTGCTTGATCCACAACTCCAGCGGCTGCGAGCGCCAGCTCTGCTTCATTAGCGTCGCCAGGCAACGCCCAACGAAGCCATCACCAATGCAGCGAGATCTGGTCATGTTCAGCAGACGCAGCTGGCGGCAGCTGCTTAAGAATTGTAGCAGACCCGCTGGACTCTCCATCTGATAGCCACATAAATGCAACTCACACAGCTCCGGCAGCTGCTGGGCCAACTGGCAGAGCATCTGATCGCTCAAACATGGCAATTGTCCCCCCTCCTCTGACTGAGCGTGCACTTCTAAGCGGCGCAGGTGACGAAGATTGCCCAGCTCACGAAAGAAGCGTTCGTAATCGTGTAACATGCCGCCAAACCGAAAGCCCTCGATCGGCTTGACACCTGTTCCCGCATTAGGATTGGGACGTGCTATTCGTTCCAGCACATCGAAGACAAAATTCTTGGAGTAAATAGACAGCTTGTGTAGTCGTGGCAGGCGTAGTAACTGTTGCGTTATGTCTGTCTCCATGCACAGATGATAGTCGGCGATTTTAATGTGTTCCAGCGTGGGGCACAGTTGCACATCAACTAGATCGCAGCAGTTGACTTCATCACAATCCTCCATGATGTCAAATTTGCGCAATCGAAGCTGGCGAAAGATGTCGCGAAAGTATTGAGATTCCAGAAACTGACAATCATCCAGGCACAATTCGGTGAGTAGCTCCAATTCACACAGGTATTTCCCAGTAATCTGGCAGCCACGCAGTTTTAGTTCGCGTAGCGCGGGAAAGACACGCTTTAGCAGAAGAACATCCTCATCGACGAACCGAGCGTGTCTACGTCGCGGCTGTGGTTCGTCTCCCAGCCACTCCAGGCTGGTTACGCCACGGAAAGACTGATCGGTCAATAGTCGTAACCTGCGTACATCCATCTGATGGCAACTGAGACGCTCCAGATGTGGCGCCAGGCTTAGCATGAACGCCTGAAATTGTCCTGGGGAGGCACGCAGCAGCAGGTCATCCTGCAGTGCTACGTTGCGCACGCGTGTACGCCACAACGCCTGGACAATGGTCCTCAGACGGCTGTGCAGCTGCGCAAGCTCGAACTGCTGATACACATTCAGCTGGGAAACTATCAGCGCCAGGACATCGTCATTTAGCTGCAACAGCGAGCTGCGCCTGGGCACTGCAAGAGGAGCGTCAGCAAATGCATTTAAGCTCAATGTGTAGACAGACTTACCTATTTCTCCCTGCCCGCTTCGCTGTTCCTGCTCCTTTTCCTTCTCTCGTATGGTATTTGTAGTCATCTGTGGAATGGCTTGCAATTTTTTAACTCTTGGCGCAGCGCATTTTAGGCACTGCCAAAAACAATTCCCACTCTCATAGATTTTCTCTCAATTTCTCTCGAACTTTTCCAGTATTTTTTTTACCTATTTAGGGGTGGTTTTCGTGGCAGGCGGTTGACTAGGCCTACTTTACCTGCGTACCTAACATTTCGGGGCTCAGCTAGTGATGCGCCGATATATCTGTCACGCTGTTAACAACAACTATCGGTTAATTGCTGTTATGATTTTCGATATGTTAATAGCATGTTAAATGCAAGCCATTCACATTATCAGGGTGAGTCAAGATTTGAGCAATGAAAAGTTAGCACTACATTTTTTTTTTTTTGTATTTACCTTTTTATTTGTTGTTTGGTGCTTACTACGTCATCAATTTGTATGTATTTGTAATTACATTTAACTTTTACAATATACTCTATGTTGCATGTTGTATGTATAATGTATTATTACATATTATTTATCCAATTTCATTTGTCGTATAGGCATATATTGTAGGTATATATAGTTTTATGTATTGTATCTGCATTATAGTACATTATTGTTTCTAATTACTTAGTATTGTTACTGTTATTCTTCATCTTGTTGTTACTGTTGCTGTTGTTGCTTTAATTGGCTGCCAAGCGTTTTATTTTTAGGAAACAGTTTTTGACACTGCAGCTTATTGTTATTAATTAATGTGTGTGGGTGTGTGAGTCGCTCTGTATGTGTGTGTGGGTGTTAAATTTTACTTGATTTATGCTCTACGCAACTTACAAATTAATTGTTAATTTTGTCAAATATTGCAACAGAATTAAAGTTTCATGTTGATACTTAAAATTGCCTTTCGCTCGCTAAACATACAGTAGATCAGTTATTATATTAGTTAATAATAGTACAATACAATATATATATATAATATATATGTATAAATATTCTATTTGCATTTCATATACTGCGCTCTATACACATCACCGATCTATTTCAAAAACACCAAAAACTAACACGGCTAAAACAACTACATAAATATGTATGCATGTGTTTATATATGTATGTGTTTGTGTGTGTGTGTGCTGCATTTGTGTATGTGTATGGTACAGATTTATGCGATGTTTTCTTCTATGTTTCAATTCAACATTCCCTCTTGCTGTGTACTTTGCCTATAAAAATACATAAGACTTAAGCGACTCGACTCGGTTTTCAGAACTTCGCATAAATGCTGCAATCCTCCTTCGCAATTGTTTAAACAATTTCTATGTATGCGCACAGCATTTGTGTTTTTCTTTAGGTTTTTTTTTCATTATCGTTTTCATTTTATTTCTTTTTTACAATTTTCAATTGTTCCCTGCATTCTTAGTACATATTTTAAAACTTTCTTGTTATCTGCTGTCGATGCAAATGCCTTACAAAATAAATCAAATACAAACATAACTTTTGTCGGGTAATATTTATTATTTTCTTATGAAATGAACTTGAAAGCAAACCAACAAATATTTTTGTTTCTTTTTTTTAATTTTGTTTATGTTCTTTTTATTTGTGTAAATGTACATTTTTTTGTTAATTTAAATTATAAAGGTTTAATAAATGTATTAAATTAATAAAATGTTGCATTTAAAAGGAAGCATTATGTGTGTGTGTAAGTGTTGGGTGTATGTGTATATGTAAATGAACTTGACTCAGCTAATAATAGGTGTTTCTTTTTCTTTTCTTTTAATTTTACGCATTTTTATTTTTTCTTCCATTAATTTGTTTCGTTCTTGTAATATTTAAAGCAGATATGTTGTTGCTTGTGGCGCTTGGGGCATGCTTCGCTTTTCATTTATTAATCTTGCTGTTTTCAACATAAGCACAGTAATTGTTATAATTAATTGTAGAGTTGTGCCTAGTTATATTTTTTGTAATTGTTGTTAACTTTAATAGTGTTTTCAGTGTGTGTCTCTATGTTCTGGGTTGGGGTTATAACCGTTCGATCATCAGCTGTTTTAGTTTTTTTTTTCTTCTGCTTTTCTTTTCTCCCGCATCTCTTTACTTGTCATATATATCATAATCGTAATCATAATGTCAGCGCGTGCGCTTCTTCTCTCTACACACACACATTTCGTATATGTAACTAAAAACTAATCTACTTTCGTTCTGTCTCTCTGTCACCATCAATCATTATCGTCTCATCTTAATCAGTTTTAGTAGTTCAACTAACGTTAAATATAATAATAATAATAATATATAATTTTCTTGCATTCCTCATTTCTCGTTAGTTCTTGACTTAACCTAGGCTCTTCTCTTCCTTTGTTTAATTCGTCTTCATCGTGTTTACTTCTTCTCGAAAGTTTACGGTTCTAATACGTCTTGCCTTAAAGCAATTGATTTTATATATATATATAATTTTTTTGTTTAATCAATTTTTCTTCCGGTGATAAGCAACAAGTTTTCTTACTTAAATCTTAAAAGGGGAGTTTGGATATGAATGAAGGATGGGACGGGGAATATGGAGAGCTTGTTGTTGTTTTAACTGGGAGCTGCTATTAGCATAATATGTATGTATGTGTATGTGTGTAGTTTAGTTAATATGTTTATGCTGATTTGTTATCCATACTTTGCCTTACAAAATGCACAAAATAATACAATTTCACAATGAGTTTTCCAAAGTTTGTTTTTGCTGCAGTTTTATATACAAAGTATATATGATATATATAATATATTTAATATATATTTATGATAGAGTTGTATGGTATGAGGATGTATTGTTAGTGGAGCTGCAATACAGGCGCGTTTGTGCCTTGACGATAGTCTCAATGGTTCAAAATCTTTATGTAAAATCAAATCAATTGATTAGGAAACAATTTGCAAGTCTATATGCCTTCAAAAATGAAACTATCGCATGGCGCTACAATCTATAGTTTTACAACTCTACGCGTAAGTATGAGTGTGTTTTTTATTCTCGGTGTCTAACTTAACCAAAAATAATATAAAAAGTAGAATACAGGCGCGCAAAAGCTGATTACAAACGTCATGACTTCACTCTCGACCATCTTTCTTACCTCTTACCCCTCTTCGCATTTATTTGGTCGATAGCACAGCTAACAACCTCGCCCAGCACCGGCAAAGCGCGTACATTTCATAAATGTAGCAGGGACGTGAAAAAATTAATATATAATCTACAAATATATATAAATACATATGTATATATATATAGACGCTAGGCGCCTAAGAAGATCGGTTAGAGAACAGTGAAGGGTAACTATGAGATGTGTTTTTCTTTCTTGTATTGCACGTTGCGCAAGCGGGCGCCAGACCACAAGTCTGCGGCGAAGAAGGTGACAGCCGAAAGGGATGTCGAGAGGATCACAGACCTAATTTGCGCACTGTTTTTTTTTTTGTTAAACTATATAGTTATAAATGTATATGTATGTTTTTTTTTTGTTAATATGTATAACTAGCTGCTTATTATGGATGTGGGTTGTAGTTGTTGTTTCTCTTGTTGTTGTTGATGATGATGGTGTTGCCTGCGGATGCATCAATTCACCAGCATTGGCTTGAGGCCACTCTTCACCATTGCGACGTGGCTGTGGCTGTGGCAGGGGCGGCTGTGGTGGCCGTCGCTACGGGGTGGCCGGGCAGCAGAGGCTACTGTTAGTAAACTACGGGATGCTGCTCAACATTGCCGGGAAGATGTTGCAATTGCATTGCGGCACGTGCCAACGCACTCGGATCACTGATCAATGCGATGGGCACTTGCGGCGGCGGCTGCTGCTGTTGCTGCTGCTGCGGCGGTGCCTGTTGATGCGCCTGCTGTTGCTGCTGATGATGCTGCTGTTGTTGCTGCTGCTGTTGTTGTTGATGTTGCTGATGATGATGTGCTGCCTGCTGTATGGACAACTGCAACAACTGCTGCTGTTGCAGTTGCTGTTGCTGCTGCTGATGAGCGGCTACGGCCGCTTGCTGTTGCTGTTGTTGCTGCTGTGCAGCAACCTGTTGCTGATGCTGTTGATGTGCTGCTGCTGCTGCCTGTTGTTGAGCTGCCGCTGCTGCTGCTGCCTGTTGCTGAGCTGCCGCCGCGGCGGCTGCCTGCTGTTGGGCAGCCACAGCTGCTGCCGCCTGCTGCTGCTTCTGCGATTGCTGAGCGTTGTGCGAGATGAGTGTACTGGTCACCAGCGGCACCAGGCCTGGCGTTAGCTGGACGGCACCGGCGCCAGCCGCTGCTGCGCCCGCTGTTATCTGTTGGATGGTATGCATCGTGGTCGTGGCCGAGTGATGGGGAACTGCAAGAGGGGGAGCGACGTTAGTATTGACTATTACAATATTGGGGGCACGACAAGCCACACAAGACAACTGCTGGTTGTGTCTGCGTGTGTGTGTTATTAACATATATTGATTGTAGTGTAATCTGTGTCCGACTCACTTATGATCGGTTTCACTTCCTGCTTGACTTGGGTCAGCACACCAGCCGGTATTTGCGGATGCGGATGCACGGGTGGTGGCGGCATCATAGCATCCGGGTGATTCATCTTCATGTGGCGCTTCAAATTGCCGCGCTCGACGAAAGCCTTGCTGCACAGTGTGCACGCGTGCGGTTTCTCACCCGAATGGGAGCGCATGTGCGAGACCAAGTGACCTGCGAAACGGACAATGGAAGCGACATGAAGATTTCTGCCGACAAGGAGAGTTTCGAATTTCGACAAACCAAAAAAAAAAAAATTTACAAATCGAAAGAGAGGCAAAAAGCAAACCAAACGGGCGGGGGCGGGCCGGTAGAGCGGGAGGCAGCTCGAAGTCGAAGCGAGTCGAGCCAAGCGAGCGGGCGTTTTAGTTAATAATGAATTTTATTTTCTTTGATTGGGGTTAGGTGGTAGGTTGGTAGTTTCGGGGGTGACAAGGCAACATAGCCGGGCGCACAGTGCAGCAAATACTCGAGAGAACTCATAAATAATAGGTGATAGTATTATTCACTACAGGCTATATCGTAATAGTTATTAAAGTTTTCTTATATTTTTTGTTAGTAACTTTAACCTTATTAAAATTTATAAATTTACTTGAGTCTATATTTATTAAGCTACAGAACTTATTAACCCTCTTCTGTTGAAATTTATATTACTTTAAGATTAAAGATTTAAAATAAATATAGATTTTAATTCACGGTTAAAAACATATTATATAAACCCACTAATCGAATTTCTCTTTCCAAAAAGATTTTGATTTATATACCTTACTTGCTGCACTGTGTGTGTCTAAAAGGAATTGATTGATTGATTGATTTTGGATGGTACAATGGATAATGGGTTGGTGGTTGCTTGAGAGCAGATATAGCGGCTGGACTGGGAGGACTACTATGCTGACGCCACGTCTCGCGTGCTACACTCCGCAAATCCGACAGTCCGAGTGTCCGACTCACCTTTACATATGAAATTCTTGGGGCACTTCTCGCAGGCAAAGGGACGCTCACACTCCTGACCCTTCGTGTGGCTGCGCTGATGGAATAGCAGATTGCCCTTGAGTGGGAAAGATTTGCCGCACGTCTCACAGGTGAAGGGGCGATCGCCGGTGTGGCAGCGTGACATATGATTGATCAGATGCTCCTTGCGGGTAAACGGCTTGTTGCACACATTGCAGCAATGGGGATTGTCACTCGAATGTTGGCGCATGTGGTTATTGAGATGCTCCTTGCGCGTAAACGTCTTCTGACAGTATTCACATTTATGCGGTGAATCGCCCGTGTGGAGCCGCACATGATTCGTCAGATGCTCCTTGCGGGTAAACGTCTTCTTGCAGTAGCTGCAACGATGCGGCGAATCGCCCGTGTGCTGGCGCACATGATTCGTGAGATGCTCCTTGCGTGTGAACGTCTTGGTGCAGTATGTGCACTTGTGCGGCGATTCGCCTGTATGTTGCCGTACATGATTAACCATGTGATCTTTGCGTGTGAACGCTTTCGTGCAGTACGTGCACTTGAACGGTGTCTCACCCGTGTGCTGGCGTATGTGATTCACCAGGTGCTCCTTGCGCGTAAACGTCTTCATGCAGTACGAGCAGCGATGCGGCGACTCTCCAGTGTGCTGACGCACGTGATTTAACAGATGTTCCTTGCGCGTAAACGTCTTGGAGCAGAAGTCACACCGATGTGGCGTCTCGCCTGCTTGCGTGGTAAATAAACAAATTGTGGAAAAAGAAAAAAAAAGAAAACGGTATAGATTAGTGATCGTTCGCAATTGATAAAGGAGAGAGCGGAGCGGGTATTAATGTTGCGTCAGGTCTTGGTCTATTCAGTTCGCATTAATCATTTCTACATTTTCAGTTATCAGCTGATGAATTTCGTTTAAATTAAGGATTTGGGGATCATTTCTATATATTCATCTCATGCACTCAGTACAAATGTGAAGGAGTGATTAGGTATAGGAACCAGAAACTTAGTAGTTATAGTTTTTTTTTTTTTATAGAACTTAATGATGATGTGAGAAATCGATTATGACTACTGACGAATTTCGAATGTATTTCGAGAGTTTTGTATAAGCCTTGACAATGATGATACTACATGTATTCCAGTAAGGAATTACAGATATGAAGAACCCTACACGCAAGAAGCATCTGGGTAGATCATTCACTCCAGCTCATGGGTAAGACACCGTTCAAGTGCACGTACTAGACGCATAGATAACATGGTTCCTCATATACGGCAACGTGTGTGGCGAATCACCCGTGTGCTGGAGCACATGCTACTTGATAAGATGCTTCTTGGTCGCGAACCTTGTGTGGTTGCAGTCAGTGCGCTTGCGTGGCGAATCGCCCGCCCGTAAGGTTGCCGTACACGATTACCACTGGAACGGTACCTCACCCGTGTGCAGATGTAAGTGATTCGTGAGATGCTCCTTTCGGGTAAACGTCTTCGAGCAGTATGTGCACCGATGTGGCGATTCTCCTGTGTGTTGGCGCACGTGATTAACCAAATGCTCCTTGCGTGTAAACGCCTTGGAACAGAATTCGCACCGATGCGGCGTCTCACCTGCGTGCGTGGTAAAAGGTAAGAATCGAGCAATAACAGAGTACAGATTAGTTGTCATCGACAAGAGTGGCATGGGGTGGGAAGCAGGTAGTAAAGTTGCTTCACATTGAGAGGTCTATTCAAACAACGATTCGGTACGAATCAAGAAAAATATAGGGTCAGAGCAATGGTCTATTCTTCACATTGCAGCTTATACTGTATGCAGAGATTTATGCACAAGGGAGACCTGATGGATCATATGAATGCCAGCACATGGGTTAGACACCGTTCAAGATCACGAGCTGCACAAAAGCGTTTTCACGCAAAATTAAAATGGTTCCTCATCTACCGAAACGGTGCGGCGAATCACCCGTGTGCTGGTGCACATACTCCATGAGATGCTCCTTGTCCGTAAACTTCGTGCTACTACTGTATATGCAATGATTTTCCTGCAGGTTTTTGTTTCATCTTTTTTTTTTTTTTTTTTCTTTTTTATTGGCCGTACACGATTAACCACTGGAACGGTGCCTCACCCGTGTGCGTATATGTGTGGCTTGTGAGATGTTCCTTTCGGGTAAACGTCTTCGAGCAGTATGTGCAACGATGTGGGGACTCTCCCGTGTGTTGGCGCACGTGATTAACCAAATGCTCCTTGCGTGTAAACGCCTTGGAACAGAATTCGCACCGATGCGGCGTCTCACCTGCATGCGAGGTAAAAGGTAAGAATCGAGCAATAACAGTAACATATTAGTTGTCATCATCGACAAGTGGAATTGGGAAAGTAAAGTAGTAAAGTTGCTTCAGGTTGAATCAGTCAACAGCAATTTGATTCAAGAAATAGAGAGAGTGGTCATTCGAGCGAGCCGTGGTCTAGGTAAGGATCTAATTGCATGTAACGAATCTAAACGAATTTAGAATATTCAAACTGATTACAGCCATAAACTGATTTATATATTTATACAGTGGATCTGATTTCTAATATATGTCTTTTGAGTTGATTCAAGAACATATCAAATATCAAATGTTATGAAACTTGACAATAACATATGCATGGATGTAACTCGTATTCCACAGCAAGGAATCACTGAGTCATAATTTATAATAATAAGTCACAACAATTGATCGTTACCGCATCACAGCTCATACTACACCAAGATGACGCAACGCACAAGGAGCATCTAGTGGATCATATACTCCAGCACATGGGTGAGAGACCGTTCATCTAGTGCACGTACTGCACAAAAGCGTTTACACGCAGAGATCACATGGTTCCACATGTACGGCAACGGTGCGTCGATTCACCCGTGATGCTGGAGCATATGTTCCCTGAGATGCTTCTTGCGCGTGAGTCTCCTGTAGGTTGCCGTACATGATTAACCACTGGAACGATGTTGCCTCACCCGTGTGCTGATGTATGTGATTCGTAAGATGCTCCTTGCGTGTAAACGTCTTCGGGCAGTATGTGCAGCGATGTGGCGACTCTCCTGTGTGTTGGCGCACGTGATTCAACAGGTGTTCCTTGCGCGTAAACGTCTTTGAGCAGAAATCGCAACGATGAGGCGTCTCACCTGCTTGCATGGTAATAGGAAAGAGTTTCCAATAGCAAAGCAGATTAGTAGTCATCAACAAAATGATATAATAGAATAACTTATTTTCAAGTTGGTTAAGTTTATCAAGTCTATTCAGTTCGCTTGGTGAATGAGCGTCGATTTCTAACATCATCATTCGAAATGTACTCAGTATTCAAAATGAATTACATAGTAAAACAATTCTAGATCTGATTTCTAATGTAGGCAATTAATTTAAGAACTTAATGATCTTGGCAAAGAAGTATAGAAATTTGAAAGATGAGTTCAAAATGTTTTGGTTAAGTCATATTTTTTTTTTTGATAGAATCAATGAGTTTGCTATCAATAAAATTTCTTTGATTGGAGGATTCAATCTTTTCTGGAATTCTGATCGACAACTAAATTACTGTTATGCTCTTTTCTTATGACGCCCATTCCTGTTCGTTATCGCTGCTCGTGCGCCAAACGCGTAAGTGTGTGTGTGTGTGTGTGTAGGAATTAAACATGCCGATAGGGATCTATATTATTGTTTCGTATTATGACTGAATTTCGAAATAGGACTTGAAAAGGCTCTAGGAGAATGTGTGGGTGTGCGTGTGTGGTAGTGTGATAGGGAATATTCTAATGTGTTTTTGCTGTGCAACGTCTTGTGATCTCCGTTCTCGAGTTAGGTTCGTCGACAATGGGATTCTGTTTTGTCTCTTTACCTGTATGCCAGAGTATGTGATTGGTGAAGTGCTCCTTGCGGCTAAAGCTCTTGCCGCAGATCTCGCAACGGAACGGCGTCTCGTTTGTATGGGAGCGCATATGGTTGGCTAGATGCTCCTTGCGAGTGTATTTCTTGCCGCAGACATCGCACTGATGCGGTGTTTGACCTGTTTGATTGATGGTACACAGAGAACAGAGAACAGAAAGTATAGGGTAGGGCTTGATTTTTTGATCAAAGCTGATTAGCGCAAGCATGAAAAAAAAACACACAATTAAACAAATTAAACTGAAAAATTAAGAAAATTCGTTTATCAAACGCGTCGTCCTTCGCATAATTTTCGATTGTGTTTTGTATGAATTTAAAACTTTACCCGCAAAAAACGTACGTTAAAAAAGATATATATATATATATGCATATTATATAGACATTAAATGAAAACAAAAAAAAAAAGAAATAATAAACAATAACAAATTGTACGTTATCCCCAGGCACCGCTATGTGTGTGTGAAACTGGCCGTGGCTTGCGTTGGGCTCGAACGAAGCGAACGGAGGCTCGGTCGGCTTTGTGGTTGGCACATGTGGGCGTGGTTGGCGTATGTATGGTATGCATGTGTATGGATAGGATGTGGATGAGTGTGTGTGTGTGTGTGTTCATGTGTCGAGGTGTGGGTGTGGATGTGGTTATATGCGTTCAATGTGAATGTTAGTGTGAGTGAGCATGATTGTTCTTTGCCTATCACTCTGCTAGAGCTGGAAAATAATCGTTGATTTATAACAAGATTTTGCGATTAGTTATAATTCACAGCATCGGGTGAATACCCCTGCTGAATACGAGAAGTTTAGTAGAATACCCTAATGCGATAAACTAATTTTCAGTTTCAGTTTATCGGCGATGATTTTTGTGCATGAACGTGAAGTTCTTCTTCATTCTGAAGCAATCCAAAGCTAAGCATGTTTATGTGTGGGTGGTGTTCGAGTGTATATGTGTGTGCGTGTGGAATGGCTATACCTCTCCAGCCCACTGGGTGTGTCTTTGTGTGGGTGTGTCTAAGTATGTGACTGTGTGTGTGTGTGTTTGTCAGTAAGCGCCGTAGGCACAGGCACAGGACGTTGGCAATCGACAAGCAGCAACAACGAACGTTTCATTTTCTTTTTCTTTTTTTTTTTTGTATTTTGAACACCCTGTACAGCAGAGAGAGAGAGAGAGAGAGAAAGGGGAGAAGGCAGCAAAAGTAAACGTTGACAAATTGGGTGCGTGTTTGTGGGTGGACGGGGTGGGGGAAGGAGAGGTTAGCACGGGCAATCTAACACGTATCGCAACGAAGACGATCGAAGTCGCAGGTCGCAGGTCGTAAGGGGAATATGAAGTGGTGAGCTTGGTGGATTGATGAGCATGTGGTGGAATGATGAGTTGAATTTTGTGGTGAGTGAGTGAATTGTGGTGAGTAAGAGAGTGTGCGGTATGTGATGTTGGCTAGGGGGGAGGAATGTTATGAGCGGTATGAGCGAGTATTGAGCGAGTAGTTGTGGAATTGTACCTTAAGCTGAATAACAATCGATAGCCAGATCGATCGTCAAATCGATACTAATTACATGTGATGTAAATAACTCAAATCGATTAGTTTTCAAATAGAAATCGATAACATTGAATTTTGCGCATTTAAATCGATTTTAATTGAGTATCACATCACTAAAAATAATCAAGAACACGTACGTTCATAATTTCAAAGTATTTTATCGATAGTAACGATAAGAAACTCGATAGTTATACAGCTTTAAATTGTACGGTACTTTTCAATTTTATTATTATTTTTTTTTGAAAGTATCAAGCATAAAATAAAGGATCGTTTTGTGAGTTTTGATTTGTGGAAGTGAGGTGTGTGAGTACAACAAATGGAAGGAAACTGATAGGCTACTTGTATAAAAATATATAGGGATAGCTACATTTGCCTTATAGGCATGAATGCAGGAAGCACAAGCACAAGCAAAATGCAAGCAAAACAGTGTGTGAAGGAAGAAGGAAGCAGACGAGGAGGAGAAGTACGCACGATGAGGTTGCGGTTACTTGATTGATTCGATTGGTTTTGATTTGATTGATTGATTGATCAATTGATAATTGACATTTGATTTGGTTGGTGTGATGTGATGGCTATATATATATATAGATATATGTATTAATGCAGACACACATATATATATTATCTGTAGCTGATGTTTGATTCGGTTTTGTACTCTACTGGAATTTGGTATCGGTTATCGATTTGTTTTTTTTTTTTTTTTAATTATATATAGAGTTTTGATATAAATTGGTTTTTTTTTTTTTTTTTAATTTTCTGTGGTCTTGGCGCTCGCCGCTCGCATTGTCCGCCCCCTGTCACCAAATCACACTCACCAGTGTGCCACATGTAGTGGTTAACATAGTGTTCCTTGCGCGTGAAGGACTTCTTACAAATATCGCAACGATGTGGCGTCTCACCCGTGTGTTTGCGCACATGATTGACCATGTGCTCCTTGCGCGTAAACGTCTTGGCGCAGTACTGGCAACGGAACGGCGTTTCGCCCGTATGGGAACGAAAATGATTGTCCAGATGCTCTTTGCGTGCGAAAGTCTTTTGGCAAATGGTGCAGGCGAATGGTTTGTCTGTTGAATGACGCTTCATATGTCGCTCCAGGCTTGTATTATTCGCGAACACATTGAAACAGACAATGCAGGTGAACATGGGACCGCCAATGTGAATTTTGCCATGACGGGTTAAATCCTGCGATGTGGTAAAACCCTGACCGCACACCTGACACATGAACGGCTTACGCTCGCTGTGGTAGCGACGGTGCACAATCAGCTGATAACGAAATTGGAACATCTTGCCACAAATATCGCATACATGCGTACCAGTTGCAATGGGCGTGCCATCTGGCGCCAGTGCAACACTCGACTGACCATCAACGCCATGAATGCCGCCCTCCATTTTAGGCATTAGCAACTCACCCGTCGTCGTTGTTGACGTATTGTTGTTGTTATTTCCTCCACTCTGACTAGCGCCACCGGAGCTAGTCGTGGTCACTGTTGCGCTACCCTGTTGTGTGCCAGCATTAGTGCTTGTAACTGGCACTTGTTGTTGCTGTTGTTGTTGCTGTTGCTGCTGTTGTTGTTGCTGCTGCTGCTGCTGTTGTTGTTGCTGTTGCTGCTGTTGTGCTGTCGCTGCTGCCGATGCGGCAGCTGCAGCCGCTGCTGCTGCATTGGCCGAGGCCATTACAGCAGCGACGGCTGCATTATTTGTGGACGCCGCCGCTGCTGCTGCAGCTGCGCTCGCCGCATGCGTCGTCTGCGGTGGGAGTGGCGGTGGCGGCGGCAACTGAGGCGGTGGCATTTGGCTGCCATGCACCGCCGCCACATGATTAACCACATCGCCATGGATTTTACCAAAGACTTCGTGATACGTAAATAACTGTGATATATCCTCAATGTTCACTTTATACATTTCAATGCCGTGCGGCGGTTTACCGCTTCCGTCCTCCTTATGATTATGTTCGTTACCGCCGGCTCCTTTACTTGGTATTGGCGGTGGTCCGCCCAAGGTGATGGTGGTGCCACCGCCAGTGGTCACCACCGGTGCTGATACCACCGAAGGTGCCGAACTGGCAGCGCTCACGTGCTGCATTTAGAGAGGTGCGAACTAATTTTGATGCCTTTTTTTTGCCTGCGTCTCCGTGTATTTTATATTTTAATTGTTGTTGTTGTTGTTGCTGTCGCTGTTGTTGAAGAATTGCTGCTTCTAGCTGTTGTTCTTATTGTTGTTGTAACTGTAGCTATTGTTGTTGCTGCAGTCTACATATTGTACTTGTTGCTGTTGTTGTTGTTGCTGCTGTCGACTGCTTTCGCTGGCCGTCGTGGCTACAAAAAGTCAAGTGGAATTTGTTGTCTCGGATTATTGAAATTGGACAATTGTTGGGAAGGAATGCTGGGTATGGAGGTGGAACGCTTTGGACAATTTACCATGTAGCTCTCTCTCTCAGTCACGTTCTAGGACATTCCTATATGTATGTGCTCTTGCGCTTTGTTGCTGTTGCTGTTGCTCTTGTTGTTGCCTTTCCCCAGTTTCACCTGCAAGAAGTGTACGTTAGGAAGATCAGTAAAAGAATCCATCAACAACTACTTCTAGCTATATTCTCACATAGTTAGGGGGTTATCTAAATATGTAGTAGTATGTTGAACTATGTATGGGATATGATATTGATTTGTATATACCCAAAGACCCATATAAGTATGAGAAATGGGCAAAAGGATGCGTGGAAAATCATATTATAATTATCTAGAATTTTAGCACTTTAACTATGTCAGCGTCGATTGAGTACTTAAGACCCAGAGAGGAGTATTCTCGTATGCATTGAATATCAAAATTGAAATTTTGAGCCGTGTCGAAGCCATTTGGCGAATAGTATGAAATCGCATCTTCATAAGTGAAACGAATATTATTACGGACAAATAATAGAATTGTTTTGTAAATTGTACACTATAATAAATTATACATTTCACTATTTTAGTAACTATTTAAAATTTACCTGTCCAATAGTATTTAATTTTAAAAAACTGCAACTAAGTCTGCAAGAGTTGTGTGTAAATGTCATGATTTAGTTAACAGTGCAATAACAGTTTCGTCAATTGGCTACAAAAACTTAACAGAATGACTAACAGTTATGCTAAATCAAGCAAGAAATCTACTTTTATTAGTAGTTTTCTTCTTGCTGTTATTGTTGTTGTAGTGCGCAAATTTTAAACTGGTGCATTGACAACTGTAAACTGTAAGCGTACGTTAACCCTTCAGTTAAAACGTGCAAGTACAGTTGAGCAGCAAAAATAACCACTCATACGCACGTACGCACACACACACACACACACAAAGACAAATACACGCACAAACTCATGTATCTAATAGTCGTCATGTGTTAAAGAAAGATGTTCAAAAATGCTGCTGCTGGGCAGTTTTATTGATTTTGTGATAGTAGAAAATGATATAAATTGCCCATTAGCAAAAAGGCAAATGCAAAGAGAAGAGTGTGTCCGTCCAACCTCAAAAAGGGGAGTGGAGCGCGTTCTAAAAACACGCACACACATACAAACACACACACACACACAATGAAATATAACTTTATATAAATTGTAAAAGCAACAACACAACAGCAACACACACAGCTAAAGAGAAGGAGATGTGAAACAAGGGAGGGAGAGTGGCGACGGAGAGAGCTGATGGATGATGGGTGTGCAGTGGGAGTGGGAGCTATTTCGATGCCTCGCCTAAGAGTAGCAGGATTCAGGATTTAGATATCCAATCAGAGTATGCAAGCACATTTGATAGAAATGTTGAGAGCACATTTGTGGAGAGAAAGAGGGAAGGGTGCTGGAAGAGAGTACGAAGGGGATTACAACGGGGAGGCGTCAGGTGGCTGCTTGGATGTAAATATCAAGAAGTACAAATCGATTAAAGACAACGCGCATTGGAGCATAAGTGTTTGCGAGAGTTCTCATTTGTCTGTGTGTGTGTGTGTGTAATTGTGTGAGTGTGCGTACGTGTCTGTGTGTGTGTGCAAGAAAAACTCGTGCTGTCTGCGGGGGGTTAAAGAAGCCAGCGGCGTACAGAGAGGCGAAGAGAGAGAGAGAGAATGAACGAGCGCGCGCGCACGACTGGGGGTTGCGGACGAGAAGAGACGTTTGTGTTTGCATAGGTCCTGACTGAGCTCTAGTAAGCGCTTAAGCAGCAAACTCCCCTCACGCGCTGACGTGCCTCTCCTCCGCGCAACCCTCATGCTCGCTCGCGCAAAGCTGCGCTCAGCTCTCTCACTCTCTTTGTGTCTTCTTTCCATTTAGATTGTTTTCACTCGCCCAGCAAATAATTCAGCTAAGCAGGCGACACACAAACACACAAATGACGTACAAACAGCGAACTAGCGAAAGAGAGACAGGGAGAGGGAGCTGGCGACGGACTCATGTAATACAAAAAGGGCGCCACTTTTTATGTGGTGAGGTAGGATGTATATAGAAGACACACACACACACATACACAAAGATACATGTGTAAGATATGTTATATTGTATTTGTATGTAACTCCAAGTTTATCTTGCTGCGAGACCCGGGAAAATGGGCGGAGCGGGCATGGGATAACGAGATAAATCTAAGCACAAAAAATAACAGTGATAATAATGCAAAAAAAAAGGCAAATTGCCAGTTTAGATATTACTATTAAAAAAATGAGACAGATTTTATAATTAAAAAACTAAATAATTAAGAAGGAAACTTGTCGATTATATAGGCAAGTTATCTTTAAATAAAATTTAGATAATATCTCTAAATGATGAGGTTGCATGTTTTAGATGCCATGCTCTTTTTAAATTGCACTTACCTTATGCAATTTTATCCTGAACTGTCGCCCTTCTGTCTCGTTGGGAGCAGAACTTACGTATTTTATGGTGTGTGTATGCAATATTTACTGTTAACCGGCTGCCGCGCTTTATTCACATTCAATCAGTATTTTGTTACGTTCGGGCCACCTGCGAAAAGAGAGGCAACGATAACAGCAATGGTGAGCAACAGTTTGTTTTGTGTTTATGTTTACGCGAAATATAATCAAACGAACCGCGCGCGCGGTACAGTTTTCCCCCCTTTCCCTTTATTAACGATTTTGCCCACAGTACGTAGGAGAACGGGCGCAGGCGGTCAGGAAGAGCAACGTTGCAGCAGCGGCAGCAAAAGCAAATCAAGTGAAAATTATTTGCAGTCAATATGCAAACCTCACATACATATACAACTGTGTGTGTGTGTGCAAACAGATGAAAGCTGCGTCGCAGTTGGCGGCAGAAGAGGGTAGACAATTGGCAGGGTTTGCATTATTGAAATTGGAACTGTGTAAATTTACTAGAAACACACACACACACACGCACATGTATTAAATAAATGCATGAGCATGTCTGTAAAATGAAGACCATCAATCAATTTTCTACAGACACCAAAAATACTCAGCACTATCTCAAAAGAACTCAATTGCGATACCCTGCTAACAAATCAAATTAATTGTATCTACTATAAAAGTACATACATTGTGTGCACACGCATGCAAACCCACATATATATATACACACACACACACGAACAGAGCGACGTTCATATATGTATATGTGTTTGTGTGTGTGTGTGTACTATATCTATTGCGGTATGTGCGTGCATTGCCCGTCTTCTAGATGTTGGAGCTCTCCGCTTTTGCTTCGCTTTTGGCTGCCCCGCCAACAAAATACGAAATACAAAAAAAAAAAGTTGTATTTCTTCTCTCTGCCTCGCTCTTTTCTTCTCGCTGCTCTCTATCTCTTTGGTTTTTCGGCCTGCGGTCTCGTCTCTTCTCTGTATGGCCCTCGCCTCTTCTTCCTTGCTTTGTGCACTTTTATGCTTTTGCTTTATTTGTTATTTCGTTGTCCGTCGCTCACACGACGTTCGCCATCAACTCTCGCTCTCTCGCACGCTGTGTGCTAACGCCGCCGCCGCTACTCGCTTGTCTTCTCTCGCTCTCGCATACTCAAGCGAGCAGCCGCCGCTTACATTGCCTCTCATTATTCATTGAACGAACGACTACGCTCCCCTTTGCTCCACAAACACTCACACACATACACACCCCTCTTTTGTCCACTCCCTCTCTCGCACTCTTTGGAAGATTTGCACGACGCTCTACGTACAATTCCAACCGCCTAAAGCGGAAAACCAATAAAAACGAATTGAATCGCAAAGCGTAAGTACAAAATAAAGCGAAAAAGACTGGCACAGGCGAAACGAGAAAAAATGAAAGCTACAGCGGGCGCGCGACGAGCGAACCGAATCGAAAAGCGGAGAGCGAACAGTACAGGCGGCGCATACAAGTTTTGCGTTTTGCCCACATTCTATGCCGAACTCGAGTTATAGTTATAATTATTGCTGCCGTTGCCTCTCGGCTCTCGGCGTTTTTTTTTTCTTTATTTTTAATTTTGTTTGGTTGTCGCTCAATTTTTCGCTCAATGGCGAACAGAGAGAGGGATAGAGGTGGAGAGACATATTTTCATTACAGCCAATTAGTGTGCATTTCATAATTGTTTAATAAAATACAAAAATATATAACAAGAAAAATGCTGACAAACGAATTCGAAAAACTGTAGAAGCATATGGTATGATTAATTCTAAAACAGAGGCAAATGCAATTGCACAAAAATTCTAATCGGAAATCTTTAATTAATGTAACATATGGTAGCAAAAAATCTAAAAATGTAATTTCTCAACATACAAATGTACACATGCTACCCATATATACATTTATTATTCACACACACAACTGCATGTGCACACTTTCAACGCATCGCACTTGCATTTGCATTTATTAATACGAAAAAAAATTCATTTTTTCGAAAATGCAACCCTGTGCCGCCTTGCAAACAAGAAAATGACACGATGATGACGTTAATGGGAACTCTGTACGTGTGTGTATATTTATTACGCACACACACAAACACACAGATACAATACATAAGCGTACGGCAGCAGCAGCAGCTCACGTATCTCATATACAGAGGCACTCGCAGACACACACACATACATATATGCCATCGTCGCTCACACTCTCGCACACACACACTCACTTGCAAGGCACTCACACTGACATCGACCGCAAAGTCATTTGATAATATTGTATTAGAATTTCACAAATATACACAATTTTTCCAATTAGATTATTTTGCATACGCTTACAGAGAGCACTTTTCACAATATAAAATGTCCCACGCCCCCGTTTGAAGCACGCTATGCAATTTTTGCATAAACATTCGCTAAAGTATGTTCTTATGACGCCATTATATGTATGTATGTATGAAAAATTACTTGATGGTAGTGGTGGCGGTGCGTGCGTCTGTGTGTGGAAAAAACTTTAGCAGCGCAGCAGCAACAGTAGTAGAAAAATCAAAACGCCGCGCGGGTGAGAGGCGGTGGTGTACGGTGTACAGAGCAAAGCAAACTGAAAATTGAATGAGACGCGGAGGCAGCAGAAGCAGAAGCAGCAGCAGCAGCGCGATGTAAAGTTCTTCGTGAGGCGCGTTCGTTTCGTGAACTGCACGAATACACAGCGCGCACACGTACACACACGAACGCATGCAGACGCTTCCAATACGGCTATGCTAAAGGAGCTCAAAGCTGGCCAACACGTTAAATAAAATTTAATACAATATATTTAAGCGAACTATTAGTAAATTATTGTATGCATTTTTGATTACATATCAGTTGGAGTTATTAGATCAGATATTTTTTAAGATATTTGCTTTCGTTTATGCAAAAGTACAGTTGACAAGGGAATATCTTATCGTTGTATTTCTTTCATACGAAATTTAATAGTCATTGAGTAATTTTTCTCTGTATCCAAAGGATAAAATATAAATGTATATATAATTTACTTTAAACATTTTAGTTTGGGTATATTATAAACCCGGTTTTTGCTAGCGCTGGCTATGTATTCATGCAGGTCTCTTGTTTCGTGTTCGGTGTTTCTGTTTTTCGTGGGAGAGGTAGAGGTGAAGTAAAGAGACAAAGAGAGAGAGAGAGAGAGAGAGAGAGTGAGCGCGAAAAGGGAGAGATACAGAAACAGTGCGCGTCGTATCTGTGTGTGTGGTGAGTGCGTTGGTGTGCGATTGCGTTGTTCTTATTGACTGGCGTTGACTGCCTGCCTGCGCGCTGCTTTTTGGGGCTTGTGCTTTGGCATAAAAAGGCGGTAAAAATATGAAGCTGAAATATGGCTGCATCCGTGTTGAGCTGTCTGCCATCCACACAATAAATTCCCAAAAGACTAAATATTATAACTAAGTAGACACACAGATGCAAGCGTTCATGTGTGCAGCATATGCACATTTTACTTACAGCAGTCAGACCAGAAATCAACCTCTTTTCAACTTGCCCCGACACTCCTCTTTTTTCATGTATGGTTGCAGCAGGCGTCCCGCACCGCGACGCGTAAAATTCTTAATGGCGGCTGTAGACGGGGAATCGGCGACAACGTCACAATTTATACCGTACACGCATTTACTATCTTGTACATTCACAAATCATACACTGCATTACTTTATATTTTTCATTTGTAAACATTTTATTTATTGTTTTTTATAGTTTTTCAGCAGCCATCTATTTCATACCACCAAGCACCTTGTTTTTATTTTAACAGCGGCTTTACAGAGACAACAAATATAACATTTGCTTCACAAAACTGTTAATTAGCATTTAGCATAACAAATTTTAGTGGCACTTAGCGTGTTTTTATTTTCATTTTATCATTATTATAAAATAAAGCTGACTCAGTATATAGCTTATAGACATTTGTCTTTTAAATGTTTTGAATATTAATAATAAATAATTTAATTGAACTTAGTTTTAAACAACAAAACCGGAACTGAGGCTCTTGTTTGAAATGAGCATTTCCTAATGACTCTGAGTCTACGTCTCTAACAGAGATTAACATACTCACTAACACTTATCGATAGGTGGTAAAAATGTATCTCATTTGTTTTGGCATTTCTTCAGATTTAAAGTTGTTGTATTATTATACTGTGAAAATGAAGAATGTTTTTATTTTAATATATTTAATAAATTGAAGAAAAGTAGCATTAAGAAGAAATTATGATATCGATACTTTGCGGAATTTAACAGATGCTTTCCATATGTGCTAGTGAAGTTTTTCGATAATTAGCCAAGTATATCGATATACCAATTAACTAAATAAATAATCAATCGTGCATATATTTGAATACGATTTTTACCAAAATTTAAATAAATGGCGGGATAAGTATGAAAATAATCAATGGGTTGTATCTATTCATCGATCTATGTAACTAAGAATTCTGTATGTTTAGTTTGTGATTTGCTTTATTTCGCTTTATCGTAAAATAAATTACAAAATAAAATATATTTGCATATATGTAATTCGTATCCTTATATGACTAAATATTAATTTACTCACAAATCTTGGGTTAATATTGCGCTGTGTTATGCTACATAGTACGAAAATCAAACAGATCTATTTTATTTATTCTTAACGACAGCCACGCCACGCCTAATTGTGCTGCGCCTTAAGCATACATAGTTTGCATTGTCGATAAGGAAGGCGTTGTTGGCCAAATCTTGCTACATAGATATTAACATATATATTTATAAACAGATATCAAATCTAGACGAAACTATAAAATCACAAATTTAAATTAAGGGAAAAACAAAATTAAATTCGTTAAAATTTACAGAAAACGATTCTTTTCTTTTTTTGGAGCATAGATGCTTTAAAAATACACATATACATGCATATGTATATCTATATATGATTTCCTTGGATCGATCACACTGCAATCTACTTGAGATTAACTGTCTTGTGATCAATTCAATTACAAATTACAAAATACAATGTTCGATATTTTAAACTATCTTTTTTTACAGTGCATTCTCTAAGTTTTCTTTTCATTTTCTTTTTGGCAATTGGTTACGCGCTTTTATTTGCAATTGTTGTTGTAGCTGTAGGCATACGTATTGTTAAAATCATCCAAATCCTTGACTGCAATCGGTAGTTTCGCTTACAATAATATCCAAATCATGGTATATCATTGTGTTGTATATATAAAAAGTGGTCCTTAATTCGAGACGTATGTATGAGTGAGTGTGTGTATGTTAAAAACATTGGGGTGCGTTAGATTCGATGTGTAATTGGTTAAAAAACTTTCTCGCAAAGTTTATTAACGAAATTACATGAAATTAAATTATACAAAAATCATTTTGTTTTCATCTTTTTTTCTTTTTTTGTTAATTTATATACTATATATGTATATATGTACTTGTATGAGAAGTGTATAAGTTTTAAGTTGTGTCGAAAGTAAAATTAAATTTGCGATTGTTACATCGTTTTCAGTTTTCTTCAGGAAGATAGGACAATACGAAGGAACCGCTACGGTTGCTACAGAATAAAGTACAGTTACTTTTTTGCGGGGTTCTCTTTTTTTTTTTTTTTTTGTTTTTGTTTAGTAAGCTAATATAAATCACGATAATATGGCCACGCTGCGACGCGGACCGCCCTGACTGATGTTGTCCATTGAGGACCATTTCTTGATGCCATTTTTGAGCGCCTCGGCCGTCACCTTATCCTGCATAACGCGTGACATTGCCTCCAGTTTCTGTGCACGCTCCTTGGACAGTGGCTCTGTAGGGAAATTTAGCTCGTTGGCCTCGGCAAGTGTTCTCAAATCGAAATAGTATTTGGCATAAACGGATGAGGGGACATTAATGTTGAACTGCAGCAGCTCGAGGAACTGACGCTCCAGTTCATTCATATCCTCCACCGTAATATCCTTGAGTATCTGGCAGTAATCGACATTCCATACAGCCTGGTCATCCCACACCTTTGAGGCAAGCAATATTGCACCTGCACGAAGAAAAAAAGGTTTGTATAAGTGCTGAAATCACAATACGTAATCCCTATGCTATTTAATCCCCTTGCACATACCCAACACCATTCGCTTCCAGTTGCATGGTCCCACATCCAATTCTGCGTAGGTGAGCAATCGCTCCAGATAGACTAGCGTGATGATGGCACACTCAGCCGTCAGCTGGGCGGCATTGAAGAGCGTGCGAACAAACTTGTAGATCTGACGATGCTCGGGATTCTGTGTGTCATAGTTGTCGGGGACATGATCGTGTGTCAGAGGATGCAGCTTCTCATCGAATATGTCCAAACGTCGGTCTGATTGACGATTCTTAATGTGATAGTAAATGGCTAGCGAGACGCATTTTACGGTGTTTTTAAGATTCGGTTGTGAGACAGTGCTATCATCCAGATAAATGGTCGAGCATGATGAGCTCTTCTTGAGGCCACCAACGCCTGTGCCAGTACCAGAGCTATTGGCACCAGGTGTATGTGCACCGCCGCCGCCGCCGCCACCACTTATGCTGCCCGTTTGTTGTGCGATCTGATGTTGGGAGCGTTTGCGTGTCATGCCACCATTTTCCACCTTAGAGCGTTCCAAAAACATGGTAGCTGCCGTCGGATCAACCGATGGATCCTCCTCACCCTCAAGCGCCTCACGCTCCGAGATGTGTTGTAGATTCTGTTGATTCTCAAAGTTATCACTGCTGCCGCCTCCACTGCCCTGATGATGCTGCGAATGATGATGATGATGCTGATGTACAGACATGGCAACACCACCACTGGAACCATGATGACCATCAAGTTGATGCTGTGATGTGTGCGGCAATTGATGACGTTCCTCGAATACCGGTGGAATATCCTTTGATTTACGGTCCGACTGTGGACTGGAATAGGCACAGCACGAGTTCTTGTTACCCATATCGAAGGATAATTATGCTAGTGTGGACTCTCTACTGGCGAAATTCGAAGGAGTTGTAAATGCAACTGCTTGGCGTCTGACTAGTTGACTTTCTTATCGATGTGCTGTTTAAGATATCACACGTTTTGGTATTCCTGGTGTCTTTTTTATTGGCGCTCTCTTTATCTGATCTTACAGGTTGTGCTCACGCTTTCGTCTCGCTGCGATTTTTGGCACTGGCTCGTTTCGGTTGACTCCTCGAGGCGGTTTCTATGTGCATGGCGCTGACGTATCGTTCAACAATAACTACTGCAACTGCTGCTGCTGCCTGCAACCGAGCGCCAAAGATGAGAAGATAATCTGAAAAAGACATAGATATGATATGAAATGAGCACATCATGGATTTGTATGGAAAATAAGTATTTGGTCTTTAAACGAGTTCAACTAGTTTAAGCAATACCGTTACGATATTTTAAATTCCTCATGCGGTTTCTTTGCTCTTCTTTCTATTTGATCTGTTGTTACGTTTTGCATTTGTTTAAAGTTCTAAATGTTCTTGAGGCTGTTGAATATTCGAGCAGTATCTGCTGCCCACTCTTTCTTTACCTCAACCCAAGGTAGAGCGAGATAAGATTTCGCTTGGCTGTTTATTTACTAAAATGCTGGCGCTTAGATTATTGTGCAAATTAATTAAGTCCAAGCACGACAATCGTCGCAGGCGTATGTGAGTGTGTGCGTGTGTGGGTGTGAGCCAAGGTGGTTGCGGCCTGACGCACTGAACTGTTGCTGGTTAAAAAGCCGTTGCAAAACGAGACATCAAAGATACAATGAGGAAAATTAAGCAAATAAAATATTCAATGGGGCGGGGCCCGTTCCGATGGTCAGGCGGGTGATAGCCCCAGTTTTAGATGAGTGTATGCTACTGTCACTTGGCCGAAACGTTTTGGGTCTTACACATTAATCATGGGCTTTTTTTTAACAAAAAACAAATGGCCAGCAACAACAAAATTAACAACAAAAACAAAAAAGTTGTCTTCAAGTTGCCGCACTGTGCATGGCAACGCCATGAGCAAAAACTTCACTCACACGAACACACGTATGCATACATAGAGGCGTACACATACACAGGCAGCGAACAAAACACACAGTCGTGTTGTCTATAAATGCCGTGCTTTTGTCTATTTCGATTAATTAATATCTGTATGCTATAACATCTGTCACCTCATTTCACACAGCACAATGCAATTTATCTTAATTAACGGGCATATCTTAAATAAACAAGAACGAGAAAATTACTTTTGCACTTTACCTACAATAAACTGGCAGTCAGCACGTAACGTGTACACAATACCATTCGCTTGATGCGCATACAAGTGAACAGCTGTTCTTCTACAGGAAAGAAACTCAGTTTTGCGCAAATGTTAATTAACATATTAACAGCGCACTTAAAGAATTTATCGATACTGTAAAGCCTATCGATTGACGAAAACAAAGCAGTTTAGGTTTAATAATATTTTTATTAGAATATTAAAAGTCATATGGTGTTATTATAATTTTCTTGAAAGTATTTCGTAATAAGCACACATGTCAACTTTTCGTCTAAATACTTTGCTACTTGTACCAGCCAATAAATATGTATTTGAAATAGTATTCAGAGTTCAACTTAGTCGCAAAATGAAGAACAATCGTTTTTGGGCGTTAGAAGTAATAATAATAATAATAACAATAATAATAGTAATTATTTGCTTAGTAAATAAATTTCGTTAGTTGGTAAATGAAACAAAATTATTTACAGTTTAGCGTGCAGAATGTATCTTTGTTAGGAATGTAGTAAGTTTTGTGCCACTTTAAGGTTATGTTGTGTATTCATCATTTGTTGCGATTATTTTTTTATTTACACAAAAACTCACATACTGTTAGTTAGCTTTGATTTTGTTTGTTGCTGGTTGCTTGGTTAAGTTAAATACGTTAATCGTTTAGTAGTTTTTCTCTTTAAATGTAATGATTGCTTTCAACTCATATTTTTATACATTTGTATAATAATATTATATTTTAAATTTCCGCATCTTTCAATAATATCGTTTCGAAAGATTTCGAGAACTTCGACATTTTTGCTTGAGCTAATTTCTTGTTGTGAAAATGCGTGCAGAATATTTAAGTTCGAAATTCTTAGGGTTGTATTTTGCTACATATTTATGTATGCTATATATATTCATATATTTATTTTGTAATATTCATATATGTATGTATGTTTAGTTATTATTGTTGTTGCTACAAATCTACGATTCGCTAATAACGTTAAGACATATGTATGTAGTATGCTTGTACAGAGATTATACGATAACAATTTAAATTTTCAATTTCTCATAGATTTTCACGCATTTGTTTTTTTTAAATTTGTACAGAGTTGAGAACATACACATATAGGGGTAACTGTTTGTAGACGACTAAGACCGACTATATCTGACTTTAAACGACTATATCCAACTCTAACTGTGCTGCCTAATCGCTTTGAGCGTTCACTTTCTTTCGTTATACACACATATAAGAGATAACGGTTAATATATATATGTACACATATGTATGTATATGCTAAGTATAGGTATATGTATGTATGTATTTCTTGTATGGTATATGCTATATGTTTATGCTAGACGAGTATCTGCTGCTGTTAAGTAATAAGTACATACAATATATAATTCCCTAACTGTACCCTTCGGTGCGAATCATCGTCCCACTCACACACACACACACACACATAAGGTTTGTATGAATATGTGTGTTGTATCGCTACCGAAGCACAGTAGTTAATTATGAGTATTGACTACCTTAATAAAGCTATGATCCCAATTTCAGCTGATAATTTGGTACCTTACTGCTAAGCGCATTTACCACTGCCCTTCGCACATTTTCACGCAAACCTAACCTAACGGGAAATTCTCCCTCTACAGGTCTGTCGATTGTTATTTCTTCAATTTTCTTCTTCGATTCCTCAACTTTCGCGCCTTGTAAAGGGCAATGGTAAATCTTAAAAGAATGGTCCCGCTATCAGACATTTTGAAAAACGTTTAAAACATTTTAGTTTGGATTCCTCTTCGAAGACGAGAAAAACGCACACAAAGAACTTAACCAAAAGAATCATCTAACTTAAAAGTTGTTGTAGTTATTCTTATTTTTTTTTTTTTTTTACATTTTTTTGTTTGTTTTTTTTTTCTTGTCACTTTGTATAAAAATAAATTAGCTTATTTTCACATACACAACACACTTGTAGTACGAATGTGTGTATGGATGTATGTATGTGTATATAGTAGTATATCAGTATATATCATATCAATATTATTAACATTCATATAGATGATGCATTAGCCCGGTGCATAGTACAGAAATCTGAGTATGTGTGCGGAAATCCTTGGTAAATAGAGAGTTCTCTTGTGTTCCGGGAAAGTCTGTTAGAGGTTTTCTTAGAGTTATTTACACAAGTCGTATAACTAGGTATACGTAGTATATGTATATGCATATATATCTATGTATAGTATATATATAGTTAGTTCTTTTTCAGGTATTGTAGTTAGGTACTTAACAACTAGACAGCCCAAGTTGTTGTCACTTTCCATAAAAAATTGAGCAAAGTTTAGATACGAGGAAATAAATGAAAAGAATAAAGCATATTAAAAATAGTATTTGTTTAATGGGTACAAAATCATACAATAAATTCCAGACTTAAAACTTAATCGAAAACTTAGGTTTGCTCTAAATAAAAAACTACAAGAACTAAGCTAGGTAAATGCTTGTTGCTTTCCTATATTTTTTTTACTGTTTTGATTTTTTTTCTCGAAACAATCTGCTAAAAATGCCGTCTATTTACAGAGGTTGCGAAAATTGTGCATTGCGCTAATAGCTAAAGAAGTTTCTCTATGTTAGATAGTGTAGTTTTGTTTTTCAGTGTCGCTTTCGACTATACATCTATGTTGCAACAACAAATTGTACAATATATGTTCTGGTGATCTATGATATATTGTTATTACATACATTTATATATTTGAAATTAATTTATTTTCTGTTGATTTTGATTTTCTACTAGCACAATGAATCTATTGCGCTCAGACGATTTATCTTCACTCGTCGTGAGTGTGGGTTTTACTATATATATAATATATGTATGTAATATTCATGTATCTACATATATATATATATTTTTTTTATATTTATTGCGTATAGATTTCTGGTTATGCTTAGAGAGACTTAACTCTTTACACTTATTCAAGCTGCAGCGCCATCTGCAGTCGCTTCTTTCTTTGCATCCGTTTCGCCACCAGCTTCCGTTTCCGCCTCGGGCTTATCCTCATTGGCTGCGGTAGCATCGCCAGCAGCTGCTGATTTTGTTCCTTCAGTGGCTTTGGTGGAGGCAGTAGTTCCAGTTTCTCCTTCGGCTGCAGCTTCGGCCTCAGCTGCCGCCGCCAGCGCGCGGGCCTCGGCATCTGCAAGACGATATTAACATAAAATTTGGTTGAATTCTGTTAAGTGATAATTTATCGCTTATCTAAATATCGATAACATTTAAAATATAGTGAACTTAATTGCTCATTTACATTTATTTAAAGAGTTTGCATAGAAAAATTCTGTTATTCAGAGTTGCTATCGATAACGTCTTTCACACTGTAAAGTTTCTGTAGTTAAGACAATCTCTTCTATTCGCCCATTATGTGTTACTCTTTCTTCGTCGATCCAAGAGCTCTGCGTATTGTAGGTATTGGGGTTAGTAGAGCTGTTAAATTTTTTCCAAATTAAGTGTAAAATTAAGCGAGCTAAGAGATCAAAAGCGAGAGACGACCTTTTAAATTAAGATTCAATTAGGCCACAACTAATTTGACTAATTAGGGAAAAGCTCAATTAATATGCATAGCCAGCCCCATGGAGCCACTTTGAACGTACCTTTAATAGCCTGCTCCTTCCAGATTTTCTTGTTCTCGGCCAGACAGACCAGCCAGGGTTTGGTGATGGTAAATTTGTTGACGGCAACACTTTTGCGTGTTAGATTACAAATATTTCGCTTCTTTTCCTCGTTTTCCTCATCATGGTCGGTTAAAGCACCGGTAATGCTACCGGTAATATTCTCTTCGGTAACCGTGGCCGGTTTTGATTTCATAACCGGTGCAATTGGTGTCAATATATGTTCCAACATATCGGACATAATGGTCATGCTGGGCTCCACAATGAAATCGATAAAGCCGATTTGAGATTCGGCAACAAGTGTATTTTTACGATCGCAGAGAGGACTAAATGGCAAACCAAGATCACGTTCCAGATCGCCTTGGCGAAAGAATTCCTCCAGCAACAGCATGGTCCATCGATGATGGACATCCCAGTGTTTGGCCGGATGGGAGATATCACAACAGTGCAGGACCAAAGATAATGCCTTCGACTTATCAATGGTCGGCTCTTGCAGTGTGAGCAAACTTCGCATGATCTTCAGCTGCTGGAAATGAAAGGTCATATCGGTGGCCAGCACCATATCGATAATAAGGGTGCGCAACTCTTTGTATTCTTCGCGAGACAAATGCGACAAGATGTTTGCATCGTCGTCACGCATTAACCGAAAACTGGCCGAGACATGATGATTCTCGAGAACGGCACGATCATTGTAGAGCAACGCCGTATCCGAGCCGGACATGACATGGAAATTATTTGTGGTTCCAGTGTGCTCGTAGTCATGCAACAATGCGGCGAGCAGCGAGGCGAATATCTCCAAATCTGTTAGCCAATTCATTAGACCCGTATTGCAGAGGCAATAGTGCATCGATTGCATCACATCCACGGCGTGCAGATTATTATGATATGGATTGCGATAGCGGCAATAGCCCTCCTCGATGCGGTGCAGGAAGGTCTCCAGTACACCCGGTGCTATCTTAAATTTGTGCATCGCTCCATAGCGATTCAATAGATCATAGGCCACATACTTGATCACCTGCCCGCTGGCCGCCTCCGTCAAGGCGAACACATCGAATGTCCAGTCGTCAAGGTTCTGCGATCAGACATATATATATTATATATAGATTTGAAATGTTGCCTACTACTTACCTTGAGCAATTTGACCACATCGGGCGGAAACTGCATAAGCGTCGAGCTGGAGACGCGCCTGTAAATGCGATCGACAAAGATTCCGGCACGTATGGCATGCGCGACGGATCGGAACTTCGGTTTCTCGTCGGATCTGTTGCGTGTGGTGGCCATTTGGCGGGTGAAAGTTGAGGCCAACCATTCGCGCACCTCCGGCGGCACTGCATCTGGCTGCACCTCGGAGAGTTCATCATCCTCGTCTGCCAGACGCCTACACGTTCGAAGAGTTATCGATAGTTCGATAAATTTGGGATGGTTGAGAAGGGAAAGGCGAAGAAAATAATGTAAATTAGTTCGATTTCACAAGGTTCTTTAGCAACGTTTTCGTTTCATTTTGTTTTTTTGGATTAATTATTAAAGAAAATTACCAAACGAAACGCTTAATCGAAATAATCAAGTGAAATTAAGATTAAAACAAAATGTACAATTTTGTTTTCTTATAGCGCAATTTTGTTTGTGTTTCGTACGTTTGTTTTTCGCAATTTTGTTTCTTGTTAATTTTACTTTTTAAAGCTTAGAAACAAATAGAAAAATAATGAAAAAACATAGAAAATTAAAAAGTATACATTTGTGTTAGATAGAGGGGAAAAGTAATAGTAGTTTCGGATGGGTGCTGGGAAGAGTTTTCATTCAATTTCTTATATGTGAGATAGGTTTGATTGAACAAAAACGAGAATCAGTTAACGGGATGCAAAATACGCTAAGAAGCTTGAACAGGCAGTGCATGCGTGTGCGTGTGAGTGAGAGAGATAGGGAGAGTGTTGTGAGTTGATGTGGTTGTGTGTGTGTCGTGTGTGTGTTTTGTGAGAGTGTGAGTGTGGGTGTAAGTGTGGTGAGTTAAGGAATTTTCTAATTGCATGCTAAATGCAACAACAACAACAACAAACGTGCTGAATTTGAACTTTGTCTGCGACTTTTCTTTTCTTTCTTGCTGTCACAGCACACAAACAAGGATACACAAGAAACAGATACAGATACAAACTACACAAATACACAGAGGAGCGATACCAGGGGCATTATGTGCACGTAATTGGCATTGATAACACACACACACACACTGACACTGAAATATCCAGTCTAATTGGTCAATTAGGTGTGCTCGATTCCGACTCAATCAGAGCATCTCCATGGCAGCCACATCGACCAGATGACTGGCGAATTTTCTTAAACATTTTCCAAGAAAATCGCACACACACACAGAAGACTGGAAAATGTCAGGTGGAAAAGAATACGCAGCTCGTTATGGCAGCGCGCTGCGTTGCAAAGCTGCAAAGCACTTTAGCAACGCCTTCGCCTTCGCGCCTCGTTCCCCGAACAACTTAAGCAAATTAGCGCAAAATTCAATTACGGTTAATTAGTCGCAGTGCAGCAGCGCAGGGGGAGCGTGTACGGCATAGTCCTCCCCTGTGATTGCTGTGCACACACACTTTGCTCGGCAGACTGCAATCCGCAGTTATCGCAAGACAGATTTGATGAGGATTGAGTGAGGTTTCCCTTACACGATTTCAGGCAGCAGGTGCAACCTCAAGTCCATTTGCCGTTCGAGGAGTTCTTAAGTTTAATGAAAGCAAAACTATAGCATACTTTTGGCGGTTATCTAGTGAATAGATATAAAGCTATTCTTGATGCACTTTATCTACCTTAAAAATTTTTTCCTTTAGTTTTCCCTTTCTTGAGATTTCTCTTTCCTAACCAAGTTTTATTTTGAAAAGGATTATTCTTATAAATCCCTAAAAATTAATCTTTAATCCAAAGTATTATTTCCTTTTATTATTTTATTTTTTGCTTTGGCTAGAGAATTTTTATTTTTATTCTGTTGCCTCGAAATTTCTGGAATAATTCGCTTGAGCCACCGCATAGCTTAGCTAGTTCCTGACAGCCCGAGTGGCCGTTACATAACACTAGCCGCAATGTATTACAACCCTACACACCCTGTGCGAGTTCGGTTCTAACCTCAAACTCATTCGCGAGTCTCCCTTTGCTCGTAGCCATATATTGTGTGTGCATTTCCGCTACGTTACAAGTGACAAGTTCTACGACATCAATTGCAAGGATATTTCACTCGCGTTTTGTTTTAACGGTAATATACATATACTAGCTAGTATAGTACGCTAGTATAGTTGATGTGGTCAGTGTTGCTTAGAATTTATTGAATTTATGTATGTAATACCATTCCGTTTTCATGGCATGCTCCGCTTCAAATGCACTCAACATGTTCTCTTTCTTTTTTCGTTTGTTTTTTTTTTCACACACACAAAGAGACAATAATGCACTTTTCTATGTTAAGTTTACTTGTGTATGTGTGTGTGTGTGTATGTTAGTGTGTGTGTGTCGCACCTTTTCTTCTTATCCTGCGTCTCCTGTGCGCGATACTGAATTATGAACTGTATTAGCTCAACCGTTATGACGCTTTGACGGCTGCTTTCTCGCCGCAGGCGACTCATCGCGACGATCACGAAGCAAATGCGCCTGATTCTGCACGTCGATGGCGCTGACCGCTCTGCTGACGCTGACGTTGACGATGCCGCTGCCGCTGCTGCTGCTGCTACTTCGATTCCTACTTCACTTGCTGTTGTTGTTGTAGACATGGATTGGCGTCGATTTACATCGACTTTGTGCCAATGTCATTTATTCTTCACTACTCACGCGCACTCCTTTTCTCTGCCTCTCTCCCTCTATTACTATTTATTTGCACATTCGCTTTTGCCTACACATTCGCGTAATATTCTAAATTAACCGTAATTTATCAACGCAACCGTGCGGCGAAGAAGACAAGAGAGAGAGAGAGAGCGAGTGCAATTAGCAGCAAATGCGCTTTTAATGATGACAACAGGCGACGCGCACGAGAGAGAGTGCAGAGAGAGAGAGAGAGAGAGAGCGGGAGAGTGGGGACGCCAGTTGACACAGGGTGACACGTGTGTAAATATTTGTGCAGCTATTTTCTGTGTCTATTTTTTTTGTTGGCTAAATATCTCTTTCAGTCTTTCCTTTGTGCACTTCTTCACTTGCGTGGGCAGCAGCAGCGCGTCTTAATCCTTTGCGGCGCGTGTAGTTTTCTCGTTGCGAGTTAAATTTAAACTAAATGTTTGTGCCAGGCGCGCGAAAATGCCGCACAACATCGCGAAACGGCATCTGGTTGCGTGCTCAAGGAAGCGACCTGCTACAAGCCGCACTACTGTGCGTGCTGCTGCTGCCGCTGCTGCTGCTGTTACTGTTGCCCTCCCTCTCCCACTTACCCGGCATGCATGCACACGCCAGGCGAGCCACACTGTAAAACAGTACAGGCCATATCAATTATGTCAGCAGCGAAAAAAAAAACAGCAAGTAAGAAAGGCTGCAGACAAAGGTGACTCGACTAGAGGATGCGCTGTAATACTCAATTATTATTGATAGGGCTAGACGTGAAATTTCTATATAGAGCCTAGATGTGCTACGATAGCTAATTAAGTGTCTATACGTATTCATATTGATATATTGAGCAAATATTCTACATGCCAGCTCCTTCAATGCTTCTACAGGGTATTCGAAAAAAAGTAGAATAAAAATAAATAAGAAGAAAAGGGCAGAGGCAACTTCGTAACTATTATGTACAGCGCGTCGTATATTTCTTTTACTGCTTCTTATTTCCACAAAACAATTACACAAAATGCTAAAGGCGGCAACAACAAAAACTATAGCCATGGCTATATCCTGGCCGGGCTGATAAACACGACAACGTCACGAGCACAAAGCCTTTTTCCAGTTGGTAACTTCCTTTTTTGAAGCCTTGATATTTCGCCTTTATTGTGTTTAATGACTTTGCATGCCACACTGCGCGAATCTCAAGATGGCGGACCCTCTTGGGATCTTGCTGTGAGGTCGGTTGCGTGCCCCCTCGCACTGTCTCCCAAGTTGTTTCTACATTTCCTAACAAAATTCTCTTGGTATTTTAATTTTTTCCGCAAATTACGTGCATCAGTTAGGAGCGCATTTGCGTGATATGGCACTACATACATATATTATAGATATACATATGTATTATGCAGTTAGAAATCACGCAAAAGCATCAATTAGGCAGGCAACGGGCAACAGGTGGCGCATTAGTTCAAAAAAGCTCGCTAATTGATGTAATACGACCCTGGCGACGAGCAGCTGTCTCGTTCACACACAGAGTGCGAGAGAGAGAGAGCGAGAGAGAGGCAGGGAGAACAGAAATCTCGTTTGAAGTATCATATAGCAATTTGTAGTCCTTGGAAATTAAGATGCAAACTCGAAATTCCCGTTAAATGAGAATCTCATTTAAAAAAAAAAAAAAACTAAAATTTCCTTTTGGCCTTAAAGAAACTTTGATAAGTTTTTTGCTTTTTGAACTTTTGCTGCTTAAAGGGACACACAAACGATAATGCAGGGGGCGCGCCGTACCGGAAAGAGTATCCCACTTAATAGTTATGCGTGCAATTTCCTGTGCCTCAGCCTGAAGCGTTTTGTCCTCATCGTCATCGTCGTCGTCGTCGTTGTCGTTGTCGGTAACAACACGGGAAATTGCTGCCAAATTGACAACATTGTTTTCTGTCAATGATTTTCGCATACCGTAAAGCGGTATATATACCCTGTGTATATAGTGTAACCGAAGCTCGGGCAGCTTTTGTAAACTCCATGCCCGGGGAACCGCATTTGCTACACGCATAGACCATTTGCCAGGACATGCGAAAGCCAGCGCCAAGCGTCATTAGATTGAAATTCCTGCCAATGCTGCGCGAGGGTTGCACAAGAAATTTTCGATTTATTTAAGAAATTAAAAAAAAGCGAGATATCAAAATGATCTCAGTACAAAAGCAGCTACTCTGCAAGTTTCCTGGTATATCTTTCGATTTCCAGAAACTATCGAAACTACCCTCGCTATCTGCACGCCCCCACCGACTGATTAAACTGTGTGTTCGGCCTTGCGTTGTATTCTCTGACATTGTTAGGCTATTACAACATCATAGCACATATAGTGTTAGCTTGGCTAGGACAACGGGCCGGCGGGTCCTTTCGATTTTGGATGCGCCTATTTTGGCTGTGGCCGCGCTGCTGCTTATGTGGCAAAAATTGGCAGTTAACATCATTTATTATTGATTTTCCTCCTTTTTCGGTAACCTCCCCAATCCCGAGGACAAACAGACAAATAGACCGACAGTCTGAGACGTTTGTCTATCGATGGAATGGAGCGTTTTGGCTTGTTTGCTTGCCGTTCTAGGGTTTTTTTTTTCTTTTGTGTTTTTTTTTTTTTTTTTTTTTTTTTGGGTCAGTTAATGCCCCAAACCGTTGGCCTAATGCGCCACGCGAAAGATGATTGATGATTGCGACCCGCTGTCCATATAAATGTTGTACGGCGTTCTCGCAATTTGCTAACTGTAACGATTCCAGTTGTATCCAGTCGTAATAGTATTGTAGCTTGCGACCTTCAACCGCATTGGGGCGGGCCTATGCCTCCAACCAATTTGACCTAATTCTATTCCAATATACTACATAGTAGTATCTCCCTAATTCCCATGCCTATTCCGATGTCGTGTTTTAATTGCAGTGAAGGTGAAATGCCCCGAAATGAATCATATTCATTTGGCATATTTATTATAATTATATTATTGTTTAAATCAAAGTTAATTTAAATTAATTACTTTTTCGGCTTTGCCCGTTGCAGCATGATTGGTTTCAAATTCGCAAAATGTTTTGATTTTTTAATTATGATTTATTCGAAAATCGGTTGCACTTTTGTTTTCTGTTTATTTTGTTTTTTTGTTTTTCGTATTTTGTTACATTTTTCACACGCGTCTGCGAGTGCGAGAGTCCAAAAACTGAAAACACATTAAAATGATTTCCCACCTTATCATGGCATGAATGAAGCCGCTAAATGGGCAAATGGCATTTAATTTGTGAATTTTGTACAATTGATATCGACGGCAGTAATAAGAGACCTCAAAAGCGCTCACACAGACACACACACATATGTTATATCTAATTTGACTTTTACAGAAATTGTTATTGCTCTTTTTTTTTTTGGGTTTTTGTCTTTTTTTAATTTTATTATTATTTGTTTTTATCATAATTAAACAATACGAAAATTGCGTCAGCACTAGAACAACTGATAAGCTGTGCGGTGTACAACTTGTATGGGTACGCCACTGTAGGCGTCAATACAAACGATCAGCTGTAGAAATATCATACCTTTTTTTTTGGCTGCCAGTGTATTGCAGTACACAATTCACCCATTAGGCTTTGTGCGAAAGAGAGAGCGTGCGCCTCGCTTTTAAGCGCTTACCAACACTTCCAGTGTGTGTGTGTGTGTGCTCGGCTTAAGAGGCATTTTGAGCCTGCTGCCGGCAACGCTGGTCGACAAATGACGGGCTAAACTAATTTCTGGTGTCATCCGCACATGTTTAACATGGTTTACAAGTGACAGGAGACGCCCGCCCGCAAGTGACTTGTCCTGCGGCGTTGGCTTGATTAATTTTTGGCTGACAAGTGCTTAGCGAACGTGTGTAAAAGAGAGTGAGTGAGAGCGGGGGAGAGCGCGAGTGAAAGACGCAAATCATACACAAATTACTGTTGTTGCGGTGTGCTCTTCTTGTTGTGGGTGCCGTGGTGGGGGGGGGAAGTGAGCGTGAGTGAGAGTGGATGCGGGTAATTGTATTTTGGCGGGTGCAACAACACACACACACAGATACAGTCGTGAGAGTAGCAGCAGCTAAGACACTGAGTGTGTGGGCGAGTAAGAGAGTGAGTGAGTGAGTGGATAGGGAAAGAGAGACAAACCGCAAGCGTATGATTCGTTTACTGCTGTCGCTATCGTTGATGCTGATAATGCTGCTATGGCGGGCATAGCTGAGCACATGAGTTGAGCTGCTGCGACAGACGGAGGCGGTGGTGGAGGACGATAGGGACTGGGTGGCGGAATGGCATCTGGAGTAGTAGGTGGCAGTAGGGAAAACATGTAAAACAACAACAGCAACAAGAGATATTTACACACAAATATAATAAGTATAAATAGGAATCAACAGATATTGTGAACGAAACAAAACTCTTGTAAGCTGACCGTGCAACCAATTGGAAGAAAAGTGACAAAATAGCTGGGATTAAAGACGCTCAATGAGTGCATACCCCACTGGCAGGACAGGAGCGTTGACTTGGCGTGTCAAGGTCAAAGCGCAGCGACTGCGCTGCCAACAGCTTGACAGCTTAATGCCAATGGCAACCGAGCGCAGCGACAAATAGAGCTAATTACTCACGAGCAGAGTAAGAGCGAACTAGAACTGGAGTGAACCAGTTCACAGGATGATACCAAACAACAACCACAATCGCACTACGACGCATTTTATACCCTCTCAATTTGTTTATGTGTGAGTCAATATAAATACTTTATCTTTGGCGCTTATTTAAATTGCAAATAACGATATGAATCGAAATTTATAGTTCTATAGTATAATACACTGTTTTGCCACGCCTTGGTATCCCCTTTCGCAACCCTGAGCCGCATAAAGAGCAACGCGAGACTTTGTCGCTTAATCAGTCCGCTGGGTGCTGTTAGGATGCTGCTTGGATTGCCCTCGCCGTCGTCGTCGTTGGCAGCTTCAATTTCAGCGCATTTGTTTCATTCGTCGTCAAGTTCCACAAGTTGCAAGTGCAGCAATGCATATAAATGGCAGTCAATGGGCAAGTCGTTTGTTATGCGACAGTTTGCTGCGCCACGCGATTAGAGAATGTCTAGGGGGGGCAGCACCCTGAGGTATCCACGCTTTAATTGGCTTTTGGAGTTGGAGCTTGTTGCGTGACGATATATCGTTACTTGCACACAAGTTAAAATGGTATTTTCCACATAGAGAGAAAAAATACCAAGGATTCAGTTCACGTTGCCATCTCTAATGCGCACTTTCTGCCCGCACTCTAATTGCGTTCGGCAGTCAGTGGAAAAATACCGTTTTCAGTTTCCGCTCTGTCTCTGTGGATATCGCTGCATGCAGTTGGTTGCGTTTTCAATTACCTGCCTGATTACCTGAGGGGGAAATAAATCGCAAGCTGCCCAACGTGATGAAGGTTGTCCGATTTAATGGCGACTTACTTGTTTACATTTCAAAAAAGGGTTATCGATATTGTGACCGATAACAATTACCATCACTTTGATGCGTTCATCGGAGCGAGTTTTGGAATTTTCAAAATTTGCATAGATTTTTAACAGACATGACTTTTGTATTTAAGCCTTTATTGATGCGAGGACTAACAACTAACAACTAGGAACTAAGCGCAGGGAAATGCAGCGAGTTGTGCGCGCGATTTTGGCCACGTGAGATTTGGTTGTGGTTTGTTTGTAGATGGAAATGAGTATGTACGATATATGTACATATGTATATCTTAAATCTTTAGACTCTCAGAGCGCTGTTGCATGTCGTCGATTCCAGCGCCAGACAGTCGCATCGTCGCACACGTAGATTAGTACGCTGGCATCGCGGGAGAACGCGATCTGCCTCACTGTAGCCACACTGCGTGAATTGTGCAGCGTGGTCATGTGGGCACCTTCGGGATCACTGGGATCCATCTCCCAAACATAGACCTTGCCCTGCTGATTGCCCAGCGCAATGACCTTCTGCCACGGATTGAAACCGAAACGCACGAACCAAATCTCACATTCGTCGTACTCGAATTCAGCAATAATGGTGCAGGAGGAATCGCTCGGTTTCAGTTGCTCGAAGCTTTGATGCAGTTGTCCTGGTTTCCAGCATACAATGGCATTTTCGCACGACTTGGAGAGCACAAAGTTGCCGAACCACTGCACACAGTCCACATAATTGCGGTGTATGTCGCGCGTCGAGAAGTCCGGGAAATGCTTGGTGATTGTAGGAAACGGCAGGGTGGACTTTTCCTGGCTGAATGTATGCGACAGCTCAATCTTGTGCTGGAACTCCTGCGTGTTGAGGCACCACAATTTGAGGGAATGATCCATGCCGCTGCTCACAATGCGATCGCCACGCATATTGAAATCAATGGAGAGCACCTCGTCACGATGTCCCTCGACGCCGCCGAAGATTGCGATGCACACGTGACTCTGTATGTTCCACAGACGGATGGCGTGATCTTTGCTGCCCGAGAGCAGTAGTTGTAGCTTGTGCGGATGGAACTTCAGCTCATTGATGGCCTGTCCGTGGCCAATGTAATTCCCGACTGCCTCATTCTGCTCAATATCGATGACACGGATGACACCGCGGTAACCTGCGGCTGCCAGCAGCGGCGCCGATGTTTTCAGATCATATGACCAGGCGCAGGTATAGAAGACCTCATCGGGCTGCCAGGCAAGACGAATGGAAGAGTCAGTTACTACAATGCAAATACTTTCCGCTCGGTACTTACGTCCGGATCTGCATAGCAGTGGAGCAGCGTGAGGCCTCCTTTGCGTGGACACTCGTAGACGGTGCAGCGATTGCTGCCGGCCGTGGCGAACACCTGAGGCTCATCCTTGCCCAGCAGCGTGTTAAAGGCAACGCCGAATATATTCGCACCGTGATTCTCCTTGACATGAGTGCTTGAGTGACAATATATATAGAAATGTTGAGCATCGCTTCGGTCATGTCGGCCTTGTGAACTTACTCGTATTTGTAAGCAGCGCCGCTTTTGCTCTTCGATTTGGTGCTGCGTCGGCCGCGACGCTTGCTGCGCGTACTCGACGCTGGCGACTTGCTGCGTGACGTTGTGCTATTTGTTGTGAAGCTCGCCGATTCATCCTACACATCGTACGGAAATTGTTTGGTTTAGTAGAATTCAGTTTTGGAAATCTTTCGCACATTGCGCCTGTTTGTTGTTTCAACTTACGCCGCACGAATCATCCGAATCATCTGGCTCGTTGCCATTTTTCACTTTGTCGCTGCTCATAACACTTGTCTACACTTTTGTCGCACGCAGCCAAATGGCAATAAACAATTAATCGCGTGTGAAAACAATTTAAACAACAAAACGCAAGTGTTTTTGTTCACTTTTGGCGGCAAATAAGGTGCGCAGCGTTGCCACCACGCGATCGACTAACATCCGAATGTTTATTAACATTTCGCTGTTATTTAAAATATAATTACTGGAATATCGATAACATACTTATGAAGCAATCGAAATAAATTATTTGCCCACCCCGATATATGATTTCTGTTAAATTAACATTGATAAACATCGATAGAGTAATCGCATAAAGAGGCGCGCAAGATATTTTTAAACATGCGCAAGCAATTTAAATAATTGATATTCAAAAATGGTAAAAGATGAAGAGGACAAATCACATGCTATGAATTAAACTGTGAGGGAACATTTCTAGATACAACAATGTACAATTGCACATAGGTCGTTAGGGGCGGTATAGAGAGCGCAGTAAGGATAGTGATAGTGTACAAAAATCGGGAGTTATAGATAGTACATATATTTACATAGAGGGTAGTTGAAGCGAGCAATATAAGGGGACAGGAAGGAGACAATATTTACAGCAGTAGAAATAGAACGCAGACAATTTTCAAGGTATTTTATAGACAGAAGTTAGATATATGTATACGTATATATAGGGAGAAAGACAGACAGACAGAGAAATAGATAGAGAGAGAGAGAGTTAGAGATATAGAAAAGAGAGATAGAGAGTAGTAGTTCTTCTGTGTTGGTTAACGTAATGTAACAACGTAAAAGACAACGTAAACGTTAAGTATTGTACATCAACTGAAAATGCATACAAAATTACGCTAAATTTATTCAGTATAAACCATTTTCAAGTACGTTTTATTCGTTGACATTGATCTCGCCCAGACCGGTGTGCGCAGGCGTCTTTGTCGCTGAACGGTCGCTTTATTACTGCAACTGCTACTGCTGGAAACACTTTGACCAGCGCCGCTGCTCGTTGTCGACTCGTTTCCCTCGTTTGCCGTCGCTGTTGGTTTTGATTCTGCTGTTGTCGCCGTCGTCGTCGTCGTCGCTGTTGTCGTTTCCGTCGTCGCCGTCGCCGTCGCTGTTGTCGTCTCTGTTGCTGTTGCTGTTGCGCTCTCTTCTGTAACCGTTTCAAGGGCTTTTGTCGCCCCCTCTGCCTCCGGTGGCCCGGTGGGTCCACTGTGCGTCTGCGGCGCCAGAGAGACACCTTTGGTGCGGCTCTCTATGCTAGTTTGATTTTCTGCCGCCTGATCAGCTGTCGCTGCTTGCTTGTTGTGTATGCTGCAGCTGCTGCCAGAGTTGTTGTTGTTCAGATTCTTGCAGTTTCCATTGCAGCGTTGCTTCGCAGGATCACTGCTCTCATTATTGTATCAGTCGGCACGAGAGAGAGAGAGAGAGAGTGGTCAAGTGTTTTTTCGCACAGCAGTTGGCAGTGAGTAAAAGCGAACCGAAGCAGACAACAAATTTCGAAACGAGAGTTGCCGGATCGTTCGTTGGCGTAAAGTATTTGAATTTTTGTTTGTTTGTTTTGTTTTTTGTTTTGCAAATAGGGAATATCAATTTTTTTTTTTATATGGTTGGCAATAGAAAGAAAAAGTAAAAGTACATCAGTTGAGGTTTTTGTTGTAATATGTGTTTTGTTTTTGTTTTTTTTTTCTGAGATTAAATTGGTTAGAGCGAGTGGATTAGTTTTGCCCTGCAAAGCAGCAAAAAGCCACACGCACACGCTAACAGAACCCAACACACACATATGAGCGCACGCGCACACATACAGACAAAGCAGTTGCCGAATGCAAGTGCAAAAAGTGCTGCATACTTTGCCCGATGTCGAACAAACTGAAAGTCGCAACTTTTGTTTGTTATTGTGTGTGGCGGCGCCCGTTTCCCCCCTCCCTTTTATCACCCTCATCCTCATTCCATCATGCTGAGGTATTTTCCTATGCAAATCGAACAATCGTGTCATGATGTTGTGAATAATTTATGGCGAATCCAGAACCAAACCCATATTGGGTACGACAGTGTACGTTTAATGGAGTCCATAATAAATGCACACCGTGTGAGTGACAGGCGCATCGGAGAATTCGACGAGTGGGGGAAGGTTTTGGGGGTCGACGGAGGAGTCTGCTCTTAATTGAAAGCTCTGCCCATGTGTGGTAAATAATAAAAATGCAATATGTTTGTAACTGTAATACGATTTTATGGTTGCTTAAATCAACTTAAAATCGATATGCATAAAATTTCCACGAGTCAAGTTGAAGAGGCAGATTATACGAATAAGAGAGATAGAGAGAGGGACAGAGAGTGAGTGAAACTAAGATATATGTATATAAGGAGAGAGAGAGAGATAGTTGTCATCAGACAAACAAGGCGGGGGCCAAAACTTTATTATACTAAAGAGAGACATCGATATCAAAATACACCGAGAACGAGAAATGTAAAGAGAAAGAGAGAAGAGATTGTGATAGTACTTCGCTTATACGGTGCAGGGTCGGGGTATATCACACGATTTGTATTTGTAGTAGTAGAAGTAGTATTAGATAAATATATACTTTAGTTTTACTCGACTAAACTAGTTCTCTGGCTTATTAGCTAGTTAAATGAGAGCGAGAATGTTATACGGAAAGAGATGGAGGATAATATGAGATGATTAACAAGGCGAGAATCGTTGAGAACTCAAAAAAGGCACTACAAATTATGATATTAAGAAAGATAGAGATAAATAGATTGATAGAGAGAAAGAGAGAGAAGGAAAATATGAAATATTTGGGTGAGGTGTATATAGTTTTTCTGTTTGTGATGGGTAAGTTTTGTAGTTTAGATGTGAGTACGCAGGTTTACAGGAGAGAGAGAGAGATGGAGACAGACAGACAGATAGTAAGAGAGAGAGAAATAGTTAAAAATCAACAGAGTTAACGACAAAAACCAAAGCTCTAGTTGACTCTATAAAGACTTACTCTTCGCTCTCAACGGATGAAGACGCAATCTGCCCCAATTTACCTTTACCTGATGTGGGGCTTCTGCTCTCAATAACAACAGACACACACACAGATATAAAAAGAAACAAAATATATAGATATAAAAAACGTGTGAAAGTCGTTAAAGGAAAAACGATCGAGGTGATTACAAAAAAAAAACAAAAATATAAATATCAATTGTGAGGGAAAATAAAAAAAGAAATCGTAGTTAGCTAGAATAGTATGCGAAAGATTGTTATGATAGATATTGTATAATCGTAAAGGTTGTTTTTGCAGTTCTCGAGTTTCGATGGGAAAGGCGCAACTCATGAAACCGGTTCGTGAAGCTTGACTTCGTGTGTGCACTCCGAATGCGATTTAAGTTTTGGATTCGATCTGTATATGTGAATATATATGCATAATATTATATGGGGAAAACCTACTGTAAAAGCCTCAACCAATTTCTTTGATCCCCGAAAGCGCCAGCAATATATTTCAAATATTGTTTGGGTTTTTTTTGTTTTTAGATTTCTTTTCGATAGTTTTATATAGCCAGTTTATGATTAGATTGATTAGAAAAGAGCGCAGAGCGTTAGGGCATGCGCAGGGTTATTTTGACCTACCTGGATTCGTCTATGAAAACCGCTTCGAGAACACGCGCCGCATAGTGCAGATTACGCTGCATATCATCGTAGGCGACAGTCTCGTAATCCATTCGCCGGAGCAGACTGCGTATTCTAAAATGAACAAGAGAATATTACGATTAGGAATTATACAGGAAGTATACTTTTTTCTTAATCAATTCAGATCTGTTATATAGTATTACTTACCTGACAGCTGCTTTGTTGAGCGCATCGGGCGTATCGACAGGTGGCAAAGTCTCCGTTTCCCATGTCCCGCTTAACGATTGATTCGAATGGGTTGCCGTCGACGGTACCGATAGTTTATCATCCTGAGGGATTTGATAGTCTAGGGGATTATGGGAACTCTGATAATCGAGAGTATCGCGACTCGATCGATAATCGATTGTGGCTCGATCCACTCGCGGAGCATCAGTGTTATCCGTAACAAAGTTCGTTGGATTCGGCGACGAGGGTTGCATTTTACCGACCGAGCCTGTAGCGTAGCCTGAATTATTATCGATAACACGTTTATCGCCGACAATTCCGCCAGAACCGCTTGCACCGGACCCGTTAGAACTTGTGCCCCTTGTCGCACCTAAACGCTCGGCGAGAGTCTCACTAATTGGTGTCTGGAAGAAGCTAATGCTCGACGATCCAGGTGATCCAATTGATGGCGCCTGTGGATCGATCTGTGTGAAATTCTTGCGACTATTCGAGCGCCGTACAATGGTCAGAGAACCGTGTTCTGTAAGCAAAAAAAAAAAGATAATTATTGAATTAGTTTAATGTCTTTTACATTTGATCGATTATCACCTTTTTTGGTTGGGAGTATAAAAACAAACACTTTGATTAAAACAAGCATAAGACTGTAAATTTTATCTGTGGGCCAATCGATATCCAATTGTAAGCTAATTGGAACTACAATACTATATAAAAACAGTACTATGTACTCTAAAATTCGACGTAATTGATTTGATTACGAAAGCAAAGGCAAATCGTCAATATCATTATGCTGATCGAACAAGTAAATATAGTAATTATAAAATAGAAGACGATTGTGGATGACGTAAAATTTTTCAATAAAAAATAGACGTTGATTGTATTCGTTTCTGCTTGAAGGAAGTTGAAAAGCGCTAAAGATTCATAGAACAATATGAGAATAAAAATCGAATTCAGTTTGAAAGATATATAAGACTTTGAATAAGAAATTGAATTAGAAAACGGTAGAAATCTGTGTCTTATGTGTATTTAATTATATTTAAAAAACCAACAGAAATATTTTTTGGATTTGTGGAATTTAATCAACTTATAAAAAGCTTAAATCATTGCTAAAATTTCGACTTAATAAACTCACAACTTAGCCCACTGTGCGACCCTCAAATCAATGGCTTAAACTCAGCATTGCGTAGCGTATTCTGTATTTAGTTTAACCCGTAAGTGCAAATGTTACTGCTTAACGAGCGACCCTAGGATACTCCCATCCCCTCCCCTCCCACCCCTCCCCTTACCGGGTGAGCTAAGGCAAATCGAAGCTGAGCGCAAATTGCAAAAGATTTATCTGTTTGCTTGAAGAGTTTTCTGCTCTTCCAGCAATGGGAATAAACAACAGAGAGGACGTGGGAAAAGCCAAGCGGAAAACAAAGCGGAAAACTCACTTAAAGCCCGCCGGGAAAGGCGGCATGGAGCGGGCTGCTGTTAACTGCAACACATTCCTCTCTCTCTTTTTTTGGGGCCTGGCCAAAAGAACGAACATAAAATCCGCTTTATGTTCTGCACTCAAATTTATGTTCCACTCGAGATTCCTTAGCTTAACTGCTTCAGACAGACAGTAGAAGAAAGGGGGAGGGGAATAGGGAGGGGTTAACTGCTTATCGAGTCTCGCCTGTGATGAAATGTGATGTTTTTGATGCTACTTTTACTGACCACCCGCCTCGAGCTTTTTAATGAGATTTTTTTCCAGCATTTTGGCCAAAAATCAAACGAAAATCTGCAGCAAATGTTGGCCCAGGTGACTGCGGGCAATTGACCCATTTTATTAAAAATGCAGACAGCAAGTTCAGGTCGTATGCACTATATACAGAAGTCCGACATGAAGTCGGATTTGGAGATTTTTTCGCTTTACTTACTTGCCACTTGACCATTTATTGTCGCATTGGCGCCCAGTTCGCAGCTCGTTGGGCTCTGCTGTTCACCGTTATCTGGCCCAATTGTTGTTCCACCAGCTGTGGCACCACCGGCTCCTCCCGCCGTTCCGCTGGCACCGCTACTGCTGCTGCTGCTGCCTGCGCCGCTTGGGTTACTCTCGTCCCGTTTACTGGGCAACGTCTCCGGCGTGCTGGCGACTGTAAGTAGAGAATTGTATGCAAAATGCTTTTAGTAAAAGGAATTCCTCTTCTTCTTCTTATTCTTCTTCTTCTTCTACATTGAAATCTCATTTCAACAGGTCCCAGCATAACCATAAGTATATAACTATGTATACATTTAGAGTACATATGTATCCAAAAGGCCTTTATACGTCTGTACCTCACTTCAGGCACTTGCATAAATCAGACCCTTAGCGAGGGTACCGAAGCGGGTCTTAGGGGGGAGGGTGCTTGTAATGCCGTTAGGCTTAGCTAAAGTATATTGTTATGCGAAGGACCAAAAGGGTATACCAAGCACATACACACACACACTGTGTGCATACCATATGAGCTGCGAGTTCTGGAAAACTGTGGCTATTATCGTAAAGCAAGATGGTATTGCAGTCTGCTTAACAAACAAGTATAGAAATATAAGAGAAATTGAAAGTAATTGAAAGAACTTGATTAATTTCAATAGCAAAGGTATGAAATTCAACGGAGAGCAGATATAATTGAAAGGAATGATATTAAATATTCTACAATTACATATTAAATTATAGGGGTACTAGAACTTTAATATAAAGTGAGAATAAGAGGCAAAAGTAAAGCCTAAAAAAATATTATTTTTTCTTATCAATAGAAAATAGATTAGGTTTGGCAAATAAAGATTTAACTTTATAGACACTGAAGTAGCTGGCCAAAGAGAAATCAATGCAGACTGATAATCAGTTGGAAAACGTAGATATTTTAGAAATATTTGCAAATGAGTCATAATATTTTTATAGAGTAAAAATAGATAGAAGTATTTCAATTTCTTTCGTTTTAAAAAGCATTCTAGTACGCTCTGAAAATCATCCTAAGAGAGCAAATGTTAAGATCTCAAAATGTTTTTGCAATTCTCAATAACTTTTATTTTCATCTCATATTGGATTTATTTGACCACAAAATAGATTTACTCGTTCTATTGTAAGACGACGTACACTGGTGTCAAATTTAACAACAAACTGTTAGAGTGTGTTAATACCCTGTAAGTCCCATTGAATTTGGTTTACATTGGGTGTTAATTAGCTGTAGAATTGTGAAGGTTATTGCATTTGAATTCGAGACGAGTATACAGATGGTTTATCTATTTATTTGAAGTGATTAATTTATTACAACAAATTAACATGTTTTTTAGACCTTAGCTTAGCCTAGGTATTTTCAAGTCATGCAAATAATCATGCTAGGCTTGAGAACCCTCGTCACCCCGTCGATAAACATTCGCTAAGCGTTTGCACAATGAATTCATACGGAGCGGTATTCCGGCTTTATCAGCTAGTCAGCTAAGTTTATGTATATAAACAATGCCATCGACTGTGCGAAACTTCAGTCTAACCTGACCGAGTCTGTCGAAAGGTTCTAATCACACATCATGCGATTCCTCGCTCTCTTCGCCCTCTGCTGCCTGTTGGCTTTCGCGGTATTCGCAAATGTCGCCGCTGAGGAGGAGGAGGAACCCTTCTGCCCCTGCCCCCGGAATCTGGATCCCGTCTGTGGCAGCGATTCGCGTACCTATTCCAATCCCTGTGAGCTTGCCTGTGCCGCCAAACGAGCTGTACGCCAGGGTCGCAGTTTGTCTTTAGCCAGAGCCGGAAATTGTTAAGGAACGAGAATATATATAATCAGATGAATAAAAAAAAAAGAATGTAAAAAATTAAACTGAAAATTAAATTAAATAAATGTTAATACGAATATTGCACATTTTTGTACACGTAATTTCAAACGTTTATACTATGTACATATATACGGTATTTACCCAAGTGCTTGGGGTGTTTAATCAAATGTGCGCACACATTTAACTCTTAGAAGACCAGAAACAACAACAATAACAAATAATAATAAATATATTATTTATGATAGGGAAGCTAGTTGAACTAATTCGAACAGTTGATCAAATTTTGTGCGACCTTGAAAGCGTTCATAATATAATAATATATTATTATAATTAAGAGATGTTACATAAAAAATAAATTTCGTTTTACATATATAATCTATAAGTCCATCCGAATGCAACTCTTTCTGTGAACTCAGCAGAAATGACTCAATATTGTGATGACGACAACAAGTCCCCATAAATATTATAATAACCTGTTTAATTGGACTACATACAATGTGTGTTTGTAAACAAGAAAACTGGGTCAGTCTGTCTCTAAGAGTTGTTCTCCTTTAGATCAGCGACAGAAAGTTGAAAAATTGTTGCAAAAATTTCGAAAAAATTTCTAGAAGTTCTTTCGAAACGGACACACTGGTTCAATATTGCAATCGAACAAAACAAAAGGCCAAACCTAGAGTTTCGAGTGCTTTGCCATCTGATTTATAGCTGTTTATAGAGATAAAGCTTGACGCTATCGAGTAGAGCCCCGACGGTTTTTTTTTTCACATAGGTTTCTTGCTGATAAGCATTAATATAGCACATATTCCTCTATTGATGATTCAATCGACATAAAATGAGTATTATCATATTTTTGTATGTATGTATATATTTCTAATATTGTAGTTATATTTTATTTTGTTATAATTTCATCGTATAATAATGCTTAACAATTGCCCTGTCTAAGTAGATCCATGCTGCGTCCGGAACGTGCAAGTTCACGGCGTGCACAATTGAGTAGACAACGGTTTGGATAGGATATCAGATTGGTTCCGCACACTGGATCGTAATTCCTTCCACAGGGGCAAATAGCTTTGTGAATGGGCTGCTCCTCGCTGTCCCCCTGCTCGTCCGCAAAGGCAACCAGAATGAGGCATAGTGCCAGGAGAAGGCTCAACAATTTCATATTCGCAACAGGTTAATCCACGAGCTAGTCTATATCGATACTGACATTGGGCTCCGGTGCACCCAGTTAGTTTTACTCGATACGGTTCGTTGGGTATGGCCTGTTGGACTACTATCTTATCAGAGCGTTTGGCTCTCAGCCCATACCTTCTTTGGTTCATTTCTCTTTGTCGCTAGCATACTCAGTATTTTATAAAAATGGGCTTATTAGTTTGTGGAACTTGTAGATGATTAGTTCGTCTTGCAAAATTTGATATAATATAATTTGATATTTCAATTTGAAATAACTGAATATTAATCAAATTAAATTTCTTTTCGAAACATAAGTTATATTTCTGTCATCATTTAAGAGATTATACAGTATGTTTTATTTATTTCAAATGGTTAGAAATAACTTTTGCTAACTTCTAAAAGCTGCTAACTTAAAGCTTTTTGGAGTTGCCAGACCAAGTGACAATTGTTGCGCTTGCTCGCTCGTTAAACTAGAGATGGAATCGTGATATAATAGGTTGGTGATGCAATATGTTTTATTGATAGCAGAATATTTATTAAATCAACTAAATCAATATTTATTAAATATTATATTATTTCAGAACATTATCATCGTCAATTGAAAGTTCTCAAAAATATTATTCCGTTTAAGTTAGACAACTTTGTTATGTATATTTTAAAGGTACATGGGAAATAATCAGGTTAAAATTATTGTATAATTTTTTTATAATTAAGCTCGTAACCACCACATGAACATTAAAATATTATATTTTATTAAAATAGGAACAATCGGTAAGGAATAAAGCTTGTATATAAGCTTGTATATATTTTTTTTTTCGGATACGCTTAATTATTTGACAAGCTATATAATGTGTATCCACAAAGTAAATTTCGCCATTTCATCTGAGTGGTACGTACAGCTGCAGTGTTTTAACAATCATTATGAATCTTTGTGCTTTCTTTTTGATGTGTTTAATCTTTTTGTTGACCAATCCTGGTAAGACAAAATAAATAATAATAATTAATTTTGCTACTCTCAACATAATTTAAATTCTGGGATTTCTAGGCGCTTATGGAAAGCGAAAGTGCTCTGATAGTTGCAAAAATCTTCCCGAAATGTATGTTTGCGCCAGTGATGGCAGAACTTATAAAAATGTCTGTATATTCATGTGTGTTTTTAAGGAAATTAACGACAAGATAAAAATTCTCTATTATGGAAAATGTAAATAAATTCAATAATTGATCTATGTTTACTTTTTGTGTATTATATGTATTTTTGACTATGATTATAAGTAAGTAAAAAGTAAATTAAATTAGCTATGTACGAGCAGGGCTTGTATAGTTGGAACAAGAAAGAGTTATATGTATGTATATCATATAACATATTAGATGCGCTTGAGTATTATTTAAAGGTTTTAAACTGTGTAAATTGTGATCTATTCGCTTATTTTGTCACTTCGACAAATTCATGGATAAATAATGAAAAATACTGGGCAAAACTTCAGTTGCTCCTTGAATATCATTATGGATTTCTCTGTTCTCGTTTTACTCTATCTTTTAACATTACTGGCCTTTCCAGTTAGAGCAGAAGATTGCAATTGTGATCGAATATATATGCCACTTTGTGCCGACGATGGCAGAACCTACGACAATGATTGTCTATTTGAGTGCGCTTGTATGAAATCCAAATGTAACCTGAGAGTAACTCACCAGGGAACATGTTATGAGAAAAATAAAAAAAAACCAATTATTACATCGTCATGGGAATATTAAACTTGTTATATAAAAAATATAAATAATAAAATATAAATTGGTGGTTTGTGCAATAGTTAAAATAATATGGAAAAATCGATATAAATAAAGTAATAAATTAATTTTGTGATACTTGAACTAATTATTTTGGCATCTTTAAAAAAGTTATTTTGTTTTTTTGTCTCTCTTTAAAGTTATTCGTTCCACTATGCATAGAAAATAATATATATAAACCTTGAAATTTAAACTACGATTTTGGAACTTGAAAATGTTGCTGGCTAAAAGTTATTAAGTATTTGAATTATTTTACTTTCGCAATTAAAAGTTCTGCTCACGATAGAAGTAGAGCACGCAACCATCTCTAGAAAAGAGCTTTTTGCTCTCACTCTCTTCGCTCTTTCTCTTTTTCTCTCTCAGTCTCGCACACATACATACATTTTGTGTGTACTTTATTTATTTCTCTTATCAGCTTTGTGTCGTCGATCGAATTGAGCCCTTGATAAACAGCAGGTGGGCCGCGTTATAGTATAGTATGTAACTTGGTAGAGCGTGAAAGAAACGGGGGGGGGGGTGACTAGTTTAATTTAAGTAAGAGCTACATTGTCGTAATAATATTTTCAATTTGCGCACTGCACTCTATTGTTGGTCTATCAACAATAAATTTCCAGCTAATTCCGTCAATTCGTAAAATTTCTTTGGTCACTTGGGAAATCTCACTAAGCGCACAATCAGTCTATCAAAATTGGCCGGGCGATGCGCATATCGTGGCTTGAGGCTCGGGTTCTACTCCTCCTTGTGGCGTTTCTGCCCTGCTGGATAGTGTATCAGGTGGGGGCTATCAATTGTCAGCCCTGTAAATTACTGGAGGCACGTAAAACTCATGCGATTGAAACCCAAAACGATTTCAATGAGACGACGAGCAAAGCAAACCAGAATTGAAAGCGCATAAACATGTTTTTGTTTACATACACACACACAGACAAACAAAGTCAGTAGATTGTTGACTAATTAACAAAACTGACGCATACACTCAGATAATACTTAGTTTCCGCCCCTCTTCTAGATGTCTACAGAGCTCTATAGCGTACTCAACTCGCTACGCTCTCGCTCAGTGCAAATTCGCAGCTCGACGCGCAACGTCGCATCTCGACTAAGAATCTCTTTTGTATAACGAAATCCTTATAATATATATAGTAATTAGCATCTTGACGAGATGAGGTCTTTCAATTTGTTTGCTCTACTCTCGCTCTGCATGCTGCTCGCCTGCGCCATCTTTGCGGGTCAAGCGGAGGCAGCGATGTGTTCCTGTAATTTCAAGGAGAAGGGTGCCCAGGTGTGCGGCACCAATGGGGTCACCTTTGTGAATCGCTGTGAATTTGAGTGTACGCAACGCGACTACAAGAAGCTGGGACGCACTCTCAACATTGCCAAGATGGGACCATGCTGAAGTGGGCGTCGGCCTCGACATGGGCGTGGCACAAGTGCTGTGAAAGTTTTTCAATTTGCAGAAAAAACTATACTAGATAATAATATAATAAATAATTGTTTATATTCACACAATAAACACCTATAGAAACTAATGCATGCATTCAATATAAAGTTGATAATTATTTGTGGTAAACTGAAATTTGTATACTGTCAATAAAACTGTTTTTTAATTACTTTGCATGAAAAGAGTTGGGGATATTAGAAAACTTTACCGAGATTGACAGATGTGTAAATATTTTAAATAGAAATAATAATTATTATTAGTTTCTTAGGCAACAATATTAGGTAAACAATTTAAGAAACTTTGTGGAGATTTCACGATGCGATTCGATTCGATTTCGATTCTACATCATGTGAAAGCTGAGACAATTATTAAAAAGCGAAAAAACTGTTAAAATATCGATATATTTTAGGTACAATAACATTTATCGCTAGTTTGTACTAGATAATACTGCCTACTCACGAATATTGATAAAACAAACCCATTTGGAATTTATTTCATAGCTGAATAATTTCAATATTCGCTTGAGTGTTTTTCGCATGGAAAGAGAACATTCGCAGTTTTGCGGCTCAGACTCATCCATTCATTAATTACCTTCCCAATTAATTCCCTAGGGTAATGCGTGAGCTTAAACGATTTCACCTGATAATTTACCAGTCGATTAATGCGCTTGGGTATTATTAATAATTATCGATATGCAGACCGAAACATACATAAATGTAGGCGGATAAGTTGCAATGGAAATCGGGTTTAATTACAGGGGAATTCGGCTGTGGTTTGCCATGTGAAATGCGACGACGCGTAGCTGTTGTTTTATATGTAAGTGTCTATATATATAGTATGGGATATAAGATAAGTACATATGTGTATATCATTGTATGCAAATGCTGTCATTATATGCTAATTAAAAGTCGCTTCAACGACGTCATCAACTCGTCAGATATAAAACGACCTGACTGCCGCGATTTCCCCCCCCATTATACTTCCCCATTCACCGATTCCATTCAGATCAGACAATGTTTTGAGTATTCGCCTCACGCACATCAATCAAATTGTGCATAATTAATCGACGCCGTCAGCCCACAGCGCTTGCTCAATGTCGCTCAATCTCTATCGCTCTCTCCCGCTCTCTCTCTCTCTCTCTCTCTCTCTCTCTGTCTCCCGGGAACTTGTGATTTCTCATTTGAGATTACCGATGATGTGATTTATCAAGTGTGTCTCGCTTTTGTTAATTGAATCTCAATACGTGCGACACACAAATGTCAAATTACATGGCAAGAATACTCGGTATTATACTATATTATATATAGTATGTATGTATCTGGATATCGAAATTTTACTGCCTGTGGGAGTGCTACCAGTTTTGCTTTATGACAGCTGCCTTAAATGAAAGGAATGTTATTATTAAGAAGATGAAATCATGTTGAGTTGGATGTTGACGCGAGTTCTTATCTTTCGACAAAAGACTGCAAAGTGGGTAGTTTGGTGAGTTGGCGGGAAAATTAAGAAATAAACAGATAGTGATGATTGATATTTATAAATTTTTCTATGAATTTTCTGTCATCACTAGATTTCCGCAGTTTTTCTCTTTCATCGTTTATCTTATCTACTTTTAGTATCTTTTGTCTGGTCAGGTTTGATCCATCCAACTTATTAATGCATACTTTTCGGATGGCCTCAAAAATAAGCTCTCGTTTAATTATTATCGTAACAAATATGATTTATAGCAAACAATATTATATGTCGATATTAATCGGAAAATCCTCTGAAAGCTCCATACTTCTCCTGTTGAATGCAGAAAACCTATGAATTATAATTAAGCCAACTTTTTTAGCTCAGATTATATAGTATGTTACTATCTGGGGTAATTCTATGTCCGTCTATCTAGTATACTAGTGAGATACTACGTAGATTAATGATGAATGATGAGCAATAAAAATGAAAAAAAAAAAAAACATACGAATGTGTGATGCCCTGTCTAATATAAATATTCATATACTAAGTACTTAATCTCTCTGACGTTTTATATGCATTGTCGGTCCTATTAGAAGCTGACAATCTCAACGGTTGACAACAACATTGACTCGTGTTGTTGCCATCGATTTTGATAACAAGTATTTGATAAGCGTTAACGTATTCATCCTTCTAGGTATATATCGTATATATATATATATATGTATGTACATCAAATGGCAAGGTAAATAGCAATCAGAAAACACGAATCGAACCGTTTGTCCTCGTCGAACAGAACCAATTTGTTGCCGCTTAAGGGTTGTCAGGTTCGATGAGAAATGCGAGAGTAAATAGATGTGAAGAGGTAAACGAAATAAAGGAAACAGGAATTTATACATACAGCAAAAGAAAATCTATAAATGAGCACACTGAACGCTTGGATACTCTACAATTTTCGGAAATATCTTCTGTTGATATAAACTTTATATGCATGTGACTTTAAGGTATCTATATGCCAAATTTGCTGAAGCTAACCCATATAGTTCTCGAGATCTGCAAGAAATGCTATTTCAACTTGTATTCTTAAGATTTGCAGACTCGAACTGATTTCAGATTAACTAACTGAATATATAGAAATTATATTTTCGAGTATATAATGTAATCAGAGTTCAGTTGACTTTATTTTTCTCACTTTTTTCGGGTATTGACTGCATTTTTAATATGCCAAACTCGCGTCGCTTTGATATTATTAAATATTTACATATTTGCATATTAAAATGTACGTTATGTACTTCATTGTAGGCCTGGTATTTATTTATGTGGCTGCTGGGTAGGGTAACCCCAAGACAGGCAGCTGCTGCAGGCAGGGGATCACGGGTATCCCGGGTGCGAGTCAGGTAACAGGGACCGCCTGGAATTGAAAAGTGCCCCGAAATTCCTTGTCAAGGGTTCGCAACACACACACACACACACACACGTACAAGACTGAAGCTTCGCGACGCAATTCAATCAGCGTAGGACACGCAAAATGAAAGGTATCGTAAGCCTCGTTGTGGGTCTCTCGTATCGTGTCTGATGGACAGCCGGTAAAACAGCCTGGCCTGGATTGGCAGACAGACGACAGGCCGGGATTAGCAGATTTTTGCCTTCGAAGAGGGCGAAAAAAAAAAAAAACAGAAACCGCTACGCGTTTTCTTGCCACAGAATTTCACTTGATCGAAAGGAATTTCAATATACATATACATATATAGCATATACGACATGCATATCAGGCGCAGACACACGTGCAAAATACTTGGGCCACGCCCCCAAAGCATGTCAAACCCTTTTCATGTTGCATTGCCCCCTTAACTGGAATTTAATAAATTGCCAAAGAAAATCTCGCAAATTATGCCAAGCTGCCAGTGTGTGTGTGTGTAGAGAGAGAGAGAGAGAGAGAGTATGTGTGTGTGTGTGTGTGTGGGTTGCCTGGGGCAGGACATGAGCACGTCGTATATAGTGTATTATGCAAACAGCGCGAACTGAATTACAATGTTGCAAAATGTTTTAATTAGCCTAACAGAAGCCAAGCAAGTGTGTGAGCAAGGGGTGGCACAACCGGAGGGGGGGGGGCGACCTCACTTGCCTCACCTGGTAACATTTTGTTGCACGTTCACGCAGCGGAAGTTTGCGGTTTCCTCGTTCCGCACAAAATGCAAAAATGCAACGTGCCCCCAGTGTGGGGTGCTCCATAGATAGTGTGTATAAAAGAGGCAGCCTTATAAAGTAGCATAAATTTATGACCAAACTAAAGTTGGGACAAACAATTAAAACGACATGTATTATATAGAAAAACAAACGGTAAAATCTCATTAAAAGTTTTTGCTAAATCATATCTGCATGAATATATAATATTTACATACTGCGTACAACCTAATTAATTCGAAAAGTAAAACAGAACTATTTTCCATATGCAAATATTATTAATGGTATGGTAAATAAACTGAAATAAATCTAAATAAACTTTATTTTGATTTAGAATATATTTTCCATTTTGTAGCCTCAAGCTACAGCTGCAGCTAACGAAATTTCAGTAAATATTTTAAATAATTAATGAGAGTTCCCAAGTTCCCAAAGTTAACTATCGAAACTTTCTTTTTGCTGTACAAACTTTAGGAATCAAAACATTGTATAACTTAATTAATACATTATTGATTTAGTCCGATATTGTTTTTTATTAGTTCCTTCAGGGCGTGTTGTGTAAGGCAATTAGGAAAAAAACGTACTTATCTACAAAGTAGTTTGAACGTGCCCTAGGCCGGTCACACGCTGACCAACTGAATAAATATGTGTGCTCTGATCGGATCTGAAAGGTAAATAAACAAACCGGAATATAACGGAAGTCAATACGAGTGGACGGGGGCTATAAAAAGCCGTTACAAGTCGTGAATTGACAATAGAAACCAATTGAAGATATCAGAGTAACAAGATGGAACTGAAAACGTTTATGATATTCAGTTTAAGTATAGTCCTAGTCGTGGCACTGGATGAGCGTGAAGAGCGAGTGTTGGTCAACAATCATAAGTCGAAGGATCAAGAAGCCCTTGACAATTGGTGGCGTCACGAGGTCTTCTATCAGATCTATCCGAGATCGTTTAAGGACAGCAATGGCGATGGTGTGGGAGATCTTAAGGGTATCACTTCGAAGCTGCAGTATTTCGCCGATACCGGAATCACCTCGGTCTGGTTGAGTCCGATTTATCAATCACCTATGGTGGACTTTGGCTATGATATATCCGATTATAAGGCAATTCAACCGGAATATGGTACCTTGGAGGATTTCGATGAGCTCATAGCGACAGCCACGAAGTTGGGCATCAGGATCATTCTGGACTTTGTGCCCAATCACAGTTCCGACAAGCACGAATGGTTCATCAAATCTGCAGCAAGGGAAGAGGGTTACGAGGATTTCTATATCTGGGAAAATGGCACCGAATCGGATGGAACTCATGTGCCACCCAATAATTGGGTATCTGTCTTCTCGGGTTCGGCCTGGGAATGGAACGAGGAGAGGCAACAGTTCTATTTGCGACAATTTACCAAGGGACAACCCGATTTGAATTATCGCAATCCCGCAGTGATTCAGGCCATGGATGATATATTGTTGTTTTGGTTGAAGAGGGGCGTGGCTGGGTTCCGTGTCGATGCTGTGATCTATGTGTATGAGGATGAGCAGCTGCGTGATGAGCCGCTGAGTGGACTAACCGATGACTCTAACTCGGTGGATTATTTGAATCACATTTATACCAGGAATCAACCGGAGGGTTTCGAACTTATACAACACTGGCGACAACTGCTGGACAATTATACGGCCGAGAATGGAGGACCTCTGCGTATTATGATGCTCGAGGCATACACAGACATCGATCGACTGATGAACTACTACGAGGACGAACATGGTGTACAGGGTGCCCAGTTCCCATTCAATTTTGACTTTATCACCGAACTGAATCGCGAATCTTCGGCCCAGGACTTTGTGATGACCATCGAGCGTTGGTTGATCTATATGCCCCAGGGACATGTGGCCAATTGGGTGATGGGTAATCACGATAATCCTCGGGTGGGCTCGCGATACGATGAACGTGCTGTGGATGCCATGAACATGCTGCTCCTGACTCTGCCTGGAATCGGGGTAACCTACTACGTAAGTTGAAGAAAGTTTTGGGTAGCAGGATTACTTTCATTTCTGTCTCTACAGGGTGAGGAGCTGGGCATGGTGGATTATCGTGATATAAGCTATAACGATACAGTTGATCAGCCTGCCTTGGATGCCGGTCCCGAGAACTACAAGTGGATCTCTCGTGATCCCGAACGCACGCCCATGCAGTGGAGTGACGAGGTCAATGCGGGTTTCTCCAGTGGCAATCACACCTGGCTGCCCGTGCATCCCAACTACGAGGAGTTGAATCTGCGTGCCCAGCAGCGGGCAATACGCAGTCACTATAAGGTCTATCAATCGCTGATCAAGTTGCGAAAGCAGCGTATCCTGCAGGATGGTTCCTATACGGCGCAGGCACTCAATCGTCGCGTATTTGCCTTCAAGCGGTAAGAAGGGTCAACCCTTTATCTGTGGTAGTTTTTCCACATTAAACTCATTCTTCTTTTGCTGCCCAGTGAACTCAAGGGACAATACGACCTGCTGACTGTGATCAATGTGAGCAATCGCACCCAACAGGTGGATGTGAGTGACTTTATTGGCCTGCCCAATCGTCTAACCCTGCAGGTTGTCAGTATCAATTCGCAGTACAGGGCAGGCGAACGGGTTCAGCCGGCCGAGGTTTACCTGGCTCCCTATGAGGGTCTCGTTGCTCAGCTTCGGTCCCGCAAGTAGTCGCATTAAAGTATGATAACTTATTTATATTCTAAAAATATTGGCTTAAATTATACAACTTTACAATGTGCATATATTATGAAATAAAATATATTTATTAACTTATAAAGGGTGTAATTGTCTTTATATCTAATTATACCATTCGACCAAAAAATTAGACATGTCACTCCCTCAACAGGCCTGGTATCCTGATTTTACACTGATCGTAACTTTCTTAAAAATCAATCGATTTTCACGCGGAATGGCATTTTGTTTATGTTTTAACAATCTGAGTGATTCTACATTTGAAAAATATCAAAATGGGTTTTTTGAAATTTTACGATATTTTGAAAATTTAGGCAAGGGTCCCCCCTATGAATTTTCAAAACAAAATTTTTTTTCAAAATTTTAAATCACGAGTTTTTACTTTTAATCGATTGCGGAGGTCATAATTAGTACTAAACAATTATTTAAATCGATTTTTAACGATACTTAATTTTGGCCCAAAAATCATGTCGAAATGGTAAAAAAATTAGACATGTCACTCCCTCAACAGGCCTGGTATCCTGATTTTACACCGATCGTAACTTTCTTAAAAATCAAACGATTTTCACGCGAAAAGGCATTTTGTTTATGTTTTAACAATCTGAGTGATTCTGCATTTTAAAAATAGCATATACGATTTTTTGAAATTTTTCGATATTTTGAAAATTTAGGCAAGGGTCCCCCCTATGATTTTTCAACAAAATTTTTTTTCAAAATTTTAAATCGCCAGTTTTTACTTTTAATCGATTGCGGAGGTCATAATTAGTACTAAACAATTATTTAAATCGATTTTTAACGATACTTAATTTTGGCCCAAAAATCATGTCGAAATGGTCAAAAAATTAGACATGTCACTCCCTCAACAGGCCTGGTATCCTGATTTTACACTGATCGTAACTTTCTTAAAAATCAATCGATTTTCACGCGGAATGGCATTTTGTTTATGTTTTAACAATCTGAGTGATTCTACATTTGAAAAATATCAAAATGGGTTTTTTGAAATTTTACGATATTTTGAAAATTTAGGCAAGGGTCCCCCCTATGATTTTTCAACAACAATTTTTTTTTCAAAATTTTAAATCGCCAGTTTTTACTTTTAATCGATTGCGGAGGTCAAAATTAGTACTAAACAATTATTTAAATCGATTTTTAACGATACTTAATTTTGGCCCAAAAATCATGTCGAAATGGTCAAAAAATTAGACATGTCACTCCCTCAACAGGCCTGGTATCCTGATTTTACACCGATCGTAACTTTCTTAAAAATCAAACGATTTTCACGCGGAATGGCATTTTGTTTATGTTTTAACAATCTGAGTGATTCTGCATTTAAAAAATATCAAAATGGTTTTTTGAAATTTTTCGATATTTTGAAAATATTAGGCAAGGGTCCCCCCTATGATTTTTCAACAAAAATTTTTTTTTCAGAATTTTAAATCGCCAGTTTTTTTTTTTAATCGATTGCGGAGGTCATAATTAGTACTAAACAATTATTTAAATCACTTTTAAACGATACTTAATTTTGGACCAAAAATCATGTCGAAATGGTCAAAAAATTAGACATGTCACTCCCTCAACAGGCCTGGTATCGTGATTTTCCACCGATCGTAACTTTCTTAAAAATCAATCGATTATCACGCGGAATGACATTTTGTTTATGTTTTTACAGCCTGAGTAATTCTACATTTAAAAAATAGCATACAAGATTTTTTGAAAATTTAGGTAACAACAAATTTTTTTCAAAATTGTAAATCGCCAGTTTTTAATCGATTGCGGAATTCGATATTATTTTCCAGTAAAAAAGCGTAAATCGATAATTGATTTATTTATTTGTTCCCTTCGTTTATCGTTCAAGTTGATGTTGAACAATCCTCGAGTTGACACCGAACAAACCTATTGCAATTTCTCATCCATTTAATTCGCACTCAAAAACGTTTTCAACGTGTTTTAATTGCATTGAGAGCACTTATTGTTGCCCCTTTTGTACGTGCTGCTTTTGTTGTTGTTATTATTGTTGTTGTTGTCGTCGCACTTTCTCCCCCAAAAATATATCATAACTGTCAACGAGTCACAGGCTGCCAGGCGCAGATAAATTGTCGACGAGTTTAATTAAAATCCCTTTGGCATTGCATAAATATAAATATTAATTTAAATCAAAAATTGAATCTGGCAGGTTCAATCTGTGATTCGTTGCTGCCAGTGTGTGTGTGGATGCTGAGCGCATCTGCCCGCGCCCGTGCCCTGCGTGGATTGTATGTGGAACGCAAGCTTTTAATCAGCTGCTCGCTAGGTGTCGCTCTCTGCTCTCTCAGTCAGATCACAGCTGCTGCAGAGTGTGCGAGACGCGGCGTTGCCGTCGTCAGTTGTGAAAATAAATTGTTTATTGTTTTTTCACTCTACGTAGTTTTATTTTTTTGTCAATTTCGTGGGGTAAGTAATGTGTGTGAGTGTCAGTTTATAGAAAGTCAATAAAACAGATGTGCTAGGTATTTCTCATATAAAGCAAAAGAAAGTAAGAGAGCGCAAAGAAAAAAAGCTCAGGCATGCTTTGACCTTGCGCTTGCTCTTCAAGAGTGCAAACTTAAACATAAGGCTGGTATGCAGCTCATTTTAGATGGAATAAACAAAAGATAGTTTGCTAGAATTGCATTTCCTATAAGTTGGAAAAAAATCAATCGAATATTTGTATGAATTTCGAAATTTTTTTATATTACGCGAGAATTTTTTCAGGAAAATTCACAAAGATAAAACTTAAGTAAACTTAGTTAAGACTTTACTCTTACGAGTCTAACTAACGCTTTGCTTATGAAATACTATTTAAACAGTTGTGAAACAGGGCATTACATTATTTTTACTCATTCCCAACCTATTAGCTGTCACTCTTTTTAAGTGCTTATCGATTATGGTTGGGAATTGGGTAAAGAACAACAAACCAGTTAATACTCCAAATAAATTTTCGTAATTGCACGTTAAATAACCGCTAACAAAGACAATTCACGCTAACAGTTTTGTTTACGGTATAATTTGATGATGTTGTTTGAGATAAGCAAGGGGGCACTACGATTTCAATTATAAATAATATCAAAATTATTGTAATTATTTCATGTGGTTGCGTTTCATCGTCACCTTTAAAAACAGAGCGCGACTCGAGTGTGAACTGTAGTCGAGAGAGAGACACAGAAAGAGAGAGAGAGAGAGAGAGAGTTATACGATGTCGTCTCATCTGATATTTCTACTACTTTCCAGCGTACTATTAATACTCGGACCCGATCGCATAATGTCGGGCCTGATAAGTAGTCAAACAGAGGATTTTATTGACTGGTGGCAACATGCGGTCTTCTATCAGATCTATCCGAGATCCTTTAAGGACAGCAATGGCGATGGAGTTGGAGATCTACAGGGTATCACTTCGAAATTGCCATATCTGGCGGAGACGGGCATCACAGCGACCTGGCTAAGTCCCATCTTCAAATCGCCCATGGTAGACTTCGGTTATGATATATCCGACTATAGATCAATTCAGCCGGAATATGGCACCATGTCGGATTTCGAGCAACTCATCGCTACAGCCAACAAGCTGGGCATCAAGATCATCTTGGACTTTGTGCCCAATCATACGTCCGATGAGCACGAATGGTTCCGCAAATCTGCAGCACGTGAGCCTGGCTACGAGGATTTCTATGTGTGGGCCGATGGCAAAGTGGACGAGCACGGAGAGCGGGCATTACCCAACAATTGGCAGTCTGTATTCTATGGATCCGCTTGGCAGTGGCATGAGCAACGCCAGCAATATTATCTGCATCAGTTCACCAAGGAGCAACCGGATCTAAATTTTCGTAATCCTGCTGTGGTTCAAGCCATGGACGATGTGCTGCTCTATTGGTTGAATAAAGGCGTGGCTGGATTTCGCATTGATGCAGTGAATCATTTGTTCGAGAACGCAACCATGCCGGATGAACCGCTGAGTGGCAAGACAACGGATCCACTTTCCTATGACTATACGCGACATATTTATACCAAAGATTTGCCCGAGGTGCTGGAGATGGTGCAACACTGGCGCAAACTACTCGATGAGTACACGGCAAAGCATCCGCAGGGACCGACGCGCATCATGATGACCGAAGCGTATGCTGGACTGAGGCAATTGGCGGATTACTATGAGGATGCCAAGGGTATATGCGGTTCGCAGTTGCCCTTCAATTTTCACTTTATCACCGATGTCAATGGCAGCTCGGATGCACGGGACTTTGTCTATAATGTGGAGAAATGGTTGATCTATATGCCACGCGGGCATGCGGCCAATTGGGTCATGGGCAATCATGATAATCCTCGTGTCGCGTCGCGTTTCGGTGCCGCCAGTGTGGATGCAATGAACATGTTGTTGATGACGTTGCCCGGCGTGGCGGTTACCTACAATGTGAGTAGTAGCAGCAACAAAAGGTGAAAGTTCAAAAGGTCACACACACAATTTTGCAGGGCGAGGAGTTGGGCATGCAGGATCATCGTGAAATTAGCTGGCAGGATACTGTGGATCCGCCAGCACGTAATGCCGGCGAACTGGAATACAAGGAGGTCTCCAGAGATCCGGAGCGCACACCCTTTCAGTGGGATAACTCCAGCAATGCGGGTAAGTAAGAGATACTATGGATTATATGGCATTCCTAAGCATTTTCACTTTAGGTTTCTCTAGTGCCGCCAAGACCTGGCTGCCCGTGCATCCCAACTATGTGGAACTCAATCTGCTCGCCCAGCAGCAGGCCAAGCGTAGCCACTACAAGGTCTACAAGTCGCTTGTGGCGCTGCGCAAGCAGCCCGTGCTGCGACGTGGACGCTTCAACATTGAGACCTTGTCCCGTGCGGTCTTCGCTTTCAAGCGGTAGATACATTAGGTCCATGGCATAAGGTTCCTTAAAAAAGCTTTCAATCTCTCTTTTAGCTCACTCAAGGACTACGACACGCTGCTGACTGTTATCAATGTTAGCGATAAGGAGCAGGTGATAAATCTCAGCGATTTCATTGATCATCCACGTCAGTTGGTGGTGGAAATCGCCGGCGTAGACTCTGTCTATGAGCCTGGGTAGGTAGAGAGTCCGTTTTTCCATTTCTTTTCCGCACTTTCTCACACAAGCTCATTTCCTTCCTTCACAGACAAGAGCTTTCCAGCAGCGCTTTAACCCTGGCCGCCCATGAGGGTCTCATCTGCAAACTGGTCGCTTAATATTTCCTCCCCCCCAACCCCGCCTACGTTTTAATCTAATCTCTGTTCGGAGGTTTCATTAATTGCATTTCGAGTGGAATAAAAAAAAGCAGAAAAAAACACATTGCATGACATGAAAATTAATGATTTTCCCCCTATTGAATTAAATTTGACTTTTCCGTTTGCCGTTAGCAGTTCGTATTATATTTTTTTTTTTTTGCTGTTTTTGAAATGAGATTCAATTTGGAAGCTCAACATGCCGATACGCTTCGTGCGGAATGACCACAAGGTCGTCTGGCAGAGTGCCCAGAGCAGAAACAGAATTTTCAACCATACACTATCTATGAGAGTACTGTGAAAATTAAGGAATACTTGGGGGAATATTTGTAATATTAGTTACCTAAGTTTTAAATCCAAATTTAGTCATACTTTTATTATTACTTTCAGTATTTGTCTCTGCCCTTTCTGGACTGATCTGCCGAGTTAGGGTATCTGCATGTTCTATGCTCTCTCGTTAGATTTCCCATCATTTTCTTTGTTTGTTTCATGGCAAGTATAATTTTTCATGTGGCAAAGCACGCGAACTCAAAGATTTATGGACCGCAACGCAGAGATTTGCGAACTGTCGCAGTGCAAATGGGCTTGGAAACTTGTGGAGGATAGGAATGGGGTGGAGAGTTAGGTACACACTGGAGGTCCTCTTAAGTTTATGTTATGCAAAAGTTTTAAAGTTTCAAATGTCATGCATTAAGCACCGCAAGTATAGGCAAAGGGGGGAGGATAAGGAGAGACATTTATTGTCCAATTTGCCATGACCGCAAACTTGCCCGAAGAGAAACTTGTTCCATGAAATCATTTGGCAAGTTTTCCCCCTGGAACCAATAAGTTTTCCTGCTGTGCAGAGTAGCCCAAATGTTGCATGGCGAACGCATAATGAATTAATGAAAAACCCCAAGTTACTGTGATTTTTCAACTTGTTGAGGGTTGTCAGAGAATGGAGGATGCAGCATGGCTCATTTTGATACCAGATTTCCACGAATTCTATTGACATTTATTAATCACTAGAAGCAATAACAAAACTCAAGCAAATCCTGTGAAAATGTACGAAAATTCCACTAAAAATGAAAATCTGAAAGCAAATTTCAAGCACATTAATCAAAGCGTAGCATGGGAAAATATTTGAGAATGAACCATGAATTTTTTATTTGTAATCTTGGGAGTCTGTTTTTTTTTTTAAGTTTCAGCCACAGCAAATGGAGCATAAAATGGCATAACAAATACGTGCTTTATAAATAGTTAAGGAGCTTGTAAGTACCGAGCATAAAGGAGAAAGTAGATAAAGAAAGAAGGGAACAATCCAGAAATGTTTCAGCAATTTTCATTGCTCATACGCAACGTTGCACACAGCTTTGCATGGAATTTTCTCAGTCAGTTCCCCTTCGAAATCCTCCAACTATCATTGAGTATTAAAATATTTAATTTAATTTCGAAAAATGTTTTAAAAAATACTCATTCAGTGATTTTAGTTTTCGCAATGGCAGCCTCCAATTGATTCTCTCCCCCCGTGCTGGCATCGTTTTTACCCACTCAGCTATGTTTATGAGGTGAGTGGATGATTAACTATGGGTAATATTTATTTTTTAATCCCTTCTCGCAGTGCTCGCCGTCGTGGTCTCATTAAGCAACTCATCCAATCGTTCAATGTGGTCCTGGTGGCTTTGCTAATGTACAATTTGTGGCGTCACAAATGGACAAAAGTGAATTTCAATTAGCTTGTAGTACTATATATATTTTGATTCCTTGGCGCCGACTGATTGATTGATTAATTAATAAAGGCTCGCAATGACAACAGCAGCAGCAGGTTCCGGGCTGGGTCTGGGACTGGGGCCCAACTGTCATTAACAGTAACGGGGCCGCATTGCGGTTTTTTGGTTTTTCCCAAGTGAAACCAAATTAAATTTCCGCTTGGTGCTGAAAATCGCCAGACAAGGATTGATCGATGGATGGGATGGCACAGCGAGTGCTGTGTCCGTCAGGATAGTATGAACTATTGTCGTAATGATTTAAACATCATTTCGTAATCCCCATTTAGTTATGTAACTCTCATTTGTTTTTCGCACTTAGACTGTCGCTCTGTCGCAGCAGCTTGTCTCATTTCACAATATACTCTGTAAAAATTGATGATATGGGTATATCTAGATTTTTTGAATAACTAAACTGATCCTTGAAACTTGATCGTATGAATCTCTGTAACTATTTATGCTACAGATATGAAATTTGGTAGGCAGTTTTATGTATATATAACGTATAGTAGATTAATTTAAAATTTTGAATATTTGCTATTTTTTATAAATGTTGCGAGTTCTTATTTTTTGTTTAAGGAGTATCTCACAGTGCAATCTAATAGTTATTCCCCTACTGTCTGAAACACTTGCCCAAAAACTGAAAGTGTCAAGTGTAATTTTTATTAAATTTATCGAGAGTTTTTTCGACATGCTAAGCTCTTAGCCGGCTATAAGAAACGGGCAACAAGCGACAAGATGCAGCAGCTACTACGGACTGTACTATGCCAGACGGACTGGAAGCAAACTGCCAGCTGTCAGTGTAAATTTAACGCTTTGCTGACTGGCAAGTGGATATCCTTGTTGGCGCACTGATTGCCGGAACTTCACCATGGGCGTCGTACCCTCCTCCCCGCCCCCACCCCTTCTTGGGCAGGGGTTACCAATAGAATTACGTCGAAATGCTGCTTGAAAATTAACCAGAGCGCAAACATTCTCGGGCCAACAACAACTGTCCAAGTGGGGAAAATGGGTAAAAACTGTGCGTACTTAAATATTCGAGAATTTGTCTGTCTGGTTGATTGATTGAACTGAATGTAAAGTGTGAGTACTCGTTAAATAAATATGCAACTTCAACTTAACAGAGTGAAAATTGTTAAAAAAATTGTATATAAAATATTTTGCTTACTTTTTTTTATGGCATTGCGAAGGTACTTTAAAAAAAGGAGAGTAGTTATAAAGAAATGCTCTAAATAACACATTAACTTGAAATTATATTAAATAAGTAATATGATATTAACTAGATCTATCCACAGAAAGTAAAAATTTAAAAATATTGAATTATTTAGATGTATACTCATAGAGAGAAAGAATAACAAAGTTGAGTAATTCAAACTGAGTTTATTCTGAAAATAAGAAAATATCTCCTAGGCTTTTGAAGTCTTAAATATATATTACATAAAGAAGAAAGTAAAGAGAGTTAAAGAGAGAAGTAAACGGTATAAAAGTGAGAATAAGAAAGCGTATTCTAATTCCAAACTCCTTATCAAGGTTTTCTAAAGCTTTGGAAATTGTGTCGAAAATCTAAGCTGGAACACAATGCAATTGCCTGCGCTCCCTTTATGGAAGAGGGGCATGTTAGGGAGGGCATTACGAGGTAGAGAAGAATAGATCGCCCTCGTGTGCGATGCCGCATTGTCTGGCGACTGTTCTTTGACATTTGAGCAGCAGCCCGACAAGGACGTGCACGTAGTACGTGTTAAATCCTTTGAGCCTAAATGTTGCAAAAATGTCGAGCAGCTCTGGGAAAATTGGTAGTACGCGCGGTGTACCTTAATGTCTGCAATGGAGCCTCCGGTCATGAAGAGACTGAGAGAGGGAGAAGGGGGCAAAAGAGCAACAGAGAGAAAGCAAGAGCGGCTGCTGCGTCAGCCAATTGGTAAATGTTCTTGTTGCCCCATGAAGTTCAGGCTGCAGCAACCTTTTACCTTTGTCTGTCTTTTGCAAGTGTGTGTCTGTGTATCTGTGTGTGTTGTGCTCTGTTTGTGTATGCGTCTGTGCGTGTGTGTGTGTGTGTGTGCGCGTGTTTGCTCAGTGCGCTGTTTGTGACAGCGCCATTTTGTCCATTTAGCCGCAGGCTGCATAAATTGCACAGACAGACGCGTAGCTGGCGCCGCGTTTTAACTGTTTTTAATTAACAAGAACTTTTCGTAATATTGATAATCAACCACAAGAGCAAGAAGATGGGAGAAGAAAGAGAAAAGGAAAGAGGGAAAGAGGGGTGGGAAAATGAAAGAAGTAACTTCAAAGGATTGTGGCAAATTAATTTTCCAGCTAGCAAAATGCGCAGAAAATGAGGATAATCAATTGAAAAACTTTGGAAAATATAATCTAAATATAAATCGACATATTATGCATAGAATTGTAAAGTAAAAAGTATTCGAAACATTTTAAAGTTCTCTTCAAACTCGTTGAGACAATGGAAGCTACAAATCCCACAAGAACATCATCTGTGCGGATGTAAAACATCCTCAAAACTTGCCAAGCAAATCACATTCAACTATCTGCTATAATCCATATATATGCATGTCAAATTTTATAGCATTTGTATGGCAAACATAAAAGTTGAAACAAGAAACTAGCTGGTAGTATGTATGTATTGTTGTGTGTGTTGTTTATTTCTTTTTCTCTATCTTCTGACTTTGTTGTCCTATTGCAGTGACTCTTTTTTTTTTATGACTTCACTGACACTTGGGAACATTTTTTTTTCTCGGCGGCCCGTGGAGAGTAAAAGTCAAATTGATTGGCAATTGAGACAGGAGAGAAGAAGAAAAAACCCTTGAAGAAAGTTGCATACATTATCCCTTTAAGCCAGTAAAATTCAATGAAGCTGTTCCCAAGTTTGCCTGGTAGTTAGGGAACTTGCCATAAATTTTCGTGTGGAGTGACATTTGCCATTTGTGAAATATGCAATGAAATGTTTTTTGCGTTTAAGTCAATGATGGGAATTTATGCAAATTTTCATGGCTCTAGCTGGAAGGCCAGTAGGAAGGGGAGGAGAGTGCCTCAAGTGCGTAGGTCATTTGCGGGGCGTGGCAGAGTCAAAGATACTGCGGCATTTCAATTATGTGCGTGGTAAAAACGCGCGCGCCTGAAAGTATGCAGCGAATTTCGTTTTAAACCTCGTTAAACGTTAAATTCACTTAACCGTTATTGTTTTCTGCTTACTGTTTTCCGTTTTTTATTTTCATCTTTCAATAAATTAGCTAATGCCTTGGGAAATTCACTGAACCGCAGCCAAATGGGCCACTTAACCCTTTTTTTTTGGGCTGCTTCTCGCACACAGCGGCACATCAATTAAGTTGTCTGTTCATGCCTTGTCCTACCCTGCCCCGCCCTGTCCCTCTGGGCTGCTGTCAATAAGTTGAACTTGTCGTTTCGGACCGCTTGAGCAGCCATGCGCCGCTGCCCAGTCCGCTCCCTCTCCCACCTACTGCTTCTGGCCGGGAGCGCGTCCTTGTCTGCATTGGAAGTGAGACAAAGCGACCGCGAGCGGGGCCAACAACAAGTGTAATATGTCAATTGAAGGGCACAGACAACACTCTCACTCACACACACACACACACACACAGAGACAGGGGCACAGAGCGCACTTGACTATTTATTGCATTGTTGTTTGTCTGTCGCTGTCGCTGTCGCCGCAGGATACGCCACGGATATTTGCAAAATATTGCAGCGCCCATAAATTGTAGACCCCAAGAAGGAGGAGGCGCCACATCGTCACTTGGCATGGCCCAGCGCGCATGGGCGTGGCAACAGGCCCCTTCAGGCATTTGTGGCTCCCCTCCCCCCTTTGGAAAATCGGGGCACAATTTGTGGCAGCTACGTGACGCTACTGCTGCCAGCCAGAAGATTCTACAACAAAGACTGTCTCCCAGTCGCAGCAATTATTTAAAGTTATTTATCCAAGCTTAAAGGCGAGGAAATGTGAAAATGGGAAAATTGCAAAAATAATATAATTGTCCCAGCTCCGCAAAAGTTTTGTGTTATTTTTGTGTGTGTGTGTGTTCGGCAAAAAGGAAATTTAATTGAAATAAACTTTGCAAATGCCAAGAAAATTATTTGCCAGCGCCCTGCCAAATTTATTAAATTTAAGCCTAGTTCTTCACGCATGCCCAGAAGACCTAAGCTCCAAGATGGCCCACTCAACCGGAGTTCTATTCTTTGTTTGGCCTTGGCCAGCTGCCAAGTTCTTTTTCACACAGGTGTTGCCAAAACTAAACAGATTTTCTTTGTCACACAAAAGAAAATATGCGGAAAATGGTCTGGAATTAACTACCTGACTTTGGCTTACATTCCCGCTGAAATTCCTAGACAATTTTTGTGTTTACTTTAGAGTTTTCTTGAGGAGAAAAGAAAAATATAAATATCTTTTTGGTTCATGAAATAGTTTGTTAAGTTGGCTGCAGTTGCCTGAAATTTGTTTTTACTATATAATATAATATTTTATTTCTTTCTGTGTGTGATATCTAATTTTAATATTGTATTTCTTTTGAAAAATAATTCAATTAAGTCCACAGGGCACTAGGGCTGTACATATTTTAATTCTTTCAACTGACTAGAACTGTTATATATCCCATTTAAACCTCAACGTTTTATGCCACAACATTTTTCATCTGTTTTCCGCAAATTGCGGGGAGGGTGGGAAGTGGGAGAGAACGCATATTTACGAGCGGTCGTTTCTACCTTTCTAAAATTCATTTGACCTCAAATTGAATTCATGAATTTTATCTAAAATGCACACACACACACACACGTACAGTTGGGCACAACAAAACAAAATTTCTGTGGTCTCTGTGCCAGTTTATTAGCCCCAAACAGCTGGCCATGAGGCATGGCCTGTGCGCTGTGTACTTAACTCTGCCTCGACCCGACTGCCAACTCATTGTAAAGGGTACTCCCCCCCTCTCTCATTCTCTCCCTTTCTTGCGCTGTCTTTGTGTGCTCTTTCGCATGTAAACGTTGCCCAACACAGCAGCTTGTGGCAGCAGAGACAAAGCAGTGTACACAGTACACAAGCTTTTCCAGGGGCTGTCACTCAAAAAAAAAAAAGAAAATATATATAAAGAAAGGAAACTCGACTAGCTAAGCCTGCCTGCCAGAGTTGCCAGATCTACCGGCAGTACATTTTCATTTTGCGTATTTTCCAAACTGTTTACCCACAGCCAACGCGTCGTATACGCAATCTGCAGCTGCATAAAGTAAAGAGGAAGAGAAACACACAGTTTGCACATAAATTCTCAGGCAGCAATTCGAAATGAATTGTTAGCGGAAGTTGGCATAGCTGAGCCGGAAGGAACAGGCAGGGAACAGGGTAGACAAGGGAAAACTCAATTTCATTTTCAATTTAATGCTGCAATTGGCCACGTACCTGCAGCAGAGGCGGGCGGGGTATAGAATGAAGAGGGAGCCAAGAGTTGACTTACCTGCAATGAAATAGAGAAACAGATATATATAGTATATAGATTATTTTATGCGTTTGCATGCAGCTAACGAATTAAAAGTCGTATTCCCTTCCCTTTCCATTTCCCCCTTGGTTACTTAACAAAAGAGCAGCAGCTGCTTCAAGGTGACTCGGGGTCGAGCAACCCAGAAGTATTCCCCTCCAGCTGCAGCAGCTCAACCCGTGCTACGTGCTCGAGTTGCTTTATGTCTTACCTATAACGTAGGAGTACCCGTCCAGCGTGAGGACGCACTTGCGCGTCGTTGTGCCTGGCAGATTGGGAGCTCCACTGCCGCCGCCAAGCACCACGCTGGACGAGTACCTGGAGCCGATGGAGCCGGAGGCACAGCTGCCACGATTACTGCCAGCTGCCAGGCCCAGCGTTTTGTTCAAGCCGCCGGGGCTGCTGGCTAGCATCGGCTGTGAGGATTCCCTTTCTCCAGCTCGCTCGTTGCTGTTGAGACTCTCGCGTCGCGGTGGCGTTGCCAGACCGACAAATTCGCTGCTACGTTTACTCAGGCCATCGCTCGAGTGATCGCGTTCGCGTTCGTGTTCGCAGCGCGTGCGTTGGCGCGCATAATGCGTGGCAGCGCTGCTTGCGGCAGCATCGCTTGCAACTGCAGCTGCCACAGCAGCGATTTCCGCTTCCGTTTCCGCTTCCGCTTCGGCCTCCTCGTGGGCAATGTTCAATGTGTGCGGCTTGTCGCGACGCGACGCGGGTGGCGACTCGTCCAGAGTGTCGCCCATTTTGCACGTTTGCTCTGAGAGTTCTTTGCGATGTTATACGCCCCTCGATGTGGGAGTGTATGTGTGTGTGCGTGTGTGTGTGTGGAACGTGCGCGCGCAACTACGCACGCATTTTTACGACGCGTAACGCGATGCGGGGGTGGGGGGTGGGATGGGATGGTTTAGACTTTGCTCCTCTGTCGATATCCTTCGGTTGAATTGATGTAATTAATTTTTCGTTGGGAAATTTGATTGCACTTAAATTCACTTTCGGCTTTTCTTTTCTCTTTATTTTACGCGCCTCGCTGCACGCGCTTTTATGTCTGCGCAAACAGAAGATTTAATTAAAACCAAACACGCTGGCTAAATGAATCAAAATCAAAACGAAAATCATAATCAAAATGAAAGCGAAAGGCACAATGAAATGCGAGGAGGAAGAGAGAGAGGGGGAAAGAGATTGAATTCTATAGCACGCATACGCAACGTTGTACAGAAACAATGCAGAATTAATGCAAGTGCAACTGTAACTGCATATTTTATGAATGTCATTCAAACGTATGACAGTTGTGCCTTCTCGCTTGCACAATATCTCTCCTGCTCGCTCACTCTCTCAGCCTTTTTCTCTTGTTTTCTTATTTATCTCTGCTGGCACAGCAAGGGCCAGTTGAATAGGTTAGGTTAGTGAACTGTAATATTGACAGTGTGTCTGCCTTTTTCTTTATCCGCTTTACACCCTGCTCTCTTATGCCTTTCTGCCTTGTTTTCTATTTATTTCTTTCTTTCTCGCTTTCGCGTTTTTCTCTTTTTATTAATGAATTTTTTTCGCTGTCGCGCAAACGTCGCTTGTCAACTAAAAATTGCATTTTTCAAATTTTCAACCTTCACTTTTGATTGCCAAACTGTTTCTAGTCTGCTGACAGGCGCTGTTTCTGCTTTTCAATACAGCTCTAATTGCAGTTTGTGTCCATGCTGCTGCTGCCAATTATTCGACTCGACACGCCAACCTCCTCTTCCTCTCTCCCAAAAAAAAAAAAAACCCGATCCCAACTAACCCAACAATCTCTCTGCCTCTTTCCACCTCCCCCACTTCCATTTGCATGCGAATGACAGAGCATTGTTTGGGCCACGTTTCGATTCTGATTTTTATCGCACAAATATTGACAAGCAGCATATGCAAGTCTATATATCTATGTGTGCGTGGGTGTATTGACCAGTTTTGTCAGCCAGATACTTTTTGTACATTTGTCATGATGTCTGTTCATTTATCAGAATCCATCAATGCCAGCAATGAAACGTTTAAAAAGTGCTGCAAGCGAGGTTGCTGCAATCATTTCAATCTATTCTGAGATATTCGTAATGCGTTTCTCTCTCTCCCTCTCATACTTCCTTCCCACTCTCTTGAAAAAATATTTCAATAATTTTGCAGTTTAATTTCTCAGTTTATTTCTATATTTTATTTACCCAGCTCGCTTGGGCGCCTTGTGTGGCCCTGGCCATTTTTGCATGTCTTTGCGACGAGGCACGTACGGCAAATAAAACGAGGCGACACTTTGAAGGCATCACGTTCTGAAGGGGTGGGCAGGGCAGGGTAGGGTAGCCTTTTTGTCATGGAAAAATATGCCAAATGTTGGTTGGCAATACGTGATACCTTTTTTTTTCTTTTGACTAAAAGCAAGTCCTTTTCAGCGTGTGCTTTTAGCCTTTTATTCAAATACGATTTGGCCAGAAAGTCTTTGCCAATTTATTTTAGTTTCTTGGGCAACTTTAATGTGTTTACGAAGCTTGAAATATTGTTCCGACTTAAATCAAGCATTTCTCAAGCTTAAGAGGAATTTTGTAATTAAGAAATTTATCAATTTCCCAAAAGGGGCACTCCGTGAAAGATTAAGCTTGTAAGCAGCTTATGGCTGGGGAATCCTTTTGAAATTTACCAAAGAGTTGCTTAAATTTAAATTCAACGAAAATTAACTTGATGCCAGACAGACATAAAGGAGTTGGATGAGGATGGGGACGCTTGCGCGTCTTAGCATGATAGTCATCAAATTTTAATTATGTTTTTATATCGCAATTTTTTTTTTGCTCGCATTTTTGCAAGCTTTCAGCTGTCTGTAGTCTCAGTAGAAACTTGAAAGCATTTTCCCGACGAGAGTCGAGTGTCAAAATGCCAACAGAAAATGGCGTCTTTTCTTCACTGTCTCGCTCTCTTTCACTTCTTCGCATGCTATCTCTGTCCTGCTTGGCGCAGTTAAAGTTGCCGCTTTAAGCTGTAAATATTGCGTATACGCCGCGTTTATCGCCTGCCTAATGATGTATCAATAACGCATTTACGACACAATTAATGGGCGGCTAACGGAAGAAATCAATGCCCGAGTCCATTAGCTCCCCCCCTCCACTCTTTCTACCCCTTGAACTTTACCACAGTTCTGGCCATAAATCGGCTTATCTTTAAGGCTGCAAGCAGCAGAGAGCATAGAATGAATTATCCCAAAAACAAAAAAAAACAAGTCAATGCTCGATGAGTTCAGAGAACCTTGTGGCATAAATTTCAAAAAATATTTATGCTGTCGCATAGTTTTGGCCATTTATCTGGCCATAATTTTGTGGCCCTTTGTTGGCTAAAGTTTGCTCGACCCGCAGAGGGAAAAACGCGTTTATAGTTTTCAAAAAGTTACAATGAACCCGGCCAAACGAAGTTGTTGACTTATTGTCCCCCCCCCCCGTTAATCAGCCAGCATCAATGGCCTTGTTCTGCGATGCTCTGTCTCTCTCTAACTCTGTATCTCTGCCCTCTCTCTCTCTTTGTCTTGATTGTGTTGTCTTTGGCAGATGAAAGCAACAAGGCACAAGTCAATTATTTAATTAAAAGCTGTCACTTGCACGACTCGACTCGACTCGACTTCACTCGGCTCGACTCGAATTTAGCTCTTAATGTCGCTCGAGGGGCGTAAGGGGAGCTCTCTGTCGGCAGAGGCTGCCAAGGACGTGTGGCGCTGTCACAATACCAAAGACAGTGTGTAAGAGAGAGAGAGGAGAGAGAGTGTGAGCCAACAACAAACAGTAGCAAAAACATACACAAATAATTAAAAGCGCATACACAATGTGCACAAGTAGCAGATGATACTGGGATAGGGGCAGGCAACTGGAGGGGGAGGAGAGAGATGAGAGGCAGCAACAACAACGAGAAATGTCACTTGGCAAAAAGAGATGCAGCTATAAAACACAGACAAGAATAGCTAAACTAGACACATAGAAATCATATGCGAACTTGTAATACACTTGAGAAATGCTTACGATTTCAGTTTTCAAGAGTTTCAAGAAAATTAAAAGCAATAAATGAATATACTAAAACCAAGTTTGAGCTATGGAAAATCAGCTACGAAAAACTGATGTTCAATTTGGAAACTTTTGTAGTTCTTTGTTTGTTATTTTGTTATTTTGATGCAGAATCAAATTAGATGTCAAATGATGCATAAAATTGCATCTTTTAAAATAATCTAAGGATTTTTAATGAAGTTTTCCACACTAGATGTTCTATAGGGGTACTAAAATCAACTTTTTTTAACAGCTCTTCAGATTTTTCTGGGATATATAATTTTTTTATTAGGGTTTTGATGCTTTATGGATTTCTTATCCAATTATTAACCATTTAGGCACATTATTGTTTTAAATATTTGCAAGACTTTACAAGTTAATTTTTTTTAGAGGATTTTTCAACAATGTTTTTGCCTTTAAATGATGGGAACAGTGAAAATTAGCATCAAAATTGACTTCAAAAATGTTTTCCAGGCAAATAAACGAAAATATATGCAATTTTTTTTTTAAATTGAAGTCAATCAATAAATTGTCTGAAGCTGTAAAGGAATTTTCAACCTTTCTCATTTGTTTGACCGCTAATTGGATAAGTTTTTCAGGTTTTCCATATCTCTTTTATTTTTGCCGTGATAATTTATGGGCAGCTGTTGTTGCTTTTAATTTTGGCTTCTATAGAACTTTACGAACTGTATCCCAAAGTTGTCGTACCCTACTCAAGTCTGTTGTACTTGTTGTTGTTGTTGTTGTGCTGCATTCGCCTGCGTTGTCATTTGCACTCATCTGCCTCTCTCTCTCCTCTCTCTCTCTCTCTCTCTCTCTTTCTTGCCTGCTGTGCTTGCCTGCCTCATTTTAATTGTTGTAATTTTACTCGACTGCCGGACAATTTGTTATTGTTGTAGTTGTTGTAGTTGAGGGCGCCAGCGTGTCGCCCGACAGTTTTCCCTTGGCGTAAATAAAAGATGAGTTAAAGTGCGATGGAAAAGCCGTGGAAAATGTGGAAAATGTTGCGCAGGACTCGCTCGACGCGACGTCAGCCCGTTTATCAAGCGAGAGGCGGCTGTCTTCGATCGATGTCTGCAATGGCAAACAATGGTTGGCCAGAAATTGCATGTAATTGAATGTAATATACACACACAGTACACACACTCAGCACACACACACACACACACACACACACACACAGCACACAAACATGGCGCATACAGGCTCAGGTTGCTGACAGGAAGTGTGCAATAAATTTGCTTGCTTTAGCGAAGGACGCCAATGTGACACTTGACGAGAGAGAGAGAGAGAGAGAGGTAGAAAGAGAGCGAGCGAGATAGTTGGAGAGCAGAGCAAGGCTTGGCTGGCTCATTAGCATTTGGGGCCATCAGTAGCATAAGGACATGTGAAGAAGGGAAGCCAGACAGGCGACAGGCAGGCAGGCGGGTCCTAAAGTCAAATGGGCAAGTTTGGTTTTGTTTTTGTCATCATCAAAGCCGCATTTCAATTGCAAATTGTCCATTTCTGTCTCTCTTCCCCAATCTATCTCTCTCTCTCTCTCTCTCTCTCTCTCTTTTTTTGCCTGTGCGTAGCAAAATGTAAGGCATATGTTATTTTGTTTGCTTAACTTGTGTGTGTGTGTGTGTGGGGGGAGTGGAATACTATACATGTCTGTACATGTCTTTGCTAAAGTATTTTTGTAGTATTTTTTTTTTGCAGCACTATTGATTGGTATTTAATGTTGATTTGAAATACTTATGCTACCATGTTTTAAATAAATAATATATTTTTGGAATACTATACATGTCTGTACATGTCTTTGCCATGGGCTAAAGTATTTTTGTGGTATTTTTTTGCAGCACTATTGATTGGTATTTAATGTTGATTTGAAATACTTATGCTGAACCAGAAATCTCTAAGTAGCTATTTGTATTACATTAAACAGGGATTATAGAGAGATCATGACAGAATTGAGCAGAAGATTTGGAATTTTATTGGTATTAAAATATTAAATACTGCAGCAGTAAAAATGCTTTTATTCTATTTTTTTAAAATACCACAATTTACGCCTACAATTCTTAGAATATTTTAGTCTTGCAATGCAAATTCCCCATGTATTTGCCTAAAGCGGAAAGCCCTATAGCGGTTGTGTAAGCGTGTCAGTGGTAAATGGTATTTTAAAAATACCATAAACATTTCAATGCACTTCCAGCATGTCCAACAAAA